>CM062816.1:1487954367-1489261367 GCA_031772625.1 Pinus tabuliformis | reverse complement strand
ACAATGTACCCTACATCCATAACCTCCATCTTCCTCTTATGATTGCATTGTTAAACCACAACCAAAAAACTTGCATGAAACATGATAGAATAAGAGAATTTTGGTTTGAATTTTGCTTGTCACGAGTGATATTACTAGCAAGTGCTTCTAGAATAGCATGGTATGGATGCATGAAGATATATGTTGAAATAATAAGCACAAGAAATCATTCCAAGACAAAAGAATACACATTGTGACAAGTGAAGGAAGAATGGATTTGAATGATTAAACTGATCCATGTGATTTTAAGACCCTTTGGAGGTTAGAAGGTAATGACAATGAAAAATCTACATCAAGTGTCGAAGACATAGGTGGCATCATTGTCATATCTCAAGAAATTCCACCTCAGAAGTCACTATGGTTCCAAGTCATCAATGTTAGTGACTTGTGATGACATTCTCACATGATGATGTCGAAACAATGATGTAATTTTGTAATTATTGTAAATATGTGGAATTCTAAGGGTCATATATGTACAAACGAGTCACAAAGAGAAGTCTAAGAGTCCTGTAGAAGTTCAAAAGTAATTTAGAAGTTCAAGAGTTATGTAGAAGTCCAAAGGTCACCTTAGAATTCAAAGAGTCATGTGGGAAGTTCAAGAGTCATGAGGATATGAAAGGTCTTGTATCTAGTTATAAAATAAGCCTCATTACTCAAATAAAGGAAATTTCACCTTGGCTCCTCCCACAAGGCATTAGAGAGATAGATATAGTTTTTTTGGAGAGCAAGTAGTGGTTCTAACGCTCCACTATTGGAGCTAGTGATATTCATTGTATCAATGTACCTTGGAAATTTTGCTTAATATTCGAAGCCCATTGGGCCAACAGATTTTCATGTGTATATCATGAATGTTTTGAGACTATTCTTTGGATGTTTGCAGTATATGTTCTCATTCATATGTACTAAGGAAATTGAACTATTTCAGTGACTTTAGTACTCAACCTATTGAATGTGTGTTGTACATATTTTAACGATCGTTGCATCTATGTGATCTATTTCGCTTAATGACTAACGATTCTTCCACATATATGTTCGAGTGTCTTTATAATATTAGTACTATTTATTTTCTCCTAAAGACTCACTTGTGTTCCCTTTCAGTGAAACAACCTTGGTACATTCTACAACTGAACACTTCACAAGGCACACTAAATTTCCTATTCAAAAGTACATGCACACTACTCTCTTATGCTCATTTCTCAAGCCAAGGAAAATATTTAAGTAAATGGAATTTAGGCCTTAGTTCTTGATGGGCCTCCTATACCAAATAGTGTGAGGTCTAATTGGAACTTCCTATTAGGGAGATCCCCTGTATGTTGGCAGGTTCTAGTACCATCAACACCTCCTTGTGCAATATGGGCTCCTGAGGAGAATTGGGCTTGGCAAGGGCTCCCATAACCTTCTTCCACCTTTTCCTACCCTTCATCACTTTTAGGTCACCCTCTAAGCCCTTGAAATTCTATCGGATTCAATCCTGTAGCAATATAGGGAATTCCCATAGCATCCTGTAGAAGTACTATAGCATCCTATAACACTATGTAGAAATGCTCAAAACTTGACCAAAATTGCTCTTTAAGCTTCTTTTTTTCCTCTCGGCCCTTCATAATGCCTCCTAGGCCTTGGAACCAAGCCTGAATAAGATCAGAGACCACTTATGACCTTTCCTTTCACCCCTTCAATTTATTTCTGCAATTAGGGTTAGTGATTGAGTTCATGAATTTAATAGCACATGGATAGATGACATTGTCATTTCTTGAAGAGTTTCTCTTATTTTGTCATTAGAATAGGATCTCCTTGGAATGAAATATTTTAGAAATGATTTCATGCTATTTATTTTATGCAACTAGATTAGGTTTATTTTGTGCAATAAATTAGGGTTTCCATTTCAAGCATTCTCATTTCTTGCAATTAGATTAGAATTTCATTTTATGCAACATTTTGATTTCTTGCAATTATATTAAAGTTTCATTTTATGCCACATTTACATTTCTTGCAAGTAGATCATAATTTCTTTCTATACAACATTTACATTCGTTGAAAATAGATTTGAGTTTCGTTTTATGTAACATTTTTTCTTCTTGTAAAATCTTGACTCATGTTGCAAATGGTCTTTGTACACCTTGATTTGATCATCTTCTACAGAGTAGCTTGAATAGAACTTAGCTTACTATGCATACAACACTAACATCTCTTAAATTTATATAAATCCCAACATAATAAAATAAATTAGATAACCCTCGTAGTTGCAACATTCTTGTTACAATACCAAAACTCATCAATAATCATATATATTATTCTCTAAATATAAATATACCCATTATAGAAAGAAAAAAAATAATCAATCTAATAAACCAAAAAAATAGAAAATAGAAATAACCAAATGACAACTCTCCTGCAAATAGGAATGAAAAAACGAAATTGCAATTCATTTAACAACCATCACAGGGTTTTATAAAGAGATCTAACATGTATCTTCATTGATGCCAATGAAAGGTGTGTAATTTTCTTTGGAATTGTGTTTTTTCAAAGCAACCCGTATTAAATGAATGTTGAAATTGGGTTGAATAAGAAACTTCTTCATGTGAGGAGTAGGTTGATGAACCAACTAATATGCTAGATTAAATTAAATGGGGAAATGTAAGTATGAATCAAATATGATATTTAAATCTTATATTTTTCAAAAATATTTTAACGAGAAATTTAAATAAACTATTTGAAGATCTATATTAACTAATTTATGCTTATATCAATTTCATATATATCTCTATAAAAAATTATCTATAATTAAAAATTTTATTTGATTTTATATATATTCTATTTAACATTTAAAAATATAATTTAAATAATGAAAAATAACACATTATATTTTAAACTCTTAAAAAATTTACACGTGAAAAAATTTAATCTATTTAAACTCATATTAAATTTATACTTAACATAAATCTATACTAATTAATATAAAATTGTTATTATATAAATTACTTATTTGCAATTTTTTTGGCATAAAAAAATGACACCGATTCATCACATAGGATAATATGGCAAAGAGGAGTCGATTAAAAATGTAGGAGTACTTTCCTTTTTCCTACTTTAGATTGGTTTTTGTTACGGTTTTCTTACTATAATTAATTTACAAATGCACGGGATGTTTTTGATAAGGTGGTCATGTATAAAGAAAAACCATCCAAGTATTTTATTGGCAATGTATTAAGCATGGATTATGGATTATGAGGACATGTTGCATTATTAATTATTAATTGAACCATTTTTAAGTAGTTATTTTGTTTCATTAATAAATATTTGATTTTTAATAATAAATTTTTAATTATATATATATATAATATTTAGAAAAAATAAAACTAAGAATAGATTTAATGAATATTTGTTACAAAATAAAATAAAAATAAAAAATATTTCAAAAAATATATATTATTGAGAAATATTATTATTATAATTTTATTAATTTTTATAATCATATATTTTATTCTCTAAATAAATATATCAATTAGGTTTTTATATTTTATTTTTTGATTGTAGAAAAAAATGAACAAAATAAACCTAATCAATAAATAATTGTAAATAATTAATTATTACAAATAACCAAGCCCAACATCTCATGAAGAAATGAGAAATTGAAAACAACAACAATGCAAGGTTTTCCTAAACTGATCTAACATGCATCTTAATGATGTAATTTACTGATGTGAATATAGAAATATGCAAGTTTCTTTGACAATAAGTGTTTTTTTTTTTCAATTTATATTTGAAAATTTTGAAATTGGGTTTGATGAGAAAATTCTTATATGAGAAGGGAGAGGTTTACAAACAAACTCAATCATTGATATTATACACTAAATGGAAGGGAATCTAAGTTATGACATGCCAAATGAATCAAATGTATTATTGATATTCTTATAACAAAGTGGTGAAATGTATCTAATTATTTATTTCTATTTTATTAATAGGTGTAATCAATTTGTTTTATCAGATGAATTACTCATTACAATTTTAATGTTGCATAAAAAAAGAATGAAATGAAATGAAATTCATCATATAGAATATGACCATATGGAAAAGAATAATTATAAGATTTATGAGGATTTTTTTTCTTACATTACAGTAATATGTGTATTATAATTAATTTACAAATGTTTATAGATGTTTTTCACCAGACGTTCAGGGATGAAGAAGAACCATCCAAAGATTTGCATCACATTAGGTTAAGTGTGGATTATGGGAATAGGTTGGATTATCAATACTTAAATAAGCAATTTGTAAATAGTTATTTTATTTTAATTTTTAATTTTATAAATATTTTAACAACATTTTTTTTTATGTATATCTAAAATTTGTCATAACACATATAATTTATAGAAAACAAAATACATATCTAAAATCTGTCACAATACATATAATTTAAAAAAAAAAACAAACAAACAAGGAGTCAAAAAAATATTTTTTGAAAAATGGTAGAGTTAAATTGTATAGAAACATTAACTATGGTTATCAGTTTACTGATTCTTCTAATCATATATATTATTCTCTAAGTATAGATATGCTCTTTGCACTTTTTCTATATTTTTGTATATGGAAGACGAATAAGACGGACAAAATCAATTTAATTAGCAAAACATTGTAAATAACCCAAACACAACATCTTCGACAAGCTTAATGAAACGGAAGACGCCAACTCAAGAAATGAATAATGACCCGCGCCATCAAATGTTACAAATTTTATACCATGGAATGTTTGGCTGTAAAAATGAAACATTATGTTTATCAAGCACATTTATATTGTCATATTTGGTAGGATGGTGGGTTACCTATAATTAAGACTGTCTTTATGTGACATTTAATTTATTGTAAATCTTTGTATTGTTCCATATTTTTTGAAAAAATGATTCTGGAATTTTTTTATTATAAGGTGACAAACATTATTATAAAATGTTACAATATTGTTTAAATATAGAGGATTTGCATTATTACAATACGTAATTGTAAAAATATATAAATGATTTGCATTATTACAATACATAAGTATATAATCCAATGAATATATTTGTTTAAATAATACAATATTATTAACACAATGATTATAGCCACATATATTAATTAAAATATAAACAACAATATTATTATCAAAATTTTTTAATTCGTAAATAAACTAGAAAAACCGGAACTTGCCCTTGAATAATGCAAAAACGTTAAATTCCGTGTGGCAAATTTTGGCATTGAAACATATTGTTGTATTTTATTCATTAATACATGCCAATGCATTATAATCGTTTGTGTGTACACGTGTATATCTAATAAATAAGAAACAGTATGAATCATATTTGTTATTGGTAAGGGCTAACCAGCCTGCCATAGGGCATTAAATGTCCAGGTATATGCATGCTCTATAACAAAATAACACACAGCCCTTACTTTTAATTTATGTAGCCACTAAGGACTGTGTGTTATTTTGTTATAGAGCATGCATATACCTAGGCATTTAATGCCCTATGGCACGCTGGTTAGCCCTTGCCATTTGTTATTCATGTTCGTTTACGCTTTTTGTGTTAAATGTAGCAGCCAATATTACTTAAGTCGTATCCACGTCGCATATTTCCACATTTGAGATTGGCACCAAAGCTAAATTAGCAATAACATTCTTTATACTAGGATTTATGTATGTTATATTTATTTTTAGAATGTAACTACTAAACCAGTGTTATATAGTAGTTAGTTTTTGTTGTTTAGTTTAAATATAATTAAATTAAAATATATTTTATTGTTAACTATGTTATTTTTTATTATTAATTTGTATTTGGTTATAAAATTGATTTTAATATTTATTAATTTTAGAATAAGTATAAACTAAAGAGTTAAAAATTATATTTATTTAAAATTATGATGATTAGATATGATAATATATTTGACAAATTTTAAATGAAAAGTTAATCAAGACAAGAATGTAAAATATATAGGTTATATATTTGAAATTGGTTTAAAGATAATAATTTGGGTGGTAGCTAGTGAATTTAATTTTCACTTCACTTGGATTCTATTCTTCCGACCGGAGTTTGTTGGGCCTAGAAAATACATAATTTCATTAAAGGTAATATGATCGATAATCAAAAGGGAGATTAGTTTTGTTGAAATTATTATTAGGCTGAAACCACATTTGCTCTTGAAGTAAGACCTAAAATTACCTTTTGATTGCCTAACAATTCATCTTCCTCAAATGAGAAGAAACCGTGTTAATAATTAGTAAGTTATTTCAAATAACAAGATTTTCCCAAAATAATGATAATAACTCTATTAACTAAAATTTACAAATAACTATTTTCATTACCTATTAACAACTAAATATAATGATTTTTTTTAAATAAGAAAGTATATCATTTTTAATAATACTTAAAAATATTTTTAAAAGTGATATATACGTGTGTGTTAAAACAAAGAATAGAGTAAATTCTCTCTATATATCTTTTGTTAATTAGTCTACTAAAAGGAAAAATATAACATTATGGATAAATAAAAAGATAAATAAAAGTTAAGCTTTAAATGCTTAAAAAAAAAATACAACATTTATAATAAAAGTAATTAATTATAAATTTAATGTTTTGATATTACTCATCAAAATCAAAATTAAGTATAATTTATAATTCTAGAAAAATAAAATAATAATGTGCCACAAAATCTTATTAAATTGTGAAAAAAATATTGGATTTTATTTATTTATTTTTGAATGATTAAACTACATAATATATGTTTAATGACATATTTATATGATTAAAAATTTATTTAAATAAATGAAAGTTGGGATAGTATAATCATTCCATTATTATTTGGATTTTTCTTCTAGAAAGATAAGGTCGTCATATTTGATGCGTAAATGACCATTATAGCTTGTACTATATTCATATTTTATTAAAATAAACAAATGGCCAATATCCCAGTATAATTTTGACACCAAAGTTTATTTAGATTTGTTTTTTATTGACACTAAAATGTTTTTAATATTTTATTTGGTTAGCACATGCCAAATTTTTTATATATATAGCCATATAAAAAAAATTATATAGCAAATAAGTCAGTACATTGCTTTATACTAGAATAAAAAATTAATTCTCCTAAAATTTAGTATACTATATACAAAAGAAAATCTTAAATGCTTCCTTTTGTTGTTCGATGAGAAAATTTGTGGTCATCAATTTGCATCTATGTTTAATTCTTTTCAAATGACATCACATTTTTTTTTTTTTTTAAAGCCACTTTCAAAGTTAAATTTATTATTTACATCAGTTACTTATCTTTTCTTATGGTAACTTGCCTCGGAAAAAGTAATTAAAAACATTGGATATTTTATTTAAAATTAAAAATATTGAGTTTGGATATTTTCATTTAAAGTTACTTGTCTCATTATCAATAATAAAGTTTATGTTGGATGGTGCAAGTCAATTTAGGTTATATTTTGAACAAAAAAAAATAATAAGAATAATGAATCAAGCGGTGATAGTTTGGTGAAAGTATTTACAGGACGAAAATAAATGTAGTAGGGTACATAACCATTATAAAAGATAAGGTGTTATGAATTTAATAAGATTTTTATCGAGCTTGGAGTAGAGAGATGAACTGGGAGTAATGGTGCAAATTTCAAATAATATTTAAATACAAAAAATTAGGGGCTACATACAACACAAGGGTCTTGTCGTAAGCAAGACAGCGGCACACAACCATAATGATAGTACATATGATCAGGCATGATAGTGATTATATATTTAACAGTACCATCTGCCACTTAATATTATTGTTGTAGTTGAAGCCATATTTGGAAATAAGATGTGAATGGAATTAACCAACGAGATGAGAGAAAAATAAATTTAAATATTACTAAATAATAATAAAATCTAATTTATATGTAGGACCATATTTCATGATGGGACATTTGTACTTTTTGTCTCATTTATCCATGCATTCAGCAATAACATGTTAATTTTCATAGCCAATCAAATTACAGAAAAATAAATTAAAATAATGTCAAAAAATAATAAATTTCAATATACAAAGTTAAACTATGGAAACTTGATAAAAAAATTAAGTCAACCCCAAAGTAATATGAGTATGACCATAAACTCAACACAATATCCTCTACTTATGGTAGGGATAATAAAATATTTTTGTACATGGATGCTAATTTGAATCATACATTTGACATACATCAATAATTAATATAATGCATATAATTAATATTATGAAAATCACATGTTAATTATTTTGTATTTATGCATGATATTGTGTTCTAAACTAATTTAAAAATTGAATGGGCTATGTGATAGCTAGAGAAGTGTGATGTTAAGTAGTTGATGTCATAGATATCAAATTAGAAATGGTATGTTGGTATGTTAGTTTTATGTTGGTTTAAATGCATTGCTCTGATATTGGGAAAGTACATCTTTTGAGGTGGCATGGATTCCTCATTAGATATTTAATGAATATATTTTTAGAACACAATTTTATAATATGGTCCACGATAGGTTGTTCAACCTAGCTCTATCAAATCTGGTGGAGGAACTTCCCTTCCATGTATCCTTCGAAACATGGAGTTGTGGAAGAACTATCTTAAGTCATACTCCCTTAGACATGTGATGATGACTTCCAATTACTTGGTGGGGAAGCTTGGTCATGGTAGTTGACACTTCCACTTATAGGCTTTATCCAGGTCAATTTAATTGATGATCCAGTATAGCCCAATAGGGAAAGGATATGATCAGGAAGATGGAAGTAGCTTAGGGATAAAGGGTGTTTAGAGTAGTTAAGAGTGATGTGTTTTAGTCGTGTAATGGTAGTACCTAGATTATTCCATTTTTGTGTGTGTTGTATACCTAATTTAGTTGTGATGACCTAGGTTTAATGTTTAATTCATTAAATTATTGTGACTAATAAATGAATTTTATATTGTGTTGTACCATCCTCCAAAAATTTTCCTTAGCTTCGTTTTGGAGCCTCCTTACCAACCATCCTTAGCAGTATGTCTTGCACTGCCCAGGTACTTATGCTTTTAGTTGATTTTATGTGTCTTATCAACTTGTTTTCGCTAACTTGTTTGTCTTTCACCTGAATGCTGACCTCCCATGATTTGGTCTTCACGCAATTCTTGTGTTGACTTCGAGAATTGCGCAGAACTAGAGGGAAACTAACCTTGCTCTCTAGAATTGCACAATGCATCATGGCAACCAGCTACTCTCCAACATTGTGCAGAGCATACAGGTTGCCTTCCCCAAGACAATTACGTAGAGCAGCCCATCCTCGGGCTTGCTCTCAAAATTTGCGCAGTTCTAGCTGGAAGCCTTGGCTTTAGTCCAGAAATTGTGCAGATATTGAGGGGCAACCAGAGCCACTCATCCCACAAACTATGTAGAGGTCATCCCAAGGCTTGTTTTCCATTGCATGTGCTCACAAGTTGACTGGTTCCCTCCAGGACTTTGCAATCTTGCCTTGCATGCATGTGCATCTTTTCTCGAAAAAGAAAAAATCAAAAAGAAAAAACAATCCCTAGATTTTAGGGATCTATTTTTAGCAACTAGGGGTTACATGAAAAATTCATTTTAGAAACCTCCCGTAAAGTGTCGCTTTTTCCTAGAATCGTGGCATGGACGTCATAAACATTGATCTTTTCAAAACTATTTAATCGATGCTTCAGAGCTCATTCTTCACTTTGATCTTGGAGCTCTAGCATTCCCAACGCATCTAGGAAATTTCGGCACACTCATCACAGCTTTTTCCAGGTAAGTCTGCTTTTCATGTATTCTGTTTCTTTTCTGTCGCTTTTTATATTTTGGGTTGCGTGAGTGATGTTTGCTTGGTTTTATTGAATGCTTGTTGTCATTTTAATGCATATTATCTTGTAGAAGCATTGTTTCAAGTTTTCCATTGCATTTCCTCATTGTCACATAAATGACATTGTTTTTGCACTAATAATTATCGTTGCAATGACTCGCTTCACATACCTCGTTTTTTTCCCATCTTACTGAATCTTGCATGTTCATTCAGTCATCTCTGCACCCAGCTTCGTACATGAATTTAGTCCTTACTATTTTTAGTCACCCGTCGGTGGGTCTAAGTTGCCTTAGGCCAGACCTTGCCTTGCCCAGATTACACTACACATTTCTGGGATGGAAGGCCTAGCCTTGCTCCCAGAAATTACGCAGATCTTACCTCACAGTGGCCTCCCAAGATGTGCTCTATGCAATTTTAAGGGACAATGCCTCAGTTGGCCCCTGAGATTGCATAGTACAATTTTCCCGGGTTGCAGTCACACTGACTGAAACTGCACATTCCGCAGTTACAATCTTGAGTAGGCCAAGTTGGACTATGCTTTGTGCAATTCCAATAGTCAGTCATCTCATTAGCAGTCTGGCCATGCTTTTCGCAGTTCTGGCAATCAGTCTCCTAGCCTCTCCCAGAGAAAGTTGCTCAAATTTTCCAATTAGTCACCCAAGTGTGTTTCATGTTAGTCCTCAAGTTGATTTTGGTTTTCAACTAATAGTTTTCTTGACATGAGTGTTCCTATGTCTCCAGGTATCACAAGCATTCATCAGTCTCTCATTACTTTAGGTACAATGGCTTCCAAGAGAGCAAGGTCAAAGGACGCCATTGAGAGCGCAACTAGAGATGTGGTATAGCAAGTGTCTATGAGTTTTCCCATCTATAAAGACACTAATTTGTTCATAGACAAGGAGATCAAGATCAAATGGTAGGACATCAATTACATATTTTCAGGCACTTTCAAGGATAATTTGGAGGACCGCAGAGTTTATGTCAACATACCCAAGTCTGGCTTGTATCGGGTTGTATGCAGGTATCCTGCATTTCGATGCGCAGACATGATTCATTGGATTGTCTCACATATTGATCTAGAGACAATGGCTTTGAGAAGTCCTAGTGGAATAGAACTTGCTACCTTCACGATAGAGAACTTTCTCGAGATGTATCACTTGCTGCAGCCAGTGAACATAATGGATGCACTCTTCACTAATCCCAACAGCAGTGCAAACTCAAGAGACATCTTGAATATTTGGTTGAGAAAGCCATCTAAGTTTAGGAGAACACCCAACCAGGTATACAAGAAAAATATATTGTAGAAGGCTTATCAGTTCTTGGTCATCTTCGCATGCCATTTATATGGCAAGAAGATTATAGAGACCTTCCCGCAGAGTTGGGTGATTGTGTTGGGTCAGCTGGAGAACAAAGCAATACCTTTCAATTGGTCTGACATGTTGGCTCTCCAGCTGAAGGGGCAAGTAACAAATGCCCGACATCTACCCAAGGTTCAACAAGCAAAGTTATTCATGTCCACCTATATTCTTGATGAAATTTGTGCCCATCAGTATTTCCCTGGCTTGGGTTGGGCATAGACACCTTCATAAACCTTTTTACATATCTTTGTAGTTTGTTCCCCGAGTGTAGCTTCTGTGGAGTTATACTACAACTATTAGACTACTTCGTCACCCTGATGTATAGGATGATCTTTGAGGAGGATCCACCTTGCATGTCACAGTCAGCAATGGAGGCATTGGTTAACATAGCGGATTGGAATGCCTCACCCCTTAGCACCTTCATCCAAGTGTACAACGCGGAGAAGGCTCTGCATGTGTTACCGAAGTTTGCCATGGACAATTTGGTCATGCAAGAGGTTGCATGCCACATCTCGACAGGGTTGTAAGCGAGAATGAATAGGAATAAGAAGGCACCTTGGACCTATCTTCCTTTGTGGATCGGGTTGTATGAGATCCAGAATCTCAAGCATGCTGAGGTCGAGATGGAGGAATTCAAGAGATTCACCTTCGACACCAAAAGTTTCAATCCATATGACCTGCATCGCTTAGTGGAGGACCATTATGTAAGAGTGTATCATCCTTGGATCCACGGGGCATGTCATTGGCTTGAGGAAGACCCATGGAGATATTACTACAACTCCTCAAGGTTCAATGAACCAGTCCGAGTGGTTGTAGAATGGTTAGCAGTGCATAAGGAAAAAGAATCTCAGAGAGCAACAACATCAATAGCAACAGAGGGAAACAAACCTGCACATGATAAAGGAAAAAGGAATATTGCCGACAGCGCAGAGGTGGAGCAAAGCTACAAGTTCAAGGCAGATCCACTTGTAATGAGAGCAGCTTTGGAGATTGAAGCAAAGAAGTGACAATGCAATAGAAGGATTGTGCAAATACGGAGGGAGAAGAAGAAATGGGAGGAGGCAGAGAGAAGTTGCAAGAGGAAGAACAAGATCTATGCAGAAAGGAGAAGGAAGTGCAATGTGCACACATCGATGAAACTGTATAAATACAGGTTATTGACTCATCAGAATAGCTAGCAGATAGCAAAAAGGATGACTAATTGCAGGAGCAGGACTTTGCTCAAGAAATTGAATAGATGTTAGACTAGATGGATAAGGGTGCACTTCAGCCAGAGTAGGATCACGATATAGATCTCATTCCCAAAGGCACAGAGTTCACTCCACCAGCTTCACAAGATTCGGGAATAGAGCAAGTCTCAAGTGATCAGGGAGACACTAAAATCCGTGAGGACAATCTGGAAGCAGATATGCATAACATATCCTTCGACAAGTCACAACACAGAGTTGCGCAGTCATGTAGAGTGCCCACTCTGGATATCCATGCATCTCCGACACATTTTCAAGAATGAGTGATCATGTTTGATGTGTGCAGACATCGAGCTGCATTGGCCGATGCTACAAAGGAATATGCCAAAGCCACCTGCTCAAGTGTGAGATTCTTGATAGCTGAGAATCAATGCATGGCTAAGGAAATGCAGGTGGCCAAGCAGAGAGAAGGGAAAGCTACATCATCCACCAGAGAATAGATGAAGAAAGAAATACTTGATGAAGTATCGTCTCTTGAGGTAGTCATGTGGAAGTTGTACTTCAGGTTCATCACCATGCATAAGTCAGTTGTCCATCTTAATGGTTAGCAGCAGTGCTGTGCTAGGAGAGAACGCATCTTGACAGACATACCCATTGTTGTCGATCACATGCAGATATGGACAATGAGGTACAAGGGAGCCCCATTGCACATTCCAAAGATGATGAAGCCAAACGCAATGGAGTTGAAGGGACGCATCCATAGTTAGATCCAGAACTATGGGAACTCCCATAGCTCATCACCAGCTTACAGGCTTCACATGCGCGAGTGTTCAGGAGCATGGATGTCATTTTGTGCACACATGCAATCCCATCCATTGGCACACTCACCGAGTCAAAATCAAAGAACCAAGTCCTCCTAGAGCTGGACATGTACTTCGAGTAGTTTATGCACATATCCATTAGCACATATTTGTAGATGAGCGCAGACCCTATGCACCAGTATGTTGTTGGTCCAGCTGCACTCAAGACCATGATACGCATGCTATATGACGAATTAGACAAAGGTTCCAAATCAGTGTACCCGGATGCAATGGAGAACAGTTCGCTTTTATAAGGATGTCACCATGGAGTATGTGGACACCATAAGAAACTACTAAGCTTGGCATCAGTTCGCTACCATCGATCAACGAGAGTATGATGATGAGTTAGTCTTCTGATAGCTGTCTAAGTCTTAGTAATGTCTTGCATGGCTTACTCGAGCCCATTTTTGTCTGACATGGATACATATGCAGATTGTATTGTAAAAATTTTGAAAAGTGAATGACCAAGTGTTAATATGAGAATGTAAACAGTCATGTGTAAGTTGAAGAGTCTTTAGGGTAGGCTAAGAGTCACAAAGGGGAATGTAAAGGGTCACCCCACCCTTTGATATATATAGAACCTCATAAATCATTGTAAAGGATTTTAGGAGCCAAGATTTTAATATGTATAACTTAGAGAAAGCTTGGAGTGCATTGTAATGGGCCTTGGCTTCTCCACAATGTAGAGCAAGTACACCTCTTTGGAGGAGCAGGCAACAATCACTGTAATGTTCCACTATTGGGGCTAGTTGTTGTCATGGTTATATGTATGATTGGATCTTTCACTCTTTTAATATAACAGAGCCAACACGTTTCATGCATATATTTCTATTGTAGTTCGACTATTCTAGTTACTTTAATGATGTATGTAGTTGTAATTTACGCATTTCTGTATGGACTATTCCATATGTATTTGTATGAATGCTATTGAAGCATGTTGTTGGTATAACCCATCACTTTGTATGGTTGACTATTCTACTTTCCATCTCTTGATATATTTCAAGTCATGTGTCCCTTTCAGGCTTCCTACTATCACAAGATTCTAAGGGGTTCACTCCTCCCCCCTTCCGTGTGTTAGAGTCTTTGCATGCACGTTCGCTGACTTGGTGAAATATCACACCCTTGCTTCCAACAAGGAAATCTTACTTACCTTTGCGTGCAACCGTATTCAAGGCAATATCGTACTACCCACTACTGGAACTCCTACTCCAAACGGTCTGATGTCTAGTTGGGACTTTTTTCCGGGGAGATCTTGTGACATGTTGGTGGGTATAGCACCGTGGTGGGCTCCAGTATTGCAGAAATGATGCTGCAACTCCTGGAACTCCCTTCTTTACTTTTATCAACCTGGTTGTTCATAACAAACTTGGAAGCGACGGTGCTATATGCACAAGTACTAGCTCTTACTGCAGGCTGACACTTGATCAGCTGGCACAAGTTCGCTAGGAGCTTAAGCCAACTTCTATGAGCTCTTAGAAGAAGCTTTTAACTGTGATGGATGAAAGCTAACTCAAAAGAGGCTAGTCTACTTGTAGAAAGAAGTGGAAAGCTGAAAGGAAATTCAAACCCTAACAAACCCTAGTTTTACTAACTAACCCTACTAGTGCAAAAAAAGAGATGAAAGTTGCTAAAATGGATGCCATTGAGTCTTGGAAAGGTAAAATGCATGTGACTAAGCTACTTCTGAAGGAAAATCTGGGAAAAGCATCTTTTTGTATTTTTGAGTAATTTAGCAGAATTATTATGCATGTGCTTTAACTATTTTTGACGGTGCAGGGTTTATTGGCGAAAGGAAATGGAGTGGGCACTTGCAGGCAGTTGGGAAGGTGAGAAGAGGGCCTAAGGGGTCCCTAGCACCCTTCCAGAGAATTCCACAGTGATCAGATCTCGAAAAACTACTCATGTGAACTTCTACAGGAAGTCTGCAGGGGTTCTACAGGAAGTTCTACAGGAACAACCGAAAGAGGATTTTAGAGGGTTGATGGTGGAAAAGTGGTGGGAAAGTGGAAATGAAGGATGGATAAGGATGTTAAGGGGTCTAGGACCTAGTAAATGAAGCTAAGGAGTGATGAAGGTGGTTGGATTTGTTCAAGGATGGAGGGAGCAATGTTGCACAGGAATGTAGAAATTAGGGCAAAATTGGGAAAGTGTGGCAAATGAAGGGAAGGAATCTTGGATTAGGGGCTGGAACAGGTTGTATGGTGGAGGAAGGGTAGGTAGGGATGTATTACAGGTGCTCTACACACTATTTTCCAAAACTGATCGAACAAAGACTGGAAAAAAAACAGAGATCTATCTATTTTGACCTAATCTGACCTAAAAACCAGAAACATGATGAACAGAAGTTTATAGACAGGAAATCATGCAAGATAGCTATGGAAACTAAGCAAGAATAGATCTAAACATGCAAGCACAACTGATATCAACTTTTCCAACTTAAAATCTAACACTAGCAATTGCATTGAAAGGCAAAAACAGTGTTTTTGTGGCAGCAAGTATGCCTTGGTCTCAGCTCATGGTCCCAAGGAGGGAGAGATGAGATCGAGGACTGCTTGATGGCCTTTTTTGCAGATATTTTCTATCACCAAACTGTCAAATCAACCTGAAGCATAAAACTATCTTAATCATAAAAAACAACCTAAGTAACAAAGCAAGATTTTAACCTAAATAACAGAAATTATTCTATGAATGCAAGAAAAACACATAAAAGTACACAAAGGAGGTACTGGCACTTGGGTTGGGCCCAACCCCAAGAGCTACAGCCTCCTAAGAAAGCTCAGAGCTGGTGCAAAGCGAAATTCATCTCCATTACTCAAAAAATAATAGTCATGTCACAAAACTATTTACAGCAAGAGCTCAAAAAAGAGCTGAAATGCAAAGCTACACTAAGGTGCGAAAAACAACTGTTCAATAGCTAAACTACCAAGGCTTTAAGCCTTCCTACTTATGCAACATGAGGACTCCCAATAGTCCTCCTTAACTTTAGGAGCTTGGCTACTCAAAACTACAGTTAATCAACCACTTCACAAACCTACTCAGTTGCCCCTTGAAATCATCTTTGGTGGGTTGTTGAGCTTCGAGATGATGGTGGAGAACTAGAGGAAGGGGTCATTTAGTGCAGCAGACACCCTTACTACAAATCCTCAGCCTTGTTCCTTCGTATTTGGCTATCAACTTTCTCATAAATGCTTGACCTTGGTCCAAAAGATGTCCAAAAATCTGCAATAAGCACGTATTAGACTTTGTGGTCAAGTGAATATTCTCATTCATTCATTTAACATAAATATATTCAAAAGCATGCATAAAACTATGAAGAATGGTGGATTAATCGAGAATAATAGGCAAAATGAGCCCATAAAGTTACCCATTTTTGGGGCTCATCATCACCCCCCCTGCTGAATGTGTTGCTCATCCTCTGAGCAACTAATCCAGCTCATCATCTTTGATTGATTTGACTGCCTTTCTGACATCCCAAGCTTCAGAGGTGATGTCCTCTTCTTGATCAAGAAACCCTGGTTTTCTCTCTACTTCCTCCCATTTCCTGT
Organism: Pinus tabuliformis; assembly: GCA_031772625.1. NCBI lineage: Eukaryota > Viridiplantae > Streptophyta > Pinopsida > Pinales > Pinaceae > Pinus > Pinus tabuliformis. Next base: position 1,489,244,556 of record CM062816.1, on the reverse strand, counting down.
GTTCTTCTTCTTCTTTGACCCCTTCCAGTAGTCCCAAAAGAAATGGAGGACTGAAATTTAGGCCAATCCAATTGGCCTTAAGATTTTCCATTGACTGTTTATAAAGTGGTACTCTTGCCAAAGCCTCCCTCATCCTTGTTGGGGAGTGGTACTCTCTTATTTTTAGACTGTGGGACAATGTGTTCCATCTCCTTGTGCAAGCATGAATGCAGTTATCACCAACCAGTCTTTCCATGTCTTCAAAGTGAGCAATGGCTTGAGCTTGCCTTTCAACGTAGTCTGGGAGAACCTGAGGGTTGTTGGAAAGGTGCTAATGGGCATATACTAAAGCTGAGGGATCTTCTGGTTCTGCCCTGATCATGAGTGGCTCTCTTAGCTCCCTGTCCATAACTTTCTGAATTTCTGCTGCCCTCTTTTCCTCATGGTTTAACCAAGAAGCCATGGCCATGAGTTGCACATCTCCCAATGCAGCATTGGGGTCCCATAGATTCATGTTTGGAAGTGCCAAGTTGTGTAAATAGAATTCTGCTAACTTGGCCTTGTCTTTAGCTGAGTTATTGTCACATAGATACATAAACTGATTGTAATTCTGAAATGGAATGGTGCCCCTTTGGGCCAATGTGTTAATTTGAAATTGCAACCATTGATCTTTAAGATATAAGGCATAGGACTTAGCAGGTTGCCTACATTGTAAGGCTTCTACTACCCAGCTGGCCATGCAGGCCATTTGGGCCTCTTTTTCTTGCAACTGTTGTTTTAAACCCTGTATTTCTTCTGCTGCCTGAGACTCCTTTTCCTGCAGCAGTTTTGTCAGCAACTCAACATCAGCTTGCAGCTTTTCCTCTCTCTGTTGTTTCTTGGTTGTTTCCTTGTCTGCTGGAGGTCCTTCTTGCTGCTGTTGTTCTCCCAAAATGGACGGCCTATCTTCCTTATGACCCTCCTGTAGCTGCAACTACTTTTTCAGCAGCTCATTCTCCTCCTGTAATTTGGCTCTTTTACTGCTTTCCATGTGCCTCACCATGGCCAACTCTTTTCTTGATTCTTTTAGTTGTTCTTCCAGGTGGCCTATGTCTGCAACACCCTTGGATTTGGCAATTCTCATCCAAGTGTGAGTCCTAACCCATTCTTGTTCCAATGCAAAGAAAAGTGGTACAACAAATTTCTGTGGGATGATCTTCCCACCTTCTAACAAGTTGTAATATGAGCCCAAGCTAATCTGAGGACTTGGTTCCAGTATCTCCTCAGGATTTTCTTCTCCCTGTGATTGTTTGGCTGCCTTCTCCTCTAGTTTCTTAGTCTCTTTTAACTTGGCTAGAGTTTCTTGTAGAGATGTCTCAGCTTCCTGTAGAGCTGCCTTTGAGTCCATCCTAATTCTCTCTCTCCAGGTGGAGGTTTTTGGGCTTCCTCTTTCATAGGTGATAGATATCTTGGAAGGAGACTCTTCCTTCTGTTTAGTGGTTGTGTCCTCAATGAAAATTGGTTCCTTTGATTGTGGCTGGGGTTTTCCCACTTTGATCCTTGTGCTTCTCCTGGCTTTAAAGTACATGGAGGTTTGCCTCTTTCTTTTTCCTTTTTGTTTTGTAGGTGTGCTTAATGCAGCAAGCACAGCTGCTGCCTCCCTTGCCAACATCTCAGGGGATTTCTCTTCCTGCTGTTCTTTTCCTTCGCTTCCTGTAGAAATCTCCATGTCCACTATTTCTGTCTGTGTTACTGATATCTCAGGGTGTGTCTTTCCTTTTTCTTGCTGGGTGCCTGCTTTGGCTGTGGCAGCCTTCTTTTGGGCCTTCTTGGCCTTTCCCTTTCCAATCTGTGTCCTCCTTTCCTTCGTTGTTTTTGTTGTTGTCTCTTTCTCTGTTTTAGGCTCAGCAGTCTTGCCAAATTCTTCTTTTTCTTTCTGTTCTTCCTCTATTTTTCCCTCTGCTTGAATGTCCTGTGCTCCCTCATCCTTATCCTTCTCAATTTCTTCAGTTTGCTCCCCCTCCTCACTGCTAGATGGGGTGATGTTCTCAGCCAAAGTTCTAATGTTATCATCCCTGGACATATTTCTGAAGGTTTCCCAAGATATGGGGACAGTATAGGTGTGTAAAGCATCTTCCACCAACAGTTTGATGAGCCCATGGTGGGCCAACTGATCTGGGATCCCTTCATTTAGCTTTGTACCACATTCAATTAAGGACTGAAGAAGGAAATATGGGATGCTCAGTTTCTTGGCTGGAGGCAAGTCCATCCCATACCTTAATTCATGTAGCAACCTAAAATGGTATCCATAAATGATGCTAAACCTCCCTTCACATGTGATATACTTCATTATTTGATAACTAACTTCACTCCAGAGAGGAGGCAAGCTTGTCCTTCTAACCCCGTTTTTGTCTTCTACAGGATGCTCCTCAGGCAGAAAAAATGTTTTCTTAGCAACTTGGCCCAATGATCTCTCCTCTTTTCTCCAATGGAGCCCCAATGGTAGACTAGTAATTCTATTGATGAACTCAGGGGTAAGTTCTAGGGTCAAACCCCTAGAACTAACTGTGGCATGTGTCTTCGAATGTGGTCTCAGGGACATCAAAAACTCTTCAGTTATCTCTTCATCATAACCCTGAATTCTGTCAAGGAAGGATATCCAATTTTCCAAGGTGAAAAGGTCCACCACCTCAGGGTGCTTGTGCAACTTGCTGGAGTCTGAGGGTTCTTTCCTTATGAATCCTCCTGGCATGGTGTTGAGTGCTCTGTTTATGTTTCAACCAGAAAAGAAAATGCTCAGGTGGAAAAACAGTCAATCACTGAAACAGAGGATAGCTGAATTCAGTTTCTTCTGAACCCAAGAAGGAATGTCTCGTGTGTTCCTTACAATATCAAATAGCAATAATTCCCCTATTTTAAAACTGCTGTCACCCAGAATTTGACTATCTGTTTATGAAAAGATATTTTTTTTACAGAACAGAGTATAAGGACACAGGTTCTTTTCTTAGCACATAGATAGATATGTAAATTCGGGTTTTTTCACACACACACAGGCTGGCCTCTACTGCTGCATGTATCTTCCTTACAGGAGAATTTAAAAATGATGAGGAGATTTTGGATGCAGAGAAAGAACTGGGTAAACTCAGTGAAATATGCAGGCAGACTTTCACTTTTTTCTCAATGCACAGGCAGACTTTTACTCTTGTTTTTCAATCTAATGCCATGTTCAATTCACCACCTTGCACAAACAAATCATGCACAGAGGAGTTTTCCCGAGCCTACCTCGTTTTGAGCTTGAATTCCGATGAAAAATCTGAATTTCCTCTCCGCAGAGCTGTTCTCTGCCTTTCCTGTAGAACCCTTCCTGTAGAAATCTCCCGGCTCCTGTAGAATAGAACTGTGCTTCCGGTAGAGCCCGATAGGTGGGAGATTTTCGAAAACAGGTAGAAAAACTGGTGGAGGATGACTGGTTAACTGCTTTGGAAGTGGTGGATGCGTACTCCAGTCGAGAACGTCGTGAGTGCAGAATGAACAGAGGGTGGTGCATGTTTCAACTGAGCGGTCTTTTAACTACAGTATGATTCGTGGTGAGGGGATGAGGTGGCCGAACTGGACCGTTGATCCGACATCACATCCATAATGTTTTTGCATGCTATCTGACCGCCATCACCTCCTTTCTCCTGTTATCCGCCGCCACCACTACTAGTCCCGATGATTTCTTCCTGAATGGACACTCCACACGTGCTGGCTGCACATCTAATCGACAGTTTTGAATGTAACATGGCTCGTTTGGATTCCACAAGGATGTGTAACTGGCCGAGGGTGGCCAGTTGACTAGACAATGATTCCACTTAATCCAAACCATTCCCATAGTCATGCAGCCTTGAAATATGATTTATGCAATTGAAGAACAAGTTTAGGCACTTACCTGCGTAGTCGCGGCCATGTTATGCAGATTTCGGATTTTGGAACCCATTTCTTCATTTGCTGCTACTGCATGCGCACTGCATGCTTGGCCTCGGGCTATTTCTAATGTTCACATGTTTGAGCAGAGCTCCATGCATGTTTCTTATGCCATACTTCGTTGTCCCTATCTCTGGAGCATGTCTTTCAGAGGGATCAGCTGCTACAGGAATCCTGTAGGATGTCTTGTAGCTACTTCTCCTCCTGGAATGCCAACTAGAATGAGCAGGGCTACACTGCTGACGAGGGTCTCGACTGATGAGGAGTCTAGATGGAGGGTATCAGGTATGGGGAGTTAAAAACTGCTGCTTAGATTTGTCATTAAAAAATTGTTGCTGGCAGCATGAAGGAAACAGGATTTCTGTGTGTGACTATGCAGGGACATAAAAATGAGTACAATGGAGGTGTAAAAAGATGGAAAAGGGCGACATATAGTGATGGATGGAAGTAGGGAGGTTTACAGGCCTCATAGACAGATTCCCAACCTTCGGGTCCTCTTCTGAGATCGATTTTGGCTTGTCTGTAGGTTCTACAGGATCTTCCTGTAGAAGATACAGAACTTCTTGTAGAAGGTGAAATCTTAGCCCGAATGAGACCAAATCTTAGGGAAGGGTAATGGTCATGGAGGAATGGATTGTGAGGGATGCTTGCAGCCTAGTGCTGACCTCTATCTTTGTCTTGTGTGATCCTCCTAACTTGTAATGACCTTCTTGCAACCTGCAATTTATTCAACAAAAATTAAGTTTTTTTCTTTTTCTTTTTTTTATTGTCTGAGACAGCTGGGGTGCCTCCAGGACATTTTCACTCTCACTGTCTGCCCTAGGCACCTCCAAGAGGTTTTCACCCAAGGATCTTTTATTCCTTTTTTTTTTCTTCTTCTTCTTTTTTGTGTTCAAGGTGTGGGTGGAGTGGAGACAGGGGCCTACTCCACTACCAGCACTGATTTACCCAGAGTTTCAATGAACTCCTGCTTAGAAAGGGGCTTCCTGTAGATTTTCAATCGATGCCCATTGACGAGCATGGGGATGGCTTCTTCATCAATGGTCCTGATAAGGACTGAACCATTGTCATTGCATTTCTCCACTGTATATGGTCCCAGCCATCTTGTCCTCAGCTTTCCTTTGAAATCCTTGTATCTTGAATCATATAACAGTGCCCAATCTCCTAGCTGAAATTACTTTTCTTTAAGGTGTCAGTCATGCCATATCTTTCTTTGAAGTTGGACTACCTCTGAGTGGAGAAGGGCCTGCATTCTCTATTCATCTAATCCATTCAGCTGCAGTAATCTTTCCTGTTGTGCATGGCTGAGATCTAGGTCCAACTGAGCTGCCAACCTCAATGTGTTATATTCAAATTCTATGGACAGTAAAGTGTTCTTCCCGTAGACTAGCTCATAAGGTGTGAAACCTGTTGTAGTTTTCCAAGTAGTGTTGTAGGCCCAGGTGGCCTCAACCAAGTGATCTACCCAATATTTTCTGCTGCTGCTCACCACTTTAGTCAAAATCTCTTCCAAAGCTCTGTTAGTGACTTCCACTTGTCCATTTGCTTGCGGATGATAAGGGGTGGAAGTTCTGTGTTTAATCTTGTGATGAGTGAGCAGGTCTTCAATCAGGTTAGAGTTAAACTGACTTCCCTGGTCTATGACTAATTCTCTTGGGTAGCCAAACTTGTAGAAGATATTTTCCCTCAAAAAATCAGCTAATTTTTCCTCTGTTGCTGCCTTGATTGCCTTTGTTTCTGCCCACTTTGTCAGGTAGTCCGTGCACACAATGATGTAAGACTTTTTTTTTTTAAGGAGGGTTGATAGGACCCACAAATTCCATGCCCCACTTCTCAAATGGCTCGAAAGTCACTTGAGGTTGGAGGGGAATTTCATCCCTTGGAGTCAATTTCCCCATCCTTTGACATCGGTCACATTGGCTAATGTATCTCCTGACATCTTGATGAAGAGTGGGCCAATAGTAGCCTGCCTGTAGAATTTTGAAGGTGGTTCTTTTTGCTGCAAAGTGGCCTCCACAAGGCCCATCATGACAAGTTAGGAGGATGTCAAAAACTTCCTCCTCCCTAACACAATGCCTCAAAATCTGATCTGGGCCAAGTTTAAACAGGTTGCCCCCAATCCAAGTGAATGGGGCGCTTTTCCTCACGATCTTGCTCTTCTCTTTTGAGGATAGGTGTGGCGGGAACTGTGCTAAAACCAAGTAATTTGCTATATCAGCAAACCATGGAGAGAGTACTGAAATAGCAAACAGATGTTCATCTGGCATTTGATCATCCACCATCCCTTCTTCACCTGCAGGAAAATCTAGTCTAGACAGAAAATCAGCAACAACATTTTCCTTACCTGGCTTATCAAGAATGGTCAAATCAAATTGCTACAATAAAAGTAACCATCTAATGATACGAGCATTTACATCAGGTTTATTCATCAAATACCTAATTGCAGCATGATCAGTGTGTACGAATGTTTGATAACCAGTGATGTAGTGTCTGAACTTGTTTAGGGAATGGACTACAGCTAGGAGCTCTTTCTCGGTTACGGTATAGTTTAACTCTTCCTTGGACAGGTTTTTACTAACAAAATATATGGCATATGGTAGCTTCTCTTCAACTTGTCCTAAGGCTGCTCCTATGGCTTTGTTCGAGGCATCTGTGTGAATGTGGAAAGGTAGGGCCCAGTTTGGACCTCTCAAGATTGGGGCAGTTACCAGCTTACCTTTCAACGCATCTAGAGCCTCTTGACAGTTGTCAGTCCATATGAACTCAACATCTTTCCCCAAAAGACCAAACAATGGAGAGGCTAGCTTACTGAAATATTTGATGAATCTTCTATAATATCCTGCTAAGCCTAGAAAACTCCAAACATCTCTTACCTTTTAAGGAGGTGGGACCCTTTGGATGATTGCAAACTTATTGGGATCCACCTGTAATCCTTGCTGAGAAATTGTATGACCTAGCATGGTCCCTTCAGTCATTAGGAATTCACATTTTTCAGGATTGAGGGACAGGTTCATTTCAATACACTTGGTTAAAACTTTTCCCAGGTTAGTCAATGCTTCTTGGAAGTTGGACCCATTGGGAGTAAAATCATCCATATAGATTTCCACCTAATCATGAACCAGCTCAGCGAATATACTCAGTACTGCTCTCTAGAAAGTGGCAGGAGTGTTGCATAACCCGAAGGGAAGGACTCGATAGGCAAAGGTACCCCATGGACAAGTGAAAGCGGTCTTATCTTGGTCTTCTGGGCTGATTTGGATATGATTATACCCGCTAAACCCATCTAGGAAGGAAAAGAACTCCTTCCCTACCAGGCCATCTAACACTTGATCTATGAAAGGCAAAGGGAAATGGTACTTCTTGATAGCTTTGTTAAGTTCTCGATAATCTACACAGATTCTCCACTTCCCATTTTTCTTGGGCACAAGCACCAAAGGAGAAACCCACTCGCTGTTAGAGATGGGGTAGATGAATCTTGCATCCAACAACTTTTGCAGTTCTTCTTGGACAATGCCCTTAAGGGCTAGATTCATTCTCCTCTGAGGCTGCCTGACTGGTTTACAATCCTCTTTAATGTAAATGTGGTGGGTACAGACTGAAGGGTGGACTCCTTTCATTTCCTTATAGCTCCAAGCAAAAGCATCCAAATGGTTGTTTAATAAGCTATACATCTCTTTATCCTGAGAGGGGGATAGGGATGAGTTGATCTTCAAGGTTCCTTCAGGGCCAAATTCCACATTCTTAACTCGAGGAGAGGTCAGATCAGCCACACAGAGATCCACTAAAGCACTGGCTTGGGTGTCTTATACCAACTCTTCTAATGGCAGCACACTGGGAAGTGGATTTTGAATCAAATTCTTAATAAGGTCATCCTCGGTTTGAGGACCTCCCCTAGTGGCTTCCACTGTGCACAATGGTGCAGAGTAGACTTCATCCTCATCTTCCTCCTCGAACCAGAGAGGTAAGTCATGTTCTAGTAGAGGTTGGGTAGGAAGATATAGGACTAGCTGTTTGGACATAGGCCCATTCTTAATGGTCATGCTCCCAGCTCGACAACTGATGTAAGCATCTGCAGTAGCTAACCAAGGCCTTCCCAAAATGAGGGGGTATCCAATGAGTTTTTCCTTTGGCTAAAGGACCAAGAAGTCCGTAGGGTAGTCCCAAGAATCAACAGAGACCATGACATCTTCCACAATCCCTTCGGGGGTCACGGTGGAGCGATCTGCTAACTGCAGTACTGTCGAGGTCTTTCTTAGGGAACTCTGAAGGTTGAGTTTGAGCATAGTGTCCCTAGTCATCACATTAATGGCAGCCCCTAGATCAATCAGGGTGTGGGGGATTATGGTGCCATTGATGTGGACATCGACTACAGGACTCCTAGGGTCCAGATATTTTGGACAAATTACCTGTCCCAACATCAGGTCGGACAATTGTCCTATGACATTGATAGTTGGGGCATCTCTCTTGCGCCTGCCTGGGTGCCTGAAACACTTCTCTTTGATCAATGTTTTGTAGATTGGTACATATTTTATGGCCTGGAGAAGTGGTATTTTTACACATAACTGTTTAAGTTCTCCCAGAAGTTCAGTCTCTTCTAGGTTTGGTTGCGTGGTTCTAGTTAGTCTCTCAGGAATGGATGGAATGGCTTTGGGTCCACTTTCCTGTTTCTCTTCTTCATCCTCCTTAGGAGGAGGTTGGCTATCTGGGAGGACCTTCCCAGATCATAGGTTTATCTCCTCAATCTCCACAACATAGGTAGGGCATGTTGTCTCTCCAGTATATACCTGCTAGGCCTGTCTGTTATTGGGGTTCGGGTTCAGTAGAGCAGGCATCTGGGGTTGTCTCATAGGAGCAGGAGGTAATGGTTGTGGTTGAGAAAATGGTGGAGGCAAAATAGCAGGAGGAGAGTTGTACTGGGGCCTCCACCCTTGTTGAGGTGCATTCCACTGAGGTTGTGGCTGAACATGAGAATGAAACAAATGAGCAGCAGGTTGAGTATGGTATTGAGATGGATATGACTAAGGAGGGGGTGCAGACCAGGAAGGATGAGCAGGGGGACCCCAAGAAGGTATGTGAGTGGATTGGTTGGGGTTGTAATAAGTCTAGGATGTCCCTTGCATCCCCTGTTGGTAAGGTCTGGGTCCATGTGGCCTCCTTTGGTTTAGGAAGTAGAGTGGTTCAGTGGCTCCTTCAGCCCCTTGGTACATAGCTTTAAGTCCGGGTAAGGTTGGGCACTGGTTTGTAGGGTGATCTGCCTCACAAACGAAACATACCTCTACGGAGTGCAATGGGCACTCGTTCCTAGGATGCTTCCTTGTACATCTGGGACAAAAGATGGCCAAAGCCCTCTCAGCTTCCTCTTGCTTCTATTGGATTTGGAAGGTATCCATTTGCATGGCAATGGTCTGTCTCACCTCACTTTTAAGGTCTTCCATCTAATTTGCAAACTCATGTTTGGAAAAGGTGGCACTGGTTGAAAGTTGACTCCCCCTACCTCTTTTCTGGGCTACCCTAGAATGGTTTCTAAACACAGTCTTTATGTCATCATAAGGTAGTTGGTAGATGTCTCCCCCAGCCAGCAAATGGAGGGTATCTAGAAGGTCTTCAGGGACTCCTCAGAGCAGAACCAGCTTTAGAGATTCGGGGTCAAGTGTGCACCTGGCCCTTTTATAACTGAGTTGGAACCTTTCTTCATAGTCTTCTAAAGATTCATCACTTCCCATGGTCATCCAAAAGATTTCTCCCTTTGTTTCCTTTGACCTACAGTAATCCCAGTATTTGTTGTTAAAGGCTTGTTGCATCTGAGCCCAAGTTGTGATATTGTTTCAAGGTAACCCCATGAACCAACATATTGTTGCATCCTTGAGGGTAGAGGGAAAGAGTTTCAACTTTTTCTCATCTTCTGCATAGTCATAAGTTCGACAAAGGACAACAAACTCAAACAAAAAGGTATCAGGGTCTTCAATGGTTAATCCATGGAAGTGAGGTAAGGCTGAGGGACTTATGTTTTTCATTTTTGTGTCCCCATTGGTCTCTCAGATGGGAAAGGCACCTTCTATTCTCTCCTCATCTCCTATACCATTTCTGTGTTCAGCCATGGTCTCAGGAGGAATGTTTTCTTGCTCTTCTTCTGTTATAGGATCTTCGTATATCTCTGGAGGTTCACCTATAGGTTCTTCTGGATCACTGCCACCAAAGAAGAGAGAAGGGTGACTCAGTGATGTGGTGGGGGTGTTGGGTAAGAATTTTCCTGAATTGTCTCTATTCCTACGAGGCATGAAATGAAATATTTTTGGTTGATTTTTGTGTTTTTCTCTGCTTGTACCTGCAAAACTGAAATTGATTGAACAACAAACTGCAACTAACTAAAATAAACCTTGCGGGAATGAAAAATGCAGAATTGAAATGAAAGCAGGAAATGACTAATCTATGTTGCAGAATTGAAATTGCAGAAATGAAATGCTAATCTACGCTTGCAGAATTGAAATTGCGAAATTGAAATGCTAATCTAGGAAAGCAGGAAATGTCTAATATACGCTTGCAGAATTGAAATTGTGGAATTGAAATGCTAATGTATGAAAGCAAGAAATGTCTAATCTACTTCTGCAGAAATGAAATTGCAGAATGGAAATGAAATAACTACTCTACTCTTGCTGAAATAAATTACTTAGCATAATGTTGCAGTAGAAAATAGAAGAAAAGAAGCAATCACAAATACTCTGATGCTTCCCCGGCAACGGTGCCAAAAAGTATGGTGCCACTCCAGTATTGTAGCAATGATGCCGCAACTCCTGGGACTCCCTTCTTTACTTTTATCAACCCGGTTGTTCGTACAAACTTGGAAGCGAGGGTGCTATAGGCACAAGTACTAGCTCTTGCTTCAGGCTGTCACTTGATCAGCTAGCACAAGTTCGCTAGGAGCTTAAGCCAACTTCTATGAGCTCTTAGAAGAATCTTTTAACTGTGATGGATGAAAGCTAACTCAAAAGAGGCTAGTCTACTTGCAGAAAGAAGCGGAAAGCTGAAAGGAAATGCAAACCCTAGCAAACCCTAGTTTTACTAACTAACCCTACTAGTGCAAGAAAAGAGATGAAAGTTGCTAAAATGGATGCCATTGACTCTTGGAAAGGTAAAATGCATGTGACTAAGCTACTTCTGAAGGAAAATTTGGGAAAAGCATCTTTTTGTATTTTTGAGTAATTTAGCAGAATTATTATGCATGTGCTTTAACTATTTTTGACAGTGCAGGGGTTTATTGGCGAAAGGAAATGGAGTGGGTGCTTTCAGGAGGTTGAGAAGGTGAGAAGAGGGCCTAAGGTGTCCCTAGCACCCTTCCAGAGAATTCCACAATGATCAGATCTCGAAAAACTGCTCGTGTGAGCTTCTACAGGAAGTCTGTAGGGGTTCTATAGGAAGTTCTACAGGAACAACCGAAAAGGGATTTTAGAGGTTGATGGTGGAAAAGCGGTGGGAAAGTGGAAATGAAGGATGGATAAGGATGTTAAGGGGTCTAGGACCTAGTAAATGAAGCTAAGGAGTGATGAAGGTGGTTGTATTTGTTCAAGGATGGAGGGAGAAATGTTGCACAAGAATGTAGACATTAGGGAAAAATTGGGAAAGTGTGGCAAATGAAGAGAAGGAATCTTGGATTAGGAGATGGAATAGATTGCATGGTGGAGGAAGGGTAGGTAGGGATGTATTACAGGTGCTCTACACACTATTTTCCAAAACTGATCGAACAAAGACTGGAAAAAAACAGAGATCTATCTATTTTGACCTAATCTGACCTAAAAACCAAAAACATGATGAACAGAAGTTTATAGACAGGAAATCATGCAAGATAGCTATGGAAACTAAGCAAGAACAGATCTAAACATGCAATCACAACTGATATCAACTTTTCCAACTTAAAATCTAACACTAGCAATTGCATTGAAAGGCAAAAATAATGTTTTTGTGGTAGCAAGTATGCCTTGGTCTCAGCTCATGGTCCCAAGGAGGGAGAGATGAGATCGAGGACTGCTTGATGGCCTTTTTTGCAAATATTTTCTGTCACCAAATTGTCAAATCAACCTGAAGCATAAAACTATCTTAATCATCAAAAACAACCTAAGTAACAAAGCAAGATCTTAACCTAAATAACAACAATTATTCTATGAATGCAAGAAAAACACATAAAAGTACACAAAGGAGGTACTAGCACTTGGGTTGGGCCCAACCCCAAGAGCTACAGCCTCCTAAGAAAGCTCAAAGTTGGTGCAAAGCGAAATTCGTCTCCATTACTAAAAAAATAATAGTCATGTCACAAAACTGTTTACAACAAGAGCTTGAAAATGAGCTAAAATGCAGAGCTGCACTAAGGTGCGAGAAATAACTATTCAATAGCTAAACTACCAAGGCTTGAAGCCTTCCTACTTATGAAACACGAGGACTCCCAACAGTCCTCCTTAGTTTTAGGAGCTTGGCTGATCAAGACTTCATTTAATCAGCCACTTCACAAACACTGCTCGGCTGCCCCTTGAAACCATCTTTGGTGGGCTGTTGAACTCCAAGCTGATGGTGGAGAACTCGAGGAAGGGGTCATTTAGTGCAAGAGACACCCTTCCTACAAATCCTCAGCCTTTTTCCTTCGTATTTGGCTGTCAACTTGCTCATAAATGCTTGACCTTGGTCCAAAAGATGTCCAAAAATTTGTAATAAGCACATATTAGACTTTGTGGTCAAGTGACTATTCTCATTCATTCAATTAACATAAATATATTCAAAAGCATGCATAAAACTATGAATAATGGTGGATTAATTGAGAATAATAGGAAAAATGAGCCCATAAATTTACCCATTTTTGGGGCTCATCACACCGTCAACATTTCTATCTCTAGAAGGAGGTCGAGATGACAAGCTAATTCCTCACAATCTATTTTGAATCTTTGTAAATCTATCATGGAGTATGTTGCAATTCACCCTCTGCAATGTTTGTCCAATGGAAATATCTTTCAAGTCGACAGGAAGTTCTGGGATGACTTGTTAGAAATCACATATGATGGTGAAGGCGAAATGGCCTCGCCTGAGCACTTAGATGATTTCCATGCATTCATGGAGAATGTGGAACGTTTTGATGAAATAGAGGTTTGTGCGTTTCTCGCACACACATTTCGCGAATACCGATTGTTATGGTGTCTCACGTTGCCTCCTAATTCCGTGCAATCATTCAAACAGTTCAATGATCTTATAGAATATGTTTCCATCATTTTGATCCTGAAGTAATTGATAAGAAAATGTTACAACAACGAAAGGCCCCCCAAGAATCTCTACTTGAATTTTGGTAGTGCTTCTGTCTTCCCTCTTTTGAAGCTCTAACAAGTCAGATGAGATTCTAATATCTTTGGAAGAGATATCAGTATGCCTGTATCAAATTGCTCTATCCAAAAAGGAATAAAAAACTCAAACCCCGCTCAGCATACTTCGGTGATGGAGCTGCGTAATCTCAAGCGGACAAAATTGTTGTCGCAAGTCTTTGTCTTCCTTCCCCTCATTAAACAGTTCCACCCCTATAGAGTGATGTGGAAGAGCATGCACGCAAGTCTACTCAATTTCTACACAGATTTGGTTGGGAATCCCATGGGTTTTCATATGCACTTGTTACCTCAACCTTCATCCTTACGTTCTGTTGATCCTCCGAATTGTATTGTCTTGTATTATTTCATTCTGGACTCCACACTTTTTGTGAATGATGATCAAGCCATCAAAGGAGTTGATGTTGCACAACCAACCTGTGTTGTCATTTTATGATGAGTATGACTGGGGATCTAAGCATGAACCTATGTTGAAGGATGACCTCCTTCTGTTCATGCCTCTTCCTCTTTTTCTTGACATCTTTAGTGATTTTGCTATTTATGATTTTCCTTGTGTAAATTTATCCCCAGATGCATCTAACTCCGATCATTCACAAAACACACCTAATGTCACTCCATCATTTGACAGCGGAGAGGACAAATCTTTCATTGAGAATCCACTCAATATTTCATCTATTTTTTTCGGAAATGCAGGGGGTGAACATTCTTTCTTCTCATCTACCCCTCTGTACGATTCATCAGAGCATGGGGATGTCGATGACCTCATTGATTTTTTTTATCGTAGCTGTCGTGATCTATTTACTCCTATATTCTATCACGATGTTGATTCAATCGTTGTTTATATTTCAAATCCACATGTTTATGATGATCTATCTGTCGATGAAGTTGAAACCCTGCAGGTTGTTGAGGAACTTCAACTCGAGCTGTTGATTATGTCAAGAACTCATTGTCCTAAGGTTAGTTTCACTTCCAACCAAAAAATTGTTGAAATACTCAAGGCTCCTCATCACTCATCTGCATTCATTGAAGATCAATCCAATACACAGATTTTTCTTCCTCCACTTGAATCACATGATCCCATCGCTCATGCATTGGAGGAATCATACAAAACAAGCACACTAGCAAGACGTAAGTTGTCTCTCTTTCTCATGTTTGCTTGTCTGTCACAATCAAGAGAGTGCACATGCTTATCATCTGCATGCAGTGTGTCACAGCACCATGTTAAGTCCAAAGAGTGCTTGTCTTTTGCTTTCACTCTTTTCTTTTCTGTGGACGCATTTAAACTCAGAGTGTGTTGGTCTTCATTGTTATTTCATGTTTACTGGTCCACATGACCATCCTTCTCGTGAACCATGCCTTCACCAACATGGGTCAACCAATGCGTCGGTGGCTACATTGGAAATATCACTTCATGTTATCAGACCCATGCACCGTTAGCTTAGGAGTAGGAGTAGTGTTTGATTTATGTCTTGTTTTCTTGCATGCATGTTTGCTTTCTTTCTTTATTTATTTTGTTAGAATATTATATATTACGGAGCAATGGAACACATAAAATATTGCAGAAATATAAACACAGAAAATGCATAAAACAAGAGAGACACAGATATACGTGGTTCACTCAGTTTGGGCTATGTCCACCCTGAAAAGCCAGTCCTTCCTTTCTATTATCTAGCAAAATGAAGAGACACAACCTATAGCAAATCCATTGTAATATCCTATGTTTTCTCTCACAGTCTCACCTCTTTGTTTCTCGCACAAAGAATACACATCTATTACACAGCCTCAAATACAATTCCCTCATATGAAGAGAGGGGTTGCCTTCTAGGGCAAAAAAACCCTAAACTAAACATAAGTTCTACTGTCAGATCATTTGCTTAATGAACGACCCAGATTGACTAGAAATTACTATACTTTTACAAGGCAATTTTACATCTGTTTTTAGCTTCGGGGGCGCTACCCCCGAAACCCCTCGCCAGGGGGGGGGCTCCCCAAAGGTTGCAGCCGCCCCCCCCCCTGGACCCCCCCTGCAACAAATATTTTATGGGTGGCGTTACCACCCCCATTTCGAACTGGGGTCTAATGTGGCAATACCTTTGAATATAGAAGATAATCAGGCTCCACACCCAACATATTTGTCTGCTTGCTTGCTTTATTTGCTTACTTTCTTTTCTTTTGCATTCACTTTTGCTCTTTGTTTTATTTTTTTATTTGCTTGTTTATGCCTGTAGGTCAGTTTCGTATGAAATCATGACAGACTCTTAAGGAAAGCAAGGTAAAGTACAAGAGGACTTGTATAGCTACCAACACTTGGTTATCTATTGTCCTCTCTCTTTTTGCAGAACTTGTTTTCTTCGTTCAATGATACACCAATGAAAAATATGTTTTGTTCAAAGAGAATCTCAGTGAAAGCACAATAATTGCACTCTAATTAGTACCACCTACTCTAGTCGGTTGTTTTTGGGTTAACCCTTGTCAACTCAACCTAGTAGAGTAAGGTGAGGGGAAAACCTTAACAAGAATCTCAGAGGTATATATAACATACCTCTATGAAGGAACGACCTCTTCTGCTCTCAATAAGTCTGGATCCCTCTTCTTCCTCTGAAATATATAAGTTCCTATGCACAATTCTTTGAAAAATGAGAAATGAAAATATGAAAAAATTGAAAAATGAATAAGGCAAAAGAAGAGAAAGGCTTCCTGCGCAGAGAGGTGATGCAAGTAAATCTTTCGGGGTACTGACCAGGATCACTAGCAACGGAGCGATGCTTGTGTTCATGTATGACTCTGTCAGGGTATTGTCCAGGCCTATTGGCAGTGGAGCAACACCAAAGATGAAACTTAAACTCTGACAGCCATATTACTTGTGCATTAATATACCCCTCATCCCTAATTGAAATAACTACATTGACTTGGCTTGGAATGTGTGCTAACCAATCAAGAGCATGGTAGGTGTTACATCTTTCACTCAATCCAGTGTGGAAACCACGATGATCGGAGAACCAAACAATACTTTCAGAGGTGTTAGACTTGCTTTTCATTAAACAAGGTCCATTCAGAGTGCTGGAGTTATACCAGTGTGTCGCCAATGTTGTATTGGCTACAACCATCTTCCAAAATTTTTCCTTAGCTTCATTTTGGAGCCTCCCTACCAACCTTCCTTAGCAGCATGTCTTGCACTACCCAGGTACATATGCTTTCAGTTGCGTTTATTTTTCTTATCAGCTTATGTTCGCTAACATGTTTGGCTTTCACCCACAAGTTGACCTCTCGTGATTTGGTCTTCAACCGATTCTTGTGCTGACTTAGAGAATTACGCAGAATTGGATGGCAACCAGCCTTGGTCTCCAGAATTGCGTAGTGCATCATCGTAGCCAGGTGCTCTCCAAAATTCCGCAAAGCATGCAGGCTTCCTTCCCTAAGACAATTGCATAGAGCAACCCACCACCAGGCTTTCTCTCAGAATTTTTGCAGTTTTGGTTGGCAGCCTTGGCTTCAGTCCAGAAATTGTACAAAGCTTGAGGGGCAGCCACATCCACTCAACCCAAAAACTACACAGAAGTCATCCCAAGTTGTGTTGTTGATTGCATGTGCTCACAGGTTGATTAGTTCCCTCCAAGACTCTGCAATCTTGCCTTGCATGCATGGGAAGCTTTTCTCGAAAAGGAAAAAAGAAAAAAGCAAAAATGAATCCCTTGATTTTAGTGATCTATTTTTAGCAGCTAGGGGTTACATCCAAAAGCCATTTTAGAAACCTCACACCAAGTGTCCCTTTTTCCTAGAAACGTGGCATGCACGTCATAAACCTTGAACTTGTAAAAACTATTTATTCAATGCTTCAAAGCTCATTCTTCACTTCGATCTTTGAGCTCTCGCATTCCCAACGCATCTAGGAAATTTCAGCACACTCAGCACAACTTTTTCCAGGTAAGTTTGCTTTTCATGTATTTTGTTTCTTTTCTGTTGCTTATTGTATTTCAGGTTTTGTGAGTGATGTTCACTTGGTTTTATTGAATGCTTGTTGTTGTTTTAGTGCATATTAGCTTGTAGAAGCATTGTTTCAAGTTTTCCATTACATTTCCTTGTTGTCAGATACATGACATTGTTTCTCCACTAACAGTTGTCGTTGCGGTGACTCGCTTCACATACCTTGTTGTTTTCCCATATCACTGAATCTTGCACTTATTGATTTCATGCATGTTCATTCACTCATGTTTGCACCCAGCTTTGCACATGCATTTAGTCCTTAGTATTTTCAGTCTCCCGTCGGTAGGTCTGAGCTGCCTTGGCCTGGACCTTCCTTGCCTGGCTTACACTGTGCATTTCTAGGATGGAAGGCCTTGCCTTGCTCCTAGAAATTGCACAAAGCTTGCCTCACACTAGCCTCTGAGGATGTGCTCTGTGCAATTGTGAGGGACAGTGCCTCAGTTTGCCCAGGATTGCGTAGTACAATTTTCCCAGGTTGTAGTCATGCTGACTGAAACTATGCATTGCACATTTCCAATCCTCAGCAGGCCAAGAAGGACTTTGCTCTGCACAATTTGAATAGTTAATCAACTCATTGGTAGTCCAGAGTGTGCTCTGCACAATTGTGGCAATCAGTCTCCCAGCCTCTTCCAGAAAAAATTGCACAAATTTTCCAGTCAGTCACCTTAGTGTGTTGCATGTTAGTCCTCAAGTTGCTTTTGGTTTTCAACTTGTTATGCTCCTATACCAATAGGTGTCATATTTCATGATTGACTTGATGAGCTCTGTAATATGTTCATACCTTTTCTTGTTGCAAAGGTTTTCCATATTTTCAAAAAAATAAAAAAAATTAAAAAATGTAAAGAGGGTATACCCTAAAAGAAAAATCAAAGGGTAAAAAGAATAAAATGGTCAAAAAATGAGAAGAAATGAACCCCAAACAAAAATAGACCAGGAAAGTGTGCAAGTCTAAATGCCACTACTTTTTCATTTTCTGTAATAAGCAATTGTGTGCAGCTTGTTACTTATGCCACAATTCATGAAGAGTCAAACTGTTTAAACTTGGCTCATTCATTTTTCAATTTCATGTTGTAGAATAGAGAATAAATATCTGACCAAACAGTGTAATCTTGGCAGATAAGTAGATAGGTAGAGTAAATAAAAAGGAGCTCAACAGTTTAATCTGAGCCCTTGGATGTAATAAGTGCAGACTTAGGTAGGCTTACTATGTAAAGAAAAGAAAAGTTGATAAGGGTTTGCCAGTCTAAGTGCACCCAAATAAAGAAGGAAAAAATGCTAGGCTAAAGTAGGTAGGGTAGGTAGATGGTGTTGCAGAATGATACTTGTGATGGATAATGTCTCTAAAGGTGTTAATTTTTACTTTTATCACAAGTGTAAGGCAGACATTACACTTGATGCAGTTCAAGCAAGACAAGGTCAAATAACTAACTTCCATTCACATTTTTCCCTAAAGATTTCACTAATTCCCCCTAAAGTATTAACGTCTTTAAAAATTAAAGGGGCTCAGAGCATTTCTCTGACTTTTGGAGGGACCGGACCCTCGGCCCAATAATTTAAAAGGCCTAAGTACTTGCAATCGTCCATGAACCATTCATTTGATTTCATAAACTCATTTCCTAAGTAAAAACCCCATGTTACTTAGGAAAATACACTATATCACCTAAAAAACCCCTTTTTCCACTTTAAGCCTAAGTTTAAATGTAAATCTTTAATATTTTAACTTAGCACTTCATTTCATTTATCATATTAACCTCTGACTTATACTACATAAATCCCGCCCTATTACCTTTTCCCGTATTATTTAATTATACATAAATCCCCAAATTTTTATATACCCTTCCCCGGTTAATTATAACCATAAAACACTTTTAAAAAAACGGATTAATGGATTTATTTGAGATTCGTTAATAGCCTAATCTCCCGGCTCCGCAAATGGAATTAATTAACCCTTAAGGTTAATTAAGAACCACCCCCAACCAATCGTAATGCCCCCGACAGAATTAAAATATGTTTATTATGTCGGGCCCGCTACAGTAAACCCTCCACCATATTACCATCCTCATCCACCATTCGATCACTCCCCCATCATCTAACAGTTTGTATCAATATCGCGCCCCCTTGGTGACCGCGCTTTAACGCGCAATCACCAGGCGGTTTTCCCCCTGTACTCCTGCCACGCGTCGTGCAGTCCATGTGATCGCTCGCCCTCGGCCCAATACCACCTAACTCCAAAAGCGGTGCAATCCCGTACCACTTACCGCCCTTCATATGTGACAAAACATCATTTCCCCGCCTACGTCAGTCGCCTGATAATCCAAAAAACCCCGCCGAACCTCGATTTTGTTTAATAAAATGAACAAATGTCATTTTCACTGTTATTTTCTGCGACCCATGCTCCTATGCAAAACAACATCCAAGTCAACTATTCCAGCTTTCCAACCACCACCTGATCAGAAAATCTACAGCAACACACTCCGCAACCTAGCATTCAACCTGCCATTATACTGTTCACTTCCTTGATACAGGTAATTTATCCTTTCTACACTAAAGCCCTGTAATTTCGCTTTGCTACTGAAAATTCTACAAGAAAGGGCCAAATTCAGTTCTAGTACAGTCTGTGGTTGGCTTAATAAGTTCCCAAACCTGTTGTTTAGCCTCTTTCCTCACAGAAAAAACCAAATTCCGTTTTTGAATCCACAAGAACCAAAAATGGAAACCCCCGTTGCTTTGAATGTCCCACCGATCAATGCCCCCCATAAAGACCAAGACTATTTGCCTCTGGCAGATAAAGATTTCCAAATAAAGGACATAACCACTGGCCATAATCACCTGAAAGCCTTTTTCCAAGCCAGAAACAACTACTTAAATGGCTCAGACATCCTGGGACTGTGGGAATCCAACCTTCCCAGGTACTTTCTTCCCTCAGTCCATGTCTTTCCTGATATAATTCACCAATGTTGTGCCAATTATGATCCTAACCTGAGAGCTGTTATGTCCCCAAGCCAAACAGTCTTATTCCCCATAACAGCTGCATCCATCAATGAAATGTTGCAATTTTCCCCTGATCAAGCCCTTACTCCCCTTTCTATGGGATATTTACTTGAAAGAGCATCTCAGTTGTCCCAATCAGAAGTAAGCCGCCTCGGTCAGACCTTCATGTTACCAAAGCACCAGCCTAAGGGCCCACCTCCTTATCTGCAGACTTGCTTCACAGAAACTGGAAAACTCATTGTTGATATGATATCTTTGATCATGGGATTCAAAACCAGTGAGTTTGTTGATGATGTAACCCTAGTTTTGTTGTCAATATTTACTCCTGGACAGCCTCCTGCTGTTAAATATGACTATGCTTCCTACATTGCCAATAAAATTCATGATCAATTCCTAAGACTTGACAATGAAGGAGTCTTCAAATACACCACTTTCATCTACCATCTTATGTTGTATTATCAGTCAGAGAACTTTCCTTTCCCTGTCAGGAAGCTTGACACCAAAGGAAATCCCAGGTCTGTCATATTTTGGAATCCCATTTTTCATAATACCCTTGAATCCCCTTACACCTACAATGAGTTCATTGATCTATTTGTGCATCCTGCAACCACTTTGTTGACAGGAGTTTCCCCTCCTAGGATCAGTGGTGATATAAAAAATATCCTCCAGCTCTCCAAGCAATACAGAATAGGTGATTGGTACCTATACAAGAACCACACAGAGATCAGGATCTATGGATGTGAGCTCTGCCCCTTCAAGCTACCAAAGTATGTTCCAATGAGACTGTTTGCATTGGAATACTTCAGATAGATGCTGCATGCAGACTTAGTCCATTTTTACAATGCCAAAAAGAAAGCTCAGCTTAGAATCAAGAATCAGTTAGGCCCTTATATTTGCAATGATAGAGAAGCATGGAAAGAAGCAGAAAAAATTTTAGAAGATCATCTTAGGCTACAGAAGAGTTTTGGGTGGAGGCCATATGACCCTAATAGCTTTATATGTGATAGAAGAACGAAGAACAGGTTGTCACCTTACATACATCATAGGATCCCAGAAATTGAACAATTTGCAAACATGGATGAATGGAGGGAAGGGACCCTAATAGAAGAGGTTAGTGAATAGGTCAATATAGAAAATGCTATGAGAGATCTTGAGAAAACCCTTGACCTGGATTCTTTTGGGTAGGTATCATTCGAGCTATCTCAAAGGCCAGGAATTGGTACATCCATTGCTAGAACCTCTCAGCAACCTCCACAGAAAATCAGCACACCAGCCCCAAGCACATCTAAAGGCAAGGAAGTGGAGACCACAGAACAGCCTACAATGTCAAAGCAGCATGAAACTTCCAAAGAACAGGTCCAAATGCCAACTCCTCCAACTCAAACCAATGTAGAAGGACCTCCAAGCTTACAGACTCCTCTGAATGAGGAAAGAAATAAAAAGAGAGACAGGGAAACTACTACCCCAACCAGTGAACCTTCAGGACAGCCTGGGACAAAGAGGCAAAGACTGAACCCTCTTTCAGAAGAGGAAATTATTGAAGAAACTATAGATAGTCAAAGAGAAGAAAGGGTAGTTAGCCAACAAACTTTCCCATTGGGAGGAACATCCACTAGCTCACAGAGACAAGAGCTAGAAAGACAACAAAGTTCAGAGGTATCATCTCTCAGACCTCCAGGAAAAGAGGCCTTAGATATCAAAAAGACATTCACAAAAATAAAGGCCAGGAATGATCCATTGAGGCTTCAAATTTACAATCAGTATTTAAAGATGGCCCCACAAACCAGTAGAGATTAATGTCAGCCTATGACATTAAAGAGGGCAAGATGATAATGAGCTACTTCAAGCCAAAGGTACAACAACCTCAAACAGCAGCAGATTATATCAGAACAAATCTGGAAGTCTTGGCAAAGGATATTCATCCTTTGGATCAGATTGAATTGTACAAGCAAACTAGAGAAATGGTCTATTCAACCTTAACTAGCAAAGCATTGATGGCCCATAGGCTACAAAATTCTTTGGATAATACAACTACCCAGCTAAACTTAGAAAAATCCTCCTCTCAGGCTAAAGATAACAGAATAAAGTCATTAGAAGAAATCATCATTGGATTGGGACATGATCCCAAAGATGTGAAGGGCATAGAAGCATTAATAAAGAAGAAGGATGAAGATATTGCTGCCTTGAGGAAGCAGCTAAAGCTGCCTCCTTCAAGGCATCCACAGACTGCTGAGGTTATAAAGCAGAAATCTAAAGAAGAGATGATGGATCTCCTCTTAAAACTCAATGAAAGATTGAATGACACAGAGCAAGCATTAGAAAAAGCACTGAAGGACAAGCAGGGAGAGTCGACCTCTCAGCCTCTTGATGTAATTCCCATAGTCTCAACAGCAGTCCCTTCTACACTTGGAACATCATTAGCACCAAACATCCCAGCAGCCACAACAGAGGTGGTCACAGGTACAGCAACAGTAGGAACAGGACAAAGTAGCAGTGCCAATTTGAGCACAGAAGAGCTAATAAAGTCAATGGAAGACATGAAACTACAAGTTTCAGAATTAAAACAGGTAAAAGAACAGTTTGCTAAGATGGAAAGAAATTATGATCTCTCAAAGATAAACGTTGTGGAAAAAACAAGGGAGATTAAAGCATTAGAAAATAAAGTGAAAACATTAGAAAAAGATCTCACTTTTGACAAGCCTCTGGCAGAAATCAAGAAAATTCTTTGGGCCAACATCACTCAATCCATAAATGATGTTTGGCCATCCATCCAAGTAATCTTTGAGCAGATTGATTTAGTGAAAGCAGCACAGGGAGAAATTCAAAAGACAAAAGCACAGTTAGGACAAATGCCTGATCAAGCCAACCGGCTCATACATTTTTTGAATAACAGAAATAAGGAACAACTGGAAGAACTTGGCATCTCAGATAGGACAAAAACTATTTTGGAAATCAAAAAGGTACTAACCAAGAAAACTTTGATGTGTAATTTAGAGAGAAGATGTCAGGATATGTAGGTAGAGATTAATTCTTTCATGGATAAGTTTACTATTTTGAAGAATAAAGGGCTACCAAGTCCTTTAGTGATTAATGACCGATTAATGAAGCACATAGATTATGTAGATAAATTGAATAAGTATGCTGGCAATCAAGCTAGTTCATCAACAAGTGCATCAGGAATAAAAGCACTCCCCATAGGCTGAGTTCTCTATGACAGCTTAGAGAACTTATTCTATGTTGAGCATGAGATAAAGCACTTGTTCCCAATCCAGCCTACCTTTTTCAGATATACAGAAACTGATGAGACCCTGAGGAAACTTCAGAAACACAGATTGCCAGAGCCAAAATGGTGGGAAGACATGTTGGAAATTTTGTAAATTTATCCTTGGTAAAATGTAAATTTTGGGCTATTTACTGTAGTAAGATGAACAAAGATGAACAGAGATCAAACAGGTCGAAGTGTATCAAAACAGGTAAAGAGTATCAGTCAAAACAGGGCAGCCAGCACAGAGTTACTAAAGAAGACAACAACAAGCCAAATCATAGGGCCTGCCTCCAACACACTCAACAAGAATAGGAACAACACAACATCAGTTTACCTTTCTCCTATCTTCGAGACTAGTTGTCTCTATTTTCTTGTAAGATATGATTAGTCACCCCAGTTTATATCTCACTTTGTATGAGATATTTGTTGTAAAATTTTTGTATAAATACTCCCTCAATTGGAGTATTGAGTGTGGATTCTTCTACATTGCTGTAATATTGATTATTTTGGAATAAAGTGTTGTTGGACCAACTTTAGAATGGCTTGCTGGATAAAGAATTGATGCAAAGGACTTTCCACAAATTTATTGAATCAAACACCAGATCAATAAGTCCTCTATACCTTGTGTTTTAAAGTTTTCCTTGTTTCTTATATCATCCATGTTTCATATCTAAATGATAAATGAAAAAGAGTAATTCGGAATATGCTTGATTGCACTCTGTTTTCAATCGTTATTATTCTCTATGTTTTCTTCTGAATTAGGATAAACAGTGAAATCTTAATTGCTCCTGTTTTTTAGTTCATTCACTTTGATTATTTATTAAAGAATACTTAACTGCTCTTTATTAGTAATCATTCAAGTTCCCTCTTGGAATAGGCTGAAGGATTCTTAACTACCCTTCACCCATTTTGAAACCATTCCATTTATTTTAAGTCTTTATTTGTTCCCTGTTTGACCATCTTGCTCTATGAAACCATCCTTTGTTAAGAAACCTAATCCAATTAAGCCATCTTCTTTGACTCCATTAGCCCAATGGCCTAAACTAGTCAGTCCTACCCCTTTGCTATTGAATCTCACCACCCAAACTCAAACAAAACTCCTAAACTTCATAACTAGCCTAATATTTTTCAAAACAAAGCTAAAACTTAAAGAGAGAGCCCTCTCTAGATACAGATTGGCTAGATTTTATATCTAAAAGATTAGTTTGTGGTTACCTCGACCCCCTTTCCCCTTCTTACAACTTCTGGGAAAATCTGAGTGATAACACAACTGAAAGTTTGCTTTCCATGAGTGTTTCTATGTCCCCAAGTATCACAAGTTTTCATCAGTCTCTCATCAGTTCAGGTACAATGTCTTCCAAGAGAAAAAGGCCAAAGGACACCATTGAGAGCACACCTGGAGATGTGGTCAAGAAAGTGTCTATGAGCTTGCCCATCTATGAAGACACTAAGTGTTTCATAGACAAGGATATCAAGATCAAATGGCAGGACACCAATGACATATTTTCAGGCACCTTTGAGGAGAATCTGGAGGACCACAGAGTCTATGTCAACATACATAAGTCTAGATTGTACCAGGTTGCATGCAGGTATCCCGTTTTTCCATGTGTGGACATGATCCACTAGATTGTCTCGCATACTAATCCAGAGACAATGGTGTTGAGAAGTGTAAGTGGAACAAAACTTACTACCTACAGGGTAGGGAAAATTTAGGAGATGTATCACTTGCTGCTGTCAGTGAACACAATGGATTCACTCTTCACCAATCCCAACAGCAATGCAAACTAAAGAGACATCTTAAAGAGCTGGGTGAGAGAGCCATCTAAGTTCAGGACAACACCCAACTAGGTATACAAGACAAAGATACTACGGAAGGGATATCAATTCTTGGTCATCTTTGCATGCCTCTTATATGTCTAGAAGAGTACAAAGACCTTCCCACAGAGTTGGGTGATTGTGTTGGATTAGATGGAGAACGAAGGAAGACCTTTCAATTAGTCCAACATGTTGGCTCTCAAGCTAAAGGGGCAAGTATCAAATGCCCGGCATCTGCCCAAGGGTCCACAAGCAAAACTATTCATGTCTGCCTACATTCTTGATGCAATCTGTGCCCATTAGCAACTCCTTGGCTTGGGTTGGGCATGGACACCTTCAGAAACCTATGTACCTATCTATTACAGGTTGTTCTCCAAGTGCATCTTTCGTGGAGTTATACTAGAACTATCAGACCACTTCTTCACCTCGGTGTACATGATGATCTTTGAGCAAGATATGCCTTTCATGTCAAAGGCAATAATGGAGGCATTGGTTAACATAACAAATTGGTATGCCTCACCCCTTGGCACCTTCACCTGAGTGTACAACACGGAGAAGGCTCTGTATGTGTTACCGAAGTTTTCCACTGACAATATGGTCATGAAAGAGGTTGCATACCAAATCTCGATAGGGTTGTCAGTGAGACTGCAATGGAAGAAGAAGGCAGCTTGGCCCACTCTTCCTTTGCAGATCAGATTGTATGAGATCCATAATCTCAAGCATGTTGAGGACAAGACGTAGGACTTCAAGAGATTCACCTTCGGCACCAGAAGTTTCAATCCATATGACCCGCATCACTTAGTGGAGGACCACTATGTGAGAGTGTATCATCCTTGGATCCATGGGGCATGTCATTGGCCTATGGAAGAAACATGGAGATATTGCTACAACTCCTTAAGGCTCAATGAACCAGTTAGAGTGACTATGGAATGGTTAGTAGTGCACAAGGCAGCAGCATCTCAGAGAGCAGCAGCACAGGGAAACAGACCTGCGCATGACAAAGGAGAAAGGAAGATTGCCAGCAGCGCAAAGGCGGAGAAAAGTTGCAAGTTCAAGGCAGATCC
Organism: Pinus tabuliformis; assembly: GCA_031772625.1. Lineage (NCBI taxonomy): Eukaryota > Viridiplantae > Streptophyta > Pinopsida > Pinales > Pinaceae > Pinus > Pinus tabuliformis. The sequence goes on along the minus strand of CM062816.1, from coordinate 1,489,218,163 downwards.
ACTTGTAATGAGAGTGGCTTTGGAGATTGAGGAAAAGAAGCAACAAGGCAACATAAGGATTGCTCAAAGACAGAGGGAGAAGTTGAAACTCGAGGAGGCAAAGAATAAGTTGCAGGAGGTGAAGCAACAACTAAGGGAAGAATAAGAGTTGTGCAGAAAGGAGAAGTAAGCGCAGGAGGAACATAAATAGTAGGAGGCATAGTGTGCACAAATTGATGAAACTGTGCAAATATAGGTTACTGACTCATCAGAACAACTAGCAGATAGCAAACGGGATGAGCAATTGTAGGAGCAGGAATTTTCTCAAGAGATTGAGCAGATGTTGGATTATATGGATACGGATGTGGTTCATCCAAAGCAGGATCAGGATACAGATCTCATGCCAAAAAGGCCCAGAGGTCACTTCGCCGGCTTCACCAGATCCAGGAACATAGCAAGTTCCAAGTGATCAAGGAGACACTAAAATCCTTGATAACAATCCGGAAGGAGATATGCACAACATATCCTTTGACGAGTCACAACAAAGAGTTGTGTAGTTACGCAGAGTGCCCACTCCGGACGTCCATGCATCTCTTGTACATTTTCGAGAATGGGTGATAGTGTCCGATGTGCGCAGACATCCAGCTACATTGGTTGATTCTACAAAGGCATATGCCGAAGCCACTGGCTCAAGTGTGAGATTCTTTATAGCTGAGAATGATCACATGGCTAAGCAATTGACAGTGGCCAAGTAGAGAGAACAACAAGCTACAACATCCGCCAGAGCAGAGTTGAAGAAAATGATACTTGATGAAGTATTGTCTCTCTAGGCAGTCATGCCAAAGCTATACTTTAGGTTCGTCACTGTTCATAAGTCAGTTGTCCATCTTAATGGTTGGTAGCAGCGCTGTGTTAGGCGAGCATGCATCTTGACAAACATACACACTATTGTTGATCACATGCAGATATAGACAATGAGGTATAAGGGAGCCCCATTGTACTTGCCAAAGATGATGAAGCCAAAGGAAGTGGAGTTGAAGGCACGCATCCAGAGTCAAATCCAAAAGTATGAGGAACTCCCACAGCTCATCACCAACTTACAAACTTCACATGCACAAGTGTTCGGAAGCTTGGATGTCATTGTGTGCATGCATGTGATCCCATCCATTAGCGCACTCACGGAGGCGAAAGTGAAGAACCAAGTCCGATTGTAGATGGACATGTACTTCGAGCAGTTGATGCGCATAGCCACCAGCACAAATTTGCATATGAGTGCAGACACTGTGCACCAGTATGTCGCTGGTCCAGCTACACTGAAGACCATGATGTGCATGCTATATGACGAGTTGGACAGAGGCTCCAAATTAGTGTACCCAGATGCAACGGAGATAAGAGCTCACTTTCAGAAGGATGTCACCACAAAGTATGCAGACACCATAACATACTACCAAGCTTGGCATCATTTCGCTACCATCGATCACCAAGACGATGTCGACGAGTTAGTATTCCCACAACTATCTGAGTCTTAGTGATGTCTTGCATGGCTTACTCAAGCCCATTTTTGTCTCGCATGGGTACATCTGCAGATTGTATTGTAAACATGTTGAAAAGTGAAAGACCAAGTGTCAATAATAGAATGTAAACAATCATGTTAAAGTTGAAGAGTCTTGAGGGTAGGCTAAGAGTCACAAAGGGGAAGGTCAAGGGTCACCCCACCCTTTGCTATATATAGAACCTCATAACTCATTGTAAGGGCTTTTGGGAGCCAAGCTTTTGATAGGTATAACGTAGAGAAAGCTTGGAGTGCACTGTAACAAGCCTTTGCTTCTCCACAGTGCAAAGCGAGTACATCTCTTTGGAGGAGCAGGCGGCAGTGATTATAATGTTCCACTATTGGGGCTAGTGGTTGTCATGGTTGTATGTATGATTGGGTCTTTCACTCTTTTAATATAACAGAGCCAACACGTTTCATGCATATATTGTTATTGTAGTTCGACTATTCTGGTTACTCTAACAATGTATGTAGTTGTAATCTATGCATGTATGTATGGACTATTTTGTATGTGTTTTATGAATCCTATCAAAGCATGTTGTTGGTATAACCCAACACTTTTGATTGTCGACTATTCTGCTTTCCATCTCGTGATGTCTTTCAGCTTGTGTGTTCCCTTTCAGGCTGCATGCTATCACAGGCTTCAAAAGGGTGCACTCCTCTCCCCTTCCGTGTGTTAGAGTATTTCCTTGCATCTTCCCTGACTTGCTGCAAGGTCACACCCTTGCTTCCAACAAGGACATCTTACTTACCTCTGCGTGCAACCGCAACCAAGGCGATGTCATACTACCCACTAATGGGACTCCTACAAACGGTCTGAGGTCTAGTTGGGACTTCTTACCGGAGAGATCCCGTGACATGTTGGCAGGTCCAGCACCATCAACATATTGTTAGTATAAATTATTGATTAATGCCTTACAAGATTTACAATATTATCTATTTAGTTGTGAGTAACATGAACTATTCATAGATGTGTTGATCATTACCATTAGTGCATGCATAATTTATGAATGAGTTATTTACTCATCGATATCTTGTGTGTGTATGGTAATAATATTATAATATTATTTTTTTATCATTGGTTTTGATGTTTGTAGTGAAATTTGGTTTATAATATTTTAATGCTAATTCATTGTATTTTTATATTTCATTTAGTGATTTATTATATTTTTGTATTTTATTTAATAACTTATTATATTTAAAAAGAAAGAAGAAGAAAAAATCAAATATGACTTTATTGAATTCACCCAAAACATTAGACACATCAATGAATAGAATACACAATTTTTCCAGAAATTATCAACATTAAATTATAGGCTATGAAAATATCCAAACCAAACCAAAATTCATTAAATTAATTACATTTAATAAAACTTAAATTAGATGACCTAACCAAATTCATTTTATAATTAATTTATGATCTATTTAAGGAATGTATAGCATGTTAGCTTACTAAATATGGTAAGTGTTCAAAATATAATTTATCATAGTAAAATTTGATTTATAATATTTTAATGTTAATTCATTATGTTATAATACTTTATGTAGATACTTATTATATTTAAAAATGACATGAAGAAGTGAAATTTGACTTCATTGAGTTGATTACATTTAATAAAACGTTAAATCCGATCACCCGAACCAAATTCATTTTATAATTTATTTAAGGAATTTATGGCATGTTAGGTTACTAAATATGCGTAGGTGTTCAAAGAATAATTTACTCTGGTTAGAGGGAGTTTTGCGTAGGTGTTCAAAGAATAATTTACCCTGGTTAGAGGGAGTTTTGGAGGGTGATGGAGAAGGAAATAAAAGTGATGAGTTTTGGGGAGAGAGGGATGGATGGCTTTTGAGAGGAGTAAAAAATTATGGAATTTGGAATCATGACTATGAATTCAATGAATAATGACTCTTATAATTGATATCCCTGTAAAAGATTTAAAATTGATATCCCTGTAAAAGATTTAAAGAATAAATTTTTAAATTCGATAGGGTTATAGGTATATTCTTAATTTTTATCTAGTTATATTGATTAATTTATTTGATTATATTATTCCAATCAAAATCCTAATATATATTGATTAAACTATATAAAGAGTCTAGAAAATTGTTAGACTAATAATGTTGTTAAGTCAAAATAATTATGATAAATTTTTAAAATTTTGGTATAAATCGTTTACAACCCTACATTCTAAAATTGACATCAAAATTATTGTATTCAAGTTTGAATTTAGTTTAAATAAATAGGTTTATATATATATATATATATATATATATATATATATATATATATATATATATATATATATAGATAAAATATCTATTTATATATTGAATGTATAATAAAAAATATTATTATAGAATTTTAATAAAAGATTTGTGTGGTAGTGCATATTTCATTATATTAAGATATATGTTTTTTTTAAAATAAAATTTAATTTTGATAATTAATTTATTAAAGATAGGGATATTTTTTTGGGACTAATTTTTACAGATGATTTTTTAACAAGGAGTGTCTTAAAGTGTAACTATTTATTGTAAATTCAAAACCCGTGATTTAACCTTTATAATATTTTTAATAGTAGAGAGGATAGAGGGGTGATATTTATCTCAAAGGTAGTTATGCCTTTTTTGTTTTCAATTTGATTAAAAAGTATTGTAAAATTAAATTAAATTAAATTATTATGGTTTTTGGGCATGTGGCATTGATAAGCCATGGTATTGGCTCATGGTGATGTAAGGAAGTCTATTTACAAGTAAATAATCTTCATGATAAATTCGGGGTGAATCTTACATGTTTTTTTTAATGTATATATGTTTTGCCCACGTATTAATTCTTTTTTATAAGTTATAATAATAATAATTGAAAAAAATTATAATTTACTTAATTATGTCGATAGATGTGTCTATTTTGGAATAGGGATTTCACAATGTTAATTTAATTATTAATAATTATTAAGTGGATAATAGATTTTTAACCTCCACATAATACTATAGAATATTCATGGTAAGTATACACAAGCCAAAACTTGAGATTTATATTGAAAGTAGTTATTCTCTTTTTTTCCCTTTTAATTAAGTTGATTACTTAAAAAAGTCATATAAACAAGTTCCATATGAAGTAAGTTATGATTTTTTGGGCATGTAGTATTGTTAAACTATGGTATTGGTCCATGGTATTGTAACAAAGCCTATTCATAGGTTAAGAATAGTCATGGTGAAGTTAGGATAAATATCCATGGTTAAGAATCTTGTTCCATGTTGAGAGAGAATATATATATTAACTATTTTTATTATTTAATAATAATAAGAGTAATAATAATAACAAGAATAATAATAATTTTATAACTTAGTGTTTGTTTGTTTTCTTTTTTTTTCTAAATTTTAACAACATGAGGTGTACCCCATATATATATATATATATATATATATATATATATATATATATATATATATAGTAAGTGTTTTTATTCATATATATATTGATGTCAACCATTTAATTTATATGGCTACACTAGTATTTATGATTTATTTTCATCTTCGCAATGTAGGATGTATCATGAGGTAAGTGTCTACATGCTTATCGTGAATTGATGCAGGTAATTACAGAGATATGTGTGATTATTTTGAAATAGGACTTATGAAATTTTAATTTAGCTATCAATAATTATTAGATGGATGGTAGGGATTTAACCTCCACACAATATTATAAAATATTCTTAATGAATTGATGCATGTAATTACACATAAATATGTGCTTCTTTTGAAATAGGGTTTCTGAAATTTTAATTTAGTTATCAATAATTATTAGCCTGATGGTAGAGATCTAACCTCCACATAATATTATAAAATATTCTTAGTAGTAGTTACAAATCAAAGGTTTAGATTTATCTAAAAAGTAGTTATACCATTTTCTCCCTTCTAATTAAATTGATTAATTAAAAAAAATGTCATATGAACAAGTGTCATGTGAAATACGTTATGTTTTTTGGGAATGTGGTATTAATAAACTATGGTATTGTAAAAAAGTCTAATTTTAATTAATTTAATGTTGTTGTTGTTTTTTTTTTTTTTTTGGCAATGTGAGATATATCATGAGGAAAGGGTCTTGGTGCTATTATAGATTAATGCCTATCAAGGTTTCTCAACCATTTAATTTATATGATAACTTGAATCTATAGGATAATCTATAGAGAGAATTTATTACATGGAGCAATAATGATCTATAATTCAGAAAATATTGTGGACTTCATATTTTAATTACATCAACAAGTGTGTCTATTTTATGTACATTGATAGCGATTTTTTAATTTAATTAAATCAATAATTACTAAGTGGATAGTAAAGATTTAACCTTCTAAGAATATTTATGAAATATTTCTAATAATAAAAAAGATATAATATTGAGATTTATCTCAAAGATAGTTATGCTCATTTTAGTTTTTATTTAAATTTAAAAAATATATATATCCACAGGTATCATTAAGCTCTTACTTATTATTATCATTTTATTATATATTTTTTATTACATGTTTTTTAAATATATATGTATTTAACTCTTATATATATATATATATATATATTACGTATTAATGCCAACTAACGCTTATTAATTATTTAATTATGTTGATAGACATGTCTATTTTGGAATTAGGCTTCCTGAATTTTAATTTAATTATCAATAAATATTAGGTGGATAGTAGGGATTTAAACTCAATAGAATATTCTAGAATCTTCTTAGTAGTTACACAAATCAAAGATTGAGATTTATCTTCAAAGTAGTTATGTCATTTTTTCTCTTTTAATTAAATTGATTAATTTTAAAAAATATGTCACATGAAATGAGTTATGGTTTTTTGGGCATGTATTATTGATAAGCCATGCTATTGGCCCATGGAATTGATATACAGTCTATTTAAAACTTAGGTATCTCCATGGTAAAGAGGGGTTAAATCTTCATGGATAAGAATCATGTTTCATGTTCTTTCCAATGTATATATGTTTAACTTATATATTAATTATTTTTATAATTATGAGGATAGACATGTCTACTTTGTGATAGAGTTTTCACAATTTTAATTTAATTATCAATAATTATTAGGTGGATAGTAGGCATTTAACCTTATATAATACACAAATTAAATGTTAGGGTTTATTTTGTAAAGTAATTATGTATTTTTTGTTATTTTAATTAAACTCATTATTTAAAAAAATATCTTGTCATATAAAGTGATTTATGATTTTTTATATATATTGACTCATGGTATTATAACAAAACATATTTACAAATTAATAATAATGTTGAAGTAAACATTATTACATGTTTTCTTACTATATATATATATATAATTAATTCTTATTATTTTAATTAATTATATAATTTAATTATTTTTTTATTTATTTTAATATATTTTATATTCAATTTATATAATTGCAATAATCTATATCTAGAATATCGTACCTAACCTAATAATATTATTATTAATATAATACCGTACCCAAACAAACAACACTCTACCTACGTAAGAATATGTCACGTACATCTCAATTCTCTGACCAACTCAGAATAGTATAATAAATTTTGACCAACTCAAAATATTATACTAAATAGGATATTTGATTACACCTGCAGTTTTACTAGATGCAAAGAATGCCCATGAAAATATTTAAAAAAAAGTTGAATTTTGGTGTGACAAAAACAATATCCAATTGAACCCATGTTTGGCCACCCGATCCGATTTTTAAGCCTTTGATCGCTATCCGATTTTTTAGCCCTTCAATTTTTAAATGCACATTTTCATTTGAAAAAGATTGGCCTTTTCTCGTAGATTTTTAAGTTAAATCTAGTTCGAATTTTTCAAAAATTAAGTTATAGTTGTTAGGTTGAGAAATTTAGGTTAGCCCAGAGATTTTTTAAAATACTGAATCTATTTAAAAAGTCATTAAAATATTTGAAATTTGAAAGTTTACCATTCAAAAATTAAAATTACTGCATTCCGGTGAAAAAAAAAACAATTTAATTTATAACCTTGATAGACAACATTTTTAAATTTCATTCAATCAGTGCATGAGGAAATATAAATATTTTACTTAAAGCTAAATTTATTGAACGCTGAAATACGTTTTTTTAAAGCCACTTTAAGTTATTTTTAATTTATATAACACATTAATACATTCTCAATTTGACATTGGCCGTAAGGTGGGTAGGTCAATCATGGTCACAGCGAAGCAATGTTGGATATTCGTGTGCAGGTATAAAACCAAGTTGGGAGAAGAGACCTATTCTTTTCCGATTATAAAAAGATCCGAAAGGCCTCGAAAAATTATTAATACTTTATTTCCTAATACATATCTATATATATAAACAGTATTTATTTATTATGGCTTTAAGAAAAATGAAATCATTGTAGGGACAGGATTTTTCTAGTCTAAAGAAATGAATTATTGCATTATCAGATTTTCTAAGTCTAGTATGGAAGAGATGTTGTAATGCCTTATCTATCTTATCTTGTAATGTTATGTAAAAATTTTGACTCTGTCATATACATAAATAAAAATAAAATAAAAGAAAAAAATAAAAGGCTCAAATTTAAGCATAATTAAAATTATAAAAAAAATAGTAATTATAATTTTAACTATAAAATTATTAAATTAAATTATGTGTTAATAACCAATGGTTTTTCCCATAGTATTTTTAACACAGATTTTCCAATGGTATTAGTATAAAATTCCAATAAATTTTCCAATGAGAATAATTAGTGTCTTTGAACTTCCTCCACTATAATGATTTTCTTTATTTTCTTTGAAAACCTATATACAATTTAGTCTAGATTGTGAAATTATTATAGAATTTTATGATTTTGAAATGTTTTTCTTTTTTTTTTTACTATTATATTTTTTAGTCAACTATATGGATGGTTCCCTCAGGGCCCTAACATTTTACCGTTGAGTGTGCTAAGATCTCCTAAACTATGGTACTCAAACATGAAATTTAGAAATCATCCAAAGAGATGGGAGTTTAGATACATAAGTGAGTTTTATACTACAAATTCTCCAAACATCTTATCAGAAAAACTTGATTTAAGAGGATAGTGTATAATTGGAAACCTCTGCAAACTCAAGAAAAACCATGCACCATGTTAACCCATATTGCGGATACTCTTACTAGATTCTTTCCATTAATGTTTGTTGGGATATTAAACAGATATGGAAATGGCTTTGAAATAATAAGCTACTAATAGAAAATTAGTGTGGACGAACACAAGGTGAGCATTGAATAGGAGGATGATATGTATGAGGATAGTGATAAGGATTAATATTGTTGTAATTCTACTTCTATTGGTGGAGGAGGAATTGAACAAAGGGATATGGAGTGATTTCTCCCATTCTTGTGCCTAGCACTACCATCTCCTTGCAGGCCAAAACCTTCCAGCAATTCTTACTTTTTCTATATCCTTATTTCCCCACTTGTTAATTTTTTTTTGAAGCTCACTAATAAGGGGCTCTCTCTTGTGATTTATAGGTTATATATCATTTTCACAAGTTCCCTCACCCAAAACCCCCACTAAAACTTCCATTGTAAGGCTAGGAGGATGATTAATCACATTTTTTTGCATCAAAACTTTGTCTAAAAAATATCTTATTTTTGGGATGAACTTTTAATGTGATTATGTTGATAGGTGTTTTACGCTCTAATATGGAGTAGCCATTGTAGTGGAGAGTTAAATCTATATCAAAAAAATAATATCTCTCCATTATGGGGAAATGTTATAGCTAAACGTTAAAATATAATGTTGGCTAAATTAAAAAAGTTCTAAGTAATAAGAAAAATAATAAGTAAGCTAAGTTTAATTTTTTATGTTTGAAAGAGTATTAAAATACCCAAGGATCATACTATAAAGATAAACAATCCTTCTGCCAAGAGATCACAAGATGAAGAACGAAGAGAAAATACACTTCATTACTTGAGAAAATTAGCTATACATGAAACTAATTTATAGGAACAATATAGGCTTCTAGCGATAGCTAGAAGATAAGATTGATGACTCAAAAGATAAGGATAAGACTCACAACACAGTTGATAAAATAACTACGTAAGATTATGATCATTTTCAAGACTCTTTTATTAGAACTCTAACACCCCCTGATAAGCAAAACATAGGGAGGAAAATAAAGAAAAAAGAACACAAAGAATGGGTCACGGCAACTAGGACCTTTTAGGAACCCATGTACAACATTTCATAAGAGAGAGAAAGAAATAAAATGAAGAGATGAAGGAAGCAGGACTCAATATGACCCCCCAAGCTCAACTTCCTTCACTCTAAGAAAATTTCGTAGTTGAAGAAACCTTGGTGACGGCAGGGACTTTTAAAAATATCTTCTATTTTTTCTTCAATACGTACATATTCCAAGTTGAGAATGCCATCTTGTATAAGTTGGCGAATGAAGTGCATATGAATCTCAATGTGTTTATTTCGTTGATTCTCCACGGGGTTTCTAGAAATTTTTATTGCACTCTCATTATCACACAATAAGATAGTAGGTTGATCCTTCTGAATTCCAAACTCAAGAAATAATTGTCGCAGCTAAAGAAATTCTTGACATGCAAGAAATGAAACTCTATACTCAACTTCTTCCATAATTAATGCAAATTTTTATTTTTTCTTATAGGACCAAGCAATAAGAGTAGATTGAAGACAAAAAACAAACCAAGAGGTGGATTTTCTATCATCCTCTGGTAACTATTAAACTTTGAAACGGGAACTGATACTGTTACCCGTTTCGTAGAGATAGCAAAAAAGTGACCTGATTTTGAAAAGGGGTGATGCAGAACTCACATGTTTTTTTTAGAGCATAGTTTTTAGCACTTTAATTTTTTATATGTACATTACGTTTTAGAATGGTAGTGATTTTCACGCTGATTTAAAAAAGTGAGTATTCTGCATCACACCCTTTTTTTAAAAGACCTGTTTTTTGACTTTAAATTTTTTAATGTATAAAATGTAAATAATTATTTTGTAAATTTGATAATTTTTGAAGTGGTTGTTTTCTTCACATTTTCTTGTTTTTTATTTTAATTTAATTCTTTTTTTAGTGAGGTTTTTATTGTTTTGCATTTTTAAATTAGAAGGTCGATATTTAGAATTTTCGATATTCTACATATTTATACATCCTTAATTAATTTTTCAATCCACATGAAATAATTGTTTCTAAAAAAAATATTTTTTAACAATGGACATAAAAATAACCATTTTTAACATAAATATAGCTAAAAGACTACACGTTTTGATAATTTTTTGCTAGAATTGACATGTCAAAATCACAATTTTTATACAATAATTTTAACTAAAAATGGTTAAATAATAGTATTTTTTTATGAATTTCATGTCAAAAAAATAATAATAATCACTTTTTTTTTCAAAAAATAATGATTAACTTAAAAATCAATGCGAAAATCACATATTACAAATATTGAACGTATAACAACCCTAATTGAGTGTTTATTCTTCTCATAAAATGTCAAAGTCAAAACATTGCAAAGCTTGATTTACAAGCATAATTAAATTTAATCAACAATGTCACATAATCCAAACTCTTCGTCCTCTAGAGTTTCATCATTGTCTTTTTCCACAATATTTTCTATTTCCTTTTGCTCATTTTCCTCTTCTAATGGATCTTTGATGTCTGCGAATCTCCCAATGTATGTCTTTCCAAACATTCCATGTAATGGTGGTTGGGGTTCCTTTACCTTTTTTTCCACACGTGATTCACTAAAGTCCCCTTTCTTCAACCCAATTTCTTGCATTGCATCTGGAAGAAATTGAAGAGCATTAATTCTTTGCTGAATGAAATTGCACTGTACTGGATCTTTTTCAATTGCAATGCAATTTCTTCCTTTTTGAAGGCAACTTGCTAGTGTTGTACCTAATTATCAAGCACAAAAGAAATAATGAACTAAATTAGTACAATGGCATATTAATTATAAAATAACATATTGAAATTCAATTCCATATAATAAAACTTACCTGAGCCAGAAAATAAATCCAGAACCCAATCTCCTTCATTTGAACAAATGCCTATAAGATAGTTAATCAATAATTGTGGTTTTTGATAAATGTTAACTATCTCTCCTTTTGCTTCTTTGTCTTCATATGTTAGTTTTCTCACAACAACATCATAAGTCAGTATTTGGCTATGACTCTTTCCGTCTACCCGATTAAAAATCATAGACATATAGCTATCATCTTTTGCCCGACTATCAATATGGATGAACTCACAATCATTTATAAATTGTTGATCTTCATTGTTAAGAAGATTTGACTTTTTCATGTAACATGAAATAGTAAAAGTTAAATTAACTTGTACATAAATAAATTTTTCAACATTAATCAAATATACATTTTAAACGTCTTACCATGTAAGCTGCATCCTTGAATTTGTTTTCCCCTTGAAGCTTGACAATATCATTGCCAATTGTGTGTCTGAATGAAATGTCACAAATCTCCATAATGGTGATGACATGACTTCTACAAATCTCGCAACCACTTTACTAAGAGCTTGATAAGTATAAGGGTCACTATCATAGTCAATGTTTGGAATATTGAAACCATGGGGAATATCTGCAATGACTAGGGCATAATCCCTTTTAGGTATGATTTTAGCAATGTCTTCACAGTCGCCTTGTATTACTTGATATTGAATAGTGTCTAGCCCATTCCAAATGAAATGATTAAGAGTTGGATCAAGTTGAACATTCTTAATACATTGCTTCCTCAGTCTTTCAATCTTTATTTTTTCAATAAAGTCTTTTGATCTTTATTTTTTCAATAAAGGTTTTGAAACTATCTGGCGCTCCATTATCATCCTTCCTCATCTTTTATAAAATAAACAAATATATGTGTAAGTTATAAATTAAAAATAGCACACGGGTGAATAAAAATGAATGTATAAATTAGATACCTTTTTAAATGCAAGATAAAAAGATTTTAATGTTGATGTACAACTTGAATCTGGATAGTTGCGTACAACATCATCCCAACTATCTTCATTCAACAATCTAACCATATGTTCTTGAATTTTCATGTAAACTTTGTGACTACATAGATAAAGTAACAAAAAGTTAATATAATGATATGTATAAAAAATACTACCAAGAACAACATGTTTTATTTAACATATAATTATAATCTAGAAATAAATAAAAATAATTCAACAAACCTACTTTTGAAATTCTTCAGACATTTCCTCCAATGATAATTCCCCTAACCACAATTCTAGATTTATACCCTTTCCTACCTCCATCTTCTTCCTTCAACCTATAAACCCATTTATTTTGCAATGTTGTTTTACCTGCAGGAAACTTGACTAAGTCCCAAGTTTGGTTATGTTCTAAGGATTCGATCACTTCTTTCATGGATAGCTCCCACTTCTTCCTGGTTTCTACCTGCATTTCTTCTTCACAACATTCTCGTTCACCAGAATCAGTCAACAATACATAATATAATGAAGGAGAGTATCGTTCAGGAGGTCTGCTTATCCGGGTAGATCTTCTAACACCACTTTCAGGTGTTTGAGGTGCCTGTTGCTGTTGTGGTTGATGTTGTTGTTCTGGTTGTTGATCATTATGATTTTCAGACAACTTTAATTTTTTTGTGATCTCATCAAGCATTATGTATTCTCTTTTTTCTTTTTCCTGTTTCTTTTCCTGCATTTGATCCTTATACAAAACCTTTTCATTGAATATGACATCTTTGCTCCTATTGATTTTGTGATTTTCATAATCATATAAGCGATAACCAAAACCATTAACACCATACCCAATAAAGGTGAATTTCTTTGATTTTGCCTCAAGCTTTGTTCTATTTTCTTTATTAATGTGCACAAAGGCTTCACAACCAAAATTATTTAAGATAAGTAGTTTACCTTTTTACCTGTCCATGCCTCCTATGGAATACCACCATCAAAGTAACTTGAACGCCCTCTATTTATTAGATAAAAAATAGTATCTACATCATCTACCCAAAATTGTAAAGGCAATCCTGCATGGAATCTCATTGACCTTTTACGCTCCATGATTGTACTGTTCATCCTTTTTGACACACCATTTTCTTGTGGTGTTCTTGGAACTATTTTATCTCTACGAATTTTGTATTCTAAACAATACTTATCAAAATCCTTATTGCAATATTCACCTCCATTGTTTGATATGAGACACTTCAACATTTTTCCTGTCTCATTCTCAACCAAAGCTTTCCATTTCTTGAAAGTATCAAATATATCATATTTATTTTGAATACAGTAAATCCAAGTTTTCCAGGTTGCATCATCAATAAAAGTAACATAATAGTGAAAGCCACCGAGATATGATACTTGAGCAAGTCCCCATACATCTACATGCACAAGATCTAATATTTCGTTCTTCCTTCCTTTCCCAACTCTGAGAAATCTTACTCTATTCTATTTTCCATAAACATAATTCTCACAAAATTCCAAATCAACATGCTTCAAACCTCGCAACAAATTTTTTGAGTGAAGAATTTGCATCCCCTTCTCACACATGTGCCTGAGCCTATGATGCCACAATGTTGTATCTACTCCTATAGAGGTTAAAGAATTAACAGAAATAGAAATTCCATTACATAAATACAATGTACCAACCTTTTCTCCTTTTGCTATTACCAGGGCTCCTTTAGTGACCTTCCAGGTTTTATATGTAAAAGTAGTTACACAGCCTTCACCTCCAAACTTCCCTATTGAAATTATATTTTTCTTGAGATCTGGAACATGCCTTACCTCCTTCAATATCCATTAGTTTCCATTCTGCTATTTTATGAAAATTTTACCCATTCAAATGATTTTACAGGGTTTATCATCACCCAAACGAACCTGACCAAAATCTCCTTCAACATAATCATGAAAAAGTTTCATATCAGGTGTGGCATGGAATGAGGCCCCTGAATCTACCAGCTAGGCATCAATATTATTTTCAAATGAAAAATCAAAGCGTCTTGCAATACATCACATGTCACATTCGCTTCATGATTGTTTTCTTGTTGCATGTCTCCTTTTCCTTTCGCGCCTTACAGTGTCTCTTTAGGTGTCCTTTCCTCCCACATTTCGAGCACATTATTCCCATTCTAAACTTGGATTTTCCTTTCCTTGGATTACTATGATATCTTGGGCTCTTTCCTCTTTCCAGTTTTCTTTCCCTAGCCTCTGCAATCAAAGCATTACCTAATGTCTCACCGGAGCTTTTCTGTCGCCTTTCCTAGCTAAGGATTGCATTGACAACATCATCAAACTTTAAGGTACTAGTTCCAGAGATAGAGTTACTAATGGTCATAACTAAACCATTCCAACTTTTTGGTTATGAGCACAAAAATAACAGAGCCCTAACTTATTCATCAAAATTTACCCCTACAGAACATAACTTATTGGTAACTGTATTAAATTCATTTAAATGATCAACAACAGATGCACCTTCAGACGTCTTCATATTAAATAAACTCTTCATAAGAAATACCTTATTTGAGGCCAAGGGCTTTTCATATAGCTTGGCCAATGCTGACATTAATCCCTATGTTGTCATTTCCCTTGAAATATTAAAGGCTACTGACGTTGCTATGCACAATTGTATTGTTCCAAGTGCCTTTATGTCAAAAATATCCCATTCTGTGTCTAACATACTCATCAACTTCTTTGTCTTTCTGCTTAATGGTAGGTACAAATCTTTCTAATACAGATAATCTTTCATCTGCATCTTCCACAGCTGGTAGTTTTGGTCATTAAATTTATCAACCCTAAACCTACCATCTTCCCCCATTGCTCCCACTCAAATCAGGAACCCTTCTCTCCTGCGAGTTTATCAGCCAAATAGACCTTCGGCTCTGATACCAATTGTTAGAAAATTATATATTACAGAGCAATGGAACACACAAAATATTACAGAAACACAAACACAGAAAACAGATAAAAGAAGAGAGACACAAATATACGTGGTTCACCCAATTTAGGCTACGTCCATGGAGAAACAACCATTTCTTCCTTTATATTATCTAGCAAAATGAAGAGATAGAACCTACAGCAAATCTTCTGTAATTTCCTCTTCGTTCTCACATAATCTCCTCTCTCTTCCCTCACTCATAATAAAAATATACATAGATGCAATACAATTCCCTCATATATAGCTACGGGTTGCCTTATAGGGAAAAAAACCTAAATTAAACATAACTTCTACTGTCAAATCATCTGCCCAATGAACGACCCAAATTGACTATGAAATTACAATATTTTACAAGGAAAATTTACATCTATTTGTAGCTTTGGGGGCACCGCCCACCCGCCCCTGCATGGAGGAGCGTATAGTATTCTTGTGGTATACATACGGCTGAAACAAAGACCTCTAAATAAATAATATTATTAGGCTCCACACCCAACACAGGTTCTGCTAGTGCTAATGGTAGATCTTCTTCTGTCTGAGGAATTTCAGTAGAACTTTGTTCTTCTTCCATATCTACAAAAGAATCACAATGATTAGAACCATAAGAAAAATCGAGGATGAGGTATTCGGGGAAGAGGATGATCTTGGAGTCCTATTATTTTCATCAAAATGAACATCTCTTCAGAATAAAACTTCCTTAGAGGTAGGATCAAAGAGTCGATAAGCTTTCATGTCCTCATAGTAACCAACAAATATCAATTACTCACTTTTCTTTTCCATGGATTTGTGTTTTCATCTGGAATTAATGCCCAAGTAGGACAACCAAATACCCTGAAAGAAGATACATCAGGCTTCTCATGTGTCCAAGCTTCCATTGGAGTCATATTTTGAACTACCTTATGAGGCATCCTGTTTTGAATGTAATTAGCACAATTAACTGGTTCAACCCAAAAGGTAGGTGCCAAGTTCTTGGAATGAATCATGCAATTAAACATCTTCTTTAGTGTTATATTCTTCCTTTTAGCTACACCATTTTGCTGAGGGGTGTAGGTAACAAAATGCTGATGAAGAATGTCATGAAGAAGCACAATATTTCAATAGGAAATGTACATGCTTTATCAACCCAAGCCATATGTAAATGTAAGGATAATTGGATACTTGATTCACGAGCATCATATCATATGAATCCTTGTCAATACTTGCTTCCCTCTACATCTCATAGAAAAATTTCACAAAATGCAGTTGGTGACTCTAAACAACTTAAAGTTATGGGATTAGGCACATTACATATGACCAATTGGTGCATTAAAAATGTGCCCCTAGTCCCTGAAATTTCTACAAATTTATTGTCTATTTATCATATATGTCATGGTGATGAAAAAATGGTAGAGTTTTCTCCAAATCGAGTAGTTATTTGAGAACTACATGATCCTGCAGTTGTTCTTTCTATTGGATAGGTTGATCATGCCTCTATATTATACAAGTTTGTTGCTTCTATCCCTCCTCTGCTTCTTCTTTTATAGCTCATGCTAATTCATTGAGTAAGCTTTGGCATGAAAGACTTGGTCATCTCAATTATAGATATTTGCAGGAGATGTACACTCAAAATTTGGTTGTGGGTCTTACATAGGTTTCTTGTACTGATGGAGTATGTGTAGGATGTGCTCTTGGCAAACAACACCAAGATCCCTTTCCTAAAGGGAGAGCCTCAAGGGAAAAAGCACCTCTTGAATCAGTGCATAGTGATCTAATGACATTTTTAACTCTTTTTTCATGGGCCAAATATGCATTAACTTTCATTGATGATATTTCATGGTACTCTTTTGTGTAGTTTCTCAAGTACAAGAGCGAAGTCTTTGCGACATTCAAGACATTTAAGGCTCTTGTTGAGAAACAATCTTCATGCTCCATTAAAAAGCTACGCAAAAATAATGGTGGGGGGGGGGGGGGTGGGGGGTGTGGTATATGTTAGCAAGGCATTTCAAAATATTTCTAAATAACATGGTATCAGAGCCCTCTCCCAAGTTCGATTCCCTGATCTGCATTTGAGGGGGGTTTTGGATTTTCACACTCACCTCGTTGGGAATCTATCATGTGGACTAACATGCATATCACATAAAAAATAACAAAAGTTATATTTCAAAACTTTATTTTTAAATTTAATTGATAACCATATATATATATATGTGTGTGTGTGTGTGTGTGTGTGTGTGTGTATATATATATATATATATATATATATATATATATATATATATATATATATATATATATATATATAAGTCTAGATTCATCTTAACTCCGAACCTACTAAGCATGGAGAGCGATCAAATATATTGAGGTGCAAATCTATTTTAGAATAAAAATATATTTAATCTCTCAACACTTGGTATATTTGGAATTAAGATGGATCTAAGCTAATATACATGCATTTGATTCAATACTTCTTAAGATAAATAATGGTAATAGATATTCATGGTGGTAATTTTTTTATAAGGAAACGGATGTTACACTCATGTGTCAAAATCCTTTAACAGTAACAATATATTATCTCATTTATTTAAAAGTATAAAAAAGAGTGAAAAGCATAAAAAAATGGGAAACAATGCATGCAAAAGATGATAAAGATATATGGTTGAGAGTTAAATTGATGATATTTTTTTGGATTTTTATAATTTAATTGCTTGTAAAATTTAGTAGAAGTGTTCATTATATTATTGTAAATCTCTCCAAAATGTGAATTAAAGGAGCATTTCACATGTATGCATTTTTTAAAGATGGGTCTAAAATTGAAAAAATGCTAGGAATGGTAAGTATTAGGCTTCGGAAGGACCCTAATTTGCACGAATCTCTTTGAATTTATCTAAACTTGTTTGAGTGATACATATTGGTACTTAAAGGTTTTACAAATTATTTGAATGGGTTTAATAAGTTCCTTCATCAACCTAGGACAATAAAATTGAATTAATGCATGCCTCAAAATTAGAAGCTACCATTATATTGCAATAGCCACCCGAGTTTTAGAAAGTACAAGACTACAAGTTCATAACATCTCTTCATGTCACATGCATAGAATTTTAATACTATCAACCTCCTCTCTACTACAACAAACACCCAAGTTTTAGAAAGAACAAGTGGATAACATCTCTTCATGTCACATGCATAGGCTTTACTACTATCAACCTCCTCCTTGGTATATGAGTTACATTATTGACTACCCATTATATTAATACATTCCAAAGGCGGATTTCCCCATTCTTTCCCCATTGGACGAGCTAAAGGTAGTTGTTGGGGTGTGCACCACACCCTCCACTTATCTTATGGGAGTGGACGCATGGCTAGGAGAAGTGTGTAGAGATTTGGATGTATGGTCGCAGTGTTATTGCATTTATTTCACAAGGGTTGATATCAGTGCTATTGGGTTCATTTATACCTTAACACATTTTGAGTTATATGCATTTAGGAGATTGGAGGTTGGGATTATTTGTTCCGATAGGAGATTGAGCATCATAAATGAACACAATTTCATGCGACGTCTTGGGGAAGATGAACCCAACCAGTGGTATCACACTTTTCGCTTGTTGATTTTGAGGTTTCCACCTTGCACGAGGACGGGGAAATGGAAAAATTTTCCTACAACATTATATATCACCTTTCTTGACATTATATGGTCGTGAATATTTGTACTACATTCAAAGTGGCACCTCCTAGTTTCAACATTTTTAGTGTATGCTTTGGTCACTCTTTCTTGTCACCACAACTCAGTTTTGTAAGGTATGTTTAGTATCTCATTTAGATTGTT
Organism: Pinus tabuliformis; assembly: GCA_031772625.1. NCBI lineage: Eukaryota > Viridiplantae > Streptophyta > Pinopsida > Pinales > Pinaceae > Pinus > Pinus tabuliformis. The sequence goes on along the minus strand of CM062816.1, from coordinate 1,489,198,891 downwards.
TGTTCATATGTTTTATTTCTCTAGTGTTCGTGGTCCTGGTCACTTTAAGTTTCTATAATGGGCCTTGTTCTTTATTTCTCAGTGTCTATCTCGTATCAAGTTTTTTCTTGTTCAGTGGTATACATCCGGCTGAAACAAAGACCTCAAAATAAAGAAGATAATCAGGCTCCACACCCAACACAAGTTCTTCTAGTGCTAATGACATATTTTCTCATGCCTGAGGAATTTCAGTAGAACTTTCTTCTTCTTGCATATATACAAAAGCATCACAATGATTAAGACCATAATCCAAATTGAGGATGAGTTGTTCAGGGAAGAGGATGATCTTGGACTGTTATTTTCAGCAAAATGAACATCTCTTCAGAATAAAACTTCCTTAGAGGTAAGACCAAAGATTCAATAAGCTTTCATGTCCTCATAGTAACTAATAAATATTAATTATTGGCTTTTCTTGTCTCTGGCTTTTCGTTTTCATCTAGAATTAATGCCCAAGTAGGAAAACCAAATACCCTAAAAGAAGATACATCAAGTTTCTAATGTGTACAAGCTTCCATTGGAGTCATATTTTGAACTTCCTTATGAGGCATCCTATTTTGAATATAATTAGCACAATTAATTGGTTCAACCCAAAAGGTAGGTGCCAAGTTATTTGACTGAACCATACAAATAGGCATATCCTTTAGTGTTCTATTCTTCCTTTTAGCTACACCATTTTGTTGAGGGGTGTAGGGAACATAATGTTAACGAATAATTCCATGAAGAAGCACATTATTTCAATAGGAAATGGATATGATTTATCAACCCAAGCCATATGTAAATGTAAAGATAATTGGATACTTGATTCACGAGCATCCTATCATATGACTCCTTGTTCATACTTGCTTCCCTCTACATATCATAGCAACATTTCACAAATTGTAGTTGTTGACTCTAAACAACTTAAAGTTTTGGGATTAGGCATTGTACTTATGACCAATTGGTGTTTTAAAAATGTGTTCCTAGTCCCTGAAATTGCTACAAATTTATTGTCTATTTATCATATATGTCATGATGATGAAAAAAATGTAGTGTTTTCTCCAAATCGAATAGTTAGTCGAGAACTACATGATCCTGCAGTTGTTCTTGCAATTGGATAGATTGATCATGCCTCTATCTTATACAAGTTTGTTTTCTTCCAACCCTCCTCTACTTTTTCTTTTATAGCTCATGTTGATTCATTGAGTAAGTCTTGGCATGGAATATTTGTTCATCTCAATTATATATATTTGCCGGAGATGTACACTCAAAATTTGGTTGTGGGTCTTACAAAGGTTTCTTGTACTGATGGAGTATGTGCAGGATGTGCTCCTGGCAAACAACACTAAGATCCCTTTCCTAAAGGGAAAGAATCAAAGGAAAAAACACCTCTTGAGTTAGTGCATAGTGATCTAATGAAAGTTTCAACTCCTTTTTCAAGGGCCAAATATGCATTAACTTTCATTGATGATATTTCATGGTACTCTTCGGTGTATTTTATCAAGTACAAGAGTGAAGTCTTTGCAACATTCAAGACATTTAAGGCTCTTCTCGAGAAATGATCTTCATGCTCCATAAAATGCTACATACAAATAATGGGGGGGAATATGTTAGCAAGGCATTTCAAAATATTTGTAAATAACATGGTATCAGAGCCCTCTCCCAAGTTCGATTCCCTGATTTGCATTTGAGGGGGGATGTTGGATTTTCACACTCACCTAATTGGGAATCAATCATGTGGACTAACATACATATCACATAAAAACTAATAATAAAAAATATTTCAAAACTTTATTTTTAAATTTAATTAATAACCATATAGAAATTTAATATATATATATATATATATATATATATATATATATATATATATATATATATATATATATATATATACAAGTGTAGATTCATTTTAACTCCGGATCTACTAAGCGTGGAGAGTGATCAAATCTATTGAGGTGCAAATCTCTTTTAGAATGAAAAGAGATTTGATCTCTCAACACTTGGTAGATTCGGAGTTAAGATGGATCTAAACTAATATACATCCATTTGATTCAATAATTGTTAAGATAAATAATGGTAATAAATATTCATGGTGGTAATTTTTTTATAAGGAAATGAATGTTACACTCATGTGTCAAAATCCTTTAAAAGTAGGAATATATTATATCATTTATTTACAAGTACAATAAAAAGTGAAAAGATTAAAAAAATGGGAAACCATGCATGCAAAAGATCATAAAGCAATACGGTTGAGAGATAAATTGATGATATTTTTTTCGATTGTTATAATTTAATTGCTTATAGAATTTAGTAGAAGTGTTCATTATATTATTTTAAATCTCTCCAAAATACGAATTACAGGAGCATTTCACCTGTATGCATCTTTTAAGATGGTTCTAACATTGAAAAAATGTGAGGAATGGTAAGAATTAGGCTCCTGAAGGACCCAAATTTGCACCAATGTCTTTGAATTTATCTAAACTTGTTTGAATGATACATATTGGTACTTAAAGGGTTTACAAATTATATGAAGGGTTTACAAATTATTTGAATGGGTTTCATTAGTTCCTTCATCAACCTACGACAATAAAATTGAATTAATGCACGCCTCAAAATTAGAAGCTACCATTATATTGCAATAGACACCCAAGTTTTAGAAAGTACAAGACTGCAAGTTCATAACATCTCTTCATGCCACATGCATAGGATTTTACTACTATCAACCTCCTCTCTACTACAACAACCACCCACATTTTACAAAGCACAAGTGGATAACATCTCTTCATGTCACATGCATAGGCTTTTACTACTATCAACCTCCTCCTTGGTATATGAGTCACATTATTGACTACCCATTATATTCATACATTTCAAAGGTGGATTTCCCCATTCTTTCCCCATTGGCCAAGCTAGAGGTAGTTATTGGGGTGTGCGCCACACCCTCCACTTCACTTATGGGAGCGGACGCATGCCTACGAGAAGTTTGTAGAGTTCTGGATGTATGCTCACAGTGTTATTACATTCATTTCACGAAGGTTGATATCAGTGTAGTTTTGTTCATTTATACCTTAACACATTTGTTTGGTGCTTCCCATGCGGGCATGGATTTACAGGAATTTAGGAGATTGGAGGTTGGGATGATTTGTTCTGATAGGAGATCGAGCATCATAAATGAACAAAATATCATGAGAGGTCTTGGGGAAGAAGAACCCAGAGGGTGGTATTACACATTCCGCTTCTTGATTTTAAGGTTCCCACCTTGCTTGAGGATGGGGAAATGGAAAACTTTTCCTACAATGTTATATATCACCTTCCTTGACGTTCTAGGGTGGTGAATATTTGTACTATGTTTAGGGTGGAACCTCCTAGTTTCAACATTATCAGGGGATGCTTCGGTCGCTCTTTCCTATCACCAAAACTCTATTTTACAAGGTAGCTTCAGTATCTCATTTAGATTATCTGTTCATAGGACTTGTTGCTCCGGTGTCCGCGGTCCTAGTCACTTTAAGTTTCTATACTAGTCCTTGTTCTTTAGTTCTCATTTTCTATCTCGTCTCAATATTTTTCTTGTTCAATGGTCAGCATGGTGTGTATGTTGTCGCCCTTCGACACATAATATATATTGTTGTTCCTCAGTCCCATTTCTTCGAGTTTAAAGTTGTTTCAAGTCTTTTTCTTGGGTATTGTCTCAAGTGGGTGGCCTTTTCATAGGATTAGGCTTATGTCTGCCCCTCACATAAGCAATATGTTAAGAAGTTTATTAGGGTTGAGCGAAGGAAACTAATATTATTTGTGGGTTTTTTGCACAAATCATCATCTAAGCCTTCATTCAAGATGGTTGTGGTTCTCCCTTCTACAAATTTACAATCCCTTGAGCCTTTTGGTGAACCTTAAATTATCGTGGATATTCCACTAGACAGTTTGTCACAACAGATCTCATAATACTACATTAAAAATCTGAGATTCTACACTATTACAATTTTACTTAATTTTTAGATCTGTAGATTTTACTATAATTAGTGCATGAATGTGAATGGAAATTATTAACAAAAGTAGAGAATGACAAAATAAGCACACACACATACGAGACACAATATATTCTCTCTGGGAAACCCATTCAGGAGAAATTCCAACTAGAAGGTGAGGTCACTTCGCTCTCTTTCTCTGTCTGGAAATATGGTTGTAGGTACAAAGAAGTAATTCGTGTGGCCCATGGGCTACTAGAATGCACAAATCCTCTCTGTGTGCTCTACCTCATATACCTCCTGGCTATCTTTTCTCAACTATGGAACAAAATTCTCTTGAAATAATGGAATGCCTCTTCTTCCTAGTGGCCCGGTTATAACACAACCCGACAGCGTACTAGTGGTTAAGTTTGACTACATCATCTCTTAACTAGAGTTATAAAATAGACTCTTCTAGATTGTTTTACATCAAAAACACGTGTCTATCCCCTTTTCCATGAATAATGGGGGTTGACGTGGTATCCTCCCAAACTATAGGTGTGAAAACAGGAAGGTCAACGTATGAGTGGCATAACTTTGCATGTAGACTTTGATTGACGTGCTTCTTGCATTGTTGGAAAGGTATCTGTGTGTAGAATAGAATGAATAGAAAAAGAGTTTTACCCCAAAAAATGTCATTTGATGCCTCAAAATTATCTTTGAAGGTTTCAGAATTCGTTTCACAAAACTGCGTCCCGCTAGTAAAAATGGTCCCATGAGCTCATTCCTCCACTTTTTCCACTCCAAACGCATCAAGATGGATGAAAAATAATATAATTATCCAATTTGGATAATCTAGTATATTGTTTAATTGTCCTATCCTGGTTACCATAGTTTGGTATAACAACTTCTTCTCTATATGGTTCTAATGTTATTTGTAGTCAAACCTCTCAGGGTTCATATTGGAATTCAGAGGGAGCTCATTTGTTTATTGTGTTATACCAAAATTCTTACTATGTTCATCTAGGTTCAAATATAATTATTTATGGGTTCCTGGATGATGTTAGTATTGTGTTTACACCAGAGTAATTCGACTTCCCAGTTGCTTGTATTGTAGTCAATTGGACTCTAGCAAGTCAACCCTACTTTAATGTTCAATTAAATCCTTTTAGTGGGCCATCCCAAAAGTTATTTGTAAAGATTGTTTTCCAGTCAACTAGAAATATGGCTCCATGATAACATCTAACCAGTCATGGGGGGGCACATCAGAGGTATCCTCTTCTAGACACCAACAACTATTTGGTTGGGAGTGGGTGTCTAACGTTTTTTTATGTTGTGCCATTTGAGGTGGGAAAGGAAACTTGTACCTTAGATGTGAGAGAATTTGGTGTCAGAATGTATCATTTAGATTGTAAAGCATGCGTTGGAAAAACTAAGTGGGTACCATATCTAAGAAAATGGAAGAAGCGAAGACTTGATTCTTTTCACTCGCTATACACACACATAAAGATGGATACTCTTCTTCACATGGTGCTATAAGATAAATAGGTGGACAATTATAAAATATTTGCTGTGTAGGAGAAATTGACAAGGATAATGAGGGATACTCAATATGATATGATGACATGGTAGTTCTATTGATTAAAATATAATATTACATAGTCTCAAATTTCGACACTCACTCCATTGCTCCTCAAAATGGAGATGTGGTCATCAATGCTACCCCAATTAACATGTTCAGTGCAAATTCCTCTCTAGATCAACTGGTGATAATTTTGGATGATGAAACCAGCTCACAAAAAGATAGAAAAGATAGATGAATGCCTTAGAAATAAGCCTCTTCGAGGGGGAAACCTCCTTTACATTACACAATGAGCAATTCTTGGATGATACAAATGACAAGACCTCCTTTCTATATATAGGAGTCTAAGGGTTCATAATATAATCAAAGCCGACATAACAATAATAATTTAAGGGCACAATAATAACAATAGTGGGCTTCTATGGGGCACAATAATAACAATATGGGGACTACATGGACACAACAATATAATAAGGGGGTTGTACTAATAAAAATAAGGGGTTAAACTAGTAGTATAGGGACCTAACATGCCCCTCTCCTTCAAAAAGTGTTGTCCTCAACGCTTGAGTAGTTATTGATGCTTCTATATAAATTCTTTTCCTCCCATGTGGAATCTTCAGCGGGTAAGTTCTTGAAAATTAAAAGCTATCATACCCAAATATTGTAGCCATTGGACTCGTAGTAAAACATCAACACCACCCATTGGAATGGAAAGCATTGGGCTATTCAATACATATTCTCCCATGGATAGCTTGATATTATGGTACTTTCAAGAGCAATTTATGGTTCCTCCACTTGCAACCATCACTTGACACTCTAGTGCTGGATATAGGAAGCAATTCAATTCCTTGGCTATCTTACAATCAATAAAGTTATGGGTACTACTCGAATCAATCAACACTCTTACCTTTTTCTTCTTAATATGTCCTTCTATCTTGATAGTTTGAGGAGTGGTAATTTCTTCCAATGCATTACAAGATATGGTCGGATTGATTTCTTGAGACTCGATGTGATCTTTCAATTCTTGAACATTTTTCTTCTTGATATGTCCTTCTATATTGATAGTTTGAGGAGTGGTGATCCCGTCCAATGCATTACAAGATATGGTCAGATTCATTTCTTCTTTCTCAATGTGATATTTCACTTCTTGAACAATTTTCTTCTTGATATGTCCTTCTATCTTGAGAGTTTTAGGAGTGGTAATTCTTTCCAATGCTTTACAAGATATGGTCGGATTCATTTCTTCTTTCTCCGGGGTTGGTTCCTGGTGTATATACTCTTCTTTTGACATTTCTTGATCCTTTTCTTCCCCCTCTCCACAATCAATGTAAAATAATTTCTTCTCAGCGCACTTATGACCTTTAATGTATTTGTTATCACAATTGTAACAAAGCCCTTTTTCTCTTTTTTTCTTCCAATTGTTGTGGTGTAACCCTTGTAGGTTGTGGAAGGCTAGGAGAAACAACACTTCCATCTTTATAGTTGTGAGGGGTAGACTTACTTGTTGCCATAATTTTTCTTTCCACTTTATAAAAAAGCCCTTTTTCTCTTTTTTCTTCCAATTGTTGTGGTGTTGCTCTAAAGAAGGTGTTGCTCTTTGTATCCTCATAATGTGCTATCATTTCCTCCATGAAAATTGACTACGTAACAAGTTGTTTATGAGAACAAAGCCATTTATACCATAAAAATTGATCCGATTCTAAATATGAAGATGCAATACATACCTTTTGTAACAGTGGTACACCATGTAGATCAAAATATTGCTCCATCTATAGTATCCAATTTACTAGATCCTTTCCATCAAACTTCCTCATATTTCCTTTTCTTGATTTCAAGAGCTCGATATTGAAATGACTGTAACTTTGTACTTTCAGATCTCAAAGTTCTGAAATTGTCTCCTGTAGTAGCCCTCTAAGTCCTCTTTCTAACCTCGCAAGTCTGATCAGAATTTGATTCTCCAAGAAAGAGTTATGCCCAATCTCCTAAGATGACCTAATTATATAATGTTTCAGTATAGCACACTTGTATGACATGCCACGTGTCACTATTTCGACCTTCGGATCTAAAAAATATGCACAAAAAACTACAATTCATCCTCTTTCTGTAACTTCTTACGAAATTTCAATTTGTTGCTCAGAGAGACAATTGTGACTATTTTCCCAAGGTCACCTATTTAGGATGTAATTTGGAAGTCTGCAAAAACCCTAACCTCCTCAGATCATATATCCGAAAATATAGCGACACAAGATTTGAAATTTGGACCCGAAGTTGAGAACTATTTCGACCCAAATGGGTTTTGTTTTTAGCTTCTGAAACGTCGCAGAAAAAAGTTATAGCCAATATGACATGATGACCTGTTTGGAGCAGCGAAACCCTAGAATCCAAAGCTCTGATAACAAATGTTATGAAACCATCTCACAAAAAGATAGAAAAGATAGATGAACACCTTAGAAATAAGCCTCTTCGAGGGGGAAACCTCCTTTACATTACATAATGAGCAATTCTTGGATGATAAAAATGACAAGACCTACTTTCTATATATAGGAGTCTAAGGGGTCATAATATAATCAGAGCCAACATAACAATAATAATGTAAGGGCACAATAATAACAATAGTGGGCTTCTATGGGGCACAATAATAATAATATGGGGACTACATGCGCACAACAATATAATAAGGGGGTTGTACTAATAACAATAAGGGGTTACACTAGTAGTATAGGGACCTCACAGTTTAATTATCCTATCCTGGTTACCATAGTTTAGTATAATGATTTCTTCTCTATATGGTTCTAATGTTGTTTGTAGTCGAACCTCTCAGGGTTCATATTGGAATTCAGAGGGAGCTCATTTGTTTATTTTGTTATACCTCAATTCTTACTATGTTCATCTAGGTTCCAATATAAATATTTGTGGGTTCCTGGATGATGTTAGTACTGTGTTTACACCAGAGTAATTCAACTTCCCAGTTGCTCGTATTGCAGTCAATTGGACTCTAGTAAGTCAACCCTACTTTAATGTTCAACTAAATCCTTTTAGTAGGCCATCCCAAAAGTTCTTTGTGAAGATTGTTTTCCAGTCAACTAGCAATATGGCCCCATGATAACATCTAACTAGTCGTAGGGGAGGCACATCAGAGGTATCCTCTTCTAGACACCAATGACTATCTGGTTGGGAGTGGGTGTCTAACGTTTTTTTATGTTGTGCCATTTAAGGTGGGAAAGGAAACTTGTACCTTAGATGTGAGAGAGTTTGGTGTCAGAATGTATCATTTAGATTGTAAAGCATGCATTGGCAAAACTAAGTGGGTACCAGATCTAAGAAAATGGAAGAAGCGAAGACTTGATTCTTTTCACTCGCTATACACACACATAAAGATGGATACTCTTCTTCACATAGTGCTACAAGATAAATAGGTGGACAATTATAAAATATTTGTTGTGTAGGAGGAATTGACAAGGATAATGAGGGATACTCAGTATGATATGATGACATGGTAGTTCTATTGAATAAACTATAATAGTACATAGTCTCAAATTTCGACACTCACTCCATTGCTCCTCAAAATGGAGATGTGGTCATCAATGCTACCCCAATTAACATGTTCAGTGCAAATTCCTCTCTAGATCAACTGGTGATAATTTTGGATGAATGAACGATTCCAACTCTCCTTCGGTTCCTAGGATATATTCCCATTGTTATCTTGATATTTTTGTTTATGTTTATTTCCATTATTTCTTGTAATTTTGTAGCTATCCCTATAAGATAGTCAACAATGTATAGTGATAACTATGAGCATCTATAATTTTTTTTTACTAGTCACTCCTCATCTACATATGGTCTCATTAGGGGTGCTTCTCTTATTAGTAGGTCAGTAGTTATGGGTTTATGATGTCAATAGGATTTTTTAATGTTGAAAAGGTCACCATAGTGCTCCAAAGTTCATCACTTGTAATTCTTCTTTATTTTTAATATCAATAGAAATCATGGTCGGATATTACAAAAAAAATAGAATATCAAGGATAATAGGTTTATTTTTATTGGAGGTCTAATATGGTAGTGAGAAATTACCTTGCTAAATATAATGTTGGAATTTGCGATTATTTTATAAAGAATGAACTTTTTTATGTACTCAAATCATTTTAAGGTCATTTTGGATATTAAAGGGTACTATCTAATTTACACACTCAAAGCACTTCAAGGTCATTTTGGAAATTGAAAGGTATCAAAATTAATCTTTATATGGCACTTACTATTTCTTTTATTTTTTATTCACGATCCTATTAGTACTTATCTCCCTTCTAGGTTTCCCCATTTCCTTCTTCTTCAAATCTTTAATTTATAGGCAAAATCCTCATATATTTCCTTTTAGAGTTTAAAGACCATATCTCTCCTTTTTTTTAATCTTATTTATCTATTTTTCTATTCTGACTATCTATACTTTTCCTTAGATGTAAAAACTATTTTTTCTTCCTTATGGCTTTTTTCTTATTGGTATCATGTTGTAATTAATTCGAGGAATGTTTTTTAATAATGACCAATGATTTTATCATGAATTCTTGGTGTACAATGTGCACATAAGAAAATCCATGATATGGAGAAACAATGGTTGTTTTCTATCCCATGCATCACATCAACACATTATGCTTACTTTTGGTAGAGATTAAACATTTTTATTCTTAGTTTTATTTTGGTCTTTGGTCTTGAATAAATTATCATCTTGTTACTATTTATATTGTTGATGTTTGAAAAGTCTTTGGTTACTTTTAGTTGATATCTTGTCTTGAAAATCCCTTTCTTGTTTCTTATATTTTCAAACAAATTGGGACAAGGGTGATATTTAATGTTATGAGTTATGGAAAATTTAAATTGGTTTATAATTATTGGCTCCCCTTATTCATCATTTCCATACTTTGTTTTCTAGTTCAACATTGTCTTTGTTTCATGTATTTTTTATTATTTTAGCTTCTTTAAATCAATTTCCAATTTTTGTATTTGTCAGTCATTTCCTTCCTTTTTCTTCTACTTTTTACTTGTAAAAGTATCTCCTTCCATTTGTATCGCTTCTTATATGATATCCTTATATGGTTTTCAATTCCTTGTTTAGTTTTGTGGTTGAATGGTATATAGCAATCCTATTATAAACCAATCAATTTTTTCCACTTCATCTATGCCATATTTGATCTCTCTGATTAAGTACTTTATTATTACAACACCATGATAAGAAACAGTTTCTTGTCTATTCTATTTTATTTCTCTCAACTATGAAAATTTCAAGGGTTTTCCTCTCGATAAGCATATGTACTTCCATGAAATTTTCAACCACATCCTTCCATGTGTTGAATGATGCATGTTTTTCACTCTTCTAATTCCATGATGTTAATGTTGTTTGTATTAATTATCCTTTAAATATGACCAATTTCTTTGTCAAATTTGCTTCATCATATGCTTTCCATAATGATTGTAGAAATAATATATATTAGAGGAAATTTCAACCTAAAAGTGCCTATGAAATTTTCACATACATAAAATGAAAACCAATCAAAATCCTTTAAATTTAAAAAGAGGTACATGTAAATATTTTAGAGGGAAAATAAAAAAAACTACTTTTTTTTTAATTGTATTTTTGGCCTATCTCCTTATAGATTTACCCAAATCTCAAGTGTTTCAACACAATTTTTTAATGTCTCTTCAAGTTTTATCAATGTGGGTCTTCTCGGAAGTATGCAAAATGAGGATTCATTGGATGTGGAATTTAATTATGCATCCAATGAGTGTCCACATTTGAAATTTGGGTATACCTATAAGAAGATAAGCCAAAAATACAATTAAAAGTAGTATTTTTATTTTCCCTCCAAAATCCAGAACTCTTATTTTATTATTTTCCTATTATTTTGTTATTTTCCCTTAGAAGACTACTTTTAGGCTGAAATTTCCTCAAATGTGATAATCATCCTTCATAAACCTATTTGAATAATGGTAATTTTGTCATATTTTCAAACATATTTTCTAGGGTCAAATTCTCTTAATTAGAAATCTTATTTTTTATTTTGTTTATGTTATATCCACTATTTAGTTCTTAGACTAGAGTGTTTTGGTTCCTTCTTAGAGGATTTTACTTCTAAGGTTTGAGACATGTTTTTCTATGCTAATTGTATTAAATTGTATTCTCTATGCAATTTGATTCTTCTTGTTGCTTCCTCTTGTGATTACCATAAAATCCATTTCCTATTTGGCTTCAAGTTAGTTACAATATTTCTTGGTGGAAACATTCAACACTCATTTATAGTTACTTCTATAGTGAAAAACATTGAACCTCATTTCCTTATACAGGGTTTCCCCCATAGTTTTTTTTGTATTTTAACCATCATGACAATCCATCTTGGTACCTAGTGGTATGATTCCCCTAGCTTAGTGATGATGGTTGTGGATGTAATAGAATTCCCCTCACACATTGGGTACTAAAGTGGTCATATTCTTCAAATCATATAAACTAACCAATATGACATTCACATCTTATATTTCCTTTAATTATAGGAAAATTATAGTAAGATAACATAGTTATTAACAATTCTATTTATTCATTCAAACAAATATAGAGGATTCCCATGAAATACATTAACTATTAATACTGGGAAAATCCCTAAGAACAAAAGGAAAAACCAAATCTTCAATGACAAAAATCAAACTACTTATATCATTTTAATGCATTGTAACAATAAAATACCACTTGTATTCTCAAATAACAAAAACATAGCATAATATAGCCTAACTAGTATTCTCTTACAAGTTAAATATTATAATATTCTTATTTTTATATTATGACCATTTTAACACCTTCCTCGCATATTTACCCAAATTCACAAGATCTCTAGGGTAAACATGAGACACGTGTCACTATGAAATGAAGTGAAGGAAGTGGGTCCTACAAACTAACCACAAACTAACATCCTACAGGGACTACAAATCACCTAGGAGATGAAGAAACACCCCAGGTGGTCAATCCCTGAAATTGAACCTTTTCTCTCTACCTTGGGCACACAACCACACCCAAAACAGGGCATGCATGAGGTTATGAGGCTATAAATTCACTCATAGACTTGCCTCCATGTGGTTATGGCCTAAACTCTTAAGTTTTGAGCTCGCAGTCTCGGGATCTGTGCCACCTTTTTAAGCGAACCTCTAAACCACTACCCAAAATTGCCTGAAACTTTCTAGAGTGCAATCAAAGGTACTAATGATGCTAATAAATCAAAACTCAAGCAAGAACTTACCCCAAATATTTCTATTCCATAACTAACACTTCATCATACCAATGTCAAACATAGAAGCTACAGGTCATGAATGCATATTTGATCATATTATTCTGAGATTCATCTGAGAATCACCAAGAAGGATCTATTCCCTCTCTACATCGTTGAAACAACGCTTATTAGTCCATACATTCATCAACCATTCGATAACTAAGAAAATAATGACAAGAGTTATAGACAACATGCATCATGTAACCAACATATAACCAATAAATAACTAGCATAGAAAATATTGCAACTCAACCATAACATCACCAACATAATTTCTACAACTATTCATGAATCACATTAGGAAGATAATGTTGAAAAATGTGTAAATAGGTTTGATCTTCATAAGTATGAAATGTATTCTTGTAAATTATAAAATGAAAATAAATTATTATTATTGGAGCATGGGTTTCATGAGCAAGTTATTTTATTTTATAGGTCAAGAAACCATTGAGCACTTCTAGGGTTTGTCCTAGGTATAAGAGTCATTTTCATATATTGAAGACCCTATGAGAACATTGTAACTTGTAAAGAAAAAATTATTTTGTCTTTAAAGTGTCAAAATACCTCCAAGATCAAGTCGGCCTAAGCAGCTGTCAAGTCGGCCTACATGAAGAGCCACATCTACCCTTGGAAGAGCCTATATATAGAAAGGAACTCATCCCCCATTAGCATCACTCACTTATCTCTTGATATGCGTAGAAGTGGAAGAGAAGAAGTCGAAGAAGAGGGTGTGTAGAAGAGGAAGTCAAAGAAATCGAAGTGTTTTGGGCCTTATATATCTCTCTTGTGAAGAACGAAGTTAGGGTTTCTTCGGTGGCATATTATGTGGTTCGATCTTGGAAGAAGAAGAGAAGAGAAGGGAAGTGAATGTCTCTTATGGTGTATTATTAGCACTAAGAGTCAAGAAAAATCAAGCAAAGACAAGAGGAAGGTTATTAGAGGGAGATAAAAGTCCCCAAGAGAAGCAGCAGCAGCTGCAGTAGTTACTGGGGGTAGAATTTAAAATCTATTGGGGAGGTCAAAGATATTGCAACAGGAGGTCATGGTAAACTTGATCTTGGAGGGTATTTGTCCGAGTCTCTAGGTCATGGTATTTTTCAATTAAAGGATATATAATAAGATAAGAGTTTTAAGGGTTTTCCCCTCAAGAAGAGGGGTTTTGTCCCTCACTTACAACCTATATACTGTGTCATTGTTCTTATTGTTTTGGTATCTGTTTGATGTATTGCACATTGGAATAACAAGGAACAAATCTAATAAGTAAAAAGGAAAAAAAAAACAGCTATCAAGTTAAGATAATTAACATATTTATTGCCCTATTGAATTCTCAACATGGTATCCGAGCTAAGGTTCTCTAAGGGCATCATGAAGATCTCCTTTATGATGAAGAAGTTCATCAAGAAAATTACAAGTCATATCAAGAAAGGTATCAAGGAAGCATGGAGTTTCTTATTCTCTTCAAAGAAGGCATCATACAAAGAAAGGGATGAAAGTCTCTTCTCAGCTCTCTGTAGTCCATTCCAAGATGAAGACATATGGGTGATTGATAGTGGTGTATCAAGGAACATGATTGGCCACTCCAACCAATTGAAGACCTTATCAAAAGGAAAATCTGCTTACTCAGTGGAACTTGCAGACAACAAAATATGTCCTGTGAAAGACATTGGATCAACCTCCATAAAACTCAAAGATTAAAGCAACATCCACCTCAAAAACACTCTATTTGTTCCAGGTCTGCACAAAAATTTACTTTCTATTTCAATTTTAGAAGATAAAGGATATAGAATAGCCTTCATTAATGGAAAGGTAGTTTTTTAGGGAAAAGACTCAAGCATAGATCAAGCTAAAGTTATTGGTATCTGAGAAGGAAGGTTTTACATATTAATATCTCGTGTAGATCAGGCCCTAGTTAACACGGAGATTAGTCCATGTGAACATTGGCATTGAAGATTTGGTCATCTAAATTTCAAAACCCTTCCAACTTTAAGTTTCACAGTAGATGGAATTCATAATCTAAATGAGGATCATGAAGGAGTTTTCAAGGGATGTGCATGAATACCAAGAGACCATTTGGAAGCAGTGCTTCGCGGTAAAAAAAAAAAACCTTGGATCTCATTCACTATAATGTGTGCGGCCCTATGACTCCAAAATCGCTTGGAGATCATCTATATTATGTCACATTCATAGATGACCATTCAAGAAAGACCCAGTTTACTTAATGAAAACCAAGGATGAAGTATTTACAAAATTTCAAGAATTAAAGGTTGAAGTGAAGAAACTTACATAAATAAGAATCAAGATACTAAGATCTGATAATGGAGGAGAATATACATCCAAAGATATTATAGCATTCTATAAGGAGTCTAGGATTAAGAGGGAGTTGATAGTCCCATATAATCCCAAACAAAATGGAGTTGCCGAAAGAAAGAATAGATCCATTGAAGAGAGTGTGAAAGCAACGTTACACAATCAGGATCTACCTAAGTTTCAGTTGGGAGAGACAAAAAAGACAACGATCTACATTCAGAATTGATTTCCTCACATCTCTCTAGATTAAAAAACTCTGGAAGGAGTGTTCAATGGAAATAAGCCATTTGTATATCATCTTCAGATCTTTAGGTGTCCTGTGTATATTCATATAGCAAAGGAAAAAATAAAGAAGTTGGGTCCTTCTGGTATGAAGGGATATTTGTTGGGTATAGTAACTCATCAAAAGCTTATAGAATCAAGATGGAAATCACATATAAATCAGTTGTGATGTCATATTTGATGAGAGTATAACATTAAAGAAGTCAAAATAACTTTCCATAGTTTCTAATAATAAAGAAATTTCAATATTTGAGGAGGAAGTTGACAAGGAAGAAGAAGAATCACACCATGAAGAATGAGCACCTAGTGAACTTATTCAACCCATGGTCATCCCATAAACAAGGAAAATACCTAATTGGTTTAAATCCACACTACTTGATTCAGAAGGTTATGGGGCAGTGCAAGGATCATTTAGAGAAAGTAAGAAACCCAAGATATATTCTGGGTATGTTGCATAAATGACAAAACTAATAAAAGGGGAACCATCCACCTTTGAAGAGGCTGTAAAGAATCAGGAATGGAAAAATGCCATGAATGAAGAATATCAATCCATAATGAAGAAAGGAGTATCGGATATCGTACCGAGGCTCGAAGGCAAATATTTGGTTACTTCCAAGTGGATCTATAAGATTAAACATGCAACTGATGGAAGTATAGATAAATATAAAGAAAGATTTGTGGCCAAAGGTTTCTCTCAACTTGAAGGCATAGACTATGAAGAGCCATTTTCTCCAACAACAAGATATACAACAATTCAATCATTAGTCTCTCTAGCAGCATCAATGGGATGGAACATTCACCAAATGGATGTCAAGACTACATTTTTTAATGGTACAATAGATTAAGAAGTCTAGATAGAGCACCCCTTGGGATTTGAAGTCAAGGATAGAAAGGCATATGTTTGAAAATTAAAGGAAGCATTATATTGCCTCTAGCAAGCACCAAGGGTGTGGTATGCTAGGATGGATGCATACCTTCAAAGAATATGTTATGCAACCAACTCACAAAATAGAAGAAAAAATAGATAAATGACTTCAAAATCAGCCTCTTCGAGGGGGAAACCTCCTTTACAATACACAAATGAACAATTCTTGGATGATACAAATGACAAGACCTCCTTTCTATATATAAGAGTCTAAGGGGTCACAATAAAATCAAAGCTAACATAAAAATAATAATGTAAGGGCACAAGGAGGAAGCCCCTGGGACGGAAAAAAGGCGCTCAAAGAAACCAAGAAAAGGGGAGGAAAGACAGACCTCCAGAGGACCATAATAGTAGGTGAAATACTTGTGGAATCGGGGCGATTCCCTAAGTTGACAAAGTTCTATAAACCCAAACCTCAGTTTACATGAAGCTCATTTCCTGGAATGTGAGAGGACTCAATAGCCCCTCAAAACATCGAATGATCAAAAACCTGATTCAACAAGAAAAACCATCCATAGTTTTTCTTCAAGAGACAAAAAGCAGCAACGCAGCTATTGAAAGAATTCGAAACAAGATTTGGGCAGGTAGCAGCTCTATTTCAGTAGATGCCTCTGGGGCCTCAGGCGGACTAGCCATTCTGTGGAACCCACAGACTATTTCATTCTATGATTTCCATGCCACCCTTCATCTTATCCAAGATTCCTTCCACCTCATCGGCACCAATATCCATGGGCATCTCACAAATGTGTATTTTCCGCAGACAATTTAGCAAAAACTTGATCTTCTGGAGACAATCTCCATCCTCAATGAAAATAGGCAATTTCCCCTCTGGATCGGTGGCGGAGACTTCAACATCATAAAATCTATGGAGGAGAAAAAAGGAGGTAGAATCAGGCTCGACAGTGATAGCACTGGCCTCAGAGAATTCATACAGAACAATCAACTCATGGATATTCCAACCTCCAATGGAATTTTTACTTGGACAAATAAGCGACGAGGAATTCACCACATAGCCTCAAGGCTCGATAGGTTCTTCATCTCGGACAATGCAATCCACCTGGGAGGGGACTTCAACGCCTCCATCATTCCCCAAGGAGGATCCGATCACTGGCCAATTTTGCTACAATGGTCCAGGCCAGGCACTTGTTGCAATAGACCTTTCCGATTCGAAGCCTTCTGGCTCACAAATACCAATTTCAAGACAGTGGTAAACGAGGCATGGAAATCTTATATTCCACCAGAGGGAGCAAAGATGTATCAATTCCAACAAAAGCTGAAAAACTTAAAACAAGTCCTCAAAGTCTGGAATCGCACACATTTTGGTATCATACAGGAGAATCGCCAAAGACTGGAACAGTAAATGAAAGCACTTCAACAAACTTTCATTCTAGAAGGCAGAACAGATGAACAAACACAACAGGAGCAGATCCTTTGGAATCAAATTGAAGAGCACAGGAAACAAGAAGAAACTCTCTGGCGTCAAAAATCCCGAATCAGCTGGCTAAAAGAGGGGGAGAAGAATACAAAATTATTCCATAAAACCACAATCCAAAGGCGAATGCACAATAACATTACATTCATAAACAATCAACAAGGGGAAAGAGTCGAAGCACATGAGGATATGGAGAAGGAATTCACAGGATATTTTAGGAATATTCTCAAGGAGCCCACAGGTAACAGGGATGAAGCAATCAGAACCATCACGCAACACATTCCTCGAATCATAACGGAGGATCACAATAATAAAATGCTTCAGCCCACGTCTCTAAAGGAAGTCGAAGAAGCCATGGCTCAACTTAAAGATGGCAAGGCTCCTGGGCCTGATGGCTTTACAGCCAATTTCTTTCATGAATTTTGGGAGCTCATTAAAGCTGAGGTTTGGGAACTAGTGGAGGAATCCAGAATCATGCACTGGATCCTCCCTGCCCTTAATTCCACCTTCATAGCATTGGTTCCCAAAGGAGAAGAACCAAACAGGCCGGAAAAATATAGACCAATAGCGTTATGCAATGTTATCTACAAGCTTATCTCAAAGGTCATAGCGAACAGGCTTAAACCACTCCTTCCACTACTCATCTCTCCAGAACAGACGGGATATGTAGAAGGTCGGCAGATCATGGATGGAATAATTCTATCAAATGAGGTAATTCACTCATTAAAGCTTCTCAAAAAACCAGGTATGATTCTAAAACTAGATCTCTCTAAAGCCTTTGATAAACTCAGTTGGAAGTACATTCACAAAATGCTTTTGGCTTTTGGTTTTAGTGCAACTTGGACTAGATGGATCATGAACCTTATCTCCTCTCCCAGCTTCTCTGTCTTGCTAAATGGTTCACCCTCATCTCCTTTTCGTCCCTCTCGTGGCATTAGGCAGGGGGATCCACTTTCACCTTTTCTCTTTGTTCTAATGGCAGAAGGGCTCAGCAGGCTTCTCAAATCCGATGTTTCCTCCCAAGCTCTAAAAGGTATCTCCATCCATGGTCTCAATCCTCAGTCTCATCAGCAGTTTGTTGATGACACCATGTTATTCGGCCATCCTTCCTCGCAAGAAGCCTCTGTCTTCAAATCTTTACTCTCCCTCTTCTCCGACGCCTCTGGCACAACCATAAACGCCTCGAAATCTCAGCTCTTCTTCTTCAACACCCCCCCCCACTACGCAAAGGAATATTGCCAGAATTCTGGGGTTCACCATATCCCATCTGCCTTCCAAATACCTTGGGGCTCCCCTATCTGACTCTGCCATCAAACATGCTTCTTGGCGGTCTCTCCTTGATAAATTAGAATCAAAGCTTTCATCATGGACTTTCCGTGCTCTAAATATGGCAGGCAGACTCGTCTTAATCAAATCGGTCTTACAAGCAATGCCATTGTATCTTTTTTCCATCATGGCAGCTCCAAAATGGGTCCTTAAAGCCATACGTAACCTTCAGCGCAACTTCCTATGGGGCTCCTCTGGACTGAATAGAAAATGGGCTCTTGTTAACTGGAAAGAAGTCTGTAAAATCAAATCAGAAGGAGGGCTAGGATTAAGGGATCCTCTCCAAAGCAACAATACAATGGGAGCACGAATGTGGTGGAACTGGATCTCCAAACCTCATTCACCATGGGCCAGATTATGGCAAGCAAAATATGCCCCGGGAAGTCAATGGAACGATCTCATAAGAATCAACTCCACAACCCAAGGATCACCCATCTGGAACACTACAAAGCTTCACAGCAATTTCATTCAAGAGCACAGCTTCTGGGAAATTCACTCAAGCACGACAGCAAGGTTCTGGGAGGATTCGTGGCAGCAACTCCCTAAACTAGCAACTTTATTTCAAAAGCCTCTTTGGCAAATTCATATGCAACAGGCGAACCTCACCTGTGTCCACCAATTCTGGCAACAATCCACGCATCATGACTTCCAAATCTGGAAACCAGCTAGCCTCTGGCAGATGGACTGGCAGGGAGAAACACATTCTGACATCGATCAGGAACTCACATACAGAAGAATTCGCTACTCCAACCAGCAGGACAGACTAAGATGGGGTCATACACCTAAAGGAACATTTACCACTAAAGAAGCTCATCAACTGCGCTATTCAGACATCCAGGCAGACAAGGATCAAATATGGGGAAAAGTTTGGCTACCAGGTCTATGGACCAAGATTTCAAATTTCTTATGGCTTCTAAGTAAAAGGCGCATACTCACCTGGGAAAACTTGATAAAACGCGGATTCATTGGGCCATCAAGATGCCCAAATTGCAATCTCAACTCTGAGACCATCAGTCATTTAATGGAAACATGTCCGCTAGCTAAGCAACTTTGGGAGAAAGTTGAAAAATGCAGCATGAGATCGGACGCAAGGATGGAGGATGTAACAGAAACTATCAGGAATTGGACTAAGAACCCGTTCAAAAGCCAGCTTCTCAACTCTCTGTGGAGTCTTATTCCAGGCTTTTTGTATTGGATTCTCTGGAAGGAGCGAAACTACAAAATATTTAATAATACCTACCGGTCAATAGATGCTCTGTGGCTTATCTTCAAAAAAAACATTCAGGAAACCTTAGCCATCAGGACGTGGTATGATACAGACATGCCAGAATCTCAGCAGGAGCGCAATATATTGAAAGAATGGAATCTAGACCTTTCCTCCTTAGCAAAGGTCATCACCCGTCCCTCAATCAGCTCCACCTCCCCGTTATCCTGGTCCCCACCCGCTACCAACTCATACAAGCTGAATTTTGACGAGGCGGCCAAAGGTAATCCTGGGCTATGTCGGATTTGGAGGAATCTTCAGAAGCCACACAGGAGCATTATTGCATATATACTATGGATCAATTGGCAAAGACACCAACAATGCAGCAGAATTGGAAGGACTCTGGGAAGGGATTT
The DNA here is from genome assembly GCA_031772625.1 of Pinus tabuliformis. NCBI lineage: Eukaryota > Viridiplantae > Streptophyta > Pinopsida > Pinales > Pinaceae > Pinus > Pinus tabuliformis. Next base: position 1,489,178,151 of record CM062816.1, on the reverse strand, counting down.
GCATAGCAGAACAAAAGCACTTCTTCCCTCTCGAGGTTGAGGGAGACTCTTTCATTCTCATAGCCACTGCTAAGAGATTACAGGTAGGGGCTACCGCAGTCAAGATCGCATCAAGTTGGAGATTGCTCAGTAGAATGGAATCACTGGAGGAAAAGCTAAAAAATCCCCAAAGCATAACCTTCCAGCATGTAAGAAGAACAGCAAACCAGGTAGCAGACAGAATGGCTAACCAGGGCGTATCTCAGCAAATACCATACTTCTCAGGTTCACTGGACATGGTAGATGATGACCAACTCAAAAAGGACTGCATCTCTTTGGTGCAAAAAGATCTCTCCCTCCCGGATGCGGGTGTTTAATATGCAGCGCAGCCCACAGGTGGTGCGTCACATGGGCATGTGTCAGCCCGGACGTGCCACGCAGTACCCTGCAGCCTGTTTCATATGGGCGAATGCAGGTGATCCTCCGCGGGTGTTATTACCAGTCTTGTCTGCCTTTATTGTCCTCCTGCAAATCTGTGCGATGGCGCTTCATATGCCGGGAGCCTCTGTCACATTCTTGCATTCATTCGAAGCTGCTGGGCACTCCGCTGCAGCATTGGAGCATTCTCTGGTGAGGTGGGGGATTGCGCAGGGACATTCTTGCTCTGTGGCAAACTTAGCAATGGAGAGGGAGCGCCTCAGAATGAGTAGCCGACGAGGAGGCTCTCGAGGTCGGGCTTCAGCTCAGAGGACCGCAATTTCTCCTTCTTCCTCTGTCGAGGTAACATCTGACCAGCATTGCTTCCATGGTAGAGAAACGGGATGTGGCAGCGCGCCTGGGAGCGGAGATATACCAGAATGCGGACATGCAGCGCATCCCACAGTCAGGTATGGAATACCTTGCACACTGGCAAACTCCACATTCATCATATCTGTTTCTGTCGAGCATTGTGGCAATCTCAGAGGTCAAGCTAAAGCAACTCAAGGAAACCCTCCACCGGCTCAAGGGACTGTGCCCACAATTGATATGCAGGTGCCCACAATTGATCTGCAACACCCTACTAGGGAAAGTTCCTCCCCAGCTACTCAAGATGCCCTTGCGGGCCCAAGCGAACCGGCTCAGAGGATCCATACCAGCTCGGTGGTGCCTCTCTCTGACTTGGATGACTCCCAGCAATTTAGGGGCAAGGTGGAGGAAGAGCCCTATACCACAGACGATGATTAATTCAACCAATCAGTTCGCTCTCAGCAGCCTGGAAAGGAAAGCTACACTCTGTTTTCGTACCTTGTTATCTGTATGTGTTCGGTTTCAGTCTGGATTTCAAAATCTATGTGTCGGCTATAAGGATCCATATGTTTATCAGTCCTTGATCAAGTAATGTCATGTGTCGTTATGTTAGTCCGTCACAGCATGTCCATGCTCAGCATCCAATTTTTGTACCTGTTCAATTTTGGGTATGTAAAAATTTGGGCAAACTGTCAATCTTTCGGCAGGAGTTACAGGGCCATGGCCCTATTGTAACACTGATGTAATTTTTTGACTTTTTGTACTATAATAGAATAGCCTGATTCAGAAAAAAATAATGTAAGGGCACAACAATAACAATAGTGGGCTTATATGGGGCACAATAATAACAATATGGGGACAACATGGGCACAACAATAACAATTAGGGGCTACAATGATAGTAATAATAAGGGAATACACTAGTATTATAGGGACCTAACATGCCCCTCTCCTTCAAAAAAGTGTTTTCCTCAATGCTTGAGTAGTTTTGGATGCTTCTGTATAAAATTCTCATCCTCCCATGTCGAATCTTCAATGGGAAAGTTCTTCCACTTGATGAGATACTATGAAATTGATCGACTTCATAGCTATCAAGTTCTTGTTTCAGTGACTGCTTCAAGTTCCAATATGATTTTTCCTTCCTCGTCAAGTTCTGGCAATATTGTTTGAAATAGGAGCTTGTCACCTATAACCTTCTTTAAGAATGAAACATGGAAAACTGGGTGCACTCAGGAAGATGCAGGAAGTTCCAATTTGTATGCCATAGTACCAATCTTTTGCAACACCTTGTACGGACCATAATACTTTGGTGATAATTTATTATCCTTCTTAGCTTACTTGAGGGGCATTTGTTTGTATGGTTGTAGTCGTAGAAATACCCAATCACCTACATCAAAACATATTTCGTTGCGATGTTGATCTGCCTATTGTTTCATTCTATTCTGCGCCAAATTCAAGTTATCCTTTAAGAGTTGGAGAACTTTTTGTTGATGACCAATGTGATCTTCCACTACTTGAACCTTAGAATTTTCTCTTAAATAGGATGTGATGGACGGTGGATGATATCCATAAAGTTCCATAAATGGGGTCATTTTTGCTATGGTATGGAAGGAAGTGTTATACCACCAATAAGCTAGAGGCAACCATTTGACCCATTGTGTCTGTTTATGAGATACAAAGCAATGAAGATATGCTTCCAAACATTTATTCACTATCTTAGTTTTCCCATCATATTGAGGATGATAATATGAGCTATGAGCTAACTGGGTATCGAGACAAGAAAATAATTATGTCCAAAAATTTCTAGTGAAAATAGGATCTCTGTCACGTACAATAATCTTTGGGTTTCCATGTAGATTTTGAATTGTTTCCATAAATGCAGTAGTAACTGTACTGGCTTTAAATGGATGAGATAATGCACAAAAGTGTGCATACTTGGTAAGTCTATCAACTAACACCATGATGACACTCTTTCCTTCGAACTTGGGTAAACCTATGATAAAATCCATTGAAACCTCCTCCCAACATTGACTTGGAATGGATAAAGGTTGTAACAGACCTGGGGTCTTAATTGTCTCAACTTTATTTTGTTGGAAAACCAAACATTCCACCACAAACTTTTGAATATCAGATTTAAGGCCATCCCAAAAAAATTCCTTCTTAACCCTGTGGTAAGTTTTAAAAAAAGCCTGAATGCCCTCCTAAGGGATAGGTGTGCAATTCCAGAAGAAAATTTTGTTTGAGTTGGGAATTCTTACAAAGGTATAAGCAATCTTTGTACCATAACAAATAATTTTTCTAGCTATATTTATCAGATGTACTAGGATCTTGCTGCAACTTTTGAATGAGTTCGCACACTTCTTCATCATTCTTCCATTCATCCCTTGCTTCATTTATCCAATTTGGTTCGATAATAGAAATGGTACAAAGCAATGCTTCCACATCATCATCCTTTCTTGAGAGTGCATCTGCAACAACATTTTGCTTCCCTTTCTTGTATATGATTTCAAAGTCATAACCCAACATCTTTGTGACCCATTTTTTCCGCTCTTCTGAAGATAATTTTTTTCTAAAAAGTATTTAAGACTATCATGATCTCTTTTTACCTTGAAGTGTCTTCCCATTAGGTAAGGTCGCCATTTCTTAAGTGCATGTAGTATTCCCAACATTTCCTTCTCATAAATAGCTGTGTAAATACTCTCCTTTGATTGGACAACTTTCAAAATAAATGAGTTTTTCTTCTTGCATTAAAACAACACCAATTCCATTTCCTGAGGCATCACATTCCATAATAAAGGTTTTTGTGAAGTCTAGCGTAGCTAAGACCGCTGTTTGGCACATTGCCTCTTTAAGATGTTCAAAGGACTTCGTTACTTCTGGAGTCCAAGAAAATGCATCTTTCTTCAGTAATGTTGTTAGAGGTGTTGTTGTTCTCCCATAATTCTTAACGGACTTGTGATAATACCATGTCAACCCAAGAAATCCTCGTAGATGCTTTATGGATGTGGTGATTTTCCATTCCTTAATGGATTTAATTTTTCTAGGGTCTACCTTAACACCTTCATGAGATACAATATGACCCAAATATTCCACCTCTTGTACTCCAAAGAAACATTTGGAGGCTTTTTCATATAATTGTTTCTCCTCCAATAGTTTGAGCACTCTATCAACATGTTGAACATGATCCTTCCAAGACTTATTGTAGATTAGTATATCATCAAAAAATACTAACACAAATTTTCTAAGGAAGGGTTTGAAAATGGAATTCATCAAACCTTGAAATGTAGAAGGTGCATTGGTAAGGCCAAAAGGCATGACCAAAAATTCATAATGACCCTCATGAGTTCTAACTATTGTTTTTGGAATGTCTTCAGTCTTCATTCTGATTTGATGATATCCTGAATGAAGGTCCAACTTGGTGAAGTAAATTGCTCCATGTAATTCACCCAATAATTCATCAATAACAAGAATGGGAAATTTATCTTTAATAGTGAGCTTGTTGAGTTCCGTATAATATGGACACATGCGCCATTATCCATCCTTCTTGTGCACCAATACTACTAGAGCAGAGAAAGAACTTTGACTAGGTTGAATTATACTAGCCTCTAACATTTCTACAACCATATGTTCAATTTCACTCTTTTGGGCATAGGGATATCAAATGTTTGGAGGAACACTCCCTGGAATCAAATGAATAGCATGATCGTGATCACGAATAGGTGGGAGGCCTTTGGGAGTCTCAAATACTTGGAATGATTTTCCAAGACTTTTTGGAGATCTGGAGAAATAGATGATTTCAATGTGGGAACCTCTAGCAAACATAATTTTGAAATTACGCCACATTGTTCTTTCTTTAGAAGCTTTGTCATGCTGTTAGAGCTTATTATATTTACCAGTTTCCCTGTGATACCCCTTAATTCAACTTCCTTTCCTTCAGAATTTTTTTTCAAGAAAAGCTCTTGAAAATTAAAAGCTATCGTACCCAAAGATTGTAGCCATTGGACTCCTTGTACCATTGGACTCCTTGTACAACATGAGAACCACCCACTGGAATGGAAAGTATTGGACTATTCAACACATATTCTCCCATGGATAGCTTATTATTATGGCACTTTCCAGAGAAATTTATGGTTCCTCCATTTGCAACCATCACTTGGCACTCTTGCACTAGATATAGAAAGCAATTCAATTCCTTCACTATCTTACAATGAATAAAATTATGGGTACTGACCAAATCAATCAACACTATTACCTTTTTCTTCTTGATATGTCATTTTATATTGATAGTTTGAGGAGTGGTAATTCCGGACAATGCATTACAAGATATGGTTGGATTCATTTCTTCTTTCTATAGAGTTTTTTCCTGGTGTGTATCCTCTTCTTTTGATTTTTCTTGTTCCTTTTCTTCTTCCTCTTCACAATCTATGTAAAATAATTTATTCTCAGCACACTTATGACCTTTAGTGTATTTTCTATCATAACTATAACAAAGCCCTTTTGCTCTTTTTTCTTCCAATTGTTGTGGTGTCAACCTTGTAGGTTGTCGAAGGCTAGGGGAAACAACACTTCCATCTTTATAGCTGTGATTGTTAGGCTCCCTTGTTGCCATAATTTTTTCTTTCAATTTTTTCTTGTGCGTGGACCCCTGCAGCTGAGTGCGCAGGGCAAGTCGAGTCTGTAATCGTTGGAAGAATCAATAAAGAGAAGTTTACCATATTTTTGTGCATATTTTCCTATTTTAATATATGATTGGGTATAATTTGCAAGTATACTATTTATTTCCTACGCGAACTTATATGAATGTTTTGTATAACTAATTATAATGTAAGACTTACAAGTATGCGAAGGTAATTAACTGGTATAGGAAGATAAGTAAGATCTCGAGTAATAACGCAGAGTGCGGCTCTAGTGGCGCAGAAGTTCCACAACCCCTGGTTAGGGTTGCGTGAAGGCAGTGTATCAGGGTGTGAGGAGCAGGGAACTACACAAAGTGACCTGCATGCAGGGACAAACTGTGGGACCAATCGAACCTCTCAAACATCTCAAGGGTACGAAAACGTGGTTCTAGCACCCTGCCATACTACTTCGGGTGAGACCTCAGTCCGCACTCTACGGACTGTTGCCGAAAGGGGCAGTAGTACAGGGATTTGTTTGGCTAATTAACTCCGAACTTGGGTCAGGCCCCAAAAATCCAACAAATGGTTCCGTTGCCGGGATTGGGATCTACATAGAGATGTCTGATTTCGTTTCACTGGAATCTGAAAAATAAAGGAATTGAATATTGGTTGGACAGGAAAATTCACTAGTTCGCGGTGCAGGAAAATAGGAATCCATGACTATCAAAGGAAGAGTGGTTAGACTACTACTTATATATAGATATCCACGCAATTTTCTTTGCATCCGTCCCCACTGAGTTGTACGAGTGGATCGCGAAGCTAGTAGATAGCCAAGGAAGGTGTAAACTTGATAGACCTATCGTGTGGAATCCAAAATTGGTGTGCAGACTAGAAGCATAGGAAGATAAGATCGCATGCATTGTCGATCACTGTCTCGATCGAATCATAGGAGGATTCATCACCAAATTCACGGTAGATACTTCAGTTAGTTATAGCGAGGCAGAATGATGCTTCCTCAAAGGACCGCAAGGTAAGTACGTTAAATCTTTGAACACTTGGATTAAAATGCTACTATGTGAAAAAAGGGTTATGCAAATAAATTGATGTTTGGGGCTACACGAAGTGGGAGAATCTACAGAAATAAAGGTAGCACAGAACTAGAAACTAGCCCCTTGATTTCACCTCTGCGAGGGGGCGAAGGAGAGCTCACAAAGGTCTCGCCAAGAAGTGTGATCAATTTGATAAGGCAAAGAATTCCACGCATACCACCCCCACCCACACAACTACCAATTTCATCGTCTTTACCCCCATCTTCGCCCACACCAACTCCACCACCACCGCGAAGCAGGATGGAAAGCGCGATAAAGCTACCAGTGTTCAAGGGAGTAAGGAATGAAGATCCATACCAGTTTTGGTTCGTGATAAAAGCTGTATGGGAAGCACAGGGAATCATAGATGACAATATAAAGAAGGCAACATTGGTTAGCACTCTGCAGGATCGCGCACTGACTTGGTAAATTAAGCATTCCAATGACAATCTGAATGTGGGGATTGCGGATATCCAAGATGCGCTAAACAAATAATTTGGCAGGCCAAAATCAGAGGCACGGTCGATCATTAGGTTCAATGAAATCACAATGCTACCAGGAGAGACCCCGTGGGAGTTGGATCAAATACTGAACTACACAATTCGCGAAGCAAACATGACGTTAACATATGGCCAACACTGTGAATGGTTTGTAGCATCATTAATGTCGCATCTATGAAATACGCAATCAAAACAGAGGCTAAGCATTCAAGTCAAGGCCTTGGAGGTCGCGATGAGATTGCACGAGACCTCTATACAAGATCCCAACCTAGGAGTTTAGCAGATTCACGCACAGTTGAAAAAATTTCTCCTTGAGATGAAGAGTTTGAAACAAGACAGGACAACCTACACAGAGATGCACGATGAGGTATGGTGCGTAAAATTCAAGGGCCAGGGACATGACAAGGACCGCTGCCTGGTGTTCACGAATTACCTTGCGAGAGGAGGGCCAATGTCATTAAGACTGGAGGCACAAGGAGGACAGAGTGCGGCGCCTGCACTATGGTGTGCGATTTGTGAGACAGGAGGAAAGAATGCTACAGATAACTGCCATCTATCACAAAAGTATACACAGAATTCACAACACTTGTTTTGTAATTTTTGTAGTTCAGTAGGACATGATGAGCACACTTGTAGAAGTTATGAGTTGATGATGGATCGAACTCCTACCTACAAAGTTCAGGCTGAAACACGACCCCTCAATCAAAACACAGGAATGGCATGCAAAAAATTTCAGGGACGCGGACGAGGCTGAGGTGGAGGGGGACCCGGAAGAGGTCGTGGAAAGCTAATATGTTACAATTGTGGAGGGCCTGGGCATTATGCCTGTGATTGTATGAATCCAACATGACCATCATGCTTGTATTGTATGTTGTTTGATCATGAGATAGAGGATTGTCCCACACTAATAGCGAGGTTTCACGATAAAGGAGCACTCCAACCTCCCCCGACTCAGAACCTGCAAATGATGAGGTCTGAGCCATGCGAGGAAGACCCTAATGTAAATATCATGCTCCAGAGTGGAATTATGATAGGGGATGACAAAGGCAAGCAACCTGAAGAAAGTACCTGGGTTTGCAAGGCTCCAACAAAGGAACCAAAATTTTATTTGGAGTATGCTAAAGAGACTTTCATGGAAGCTAAGAGGGGCTTCACTGATGCCTCCACTTCAGGAAGTAAAGACAGACTGGAGCCGGAAATGGACCCATCAATTCTCAATACGTTCTTGGAGACGTGCATGAAGCTGATGCACGACAGCAAGGCTGTAAAGGGGCTGCAAGAACTCATAACTAGATGCGCTGGGATTGCGCAAGGAGAACTGTGCGTAGTCCGGAAGCTTAGGAAGCACACGACGCGAATAGGAAGGGAGATGAGATTGACCACGCAGATTGGGGAATATGAGATGGACCAAGTGATTCTGGATCTAGGATCAGACGTGAAAGTCCTTCCAAAGCAAACATGGGAGCACATGGGCAAGCCTACATTGCAATGGTCTCCTATGCAACTGTGAATGGCGAACCAACAAAAGATCCTACCTATGGGGAGATTGCAGGGAATCATAGTAGATATCGAAGGAGCAAGCACGCTAGTGGATTTTGAAGTGATAGAGATTGTTGATGACAACAATCCCTACCCACACTATTGGGAATAGATTGGGCCACTGACATGAATGAAGTGATAAATCTAAAGAAGCGCAAGATGATCTTTGAGAAAAAGTCTCTGCGTGTAGTGGTACCTTAAGACCCTACAGAAGGATCACATTACACGGAGCCAGTGCACGACTACGATAGTGACGATGATCTAGACTACATCTACAAGATAACCATGTGGGAGCAAGACTGGGTAAATCCAACTGCGGATGGCCAAATCTCATGGGAGCGCGAAAGCTCTTGCACATCAAATTTTGACGAGGAGATAGAATGATGGCAGAACCGGTTACACAAGGTAACCACGCTCAACTATAACATGATGACGAGGTTGCTGCATTGCATAGCAACAGAGGTAAGAGATCTGCCTACGTATGATGGGTTAAGCGAGGTGGATGACTTCCTGAACAGATTTGAAAGAGAAGTGCCGGAACAATAACGCTTCGACGCTCTGAAATGGGTACTGTGAGCTATGCCCACAAGATGGTGGGGTACACACCAAAGAAGTTTTGAGGACTGGCGCGACTGTAGAAGAATGATGTGCACATGGTTTGGGAAGCCTCCGATGTGATTAACAGACAAGATTGTCGAATGAACCGGCCCGCGCACCCACCTATCCAGGTGGATACAGGCATATGGTGCGAAACCTGCACGAATGCACACAATCCTTGTGGTAGGAGACAAGAGCAGTAAGTAGGTGTGGGTAAGGAAATGACACAAACGACCCCTCCGGTTGGAACCACGAAGTATGGAAAGACCAAGTGCGCATAAGGATATCCACGTAGAAGCTTTCAACAAAGTACGCAAAGCGCTGAGCAAGTTCCACAATGCGAAGCGGACTGACTGGGATCTGCGTGTACCAGTGGTTCTATGGGCTTATAGGATCGCATGCAAGAACATGACCATGCAGGCACCGCCAAGGCTGGAGTATAAAGTAATCGTTGTAAGCCCTATACTACATGGAAAACTTAGACTATGCATGATAGCACCGGTAGATATGACGGTTTGCGGAACCTTCGAAGAAGAAATCCAATAGGGAAATTCTAGCCTCCAAGAACTTGAAGAAGAAAGGGTATGATTAAGGAAGAAAAGTGCTCTAGTAGATGTGGAATTCAAGAAGCTAGAGGACGCGATAAAGGAAGATTTTCTTGGTAAAAATACCATGGTGATAAGGCAGGATGCGCACGATCACGATGACAAGTTTGAAGCCTATCACCGTGAATTGATCAGTCTGATGCCTTGGCTTGAACCGCATATTACTAAGCGAATTGATTAGGGTAGCGCGTTGCAGATGATAAAATGCGCGATGCTGCCTGTAATAATAAAAGGTGGGTATTTTCCAAGAAATGTGATGGATGACAAGATGAAACTTTACACAGGTGGTGCAAACACCTGACTAGATGAGGGAAGTACAGTCTTAACACTCTAGGTAGTTGAAAGGAAGCGCAAGACTATAAACTACTCTGCCCGGGAGCTGCGCGATGTTAGAGCTGCGCGCAGAAGCAAAGAGTCACAAGGTCCGCAACTGCGCACGGGAGGTTGCGCTGCCACGCAGGTTGGCTAGAAAGTGATCGTTGAAGTCACTATTCACGATGGGATGCTCGACTTGAGACCAAATGGAGTGGGCGATAGGCATTTAAGACGCGATTTATGGGCAATATTTGGGAAAATCTACCGCCAAGGGAGCATTAATGAATCAGATTTGGGGGAACGGTCGAATTCAAATTCAAAAAGTGTTATAAATTATAAGGGGCTTCCCAGAAAATAACACTTGGTCATTTGCGAATTGAGTTATTGAGAAAATCCCTATTTGTTTTATGTCAAGCGTGGATTGAGCACCTGAGTTCGCAAGTGATAGATTTCTGGATGGACACGATGGCAGCAACTGAGGAAGTTACAAGAATAATAGAAATGACTACCGAAGAGGCCGCGCAAGCCCTCACTGTAGGGGATGCTTCGGAAAGCACCATGATTATGGCAGAAATCCTGAAATCACTGTGCATGCCAAGACCAAAGAAGGACAAACAAGCAATGGTTCCCATACGTGTGTCCCCGCGGAACCCTCTACGAACCAAGCTATCAATGGAGGACAAGGGGAAATTCGTCACCATAGAGATCGATGAAGAAGAAGAAGACCTGGAGGACCTTATCATCGAAGAGGATGAGGATGAAGGCATGGAGGAGGAAATTGAGCTTCACCCCCAAAAAAGCTGCCTGCCTATGTCCCTCTACGGAAAGGGAAGGTTAAAGTGCCCAAGGACCTTGACGAGACCAAGAGCTTGCTCCAGACCCCGCTCCTCCCAGACAACATTATTTTTTAGGGCACACACTTGGGATGGGTTCCGAGCTTAAAATTTGAATATTGGGACCTCGCTGATCATGAAAAGTTCCCTCACCTTGAGACCTCACACCTCATGAGGCCCAAGAAGAACATTGCGATGGGGGTTACAGAATTAGAGTCGCGAAAGTGGTTGCGCAGAGTGGAAAAGGCCAGGCTACTTAACCTGCTCTAGGTGTCACATTTCCACCCCACCCCAATAACAATTTTCGTCATCAGGCAGCTACTCTGCCTGGTGCATGATGGGTGTTTGCGGTTGGAGGAGCCCATCCCCATCACGGTAGACTTTATTCACTGCATTTCCTAGCTTCCATGCAAAGGAGGTGACTCCGCAGACATCTCAAAAGGGAAGAGCAGTGACTTGGCCATCACGAAGGCCATGAAGAAGAAATACAAGCTGGAAAAGAAGAAAAGGGGCTACGCCATATCCAGCATCAATGATAAAGCAGTGAGAGTGGCGACCCAAATACTGGCCGGTAAGGTTATGCGCAAGTGCCGTGTGGATGAGGTACCCACACCGGTGGTAGCACTTGCTGAACAGTGCGTGGAGGGGGTCCAATTTAACTGGTCTGAGTTCCTCTGCAAGGAATTCTTGGAGAATTTTCGCGAAGCTCAGGAACAGGGAAAAACGTTCCACTATGCATGGCTTTTGTTGTCCATAGTGCTCATGGCAGCGGAATTGCTGGAAGATAGTCAATTCCCCACAATTGATAGGGATCTATCGAAGGGCGCAAAGTATGCTTCGCTCTAGGCCACAAAGGATGCCAGTAGGATCCACAACAGTAAAATATTCTAGGTGTTCATGGAGATTAACCTCAGAATGGGGATCAACTACAAGCCGCGATTGTCGCCCACTGTCTACAACAGCCTGCAGATTTTTGCGAAATTTAAAGCAGACATCCATATCATATATATCAAAGCGTGCAAGGACCCAGCTGAACAATGGAGAAAGCTACCCTTTGTAGCCACGGATGATGTCATCTTTAATGTACTGGAGACATGGCCACCAGAGCGGCACGCTCCAGACATCACAGATATAGAGAAGTCGACGGCACAGAGGAAGAAAGAAGAGGCCAAACTGCACATTGCACAGTTGGCAAGAAAGAGAAGGAATAAGGCAGCAGCAGGAGAAGCACGAGCAACACGAGACATTGCACAGACAATATCTGAACAGGAAAAGGCCGCAGCAGTGCAGGAGGCAACCGCGAAGGCGCGTGAGGGCCAAATGTCACCTTCGCATGGGTAGGAAGTAGAGGAAGAAGAGGGAGGTGTGGGCCCACAAACTGTGTCAACACAAGTGAAGCACCAACACCCAACCGAGCAGACAGGGCCGTGCAAGAAGGTCAAGGCATCAAAGTTGTCTATTGACCTGATCACCCTAATCGAGGGTGATCTACATGACATCAATGAGACAGTGTGCGATGTCACCTCTGAGGCCCTCCAAAATTTTATGCAGGAGAACCAGATTATGTTGGGGGCCCTCAGAGCGCAGCTATAGGAGTTGCAGGTGTGCCCTCCTCCAGCTAGTACCCTTTCAACCAGCCTCGTAGTTGGAACAACGGCAGTAGAACAGATGTTGCGTGCTCGGGTGACGAATACCGTAGTGCTGCGAGAAGGGGAACTAGTGACAACAAATGAGGCTGACAGGCCTACGGTTAGCGTGTTGAAGGGTCTCAGCATCAACATGGCTGCACTCCCGTGGGAGACCTTATACGTTCTGCAGGATGGGATAACTGCAAAACTATGAGCTAGGGAGAGCCGCGCACTGCAAGTCCTCAGCGAGCAGAAAATCAACATGGAACAGTTGAGCTTGCAACATGACGAAGTGGTGTCGTAGAATCGACAGCTGGTATAGGTACTAGATGAAGCTTGCCAAAGTGTCCCGGAGCTGGCCATCCAACCAAACACACCAGCAGAGGCACGCATCCATAGGCTATTAGCAGGGGTGCACGAGGTGTGGGAGGAAATGAAAAAGTTTTAGCTGGAGCTGAACCTTCAGATCACCGAGCTATGGTTAAAGGTGCAGTTATCCATCCCTCTGGAAGTCAGAGAACAACGCGCTAGTGCTATTACAGCGGGACTGGATGAGATTGGAAGTGCAGTGCGAGACTGCACCAACATGTTGGAAGAGTCATTTGAGGTCCTCACAAATATGTAGGAGGACCCCAACATCCAGCGCTTAGAGATAGAGGCACGAGAACTCCAATAGCAATATGACAATGTCAAAGGAACTATGCAGACAGTGGCCCTCACTCAGAGGCTCGTGCAGATGCAACAGGCCAAAGCGCTGAAAGAATAGGTGGACATAGCATGACACAAGGAAGCAGTCCTGAAGGCACGTGTTCAGCCTTGGATCGACAAGGCCTTCACCATCATAGCAAAAATTGAAGGCAAGCTCGCACACATGCAGGGGATACAAGCACAGATGTAGAGAAGCACTTTTGACACCGCGGTCTCGGAACAATGCATGTAGCAGATCTAATAGGCAGCAGCTCAGTGCACTGTCGACCTTGCAGCAGTTCAAGCAGAGTTGGAAGGACTCCGCGCAAAGATCTCCACACCAATAGAGTGACTTAAGGGTGAGTCACGATGTTTGTGTTGGGGTCCTGTTGGGCATGGAATCCCCCCAAGGCACGTTTTGGGGCTTAAAGCCCAAGTTTTAACCAAATCTTTTTGTAAAATCTCTGCGAATTGTGGACGCGGAGCGCGAAATTATGATAGAGTCACAGGGTTGTCCGCCCTCATTTTGTAATGTAATGTCGGCTTAATAGACCTACGCATGGTCTGCGGACCATGGGATTGTATAAATAGAGCGAGGCTCTAAGGGTATAATAGGAGGGAATGCAGAAGAAGAGAAGAGAATGAGAAGTCTACGTGATTGAGTAAAAGTGTAAAGTGTGTCTTTGGGTCGTAGGGTAGGGGAAGGCTCTGCAGCTGAGAGCACAAAGGCCTAGTAGTCTACAACTAAGTGCACGGACCCCTACAACTGAGTGCGCAGGGCAGGTCGAGTCTGTAACCGTTGGAAGAATTAATAAAGAGAAGTTTACCATATTTCTGTGCATCTTTTCCTGTTTTAATATATGATTGGGTATAATTTTCAAGTATACTGTTTATTTGTTGCGTGAACTTATATGAATGTTTTGTATAACTAATTATAACGTAAGACATCCAAGTACGCAAAGGTAATTAATTGGTATAGGAAGATAAGTAAGATCTCGGGTAATAACACAGAGCACAGATCTAGTAGCGCAGAAGCTCCACAACCCCTCGTTAAGGCTGCGCGAAGGTAGTGTATCAGGGCGAGAGGAACAAGGAAGTGTGCGAAGTGACCTGCACGCAAGGACAAACAGTGGGACCAGTCAAACCTCTCAGACATCTCAAGGGTGCGGAAACCTGGTTCTAGCACCCTCCCATACTACTTCGGGTGAGACCTCAGTCCGTGCTCCGCAGACTATTGCTGAAAGGGCCAGTAGTACAGGGATTTGTTTGGCTAATTAACTCTGAACCTGTGTCAAACCCCAACAAGCCAACAATATGTGTCACCTACAGCAGATATTTGAGCGATGTCACAAGTATGGGATTTATTTGAATCCCAAAAAGAACATCTTTGGTGTGTCATAAGGTATCTCTTGGGAAACATAATTAATACGAGAGAAATTAAGGTTGATCCTAAAATCATCAAAACGATAGCTCAAATCCCTTTTCCTGTGAACAAGAAAGCTATGAAATATTTCGTAGCGAAGATTAATTTCCTATGTAAGTTCATCTTCAATTATGCATAAATTGTCAAACTGCTACAAGAGATGATAAAGAAATATGTTGTTTTCAAATGAGATAAAAGGGAGAAATATGTTTTCACCCATATCAAACAAGCTATCACTAATGCTCTTGAATTATATATACCATATTATGGCAAGGATTTCATGTTACATACTTTAGCTTCTAATGCATCTATCACATTCATATTAACACAAAAGGAAAGTGAAAGAAATGAACAACCTATTTATTTTATGAGTGTTGGTTTACAAGGGTCAGAGTTGAATTACCCCGCCATTGATAAACAAGCCTATGCATCATATAAGGCAGTTAAAAATTTGAATCCCTATATCCTCAAATCTCACATGATTATATATGTGCATCATCTAGTAGTTACAATGCTTTCTTTGCAACAAGAGCTTGATGAGAAGAGGGAAAACTAGATGACTTGTTTACAAGAATATGATTTCTAGTTCAAACCAGTTCAATTATTAAGGGACACGGTCTCTGTCGACTCACAGCAAAAGCAAGGTATTCTCTATAAGAAGATCTTTCAGGATGGGAACAAGAAATAGAGATGTACAATGTTGAGAAGTTTCCCTCAACAAGTTCAACCACATCTTGGTGTTCCAATATACGAAAATATATAGAGCATGTCACCTTACCCCCTCATTTATCAAATAAATAGAAGAGGGAAATTTGTCTTAAATCTCTATCATACTAGCTTGTACATGGGGAGATTTTCCAGAAGCACCATAATGGTGTCCTGCTAAGATGCCTAGAGCCTCACGATACAGAAAGGGTATTAAATGATTTACACGATGGAATAGAAGGTGGATACTTTGCGAGCGATCCAAATGGACATAAAGTAATGAGGGTTGGTTATTATTGGCCTACTTTATTTAAGGATTACCATGCTTATGCCCAAAAGTGCCCAACTTTTCAAAGATGTGTTAGTCGAGATCATAAGTTGGCCACCCCGCTATTGCCAATAGCAGTAGAGGAACCTTTCCAATAGTGGGGAGTAGATGTTATTCGTGAGATATTTTCACATTCATTGAAGTAACATTGATACATTTTAACATAAATAGATTATTTTACTGGGTGGGCTGAAGCAGTTCCTTTAAGGCAAGTTAATGATCAAGAAGTCATAGACTTTTTTAAACAAAATACCATAACCAAGGTTGGCATTCCAAAATCGCTTGTATTTGATAATGCAACTTACTTTTATTTGATGAAACTTTATGAGTTTGCATTAGAAAATGGTATTATTTTGAAGCATGCATTAAATTACTACCCACAGGGAAACAATTTAGTAGAATCAACTAATAAAAACCTCATTCACATAATCAAGAAAATCGTCTTCTCTAAACAAAGGAATTGGAAGAATGCACTATCAAATGGTGGTGTAACTCCCATGCCCTCTCTTAAAACCTCTCCATACTTCCTCGCATACAGTAAAGAAGTTATCCTGCCAATGAATATGTATATCCTAACCTTGCAACTCTCTTAAGAGTCTCAAGGATAACCTTATCTCTTGGTTCAAAGTGAGATGGATACTTTGCTTAAACTTGAGGAAGAAAGTATCAAAGCCAGAAATATATTTTTCGTGCCCCAAAACCATATCAAGTGTTGGCTCAATAAGAAATTTTTAACTACTAAAACTTTTTATTTGGGTGACTTAGTATCGAATTGGGATAAAGCCCATGGAGTGAAAGACAAACACGCAAAGTTTCAATCTCCGTCCATCTACCATCAAAGAAATTCTTGATCATAAAACATTCAAACTGAAATCTTTAGATGGAAGGACTAACCCTCTTCTTGTTAATGGCTAAGATGTCAAGCATTATTTTTAGTAGCAACTATAAGCTACATTCCTTTTTACAATTTGTCATTTGTTTTTCATATCATGTCATGTCTTGTCTTGTTTCCCATCGCTTTTGGTCATTGTATATAAATAAGACCTTATGTGAGAGTGTGTATATGTCCTTAAAGGACTATGTGGAAAAATGAATAAGGGATGTGACAACTGCAATGCTTGGCTATCTGTTAGTTATCCTTGTTTGTTTAGGAAGGTTCCATAGGTCAAGTAAGGTCCAGATGGAAAATACGATACATTTAAGAAGAGAACCTTGAGTGAACCTATGACACCGGAATCTATTCTAACATCCCCACTCCTCAACTTGGTGTTAAATTTACTTGGTATTTTACATGCTTATTCAATAAAGTAGAGAAGGAAAAGGGGAAAATCTATATCGAGTATACCTATGCGAGAGGTAAATATAATTGTCTTTGAAGGAATAACCTCTTATGCTCTCAATAAGTCGGGATCCCACTTCTTCCCCATTGAAATGACAAGTGCCAAGGCACAGTTTATATATATATAGGGTGAAGAAGAGAAAGGATTCCTGCACAGGGAGGTGAAGCAAGTAACTTTGTTGGGGTACCGAACAAGCCTGTTAGTAGCGAAGTAATGCTTATGTTCCTGCAGTGACTCCACTGAGGTACTAAACAGGCATGCTGGTAGCATAGCAACAATGGAGATGAAATATCGTACTCTGAACATTTTAAACTTGCAATTATATATTACCCTTTCCTAGATTAAAACAATTGTGATATAGCATAACCTTTTGTGTGTTGGACCAAGGGAAGGAATGGTGGGAACTGTGCCTATAACTGAGTTAAGTAGGGAATACAACGAAATACAGTCGATGAAACAATACTCCCTAAAGGGTTAAACCTTTACTGAAAGCTATTCTTAGACGGAGAAGTTGAAGTTCACACAGTGTGTCGCCAAGTGTTGTCGTTGTTACAACACCTTCCGACATTTTGCTACATTTGAATGTTGTAGCCTACCTATCATCATACCAAGAGTCACTTTTGGTATTAAAGTGTTTTCTCATGTTAATATAGACGTTTTAAGTATCTTTTTTTCATTGGGTCATTAAGAAAATCGATAGCGGACTTCACAGTCTTATTACATTTTCTAGTCATAAAACGACACTTTTAGTCGCAATTACAGACATGTTGTCTCTCATACTTGGAGAGTGTTTGTACGTTGTTTTTTTTATTTATACTTCTCAGTATTGGGTCATGTTTAAGTTTACTGATGATTTGTTATATGTCACACTATATTTTACTCCTTACTCATTGTGTTTTCCTATGTTTCATCCTTTAGACTTAGGAAATTTCTCGACTTTACAAGTTTGCCCACTAGGTCAGTGAGAGCATACTGCACACTCTCAAGTCTTAGTCAAACCCCCTTTGTCCCTTAATACTGCACCCAATATTATCTTTCTCTCCCTCCGAGGCGCACAATGTACTCCCAAGCCTCAGACCTTCCTTATTCTTCCAAACTGCGTCAGACTTGCCCTCTCTCCCAATTGAGCACATAACACACCAATAGTGGATAGTCAAGCCTCCCTTGAGATTTTTGAGTGCACCGTGCAAGCTCCTTATGGCCCAATCCTTCTCAGTTAGTGCGTAGAACATCAACAGTCAATAGTGGGTTGTCTTGTTCCTTGTGATTGGGCCCTATGCCCTCCACCAGGCCTCCTCCTCCAGCAAAGTGCACAATGCACTCTTAGTGATCAACATAAAGCCCCTTTTCTCCTGACAATGTACCCTAAGTCCATAACCTCCATCTTCCTCTTATGATTGCATTGTTAAACCACAACCAAAAAACTTGCATGAAACATGATAGAATAAGAGAATTTTTGGTTGACTTTTGCTTGTCATGAGTGATATTACTAGCAAGTGCTTCTAGAATAGCATGGTATGGATGTATGAGGAGATATGTTGAAATAATAAGCACAAGAAATCATTCCAAGACAAAAGAATACACATTGTGACAAGTGAAGGAACAATGGATTCGAATGATTAAAGTGATCCATGTGATTTTAAGACCCTTTGGATGGTAGAAGACAATGACAATGAAAAATCTACATCAAGTGTCAAAGACATAGGTGGCAACATTGTCACCTCTTAAGAAAGTCCACCTCGCAAGTCACTATGGGTTCAAGTCATCAATGTTAGTGACTTGTCACAACATCGTCACATGATGGCATTGAAATAATTTTGTAATTTTGTAATTATGGTAAATATGTGGAATTCCAAGGGTCATATATGTAAAAATGAGTCACATGGAGAATTCTAAGAGTCTTATAGAAGCTCAAAAGTATTTATAAGTTCAAGAGTCATGTAGGAAGTTCAAGAGTCATGAGGATATGACAGGTCATGTCTCTAGTTATAAAATAATCCTCATTACTCAAATAAAGGACATTTCACCTTGGCTCCTTCCACGAGGAATTAGAGAGATAGATATAGTTATTTTGGAGAGCAAGAGTGGTTATAATGCTCCACTATTGGATCTAGTGAAATTCATTGCATCAATGTATCTTGGAAGTTTTGCTTAATATTCGAAGCCGATTAGGCCAACACATTTCCATGTGTATATCGTGAATGTTTTGAGACTTTGCAATATATGTTCTCATTCATATTTATTAAGGAAATTGAACTATTTTGGTGTTTTTGGTGCTCAACTTATTGAATATGTGTTGCACTTATTTTAATGATCATTGCATCTATGTGATATATTTCGCTTGATGACTAACGATTCTTCCACATATATGTTTGAGTGTATTTATTATATTAGTATTATTTCTTTTCTCTTAAAGACTCACGCATGTTCCCTTTTAGTGAAAGAACCTCAGTACATTCTACAATTGAACACTTCACAAAACACACTAAATTTCTTATTCAAAAGTACATGCGCACTACTCTCTTATGCTCATTTCTCAAGCCAAGGAAAATATTTAAGTAAATGGAATTTAGGCCTTATTTTTGGACGTGACTCCTATACCAAATGGTGTGAGGTCTAATTGGAACTTCATATTAGGGAGATCCCCTGTATGTTGGCAGGTTCCAGTACCATCAACACCTCCTTGTGCAATATGGGCTACTAAGGAGCACTAGGCTTGGAAATGAATCCCATAACCTTCTTCCACCATTTCCCACCCTTCATCACTTTTAGATCACCCTCTAAGCCCTTGGAATTCTATCAGATTCAATCCTATAGCAATATAGGGCATTGATGTAGCATCATGTAGCAATCCTGTAGCATCCTATAGCACTGTGTAGAAACGCTCAAAACTTGACCAGGTTTTCTCTTTAAGCTTAATTTTTTCCTCTTAGCCCTTCATAATGTCTCCTAGGCCTTGGAACCAAGCTTGAGGAAGATCAGAGACCACTTAGGACCTTTCTTTTTACCCCTGCAATTTATTTCTGCAATTAGGGTTAGTGATTGAGTTCATGAATTTAATAGCACATGGATAGATGATATTGTCATTTCTTGAAGAGCTTCTTTTATTTTTTCATTAGAATAGGATCTCCTTGGAATGCAATAGTTTAGAATTGATTTCATGTTATTTACTTTATGCAGCTAGATTAAGTTTATTTTGTGCAATAGATTAGGGTTTTCATTTCAATCATTCTCATTTCTTGCAATTAGATTAGAATTTCATTCTATCTACATTTGCATTTCTTGTAATTAGATTAGAATTTCCTTTTATGCCACATTTACATTTTCTGCAAGTATATCATAATTTCCTTCTATACAACATTTACATTCGTTGAAAATAGATTTGAATTTCCTTTTATGAAACATTTTTTCTTCTTGTAAAATCTTGACTCGGATTGCAAATGGTCTTTGTACACCTTGATTTGATCATCTTCTACAGAGTAACTTGAATAGAACTTAGCTTACTATGTATACAACACTGACATCTCTTAAATTTATATAAATCCCAACTTAATAAAATAAATTAGATAACCCTTGAAGTTGCAACATTCTTGTTACAATACCAAAACTCATCAATAATCATATATATTATTCTCTAAATATAAATATACCCATTATACTTTATATAGAAAAAAAAAAACTAATCAGTCTAGAAAACCAAAAAAATAAAAAGTAGAAATAACCAAATCACAACATCTCCTGCAAATAATAAGGAATGAAAAAACGAAATTGCAATTCATTTAACAACCATCAAAGGCTTTTATAAAGAGATCCAACATGTATCTTCATTGATGCCAATGAAAGGTGTGTAATTTTCTTTGGAATTGTGTTTTTTCAAAGCAACCCGTATTACATGAATGTTGAAATTGGGTTGAATAAGAAACTTCTTCATGTGAGGAGTAGGTTGAGAACCAACTAATATGCTAGATTAAATGGGGAAAATGTAAGTATTTACATGTTAGGTGAATCAAATATGATATTTCTATTCTAATAAGAACCCGTGTCAAATGTAATTATTTGTGTATTTGATCATTGAGTAGAGAAGTTTATTCTATAGTTTAGTCTAGTAAAAGGGGAGTTTGTCCGTGCCTCATTAAAATGAAAATAAAAAATAAAAATTATGTTTTAAATAGAAAAATAATCTCCATTATAATTAAAAAAAATGTATATGTCATAAAGTAATTAATAATAATAAAAAAATGTGTAAATCAAATATTTAAATCTTATACATTTCAAAAATATTTTAATAAGAGATTTAAATAAACTATTTGAATATCTATGTTAACTAATTTATGTTTATATCAATTTCATATATATTTCTATAAAAAATTATCTATGGTTGAAATTTTTATTTAGTTTTATATATACTCTATTTAACATTCAAAATTATAATTTAAACAATGAAAAATAACACATTATATTTTAAAATCTTAAAAAATTTATACGTGAAAAAATTTAATCCATTTAAACTCATATTAAATTTATGCTTAACCTAAATCTATACTAATTAATATAAAATTGTTATTATTTTGCAACTTTGTTTGGCATAAAAAAATGACACCGATTCATCACATAGGATAATATGGCAAAGAAGAGTCGATTAAAAATGTACGAGTACTTTCCTTTTTCCTACTCTAGATTGGTTTTTGTAATGGTTTTCTTATTATAATTAATTTACAAATGCAGGGATGTTTTTGACAAGGTGGTCATGTATAAAGAAAAACCATCCAAGTATTTTATTGGCATTGGATTAAGCATGAATTATGGATTAATTAATTGAACCATGTTTCATATTTTTTATTTTATAAATATTTGAATTTTAATAATAATATATATATATATATATATATATATATATATATATTTAAAAAAATAAAACTAAGAATAGATTTAAATGAATATTTATTACAAAATAAAATAAAAATAAAAAATATTTTTCAAAAAAATATATATTATTGAGAAATATTATTATTATAATTTTATTAATTTTATAATCATATATTTTTTTCCTAAATATAAATATATCAATTACATTTTTTATATTTTATTTTTTGATTGTAGAAAAAAAAAATGAACAAAATAAACCTAATCAATAAATAATTGTAAATAATTAATTATTACAAATAACCAAGCACAACATCTCATGAAGAAATGAAAAATTGAAAACAACAACTCAAGCAACAACAATGCAAGGTTTTCTTAAACTGATCTAACATGCATCTTAATGATGTAATTCACTGATGTGAATACAGAAATATGTAAATTTCTTTGACAATAAGTGTTTTTTTTTTTTCAATTTATATTTGAAAATTTTGAAATTGGGTTTGATGAGAAAATTCTTATGTGAGAAGGGAGAGGTTTACAAACAAACTCAATCATTGATATTATACACTAAATGGAAGGGAATCTAAGTTATTAGATGCTAAGTGAATCAAATGTATTATTGATATTATGATAACAAAGTGGTGCAATGTATGTAATTATTTATTTCTATTTTATTAATAGGTGTAATCAATTAGTTTTATCACATAAATTACTCATTACAATTTTAATGTTGCATAAAAAAATGAAATGAAATGAAATTCATCATATAGAATATGACCGTATGGAAAAGAATAATTATAAGATTTATGAGGATTTTTTTTTCTTACATTATAGTAATATGTGTATTATAATTAATTTACAAATGTTTATACAATTAATTTACAAATGTTTATATATGTTTTTCACCAGATGTTCAGGGACGAAGAAGAACCATCCAAAGATTTGCATCACATTAGGTTAAGTGTGGATTATGGGAATAGGTTGGATTATCAATACTTAAATGAGCAATTTGTAAATAGTTATTTTGTTTTAATTTTTTATTTTATAAATATTTTAACAACATTTTTTTTATTTATATATAAAATTTGTCATAACACATATAATTTATAGAAAACAAAATACATATCTAAAATTTGTCACAATACATATAATTTATAAAAAAAAACATGGAGTCAAAAGAATATTTTTTGCAAAATGGTAGAGTTAAATCTTTCCAAAAATGTGTATTGTATAGAAACATTAACTATGGTTATCAGTTTACTGATTCTTCTAATCATATATATTATTCTCTAAATATAGATATGCTCTTTGCACTTTTTCTATATTTTTGTATATGGAAGATGAATAAGATGAACAAAATCAATTTAATTAGCAAAACATTGTAAATAACCCAAACACAACATCTTCGACAAGTTTGATGAAACGTAAGACGTCAACTCAAGAAATGAATAATGACCCGTATAATCAAATGTTACAAATTTTATACCATGGAATGTTTGGCTGTAAAAATGAAACATTATGCTTATCAAGGACATTTATATTGTCATATTTGGTAGGATGGTGGGTTACCTATAATTAAGACTGTCTTTATGTGATATTTAATTTATTGAAAATCTTTGTGTTGTTCCATTTTTTTTTGAAAAAATGATTCTTGATTTTTTTTTTTTTATAAGGTGACAAACATTATTATAAAATGTTACAATATTATTTAAATATAGAGGATTTGCATTATTACAATACATAAAAATATATAAATGATTTGCATTATTACAATACATAAGTATATAATCCAATGAATATATTTGTTTAAATAATACAATATTATTAACACAATGATTACAGCCACATATATTAATTAAAATATAAACAACAATATTATTATCAAAATTATTTAATTTCTAAATAAACTAGAAAAACCGGAATTTGCCCTTGAATAATGCAAAACCGTTAAATTCCGTATGGCGATTTTGGCATTGAAACATATTGTTGTATTTTATTCATTGATACATGCCAATGCATTATAATCGTTTGTGTGTACACGTGTATAGCTAATAAATAAGAAACAATATGAATCATATTTGTTATTCATGTTCGTTTACGCTTTTTGTGTT
The DNA here is from genome assembly GCA_031772625.1 of Pinus tabuliformis. NCBI lineage: Eukaryota > Viridiplantae > Streptophyta > Pinopsida > Pinales > Pinaceae > Pinus > Pinus tabuliformis. Next base: position 1,489,154,209 of record CM062816.1, on the reverse strand, counting down.
AAATGTAGCAGCCAATATTACTTAAGTCGTATCCACGTCGCATATTTCCACATTTGAGATTGGCACCAAAGCTAAATTAGCAATAACATTCTTTATACTAGGATTTATGTATGTTATATTTATTTTTTTGAATGTAACTGCTAAACCAGTGTTATATAGTAGTTAGTTTTTTTAGTTTAAATATATTTTATGGTTAAATATGTTATTTTTTATTATTAATTTATACTTGGTTATAAAATCGATTTTAATATTTATTAATTTTAGAATAAGTATAAACTAAAGAGTTAAAAATTATATTTATTTAAAATTATGATGATTAGATATAATAATATATTTGATAAATTTTAAATGAAAAGTTAACCAAGACAAGAATGTAAGACATATAGGTTATATATTTGAAATTGGTTTAAAGATAATAATTTGGGTGGTAACTAGTGAGTTTAATTCTCATTTCACTTGGATATTCTATTCTTCCGAGTACCGGAGTTTGTTGGGCCTAGAAAATACATAATTTCATTAAAAGTAATATGAGCGATAATCAAAAGGGAGATTAGTTTTGTTGAAAATATAATTAGGCTGAAACCACATTTTCTCTTGAAGTAAGACCTAAAATTACCTTTTGATTGCCTAACAATTCATCTTCCTCAAATGTTGGGCCTAGAAAATACATAATTTCATTAAAAGTAATATGAGCGATAATCAAAAGGGAGATTAGTTTTGTTGAAAATATAATTAGGCTGAAACCACATTTGCTCTTGAAGTAAGACCTAAAATTACCTTTTGATTGCCTAACAATCATCTTCCTCAAATGAAAAGAAACGGTGTAAATAATTAGTAAGTTGTTTCAAATAACAAGATTTTCCCAAAATAATGATAATAACTAAAATTTAAAAATAACTATTTTCATTACCTATTAACAACTAAATATAATGATTTTTTTTTTAAATAAGAAAATATATCATTTTTAATAATACTTAAAAATATTTTTAAAAGTGATATATATATGTGTGTGTTAAAACAAAGAATAGAGTAAATTCTATCTATATATCTTTTGTTAATTAGTTTACTAAAAGGAAAAATATAACATTATGGATGAATAAAAAGATAAATAAAAGTTAAGCTTTAAATGCTTAAAAAAAATACAACATTTATAATAAAAGTAATTAATTATAAATTTAATGTTTTGATATTACTCATCAAAATCAAAATGAAGTACAATTCATAATTCTAAAAAAATAAAATAATAATGTGCCAAAAAATCTTATTAAATTGTGAAGAAGATATTGGATTTTATTTATTTATTTATGAATGATTAAACTACATAATATATGTTTAATGACATATTTATATGATTAAAAATTTATTTAAATAAATGAGAGTTGGGATAGTATAATCATTCCATTATTCTTTGGATTTTTCTTCTAGAGAGATAAGGTCGTCATATTTGATGAGTAAATGATCATTATAGCTTGTGCTATATTCATATTTTATTAAAATAAACAAATGGCCAATATCGCAATATAATTTTGACACAAAAGTTTATTTAGATTTGTTTTTTATTGACACTAAAAAGTTTTTAATATTTTATTCGGTTAGCACATGCCATTTTTTTTTATATATATAGCTATATAAAAAAATGTATATAGCAAATAAATCAGTACATTGCTTTATATTAGAATAAAAAATTAATTCTCGTGAAATTTAGTATACTATATATAAAAGAAAATCTTAAATGCTTCCTTTTGTTGTTCGATGAGAAAATTTGTGGTCGTGAGTTTGTGGTCGTGAGTTTGCATCTTAACGCGATGATGCTATGTTTAATTCTTTTCAAATGACATCACATTATTATTTTTTTTTAAAGCCACTTTCAAAGTTAAATTTATTATTTATATCGCTTACTTATCTTTGCTTGTGGTAACCTGCCTCTGAAAAAGTAATTGAATACATTGGATATTTTATTTAAAATTAAAAATATCGAGTTTGGATATTTTCATTTAAAGTTACTTGTCTCATTACCAATAATAAAGTTTATGTTGGATGGCGCAAGTCAATTTAGGTTATAGTTTGAACCAAAAATAATAATAAGAATAATGAATCAAGTGGTGATAGTTTGGTGAAAATATTTACAGGACGAAAATAAATGTAGTAGGGTACATAACGATTATAAAAGATAAGGTGTGATGAATTTAATAAGATTTTTATCGAGCTTGGAGTAGAGAGATGAACTGGGAGTAAAGGTGAAATTTTCAAATAATATTTAAATACAAAAAATTAGGGGCTACATACAGCACAAGGGTCTTGTCGTAAGCAAGACGGCGGCACACAACCATAATGATAGTACATATGATCAGGCATGATAGTGATTATATATTTAACAATGCCATCTGCCACTTAATATCATTGTTGTAGCTGAAGCCATTATTCGGAAATAAGATGTGAATGGAATTAACCAATGAGATGAGAGAAAAATAAATTTAAATATTACTAAATAATAATAAAATCTAATTTATATGTAGGACCATATTTTATGATGGTACATTTGTACTTTTTGGCTCATTAATCCATGCATTGAGCAATAACATGTTCATTTTCATAGCCAATCAAATTATAGAAAAATAAATTAAAATAATGTCAAAAAATAATAAATTTCAATATACAAAGTTAAACTATGGAAACTTGATAAAAAACTTAAGTCAACCCCAAAGTAATATGAGTTTGACCATAAACTCAATGCAATATCCTCTACCTATGGTAGTGATAATAAAATATTTTTGTACATGGATACTAATTTGAATCATACATTTGAAATACATCAATAATTAATATAATGCATATAATTAATATTATGAAAATCACATGTTAATTATTTTGTATTTATGCATGATATTGTGTTCTAATCTAATTTAAAAATTGAATGGGCTATGTGATAGCTAGAGAACTGTGATGTTAGAGAAGTGTGATGTTAAGTAGTTGATGTCATAGATATCAAATTAGAAATGGTATGTTGGTATGTTTGTTTTATGTTGGTTTAAATGCATTGCTCTGATATTGGGAAAGTACATGTTTTGAGGTGGCATGGATTCCTCATTAGATATTTAATGAAAATATTTTTAGAACACAATTCTATAATATGGTCCACGATAGGTTTTTCAACCTAGCTCTATCAAAACTGGTGGAGGAACTTCCCTTCCATGTATCATTTTAATGCATATTATCTTGTAGAAGCATTGTTTCAAGTTTTCCATTGCATTTCCTTGTTGTCACATACATGACATTGTTTTTGCACTAATAATTATCATTGCGATGACTCGCTTCACATACCTCGTTGTTTCCCCATCTTACTGAATCCTGCACTTACTAATTGCATGCATGTTCATTCAGTCATCTCTGCACCCAGCTTCGCACATGAATTCAGTCCTCTATTTTCAATCGCCCGTCGGTGGGTCTAAGTTGCCTTAGGCCAGACCTTGCCTTGCCCGGCTTGCACTGCACATTTTTGGGATGGAAGGCCTTGCCTTGCTCCCAGAAATTGCGCAGAGCTTGCCTCACACTGGTCTCCCAAGATGTGCTTTGCGCAATTCCGAGGGACAATGCCTCAGTTGGCCCCCAGGATTGCATAGTATAATTTTCCCGAGTTGTAGTCATGCTGATTGAAACTACACATTGTGCAGTTCCAGTCTTGAGTAGGCCAAGTTGGACTATGCTTTGTGCAATTCCAGCAGTCAGTCATCTCATTAGTAGTCTGGACTGTACTCTGCGCAATTCTGGCAGTCAGTCTCCTAGCCTCTCCCAGAGAAAGTTGCTCAAATTTTCCATTCAGTCACCCAGGTGTGTTTCATGTTAGTCCTCAAGTTGCTTTTGGTTTTCAAGTGATAGTTTTCTTGACATGAGTGTTCCTATGTCTCGAGGTATCACAGGCGTTCATCAGTCTCTCACTAGTTCAGGTACAATGGCTTCCAAGAGAGCAAGGTCAAAGGACACCATTGAGAGCACAACTAAAGATGTGGTATAGCAAGTGTCTATGAGTTTTCCCATCTATAAAGACACTAAGTTGTTCATAGACAAGGAGATCAAGATCAAATGGCAGGACATCAATGACATATTTTCAGGCACCTTTGAGGAGAATTTGGAGGACCGCAGAGTTTATGTCAACATACATAAGTCTGGCTTGTACTGGGTTGCATGCAGGTATCCCGCGTTTCGATGCGCAGACATGATCCATTGGATTGTCTCACATATTGATCTAGAGACAATGGCATTGAGAAGTCCCGATGGAATAGAACTTACTACCTTCATGACATAGAACTTTCTGGAGATGTATCACTTGCCGCAGCCGGTGAACACAATGGATGCACTCTTCACCAATCCCAACAATAGTGCAAACTCAAGAGACGTCTTGAATATTTTGGTGAGAGAGCCATATAAGTTCAGGAGAACACCCAACCACGTATACAAGAAAAATATACTGCAGAAGGCTTATCAGTTCTTGGTCATCTTCGCATGCCGCTTATACGGCCATAAGATTACAGAGACCTTCCCGTAGAGTTGGGTGATTGTGTTGGGTCAGTTGGAGAACGAAGCAATACCTTTCAATTGGTATGACATGTTGGCTCTCCACCTGAAGGGGCAAGTAAAAAATGCTCGACATCCACCCAAGGTTCAGCAAGCAAAGTTATTCATTTCTGCCTACATTCTTGATGCAATTTGTGCCCATCGGCATTTCCCTGGCTTGGGTTGGGCATAGACACCTTCATAAACCTTTTTACATATCTTTGCAATTTGTTCTCCGAGTGCAGCTTCCGTGGAGTTATACTACAACTATTATACCACTTCGTCACCCCGGTGTATAGGATGATCTTTGAGTAGGATCCACCTTGCATGTCACAGTCAACAATGGAGGCATTGGTTAACATAGCGAATTGGAATGCCTCACCCCTTAGCACCTTCATCGGAGTGTACAACGCGGAGAAGGCTCTGCATGTGTTACCGAAGTTTGCCATGGACAAGTTGGTCATGCAAGAGGTTGCATGCCACATCTCGATAGGGTTGTAAGCGAGAATGAATAGGAATAAGAAGGCATCTTGGCCCTATCTTCCTTTGCAGATCGGGTTGTATGAGATCTAGAATCTCAAGCATGCTGAGGTCGAGATGGAGGAATTCAAGAGATTCACCTTCGACACCAAAAGTTTCAATCCATATGACCTGCATCGCTTAGTGGAGGACCATTATGCAAGTGTGTATCATCCTTGGATCCGTGGGGCATGTCATTGGCCTGAGGAAGACCCATGGAGATATTACTACAACTCCTCAAGGCTCAATGAACCAGTCAGAGTGGTTGTAGAATGGTTAGCAGTGCACAAGGCAAAAGCATCTCAGAGAGTAGCAACATCAATAGCAACAAAGGGAAACAAACCTGCACATGATAAAGGAAAAAGGAATATTGCTGACAGCGCAGAGGTGGAGCAAAGCTACAAGTTCAAGGCAGATCCACTTGTAATGAGAGCAGCTTTGGAGATTGAAGCAAAGAAGTGATAGCACAACAGAAGGATTGTGCAAAGACAGAGGGAGAAGAAGAAATGGGAGGAGTCAGAGAAGAAGTTGCAAGAGGAAGAACAAGATCTACGCAGAAAGGAGAAGGAAGCACGGCAGGAACAGGAACAACAGGAACCGTAGTGTGCACACATCGATGAAAGTGCATAAATATAGGTTATTGACTCATCAGAACAGCTGGTAGATAGCAAAAAGGATGACCAGTCATAGGAGCAGGACTTTGCTCAAGAAATTGAACAGATGTTGGAGCAGATGGATAAGGGTGCACTTCAGCTAGAGTAGGATCAAGATACAGATCTCATGCCCAAAGGCACAAAGTTCACTCCACTAGCTTCACAAGATTCGGGAACAAAGCAAGTCTCAAGTGATCCAAGGAGACACTAAAATCCTTGAGGACAATCTGGAAGCAGATATGCACAACATATCCTTCGACAAGTCACAACATAGAGTTGTGCAGTCGCATAGAGTGCCCACTTTGGATATCCATGAATCTCCTACGCATTTTCAAGAATGAGTGATTGTGTTCAATGTGCGCAGACATCAAGCTGCATTGGCCGATGCTACAAAGGCATATGCCAAAGCCACCTGCTCAAGTGTGAGATTCTTGATAGCTAAGAATCAACGCATGGCTAAGGAAATGCAAGCGACCAAGCAGAGAGAAGGGAAAGCTACATCATCCACCAGAGAATAGTTGAAGAAATAAATACTTGATGAAGTATCGTCCCTTGAGGTAGTCATGCGGAAGTTGTACTTCAGGTTCATCACCATGCATAAGTCAGTTGTCCATCTTAATGGTTGGCAGCAATGCTATGCTAGGAGAGCACACATCTTGACAGACATACACACTGTTGTTGATCACATGCAGATATGGACAATGAGGTACAAGGGAGCCCCATTGTACTTTCCAAAGATGATGAAGCCAAAGGCAGTGGAGTTGAAGGGACGCATCCAGAGTCAGATCCAGAACTATGAGTAACTCCAATAGCTCATCACCAGCTTACAGGCTTCACATGCACGAGTGTTCAGGAGCATGGATGTCGTTTTGTGCATGCATGCAATCCCATCCATTGGCACACTCACTGAGTCAAAATCGAAGAACCAAGTCTGCCTAGAGCTGGACATGTACTTCGAGCAGTTGATGCGCATAGCCACCAGCGCATATTTTCAGATGAGCGCAGACCCTATGTACCAGTATGTCATTGGTCCAGCTGCACTCAAGACCATGATACACATGCTATATGATGAGTTAGATAGAGGTTCCAAATTAGTGTACCCAGATGCAATGGAGAACAGTTCTCTTTTATAAGGATGTCATCATGGAGTATGCGGGCACCATAAGAAACTACCAAGCTTGGCATCAGTTCACTACCATCGATCACCAAGAGTATGATGACGAGTTAGTCTTTCGACAGCTGTCTAAGTCTCAGTAATGTCTTGCACGGCTTACTCGAGCCCATTTTTGTCTCACATGGATACATATGCAGATTGTATTGTAAAAATTTTGAAAAGCGAATGACCAAGTGTCAATATTAGAATGTAAACAATCATGTGTAAGTTGAAGAGTCTTGAGGATAAGCTAAGAGTCACAAAGGGGAATGTCAAGGGTAACCCCACCCTTTGCTATATATAGAACCTCATAAATCATTGTAAGGGATTTTGGGAGCCAAGATTTTGATATGTATAACTTAGAGAAAGCTTGGAGTGCATTGTAATGAGCCTTGGCTTCTCCACAATGCAGAGTGAGTACACCTCTTCAGAGGAGTAGGCGACAATGACTGTAATGTTCCACTATTGGGGCTAGTTGTTGTCATGGTTATATGTATGATTGGATCTTTCACTCTTTTAATATAATAGAGCCAACACGTTTCATGCATATATTGCTATTGTATTTCGACTATTCTGGTTACTCTAATGATGTATGTAGTTGTAATTTATGCATATATTTATGGACTATTCCATATGTGTTTGTATGAATCCTATCGAAGCATGTTGTTGGTATAACACATCACTTTGGATTTTCGACTATTCTGCTTTCCATCTCATGATATATTTCAGGTTGTGTGTTCCCTTTCAGGCTTACTACTATCACAAGATTCTAAGGGGTTCACTCCTCTCCCCTTCCATGTGTTAGAGTCTTTCCATGCATGTTCCCTGATTTGCTGCAAGGTCACACCCTTGCTTCCAACAAGGACATCTTACTTACCTTTGCGCGCAACCGTAGTCAATGCGATACCGTACTACCCACTACTGGAACTCCTACTCCAAACCGTCTAATGTCTAGTTGGGACTTCTTACCGGGGAGATCCTGTGACATGTTGGTGGGTCCAACACCGTCAAAATTTCTGTCTCTAGAAGGAGGTCGAGATGACAAGCTGATTCCTAACAATCTATTTTGAATCTTTGTACATCTATCATGGAGTATGTTGTAATTCACCCTCTGCAATGTTTGTCCAATGGAAATATCTTTCAAGTTGACAGGAAGTTCTGGGATGACTTGTTAGAAATCACGTATGATGGTGAAGGCGAAGTGGCCTCACACGATCACTTAGATGAATTCCATGCATTCATGGAGAATGTGGAAGGTTTTGATGAAATAGAGGTTTGTATGTTTCTTGCACACACATTTTGCAAATACCCATTGCTATGGTGTCTCATGTTGCCTCCTAATTGTGTGCACTCATTTAAACAGTTCAATGATCTAATAAAATATGTTTCCATCTTTTTGATCCTGAAGCAATTGATAAGAAAATGTTACAACAACGGAAGGCCCCACATGAATCTCTACTGGAATTTTGGCAGTGCTTCTGTCTTCCCTCTTTTGAAGCTCTAACAAGTCAGATGAAATTCCAATATCTTTGGAACAGATATTAGTATGCCTGTATCAAATCGCTCTATCCAAAAAGGAATAAAAAGCTCAAACTCTGCTCAGCATACTTCGGTGATGGAGCTGCGTAATCTCAAGCGGACAAATTGTTCTCGCAAGTGTTTGTCTTCCTTCCCCTCATTAAATAGTTCTACCCCTACAGAGTGATGTGGAAGAGCATGCACACAAGTCTACTCAATTTCTGCAAATATTTGGTTGGGAATCCCATGGGTTTTCATATGCACTTGTTACCTCAACCTTTGTCCCTACGTTATGTTGATCCTCCGAATTGTATTGTCTTGTATTATTTCATTCCGGACTCCACACTTGTTGTGAACGAGAATCAAACCATCAAAGGAGTTGATGTTGCACAACCAACCTGTGTTTTCATTTATGATGAGTATGACTGGGGATCTGAGCATGAACCTGCGGTGAAGGATGACCTCCTTTTGTCCGTGCCTCCTCCTCTTTTTCCTGACATCTTTGGTGATTCTACTATTTATGATTTTCCTTGTGTAAATTTATCATCGGATGCATCTACCTCCGATCATTCGCAAAACACACCTGATGTCACTCCATCATTTGACAGTGGAGAGGACAATTCTTTCATTGAGAATCCACTCGATATTTCATCTATTGTTTTCGGAAATGCAGAGGGTGAACATCCTTTCTTCTCATCTACCCCTCTGTATGATTCATCAGACCATGAGGATGTCGATGAACTCATTGATTTTTCTGATCGTAGCTGTTGTGATCTATTTACTCCTATATTCTATCACGATGTTGATTCAATCTTTGTCAATCTTTCAAATCCACCTATTTATGATGATCTATCTGTCGATGAAGTTGAAACCCTGCAGGTTTTCAAGGAACTTCAACTCGAGCTGATGGTTATGTAACGACCTCACTGTCCTAAGGTTAGTTTCACTTCCAATCAAAAAATTGTTGAAATACTCAAGGCTCCTCATCACTCATCCGTATTCATTAAAGATCAATCCAATACACAGATTTTTCTTCCTCCACTTGAATCACATGATCCCATTCCTCATGCATTGGAGGAATAATACACAACAAGCACACTAGCAAGATGTAAGTTGTCTCTCTTTCTCATGTTTGCTTATCTATCACAATCAAGAGAGTGTGCATGCTTATCATCTACACGCAGTGTGTCACAGCACCATGTTAAGTCCACAGAGTGCTTGTCTTGTGCTTTCACTCTTTTCTTTTCTGTGGACGCGTTTAAACTCGGAGTGTGTTGGTCTTCATTGTTATATATTTCATGTTTGCTGGTCCGCATGACCATCCTTCTCGTAAACCACGCCTTCACCAACATGGGTCAACCAATGCGTCGGTGGCTACGTTGGAAATATCACTTCATGTTATGAGGCCCATGCACCGTTAGCTTAGGAGTACGAGTAGTGTTTGGTTTATGTCTTGTTTTCTTGCATGCATGTTTTCTTTCTTTCTTTATTTATTTGTCTACTTTCTTGCTTTCTTTGCTTACTTTCTTTTCTTTCGCATTCACTTTTGCTCTTTGTTTTATTTTTTTATTTGCTTGTTTATGCCCGTAGGTTAGTTTCGCATGAAATCGTGACAGACTCTTAAGACAAGCAGGGTAAAGTACAAGAGGACTTGTATAGCTACCAACATTTGGTTATCTATTGTCCTCTCTCTTTTTGCAGAACTTGTTTTCTTCGTTCAATGATACACCAATGGAAAATATGTTTTGTTCGAAGAGAATCTTGGTGAAAACACAACAATTGCACTCTAATTAGTACCACCTACTCTAGTCGGTTGTTTTTGGGTTAACCCTTGCAACTCAGCCAAGTAGAGTAAGGTGAGGGGAAAACCTTAACAAGAATATCAGAGGTATATATAACATACCTCTCTGAAGGAACAACCTCTTCTGCTCTCAATAAGTCAGGATCCCTCTTCTTGCTCTGAAATAAATAAGTTCCTATGCACAGTTCTTTGAAACATGAAAAATGAAAATATGAAAAAATTGAAAAATGAATAAGGTGAAAGAAGAGAAAGGCTTCCCGTGTAGAGAGGTGATGCAAGTAAATCCATCGGGGTACTAACCAGGATCGCTGGTAGCGGAGCGATGCTTTTGTTCATGTGTGACTTTGTCAGGGTACTGTCCAGGCCTACTGGCAGCGGAGCAACACCAAAGATGAAACTTAAACTCTGATAGCCATATTACTTGTGCATTAATATACCCCTCATCCCCAATCGAAACAACTATGTTGACTTGGCTTGGAATGTGTGCTGACCGATCAAGAGCATGGCAGGTGATACATCTTTCACTCAATCCAGTGTGGAAACCACGATGATCAGAGAACCAAACAATACTTTCAGAGGAGTTAGACTTGCTTTTCATGAAACAAGGTCCATTCAGAGCGCTGGAGTTCTACCAATGTGTCACCAATGTTGTATTGGCTACAACCATCTTCCAAAAATTTTCCTTAACTTCATTTTTGAGCCTCCCTACCAACCATCCTTAGCAGCATGTCTTGCACTGCCCAAGGACTTATGCTTTCAGTTGCATTTATTTGGCTTATCAACTTGTGTTCGCTAACATGTTTGGCTTTCACCCGCAAGCTGACCTCTCATGACTTGGTCTTCAACCGGTTCTTGTGCTGAATTGGAGAATTACATAGAATTGGAGGGAAACCAACCTTGGTCTCCAGAATTGTGCAGTGCATCATGGTAGCCAGGTGCTCTCCAAAATTTCGCAAAGCATGCAGGATTCTTTCCCCAAGAAAATTGCATAGAGAAACCCATCACCAGGCTTGCTCTCAGAATTTGTGCAGTTCTGGTTGGCAGCCTTGGCTTTAGTCCAGAAATTGTACAAAGCTTAAGGGGCAGCCACAACCACTCAACCCAAAAACTGCGCAGAAGCCATCCCAAGGTGTGTTGTCCATTGCATGTGCTCACAGGTTGATCGGTTCCCTCCAAGACTCTGCAATCTTGCCTTTCATGCATGGGAAGATTTTCTCGAAAAGGAAAAAATAAAAAAGCAAAAATGAATCCCTTGATTTTAGGGATCTATTTTTAGCAGCTAGGGGTTACATCCAAAAGCCATTTTAGAAACCTCACACCAAGTGTTGCTTTTTCCTAGTAACGTGGCATGCATGTCATAAAGCTTGATCTTGTAAAAACTATTTATTCAACACTTCAGAGCTCGTTCTTCACTTAAATCTTTGAGCTCTTGCATTCCCAATGCATCTAGGAAATTTCAGCACACTCAGCACAGCGCTTTCCAGGTAAGTCTGCTTTTCATGTATTTTGTTGCTTTTCTGTTGCTTATTGTATTTCAGGTTTTGTGAATGATGTTCACTTGGTTTTATTGAATGCTTTTTGTCATTTTAGTGCATGTTAGCTTGTAGAAGCATTGTTTCAAGTTTTCCATTACATTTCCTTGTTGTCACATACATGACATTGTTTCTCCACTAACGGTTGTTGTTGCGGCAACTCGCTTCACATACCTTGTTGTTTTCCCATATTACTGAATCCTGCACTTATTGATTTCATGCATTTTCATTCACTCATGTCTGCACCCAGCTTCGCACATGCATTCAGTCCTTACTATTTTCAGTCGCCCGTCAGCGGGTCTGAGCTGCCTTGGCCTGGACCTTGCCTTGCCTGGCTTACACTGCGCATTTCTAGGATGGAAGGCCTTGCCTTGCTCCCAGAATTTGCACAAAGCTTACCTCACACTAGCCTATGAGGATTTTCTCTACGCAATTGTGAGGGATAGTGCCTCAGTTTGCCCCGTGATTGCATAGTACAATTTTCCCTGGTTACAGTCATGCTGACTGAAACTGTGCATTGCACAGTTCCAATCCTTAGCAGGCCAAGATGGACTTTGCTCTGTACAATTTGAACAGTCATTCAACTCACTAGTAGTCTGGAGTGTGCTCTGCGCAATTGTGGCAGTCAATCTCCCAGCCTCTTCCAAAGAAAATTGCACAAATTTTCCAGTCAGTTAGCCAAGTGTGTTGCATGTTAGTCCTCAAGTTGCTTTTGGTTTTCAACTAAAAGTTCACTTTCCATGAGTGTTGCTATGTCCCCAGGTATCACAGGTTTTCATCAGTCTCTCATCAGTTCATGTACAATGGCTTCCAAGAGAGAAAGGTCAAAGGACACCATTGAGAGTGCAACTAGAGATGTGGTCAAGAAAGTGTCTATGAGCTTGCCCATCTATGAAGACACTAAGTTGTTCATAAACAAGGATATCAAGATCAAATGGCAGGACATCAATGACATATTTTCAGGCACCTTTGAGGAGAATCTAGAGGACCACAGAGTCTATGTCAACATACACAAGTCTGGCTTGTACCGGGTTGCATGCAGGTATCCCGTGTTTCCATGTGTGGACATGATCCATTGGATTGTCTCGCATACTAATCCAAAGACAATGGTGTTGAGAAGTGTCAGTGGAACAAAACTTGCTACCTTCAGGGCAGAGAAATTTTAGGAGATGTATCACTTTCTGCAGCCGGTGAACACAATGGATGCACTCTTCACCAATCCCAACAGTAGTGCAAACTCAAGAGACATCTTGAAGAGCTGGGTGAGAGAGCCATCTAAGTTCAGGACAACACCCAACCAAGTATACAAGACAAAGATACTATGGAAGGCTTATCAATTCTTGGTCATCTTCGCATGCCTCTTATATGACCAGGAGAGTACAGAGACCTTCCCGCAGAGTTGGGTGATTGTGTTGGATCAGCTGGCGAATGAAGGAAGACCTTTCAATTGGTCCAACATGTTGGCTCTCCAGCTGAAGGGGAAAGTAGCAAATGCCCAACATCTGCCCAAGGGTCCACAAGCAAAGTTATTCATCTCTGCCTACATTCTTGATGCAATCTGTTCCCGTCAGTAGTTCCTTGGCTTGGGTTGGGCATGGACACCTTCAGAAACCTCTGTACATATCTATTACAGGTTGTTCTCCAAGTGCATCTTCCGTGGAGTTATACTAGAACTATCATACCACTTCTTCACCCCGGTGTACATGATGATATTTGAGCAGGATATGCCTTTCATGTCACAGGCAATAATGGAGGCATTGGTTAACATAGCAGATTGGTATGCCTCACCCCTTGGCACCTTCATCTGAGTGTACAACACGGAGAAGGTTCTGTATGTGTTACCGAAGTTTGCCACGGACAAGATGGTCATGAAAGAGGTTGCATACCACATCTCGATAGGGTTGTCAGCGAGACTGTAGCGGAAGAAGAAGGCACCTTGGCCTGCTCTTCCTTTGCGGATCAGATTGTATGAGATCCATAATCTCAAGCATGTTGAGGATGAGATGGAGGACTTCAAGAGATTCACCTTTGGCACCAGAAGTTTCAATCCATATGACCTGCATCACTTAGTGGAGGACCACTATGCGAGAGTGTATCATCCTTGGATCCACGGGGCATGTCATTGGCCTGCGGAAGAAACATGGAGATATTGCTACAACTCCTCAAGGCTCAATGACCCAATCAGAGTGACTGTGGAATGGTTAGTAGTGCACAAGGCAGCAACGTCTCAGAACGCAGCAACATAGGGAAACAAACCTGCGCATGACAAAGGAGAAAGGAAGATTACCAGCAGCACAAAGGCAGAGAAAAGCTATAATTTCAAGGCAGATCCACTTGTAATGAGAGAATCTTTGGAGATTGAGGAAAAGAAGTGACAAGGCAACATAAGGATTGCTCAAAGACAAAGGGAGAAGCTGAAACTGGAGGAGGCAGAGAATAAGTTACAGGAGGTGAGGCAACAACTAAGGGAAGAATAAGAGTTGCGTAGAAAGGAGAAGGAAGTGCAGGAGGAACATGAACAGTAGGAAGCGCAGTGTACACACATTAATGAAACTGCGCAAATATAGGTTATTGACTCGTCAGAACAACTGGCAGATAGAAAACAGGATGAGCAGTCGTAGGAGCAGGAATTTTCTCAAGAGATTGAACAGATGTTGGAGCAAATGGATATGGATGTGGTTCATCCAAAGCAGGATCACGATACAGATCTCATGCCAAAAGGCCCAGAGGTCACTCCACCAGCTTCACTAGATCCAGGAACAGAGCAAGTTCCAAGTGATCAAGGAGACACTGAAATCCTTGACGACAATCCAGAAGGAGATATGCACAACATATCCTTCGACAAGTCACAACAAAGAGTTGTGCAGATACACAGAGTTCCCACTCCAGATGTCCATGCATCTCTTGTGCATTTTTGAGAATGAGTGATAGTGTCTGATGTGCACAGACATCTAGCTGCATTGGCCGATTCTACAAAGGCATATGCCAAAGCCACTAGCTCAAGTGTGAGATTCTTGATAGCTGAGAACAAGCGCATGGCTAAGCAATTGATAGCAACCAAGTAGAGAGAACAACAAGCTACAACATCTGCCAGAGTAGACTTGAAGAAAATGAAACTTGATGAAGTATCGTCTCTCGAGGCAGTCATGCAGAAGCTATACTTCTGGTTCATCACCATGCATAAGTCAGTTGTCCGTCTTAATGGTTGGTAGCAGCGCTGTGTTAGGAGAGCATGCATATTGACAGACATACACACTATTGTTGATCACAAGAAGATATGGACAATGAGGTATAAGGGAGCCCCATTGTACTTGCTAAAGATGATGAAGCCAAAGGCAGTGGAGTTGAAGGCACGCATCCAGAGTCAAATCCGGAAGTATGAGGAACTCCCACAGCTCATCACCAGCTTACAAACTTCACATGCACAAGTGTCCGGGAGCTTGGATGTCATTGTGCGCACGCATGTGATCCCATCCATTGGCACACTCACCGAGGCAAAAGTGAAGAACCAAGTCCGACTGGATATGGACATGTACTTCGAGGAGTTGATGCGCATAGCCACTAGCACAAATTTGCAGATGAGTGCAGACACTATGCACCAGTATGTCGTTGGTCCAGCTGCACTCAAGAACATGATGTGCATGCTATATGATGAGTTGGACAGAGGTTCCAAATTAGTGTACCCGGATGCAACGGAGACGAGAGTTCACTTTCAGAAGGATGTCACCACAGATTACACAGACACCATAACATACTACCAAGCTTGGCATCATTTCTCTACCATCGATCACCAAGACGATGTCGACGAGTTAGTATTCCCACAACTATCTGAGTCTCAGTGATGTCTTGCATGGCTTACTTAAGCCCATTTTTGTCTCACATGGTACATCTGCAGATTGTATTGTAAACATGTTGAAAAGTGAAAGACCAAGTGTCAATAATAGAATGTAAACAATCATGTTAAAGTTGAAGAGTCTTGAGGGTAGGCTAAGAGTCACAAAGGGGAATGTCAAGGGTCACCCCACACTTTGCTATATATAGAACCTCATAACTCATTGTAAGGGCTTTTGGGAGCTAAGCTTTTGATAGGTATAACTTAGAGAAAGCTTGGAGTGCATTGTAACGAACCTTTTCTTCTCCACAGTGCAGAGCGAGTACATCTCTTTGGAGGAGCAGGCGGCAGTGAATGTAATGTTCCACTATTGGGGCTAGTGGTTGTCATGGTTGTATGTATGATTGGATCTTTCACTCTTTTAATATAACAAAGCCAACACGTTTCATGCATATATTGTTATTGTAGTTCGACTATTCTAGTTACTCTAACGATGTATGTAGTTGTAATTTACACATGTATGTATGGACTATTTCATATGTGTTTCTATGAATCCTATCAAAGCGTGTTGTTGGTATAACCCATCACTTTCAATTGTCAACTATTCTGCTTTCCATATCGTGATGTCTTTCAGCTTGTGTGTTCCCTTTCAAGCTGCATGCTATCACAGGCTTCTAAGGGGCACACTCCTCTCCCCTTCCGTGTGTTAGAGTATTTCCTTGCATCTTCCCTGACTTGTTGCAAGGTCACACCCTTGCTTCCAACAAGGACATCTTACTTACCTCCACGTGCAACTGCAACCAAGGCGATGTCGTACTACCCACTAATGGGACTCCTACAAACGATCTGAGGTCTAGTTGGGAATTCTTACCAGGGAGATCCCTTGACATGTTGGCGGGTCCAGCACCATCAACATATTGTTAGTATAAATTATTGTTTAATACCTTACAAGATTTACAATATTATCTATTTAGTTGTGAGTAACATGAACTATTCATATATGTGTTGATCATTACCATTAGTGCATGCATAATTTATGAATGAGTTATTTAATCATCGATATCTTGTGTATGTATGGTAATAATATTATAATATATATTAATTATTATAATATTATTTTTTATCGTTGGGTTTAACGTTTGTAGTGAAATTTGGTTTATAATATTTTAATGCTAATTCATTATATTTTATATATTTATTTAATAACTTATTATATTTAAAAATAAAGAAGAAGAAGGAAATTGAGCTCTGCAACTAAAACCTAATGACGACCTCAAGGTAAAATGGCAGGGAGAAACCAAGACAAGTAACGATGTAAAAAAAATAGAGTGCAACAGTAAGAGGAACAAAAGGAAACCGAGAGCAACGGGCATGACGAAAGAGGTTAGGAGGGGTGAGATCCCCTCCTACCGAGACGCGGCGGCAGGAGAAGGACAAAATAGTCAGCAGGCAATAGAGGGGCAGAACGCAGGCCCAGTCCTAGGTGCGACCTGGCAGGCGAGCAGAAGGGGAAAATGTCTGCCATGTGCAGAGGAGAAACCAAGGTACATAATACCGCCAAACAAGCTGGAAAGGTACAGAAGCTACATGAAGGACCATGCCCTGATCTGCAAGTTTGTCGGAGTCTGGCCGTCCGAAAAAGAACTCATCAGATGGATTCAGCAAAAATGGCAGCCCCAAGGACATATCGAGCTAAAGTTGGGAGCGAAAGGCTTCTTTACGATAATCTTCTCTAACCTGCATGACAAAGAAAGAGTGTTTGAGAATGGCCCTTATTTTTATTACAATGCTAGACTATTTATGAGATATTGGGAAGAAAGCTATAACCCAGATAAGGAAAAAAATTTAGCAGCACTGGTATGGGTTAGATTATTTGGCTTACCAATGGACTTCTGGGACCCGGAAATTTTGGAAGGGATAGGGAACTCGATAGGGAGTTTTGTGAAAATAACAGAAACCACAAAAAAAAGGAAGGTATACTTCATATGCTAGGATTTGTGTTTACATGAACATCGCTAACCCAATCCCAGATAAAGTGGAGTTAGAATATCATGAAGAAGTATGGCAAAAAACCCTAGACTATGAACATATACCATTTAGATGTCGTAGATGCCATGAATATGGACACCTGGTCAAAGAGTGTCCCGTAACATTGGAAGAAGATGAGAAGAAAAGTAAGCAACAAAAGAAAAAACAAACAAATCAAGAAGGATTCCAGGAGGTGAAGAGTAGAAGAAGACAACAAAATAAAACTCCAATGAAGGAAAGAAGGAATAGAGAACAAACCCAGGAAAATCAAATAGCTTCGAAATCCTACAGGAGGAAGTGGAAGACGAGGATAAAACAATGGAATACCAGGAAGACAAAGAGAAATACACAAGCTCCAGTAGTGAAAGGACCCACACTAAGAGGAAAGCCCCGAGTGAGCTTCCAGATAAAGGCAAAGAACAAGAAGAACAGACCGAAAATATGGAAACAGAAATGGAGACAAACAGGGGGGAAGATCTGAGTATAGAAGAAGAAGTCCTGAAAAAGCTATTAAATGAATGGAAAAAATTGGATGAGAGATTCATCCCTGAGGATCAGAAAAGACTCTATGCGGAAACATTTCAACAATATCAAGCCAAACAGGAAAAAGGAAAATCAGCGCCTGAAGAACATCAAGAGAACCAGAAGGATAGTCGACCAAACCACCAAGGACAAGTAAAAGGAGGGAAGAAAAAACGAGGAAGGAAAAATATTAAAGACTCTATACAATTAATGGGGGAAATGTTAGTGAATACAAGGAGAGTTGTTCCGCTTTCGGTGGTGTTCCAAAACCTCCACCAAACCCCCCAATGATTTTGACATCCTGGAATATAAGAGGTCTCAATAGTAAAGGAAAACAGAGGCATCTAGCAGAACGGTTGAGAAAAGACAAACCACAGATCATGCTACTTCAGGAAACTAAAATATCAGGACAGAAAATGGAGGAAATTCTAAATAAAATAAAACCTAGATACGAACAAGTAACCATAGATGCAAAGGGAAGCGCGGGAGGGATAGCTGTCATCTAGAACCCAGCTGAAGTCATAACAGACTGGTGGATAGGAATGCCCAGAATACTTACAGGGAAGTTTAGACTCATAGGGCAAAGTGAATGGTTTTTAGTTTCAGCAGTTTATGGGCCCCACACCCCAGGTGATCGAGGCTTATTCCTCAACCACATGCAAAATCTTGGGAACTGGCACCAGGAACAGATGTGGATCATTGCTGGGGACTTCAATATGACAACAGCCAAAGAAGAGAGAAAAGGAGGAGTACAAAGGGAAGACCCGGAGATGGAAAGATTTAGAGATGTACAAATGGAACTAAGACTAGTGGACATCCCAACCATAAATGGTAAATTTACCTGGAATAATAGAAGAGGCGGGAATAAACAAATAGCATCAAGACTAGATCGATTCCTAGTCTCTGAACAAATAATCGGAAAGGACATCTTCTATGAAGCGTCCATCCTCCCGTCAATAGGGTCAGACCACTGGCCTATTAAATTGGAAATAGCTATGAACACTCAGAATAAAAAATGACCATTCCGGTTTGAGGCTTTTTGGCTAAGAGATCCTGAATTCATAAACAAAGCGAAAACATGGTGGCAGGAGAGTCAATCAGGAATGGCAGGAAGAAACAAAATGCATACGTTCCAAATTAGACTCAAAGACCTCAAAGGAAAAATAAAGAAATGGAACAGAGAGGAATTTGGGAATATCCAAATAGAGAAAGAAAAACTACAAAAAAGGATGGAAGGAATCCAACAACAAATTATAGAGGGAGGAAGAAGTGAGGAGCTGATAGAGGAGGAAGGAAGGGTCATTAATCAAATAGAGGAAAGAAGAAAACAAGAAGAAATACTGTGGAAACAAAAATCTCGAGTCCAATGGTTGAAAGAAGGGGAGAAAAACTCAAAATTCTTTCACAAAGCAATGTTGAACCACAGACACCATAACAGAGTCTTTTCACTCAAGGACAGTCAAGGGAAAAGGGTACTTCAACAGGAAGAAATGGAGAAGCTACTGGTAGATCACTTCAAAGGGATCCTAACAGAACCTAACATAAGTCGAGAGGAGGAAATTACTAATGTGTGTCAACATATTCTGCCAAAAGTAACCAGAGAACAAAATCTGGCTCTACTCAGCGTGATCACAAAAGAGGAAGTGGAGGAAGTAGTAAAAAATCGCTAAGAATAAGGCCCCTGGGCCTGATGGTTTTACCATAGAATTTTACCAAGCCTCCCGAAGTTTCATGAGCCAGGACCTTGTGGAACTGGTTGAGGAATCAAGATGTACAAAGTGCATGCACCCAGCTCTAAACGCCACCTTCATGTCTCTGATTCCGAAAACAGAGAAATTGGAGGAACCACAGGGATTCAGACCAATATCTCTTTGTAACGTAGTATACAAAATTTTGGCTACGATAATGGTAAACAGATTGAAACCAATTTTTCCGGACCTCATTGCTCAGGAGCAAACTAGTTTTGTTAAGGGAAGACAGATAACTGATGGTATAGTCATGGCTCAAGAGGTCATACATTCACTGAAAAACTCCAGAAGCAGAGGCATGTTAATAAAATTGGACCTAGCAAAGGCGTACGATCGCCTTAGTTGGGACTATCTGGGAGGTATACTAAAAGCTCATGGCTTTGACGCGAGATGGGTGAAATGGATTTTGTCAATGGTGAGCACCCCGGTGATGTCAGTTATGCTGAATGGCACCCCTTCGGAAGCTTTTAATCCCACGAGAGGGCTTAGACAGGGAGATCCCCTCTCTCCGTTTCTATTCATACTAGCAGCGGAAGGACTAGGCAGGCTGGTGAAAGCGTGCCTGGCTACTGAGCAGATAAGGGGATTGAGAATCTGGGGTAATGAAACACCTGTCACACACCAACAATTTGTAGATGATATAATGATCTACGGTCAAGCCACTCTTAAGGAAGCCCAGCAGATCTCAAAAATTCTATCCGAGTTCACAAAAGCATCAGGGACAGAGATTAACAATGAGAAATCAGAGATATTTTTCTTTAACACCCTGGTAGTATCCCAGATATTTCTGGCTAGGACAATGGGATTCAGGGTAGGTAACTTCCCAACAAAGTATCCTGGCATAATGCTCAATGAGTATCAATACAGAATAGTGAATTGGGAACCTCTCATAGGCAAAATAAGGAAAAAGATAGAAAACTGGACATTTCGGGCTTTAAATACCCCTAGCCGAATAATCCTTCTCAGAGTAGTACTACAAGCCATCCCAATATACCAGATGTCTAGCCAAGTTGTCCCTAAATCTATTTGTCAAAAATTGGTAGCAATGTTTAAGAAATTTTTATGGCAAGGAACAAGTACAACAAGAAAATGGGCATTACTCTCTTGGGAATGGCTTAGCAAACCAACAAAAGAGGGAGGCCTTGGTTTGAGGGACCCCTATATACTAAACCAAGTGATGGGCGCGAAACTGTGGTGGAGGTGGACACAGGGCAGACCAGATCTATGGAAAAAAATTTGGGAAAAGAAATACGAGGTAGTAGAGAAACCAGAAGACAGGATGAGAAGCCAAACAGAGGAAAAAGGATCAACAATCTGGAATTTGGCAAGAAACAATAAAGAGTTAATAAGGGACTACAGCTTTTGGGAGGTAAGAGAGGGAGAAACAGCCAAGTTCTGGGAGGAGTCCTGGCAGCAGCGTGAGAAGCTTCTTCATAAAGAAGGCCTCCAAGAAATCCAGGATTTCACCTCCCGAACAGGGAGGGAAGTGGTCAGCAACTTCTGGAAACCAAGCATAGGGGAATACTGGCGAAATTGGAAGCAAAAAGAGGACTGGGAAGCAGCCCCAGAGTTGGAAAGTTGGGGATATTATAACAAAGAAATGGCATCTAGGAAAATTACAGTGAAAATAGGGCAGGATATACTCAGATGGGGAACTCGAATCAAAGGTATGTTTTCTATAGCAGAGGGATATTACTTAAAGGCAGGCCATCATCGACAGATAGAAGCAAACAAATGGAAAAACTTATGGAAAATTAAAACCTGGCCCAAAGTAACCTTTTTCTTATGGATTTTATACCATGGACGGGCACTAACCTGGGATCAGATCCGGAAAAAAGGCAGGCAGGGACCCTCACGCTGCGCGCTTTGCAATGAACAGGAGGAGACGATGGAAAATCTAACAAACAGTTGCACCGTCAGCAGCAGCCTGTGGAGTAGCCACCAACAATTGTTCGAACATTGTCATAGAAACTACCATAATATAAAAAATACTTTGGAATTCTGGCCAAAAAAACCTTACCAGAACCAGGTCCTAAACCGCGCGTGGCTACTGTCAGTAGGGTTTATGCTGTGGAATATATGGAAGGAAAGAAACAATGTGATCTTTAAAGAAGAAAAGAGAACCCCGGGTGAAATATGGAAACAAACAATCCAGAATACGAGAGAAACAATCTTAACAGAAAGGTGGAAGGACGAAGATTGGAAGACCAACCAAACGGAGGAGAGAATCCTGCAGAGGTTACAATTAACTCAAAGCATGATAGACAGAACCCAAAGTAAAAATCAACACAAAGAGGTTGAAGAGATAACCACTTACAAGCATCCACAACAAGGCTTTACCAAGCTAAACTTCGATGGAGCAGCAAAAGGCAACCCGGGAGATGCTGGAATAGGAGGGATATTCAGGGACGACGGAGGAAAAACTTTGAGAATTTTTGCGATGGACTGTGGGGAAGCAACGAATAATGAAGCGGAGTTACATGCATTGAAACGAGGGCTCGAAATAGCCATTCGGGAAAAATACTAGAACCTACAACTAGAAGGTGATTCGAAGCTGGTGGTGGATATGGTAAAACAACTGCAAAACAAGACACCGGCGGAAAAAATAAGCAGGAGCTGGAGAACAGCCTGGTTAACCAGTGAAATAGGGAAATTAATCAATCGAATAGACTATGCGATCCCCACACATGTAAGGCGAACAAGAAACAGACCGGCAGACTGGTTAGCGAATTGGGGAAGCCGAAGTAGGGGAAGGTCGATGGACATCGGCGGAACAGAGCTCCCTAATCCGGAGGAGAAGGAGCAGTTGCAGAGACTCCTTGACATTGATAACGGTGGCAATAGAGACCCGGAGAGGAATGTTCAGGAAACAGTAGGATGTGGCAGACGTGGGGAGAGGACGCAGCGGGGGATGATAGATAGGACACACGTGAGAAAGGAACGGAGGCGGGCAGGTGACGGAGCAGGGCAGCTGACGGAGCAGGGCAGGGAAGGACCGCATCCCGAGAAGTTTGCTGAGGTGCAATCAAGGATGGAGATGGGGGAGGGCAGGTGGGAAATTCGGGAGAGGGTCAGGGAAGGGACGGCAAGTGGCAGCAGTAGGACAGGAAGGGTACGGCAGGAGCAGCCGGGAGGAAATAGGAGTTATGACGAGTAAAGGTGGACAGAATGGTCGAGGCATATCCTGAGGAAAGGACTCAGGGAAAAGAGCCGGGAAGGAAAACGGACAGGTGGAGGTCAGTAGGGATAGAAGGATTGAAGTAACCCAAAGAGGGCCTGAGGTGGCACTCGAATTATGCATGCAGTAGAGCACGACGCAGGAGGGAACGCGGAAAGGTGGTAGATAGGCGCAGCGTCCAGACAAAGCTCCCGGAATCGGCGGGGAAAGGTGGTATGTTGCCTCATTCTCCTGTTCTGTCCTTTTCGTGGTTGCGAGTAGTAGGAGTCTCTGTAATTTTCCTGAGGCACCCATGAAGCCGCTTTCAGGTAGTAGGCATAGGAAGTCAGTAGGAAACCCCAACCCTGGGATGAAGCACCCTTACTGGACTAGAGGCGCAAGCCAGAAAGTCCTCGCTCCTCGGAGTTCTGTGGGTCGCTCGGGGATTTCAAAGTTAGAACCCCTGCGGCAAGGAAACCCAGAATCCAGGAAAGAAAGCGGGGTGGGGAAGGGAGGAACTTCGGTGAGGCAAGGTAATCCTGTAAGTAGAAGGTCTTTTGACCCTACCTCTCCGGCCCAAAAGTCCAGAAAAGTTAAGAGTAGGATTTCGATGGTTCATATGCGAGCAAGTCGTTCCCTCAGGGAGCTGAGGGGAAGAGATAATTCGACCAAAATTTCAGAGTGCCATCAACAAGGACAACGAGGGATCCCTGGGGATAACCCGAGAGGAGGGAATGAAAGGGGCCTTACAGGCAGATCTTCGGTGTGTCATGTACCGTCTTACCAGCTTCAAACCTGGGGAACCCGAATTCTGGCAAGAAAAGGGGGGTAAGCGAGTGGATTAAAAATGAAATTTCAAACATTGTTACTGATTTTTGGTACCATGTCTTGCTAGGTGAAAGAGATCCAGCAAAGCGCATTCTGCAATCAAGCAGGAAGATGGCTCCGAGGAAAGTTAAAAAAGCTCCAAAACAGGAGGAAGGAACCAGTCAAAAGCCGAAAAGAAGGGGAAGGAAATTGGAGGCTGAGCACAGGATGTACATGATAAATGCATACATGGCGGGGAATTCTCCAGAAATTCGAGAGTAGATTCATGGATGGGAAAGAGAGCTGAGATCAATCAGCTTGAACCAGGAGGTCCCTAGGGGAGAGTGGGAGGCCATAGTGCCAGACCCAGGGAATACGCGCAACCATAATTACTATTTAATAAGTCGCTTCAACATTATTGGATCATGAAGCATGTGATAGCTAGAGCAATGGAAATGAATCAGGCAGTCCGCGAGGAAGAAGAGGAGGAAAGAAAACAGAAGGAAGAGCAGCTGAGGAGCCAGGTTCAGGAAGAGTTGGAAACAATGAAATCAGTGATTATTAAGGAAATAGCGGACGTACAGCTTCAGGCCTCCCGTAACAATCTTATCCTAGGAAGAATGGAACAGATGCTGAGGGAGATGAAATGGGTGATGGACCAGAGGAACGAGACTCCTGGATCAAGTGCCAAGGCGCCTGCCCCGATTTTATCCTCAGATGAGGACTGATACAGCAGATAAAAATGTTAGTTTTGCTAGTTTTTTTTTTATTTTACAAACTGAATTCTGATGTTTTATCATAGCATAAGAGTTAGGGTAATGAGTAGAGCTCGGAAGAGCAGACATGTGAGAAATATGGAGATGAACATTTTCAAATTTTGGTCTGGATTTAATGCAGAAAGGTGGTTGCCTGGTTTCCTTTGGGCAGGTTAACCACCTAGGACATATGATGGATGGATTTAATGCAGACAGGTGGTTGCCTGGTCTCCTTCGGGCAAGTTAACCACCTGGGAAATGTGATGGATGGATGTAAATTTTGATTCGGAAATATAGAAAGTAGCTCTGCCAAAGTTAACAAAAAAAATAAAGAAGAAGAAAAAATCAAATATGACTTTATTGAGTTCACTGAAACATCAGACACATTAATGAATAGAATACACAATTTTTCCAAAAATTATCAACATTAAATTATGGACTATGAAAATATCCATACCATTGAAATTTATTGAGTTGATTACATTTAATAAAACTTAGATTTGATGACGTAACCAAATTCATTTTATAATTTATTTAGGAAATTTATAGCATGTTAACTTTCTAAATATGCGTAAGGGTTAAAAGTATAATTTATCATAGTAAAATTTAGTTTATAATATTTTAATGTTAATTCATTATATTATAATACTTTATGTAGAGACTTATTATATTTAAAAATGACATGAAGAAGTGAAATTTGACTTCATTGTCGGCCTGGAGTATGCCGTAAAACTGCTTCTGCTTGGCTAAGAGCTCGTCTTCCTCGGACATAAGGAAACAGGTTAACGGCCCAAGACCCAGAGGCATCTGGCAGGAGTGAAAGCCTGCTCCCTTACGGACCACCAGCGGGTTATTACAGGTGGCGTGGTTTTCCTTGATAACAGTGATGAGTCAAACCGACATTCGCGGATAGCAGCCAGATATGGTTGTCCTCACTGTTGGTTTGACACCTGAGTTTGATAGGTTTTGCCACCTTTGGAAAAAAAAAAAAAAAAAATTGACTTCATTGAGTTAATTACATTTAATAAAACATTAAATATGAAGACCTAACCAAATTCATTTTATAATTTATTTAGGGAATTTAGGGCATGTTAGCTTACTAAATATGCGTAGGTGTTCAAAGAATAATTTATCTTACTTTTTTATTTATGGCATGTTAGCTTACTAGATATGTGTAGGTGTTCAAAGAATAATTTATCATAGTGTTTTCCTTCCTGGATTTTGGTTAGAGGGAGTTCAGGAGGGTGATGGAGAAGGAAATAAAAATGATGAGTTTTGGGGAGAGAGGGATAGATGGCTTTTGAGAGGAGTAAAAAACCATGGAATTTGGAATCTTGACTATGAATTCTATGAATAAAGATTATATAAGAATTGTGATTGATATCCCTATAAAAGATCTAAAGACTAAATTTCGAAATTCGATAAGGTTATAAGTGGATTTCTAATTTTTATCTAATTATATTGATTTATTGATTTATTTATTTGATTATATTATTCCAATAAAAATCCTAAAATCCTAATATTTATTGATTAAAATATATAAAGGGCCTATAAAATTGTTAGACTAATAATGTTGTTAAGTCAAAATAATTATGATAATTTTTTGAAAGTTTAGTATAAATCATTTACAACCCTACATTCTAAAATTGACATCACAATTATCGTATTCAAGTTTGAATTTAACTTAAATAAATAGGATTTTTTATATATATTTATATATATAAATAGATAAAATATCTAATTATTGTATTCAAGTTTGAATTTAGTTTAAATAAATAGGTTTCTTTATATATATAAATGGATAAAATATCTATTTATGTATTGAACGTATAATAAAAAGTACTATTATAGAATTTTAATAAAAGATTTATGTGGTAGTGCATATTTCATTATATTAAGACATGTGTTTTTTTTAAAATAGGATTTAATTTTGATAATTAATTTATTGAAAGATAGGGATATTTTTTTGAAACTAATTCTCATAGATGCTTTTTTAATAAGGAGTGTCTTAATAGCGCAACTATTTATTGTAAATCCAAAACCCTATAGGATTCATTGTAGGGATTTAACCTTTATAATATTTTTAGTAGTAGAGAGAATAAAGAGATAATATTTATCTCAAAGGTAGTTATGCCCTTTTTGTTTTCAATTTGATTCAAAAATATTATAAAATTAAATTAAATTAAAATATTATGGTTTTTGGGCATGTGGCATTTATAAGCCATGGTATTGGCTCATAGTGATGTAAGAAAGTCTACTAAATAATCTTGAGATAAATTGGTGTGAATATTATATGTTTTTTTTAATGTATATATGTTTAGCTTAAGTATTAATTCTTTTTATAATTAATAATAATAATAATTGAAAACAAAAGTATAATCTACTTAATTATGTCTATAGATGTGTCTATTTTGGAATAGGGATTTCACAATGTTAATTTAATTATTAATTATTATTAAGTAGTTATGCTCTTTTTTCCCTTTTGATTAAGTTGATTACTTAAAAAAGTCATATAAAAAAGTGGCATATGAATTAAAGTTATGATTTTTTGGGCATGTAGTATTGTTAAACTATGGTATTGGTCCATGGTATTGTAACAAAGCCTATTCAAAGGTTAAGAATAGTCATGGTGAAGTGAGGATAAATATCCGTGGTTAAGAATCTTGTTCCATGTTGAGAGAGAAAACATATATATTAACTATATAATAATAATAATGATAATTTTATAATTTAGTGAGTTTTTATTTATTTTTTCTAAATTTTAACAACATGAGGTGTACCATATATATATATCATATAGTAAGTGTTAGTAAGTGTTTTGATGCATAAATAGATTGATGTCAACCATTTAATTTATATGACTACACTAGTATTTATGATTTCTTTTCATCTTGACAATGTAGGATGTATCATGAGGTAAGTGTCTACATGCTTATCGTCAATTGATGCATGTAATTACAGAGATATGTGTGATTATTTTAAAATAGGGCTTATGAAATTTTAATTTAGCTATCAATAATTATTAGATGGATGGTAGGGATTTAACCTCCACACAATATTATAAAATATTCTTAGTGAATTGATGCATGTAATTACAGAGATATGTGTGCTTATTTTGAAATAGGGTATATGAAATTTTAATTTAACTATCAATAATTATTAGATGGATGGTAGGGATTTAACCTCCACACAATATTATAAAATATTCTTATTAGTTACAGATAAAATATTAGATTTATCTAAAAAGTAGTTACACCATTTTCTCCCTTATAATTAAATTTATTAATTAAAAAAATGGCATATGAACAAATGTCATGTGAAAAATGTTATGTTTATTGGGAATGTGGTATTAATAAACTATGGTATTGTAAAAAAACCTAATTTTAGTTAATTTAATGTTTTTTTTTTTTTTATTGGCAATGTAAGATATATCATGAGGAAAGAGTATTGATGTTATTATAGATTAATGGCTATCAAGGTTTCTTATCGTTTAATTTATATGATAACTTGAATCTTTAGGATAATCTATAGAGAGGATTTATTACATGGAGCAATAATGACCTATAATTGAGAAAATATTGTGGACTTTATATTTTAATTACATCAACGAGTGTGTCTATTTTATGTACATTGATAGAGATTTTTTAATTTAATTAAATCAATAATTACTAAGTGGATAGTAGGGATTTAACCTTCTAAGAATATTTATGAAATATTTTTAATAATAAAAATATATAATATTGAGATTTATCTCAAAGGTAGTTATGTTTCTTTTAGTTTTTATTTAAATTTTAAAAAAAAATATATCCACCGGTATCATTAAGCTCTTACTTATTACTATCATTTTATTATCTATTTTTTATTACATGTTTTTTAAATGTATATGTATTTAACTCATATATTAATTCTTATATATATATATATATGTGTGTGTGTGTGTGTGTCACATAAAGTATGTTGATGTCTATTATATATTAATGCCAACTAACACTTATCAATCATTTAATTATGTTGATAGAGAAGTCTAATTTGGAATTAAGTTTTCATAATTTTAATTTAATTATCAATAATTATTAGGTGGATAGTAGAGATTTAAACTCAATAGAATAGTCTAGAATATTCTTAGTAGTTACACAAATTAAAGATTGAGATTTATCTTCAAAGTAGTTATGTCATTTTTTCTCTTTTAATTAAATTGATTAATTTTAAAAAATATGAGTTATAGTTTTTTGGGCATGTATTATTGATAAGCCATGATATTGACTCATGAAATTGAAACAAAATTTATTTAAAAATTAGGTATCTCCATGGTAAAGAGGGGTTAAATCTTCATGGATAAGAATCATGTTTCATGTTCTTTCCAATGTATATATGTTTAACTTATATATTAATTATTTTTATAATTATGAGGATAGACATGTCTACTTTGTGATAGAGTTTTCACAATTTTAATTTAATTATCAATAATTATTAGGTGGATAGTAGGCATTTAACCTTATATAATACACAAATTAAAGGTTAGGGTTTATTTTGTAAAGTAATTATGTATTTTTTGTTATTTTAATTAAACTCATTATTTAAAAAAATATCTTGTCATATAAAGTGATTTATGATTTTTTTGTATATATTCACTCATGGTATTATAACAAAACATATTTACAAATTAACAATAATGTTGAAGTAAACCTTATTACATGTTTTCTTACCATGTATATATATTTACTTATAATTAATTCTTATTATTTTAATTAATTATATAATTTAATTATTTTTTATTTATTTTGATATATTTCATATTCAATTTATATAATTGCAATAATCTATATCTAGAATATCGTACCTAACCTAATAATATTATTATTATTATAATACCGTACCCAAACAAACAACACTCTACCTACGTAAGCATATGTCACGTACATCTCAATTCTGTGACCAACTCAAAATAGTATAATAAATTTTGACCAACTCAAAATATTATAATAAATAGGATATTTGATTACACCTGCAGTTTTACTAGATGCAAAGAACGCCCATGAAAATATTTTTAAAAAAGTTGAATTTTGGTGTGACAAAAACAATATCCAATTGAACCCATGTTTGGCCACCCGATCCGATTTTTAAGCCTTTGATCGCTATCCGATTTTTTAGCCCTTCAATTTTTAAATGCACATTTTCATTTGGAAAATATTAGCCTTTTTTCGTAGAGTTGGTTTCCACTCCGACCTTTTCCATATTGCTTAATGGGATACCTACGGTTCTGTTTAAGGCTTCACGGAGTATCCGACAGGGAGACCCTCTTTCACCTTTCTTGTTCATCCTGGCACTGGAAGGGCTAAGCAGGCAAATCAAGACGGAGGTCAGGACAGGCGGACTCAGAGGTATTAGATTATGGGGCCCTGACCTTGTCATCACACATCAGCAATTTGTTGATGATATAATGTTGTTTGGCGAGGCATCACTCCGAGAGGTAAGGGGCTTTCAGCGAGTGTTAGAGGCTTTCATGTCAGCTTCAGGTATGGCCATCAATTATGATAAATCTTGTACTTTCTTTTTTAATACGCCAGCTGCTGTTAAGGTTCACTTAACTCGGCAGCTCGGTTTCCGGCTGGCTGAGTTACCTACTAAATATTTAGGTCTACAATTAGATCTTAATTCATTGCGGATTAAGAATTGGCAACCTATTGTTGATCGAATTAGGATGCGATTGCAAAATTGGTCGTTCAGAATATTGAATTTTGCCAGTCGAGTTGTCCTTTTAAAATCAGTTTTGTTATCCATTCCTATCTATCCATTATCCATTATGCCTGCTCCTAAGGGAGTCTTCGGGAAGTTGAGGGAACTCTTTGGTAAATTTCTCTGGGAAGGGCCCAATCAGCAACGCAAATGGACATTGGTTTCATGGCAACAGCTAATTAAACGTAAAGAGGAGGGTGGTCTAGGTATCAGGGATTTGGAGTTTGTCAATAAGGTTTTAGGTGCAAAGTTGTGGTGGAGATGGGTGCAGGGGGGTGGGGATATCTGGAAACGAATCTGGAATCATAAATATCGGATGCCACCCACGGTTGAAGGCCGTCTCCGTGTTGAAGATACTCCACGGGGATCGAACATTTGGGAGCTTGCTCGCCATAACAGCAATTTGATTCGAGATTTAGCATTCTGGGAAATACGTGGTGGGAATTTTGCTCGTTTTTGGCTGGATGCTTGGCAGCAAAGGGCCAAGCTGGCTAGTCACCCTACTTTGCATGCCTTACAGGACGGTGCACATCAGGCATGCCTTGTATGTGTTCAGGACTACTGGCGCCCGGCAGGACAAACTGAGGTATGGCGTGCATGGAAGAATCCTCCAGACTGGAATGCGCGCATTCATCAGGACATCCAACAAATATATCTCAGGGAATTAGATATGCGGAAAATTCAGATACGTCCAGGCAATGATCTCCTTCGCTGGGGGAAAGCTCCGCAAGGAATGTTTACGGTGAAGGAGGCTTATTATTGGCTAACAAAGGGTGATGCCATGGTCGATCCAACACCGTGGCAAAAACTCTGGCAAGTAAAATGGTGGCCTAAGGTGACAATTTTCGCATGGTTGGTGTGCCGTGGCAGGATCTTAACGTGGGACAATCTCCAGAAACGCGGTATGATCGGCCCTTCTTCGTGCTCTCTCTGTCATAAGCAATATGAAACACAAGAGCATTTGCTGAATCGATGTTTGTATATCCAAAGTTTATGGGAGGAAATTAGGAACCTTTTTGGTTACTTGCATAGAGACCCCACCAATATCCGTGAAACCATTTTACAATGGGGAATGGGACATTTTAACAGTAAAATTGTTCGCAGGTTATGGAGTTTATCGTTGGGGTTCGTCCTCTGGGAGGTGTGGAAGGAACGCAATCGCCGAATTTTTCAGGGGCGTAGTTGCTGCGAGGTTGCAATTTGGGAGGTGATCTGTAGGTCGCTTAAGGAAACGGTCCTTTCCGAATCCTGGGCAGAGGAGGACTGGCAATTAAATCTGGCTGAGCAGCGAATCTTACTCAAATTGGGCATTGATTCTACGATGCTCTACCCAAACAATGATCGGCTCCGTCGACCACGCTTGCAGAGCCCCAACTTCTTTCGACTTCCCGTTGAGCACCAAATTAAGTTATCCTTCGATGGTGCCTCCAAGGGTAATCCAGGGGAGGCGGGTTGGGGTGGGCTTTTCCGTGATAGCTACGGGAGGACGCGTTGGATATATGCGGAGTGGGGAGGGGAGCTGTCAAATAATGAGGCCGAGCTTTGGGGTGTATACCATGGGCTATGCATAGCAGTGAGGAATGGTTATCACAATCTCGTTGTGGAGGGGGATTCCCAAATCGTTATCGACATGCTGAGGAAACTACAGTGCGGAAAGCCGTGGGATCAAGTTGCCAAGAGCTGGCGGGTTGCTGCTATTATACAGGATATTGAGGAGCAACTGCGAAGGATTGATTACATAACACTTGCTCATGTGTTGCGCCGTGGCAATCGTGCGGCAGATTACTTGGCCAACTGGGCTACTGCTGATTCAGGTCGTGTGCTGGATGGTAGTTGGGGCTCCTTCCATCACGACCAACGTTGGGGTGAGCTGGCCGCCATCCTCCGCCAGGATAATGATGAGGCCATGGGGGGCGACAAGACAGCATAACATTCACAATATAATGATCATGGGGGGCACGACTCTGCAAACCACCTGGCAGCTTAATTTATTGATGACATGCGCGGAATTACCCTCCTCCAGATTGACGGCAGTTTGGGTACAGTGGTGGGTATGTGGTGGCATGGGCAGGACAGACTGCACATCATATCCCAGCTCTCCTCCTGCGACGTGTGCAAACGACAGTACTTACCAAGATGATCGAGGGTGGTGGACAGGTATTACTCTCCATGCAACTGGCTTCTTCCGCCGCGCTTATATTAGGCTTCTTAGTTTAACGTCTCGCCTATCTTTTTTGTGGACTTTCGACATTGCGTTCTCTGCAAGTATGGCTGCACTTCACTCTGAGGGCCGACGAACGCGCAGTCAGGGACTGCCTCTGGGGATGCAGGCCGAGGATGAAGGTCTGCGCTATATCCCTATAGACCTCTCTGAGGACTCTGCAGATTTGGGTGACCCCGCAGGAGAGAGGTCTGGAGTTGCATCTCGCCGAATGCCTACGGGTGGCAAGGTTGGCAACTGGGTGCGGCGGACTGAGGTTGGAGTGGCTGAAGATGTAGATGAAGAAGATAGTAGGCCTGAGGATGTTGATGACGAAGTAGTCCGTGGTGGACGCGGGCGCGGCAGAGGTCGGAAGGGACGAGGTAGGGGCCGAGGAAGGGGTCGTGGTCCTGGCCGGGAGGAAGGAGATAGTGCAGGGATTCCGGGACGGGGGCGAGGAAAGAGGGATATCCACCGAAGACTGGTGGAAGCTGAGCGTGCCTATCTGCATGATACTCATCCAAAAATTCGACGGATTGTCGACCATCTTGAGGAGGAGGCCCTGCAGGAGCAATCTGATCCGGAGATGGAGGATTGGGAGCTTTATCTCCCTGACCCCGGCCACACCAGGGGGAGAATGTCGCTCTATAAGCAGTCCCTTCATGTTTATTGGGGTCTTAAGCGTCTGCTTGCCAAGTCCATGGAACAGGTAGCAGCAGAGATGGTGGACATTGCCCAAGGCAATCTGCAAAAAGAACTGAAGAACCTCCAGCTTACTCTTATGATGCAGGATAAGTTGACTCGGCTCATTCGCGTTGCAGGCATTGTAAAGGTGGATCCGGATCTTCTGCAGGAAGATAAGAAGCAGTAGCCTGTTCTTACTTTTGCAATCTTTGTTGGCTGTTATTAGCGTAGTTTTTCTAAGCATCGTTTGCAGTTTTTAGGCTTGCCTTGATATGGCTGAACTGTAGTATTTTACTTCTTTCTTAGACACGTAGTTTACATACTTACCTTTGAAGTTTGCCTGGTTTCCCTTCGGGGCAGGTGTGGACATGGCTGAATTTGGGTGTTTTTGCCGGGTTTCCCTTCGGGGCAGGTGTGGACATGGATGTTTTTTGGTGTTTTGCCTGGTTTCCCTTCGGGGCAGGGGTCACTGTTTCTCATTGTACATAGTTTTCGCGATTTATATATTAAAGAATCATACATTAGCCTACAAAAAAAAAAAAAAAGTTAAATCTCGTTCGAATTTTTCAAAAATTAAGTTATAGTTGTTAGGTTGAGAAATTTAGGTTACCCCAGAAATTTTTTAAAATACTGAATCTATTAATTAAAATATTTGAAATTTTACAATTTTACAATTCAAAAATTAAAATTACTGCATTCCGGTGAAAAAAAAATTATTTAATTTCTAACCTTGATAGACAACTCCATTTTTAAATTTCATTCAATCAGTGCATGAGGAAATATAAATATTTTACTAAAGCTAAATTCATCGAACGCTGAAATACTTTTTTTTAAGCCACTTTAATTTATTTTTAATTTATATAGCACATACTTTTTTTTAAGCCACTTTAATTTATTTTTAATTTATATAACAGATTAATATATTGTCAGTTTGACATTGGCCGTAAGGTGGGTAGGTCAATCATGGTCACAGCGAAGCAATGTTGGATATTCGTGTGTATGGATAAAACCAAGTTGGGAGAAGAGACCTATTCTTTTCCGATTATAAAAAGATTCGAAAGGCCTCGAAAAATTATTAATACTTTATTTCCTAATATATATCTACATATATAAACAGTATTTATTTATTATGGCTTTAAAAAAAAGAAATCATTGTAGGGAGAGGATTTTTCTAGTCTAAAGAAATGAATTATTGTATTACGAGACTTTCTAAGTCTAGTATAGAAGAGATGTTGTAATGTCCTATCTATTTTATCTATGTTGTAATGTCTTATCTATCTTATCTTGTAGTGTTATGTAAAAATTTTGACTCTATCATATACATAAATAAAAATAAAAGAAAATAAAAAAATAAGAGGCTCAAATTTAAGCATAATTAAAATTATAAAAGAAAAATAGTAATTATAATTTTAACTATAAAATTATTAAATTAAATTATGTGTTGACAATGGTTTTTCCTATAGTATTTTTGACACAATTTTTCCAATGGTATTGACATAAAATTCCAATAAATTTTCCAATAAGAATAATTAGTGTCTTTGAAGTTCCTCCACAATAACGATTTTCTTTAAAAACCTATATACAATTTAGTCTACATTGTGAAATTAATATAGAATTTTATGATTTTGAAATGTTTTTCTACTTCTTTTGTGGCTATTATATTTTTTAGCCAACTATGTCGATGGTTATCTTAGGTCCCTAACATTTTACTGTCAAGTGTGCTAAGATCTCCTAAACTATGGTATTCAAACATAATGTTTAGAAATCATCCGAAGAGATGGAAGTTTAGATACATAAGTGAGTTTTATACTACAAATTCTCCAAATATCTTATCAGAAAAACTTGATCTAAGAGGATAGTGTATAATTGGAAACCTCTGCGAACTCAAGAAAAAAACCATGCACCATGTTAACCCAGATTGGGAAAACTCTTACTAGATTATTTCCATTAATATTTGTTGAGATATTAAATATATATGCCAATGGCTTTGAAATAATAAGCTACAAATAGAAAACACAAGGTGGGGGTTGAATAGGAGGAAGATATGTATGAGGATAGTGATAAGGATTAATATTGTTGTAATTCTACTACTATTGGTGGAAGAGGAATTGAACATAGGGATATGGAGTGATTTCTCTTAACCTTGTGCCTAACACTTCCATCACCTCGCAGGCCAAAACCTTCCAGCAATTCTTACTTTTTCTATATCCTTATTTCCCCACTCGTTAATTTTTTTTTTGAAGCTCAGGGTTCTCTCTTGTGATTTATAGGTTATATATCATTTTCACAAGTTCCTTCACCCACACCCCCCACTAAAACTTGCATTGTAAGACTAGGAGGATGATTAATCACAATTTTTTGCATCAAAACTTTGTCTAAAAAATTATTTTAGTTTTGGGATGAACTTTTAAGGTGATTATTTTGATAGGTGTTTTACACTCTAATATGGAGTAGATATTGTAGTGGAGAGTTAAATCAATATCAAAAAAATAATATCCCTCCATTATGGGGAAATGTTATAGCTAAACGTTAAAATATAATGTTGGCTAAATTAAAAAAGTTCTAAGTAATAAGAAAAATAATAAGTAAGCTAAATTTATTTTTTTATGTTTGAAAGAGTATTAAAATACCCCAGGATCATACTATAAAGATAAACAATCCTTCTGCCAAGAGATCACAAGATGAAGAACGAGGAGAAAATACACTTCATTACTTGAGAAAATTAGCTATACATGAACCTAATTTATAGGAACAATATATGCTTCTAGCGATAGTTAGAAGATAAGATTGATGACTCAAAAGATAAGGATAAGACTCACAACACAGCTGATAAAATAACTACGTAAGATTATGATCATTTTCAAGACTCTTTTATTGGAACTCTAACACCCCCCGATAAGCGAAACATAGGGAGGAAAATAAAGAAAAAAGAACACAAAGAATGGGTCACGACAACTAGGACCTTTTAGGAACCCATGTACAACATTTCATAAGAGAGAGAAAGAAATAAAATGAAGAGAAGAAGGAAGGAGGACTCAATATGACCCCCCAAGCTCAACTTCCTTCACTCTAAGAAAATTTCGTAGTTGAAGAAACCTTGGTGATGGCAGGGACTTTGTAAAAATATCTTCTATTTTTTCTTCAATACGTACATATTCCAAGTTGATAACGCCATCTTGTATAATTTGGAGAATGAAGTGCATATGAATCTCAATGTGTTTATTTCGTTGATTCTCCATGGGGTTTCTAGAAATTTTTATTACACTCTGATTATCACACCATAAGATAGTAGGTTGATCCTTCTGAATTCCAAACTCAAGAAATAATTGTCGCAGCTAAAGAAATTCTTGACATGCGATAAATGCAACTCTATACTCAACTTCTTCCATAACTAATGCAATTTTTTATTTTTTCTTACAGGACCAAGCAATAAGAGTAGATTGAAGACAAAAAACAAACCAAGAGGTGGATTTTCTATCGTCCTCTGGTCCAACCCAACGAGAATCAATGAAACCTACAAGATCAAGAGAACCAACAATGTGTTGAATGCCAAAATTGGAAGTTCCCTGAATATATATGAGAATATGCTTTGTTGCTTTCTAGTGACTTTGATGAGGATCTTGAGAAAATCTAGATACCAGTCCAACTACATAGGCAATGTCAAGTCAGGTGTGTGTCAAATAAATTAAATTGCCAACAAGTTGGCGATACAATGTAGGATCCACCCGGAGTGGTGCAACTGGTAGTAAGAGTAACACCAGACTTAAAAGGAGTAGGTGAAGGCTTACAATTAGCCATACCAAAACGTTGAAGTAAATCAAGAGCATTTTTTTGCTAGAAGATGGCAATTCCTTTTAAATATTGTTGAACCAGAAAGCCAAGAAAGTAGTTTAGCAATTCAAGATTTGTCATAGCAAACTATCCCATCAATGCTTCCTTAAAATTCTAAATCATAGAAGAAGAACTCCCTGTGAGGATAAGATCATCCACATATAGAACTAGAATCAATAAATCAGAGTCTTGTCTCTTAGTGTAGACTGTTGGATTAGAGTGACAATGATTGAACCCTGAAGAAAGCAGAAAATTATACATATTCTCATACCAAGATCTAGGAGCTTGTTTGAGACTATACAAAGATCATTGAAGCCTACATACAGTTGCAATATCTTTAAAAAAAAAATGAGGTTGCTCCATGTAAATCTCCTCATGTAGATCACCATGCAGAAAAGCACTCTTTACATCCATCTGGTAAACTGACTAGCCTTGGGAAGCTAGAAGAGAAAGCATAAGACAAACAGAATCCATCTTGTCCATAGGGGCAAGAGTCCCAAAATAGTCGATTCCTTCAACCTGTGAAAATCCATTAGCCACAATATGTGCTTTATGTTTGTCTATAGATCCATCTATTGCATATTTGGTTCTATAGACCCACTTGCAATGGACCAACTTGCGTCCCTTTGGAAGAGGAACAAGATCCCAAGTATGATTCTTAATCAAATAAGAATACTCTTTTGTCATGGTAGCTGATGAGCGCCATTATTGTAGCAAGGGTGTTGCAACTCCTAGGGCAACCAACTTTACTTTATCAACCCGAGGTTCGTACAGACTTGGAGGTGATAGTACTATATGCACAACAGATGCAATAGTCTACTCTTGTCACTTCTCAATCGGGGCGATAGACCACTAGGGTTTCTCAAACCAGTCTTTTATTGACTAGAAGGAGGTTGACTACTGACAGTGAATGTAAAGCTATCTTTAATGCATAAATTAATTACTTTCCTATTCTAAGGAAATAAAAGTGTTGAATAGAAAGTGCTATGGAATGACATGAAATTTCCTAGCTAAGAATTAACAAACATTACTTGCAGAAAAGACCTAGCTTAACCTTTCATTCTATCATCTAACTATCTGGACTAAGTATACATGGAAATTATCCTAACATTGCTATGACTGATGTATGCATGCACTAGCTAAATGTTGCAGAAAAGAGTCTTTTGGTTTTCAATTTAGAAATGTAAATGCTAAGCTAAACATGTTGATCTTTTGCAGGTGAGGAAGGTATTGGAAAACTAGTCCAACATGGAATTGAAGGTTGTGGAGGTCAAGTTGAAGGCCTACCCTTGGCTCTGGTCCTCATTTCTATCCAAAACAATCTAAAACAGGCTGCTACAGGGTTTCTTGTAGTTGCTACAGGATTTCCTGTTGTTACTACAGGATGTCCTGGTTTTCTACAGGAAACTTAGTTGAAAGTTGTAGGAAGGTAGGGAAGGTGAAGGAAAGTGCTAGGAAGATGTATGATGGTGGAATAAGGTATGGGGAAGGTGCACACTATCCAAGGATCAGCTCAGTTCTTCAGGATGGTTGGATTTTCTCAAGGTGACTACAAAAAAAAAATCTAAATTAGTTATTGGTAGGATTGGGCGATGTAGGTTTTAACCCCATACAGAAATTACCTGCATATGAATTCTAAAACACAGAAAATAAACAATGCGAGAGCATAACACATAAAACACATATACACAGAGCTTTTCCCCTGGATCCCAAAACCGGGACTAGCAGCTTGATTTTTCATTATTTTCCTTTCAATGTTATAATACATATTTATACATGCCGAAGCATCCAATACCATGGACCGAAAACCATCGCGTCCAAAAAACATGTGCGAAAATCATGCACAAAACCATAGGTGGGTCCGCCCAACCTACAATAGGGTCCAAAACCAAAATTATCTGGGGCGCTGCCCTGGACCCCATAAAGTGGGGTTATGGGTACACCTCAAACCCCCTATGACCCCCCCCTCGCTACACAAGCAGCGCAACGAAGGGGGGCTCCGCCCCCCTCTAACCCCCCAGTTAACTACGTGGGCTAGTCGTGGAAAGAATATAACACAACCCAACATTCTCCCACTTGTTGTTTTCTTTCCACAGGGGGCCACAAGAGAGCTTAGTCATTTTTCCAGCCCTGAAATGCCCATTGTCTCTCTACACCAAGAGAACTTCTCAGAGCTCACAGATTTTGTCAATGCATCTGCAATATTCTTCAAAGTGTCCACCTTTAATAGCAACACCTTTTTGTCTTCTATCATATCCCTCACAAAGTGATACTGAACATCAATGTGCTTTGTCTTTGAATGATATGCGAGGTTCTTTGCCAAGAAAATTGCACTTTGGTTGTCACAGTCTATCCTTATGGCTCCCTGTACTAACCCCATACTTGAACACAATCTCTGCAACCAAATTGCTTCCTTTCTTGCATGAGTGGCTGCCATGTATTCTGCCTTTGTAGTTGATAGTGCCACTACAGATTGTTTCTTACTCATCCAACTGACTGCACCTCCAAATAGGTTAAACACATACCCACTTGTAGATCTTCTCTGATCTAGATCTCCACCCCAGTCTGCATCAACAAAGCCATGAATATCCAACATTTTGTCCAATCCCGATCTTCCTTGGTAGCACAAACCATAATCACTAGTGCCACACAAATACCTGAAAACTCGCTTCACTGTTGTCCAGTGCTCCTTCCCTGGTTTTGACATAAACCTGCTTAATACTCCCACTGCATGTGCAATGTCTGGTCTAGTATAGACCATTGCATACATCAAGCTACCGACTACACTTGCATATGGAACACGGGACATGTCCTCTTCCTCTTCTTGTGTCTTGGGACACTGTTCAGCAGATAACCTCACACCTACATGAATAGGAACCTTCATTGGTTTACTATCCTGCATATTAAACCTCTGCAGTGTTGTCTCGACATACTTCCTCTAGTTTAACCAGAGCTTCCTCTTTGCCCGATCTCTTTTAATTTCCATGCCCAAAATATAGTTTGCAGCACCAAGATCTTTCATGTCGAATTTGGAGGACAATTGGGTCTTCAAATATTGGATAATTTCTTTGTCATTTCCAACTAGAAACATATCATCCACATACAAGACTAGATAAATAACACAGTCACCAATTAATTTAAAATACACACAGTGATCTGCTTTGCTTCTGGTGAAGCCAAGTCCCCGTATAAATGTATCAAATTTCTGATACCATATCCTTGGTGACTGTTTTAACCCATACAGAGACTTCTTTAACTTGCATACCAGTTCTTTCTTACCCTTCACCGCAAAGCCTTCAGGTTGCTTCATGTATATTTCCTCTTCCAGATCCCCGTGAAGAAATGTTGTCTTCACATCCATCTGTTCTACCTCAAAATCAAAAGTAGCAACAACAGATAAAAGTAATCTAATAGAAGTTACCTTGGCAACAGGAGAAAAAATATCACCAAAATCAATTCCCGACACCTGGGAATAACCTTTTGCTACCAACCGAGCTTTGTATTTCTCCACCTTTCCTTCTGCATTTGTCTTCTTCTTGAACACCCATTTGCTGCCAATGGGTTTCCTTCCAGCCGGCAACTCCACCAGATCCCAAGCCTCATTTTTGTGCAAAGATGCCATTTCATCAACCATGGCCTCTTTCCAGAGTTTGCCATCCTCTGAATCTACTGCTTCCTTCACAGTTCTGGGATCATCATCAGTAATAGATAAAGCAAAATTTGAACAGAAAGCAGATGGACTATACCTTTCTGGCTGCCTTCTTTCTCGAACTGATCTTCTCACACTCGGAGTTTGTGGCTCTTCATCTTCTAATTCCTCCTCTGTTGTAGAGTCTGATTCTTCCTCCTTAAGCTCAAACTCTATCTTCTCAGGTTCCTTTGGTTGGACTTCATGTTTAATAACATATTTTACCTCTCTGAACACCACATCTCAGCTGTACACAACCTTCTATGTGACTGGGTTCCAAAGCTTATAACCCTTTAAACCATCCTTATACCCAATAAAGATGCACTTTTCAGATTTACTATCCAACTTGGTTCGTTTCTCCTTTGGAACATGTACATATGCATCACATACAAATACCCTCAGATGTGAAAGAGAGGGTTTCTTACTAGTCCATACCTCTTGTGGAGTCTTATCCTCCAACGCTAATGAAGGTGAACTATTGACCAGGTAACATGCAGTATCCACTGCCTCTGCCCAGAATTCCTGTCCTAACCTGGCACCACTGAGCATGCTTCTTGTCCTTTCCATCAATGTCTTATTCATTCTTTCTACAACTCCATTTTGCTGAGGTGTATATGGAGTATTATTCTATCATGCTATACCACACTTCTTACAAAATTCTTCAAATTCCTTGCTGCAAAGCTCTCCACCATTATCTGTCCTCAACACCTTTATCTTCTTCTCTGTCTGATTTTCCACGAGAGCCTCAAATTCTTTAAACCTGTCAAAGGCTTCAGATTTCTTCTTAAGGAAATATATCCATGTATTCCTTGAGAAGTCATCTATAAATGATACATAGTACACAGACTTACGCAGTGATGGAACCTTCACAGGTCCAAACACATCACTATGCACAAGTTCTAATATCTGTTTCTCCCTCTTACTACCAGAGGGGAAACTCACCCGATTCTGCTTCCCATATACACAATTTTCACAGAAATCAAAATCCAGAGAGCTATTACTCATACCTT
This sequence comes from Pinus tabuliformis, assembly GCA_031772625.1. Lineage (NCBI taxonomy): Eukaryota > Viridiplantae > Streptophyta > Pinopsida > Pinales > Pinaceae > Pinus > Pinus tabuliformis. Next base: position 1,489,112,484 of record CM062816.1, on the reverse strand, counting down.
CTACCATACCTTTACCATGAAGTATTCGAAGGCCCTTCTCTCCAATATGTCCAAGCCTTTGATGCCACAACATGGTCTTCTCTCCAGAGACCACTAGATTTTCTGCTCCACTTTCAGGAACCACAGAACTGTTGCACCCATCAATAACAGTGCTACCTTGCAGCTTCTACAGAGTTCCAATTCGAACTCCCCGCATCAATACTAGTGCTCCCCGAACCATTTTGCATGTATCCTTCTCGAACACTATTTTTACACCTGCATCATCCAGCTTGCTTACATAAATAAGATTTCTGGCCAATGCAGGAATATGCAGAACACCCAGAAGTGTTCTAACCCTTCCACCTTGCAACTTCAACTTTACTTTTCCGCGACCAATGATTCTAGCCTTCCTATCATCCCCTAAGAAGACATCACCACCATCATATTTCTCATACTCACAGAACCACTCTCTATGGGGAGTGAAGTGAAAGGATGCACCTAAGTCAATCAACCATGCCTCATGATCTACATGTGTACTTAAAGAAGCCAAGTACACATCCCCACCTTCATCTGAGGTGGTTTTCGCCTCTGCAGAAGGAGCATCATCAGATCCCTTTCCTTTATCAGGAGCTCTAGATTTACAGTCCCTTTTGTAATGCCCTTCCTTTTTGCATTTCCAGCACACCACCTTTACAGGTTTTCTTGGAGATTTAGATCTCCCTCTAGATTTAGATCTCCCACTCGATGACTTATTTTTGTTTCTGTTCTGGGACTGTCCTCATACAAACAAGGCATCACCATTCTGGCTCTCCATATTTTTCCATCTCATCTCCTCCATCAGCAAGGATGAGACTATTTCATCAAACTGCAAGGCAATTGCATTGTTACCTATTGCAATAACCAGACTATCCCACGAATCTGGTAGAGAACACAACAAATTGATGCACTTATCTTCATCTGAAATTTTAATATCAACAGATGCTAATTAACTTACCACAATATTAAATGCGTTCAGATGCTCTGTCACTAAGTCTCCATCTTTCATCCTCAGGTTATATAGCTTTTTCCGCAGGAACAGTTTATTCACCAGAGACTTAGATTGGTACAAAGTCCCTAACTTGTCCCACAAAGCCTTCGCCGTAGCTTCCCCTGATACATTCAGCAATACTGAATCTAAGACACACAATCGTATTGTGCTCTTTGCCTTCTGATCCAACTTCTTCCATTCTTCATCGGACACTCCCGTTGGTTTAGTACCCGGATCTACCGTGATCCACTGATCTTTATCCACCAACAGATCCTCCATCTTGAGTTTCCACAACTCAAAACTCTGACCATTAAATTTCTTGATCTCTATCTTTCCACTGCTCGCCATCTTCTTTCACCACCAGAATCGATCTCGCAGATCTCCCACTGAACAGGGTCTACCACAGGCTCGAGCAAAACCCCTCAGCAAAAAAGGCGTCCCCTTGAAGCCAAAACTGCTCTGATACCAAATGTAGGTTTTAACCCCATACAGAAATTACCTGCATACGAATTCTAAAACATAGAAAATAAACAATGCGAGAGCATAACACATAAAACACATATACACAGAGATTTTCCCCTGGATCCCAAAACTAGGACTACCAGCTTGATTTTCATTACGTTCCTTTCAATGTTATAATACATATTTATACATGCCGAAGCATCCAATACCATGGACCGAAAACCATCGCGTCCAAAAGACATGTGCGAAAATCATGCACAAAACCATAGGTGGGTTCGCCCGACCCAACAGGCGAGAGGTGGAGAAGAATTAGATGAGGCTGGTGGACTGAGTTCCTCCCTGTAGATCAACAACTCCTGCAACAACACATATTCTTTTCTCTATTCACACACAAATTTATGTAAATGTGGAAAAGATGAGTTGAATTTGACAAATTGATTTATTGATGGATAATGGCTTAAATCTATGGAATGGAATGCTTTCTAATCTAAGAAACCAAAATGACAATTGCAGGTGCTTCTAAGAAATCATCAACAATGATCTACCCAATAAGAAATCCTAAGTTATGTAATAACCAAAAGGTAAATCTGGTTTTGGGGCTGTGAGAGTGGGGTCCTCAACATGAGGGAGATGAGGATGAGGTCACTGTCACAAGATTTTCTGAAGTCTTTTCTTTCACTACTATAACACTGATCTACTTCTCCAACTAATGGAAGAAAAACTAACCAAAAATTCAAAAATTTGTAAATTAAACAAAGCAGAGATAACTTTAGCAGCTAATCTATGATTCTAATCTAAGAATACATGTACAAAAAGAGGAACCTCTACTGCTAGGGTTGGGCCCTAACCCAAGAGCTTCAGCCCTCTAAGTCAACTCAGTGTTGGATCAAAGAAACCCTTTTCATTATCACCAAAATGTCAAAAATAACATGAGAATAACAGTCACAATATCTTAGCTCAAAATTGCCTCTTGGATACAATAAAAAGTCGAATCCTAATGAGGCTCTAGGCCTTCTTATTTATACAACTGAAGCTACCAACAACTTCCTTAAAATTAGGGAGGCTTGGCTCCCAAACTCAAGATTAACTTGTCTTCAACTATCACTGGCTTGGCTTCCAATGAACTCGGTGGGCTTGGCTGCTTGTAACTTCGAGCTGATGAGATCTGGTGGAGGAATCTTTGAGTGATTGAGGAGTTAAGGAGGGAGACCCAATCTCCTAAAATCCCTCTTTCTTGTCTACTTCGAGTTCCTGCACTTAAATTAGCCCAAAACTGCTCCAAATCCTGCAATTAATGCACATTAGGCCACATGACATAACATCTCACCTTTACCCTTCTCACTAAGAAAAATATAATAAAATATGTAAAGAAATGTGAGAAAAGTTGATTTTAATAAGCTGGAGAGTGGCATTAAGGCCCATATAATTTACCTATTGATGAGCCTCATCATCACCCCCCTACTGAAAGTGTTGCTCATCCTTTGAGCAACTTAGTCTATGTCCATATCTTTCATAGCTCTTGTGGCCTCTCTGACATCCCAGGCCTTTGTTGATGGAGTTTCCTCTTGTGGATAAAACCCTGCATGTTTCTCTATTTCCTCTCACTTCTTTATTTCCTTTTAATCCTTTCTACTTTCTAGCATACCCAATAGCAAGGGTGGACTAAGTTTCAAACCAATCCAATTGATTTTGAGTCTCTTCAGCTTATTCATATAGAGTGGGGTCCTTTCTAGTCCATCTCTCATCCTTTAAGGGGAATGATACTCCCTAATCCTTAGGTTGTATGGTAGGGTGCTCCATCTCCTTTGGCATGCTTGCTGGATTTCATTCCCTAGCAATCTCAAGGTGTTCTCAAAATGTGTGATTGCTTGCTCTTGTGTAGCTAGGTATCTTGGTGCAAGTTGGGGATCATTGGTGATGATGTTGTGGGTGCTAATGACAACCATTGAATTTATTTGTTTTGCTATGATGTAAAGGGGCTCCCTTTCTTCTCTTTCCAACACCCTCTTCACCTCCTTAGCCCTGGCCTCCTCATGACTCATCCATGATGCAAGGGCCATTAGTTGTAAGTCCCCCAAATTTGCATTGGGGTCCCACATATTAAAGTCTGTTAAGTCCAAGTTGTGCAAGTAGAATTCAAATATCTTAACCTTATCCTCTAGGGTGCTCTTGTCACATATTTCAATGAACTGCCTATAGTCTTGGAAAGGCATAGTCCCATGTTGTGCTAGTTTCTTTATCTGAAATTGTAGCAATTGATCTTTGAGGTACAAGGCATATGACTTTGGTGGCATCCTGCACTAGAGTGCCTCCATGGAGAGGCTTGCCATGGTGGCCAATTATCTCTATTTTTCCTATAATTGCCTCCTTAGCCATGTGTTTTCTACCTCTAGTTGAGATCTCATAATTCGTTCCCTGTCTCTTATCTTACTCAACTCTCTACCCATCTCTAGTAGCTTCTCTTCCATATGGCCCACATCCTCTACCTTCTTTGATTTGGAAATTTGCATCCAGCGATGTGTCCTTCCTCTCTCTTTCTCAAGCTCAAAGAAGAGAGGGATGACAAATTTCTGTGGTATTACTCTGCCTCCCTCAATGAATCTGTAATAAGAGCTTAGATTGGGTTGTGGGCTAGGTTCCTGCAACTCTTGGGACTCTCCCTCAGATGTCTTTGGAGAAGCTTCCCCCTCCTGCACTTGTGTCACCACTTCCTTTCCTTCCCTCTATCCCTGATGTCCTCCCTATAGCTTTTTCTGTGTTTCCTGTAGTGCTGACAGAGTTTCCTGTAGGACTGTCTAAGGATCCTGTAGAAGGCTTTTTCCTTTCTGAAATGGGGTCAAAGGTGCCTTGTCTTGCTTTTTTGATTCTGAGTTGGTGAAAGGCCTCCTAACATGGGTGATGGGAGACTTGGGGGAATCTTGTTTTGATGTGACCTCTCCACCTCTTATTTCTAGGGAAACTATATTTTCTTACTCTTTTGGTGAGTCCTCAATTATGATTGGAGTCCTCATGGGCGTTTGTGGTTTCCCTTGTTTCATCCTAGTGCTCCTCCTTATTTTGAAATAGAAGGGAGTCTACCTTTGTATTTTCCATTTTTGACTTGACAGGTGTGCTTAGGGCAGTCAAGGCAGCAGTTGCCTCCCTCTCAGTGGGTTCAAGAGACAACCTTGGAGATTCCTCCCTTTCCTTGGTGAGTTCCTCAGGGCTTGCTTCTTCCTTCTTTTCTTTCTCTTCAATTTTCTCCTCTTCTCCTTCTTCTTTTCCTTCTTCCTCCTCTATTTTATCTTTTTCTGCCTCCTATTCTCCCTTAGGTTCTTCTTCTTCCTCTTCAAGTTCTTCTTCATCTTCTCCTGCCTCCTCTTCAGGTTCTTCTTCATCTTCTTTATCCTCCTCTTCACCACTAGAGGTATTGTTTCTATCATATTCAAGGGATTGTATTTCAATCACAACCTCTCTGTCCATGTCTATAAATGTGGACCATTGAATGGGGATTCTTAGTTGGCTCAAGGCATCTTGTAGTATTATCTTAATAAGTCCATGGTGTGCCAATTGGTGATGTTTTCCCTCTTGGACCTTCTGGCTCATGTCTACTATTGATTGCAACAAGAAATAGGGTACATTGAGTCTTATGTCAATGGGTATCTCCTCTCCCTATCTGAACTCATGGAGGAGTCTAAATTGGTGGCCATAGATTATACTGAGCCTCCCCTCACAAGAGATATATTTGAGAATATGATAGCTCAACTCATTCCAAGGATAGGGGAGCCTTTCCCTTCTTATCCCATTTTTTTCCTTAATTGGCTCATCATCCCTTAAGAAGAATTTTTTCTTTGCAAATGTGCTTGCAACCTTATCCTCATTTCTCCATGGCATCCCTTGAGGAAGTGTAGTGATTCTGCTAATTACCTCAGGAGTAATTGTAATTGACAATCCTCTTACCACAATAGTAGCACTGATTATAGCCTGAGGGTTAAGTGCCACGGAAAATTCTTGAGCTACATCATCATCATACCCTATGGGTAGCTCAAAAAATCCCAACCATTTATGCCTTCTAAATATTTCTACCACAAGGGGATGGAGGTGTATCCTGGATGTCTCTGTGGGTTCCCTTCTGTTAAACCATCCTATCTTGTCTCTTCTCTGGATGGTTGACTGTAGGGATTTTGGTAGGCTAGCCTTATTTTTTAGGGTGACTGTGAGTTTATAATATTGGTGGGTGGCTGCAATTTCTTTCTACCTCCACACAACTTTTAAACTTCACACAATTCTTTTAAAACCCCCAGGCCCATTGTAAGAAATTAGAAATCTCAGATATTTCTTTTCCTAGCTATCAATTCAAAGCATAGAAGATATGGGCCACCTACATTTCTCTGTGATGCTTTCGATGAGGAGAATTTCTGAGCAGTTGGACCCTAGGCACCCCCTTTCAATGTTCTCTGTGAATTTCCAATGTTTCTTGTAGCCTCCTGCATTTCTTGTAGTTGTTCCTGTAGTTTTGTTTCCTGTAGGGTGGCTAAAACAAGTTTTCCTCCTCGATGGCTCTCCAAGGTGGTCTCGGTCTTCTCTGATCTTGAAATGAACAAATGGTGCTTGAGATTTTGGAATGTTTTCTATTTATGGTCAATTCCTTGGAGTGATGAATTGGCTGGCAGTGTACGTGATTTCCTCTTTGGGACTGTTGACGCACCCTTAGTTATCATGTAGGATTCCCTTGTGATCATCACCCACTCTCACACAACTTAACCCCAACACCTTTTCAACTCATTTTCCTTGATGTGACATTGCCACGTGTCATGCTGAACATGAGTTCACTTTTTGTTTTCAAGCTGAGGGTGGCCAAGTTGACTGGCCACCTCCATCTTATAAAATCAAACTTTTTCATATTCCTACACTTTTATGATATCGTACTTAGGGAAGAATTCGGATGAGGTGCCATACCTATGCCTTCCTTCGCTTGGTTGATACATGCTAGAGGGTGACTTTGTTGTGCTTATTTTTGTTCAGGTAAGTGCTTTTCCTTGGTCACTTTTCTGTATATTTCTTCTTGTTGATGTGGTTGTCTATTTTGTTGTTGTGTGTAGGTGATTGATCTCTGCTGCTTCTGCTGAGATTTGGATAGGAGTCATAGTTTCTTTTGGGGTGTTGGAGCTCTTCACTTGAATGGATGTTGAAGGAGAATGCATGGAGAAACTGTTGTTGTGAGAACACAAGCTACTACAGGGTTTCCTGTAGTTACTACAGGAAATCTTGTAGCTTCCTTTTTCATCATTTTTTTGTTTTTTTCACTTGGAGGAGGAATGGGTGGTGATGTAGGAGTGGAAGGATGGAAATGGAGGAGATGGAGTGGTAGGTGAGTGAGGCCAATGATGGCATGGCCCTTGGACTCTCTTTCTTCTTTTTTATATTTTTTGTATTTTTTCATTTTTCTGAGTGGTTTTTGATGGACACAGAGGTTGGTATGGTCATGAGCTGGTGTTGGGTGAGAGGTGGTGAGGTGTATGGTCCCTTCTTTCAACCTAGAACAGGCCTGCATCATCATTTCCCAATCGGAATTTCATTCCTGTAGTGTTTCAAGACATCCTATAGTACTACAGGAAACTCCTGTAGTAACTATAGGAAACCTTGTAGAAGTCAGAAAACTGCATAAAAACTGGTTTTTGATGCCTAGAAGTGAGGATGGATGATGGAGACATAGTAGGCATTGGAAATATGAAGTGAATGGAGGAAGAATGGGGTGATGCTTGTCTTACTGTCCCCTGAACTCTGTGTCCTTCGTTTCCTTTAAAATCCTACAAAAATAACATAAATTTATTAGTGGGCAGGTTTGAGGTCCCTTTCATGGTATTTTGCTTTTCTTTTCTTTTCTCTCCCTTTTTTTTTTGAAACACACACAGGTCACCTCAAAGGAGGTTTTCACCCTATTTGCCTACCCTAGGCACCTCAAGGGAGGTTTTTACCCAGGGATCTTTTTATATTCCCTTTTTCACTCTTGCGCTGCCTCAAGGAGGTTTTCAACGCAGAAGTTGGCCTCAGGTGCCTCGTAGAGGTCTTCACCTAGGTCCCTTATTGTTTTTTTTTTTTCACTTTTTCAAGAATGAAAATAGTCTTCAAGAATTTGGTGAGCTAGAAGTTGAGCCACTTCCAAGCACATTCACTTCCTTACTGATAGTACTGATGAACTCTTCCCTTGACAAAGGTAGTTTATAGGCTTTCAATATATATCCATTGACAAGCAAGGGGATACCTTCTTCAACAATGGTCCTTATTTGCACAACCCCATTGTCGTGACACTTTTTTATCAGATATGTTCCCAGCCACTTGGTCATCAATTTTCCTTTGAATTCCTTGAACCTGGAGTCATATAGCAGAGCCCAATCACCTTCTTGAAAAACTTTGTCTTTGATGTTTTTGTCATGCCAAACCTTTCTTTGTACTTGAATAACTTTTGTGTGTAGGAGGGCCTACATCCTGAATTCATCTAAACCATTGAGATGGAGCAACCTCTCCTATTGTGCCTTTGTAACATCCAAATCTAACTGTGCTTCCATTCTCAAAGTGTTGTACTCAAACTCAATGGAGAGTAGAGCCTTCTTCCCATAGACCAAGTCATAAGGGGTGAAGCCAGTGGTTGTATTCTAGGTTGTATTATAGGCCCAACTGACCTCCACTAGTGTGTCAGCCCAATATTTTTTGTTGCTGCTCACAACCATGGTAAGAATTCCTTCTAATGTTCTGATGGTAACCTCTACTTGTCCATTCGCATGAGGATGATAAGCAATTGACTTCCTCTGTTTGATCTTATGCTGCCTCAACAAATTCTCAATCAGGTGTGATGTGAATTGAGCTCCGTGATCAGTGAATAGCTCTCTAGGGTACCCAACCTTTTAAAATACATTATCTCTTAAGAACTCAATCACTTTCTCTTCTGTTGCTACCTTGACAGCCTTGGTTTCAGCCCACTTTTTCAAATAATCAGTGCACACAATTATGTACTTTTTTTGCCCTAATGGTGGATCAATGGGCCCAATGAAATCCATGCCCCACTTGTCAAATGGCTCAAGATTCACTTGAGGTTGCAAAGGAATTTCATCCCTGGGAGTAGGTTTCCCCATTCTTTGGCACTAGTCACATCGATTGGTATATCTTCTTGCATCTTGGTGGAGAGTGGGCCAGTAGTAGCCAACTTGCAGTACCTTGAAGTTTGTCCTCTTAGTTACAAAGTGACCTCCACAAGGCCCATCATGATAGGCTAGAAGGATTTCAAAGACTTTCTCCTCCCTCACACGTCTCCTCAAAATTTGATCTGGGCCTAGCTTGAAGAAATTTCCCCCAATCCAAGTGAATGGGGCGCTCTTTCTTATAATTCTGCTCTTTTCCTTGGAGGACAGATTTGGAGGGAACTGTGTAGCCACTAAGTAGTTGGCTATGTCATCAAACCATGGAGAGAGAATTGAAATAGCAAATAAATGTTCATCTGGCAGTTGATCATCAACAATTCCTTCCTCGCCTATAGGCAAAGAAAGTCTTGAAAAAAAAAAATTGCAATTACATTTTCTCTACCAGGCTTATCAATGATAGTTAGATCAAATTGTTGTAATAAAAGCAACCATCTAATAATTATGGCATTCACATCAACCTTGTTCATCCAATATTTAATATCGGCATGGTGAGTATGTACAAAGGTCTGGTAACCAGTGATGTAGTGTCTAAATTTATTTAAGGAATGGACAACAGCTAGGAGCTCTTTTTCAGTCATAGTATAGTTCAATTCAGCCTTGGATATATTTTTTCTGATGAAATAAATGGCATAAGGCAACTTGTCATCTATCTAGCCTAGAGTTTCTCCTATAGCTTTGTCAGAGGCATTAACATGGATGTGGAAAGGAAGAGCCCAATTTGGGCCTCAGAGTATGGGTGCAGTAGTCAACTTGTCCTTTAAGGTTTCTAGGGCTCTTGGTAGCTTTCTGACCTGAAAAAATCAAAGTCCTTGGCCAATAGTCCAAACAAAGGTGAGGCTACTTTGCTGAAGTCCTTTATGAATATCCTCTATTATCTAGCTAAGCCCAAGAAACTTTTGACATCCCTCTACTTATGAGGAGTAAGGACCCTCTTTATGATAAAAATTTTATTTGGGTCCACTTGCAATCCTTCCTGGGATATTGAGTGAACTAGAACAGTTCCTACATTCATCAAGAACTCACACTTCTCAGGACTAAGGGATAGGTTCATTTCAATGAATTTATTTAATACTTTCCCCAAGTTAGAGAGAGCCTCTAGGAAATCACACCCATAGGGAGTGAAATCATCCATATAAATTTCTATAGAGTCATGGACTAGCTCTGCAAAGATGCTCAGAACTTCCCTTTGAAAAGTGGCAAGGGAATTACATAATCCAAAAGGAAGGACCCTATAAGAAAAGGTACCCCAAGGAAAAGTGAAGGTGGTTTTATCTTGGTCCTCTAGGCTGATCTAGATCTGATTGTAACCACTGAATCCATCCAGGAAAGAGAAGAACTTCTTTCCTGCAAGACCATCCAAGACTTGATCAATGAAAGGTAGAGGGAAATGGTCTTTTTTGGTGGCTTTGTTTAACTCTCTGTAGTCCACACAAATCCTCCATTTTCTTTGGGACCAGAACTAGAGGAGACACCCACTCACTATCTAAGATGGGGTAAATGAACCCTGCATCCAACAAGTTCTGCAGTTCTTCTTTAACTATGTCTTTGAGGGATGGGTTCATTATCCTCAGAGGTTGGCACGCTGGCTTGCAAACTTTCTTGGTGTAAATGTGGTGAGTACACATCGAAGGGTGCACTCCCTTCATTTTCTTATAAATTCAGGCAAAGGCATCCATATGATCTCTTAACATGTCACATAAATCCTTTTCCTGATGTGCATAGAGAGAGGGGCTGATTTTCAATGATCTAGATGGACCAAATTCTATCATCTTGACATGAGTAGGACTTGAGTCAGCTAGGCAAAAATCATTCTAAGAGTTATCTTCAACTTTCTTTACTAACTCATCAACAGACATGGTGTTGGGGGGCTAATTATGGAGGATTTGATCAATCAGGTCGTCTTCATCAGGTTTCCCCCATACTATTGTAGCATCGAGGGTATAGATTGGGTAAGGTGTGGTAGAGTAGACTTCATGTTCCCCCTCCTCTTCCAACCATAAAGGTAAGTCATGCTCTAGAGATGGTTGAGCGGGAGGGTACAAGACTAATTGTTTGGACAAATGCCCATTTTTAATGGTCATATTCCCAGCCCCGCAACTTATGTAACCATCAAGAGTGGCTAGCCATGGCCTTCTAAGGATGAGAGGATAAAAATTGAACTTGGTCTTAGGTTGGATAACTAAGAAGTTAGCAGGGTATTCTGAGGAATCAATGGAGACCATCACATCCTCAACAACTCCCTCAAGAGCAACTATGGATCTGTTTGTAAGATGCAAGAATGTTGTGGTCTTCCTTAATGATCCTTGGAGATTCAATTTAAGAATAGTATCCTTAATCATCAAATTGATGGCATCCCCAAGATCAATCAAAGTATGGGGGACAATCATACCATCAATGTGCACATCTACCACAAGATTTCCAAGGTCTAGATACTTTGGCCAAAGTTTGACTAGCCCTACCCTTCCTTCTGGCTGCCCTAGAATGATTTTTAAAAACTCTCTTAATATCATCATAAGATAACTTGTAGATGTCCCCTCCCAACAACATGTTTAGGGTTTCTAGGAGATCTTCCCTAGTCCCTCTAAGAAGGACTAGCTTGAGTGATTCAGGATCAAGGGTTCATCTATCCCTTTCGTAGATGAGTTGGAACCTTTCCTCATAATCTTCCAAAGATTCAACATGTCCCAAGGTCATTCTAAATATTTCCTCTTTGGTGTCTTTGGAACTACAATAATCCATGTACTTGTTGTTGAAGGCTTGTTGCATTTGAGCCCAGGTAGTGATGTTGTCCCCAGGTAAACCCATGAACTAGTGCAAGGCTGCATCCTTAAGGGTGGATGGGAACAACTTCAACTTCTGGTCGTCAGAGGTATAATCATAAGTTCTGTAGATGACAGCAAACTCAAACAAAAAGGTATCGGGGCCCTCTGATGTTAAGCCATGGAAGCGAGGAAGGGAAAAGGGGGTTATGTTTTTCATCCTAGCATCTCCTTTGGTTTATCTAATGGGAAAAGCACCCTCAGTTCTATTTTTAGGTCCTATTGTAGAAGCTACAACCACCCTCCAAAATTTTGCCTTAGCTTCATTTCGGAGCCTCCCTACCAACCTTTCACAACAACATGTCTTGCTTCATCAAGAACACAAGCTTCAGTGATTTTCTTGCTGAATGACAGCCTGTTCATTAAATCTTGTTGCATCCCCCTCAGAGGATGTTTCACCGGACTTGGTCCAGGTGCAGCCTGAGAAGATCCCTCAAGAAATGGAGCAATTCTGGAGGGAAACCAGCCTTCGCTCCAGAAATTGCACAATTCTCTCTCGCAGCCTGCTGGGCTCCAGAATTGCGCAAATCTGCCTATCATTGCTCAATGGAAAAATTGCGTAAATCCTCCCAGAAGGACTGCTCAGCCCAGAAATTGCGCAATCCTGGGCAGCAGTCAGCTGCTCTACCCAGAAATTGCACAAATCCTCTGGGCATCCAGCCTAGCTCCCTCCTAGAAATGCGCATTTTTTCCTCCTAGCTGAGCAGACTATTACATGTGCAGTTGAGTTGACCTGTTCCCTCCAAGACCGAGAAAAATTGATTTGCATGCATGAGTTGCTCCTCCCAAGGCAGCATGCAAAGGCATCCCTTTTTCTCAGGGATCTAGTTTTAGTAGCTGGAGGTTACATGCAAGGATCATTTCAGAAGCCTCCCACTAAGTGTTTCTCTTCCTCGATTTATGGCATGCACATCACAACCTTGATCTTATCAAAACTCATCAACCGGACACTGCAGAGCTCATTCCTCACATCGACCTTATAGCTCTGACATCCCACGTTGCATCTAGGAGTCGTCGGCACATTTAAATCAGCTGTTTTGGGGTAAGGCCACTTTTCATGTCTTGCGTTGCATTTATAGCGCTTTTTTGTTTCTCTCTGTATGAATGTTGTCTGCTCGATTTTAGTGAGTGCTTGTTGTTGTTTTGATACATACTCGCTTATACTAGCACCATTTTAGTTTTCGTTAACATCTCACTGTTGTCGCATGCATGAAACTATTTTTCACGAACGGTTGTCGATTCGGCAACTCGCCTCACCCACATGCATGATGTTCTATTTTTTGAATCTTTCATCCACTGTTTTCATGCATGATCATTAAATTATGTTTACACTTAGTATCACCATGCATTCACATTCACATTTGCTTTCAGTTGCCTGTCGGCAGGTCTGGGCAGCCTTGGCCTAGACTCTGCCTCACCAAGACAACATTGCGCAATCCTGAGAGAGAAGGCTCTGTCTCCCTCTCAGGAAATGCGCATTTCTGCCCAGTGACTGTCCTCCAGTCTTTCATTGTGCAATTCTGAGGGACAATGACCGCTGGCCCAGAAAATTGCACAATGAAGTCACTAAGCCTGCAACCATTGCCAGCTGAGATTGCCCATTGCGCAATTCCAATAGTCATAAGCCAGGATGGATTGTGAATTGCTCTATTCCAGCAGTCAGTCAGCCTCCTCACAGCCTAGACTATGCCTTGTGCAGTCTTGGCAGTCAGTCTCCCAACCTCCCGTCAAGAATTGTGCAACCTTCATGATTAGTCACACAGGTATGTTGCAAGTCAGTTCTCAAGTTCATTTTGGTTTTCGACTGACAGATTCCTTGCCATGAGTGTTTCCATGTCTCCAAGTATCATAGGTGCTCATCTAAATCTTCGCAGTACAGGTACAATGGTTTCTAGGAGAGAAGAGTCGAAGACACCGTTCAGAGCACACTTGGGGATGCAGTCGATCAAGTGTCTATGAACTTTCCTACCCACGAAGACATCAAGTTGCTCGTAGACAAGGACATCAAGATATGATAGTAGCAGCATCATAGCAAGCGACACCATCAACAGCAACTGAAGGTAGCATACCAGATGCAACGAATGGAAGAGGAGGTTTTTTGACACACATAGGCGGAACAAAGTTGCAAGCTCAAACAAACCCACTTGTAATGAAAGAAACTTTGGAGACTCAGGCTATGAGGTGACGACGTGACTTGAAGGTTGTGCAGAGGTAGAGAATGAAATAGAGAAGGAGTTGCATGTGCTGAAGTAGCAACTCAAGGAATAAGAGGAGCTACATAGACAAGAGAATGAGTTACAGCAGGCACAGGGATAGTAGGGGGCGCAACATGCACATACAGATGAAACTGCGCTCATACAAGTTATAGATTCATCCCAACAGCTAGCACGAATCATACATGGTGAGTGGTGTTGTTGATCACATGCAAGGGAATTCAACAACATGCATGTCATTGTGCGCACACATGCAATCTAACCCATTTGGCACACTCACCGAGGCAAAGACAAGAAGCGAGTCTAACTGGAACTAAACATGTAATTGATAGTTGATGCGCATGACCACCAACACACACTGGAATATCAACACGAATACTATGCATCAGTGTGTTTCTGGTTCCTTCACACCCAAGAAGACCATGCACATCCTAGTAGACGAGTTGGCTTGAGGAGCCATACCAATGCACCCGGATGCAACGGAGGCAAGAGTTTGCTTCAACAAGATGTCACAATGGAGTTCATGCACACCATCACAGATGACCAATCTTGGCATCATCTCACCACCTTCACCATCACAAGCATGTCAAAGAGTTGGTCTCACCATAATGGACCAAGTGTCAGTGATGTCTTGCATGGCTTGCTCAAGCCATTTTGTCTCACATGGGCACATGTGCATTGTAATGTAACGTCTTGTCAAGTGGAAGTTCAAGTGTCGATAGTTGAATTTAACAATCATAGAGTAGAAGAAGAGTCATGAGGGTAGATGAACTGTCACAAAGGGGAATGTCAAGGGTCACCCCACCCTTTGCTATAAATAGAACCTCATAACTCATTGTAAAGGCTTTTGGTCAGCCAAGCTTCTGATAAGACTATCTTGGAGAGAGCTTGGATAGTATTGTAATGAGCCTTGGCTTCTCCACTACATAGAGCTAGTATATCTCTTTGGAGGAGCAGGCGGTTGTGGCTGTAACATTTTGTTGTCAGAACTAGTGGTTATACATGGATGTATTGTATGACTAGAACTTGCACTTCTTAATATAATAGAGCGAACACGTTTCATGCATATGTTGTATTGTATTCTATGCTATCTGGTTTACTCTAAATGATATATGTATTTGTTTTCTTACGCATGCATGTATGTACTATTATGTGTATGTATGTACGAATCTTTTTGAAACATGTTGTTGGTTTAACCATCACTTTGGATTTCCAACTAACTTGCCTTCCATGTTGTGATGCATCTTTGCTCCTGTGTTCCCTTATTAACTCCATGCTATCATAGGTTTCCAAGGGGTGCACTCAACTCACCCTCCATGTGTTAGAACCTCTCATGCACCTTCCTTGGCTTGTTGCTGCTGTCACACCCTTGCTACCAACAGAGACATCTTACTTGCCTCTATGTGAAATCATGATCAAGGCATTACCATACGACCCACTTCTGGGACTCCTACACCAAACGGTCTGAGGTCTAATTGGGACTTCTTACCGGGGAAATCCCCTTACATGTTGGAGGGTCCAACACTGTCAACATTTTGGTGCTAGAAGGAGGTTCATATGACAAGCCGAGCCCTCATCGTCTGTTATGAATATTCACACATCTATCATGGAGTTTGTTATAGTTCACCCTCTGAAATGTCTGTCCAACGGACATATCTTTCACGTCGAGAGGGAGTTCTGGGATCACTTGTCAAAAGTCACATATGATGGTGAAGGTGAAGTGGCCTAGCCTGAGCACTTATATGACTTCCATGCACTCATGCAGGGCATGGAGGATTTTAATGAAATAGAGGTATGTTCGCTGCTCACACACACACTTCACGACCACCCATCACAATGGTGTGGCACACTACCTTATAACTGCTTGAACTCATTCAAGAAGTTCAACGCTCTAATTGAATATGTTTTCCACTATTTTGATCTTGAAGTGCTTGATAAAAAATTGTTAAAACAATGGACCCGCACGAATCACCTATGGAGTTTTCAGAGTGCTTCCGTCTATTCATGTTTGAAGCTCCAAAAAGCCAGATGAAATTTCACTATCTTATGGATAGATTCAAATACTGCCTTGTCCAATCTGTCAATCCCAAGAAGAATTTCAAGCTTAAAACCCACTCAACGTACTTTGGTGATGGAGTTGCGCAATCATAGATGGACACAGTCACTGTCACAAGTGATTGTCTGTCGTCCCCTCATAAAACATCTCGAATGTCGCCGAGTTATTTGGGAGAGCATGTACACACCTCTGTTCAACCATCATCCTCCCTACATTGCTCCTTCTAATTTTTGTACCTCGTCACATGTATTTTGTACCTCAACCTTCGTATTCAAACTGGGATAATCCTCCAGATGACACTGTCTTGTGTTCTTCCATTCCAGACTCTACACCTATTTTGAACGAGGATCGATCTATCGACAGAGTTGGTGTTGCACAACCAACATGCGCTGACATTCATGAAGAGCATGACTGGGAGCTTGAACATCCACCGGCAGCAGAGGACCATCCCTATCTGTCCGTACCTCCTCTGTTTTTTCCTGACCTCCTTGGTGATCCTGCCATCCCTGATTTTTCATGTGTATCTCCGTCCATATGGAAGCACCCATTGTTTATCATTCACAAGATACACCAGATGTCAGTCCATCATCTGAAAACAGAGAGGACCGATCATTCTTTGAACATCCACTTGATTTTTCATCTATCTTTTATGGAAACATAGAGGATGAACATTCTTGCTTCTCATCTACCCCTCTGTGCGATTCATCGAATCATGAGGATGCCAACCAACATCCTGCATTTTCTGATCTTAGTTGTTGTGATCTCTTCACCTCATCATCCGATCATGATGTTGATTCACTCTTTGTTAATCCGTCTAAGCCACTGGTCTACGATGATCCATCTATCAATGAAGACGAAACCCCCCAGATTGTCGAGGCACTTCAGCCCGAGCTGATGGTTATGTTAGGCCCTCGCTGTCCTGAGGTTGGTTTCACTTCTGATCAGGAAATTTTTCAAACATGCAAGGCTCCTCATCACTCATCTATATGCATTCAAGATCAATATAATAATCAGATTTCACTTCCTCCACTCGAACTACATGATCCCATTGCTCATGCATTGGAGGAATCTTACTTAGAAAGCACACTTGCACAAGGTAAGTGGTCTACCTTCCTCATGTATGCTTTCATATCACAACCAAGAGTGTGTGTATGCTTAACATCTGCATGTAGTGTCACACAACATCATGTTATGTTCACGGATTGCATGTCATGCACTTTCACTCATTTTTGTTTGTGGACATTTGTAAGCTCACAGTGTGTTTGTCTTCATTGTTGTATCTTTCACAGTTGTTGGTCCGCACAACCATGTTGCTCGCGTACCATGCCTTCAACATGGGTCAACCAATGCGTCGATGGCTACATTGGAAGTATCACTTCATGTGATCAGGCCCATGCACCATTAGCTTAGGAGTAGGAGTAGCGCTTTCTTTCAGTTTGCTTGCTTGCATGCTTGTTTTCTTTCTTGCTTTGCATGTTTGTTGGTCTGCTTGCTTGTTTTCTTAATCACTTCGCTTTTGCATTTACTTTTTCTTCTACTTGCTTTGTTTTTTGTTTGCTTGTTTTCGTCCATAGGTTAGTTTCGCATAAAACCATGCATAACTCTTGAAACAAGCTAGGTAAAGTACAAGAGGCCTTGTGCAGCTATCACTACTTGGTTATCTGTCATCCTCCCTCTATATGAAGAAATTGTTGTATTTAGTCCATGATACCTCAATGGAAAATATGTATTGTTCGAAGTGAACCTGGGTGAAAAGACAACGCTTGCACGCTAACTAGTATCGCCTACTCTAGTCAGTTGTTTTTGGGTTAATCCTTGTCAGCTCAGCCAAGTAGAGTAAGGTGAGGGGGGAAACCTTAACAAGCACGTCAGAGGTATACATAAACTACTTCTGTAAAGGAACAACCTCTTCTGCTCTCAATAAGTCAGGATCCATCTTCCGCCTCTGAAATGAATAAGTGTTATGCACAGTTACGAAGATGAAAAAAAAAAAAAAAAAAGTGAAAAAAGTTTGAAAAAAATGAAAATGAATAAGGAAAAAGAAGAGAAAGGCTTCCTGTGCAGAGAGGTGATGCAAGTAACTCCACCGGGGTACTGACGAGGCTCACTGGTAGTGGAGCCATGCTTTTGTTCCTGCGTGACTCCGCTGGGGTATTGTCCAGGCCTATTGGCAACGGAGCAACACCAAAGATGAAACTAAGACTCTGACAACTATATTGCTTGTCCATCATATACTCCTCAACCCCAATCAAAAAAATTGTGTTGGATTGGCTTGGAATGTGTGTTGACCAACCAAGGGCTTGGCAGATGCTACATATTACAATCAAGCAAATGTGGAAACCAAGACAAACTGAGAATTGAACACTACTTCGTGAGGTGTTAGACTTGCTTTTCACGAACAAGGGCCATTTAGAGAGCTGGAGTTCTACCAGTGTGTTGCCAAGTGTTGTAGTGGCTACAACCACCCTCCAAAATTTTTCCTTAACTTCATTTTGGAGCCTCCCTACCAACCTTTCACAACAGCATGTCTTGCTTCATCAAGAACACAAGCTTCAGTGCTTTTCTTGCAGAATGATAGCCTGTCCATCAAAGATAGTTGCATCCCCCTCACAGGCTATTTCACTGGACATGGTCCAGCTGTAGGCTGAGCAGCTCCCTCAAGAAATTGTGCAATTTTGGAGGGCAGCCAACCTTCCCTCCAGAAATTGTGCAATTTTGTATGGCAGCCCGTTGGGCTCCAGAATTATGCAAATATGCCTCTCACTGCTCACTGGAAAAATTACGCAATTCCTCCCAGCAGTATTTCTCAACCCAGAAATTGTGTAATCCTAGGCATCAGTCAGTTGCTCTGCCCAGAAATTGTGCAAATCCTCTGGGTAGCTAGTCAATCTCCCTCCCATAAATGCGCATTTTTTCCTCCCAGCTGAGGTGACTGTTGCATGTGCAGTTGAGTTGAATTGTTCCCTCTAGGACTGAGAAAAACTAATTTTCATGCATGAGCTGCTCCTCCAAAGGCATCATGCAAAGGCATCCCTTGTTTCAAGGATCTATTTTTAGCAGTTGGAGGTTACATGCAAGGATCATTTCAAAAACCTCGCACCAAGTTTTGCTCTTCCTAGATTTGTGGCATGCACGTCACAACCTTTATCTGATCAAAACTCATCAACCGGACATTGCAGAGCTCATTCCTCACATCGACCTTGCAACTTTGACATCCCACATTGCATCTAGGAGTCATCGGCACATTCAGCTAAGATGTTTTGGGGTAAGCCCGATTTTCATGCCATGTGTTGCATTTCTGGTGCTTTTTGTGTTTCGCTTCGTATGAATGTTGTCTACTCGATTTTAATGAGCGTTTACTGTTGTTTTCATACATACTAGCTTTTACTAGCACCATTTCAGTTTTCGTTAACATCTCACTGTTGTCGCATGCATGAAACCGTTTTTCACGAACGGTCTCCACATTCATGATGTTCCGTTTTCTGAATCTTTCATCCACTATTTGTATGCACGATCATTCACTTATGTTTACACTCAGCATCGCCATGCATTCACATTCACATTCGCTTTCAGTTGACCGTCGGCGGGTCTGGGCAGCCTTGGCCCAGACTTTGCCTCACCAAGATAGCATTGCGAAATCCTGAGAGGGAAGGCTTTTTCTTCCTCTTAGGAAATGCACATTTCTTCCCAGTGACTATCCTCCAATCTTGCATTACGCAATTCTGAGGGACAGTGACTGTTGGCCCAGAAAATTGCGCAATGCAGTCACTAAGCCTGCAACCATTGCCAGCTGAGATTGTGCATTGCACAATTCCAGTAGTCAGCAGCCAAGTTGGACTATGCATTGCTCAGTTCCAGTAGTCAGTCAGCCTCCTCACAGCCCAGACTGTGCCTTGCATAGTCTTGGTAGTTAGTCTCTCGACCTCCCGGCAGAAATTGCACAACCTTCATGATCAGTCACACAGGTATGTTGCAAGTCAGTTCTCAAGTTCATTTTGGTTTTCAACTGACAGATTTCTTGCCATGAGTGTTGCCATGTCTCCAGGTATTGCAAGTGTTCATCTACCTCTTAACAGTATAGGTACAATGGTTTCTTGGAGAGCAGAGTCGAAGGCACCGTTCAAAGCACACTTGGGGATGTAGTTGATCAAGTGTCTATGAACTTGCCTACCCACGAAGACATCAAGTTACTCGTAGACAAGGACATCAAGATATGACGGAAGCACCATCAACAGCAGCTGAAGGTAGCATACCAGATGCAACGAATGCAAGAGGAGGGTTGTTGACAACACAGAGGTGGAACAAAGTTGCAAGCTCAAACAGTTCCACTTGTAATGAAAGCAACTTTGGAGACTCGGGCTATGAGGTGAGGGCGTGACATGAAGGTCACGCGAAGGCAGAGAATAGAACAGAGAAGGAGTTGCATGTGCTGAAGCAACAACTCAAGGAAGAACAGGCACTGCATAGGCAAGAGAATGAGTTGCAGCAGGCACAGGTACAGTAGGGGGCAGAACATGCACAGACAGATGAAACTGCATCCATACAAGTTATAGATTCATCCCAGTAGCTGGCACGGAGTAGACATCATGAGTGGTTTTGTTGATCGCATGCAAGGGAATTCAACAACATGCATGTCATTCTACGCACGCATGCGATCTAACCCATTTGGCACACTCACTGAGGCAAAGACAAGAAGCAAGTCCAATTGGAGTTGAACATGTAGTTGACAGTTGATGTGCATGACCACCAGCACACATTGGAAGATCAACATGGATAGTA
Organism: Pinus tabuliformis; assembly: GCA_031772625.1. Taxonomy (NCBI): domain Eukaryota; kingdom Viridiplantae; phylum Streptophyta; class Pinopsida; order Pinales; family Pinaceae; genus Pinus; species Pinus tabuliformis. The sequence continues at coordinate 1,489,091,971 of CM062816.1, read as the reverse complement.
TGCATCAGTGTGTTTCCAGTTCATCCGCACCGAAGAAGACCATGCACATGCCCGTAGACAAGTTGGATGGAGGAGCCATACCAATGCAGCTGGATGCAATGGAGGCAAGAGTTCGCTTTAGCAAGATTTCACCATGGAGCGCATGCACACCATCACGGATGACCAAGCTTGGCATCAGCTCACCACCTTCACCATCACCAGCATATCAAAGAGTTGGTCTCACCACAATGGTCAGAGTGTCAATGATGTCTTGCATGGCTTTCTCAAGCCATTTTGTCTCACATGGGCACATGTGAATTGTAATGTAACATCTTGTCAAGTGGAAGTTTAAGTGTCGATAGTTGAATGTAACAGTCATAGAGTAGATGAAGAGTCATGAGGGTAGATGAACTGTCACAAAGGGGAATGTCAAGGATCACCCCACCCTTTGCTATAAATAGAAACTCATAACTCATTGTAAAGGCTTTTGGTCATCCAAGCTTCTGATAAGACTATCTTGGAGAGAGATTGGATAGTATTGTAACAAGCCTTGGCTTCTCCACTGTGCAGAGCTAGTATATCTCTTTGGAGGAGTAGGCGGTTGTGGATGTAATGTTCAGCTGTCGAAACTAGTGGTTAGACATGGATGTATTGTATGACTGGAACTTGCACTTCTTAATATAACAGAGACAACACGTCTCATGCATATGTTTTATTGTATTCTATGCTATTTGGTTTACTCTAAATGATATATGTATTTGTTTTCTTACGCATGCATGTATGGACTATTCTGTGTATGTATGTATGAATCTTTTTGAAATGTGTTGTTGGTTTAACCATCACTTTGGATTGCTAGCTAACTTTCCTTCCATGTTGTGATGCATCTTTGCTTATGTGTTCCCTTCTTAACTCCGTGCTATCACAGGTTTCCAAGGGGCGCACTCATCTCACCCTCCGTGTGTTAGAACCTCTCATGCACCTTCCTTGGCTTGCTACAGCTGTCACACCCTTGCTACCAACAGAGACATCTTACTTGCCTCTGTGCGAAATCGCAGTCAAGGCATTACTGTACGACCCACTGCTAGGACTCCTACACCAAACAGTCTGAGGTCTAATTTGGACTTCTTACTGGGGAGATCCCCTTACATGTTGGCGGGTCCAAGACCGTCAATGGCTCCATTATCATTTTCAATCCCATTTCTATTTTCAGCCATGGTGTAGGTTGGTGGAATGATTTCTTCCTCTTCTTCCCCAATAGGCTCTTCAAAAATATTTGGTTGTTCACCTAATGGGTCCTCTAGCTCACAACCACCAAAGAAGAGGGAAGGTTGGTTGTTTGATGGTGTGGGGGTATTTGGAAAAAAATTCCCTAGGTTGTCTCTACTCCTACGAGGCATGAAAGAAATTTGTTTTTTATTTTTCTTTTAGGGTTTTTTTTTTCAGAACTACTTGCATAATGGAGAGAAAGTAGAAATTGCAACTATTTGTTGAATGGAACTACTTGCGGGATGGAAAGAAAGCGTACATTGCAACTATCTATTGAATTCAAAACAAAAGGAAATCATGAATTGCATCTACTTACTGAATGGTAAATAGAAAGGAAAGAAAAAATTATTACTGTGTGTTCTGCGAAAACTAACTCAAAAGAAATGAACCACAGATGTCTAAAATCCAAAAATTACATCTACCTAAAGACCTCCCCGACAGCAAGCGCCAAAAAGTGATGAGCCCCAGTATTGCAACAAGGATGCTGCAACTCCTAGGGTGAGCAACTTTAATTTATCAACCTGGGGTTCGTACAAACTTGGAGGTGACAATGCTATATGCACACAGCAAATGCAATAGTCTACTCTTGTCACTTCTCAACTGGCGTGATAAACCACTAGGGTTTCTCAAACCAGTCTTCTAGTGACTAGAAGGAGGTTGACTACTAACAGTGAATGTAAAGCTATATTTAATGTAGAAATTATTTGCTTGCTTGTTCTAAGGAAATGAAAGTGCTAAATAGAAAGTGTTATGGAATGACATGAAATTACCTAGCTAAGAATTAATACACATTACTTGCAGAAAAGACCTAATTTAACCTTACATTCTATCATCTACCTACCTGAACTAAGTAGACATGGAAATTATCCTAACATTTCTATCACTGATGTATGCATGCCCTAGTTAAATATTGCAAAAAAAAGTCTTTTGGTTTTCAATTTAGAAATGTAAATGTTAAGCTAAACAAGCTGATCTTTTGCAGGTGAGGAAGGTATGGAAAAATTGGTCCAACATGACATTGAAGGATATGGAGGTCAAGTTGAAGTCCTATTCTAGGCTTTGATCATCATTTATGCCCAAAACAGTCTAAAACAAGATGCTACATGTTTTCCTGTAGTTGCTACATGATTTCCTATAGTTGCTACATGATGTCATGTAGTTACTACAGGATGCCCTGGTTTACTACAAGAAACTTAGCTGAAAGTTGTAAGAAGGTAAGGAAGGTGAAGGAAAGTGCTAGGAATATGTATAATGGTGGAATAAGGTATGGGGAAGGTGCACACTATCCAAGGATCAACCCAGATCTCCAAGATGGTTGGATTTTCTCAAGGTGGTTGTCCATGGTGGCTAGAAAAAAAAAATTTGAATTAGTGATTGGTAGGATTGGGTGAGAGGTGGAGAAGACTTAGATGAGGCTGGTGGAATGAGTTCCTCCCTGTAGATCAGCAACTCCTACAACAACACATATTATTTTCTTTATTCATGCACAACTTTATGTAAATGTGGAAAAGATGAGTTGAATTTGAGAAATTGATTTATTGATGGCTAATGGCTTAAATCTACGGAATGGAATTCTTTCTAATCTAAGAATCCAAAATGAAAATTTCAGGTGCTTCTAATAGATCTTCAACAATGATCTACCCAACAAGAAATCCTAAGTTATGTAATAACCAAAAGATAAATATGTTTTGGGGGTTATGAGAGTGGGGCCCTGAAACCATGATCCCATGAGGGAGATGAGGATGAGGTGACTATCACAAGATTTTCTAAAGTCTTTTCTTTCACTACTGTAACACTGATCTACTTCTCCAACTAATGGAAGCAAAACTAACCAATCATTCAAAGACTTGTAAATTAAACAAAGAAGAGATAACTTCAGCAACTAATCTATGATTCTAATCTAAGAATACATGTACAAAAAGAGAAACCTTTACTTCTAGGGTTGGGCCCTAACCCGAGAGCTTCAACCCTCTGAGTCAAATCAGTCCTGGATCAAAGAAACCCTTTTCATTATAACCAAAATGTTAAAAATAACATGAGAATAACAGTCACAATATCTTAGCTCGAAATTGCCTCTTGGCTACAATAAAAAGTCCAATCCTAATGAGGCCCTAGGCCTTCTTATTTATACAACTGAAGCTACCAACAACTTCCTTAAAATTAGGGAGGCTTGGCTCCCAAACTCAAGATTAACTTGTCTTCAACTATCGCTGACTTGGCTTCCAATGAACTCGGTGGGCTTTGTTGGTTGTAACTCTGAGCTGATGAGATCTGGTGGAGGAATATTTGAGTCATTGAGGAGTTAAGGAGGGAGACCCAATCTCCTAAAATCCCTCTTGCTTGTTTACTTCGATTTCCTGCACTTAAATTAGCCCAAAACTGCTCCAAATCCTGCAATTAATTCACATTAGGCCACATGACATAACATCTTACCTTTGCCCTTCTCACTAAGAAAAATATAATAAAACATGTAAAGAAATGTGAGAAAAGTTGAGTTTAATAAGCTGGAGAGTGGCATTAAGGCCCATATAATTTACCGATTGATGAGCCTCATTAGCATCTTTACACTAAGGTTTTCCAACATCATCAAAAAATTGGTGTGGATCTTTTGAAATGGCATGACTCAAAATATAGATTCCTTTAGACTGTGGTTGATTCAAGGCTAGATAGATTAAATTAGTTGCATCATAGCCAAATCTATAAGGATGATTTCTCTTACGAAGACTCCTCCTCGAAGAATTATCGATAATGGGTTTCTCTTGTATAGGTTGTTAGAAAAAATATATATTACAGATCAATGGAACACATAAAATATTGCAGAAACACAAACACAGAAAACACATAAAATAAGAGAGACACATAAATACGTGGTTCACCCAATTTGGGCTATGTACACAGAGAAACAACTAGTCCTTCCTTTATATTATCCAGCAAAATGAAAAGATACAACCTACAACAAATCCATTGTAATTTCCTCTTCACTCTCACACAATATCCTCTGTCTTCCCTCGCTCAGAATACACGTATCAAAAAACGCAATACAATTCCATCGTATATAGTGAGGGATTTCCTTCTAGGGGAAAAAACCCCAAATTAAACATAAATTATACTGTCATATCATCCACCCAATGAATGACCCAGATTTCCTACGAAATTACAATATTTTACAACGAAATTTTACATCTATTTTTAGCTTTGGAGGCACTGCCCCAAGCCTCACTTGCCCCCAGACCCTTGTAGGGGGGGACAAGTCCCCTCCCCCATGTTAAGGGGTGTACATTATTCCTGGGGTATACATCCAACTGAAACAAAGACCTCTGAATAAAGAAGATAATCAGGCTCCACACCCAACAATCTCCCACTTGGAGACTGATTATAGCAACTCTGCCGCTGCTTCATTTACTGGACAATGACTCCACTCTAGACTTGGTTGTTTCTCATATTCATCATCATACTTGAAGACCAATTGAAACCAAGAAGAATCTCATTTTATCCCTGGTTACAACTTTTTCTTAACATATCTGTAGGATTCTGGCTAGTGTGTACCTTTTCCAGCTTCAACTATCCATCTTCCAACACTGACCGTATGAAATGGTAGTTGAGATGTATATGTTTAGTCTTGGAATGAAATGATGAGTTCTTTGAAAGATGAATGCCACTCTAACTATCACTGTATAACCTTACCAACTCCTTCTTCTTACCCAATTCATCAAGAAACCTTTTTAACCAAATCATTTATTTACTAGCCTCTGTAGCAGCAACATACTTTGCTTTCATCGTTGAAAGAGTAACAACTCTTTGCAATTTTGAAACCCAACTAACATTTGTTCCACCTATAGTAAACACATACCCTGTGGTACTCCTCCTATTATCTCTATCACCTGCGATATCTGCATCAACATATCCCTGTAGAGCAATGTTTGAACCATCAAAGCATAATGCTTGATTTGTGGTACCTCCCAAATACCTGAGAATCCATTTCACTTACATCTAATGTTCTTTTCATGGATTGTTCATGTACCTTCTTACAACTCCCACTACATGTGCAATATCAGGCCTTGTGTAGACCATTGCCTACATTAAGCTTCCAACTGATGATGCATATGGAACTTTAGACATATAATCCATCTCTTCCTGAACCTTGGGACACATCTCCTTACTTAGTTTAAAATGGCTAGCCAAAGGTGTAGTAACTGGTTTTGTGTTCTACATATTAAATATTTCCAACACCTTTTGTATGTACTCACTATGAGATAGTGTTAATTCGTGATTTTTCATCTCTCTAGTTATTCTCCTACCAAGGATTTGTTTTGCAGCACCCAAATCCTTCATTGTAAATGAATTTTCCAATTTTCCTTTGAGTACATTTATTTCCTGCATATTAGACCCTACAACAAGAATGTCATCTACATACAATAACAATATAATATAGCTGCCATCATTTTTTCTTTTGAGATAAACACAATGATGAAAGTAACATCTAGTATAACCTTGTTCAGACATAAACCTGTCAAATGTTAGATTCCATTGCCTTGGAGCCTGTTTTAAGCCATACAAGCTCTTCTTCAACCTGCACACTACTTTCTCCTTCCCTTTGACCTCATATACTTGTGGCTGCTGCATATAGATCTCTTCCTCCAAATCCCCATGGAGAAAGGTCATCTTTACATCTAACTACTCAAGATGCAAATCTTCTGTTGCTACTAGACTTAAAATATCTCTGATTGAAGTCATTTTAACAACAAGATAAAATGTTTCATCAAAGTCTATACCTTTTTCTGTGCAAACCCGTTCACCACAATTCTAGATTTATACCCTTTCCTACCTCCATCTTCTTCCTTCAACCTATAAACCCATTTATTCTGCAATGTTGTTTTACCTCCAGGAAACTTGACTAAGTCCCAATTTTGGTTATGTACTAAGGAGTCCATCACTTCTTTCATGGCTAGCTCCCACTTCTTCCTAGTTTCTACCTGCATTTCTTCTTCACAACATTCTCGTTCACCAGAATCAGTCAACAATACATAATATAATGAAGGAGAGTATCATTCAGGGGGTCTACTTATCCTGGTAGATCTTCTAACACCACTTTCGGGTGTTTGAGGTGCCTGTTGCTATTGTGGTTGATGTTGTTGTTCTGGTTGTTGATCATTATGATTTTTAGACAACTTTAATTTTTCTGTGATCTCATCAAGAATTATGTATTCTCTTTTTTCTTTTTCCAGTTTCTTTTCCTGCATTTGATCCTTATACAAAACCTTTTCATTGAATATGACATCTTTGCTCCTATTGATTTTGTGATTTTCATAATCATATAAGCAATAACCAAAACCATTAACACCATATCCAATAAAGGTGAATTTCTTTGATTTTTCCTCAAGCTTTGTTCTATTTTCTTTATTAATGTGCACAAATGCTTCACAACCAAAAGTCTTTAAAATAAGTAGTTTACCTTTTTACCTGTCCATGCCTCCTATGGAATACCACCATCAAAGTAACTTGAAGGCCCTCTATTTATTAGATAAAAATTAGTATCTACATCATCTACCCGAAATTGTAAAGGCAATCCTGGATGGAATCTCATGCACCTTGCACGCTCCATGATTGTACTGTTCATCCTTTTTGACACACCATTCTCTTGTGGTGTTCTTGGAACTATCTTATCTCTACAAATTTTGTATTCTAAACAATACTTATCAAACTCCTTATTGTAATATTCACCTCCATTATCTGATATGAGACACTTCAACATCTTTCCTATCTCATTCTCAACCAAAGCTTTCCATTTCTTGAAAGCATCAAATATATCATATTTTATTCGAATAAAGTAAATCCAAGTTTTCCAGGTTGCATCATCAATAAAAGTAACATAATAGTGAGAGCCACCGAGATATGATACTTGAGTAGGTCCCCATACATCTACATGCACAAGATCTAATATTTCATTCTTCTTTCCTTTCCCAACTCTGAGAAATCTTACTCTCTTCTGTTTTCCATAAACACAATTCTCACAAAATTCCAAATCAACATGCTTCAAACCTCACAACAAATTTTTTGAGTGAAGAATTTGCATCCCCTTCTCACACATGTGCCTGAGCCTATGATGCCACAATGTTGTATCTACTCCTATAGAGGTTAAAGAATTAACATAATTAGAAATTCCATTACATAAATACAATGTACCAATATTTTCTCCTTTTGCTATTACCAGGGCTCCTTTAGTGACCTTCCAGGTTTTATTTGTAAAAGTAGTTACACAGCCTTCACCTCCAAACTTCCCTGTTGAAATTATATTTTTCTTGAGATCTGGAACATGCCTTACCTTCTTCAATATCCATTAGTTTCCATTATGCTATTTTATGAAAAATTTACCCATTCAAATGATTTTACAGGGTTTATCATCACCCAAACGAACATGTCCAAAATCTCCTTCAACATAATCATGAAAAAGTTTCCTATCAGGTGTGGCATGGAATGAGGCCCCTGAATCTACCAGCTAGGCATCAATATTATTTTCTAATGAAAAATCAAAGCGTCTTGCAACACATCACATGTCACACTCGCTTCATGATTGTTTTCTTGTTGCATGTCTCCTTTTCCCTTCCGCACCTTACAATCTCTCTTTAGGTGTCCTTTCTTCCCACATTTCGAGCACATTATTCCTGATCTGAACTTGGATTTTCCTTTCCTTGGATTACTGTGATATCCTGGGCTCTTTCCTCTTTCCAGTTTTCTTTCCCTAGTCTCTGCAATCAAAGCATTACTTGATGTCTCACCGGAGCTTTTCTGTCACCTTTCCTAGCTAAGGATTGCACCGACAACATCATCAAACTTTAAAGTACTAGTTCCAGAGACAGAGTTACTAATGGTCATAACTAAACCATTCCAACTTTCTGGTTATGAGCACAAAAATAACAGAGCGCTAACTTATTCATAAAAATTTACCCCTATAGAACATAATTGATTGGTAACCGTATTAAATTCATCTAAATGATCAACAACAGATGCACCTTCTGACATCTTCATATTAAATAAACTCTTTATAAGAAATACCTTATTTGAGGCCGAGGGTTTTTCATATAGCTTGGCCAATGCTGATATTAAGCCCTATGTTGTCATCTCCTTTGAAATATTAAAGGCTACCGATGTTGCTATGCACAATTGTATTGTTCCAAGTGCCTTTTTGTCAAAAATATCCCATTCTGTGTCTAACATACTCATCAGCTTCTTTGTCTTTCTGCTTAATGGTAGGTACAAATCTTTCTAATATAGATAATCTTTCATCTGTATCTTCCGCAGCTGGTAGTTTTGGTCATTAAATTTATCAACCCTAAACCTACCATCTTCCCCCATTGCTTCCACTCGAATCAGGAACCCTTCTCTCCTACGAGTTTATCAGCCAAATAGACCTTCGGCTTTGATACTAGTTGTTAGAAAATTATATATTACAGAGCAATGGAACACACAAAATATTGCAGAAACACAAACATAGAAAACAGATAAAAGAAGAGAGGCACAAATATATGTGGTTCACCCAATTTAGGCTATGTCCATGGAGAAACAACCATTCCTTCCTTTATATTATCTAGCAAAATGAAGAGATAGAATCTACAGCAAATCCGCTGTAATTTCCTCTTCGCTCTCACATAATCTCCTCTCTCTTCCCTCTCTCATAATACAAATACACATAGATGCAATACAATTCCCTCATATATAGCGACGGGTTGCCTTCTAGGGAAAAAAACATAAATTAAATATAACTTCTACTGTTAGATCATCTGCCCAATGAACGACCCAGATTGACTATGAAATTACAATATTTTACAAGGAAAATTTACATCTATTTGTAGCTTCGGGGGCGCTTCCCCCCCGCCCCCACGTGGAGGAGCGTATAATATTCTTGTGGTATACATACGGATGAAAAAGAGACATCTAAATAAAGAATATTATCAGGCTCCACACCCAACACAGGTTCTGCTAGTGCTAATGGCAGATTTTCTTCTTTATGAGGAATTTCAGTAGCACTTTCTTATTCTTCCATGTCTACAAAAGAATCACAATGATTATAACAATAATCAAAATTGAGGATGAGGTATTCGGGGAAGAAGATGATCTTGGACTATTATTTTCTTCAAAATGAACATCTCTTTAGAATAAAACTTCCTTAGAGGTAGGATCAAAGAGTCAATAAGCTTTCCTATCCTCATGGTAACCAACAAATATCAATTACTGGCTTTTCTTGTCTTTGGATTTTCGTTTTCATCTAGAATTAATGCCCAAGATGGACAATCAAATACCTTGAAAGAATATAAATCAGACTTCTCATGTGTCCAAGCTTCCATTAGAGTCATATTTTGAACTGCCTTATGAGGCATCTTGTTTTGAATGTAATTAGGACAATCAAATGGTTCAGCCCAAAAGTTAGGTGCCAAGTTCTTTGACTGAATCATGCAATTAGAAATATCCTTTAGTGTTCTATTATTCATTTTAGCTACACCATTTTGTTGAGGGGTGTAGGGAACATAATGTTGATGAAGAATGCCATGAAGAAGCACAATATTTCAATAGGCAATGGACATGATTTATCAACCCAATCCATATGTAAATGTAAAGATAATTGGATACTTGATTCACGAGCATCATATCATATGACTCCTTGTCAATACTTGCTTCCCTCAACATATCATAACAAAATTTCACAAATTGTAGTTGGTGACTCTAAACAACTTAATGTTTTGGGATTAGGCACTATACATATGGCCAATTGGTGCATTAAAAATGTGCTCCTAGTCCCTGAAATTTCTGCAAATTTATTGTCTATTTATCATATATGTCATGGTGATGAAAAAATGGTAGAGTTTTCTCCAAATCGAGTAGTTATTTGAGAACTACATGATCCTGCAGTTCTTCTTTCAATTGGATAGGCTGATCATGCCTCTATATTATATAAGTTTGTTGCTTCCAACCCTCCTGTACTTCTTCTTTTATAGCTCATGGTGATTCATTGAGTAAGCTTTGGCATGAAATATTTGGTCATCTCAATTAAAAATATTTGCAGGAGATGTACACACAAATTTGGTTACGGGTATTACAAAGGTTTCTTGTATTGATGGAGTATGTGTAGGATGTGCTCTTGGCAAACAACACCAAGATCCCTTTCCTAAAGGGAGAGCCTAAAGGGAAAAAACACCTCTTGAGTTAGTGCATAGTGATCTAATGACATTTTCAACTCCTTTTTCATGGGCCAAATATGCATTAACTTTCATTGATGATATTTCATGGTACTCTTGGGTGTATTTTCTCAAGTACAAGAGTGAATTCTTTGCAACATTCAAGACATTTAAGGCTCTTGTTGAGAAACAATCTTCATGCTCCATTAAAAAGCTACGCACAGATAATGGGGGGGAATATGTTAGCAAGGCATTTCAAAATATTTCTAAATAACATGGTATCAGAGCCCTCTCCCAAGTTCGATTCCCTGAGCTACGTTTGAGGGGGGTTTTGGATTATCACACTCACCTCATTGGGAATCAATCAAGTGGACTAACATGCATATCACATAAAAAATAATAAAAGTTATATTTCAAAACTTTATTTTTAAATTTAATTAATAACCATATATATATATATATATATAAGTCTAGATTCATCTTAACTCCGGATCTACTAAGCATGGAGAGCGATCAAATCTATTTTAGAATATAAATATATTTAATCTCTCAACACTTGGTATATTTGGAGTTAAGATGGATCTAAGCTAATATACATCCATTTGATTCAATACTTATTAAGATAAATAATGGTAATAAATATTCATGGTGGTAATTTTTTTATAAGGAAACATATGTTACACTCATGTGTCAAAATCCTTTAACAGGTAGAATATATTATTTCATTTATTTAAAAGTATAAAAAAGTGTGAAAAGCTTAAAAAAATGGGAAACAATTCATGCAAAAGATGATAAATAAATATGGTTGAGAGTTAAATTGATGATATTTTTTTGGATTTTTATAATTTAATTGCTTGTAAAATTTAGTAGAAGTGTTCATTATATTATTGTAAATCTCTCCAAAATGTGAATTAAAGGAGCATTTCACATGTATGCATTTTTTAAAGATGGGTCTAAAATTGAAAAAATGCTAGGAATGGTAAGTATTAGGCTTCGGAAGGACCCTAATTTGCATGAATCTCTTTGAATTTATCTAAACTTGTTTGAGTGATACATATTGGTACTTAAAGGGTTTACAAATTATTTGAATGGGTTTAACAAGTTCCTTCATCAACCTAGGACAATAAAATTGAATTAATGCATGCCTCAAAATTAGAAGCTACCATTATATTGCAATAGCCACCCAAGTTTTAGAAAGTACAAGACTGTAATTTCATAACATCTCTTCATGTCACATGCATAGGATTTTAATACTATCAACCTCCTCTCTACTACAACAACCACCCAAGTTTTAGAAAGAACAAGTGGATAACATCTCTTCATGTCACATGCATAGGATTTACTACTATCAACCTCCTCCTTGGTATATGAGTTACATTATTGACTACCCATTATATTCATACATTTCAAAGGTGGATTTCCCCATTCTTTCCCCATTGGATGAGCTAAGGTAGTTGTTGGGGTGTGCACCACACCCTCCACTTAGCTTATGGGAGCGAATGTGTGGCTAGGAGAAGTGTGTAGAGATCTAGATGTATGGTCGCAGTGTTATTGCATTTATTTCACGAGGGTTGATATTAGTGCATTTGGGTTCGTTTATAGCTTAACACATTTGGAGTTACAAGCATTTAGGAGATTGGAGGTTGGGATTATTTGTTCCGATAGGAGATCGAGCATCATAAATGAACACAATATCATGCGAGGTCTTGGGGAAGATGAACCCAAAGGGTGGTATTACACTTGTCGCTTGTTGATTTTGAGGTTTCCACCTTGCACGAGGACGGGGAAATGGAAAAATTTTCCTGCAACGTTATATATCACCTTTCTTGACATTCTATGGTCATGAATATTTGTACTACGTTCAAAGTGGCACCTCCTAGTTTCAACATTTTTAGTGTATGCTTAGGTCATTCTTTCTTGTCACCACAACTCGGTTTTATAAGGTAGCTTTAGTATCTCATTTAGATTGTTTGTTCATATGCTTTATTTCTCCAGTGTTCGTGGTCCTGGTCACTTTAATTTTCTATAATGGGCCTTGTTCTTTATTTCTCAGTGTCTATCTCGTATCAAGTTTTTTCTTGTTCAGTGGTATACATCCAGCTGAAACAAAGACCTCGAAATAAAGAAGATAATCAGGCTCCACACCCAACACAGGTTCTTCTAGTGCTAATGACATATTTTCTCATGCCTGAGGAATTTCAGTAGAACTTTCTTCTTCTTGCATATCTACAAAAGCATCACAATGATTAGAACCATAATCCAAATTGAGGATGAGTTATTCAAGGAAGAGGATGATCTTGGACTGTTATTTTCAGCAAAATGAACATCTCTTTAGAATAAAACTTCCTTAGAGGTAAGACCAAAGATTCAATAAGCTTTCATGTCCTCATAGTAACCAACAAATATTAATTATTGGCTTTTCTTGTCTCTGAATTTTCGTTTTCATCTGGAATTAATGCCCAAGTAGGAAAACCAAATACCCTAAAAGAAGATACATCAGGCTTCTAATGTGTCCAAGCTTCCACTAGAGTCATATTTTGAACTTCCTTATGAGGCATCCTATTTTGAATGTAATTAGCACAATTAATTGGTTCAACCCAAAAGGTAGGTGCCAAGTTCTTTGACTGAACCATACAATTAGGCATATCCTTTAGTGTTCTATTCTTCCTTTTAGCTACACCATTTTGTTGAGGGGTGTAGGGAACATAATGTTTACTGAATAATTCCATGAAGAAGCACATTATTTCAATAGGAAATGGATATGATTTATCAACCCGAGCCATATGTAAATGTAAAGATAATTGGATACTTGATTCACGAGCATCCTATCATATGACTCCTTGTTCATACTTGCTTCCCTCTACATATCATAGCAACATTTCACAAATTACAGTTGGTGACTCTAAACAACTTAAAGTTTTGGGATTAGGCATTGTACTTATGACCAATTGGTGCTTTAAAAATGTGTTCCTAGTCCCTGAAATTTCTACAAATTTATTGTCTATTTATCATTTATGTCATGATGATGAAAAAAATGTAGAGTTTTCTTCAAATCGAGTAGTTAGTCGAGAACTACATGATCCTACAATTGTTCTTGCAATTGGAGAGATTGATCATGCCTCTATATTAGACAAGTTTGTTTTCTTCCAACCCTCCTCTGCTTTTTCTTTTATAGCTCATGTTGATTCATTGAGTAAGTCTTGGCATGAAATATTTTTTCATCTCAATTATAGATATTTGCAGGAGATGTACACTCAAAATTTGGTTGCGGGTCTTACAAAGGTTTCTTGTACTGATGGAGTATGTGCAGGATGTGCTCTTGGAAAACAACACCAAGATCCCTTTCCTAAAGGGAAAGAATCAAAGGAAAAAACACCTCTTGAGTTAGTGCATAGTGATATAATGACATTTTCAACTCCTTTTTCATGGGCCAAATATGGAATAACTTTCATTGATGATATTTCATGGTACTCTTTGATGTATTTTCTCAAGTAAAAGAGAGAAGTCTTTGCAACATTCAAGACATTTAAGGCTCTTCTCGAGAAATGATCTTTATGCTCCATCAAAATGCTATGTACAAATAATGGGGGTGAATATATTAGCAAGGCATTTCAAAATATTTGTAAATAACATGGTATTTGAGCCTTGTCCTAAGTTCAATTCCCTGATTTGCGTTTGGGCGGGGGTGGGGGGGGGGGTTTGGATTTTCACACTCACCTAATTGGGAATCAATCATGTGGACTAACATACATATCACATAAAAACTAATAATAAATAATATTTCAAAACTTTATTTTTAAATTTAATTAATAACCATATAGAAATTTAATATATATCTATATATATCTATATATATATATATATATATATAGATATAGATATAGATATAGATATAGATATAGATATAGATATAGATATAGATATATATATATATATATATATAAACAAGTGTAGATTCATCTTAACTCTGGATCTACTAAGCGTGGAGAGAGATCAAATCTATTGAGGTGCAAATCTATTTTAGAATATAAATATATTTAATCTCTCAACACTTGGTATATTTGGAGTTAAGATGGATCTAAGCTAATATACATCCATTTGGTTCAATACTTGTTAAGATAAATAATGGTAATAAATATTCATGGTGGTAATTTTTTTATAAGGAAACGGATGTTACACTGATGTGTAAAAATCCTTTAACAGTAGAAATATATTATCTCATTTATTTACAAGTATAATAAAAAGTAAAAATATTTAAAAAATGGGAAACAATCCATGCAAAAGATCATAAAGCAATAAGGTTGAGAGTTAAATTGATGATATATTTTTGGATTGTTATAATTTAATTTCTTATAAACTTTAGTAGAAGTGTTCATTATATTATTGTAAATTTCTTGAAAATTCCAATTAAAGGAGCATTTCATGTGTATGCCTTTTTAAAAATGGTTCTAACATTGAAAAAATGCTAGGAATGGTAAGAATTAGGCTCCGAAAGGACCCAAATTTGCACCAATCTCTTTGAATTTATCTAATCTTGTTTGAATGATCCGTAGTGGTACTTAAAGGGTTTACAAATTATTTGAATGGGTTTCATGAATTCCTTCATCAACCTATGACAATAAAATTGAATTAATGCACGCCTCAAAATTAGAAGCTACCATTATATTGCAACCGACACCTAAGTTTTAGAAAGTACAAGACTTCAAGTTCATAACATCTCTTCATGCCACATGAATAGGATTTTACTACTATCAACCTCCTCTCTACTACAACAACCACCCACATTTTAGAAAGCACAAGTGGATAACATCTCTTCATGTCACATGCATAGGCTTTTACTACTATCAACCTCCTCCTTGGTATATGAGTCACATTATTGACTACCCATTATATTCATACATTTCAAAGGTGGATTTCCCCATTATTTCCCCATTGGCCAAGCTAAAGGTAGTTATTGGGGTGTGCGCCACACCCTCCACGTCACTTATGGGAGCGGACGCATGCCTACGAGAAGTTTGTAGAGTTCTGGATGTATGCTCACAGTGTTATTACATTCATTTCACGAAGGTTGATATCAGTGTAGTTGGGTTCGTTTATACCTTAACGCATTTTTGGTGCTTCCCATTCAGACATGGAGTTATAGGAATTTAGGAGATTGGAGGTTGGGATGATTTGTTCTGATAGGAGATCGAGCATCATAAACGAACACAATCTCATGAGAGGTCTTGGGGAAGAAGAACCCAGAGGGTGGTATTACACATTCCGCTTGTTGATTTTGAGGTTCCCACCTTGCTCGAGGACGAGGAAACGGAAAACTTTTCCTGCAATGTTATATATCACCTTTCTTGACATTCTAGTGTGGTGAATATTTGTACTATGTTCAGGGTGGCACCTCCTAGTTTCAACATTCTCAAGGTATGCTTCGGTCACTCTTTCCTGTCACCAAAAATATGTTTTACAAGGTAGCTTCAGTATCTCATTTAGATTGTCTGTTCAGATGATTTATTGCTCC
This sequence comes from Pinus tabuliformis, assembly GCA_031772625.1. Lineage (NCBI taxonomy): Eukaryota > Viridiplantae > Streptophyta > Pinopsida > Pinales > Pinaceae > Pinus > Pinus tabuliformis. Next base: position 1,489,076,044 of record CM062816.1, on the reverse strand, counting down.
AGTGTCCATGGTCTTGGTCACTTTACGTTTCTATACTGGGCCTTGTTATTTATTTCTCATTGTCTATCTCGTCTCAATATTTTTCTTGTTCAATGGTCACCATGGTGTGTATGTTGTCGCCCTTCGACACATAATATATTCCTCAGTCCCATTTCTTTGAGTTTGAGGTTGTTTCAGGTCTTTTTTTTGGGTATTGTCTCAAGTGGGTGGCCTTTTCATAGGATTAGGCTTATGTCTGCCTCTCACATAAGAAATATGTTAAGAAGTGTATTGGGGTTGAGCGAAGGAAACTAATATTTTTTGTGTGTTTTTTGCACAAATCATCATCTAAGCCTTCGTTCAAGATGGTTGTGTTTCTCCCTTCTACAAATTTACAATCCCTTGAGCCTTTTGGTGAACCTTTAACTATCGTGGATATTCCACTGGACAGTTTGTCACAACAGATCTCATAATACTATATTAAAAATCTAAGATTCTACATTATTACAATTTTACTTAATATTTAGATCTGTAGATTTTACTATAATTAGTGCATGCATGTGAATGGAAATTATTAACAAAAGTAGAGAATGACAAAATAAGCACACACACACACAAGACACAATATATTCTCTCTGGGAAACCCATTCAGGAGAAATTCCAGCTAGAAGATGAGGTCGCTTCGCTCTCTTTCTCTATCTGGAAATATGGCTGTAGGTACAAAGAAGTAATTCGTGTGGCCCATGGGCTACTAGAATGCACAAATCCTCTCTGTGTGCTCTACCTCATATATCTCCTGGCTATCTTTGCTCAACTATGGAACAAAATTCTCTTGAAATAATGGAATGCCTCTTCTTCCTAGTGGCCCGGTTATAACACAACCCGATAGCATACTAGTGGTTAAGTTTGACTACATCATCTCTTAACTAGAGTTATAAAATAGACTCTTCTAGATTATTTTACATCAAAAACACATGGTTAGCCCCTTTTCCATGAATAATGGGGGTTGACGTGGTATCCTCCCAAACTATAGGTGTGAAAACAGGAAGGTCAACATCTGAGTGGCATAACTTTTGCATGTAGACTCTGATTGACGTGCTTCTTGCGTTGTTGGAAAGGTATCTGTGTCTAGAATAGAATGAAAAGTTTTTGTGCTATAGAAAAAGAGTTTTACCCCAAAAAATGTCATTTGATGCCTCAAAATTATCTTCGAAGGTTTCAGATTTCGTTTCGCGAAACTGGGTCCCACCGGTAAAAATGGTCCCATGAGCTCATTCCTCCACTTTTTCCACTCCAAATGCATCAAGATGGATGAAAAATAATATAATTATCCAATTTGGATCATCTAGTATATTTTTTAATTTTCCTATCCTGGTTACCATAGTTTGGTATAACGACTTCTTCTCTATATGGTCCTAATGTTATTTGTAGTCGAACCTCTCAGGGTTCATATTGGAATTCAGAGGGAGCTCATTTGTTTATTGTGTTATACCTCAATTCTTACTATGTTCATCTAGGTTCCAATATAAATATTTGTGGGTTCCTGGATGTTGTTAGTATTGTGTTTACACCAGAGTAATTCAACTTCCCAGTTGCTCATACTGTAGTCAATTTGACTCTAGCAAGTCAACCCTACTTTAATTTTCAACTAAATCCTTTTAGTGGTCCATCCCAAAAGTTCTTTGTGAAGATTGTTTTCTAGTCAACTAGCACTATGGCTCCATGATAACATCTAACCAGTCATAGGGGAGGCACATCAGAGGTATCCTCTTCTAGACACCAACGACTATCTGGTTGGGAGTGGGTGTCTAACGTTTTTTTATGTTGTGCCATTTGAGGTGGGAAAGGAAACTTGTACCTTAGATGTGAGAGAGTTTGGTGTCAGAATGTATCATTTAGATTGTAAAGCATGCGTTGGAAAAACTAAGTGGGTACCAGACCTAAGAAAATGGAAGAAGCAAATACTTGATTCTTTTCACTCGCTATACACACACATAAATATGGATACTCTTCTTCACATAGTGCTACAAGATAAACAGGTGGACAATTATCGAATATTTGTTTTGCAGGAGGAATTGAAAAGGATAATGAGGGATACTCAATATGATATGATGACATGGTAGTTCTATTGAATAAAATATAATAGTACATAGTCTCAAATTTCGACACTCACTCCATTGCTCCTCAAAATGGAGATGTGGTCATCAATGCTACCCCAATTAAAATGTTCAGTGCAAATTCCTCTCTAGATCAATTGGTGATAATTTTGGATGATGAAACCAGCTCACAAAAAGATAGAAAAGATAGATGAATGCCTTAGAAATAAGCCTCTTCGAGGGGGCAACCTCCTTTACATTACACAATGAGCAATTCTTGGATGATACAAATGACAAGACCTCCTTTCTATATATAGGAGTCTAAGGGGTCATAATATAATCAGAGCCGACATAACAATAATAATGTAAGGGTACAATAATAACAATAGTGGGATTCTATGGGGCACAATAATAACAATATGGGGACTACATGGGCACAACAATATAATAAGGGGGTTGTACTAATAACAATAAGGGGTTACACTAGTAGTATAGGGACCTAACATGCCCCTCTCCTTCAAAAAGTGTTGTCCTCAACGCTTGAGTAGTTCTTGATGCTTCTGTATAAATTCTTGTCCTCCCATGTGGAATATTCAGCGGGTAAGTTCTTGAAAATTAAAAGTTATCGTACCCAAAGATTGTAGCCATTGGACTCCTAGTAAAACATCAGCACCACCCATTGGAATGGAAAGCATTGGGCTATTCAATACATATTCTCCCATAGATAGCTTGATATTATGGCACTTTCCAGAGCAATTTATGGTTCCTCCACTTGCAACCATCACTTGACACTTCGGTGCTGGATATAGGAAGCAATTCAATTCCTTGGCTATCTTACAATTAGTAAATTTATGGGTACTGCCCAAATCAATCAACAATCTTACCTTTTTCTTCTTGATATGTCCTTCTATCTTGATAGTTTGAGGAGTGGTAATTTCTTCCAATGCATTACAAGATATGGTCAGATTGATTTCTTGAGACTCGATGTGATCTTTCAATTCTTGAACATTTTTCTTCTTGATATGTCCTTCTATATTGATAGTTTGAGGAGTGGTGATCCCGTCCAATGCATTACAAGATATGGTCGGATTCATTTCTTCTTTCTCGATGTGGTATTTCACTTCTTGAACCTTTTTCTTCTTGATATGTCCTTCTATCTTAAGAGTTTTAGGAGTGGTAATTCTTTCCAATGCTTTACAAGATATGGTCGGATCCATTTCTTCTTTCTCCGGGCTTGGTTCCTGGTGTATATACTCTTCTTTTGACATTTATTGATTCTTTTCTTCCTCCTCTCCACAATCAATGTAAAATAATTTCTTCTCAGCACACTTATGACCTTTAATGTATTTGTTATCACAATTGTAACAAAGCCCTTTTCTCTTTTTTCTTCCGATTGTTGTGGTGTAACATTTGTAGGTTGTGGAAGGCTAGGAGAAACAACACTTCCATCTTTATAGTTGTGAGGGGTAGATTTACTTGTTGCCATAATTTTTCTTTCCACTTTGTAACAAAGCCCTTTTTCTCTTTTTTCTTCCAATTGTTGTGGTGTTGCTCTAAAGAAGGTGTTGCTCTTTGTATCCTCATAATGTGCTATCATTTCCTCCATGAAAATTGACTACGTAACAAGTTGTTTATGAGAACAAAGCCCTTTATACCATAAAAATTGATCCGGTTCTAAATATGAAGATGCAATACATACCTTTTGTAATAGTGGTACACCATGTAGATCAAAATGTTGCTCCATCTATAGTATCCAATTTATTGGATCCTTTCCATCAAACTTCCTCATATTGCCTTTTCTTGATTTCAGGAGCTTGATCTTGAAATGACTGTAACTTTGTACTTTCAGATCTCAAAGTCCTGAAATTGTCTCTTGTAGTAGCCCTCTGAGTCCTCTTTCTAACCTCGCAAATCTGATCAGAATTTGATTCTCCAAGAAAGAGTTATGCCCAATCTCCTAAGATGACCTAATTATATAATGTTTTAGTATAGCGCACTTGTATGACGTGCCACGTGTCACTGTTTCGACCTTCGGATCTAAAAACTATGCACAGAAAGCTACAGTCCGTCCACTTTCTGTAACTTCTGACGAAATTTCAATTTGTTGCTCAGAGAGACAATTATGACTATTTTCCCAAGGTCACCTATTTAGGATGTAATTCGGAAGTCTGCAAAAACCCTAACTTCCTTAGATCATATATCCGAAAATATAGCGACACAAGATCTGAAATTCGGACCCGAAGTTGAGAACTATTTCAGCCCAAATGGGTTTTTTTTAGCTTCTGAAACGTCGCAGAAAAAAGGTTATAGCAAAAATGGCATGATGACCTGTTTGGAGCAGCAAAACCCTAGAATCCAAAGCTCTGATACCAAATGTTATGAAACCAGCTCATAAAAAGATAGAAAACATAGATGAACACCTTAGAAATAGGGAAACCTCCTTTACATTACACAATGAGCAATTCTTGGATGATACAAATGACAAGACCTCCTTTCTATATATAGGAGTCTAAGGGGTCATAATATAATCAGAGCCGACATAACAATAATAATGTAAGGGCACAATAATAAAAATAGTGGGCTTCTATGGGGCACAATAATAATAATATGGGGACTACATGGACACAACAATATAATAAGGGGGTTGTGCTAATAACAATAAGGGGTTACACTAGTAGTATAGGGACCTAACAGTTTAATTGTCCTATCCTAGTTACCATAGTTTGGTATAACGACGTCTTCTCTATATGGTTCTAATGTTATTTGTAGTCGAACCTCTCAGGGTTCATATTGGAATTCAGAGGGAGCTCATTTGTTTATTGTGTTATACCTCAATTCTTACTATGTTCATCTAGGTTCCAATATAAATATTTGTGGGTTCCTGGATGATGTTAGTACTATGTTTACACCAGAGTAATTCAACTTCCCAGTTGCTCGTATTGTAGTCAATTGGACTCTACCAAGTCAACCCTACTTTAATGTTCAACTAAATCCTTTTAGTGGGCCATCTCAAAAATTCTTTGTGAAGATTGTTTTCCAGTCAACTAGCAATATGGCTCCATGATAACATCTAACCAGTCGTAGGGGAAGCACATTAGAGGTATCCTCTTCTAGACACCAATGACTATCTGGTTGGGAGTGGGTGTCTAACGTTTTTTTATGTTGTGCCATTTGAGGTGGGAAAGGAAACTTGTACCTTAGATGTGAGAGAGTTTGGTGTCAGAATGTATCATTTAGATTGTAAAGCATGCGTTGGCAAAACTAAGTGGGTACCAGACCTAAGAAAATGGAAGAAGCGAAGACTTGATTCTTTTCACTCGCTATACACACACATAAAGATGGATACTCTTCTTCACATAGTGCTACAAGATAAATAGGTGGACAAGTATAAAATATTTGTTGTGCAGGAGGAATTAACAAGGATAATGAGGGATACACAGTATGATATGATGACATGGTAGTTCTATTGAATAAAATATAATAGTACATAGTCTCAAATTTCGACACTCACTCCATTGCTCTTCAAAATGGAGATGTGGTCATCAATGCTACCCGAATTAACATATTCAGTGCAAATTCCTCTCTAGATCAACAGGTGATACTTTTGGATGAATGAACGATTCCAACTCTCCTTCGGTTCCAAGGATATATTCCCATGTTATCTTGATATTTTTGTTTATGTTTATTTCCATTATTTCTTGTAATTTTTTAGCTATCCTTATAAGGTAGTAAAAAACGTATAGTGATAACTGTGAGCATCTATACAAATTTTTTACTAGTCACTCCTCATCTACATATGGTCATATTAGGGATGCTTCTCTTATTAGTAGGTCAGTAGTTATGGGTTTATGATGTCAATAGGATTTTATAATGTTGACAAGGTAACCATAGTGCTCCATAGTTCATCACTTGTAATTCTTCTTTATTTTTAATATAAATAGAAAATGGTCGGATAAAAAAATAGAATATCAAGGATAATAGGTTTATTTTTTATTGGAGGTCTAATATGGTAGTGAGAACTTACCTTGCTAAATATAATGTTGGAATTTGTGATTATTTGATAAAGAATGAACTTATTTTATGTACTCAAATCATTTTAAGGTCATTTTGGATATTAAAGGGTATCTAATTTACACACTCAAAGCACTTCAAGGTCATTTTTGAAATTGAAAGGTATCTAAATTAATCTTTATATGGCACTTACTATTTCTTGTATTTTTTATTCACGATCCTATTAGTACTTATCTCCCTTCTAGGTTTCCCCATTTCCTTCCTCTTCAGATCTTTAATTTATAGGCAAAATCCTCATATATTTCCTTTTAGAGTTTAAAGACCATATCTCTCCTTTTTTTAATTCTTATTTATCTATTTTTCTATTCTGACTATCTATACTTTTCCTTAGATGTAAAAACTATTTTTTCTTCCTTATGGCTTTTTTCTTATTTGTATCATGTTGTAATTAATTCGAGAAATGTTTTTTAATAATGACCAATGATTTTATCATGAATTCTTGGTGTACAATGTGCACATAAGAAAATCCATGATATGGAGAAACAATGGTTGTTTTCTATCCCATGCATCACATCAACACATTATGCTTACTTTTGGTAGAGATTAAACATTTTTATTCTTAGTTTTATTTTTGTCTTTGGTCTTGAATAAATTATCATCTTGTTACTATTTATATTGTTGATATTTGAATAGTCTTTGGTTAGTTTTAGTTGATATCTTGTCTTGAAAATCCCTTTCTTGTTTCTTATCTTTTCAAACAAATTGGGACAAGGGTGATATTTAGTGTTATGAGTTATGGAAAATTTAAATTGGTTTATAATTATTGGCTCCCCTTATTCATCATTTCCATACTTTGTTTTCTAGTTCAACATTGTCTTTGTTTCATGCCTTTTTTATTATTTTAGCTTCTTTAAATCAATTTCCAATTTTTGTATTTGTTGGTCATTTCCTTCCTTTTTCTTCTACTTTTTACTTGTAAAAGTATCTCCTTCCATTTTTATTGCTTCTTATATGATATCCTTATATGGTTTTCAATTCCTTGTTTAGTTTTGTGGTTGAATGGTATATATCAGTCCTATTATAAACCAATCAATTTTTTCCACTTCATCTATTCCATATTTGATCTCTCTGATTAAGTACTTTATTATTACAACACCATGATAAGAAACAATTTCTTGTCGATTCTATTTTATTTCTCTCAACTATGAAAATTTCAAGGGGTTTCCTCTCGATAAGCATATGTACTTCCATGAAATTTTCAACCACATCCTTCCATGTGTTGAATGATGCATGTTTTTCACTCTTCTAATTCCATGATGTTAATGTTGTTTGCATTAATTTTCCTTTAAATATGACCAATTTCTTTGTCAAATTTGCTTCATCATATGCTTTCCATAATGGTTGTAGAAATAATATATATTAGAGGAAATTTCAGCCTAAAAGTGCCTATGAAATTTTCACATACATAATATGTAAACCAATCAAAATCCTTTAAATTTAAAAAGAGGTACATGTAAATATTTTGGAGGGAAAATAAAGAAAACTACTTTTTTTAATTGTATTTTTGGCCTATCTCCTTATAGATTTACCCAAATCTCAAGTGTTTCAACACACTTTTTTAATGTCTCTTCAAGTTTTATCAATGTGGGTCTTCTCGGAAGTATGCATAATGAGGATTCATTGGATGTGGAATTTAATTATGCATCCAATGAGTGTCCACATTTGAAATTTGGGTAAACCTATAAGAAGATAAGCCAAAAATACAATTAAAAGAAGTATTTTTATTTTCCCTCCAAAATCTAGAACTCTTATTTTATTATTTTCCTATTATTTTGTTATTTTGCCTTAGAAGACCACTTTTAGGCCGAAATTTCCTCAAATGTGATAATCATCCTTCATAAACCTATTTGAATAATGGTAATTTTGTCATATTTTCAAACATATTTTCTATGGTCAAATTCTCTTAATTAGAAATCTTGTTTTTGATTTTTTAATGTCATATCCACTATTTAGTTCTTAGACTAGAGTGTTTTGGTTCCTTCTTAGAGGATTTTACTTCTAAGGTTTGAGACATGTTTTTCTATGCTAATTGTATTCTCTATGCAATTTGATTCTTCTTGTTGCTTCCTTTTGTGATTACCATAAAATACATTTCTTATTTGGCTTCAAGTTAGTTACAATATTTCTTGGTGGAAACATTCAACACTCATTTACAATTACTTCTATAGTGAAAAACATTGAACCTCATTTCCTTATACAGGGTTTCCCCCATAGTTTTTTTTGTATTTTAACCATCATGACAATCCATCTTGGTATCTAGTGGTATGATTCCCCTAGCTTTGTGATGATGGTTGTGGATGTAATAGAATTCCCCTCACACATTGGGTACTAAAGTGGTCATATTCTTCAAATCATATAAACTAAGCAATATGACATTCACATCTTATATTTCCTTTAATTATAGGAAAATTATAGTAAGATAACATAGTTATTCATAATTCTATTTATTCATTCAAACAAATATAGAGGATTCTCATGAAATACATTAACTATTAATACTGGGAAAATCCCTAAGAACAAAAGGAAAAACCAAATCTTCAACGACAAAAATCAAACTAATATCATTTTAATGTGTTGTAACAATAAAATACCACTTGTATTCTCAAATAACAAAAACATAGCATAATATAGCTTAACTAGTATTCTCTTACAAGTTAAATATTATAATATTCTTATTTTTATATTATGACCATTGTAACACCTTCCTCGCATATTTACCCAAATTCACAAGATCTCTAGGGTAAACATGAGACGAGTGTCACTATGAAATGACCCGACCTCCTATATCTAGTAAAGGAAGTGGGTCCTACAAACTGACCACAAACTAACATCCTACAGGCACTACAAATCACCTAGGAGATGAAGAAACACCCCAGGTGGTCAATCCCTAAAATTGAACCTTTTTTCTCTACCTTGGGCCCACAACCACACCCAAAACAGGGCATGCATGAGGTTATGAGGCTATAAATTCACTCATGGACTTGCCTCCATGTGGTTATGGCCTAAACTCTTAAGTTTTGAGCATGCAGTCTCGGGATTTGTGCCACCTTTTTAAGCGAACCTCTATACCACTACCCAAAATTGCCTGAAACTTTCTAGAGTGCAGTCAAAAGTACTAATGATGCTAATCAATCAAAACTCAAGCAAGAACTTACCCCAAATATTCCTATTCCATAACTAACACTTCATCAAACACATGTCAAACATAGAAGCTACAGGTCATGAATGCATATTTGATCATATTATTCTGAGATTCATCTGAGAATCACCAAGAAGGATCTATTCCCTCTCTACATCGCTGAAACAATGCTTATTAGTCCATACATTCATCAAACATTTGATAACTAAGCAAATACTGACAAGAGTTATAGACAACATGCATCATGTAACCAACATATAACCAATAAATAACTAGCATAGAAAATATTGCAACTCAACCATAACATCACCAACATAATTTCTACAACTATTTATGAATCACATTAGGAAGATAATGTTGAAAAATGTGTAACTAGGTTTGGTCTTCATAAGTATGAAATGTATTCTTGTAAATTATAAAATGAAAATAAATTATTATTATTGGAGCATGGGTTTCATGATCAAGTTATTTTATTTTGTAGGTCAAGAAACCATTGAGCACTTCTAGGGTTCGTCCTAGGTATAAGAGTCATTTTCATATTTTGAAGACCCTATGGGAACATTGTAACTTGTAAAGAAAAAATTATTTTGTCTTTAAAGTGTCAAAATACCTCCAAGATCAAGTCAGCCTAAGCAGCTGTCAAGTCGGCCTACATGAAGAGCCACATCTACCCTTGGAAGAGCCTATATATAGAAAGGAAATCATCCCCCATTAGCATCACTCACTTATCTCTTGATATGCATAGAAGTGTAAGAGAAGAAGTCGAAGAAGAGGGTGTGAAGAAGAGGAAGTCAAAGAAATCGAAGTGTTTTGGGCCTTATCTATCTCTCTTGTGAAGAACGAAGTTAGGGTTTCTTCGGTGGGATATCCTGTGGTTCGATCTTGGAAGAAGAAGAGAAGAGAAGGGAAGTGAATGTCTCTTATGGTGTATTATTAGCCCTAAGAGTCAAGAAAAATCAAGCAAAGACAAGAGGAAGGTTATTAGAGGGATATCAAAGTCCCTAAGAGAAGCAGCAGCAGTTGCAGTAGTTACTGGGGGTAGAATTTCAGATCTATTGGGGAGGTCGAAGATATTGCAGTAGGAGGTCATGGTAAACTTGATCTTGTTGGGTATTTGTCTGAGTCTCTAGGTCATGGTATTTTTTAGTTGAAGGATATATAATAAGATAAGAGATTTAAGGGTTTTCCCCTCAAGAAGAGGGGTTTTGTCCCTCACTTGCAGCCTATATACTGTGCCATTGTTCTTGTTGTTTTGGTATCTGTTTGATGTATTTCACATTGGAATAACAAGGAACAAATCTAATAAGTAAAAAGGAAAAAAAAACAGCTATCAAGTTAAGATAATTAACATATTTATTGCCCTATTGAATTCTCAACATGGTATCAGAGCTAAGGTTCTCTAAGGGCATCATGAAGATCTCCTCTATGATGAAGAAGTTCATCAAGAAAATTACAAGTCATCTCAAGAAAGGTATCAAGGAAGCATGGAGTTTCTTATTCTCTTCAAAGAAGACATCATACAAAGAAAGGGATGAAGGTCTCTTCTCGACTCTCTGTAGCCCATTCCAAGATGAAGACATATGGGTGATGATAGTGGTGTATCAAGGAACATGATTGGCCACTCCAACCAATTGAAGACCTTATTAAAAGGAAAATCCGCTTACTCAGTGGAACTTGCAGACAACAAAATATGTCCTATGAAAGACATTGGATCAACCTCCATAAAACTCGAAGATTAAAGCAACATCCACCTCAAAAACACTCTATTTGTTCCAGGTCTGTACAAAAATTTACTTTCTATTTCAATTTTAGAAGATAAAGGATATAGAATAGCCTTCATTAATGGAAAGGTAGTTGTTTAGGGAAAAGACTCAAGCATAGATCAAGCTAAAGTTATTGGTATCTGAGAAGGCTTTACATATTAATATCTCCTGTAGATCAGGCCCTAGTTAACACTGAGATTAGTCCATGTGAACATTGGCATCGAAGATTTGGTCATCTAAATTTCAAAACCCTTCCAACTTTAAGTTTCACAGTAGATGGAATCCGTAATCTAAAGGAGGATCATGAAGGAGTTTGCAAGGGATGTGCATGAATACCAAGAGACCATTTGGAAGCAGTGCTTCGCGATAAAAAAAACCTTGGATCTCATTCACTATAATGTGTGTAGCCCTATGACTCCAAAATCGCTTGGAGATCATCTATATTATGTCACATTCATAGATGACCATTCAAGAAAGACCTAGGTTTACTTAATGAAAACTAAGGATGAAGTATTTACAAAATTTCAAGAATTAAAGGTTGAAGTGGAGAAACTTACATAAATAAGAATCAAGATACTAAGATCTGATAATGGAGGAGAATATACATCCAAAGATATTATAGCATTCTATAAGGAGTCTAGGATTAAGAGGGAGTTGATAGTCCCATATAATCCCAAACAAAATGGAGTTTCCGAAAGAAAGAATAGATCCATTGAAGAAAGCGTGAAAGCAACGTTACACAATCAGGATCTACCTAAGTTTCAGTTGGGAGAGACAACAAATACAGCGATCTACATTCAAAATTGATTTCCTCGCAGCTCTCTAGATAAAAAACTCTGGAAGAAGTGTTCAATGGAAATAAGCCATCTGTATATCATCTCCGGATCTTTGGGTGTCCTGTGTATATTCATATAGCAAAGGACAAAATAAAGAAGTTGGTTCCTTCTGGTATGAAGGGTATATTTGTTGGGTATAGTAACTCATCAAAAGCTTATAAAATCTATATGAAAGATGGAAATCACATATAAATCAGTCGTGATGTCATATTTGATGAGAGAATAACATTAAAGAAGTCAAAATAACTTTCCATAGTTTCTGATAATAAAGAAATTCTGATATTTGAGGAGGAAGTTGACAAGGAAGAAGAAGAATCACACCATGAATAATGAGCTCCTAGTGAACTTATTCAACCCATGGTCATCCCATAAACAAGTAAAATACCTAATTGGTTTAAATCCACACTACTTGATGCAGAAGGTCATGGGGCAGTGCAAGAATCATTTAGAGAAAGTAAGAAACCCAAGATATATTCTGGGTATGTTGCATAAATGACAAAACTAATAAAAGGGGAACCATCCACCTTTGAAGAGGCTGTAAAGAATCAGGAATGGAAAAATGCCATGAATGAAGAATATCAATCCATAATGAAGAAAGGAGTATGGGATATCGTACCGAGGCCCGAAGGCAAATATTTGGTTACTTCCAAGTGGATCTATAAGATTAAACATGCAACTGATGGAAGTATAGATAAATATAAAGCAAGATTTGTGGCCAAAGGTTTCTCTCAACTTGAAGGCATAGACTATGAAGAGCCATTTTCTCCAACAACAATATATACAACAATTCAATCATTAGTCTCTCTAGCAGCATCAGTGGGATGGAACATTCACCAAATGGATGCCAAGACTACATTTTTTAATGGTACAATAGATGAAGAAGTCTAGATAGAGCACCCCTTGGGATTTGAAGTCAAGGATAGAAAGGCATACGTTTGAAAATTAAAGGAAGCATTATATTGCCTCTAGCAAGCACCAAGGGCATGGTATGCTAGGATGGATGCATACCTTCAAAGAATATGTTATGCAACCAACTCACAAAATAGAAGAAAAAATAGATAAATGACTTCAAAATCAGCCTCTTCGAGGGGGAAACCTCCTTTACAATACACAAATGAACAATTCTTGGATGATACAAATGACAAGACCTCCTTTCTATATATAGGAGTCTAAGGGGTCACAATAAAATTAGAGCTGACATAACAATAATAATGTAAGGGCACAACAATAACAATTTGGGGTTACAATGACAATATTAATAAGGGAATACACTAGTATTACAGGGACCTAACATGCCCCTCTCCTTCAAAAAAGTGTTGTCCTCAATGCTTGAGTAGTTTTGGATGTTTCTGTATAAAATTCTAATCCTCCCATGTGGAATCTTCAGCGGGTAAGTTCTTCCACTTGATGAGATACTATGAAATTAATCGACTTCATCGCTATCAAGTTCTTGTTTCAGTGACTGCTTCAGGTTCCAATATGATTTTTCCTTCCTCGTCAAGTTCTGGCAATATTGTTTGAACTAGGAGCTTGTCACCTATAACCTTCTTTAAGCATGAAACATGGAAAACTGGGTGCACTTGGGAAGATGCAGGAAGTTCTAATTTGTATGCCATAGTACCAATATTTTGCAACACCTTGTACAGACCATAATACTTTGGTGATAATTTATTATCCTTCTTAGCTTGCTTGAGGGGCATTTTTTTGTATGGTTGTAGTTGTAGAAATACCCATTCACCTACATCAAAACATCTTTCACTGCGATGTTGATCTGCCTATTGTTTCATTCTATTCTGCGCAAAATTCAAGTTATCCTTTAAGAGTTGGAGATCTTTTTGTTGATGATCAATGTGATCTTCCACTACTTGAACCTTAGAATTTTCTCTTAAATAGGATGTGATGGATAGTGGATGATATCCATAAAGTTCCATAAATGGGGTCATTTTTGCTACGGTATGGAAGGAAGTGTTATACCACCAATAAGCCAGAGGCAACCATTTGACCCATTGTGTCTATTTATGAGATACAAAGAAATGAAGATATCATTCCAAACATTTGTTCACTATCTTAGTTTTCCCATCATATTGAGGATGATAAGATGAGCTATGAGCTAACTGAGTATTGAGCCAAGAAAATAATTATGTCCAAACATTTCTAGTGAAAATAGGATCTCTATCGCGTACAATAATCTTTGGGTTTCCATGTAGATTTTGAATTGTTCCCATAAATGCAGTAGCAACTGTACTGGCTTTAAATGGATGAGATAATGCACAAAAGTGTGCATACTTGGTAAGTCTATCAACTACCACCATGATGACACTCTTTCCTTCGAACTTGGGTAAACCTATGATAAAATCCATTGAAACCTCCTCCCAACGTTGACTTGGAATGGATAAAGGTTGTAATAGACCTGGGATCTTAATTGTCTCAACTTTATTTTGTTGGAAAACCAAACATTCCACCAGAAACTTTTGAATATCGGATTTAAGGCCATCCCAAAAAAAATCCTTCTTAACCCTGTGGTAAGTTTTTTAAAAATCCTGAATGTCCTCCTAAGGGATAGGTGTGCAATTCCAGAAGAAAATTTTGTTTGAGTTGGGAATTCTTATAAAGGTATAAGCAATCTTTGTACCATAACAAATAATTTTTCTAGCTATATTTATCAGATGTACTAGGATCTTGCTGCAACTTTTGAATGAGTTCCCACACTTCTTCATCATTCTTCCATTCATCCATTGCTTCATTTATCCAATCTGGTTCGATAATAGAAATGGCACAAAGCAATGCTTCCACATCCTCATCCTTTCTTGAGAGTGCATCTGCAACAACATTTTGCTTCCCTTTCTTGTATATGATTTCAAAGTCATAACCCAACATCTTTGTGACCCATTTTTTCCGCTCTTCTGAAGATAATTTTTTTCTAAAAGGTATTTAAGACTATCATGATCTGTTTTTACCTTGAAGTGTCTTCCCATTAGGTAAGGTCACCATTTCTTAAGTGCATGTAGTATTCCCAACATTTCCTTCTCATAAATAGCTGTGTAAATACTCTCCTTTGATTGGACAACTTTCAAAATAAATGAGTCTTTCTTCTTGCATTAAAAAAACACCAATTCCATTTCCTGAGGCATCACATTCCACAATAAATGTTTTTGTGAAGTCTAGCGTAGCTAAGACCGCTGCTTGGCACATTGCCTCTTTAAGATGTTCAAAGGACTTCGTTACTTTTGCAGTTCAAGAAAATGCATCTTTCTTCAGTAATGTTGTTAGAGGTGTTGTTGTTCTCCCATAATTCTTAACAAACTTGCGATAATACCCTGTCAACCCAAGAAATCCTCGCAGATGCTTTATGGATGTGGTGATTTTCCATTCCTTAATGGATTTAATTTTTCTAGGGTCTACCTTAACACCTTCATGAGATACAATATGACCCAAATATTCCACCTCTTGTACTCCAAAGAAACATTTGGAGGCTTTTTCATATAATTGTTTCTCCTCCAATAGTTTGAGCACTCTATCAACATGTTGAACATGATCCTTCCAAGACTTATTGTAGATTAGTATATCATCAAAAATTACTAACACAAATTTTCTAAGGAAGGGTTTGAAAAACCTTGAAATGTAGAAGGTGCATTGGTAAGGCCAAAAGGCATGACCAAAAATTCATAATGACCCTCATGAGTTCTAACTGTTGTTTTTGGAATGTCTTCAGTCTTCATTCTGATTTGATGATATCCTGAATGAAGGTCCAACTTGGTGAAGTAAATTGCTCTACGTAATTCATCCAATAATTCATCAATAACAAGAATGGGAAATTTATCTTTAATAGTGAGCTTGTTGAGTTCCCTATAAAATGGACACATGTGCCATTATCCATCCTTCTTGTGCACCAATACTACTAGAGCAGAGAAAGAACTTTGACTAGGTTGAATTATACCAACCGCTAACACTTCTACAACCATATGTTCAATTTCACTCTTTTGGGCATAGGGATATCAAATGTTTAGAGGAACACTCCCTGGAATCAAATGAATAGCATGATCATGATCATGAATAGGTGGGAGGCCTTTGGGAGTCTCAAATACCTTGGAATGATTGTCCAAGACTTTTTGGAGATCTGGAGAAATAGATGATTTCGATGTGGGAACCTCTAGCGAACATAATTGTGCAATTACGCCACATTTTTCTTTCTTTAGAAGCTTTTTCATGTTGTTAGAGCTTATTATCTTTCTCAGTTTCCCTGTGATACCCCTTAATTCAACTTCCTTTCCTTCAGAATTTTTTTTCAAGAAAAGCTCTTGAAAATTAAAAGCTATCGTACCCAAAGATTATAGCCATTGGACTCCTAGTACAACATGAGAACCACCCATTGGAATGGAAAGAATTGGACTATTCAACACATATTCCAGAGAAATTTATGGTTCCTCCATTTGCAACTATCACTTGCCACTCTTGCACTAGATATAGGAAGCAATTCAATTCCTTCACTATCTTACAATGAATAAAATTATGGGTACTGACCAAATCAATCAACACTATTACCTTTTTCTTCTTGATATGTCATTTTATCTTGATAGTTTGAGGAGTGGTAATTCTGGACAATGCATTACAAGATATGGTCGGATTCATTTCTTCTTTCTGCAGAGTTTTTTTCCTAGTGTGTATGCTCTTCTTTTGATGTTTCTTATTCCTTTTCTTCTTCCTCTTCACAATCTATGTAAAATAATTTCTTCTCAGCACACATATGACCTTTAGTGTATTTTATATCACAACTGTAACAAAGCCCTTTTGCTCTTTTTTCTTCCAATTGTTGTGGTGTCAACCTTGTAGGTTGTGGAAGGCTAGGGGAAACAACACTTCCATCTTTATAGCTGTGTTTGGTAGGCTCCCTTGTTGCCATAATTTTTTCTTTCAATTTTTCTTGCCAACCTGAATGCCTTCTCCAATGAATTAGGTTCCCAAATGCACACCTCATGTTGGATGCTATCCTTTAAAGTCCCTATGAACACATCAATCCTATGCTCCTCTGGAATATCTTTTACCCTCATATTCAATTTTTGGAAGTCCTCAATGTGCTCCACCATTGAACCCTTTTGTTTGAGATTTATAAATTGGCTAAAAAAGGTGTTTCTTTTTGTATCCTCATAATGTTCTATCATTTCTTCCGTAAAAATTTCCCAAGTGACAATTTGTTTACGAGAGAAAATCCATCGATACCATACAAACTGATTGGGTTCCAAATATAAAGTCACAATGCGTACCTTTTGTGTGTTTTGCACATTATGGAGATCGAAATATTGCTCCATTTGTAGTATCCATGTTACGGGATCCTTGCCATCAAACTTCCTCATATCGATCTTTGGAACATGGTGGGTCTTCAATCAAATGTTAGAGTCTATGAAATCATGACTAACATTTCTTTTGTTCTCATTATGAGTTTCCTCTACTACATTTTCGCCATTAGGAAACATTTCTTGTAGTAACTTTGCCAAACCTCCTTTCAAACCTTCCATGTCTTTCTTCAAATCTTCAATGTTTACTTCTAAACCATCCATCTTAGCTTCTATGCCATCCATCTTAGCTTCCATGTCATTCATCTTAATTTCCACGCCATTCATCTTAGCTTCCACGCCTTTCTTTAAACCATCCATCATGCCATCCATATTAGCTTCCACGCCATTCATCTTAGCTTCCATGCCTTTCTTTAAACCATCCATCTTAGCTTTTGTTACTTTTTGTGAGAGTGAAATTTGTTGCACTTGGTCTCGTAATTTTGATATATCATGTTGCATTTCTTCCTCTTCTTCATGAGTCATGCTAGATCTTTCAGGTTGCTTACTAGGTGTTTCCATTTTCTTTCTTCGGGGCATCAATTAATGATAATTATGTGTCACTATGCCCTTTGAATTCCTTCAAACTAATTTTTCAAACCAAACTTATGCAATATTTTAAAAAGACTACACACCTTTTTTCGCTTTGTAGGAGCTCGATATTGAATCTATTGTATCTCTTTAATTTCGGATCTCCAAGGTCTGAAATTTCGTCTCGCAATAGCCCTCTAAGTCCTATTTCCAACCTCGCAAGTCTGATCAATAATGGATTCTCCAAGAAAGTGTTATTCCAAATCTCCCATGGTGACCTGATTATAGACTCGTTCATTGGAGTGAACTTGTGCAAAGTGCCACGTGTCACTATTTCGACCTTCAGACCTAGAAATGATACACAAAACTAAAGTTTGTTTGATTTATGTACATTTTTAAGCAATTTCAATCTGATGCTCAGAGAGAAAGATATGATGATTTTCTCCAGGTCACATGTTTGAGATATAATTCAGGAGCCTTCAAAAACTCTAACTTCCTTGGATGAGATCTCTGAAACTATAGAGATACAAGATCTAAAATTTGTATCCGAGGTTCATCACGATTTTGGTTCAAATGGATTTTAATTTCAGATTCTAAAACTTCGTAGAAAAGAAGTTATAGTGAAAATTCCACGATGACCTGTTTGAAGCAGTGAAACCCTAGAATCCAAAGCTCTGACACCAAATGTTATGCAACCAACGCACAAAATAGAAGAAAAGATAGATAAACGACTTCAAAATCAGCCTCTTTGAGGGGGAAACCTCCTTTACATTACACAAATGAACAATTCTTGGATGATACAAATGACAAAACCTCCTTTCTATATATAGGAGTCTAAGGGGTCACAATATAATCAAAGTTGGCATAACAATAATAATGTAAGGGCACAACAATAACAATAGTGGGCTTCTATGGGGCACAATAATAACAATATGGGGATAACATGGGCACAACAATAAAAATAAGGGGCTACAATGACAATAATAATAAGGGAATACACTAGTATTACAGGGACCTAGCAAAACAGGTTTCACAAAGAGCTCTGCTGACTCAAATCTTTACATTAAGGTTGTGAATGGTGAACCTGTGATCATTCTTTTGTATGTAGATGATATTCTCTTAATAGGCGTAGAATATTGAATTAAACAATGTAAGAAGAAACTAGCAGCAGAATTTGACATAAAGGATCTCGGGCTGATGCATTACTATTTGGGACTAAAAGTCTGGCAAGGACCTAATGAAGTCTATATGGGTCAAGGATAGTACATGATTGAGATACTAAAGAGGTTTGACATGACGGAATGTAAACCTATGACCACTCTGATGATTACAAACTTGAAGAGACTAAGGATTTTTGAATCTGGCTCTATGGATCCATCCAAGTATAGGCAACTCGTTGGCTCATTGATGTACTTGGTGAATACTCGACTAGAATTATGTGTTGAATTAAATGTATTCAGTCAATTCCAAGTGGAGCCGAAGCATGATCATTGGATAGCAGCAAAGCATATTCTGATATATCTGCAAGGAACCATCAACTACTGTCTGAAGTATGATATAAGGAATGATGTCCAACTGATTGGATATACATATTTCGACTGGGGAGGTAGTGAGCAAGATGGAAGAATCTCCATGGGAGGATGTTTCAGTTTAGGATCCTCCATGGTCTCATGGATGAGTAGAAAGCAAGACATCGTTGCTTTGAGTAGTGCTGAGGATGAATATGTTGTAGCATGTGAAGTAAGGAGAGAAGTAGTATGGTTAAAGAAGCTACTATCTGATTTGTTTGAAGGACCAATGAACCCTATAATGATACTCTGCGATAACACCAGTTGCATTCGTTTGTGTGAGGATCCATTGTTTCATGGAAAGACAAAGCATATAAACAACAATTATCACTATATTCGAGAGCTAGTACAAAATGGTGTGTTGTAGCTACAATATATCTACACTGATGAATAGGTAGTTGACATATTGAAAAAATCACTTCCGAATAAGAAACTTGTATATTGAAGAGATAAGCTTGGTTTGTTTGATGTATCCTCCTTAATTAAGAGGGAGAGATAGACACAAAATTATTGTCTTCACTTGGGAAGAAAGAATGGAGGATTGGGTAACCATATGGAATTCAATACTCTTTGAGAATTTGGTAGGGAATTCAAGACAAGAGTAGTCATGGACTGATATTCTTTTAGGATTAGCTACCCAAGATAAGAATAGTCCAATGGAAGGTCATACTCGGTAAACACCCGGGTGGAGTATGTACCTTGAGAGACAATGATGATGGTGTCTATAAATCATTGGTCTCGCCGACATTGTGCTTTGACCTTGTGGAGAGATAGAGTTGTTAGTCAAGGCCTTGCTATGTGTCAATGTTGGTTAATATGAAGCTAGAAATATGGGTTACCAGTCCAAATATTTTTATGAGATCTATTCATATTAAGAATGACCATGTACCTCTTATGAATACCTCCGTAGTTCAGAGGGAGTGTTGAAAAATGTGTAGCTAGGTTCGATCTTCATAAGTATGAAATGTATGCTTGTAAATTGTAAAATGAAAAGAAATCATTATTATTGGAGCATGGGTTTCATGCTCAAGTTCTTTTATGTTATAGGTCAAGCACCCATTGAGTGCTTCTAGGGTTTTTTTTAGGTATAAGAGTTATTGTCATATATTGAAGACCCTATGGGAACATTGTAACTTGTAAAGAAAAAATTATTTTGTCTTTAAAGTGTCAAAATACCTCCAAGGTCAAGTTGGCCTAAGGAGATGTCAAGTCGGCCTACATGAAGAGCCACATCTACCCTTGGAAGAGCCTATATAGAGAGAGGAACTCGTCCTCCATTAGCATCACTCACTCATTTCTTGATATGCAAAGAAGTGGAAGAGGAGGGTGCGACGAATAGGAAGTCAAAGAAATCGAAGTGTTTTGGGCGTTACATATCCCTCTTGTGAAGATTAAAGTTAGGGTTTCTGTGTTGGGATCTTCTGTGGTTCGATATTGGAAGAAGAAGAGAAAGGAAGGTAGGTAAAGGTATCTCAGGGTGTCTTATTAGCCCTGAGACTCATTACAAGGAAAGTGAAGGCAAGAGGAAGGATATTAGAGGGAGATCGAAGTCTCCAAGAGAAGAAGAAACAATTGTAGCAATTACTGGGGGCGTAATTTCAAATATACTGGGAATGTCAAAGATACTGCAGCAAGAGGTTGTGGTAAACTTGATCTTGGAGGATATTTTTCTAAGTCTCTAGGTCATGGTATTCATCAATTAAAGGATCTATAAGAAGATAAGAGATTTAAGGGTTTTCCCATCAAGAGGAGGGGTTTTGGCCTTGCCTTGCAGCCTATATACTATCTTACCATTCTTACTATTTTGGTAGTTGTTCGATGTATTTCACATTGGAATAATAAGGATCAAAGCTAATAAGTAAAAATGTAAAACAAACAGCTATCAAGTTAAGATAATTAACATATTTATTACCTTACTGAATTCTCAACAAATAGCCCTTATTAATATATGAAAATACCAACCAAGTCAAGGACTTCCACATACCACCCGATCATACTCTGGGTTGAACCAAATATCTTTTTCATTCGATCACCCCCGCACCATATTTCAAGCATGAATGTGGGATCTCATGGAGTAAACAAAAAAAAAACCAAATTATGGCTTCCAGAGTCCAAACCACGTTAACATCAACCACAGTAATTCCACCTTCACGATCAGACATCACTAACACCAACTAGATCGGTCTCTACCCAAGTTTTCCAAGGCTACAGGAACTAGTAAATCAACCCACAACCTTCCAAAGCTCTAGATCATTTTCCCAACTTGGCTCTAGGAACTAGTAACTCAATCCATAAAGGGATACAGAGTGTTTGTACCAAAATAGGCTTCAGGACTAGTAACTCAACCCATGTTGTTCTAGGGCTTCCAGGTCATTTGTTCCAACCCACAACCATAAGGAATTATGAGCACCAATCAGAAAACAATAAAGTGGAAAAACACACAACACCATGGCTATCCAGAAAATGGAAAGGAAAGGCTAAAACCATTGTGAATCCAAGATAATATCCATGCCAATGACAACACATAACCATAAAATCACATGCATATACCAAGCATCAACAAGGGAATCACACACGTAACCTATTACCTACAAAGAAATCCAATTGTAGTTGTTTATCCACATGTTCCCTTGCGCTTTCCTACTTTCCTTTCCCTTCTTTCTCCAAATGAAATGTATGCCAAATTGATCCAAGAACACTTTAAGTGTACAATAGTATGAGAGAATGAGATAATAGAAGAGAGCTTCACCCAAAACTATCAAAAGACTAGAAATTGATCCTCATAAGCCTTTTTGTCATTAAGGCCTCTATTTTCTTCATTTTCCTTCAATTTTTCTCTCATGGAAATATGTGTCTCTTCACCTTCCTTTTCTCCTATTTTCCTGTATTTTCATGAATAAATGCCGATTATTTCCTCTTTTCCTTTTCCAATGCCTTTGTCAATTTCCATAGCTAGTAATAAACTGAAAGTGATCCCCACTATAATATTTTCCCACCATTCAACTTGGAATACGTGTCCCATGACCTTGGTATTATATTTTTTACATGGAAAATCAACCAAGGGATGTTACAAACCCCTCCCCCTTGGGGGAACAGCTTCCTTTGTGTTCTATGAGACCTATGACCAACAAACCACTGGAAACAAAACATACTGCCTATGGAGCTTTATAACATAGCTTGATGCAAATTTTACAATTACATGCTGCTGAAAACATGACAACCATACTGTTTACTGGAGATTTATAAGAAAACTCATTATGGTATTTACATTAACAAACACATATATTTATGCACATTTGCTTCAACAAACAAATAATCATACCATCTATGGAGCTTTATAACCACATATTGATATAATATTTACAATAATATACACATATAGATATGCACATTTTCTCTAACCAACAAATAAAATGATACAATGCCTGCATCAGTTAACAAGGGAATCTATAAGATCACCCCTCCACCCTAAAAAGTAGTACTAGGATTCACCTCCTTCCCAAGAAGTCCAGAATCCACTGCCAAAGTTAAACGTGCATCTAATGTCCAACGTTATGATACTTGTGCTACTTATCCTCTCAATGAACAGTTACCGACTCACTGTTTTAGGGCACACTCCCAATGTTATTATGACTCCATCTGGAAATGTTAATGACAAAAAAAATTCATTTCCCGACCTTCCCTTCTCTTCTACATAGTCCCTCGGGAAATTTGGTCATTCCCTTCTCTGTAGTCACACACCTACACAGTTTCGCTGGCATCCCCTTCTCTTCTACACAGTGCCTCGAACAATCCATCCCTTGGAAAAAAAATTCCTCGCATCGAAAGTTCCAAAACCAAGGCTCATCCCTACCTCAAAACCATCATATTGGTCATAGCATGTTCATGGAAATCAATGGACACTATTGGGTACTAATATCCCACAATGGCCCTGTTCCTGAATGTTTTACCAACATACTTCTACTTTTTCTTATTCCTTTTTTATTTTGTTACTAACATTATTTGGCAGCCAATTCCAACCACCCAAACCTCGGCATTTTCCATGCTTTCCTATACCAAGCGCATAATTTCCATTATATTCAAAAGTAATTGAAATAAATTCAAATCATACCTCATTGGTGGCTTATCAATAAGGGACATATGAAATATACCAGTTACCTTACCTTCTTGAACCTAGCACATTAACTTGTAACTGAACACATACATACATCATTTCTCAAGGTACTCCAATTCCTTGATGAATCCAACCATAACTGGAAGCCAGTTGTTATACTTTTCAAATACATGTTCATGAATATAGCACATATCCACATAATGTGAAACAAAATCAAGGTTAATAAGACTTCTTGTATTCATGCAAAGAACTCATTCATTTGGAATTATGGTTTCCAAACATAGTCAAAGGAATTCTCACCCAATTCCTTTCATTTACTTTTTTGCTTGCTGCAATTGAGTGTTATTAGGTGTTAGCGCATCACCTAGCTGTTAGTTATATAAACAAATCAACTATTACCTTGTCATGCTAATACCAAGCATGTTGCCCTACAATTATTCACACATGTCGGTCACATGTTCCAAAGATCAAGACATCATGTCTATTAATTTGAAAACAAACTTTACCAAGACTAACAAGCATGTCATAATATGCAATCAACTCACAGTCATCAATCATAATAACAACTAGCACCCACTTGCACTCAAGTGAATATTAGTTTTCTCAGCACATATTGTGTTAGTACAACCATCTTAAAACAAGATCATTCATCCCTGCAATCTTATAGACACATACTCATATCATACAATTAATCAAACATTCAAACAACCTACTTGTAAACATAACCCCTTACTATCCATTGTCAACACTAAGGTAGAAGGAGGCAGTTACTATAATGACTCGATCTTCAATGTCCAATTATAATGGAAATGGGATCTCCAAAGCTCTACTGAGTTTAACTACACTTTCCAAAACTTGATTTTCATTTCTCACACATTTTGTACTTAAAAACATACCACATAATCATGACACTTTTCCATTCCTGAGATTCCATGTGAGGCCTATAAGGGGATTTGTGAACTCTAGTGCACTACTCTACTCTTCATCCCTAATATTTTATTCCCTACAAACATACCATGTTAGATAAACCAATTAGGCAACATAATCAAACTCATACATAAATGTATCTCAGGGGAAGATATCACATATACATGGGACAATCAAGATTAGTACGACAAAATATCACAAGTATATGAACTCATACCTGAATATCATAACCATAACCATATTCACATGAAAATCAAGATTATCACGATACATATAACATTAATATATTAGCTACAATGAGCATAATCAACATGTGTATCGCCGCAATTCACATAACAACAATTTAACTATTGTGGTATGACTAACCGACGCAAATGCATATGAACACATTAATTAACTAGCATCTATCATGCATGTAACCACAACAACAATAGAATGACAGACATGTATCTAACCATAATGTATATAACAACCATTTACCATCATACCTACATGTCAAACATACAAACCTATATGATGATCTGCTCTTACCTCGAGGTCTAGTGTTGCAATCTCGCTTTGATAATCTACATCTCCTGCTCCATCTCAGCCAACATATCAACATCATATTGTACTAACAACGTCATGATGAGACAAATTGCATAATGACCACCATGATGAATGTGTAGCCTACTATGTCTGCATAACCATATACATTTACCTCATCCAATCCAAGTGTTTGAACCAAGAAGCTCTGATACCACTCTATGGTATCATATTTCACCCAAAGAGAATGGAAACCCGCTCTGATATCACCCCATGGTATCAAATATTACCCAATGAAAATGAAACCCTACTCTGATACGACCCTGTGGTATCAGATATTACCCAAAGAGAACAAAACCCCACTCTGATACCACCCTGTAATGTCTCCCTCCCACATTTACCCATCTGAGAATCATCTGGGAATCACAAAGAAAGCTTTATTCCCTCTCCACATAGTTACAAAAACACTTATTAGTCCATACATTCATCAACCATTCAATAACTAAGAAAATCATGACAGGAACTATAGACAACATACATCATGTAACCAACATATAACCAACATATAACTAGCATAGAAACCATGGAAACTCAACCATAAAATCAGCAACATAATCTCTACAAGTATTAATGAATCAAAGTAGGAAGATAACTCTTATTAATGTATGAAAATACAAACCAAGTCAGGGACTTCCACGTACCACCCGACCATAGATTGGGTTGAACCAAATCTGTCTTCCATTAAATCACCCCCGCACCATATTCCAAGTATGAATGTTGGATCTCATGAAATAAACCAAAATAAAACCAAACCAAGGCTTCTAGAGTCCAAAACACCTCAACCCTCAACCACAGTGATTTCACATTCACGGTCGGACATCATTGACACCGACCAGATCAGTCCCTACCCAAGTTGTCTAGGGCTCTTGGAACTAGTAACTCAACCCACAACCTTCTAGGGCTCTAGAGCATTTGTCCAACCTGACTCCAGGGGCTAGTAACTCAACCCACCAAGTGCTCCAGAGTGTTTATCCCAACCTAGGCTCTAGGACTAGTAACTCAATCCAAGTTGTTCTAGGGATTCTAGAACGTTTTTTCCAACCCACAATCATAAGGACTTATGATCACTAATCTGAAAAAAAATCAAGTGGAAAACCCACAACACCATGGATATGACGGAAATGACAAGGCAAGGCTAAAACCAATGTAAATCTAAGAAAATATCCATGCTAATGACAACACATAACCATAAAATCACATGCATATACCATGCATCCAGAAATAAAAAAGGAAATCACATAGGTAACATGTTACCTAGAAAGTAATCCAACTGTAGCTATTGATCCACCTGTTCCCTTGCACTTTCCATTACCTTCTTTCTCCAAATCCAATGTATTCTAAAGTGCTCCAAGCATACTCTAAGTGTGTAAGAGTATGAGAGAATAGAAGAGAGCTCCACCCAAAACTGTCAAAAGGCTAGCAACTCATCCTAAGGAACATTTTGTGATTGAGGCCTCTATTTTCTTCATTTTCCTTCATTTTCCCTTCAATTTCTCTATAATGCAAATTTGTGTCTCTTCACCTTCCTTTTCTCCTATTTTTCTTTATTTTCATAAATAAATGTCAATTATTGCCTCTTTTCTTTTGCCAATTTCCATAGCCACTAATAAACCGAAAGTGATCCTCACTATAATATATGCCCACAATTTAGCTTGGAATACGTGCCCCATGACCTTGGTCTTAAATTTTTACATGGAAAATCGACGAGGGGTTGTTACAACCACTTCCATAATTTCCTATATGATTAGGAAAGGCCTCTTCCTATGATTATCTTAATCAATCCATTTTTTAGTGTGTAAGGGTTTTCAAATGGTATGAATGAGTTTCAGAAGTTCTTGGATCACTACATGACTATAAAAATAAATTTGTTCATGCGTATAAATTAGAAAGTTCCATCATATTGCAACAACCATCTATGTTTTCTATGACTTTATCTAATATGAAATTCAAGTGACATAAATCACTATTATGCATGTAAAAGTGTGCAATATACTTTGGAAATAAGCACCTTTCTTTAGGAACTTATATTACATGAATGTGGAACTTGTGCTCGATAGGAACCTTTCTTATCTAAGGAGAAGGGGTTAGGTTGATAAACCAACTCAAGGTCCAATGTAATAATGTAATAGACTAAATGGATGAACCTTACAAAGATGTATGTGAGTGAATACATAAAGAGAGAAGGATAAAGTGTGGATTTAATGTCTTATATTATTTGAATGGTCTTACTTAAGAATGTTGGGAATGGAAGTTGTAGCCACACTATGATGTATGACATAGGAAAATTTTGACACTATGATGTATGACATAGGAAAATTTTGAGAGGCATATCCTTTACATGATCACGCACAACATATGAACCATTCCACACATTGTGTTTAGATGAGGAAAGTGTAGGCCACTTTTAAAGAATGGGAAAAGTAAAAGAAGGAAAATAAGTTTGGGTAAGGAAGGAAGACGGTTGGATATGACTTCTAAAAGATTCCATAGACTTTTCTTCATTATCAAAAGGTAAATTGATAAAGGCTTAGAGATTGGAAAACATGATTTGTAATTTTTCATAACTTATAAATTTTTATAAATTTCTAAATGCAAAACCTCTATCGACTCCTCTTAGATGTCAGAGACACCTCTAAAGAAAGATGTCAAAGTGCTTTACTACTTTCCTAGGAAGATGATGCCCCTCACTTAAAAGTAATTTTATTAAGCGCGAGGACAATAAAATCTTAAGATGATTCTCTTAGAAGAATGTTTCTAAAATGGGTCCAAGTAAAAATGTTTCTAAATGGGTTCACGTAAAGATTTTAAAATGATCCTTTTATAAGAATGTTTATAAATGGATTCACATGATCATCATTTGCATCTAACTTCATTTTAAGCTGCAAAGCCACCTAATGCAGAAGAATCCATGCATCTCACACCAATCATAATTTGGATGTGTAAGCACTAAATACGAGATATGACATCATCCTTAAAAATAAAACGTGCGAGATATGACATCATCCTTAAAAATAAAACGTGCATCGAGACTCAAGTTTGTTGGTTTTCTTATAGAGTTTTACGCTGTTAAAACTTATAAATATAATTTTAAATTAATATGTGTGGTGTCAATTCAAACAAATGCAAAATATAGCTGTCCACTTCATTTTATATGCTTAGATATAGAAGAGAAGACTTTATAATATGATCAATCTCCAGTGCGCTTAATCGGGTGAAAAAGCAATTGGAATTAATTTTCCTTTATTTCGGATTCCCACTTTGTGAAAACGCTTGCACCCATTCCTATATATTTTTGGGAGTAGCCGGAGCGAAAGCAAAACGAAGGGACGAATTCGGTGAGCGATTCAACAACGGAAAACTTTCGAAGCTCTTCAGATCGTGATTGCAATGGCAGAAAAGGACTCCGTTTTAGGGCAGGGGCCTGCAAGGGAACAAAACAATTCTGCGACCGAGGAAAGTGGGAAGCTCTTTTCTGTGGAGTGGCGTGGACGGCTTAAACCAGCAGCGATTGCCACGGGGGACAAAGACTCCATGTCATTGGAGGGAACTGCAGTAGTACACATGAGTTCCCCTCCATCCGAGAAAATTCGAGACTTCTTTTCCGGTGATTGGGCTGAACGAGTTCATCGAACACTTTCTCCTGCAACGGAGGAAAGAGGGTTTGCTACTCTCGCTGCACCTCCTTTGCACGTGCCAAAGCTTCTGAGGAGTGGTAACCCATCGGCTTACATTCCTCATTTTATCACACTTGGCCCCTACCATTATGATAGCGACAAATTCAAAGTTAACTATTCTCTCGGTCAACATGATGGGCTCATAAAAATTTCGGCCAAGGAAGCTTACAAGGTTAAGTTCGCAGCCCAAGTGTTGCGGTTGAGAATCGACATAACTGCAATTATCGAAAGCATGTTGCCTGAGATTGAGAGCTTCTATCACTGGTCAATCCCGGAAGGCGATTACTCCAAGCAGTTCGCTCTCATGATGAAGGTGGATTCGTTATTTCTTATACATTTTTTCTTCTTCCACCATGATCACGGTCAGCACAATATTGGTATAAGGTGCGACATTCTGAAGCTGGAGAATCAGATCCCGCTGTCAGTCGTAAAAGGGTTTTTTAAGAAGGTGGAAGAGGGCGTGTTCCCGCTGTCCGTCCTGAACGGAGCTTCGGAGAGCGTGGAAGAGGGCGTGATAGAACTAATTGACTCGCAGCCTGTTCTATGTGGAAGCAGCATACGATTGTTGCAGAGGGCAGTGGGGGAGTTGTCTCCGTTCCATATGGAAGGCAGAATACCTTATAATGCATTGGATCAGCCGCATTTGTTGGGTTGCATCCACGCAATTGTTTCTCCTTTCCTGAATATTGAAAGCGACTACCAAAAGCCAACTCTGCCGCAAAGAATCTCAAGATTTCTGGACCACTCGTTCAAAACTTCCGATCAAAAATTACACCGCAGGGGAGCTGGTAAAGGCCGGTATTAAGTTCAAATCCTTCTCCCGGTTTTCCGGTAAGATCCTGTTCGACAAACACTCCCACGCTCTCTATCTTCCAAGGATGACCTTAGCAAATGTGCAGGCTGAAGTATTCTTCAGGAATATGGTTGCATTGGAGTTCGTGGACACGCAACGTTCTGACACCGTGACGCGATTCATTCAGTTGATGCACTGCCTCGTTCACACTGGCGGCGACGTTGAAGTGCTCAGGAAATGTCATGTCATTAGTTCCCACTGTCTGTTATCCGACGACCATATAGCTGGGATCTGGGACAGCATCCGTAAACCCTTCTCTTATGGTCACGTCGAGCCTCCTAGGCATCTAAAATCCGCACTCGATAATGTGCTCAAACACAAGTATTACAAGATCAAAGTCAGAGTGGTTCTCTGGGAAACATCTCACCATTATTATAAGCAGTATTTCTCAACTCCATGGAGTCTTCTTGCTTTCGTGTTTGCCCTTTTCCTTGTGTTCGTGAACTTGGTGCAGGCCTACTGCAGCTTGTGGGGATGCAAAAGATTCTAAACCCGGTTTGTTCTAGATTTCCTAGAGTAATTTTCGATGCGCTCTCCTCTGTAACACATTAAATAAGTGATTCGACGTTTTCTCATTTCAACAGCCGCTGTATGTGGTGATATATCCATATGCTTTGCTTTGTTGCAAATAATTCATCCTCCTTTAACCGACGAATGTGAAGAATAAAGGAATATCTTGTATTTTTAGAATATCTCAAAATTTTATGTACAGAGCGATGTCGCTCTTACAATTGGAAAAATGGATGTTATTTCCCTTGATTACCCATTTTAAGTTATTTCCTTCCGATGCATTATTCATATCGTTTGTGTTTGTGATGTTGGAAAGTCGAGACTGTTCATTAGCTGTTAATTTCTCCTCTACTCATTGTTGGATGTCCGCTATTATTCAATAAAGCCGATCCGATCTGTATTATAGTTGGTCCATGCATTTGTTGGTTTTAGCCTAAAAGATAAAAGAACTAACACTTACAAAATTACAATGCCAGGAGTCCGCTTCCTCAGGCTAGGAGTGCCACACTGGCGGAGGGTGTGAGTGGGAGGAGGGTGCACTGTGAGACGCAGACATATACATTTTATATGAAATAATATTTTAACCTTTGCTCTGAGCTTACATTTTATGTCTTCCCGTTCCATTCCCTGTTTCACTTTGAATGTTTGCAAACGTCTGTTGTGATCGTCTTGATGTTTAAAACAACCCGACCAACCCAACCCAGATGATGCTGAAGGAATTTAGAACTTAGTTTTAGTTATTGGAGTGCCAAAGCGATGATTGAGATGAATTGTTCGTATGTATGTGTAAGAGGTTTTATATAGTTAATCCTTGCGATTGATATCTAACGTTTATCGGTTATTATTTTCATGTTTCGAAAAGTTTATTTTTGGATAGCCAGATCGAGATTGAAACTGCTATGCATCCATGCATTCACTGTGTGTGAATTAGATAACCCATTCACTGTATGTATGAATATTTTCTGCAAATTGAAATGACTGCAGGTAAAATTATTTATTTTATTTATATCCTTCAGCGTAATTCTGAGCACATGTGCCGGGAAATGAATTTTTTATTTTTTTTTCTATGTAAAGAATAATCTATTATATTAAAAGAAGAAAAAGATATTTACAAAGAGGAACTAGCCTCTGAGGAAGCAAATTGCCACGGTCTGTCAGAAGAACATGGCAGGTGCGCATGGCCACCTGAATTACAAAGATAGAGTCGATAGATATGAGCATGGACTAAGCAGTAGCATGTGGCCCTCTGAGTTACAAAAGAGATTCCAATAACAGAACTGCAGCAAGCATAATTGTAGAACCATTGATCCATTGCATGCCTCTTGTATCTTGCTGCTGGTAGCATTTTAACTAAGGAGAGTAGAAGGACCCTTGTTTCCAGAGTTCTGGAGATACCACGAACTCTGGAAGGTCCCCTACCCAAAGTCAAAGAACTGGGCATCTCGGAAAGAGAAGAAACCCCTTCAAAACTCCAAAACATGACCATTGAACGTCAGAAGAAACAGGAACTAAGCCTGTGGAGGCTTACCTTGTCCATTTTTGTCAATTTGTGGCATGATAGCATCTTCGCTCACTTCCAGGCAGAAATCCGGTGGGTGAACTGGCTGCTGAAGCGAACCCATACCAAGGCCAGGCTCCCTAAGATTGACTTCGTCTGGAGGAGGATTTGCAGCATTACCAACCTCCGCCATCGCTCGGTCATTACCCGTATGAGCCTGCTCTTCATCGTCCTCCTCCTGGCTGTCCAAGTCCTCCTCTTCCTCCGTAGCAATTACAGTTATCAGAAGAGAGACCCGTGACTGGTTTCTCCGGCACCTGAAGGTAAAGCGTGAAGTATGAACTTGACTTTCTAAAGAGTCCGAATCCTCTGAGGGAGGAGACGGAGGCGACACAATGGCAAGCGGCGGAATTGCTCTTGCTGGAGCCTCCTGCCGACGACTTATCCCCCAAACACCCCCTCTTCTCGGGACCCCTCGCTGTCTCGGCGCCATGAGCAGGGGAAATCTCGTGCTTTTTACAGTGGGAGGCAAAGTATCAAGATGCAGAGCCTCAATTCTTCCACCCAGAACCACCTTAATAGAAACCGGAACCAGAGTATGGATCCTCGCGATCCCCCTCACTGACAAGAGCCAAGAGAACGCAGACCGAACAGAGGTGAAGCCTCTGCCACTACTCACATCGCCAGAGCTTGGCCTCTTCCCAACCTTCTCATAAAACAACATAACAATATACCAGACATACCACCACTGGATCAAATGCGCCATTAAATAGACCTCTGCGCGGAACAATCTGGCTGCATACAGAACGAACCCCAACGTATCAGAGTACAGGGCGTTTAAGTCGCCATGCTTAAGACCATTTTCCTTGTGTAAAGCCATCTCTTCAAGGGAAATGAAATTTTTTAAGGGCATCAAAAAGGGATATTTCTGGAGCAAACACGTCTTTCTACTCTTGGCGTATTCAACACTTTCAAATTCCTTTACTCTTGGCGTATTCAACACTTTCAAATTCCTTTACTAATGTATGCGCAAGCACAAAGAAATCTCACATGATTAATGAATATAAGTAGGCTATAATGAATAACAAATAAATCGTAAGGTAAATTATAATATAGAATTAAGATCATTATTTGGATGTAAGGTTAAATTATAATATGCAATTGAAGTAAACGATTCATTATTGTATACTTAGTGCGTACAATGAATAAATTTTAAGGTTAAATTATAATTAAATTATTCTAATATATTTATTATTATATTAAATTAATATTATTATTGAAAAAATTATTTTAAGTGTATTATTATATTTTAGATTATTTTATTAATTATATAAATATAAATATTAAATTATTATTTTTAAATTAATTTGTGATGATGGTGGTGGTGGTGGTTGTCCACTGAGACCATATTGGTCTATCGGACCTATAATTTTCTTTCTTAGTTTCTAATTGTCTGGCTCCTCATCTTTCTTGGCGAGATCAGTGTTGTAGCTTTTCTTTTTTTTCTCTACGGTCTTCCAACTTTCTTTATCTTGCAATCCTTCATATTTTCTGATTCTTGGGACATTGGTGTCTTAGCTTCGCGATCTATTTTGTTTGTCCTTTTGAAGATAGTCAAAGAAGAAGTTTGGTCTAGGAGATCTGCTTTGCTGTTAAATGGAGATTTATTTTGTGCGGTATTTGAACCCTCATAACTTGAGGGGTTGTCAAGTTCACTCTTTTGTTGTTGGGCGGGGCTTCCCCCTACTTGTCTTGAGGGTTGTTTCTTTCTTGCCCGATTTCTTCTGATTTAGAGTTTTCTCGAGAGTATTCTTCTTTGATGACAGTGTAGTGTTTCTTTTGTGCTCCTTCCCACCATGTAGATTTGTGGTGATTTTTTCTAGCAGAATTTTCTTGGGAGGCTTTTGGGCAATTTTTGGCTAGGTGCCTGTCTCAAAGTAGGATTGACATCTGAAGATGACACTTTCATAATCGAGTTTCTGGTTCCACACATAGTCTTTACTTGTTAGGTGTATTTCAGCTGGGAATCCGACATTGAAGTCCATTCCACATAGATGCATGCATAGGTGGTTCTCGCATATTCCTTTGTTTCTGGGCACCTGCAGTAAAATTTCCCAATTGCATTTCCAATGGCTTTTAGAGAAGATAAATTCCAGAGATGCAAGGGTAGGTTTGGCAATCTCACCCAAACTGGTGCTGAGGTTATCACTGTTGTTGAGGGATCGAATGATGGGTTCCATGGCCTCATGAATAGGCCTGATTTTTCCCAAAACCAAGGGCCGGAGTCTAGAATAAATTGTCTGCTTTTAGAGTTTTCAAAATCTACTATAAAGAAACCCCTAGCACAGGGGTAGATATTAATTGCATCATAAATTAGAGGCTTCCATACCTCCGAGATCCAACTATGGAGAGCTGTTAGCCGCATCCACAAACCATTGAATTGGCAGATTAGGGCACTTTTAGAGAACTTCAAAGCCTCATCGAGTGAGGCCTGGACCACTTGGACAGTGGGAGCTAGGGCTTCACTGATGATATGGGCAAGAGCTTGCCCCCCAGAGGTGGACGGAACTAAGCCAGCAGCTATTTTCGCGAAGCTGGGAGCCATCTGGAGAATGCTCTCTTGCTGAGTATAGAAGATTGTCGAAGAGAAGCTATAGAATCACCAGATCTACAACTTGGAGAACCGCAGATCTTGAGAGTTGCTCTATATCTCAATAGAGCCACAAATCTAGAGAAATATAAAACCTAAGAGCCGCAGAGGAATTAACAGACCTATTAAATCATACCCCGCAGATCTAACCACAGAAGGCCCAATTGAGCCGCAGAGGAATTGACAGACCTATTAAATCATACCCCGCAGATCTAACCACACAAGGCCCAATCGAGCTACAAATCTAACTGCAGAAGGAATCGACAGACCTATGAGAGAAGCCACAGACTTGTGCATAATCAAATCTCTTCTTGCACATTCAGGTGATGGAGAGCCGCAGATCTAACTTGGAGAGCCACAAACCTGTGCGTAATCAAATATCTTCTTGCACATTCGAGTGATGGAGAGCCACAGATCTAACTTGGAGAGTCACAAACCTGTTAGATCTAACTTGGAGAGCTGCAGATCTAACTTGGAGAGCCACAAATCTTGAAGCCGCAAACCTTGGAGAGTCCAATCGAGTTGCAGACCCTGATCTATTAACAATACTTTAACAACTCAACTACCATGCCCACACTGCGATCATTAGATTATTATCATCGAAAACGAGTTCAGAGTGGCTAATTCGTTTGGTGAGCAGGAGACCCATAAGAAGGGTGAAGAAGATCAGAATAATTGTTCTCTGCTTCTTGGCGACCCCCCTCGCACTGTATTTCCCTCCCTGCAGGCAGCTGAGCGATTTGGTGGAAATGATCCGGATCGACTGGAGAAAACGACCATGTACTTCAAAAGAGCTTATCCCCAAATCTGAATTCCGAGAGCGGAAAAACCTAAGAGCCACAGAGGAATCGGCCATAGAAGGATTCAGCTGTAGAGGAATCGGTTACTATATCAATACATGTTTTTGTTATATTATTAACTAGCACAACTATATTTAATTAATTAAATGTGGTTGATATACACCGATAGGCATATATCACATTAACACTTAATATGCATATTAAGAACAAAATCACCTGATGTAAATTTGCAAATACCTTGCTATAGTTTCCATACAACCAAAAATACAACATACACATCAAAAGTTATCAAGGAAGGTATTGAAAGGTTATATGTCTCATAACAAACAAATAAATCCGTTGTGAAATTCCTTTACTTAATATATTATATTATTAATTAATTAATTAATTATATTATATTATATTATATTACTATTTATTATTAATTATTAAATTATTAATTATATTAATGTTATATAATTAATGTTATTAAATATTGATGCCATAGTTAAATATTAATGCTATCTTAAAGATTAAATATTTATATATTAATTTTGTATTCTTTTCTCTAAGGTCTCGTGTTTATGATTGTATGAAAGTTATCTTGTTAACGCTTCTTGCATTGTATCAAGTAAGAATTACCTAAAATAATTGTACAACAAAATTAATATGCAAATCAACTATGGTCAATCATGTTTATTTTAGCATTTATAATATTTATCATAGGGTTTATATGCCTTGGTTTATAATATTTATCTTAGTGTTTAGCATATAATTTTCTCGATATGAAATCAATCATGGTTAACCGTTGTCTACCATGATCTAACATTGAATTGTGACAATCGATCAAAATATCAATCAAGGTAAACCATGGTCTAACATCGCATTGTGATAAGGATTGTCTCAATATGGAAATCAACCATGGACAACCACGTTTATTTTAGGGTTTGTGATATTTATCTTAGGGTTTATATACCCTCATTTTATAAGATTAATCCCTTGGGTTTAATATTATTCCCTTGGGGTTTTAGTATTAATCACTTGGTTTTATTAATCCTAGGTTTTAATATAAATCTCTTGGGTTTATAATCATGTTCAACCATAGTCCAACATTACATTGTGACAAAGATTATCTCTTGGTCCAATGTCACATTGTGACAACCATGGTTATCCATGGTCAACCATGTTCCAACGTCGCATTGTGACAAAGATTGTCTCAATATGGAAATCAATCACGATCCCACATTGCATTGTGACAAAGATTGTCACAATATGGAAATCAATAATGGTCAACCATTTTAGGGTTTATAATATATATCGCAGGGTTTATATACCTTGGGATTATAATATTAATCCCTTGGGTTTAATATTATTCACTTGGGCTAATAATCCCTTGGGTTTTTAGTATTAATCCTTTGGGTTTATACTATCAATCCCTTGAGTTTATTAATCTAAGGTTTCATATTCCTAGGGTATAGTATTATTCCTAGGGTTTATAATATTCATTACGGGGTTTAATATAAATCCCTTAGGTTTATAATCATGGTCAACCATTTTCAAAGACCGTCAACCATGATCAACCATGGTCCAGTGTCACATTAGTGACAAAGATTTTCTCAATATGAAAATAATACATTGTTAACCATGGTCCAACATTACATTGTGACAAAGATTGTTTTAATAGAAAATCAACCATGGTCAATAATGATGGTCACATTGTGACAAAGGTTCTTTGTTGGTCTAATGTCACATTGTGACAACCATGGTCATTTGTGGTCAACCAAAACAAACTATGGTCCAACATCCCATTGTGACAAAGATTTTCTCAATATGAAAATCAACCATGGTCAACCATGTTCCAATGTCGCATTGTGACAAAGATTGTCTCAATATGAAAATCAAGCATGGTATACCATGGTTGAACATCACATTATGACCAAAAAATGTGTCAATATGAAAATCAACCATGGCCAACAATGGTAAATCATGTTTATTTTAGCGTTTATGATATTTATCTTAGGGTTTAGATACGTGGGGTGTATAATATTAATCCCTTGGGTTTATAATCTCTTGGGTTTTTAGTATTAATCACTTGGGTTTATAGTATCAATCCCTTTGATTTATTAATCTAAGGGTGTGTTCTAGCTCCTAGAGATAGCCCGTGGGTTGAGGAGAGACTGGTGCCTAGGGCATATTAATGAGTGTTTGCCGAATTTACTAGAATAGTTCACTCACACTCAATATTAAACATATTTTTGAAAAGGTTCGGTTTAGAATCTCCTTTAAGAAGAGAAATGCAAATCTAGCAGCAAAATAAAACTCATAGAAGAATTAAATTACAGTTTCAGTGGTCAACGTTACTTGAGTATGAAGTTCATTATTCATTGTAGCATATGGAAGAGAAGAATTGTAGAAAATTTAAACTAAACACATAGGGCTTAATTCAAAATATCGTGTATTAGACTTCAACATGAAACGGGTGAAAATAATACCAAATGATATGCTAGATTACATGGAGTGCATATTAATGATGTTAAATTTTACTAGTCACAGGTATCTTAGATCAACATTAGACATCCATGTAATATAAAAATAAGAATGGAGATAAATGGATAAACATAAAGGAGAATACATACTACAACCTCATGTGAGCCAGAATCACGAAAAACTTTCTTTAATTTTCAAACAGGGCATACATTCCATTAACAATTACAAAGACTTCCTCTTGAAACAAAATCATAACCCTTAATAATGAATCATAAATTGTTTTTATAAGGCCTTAGGATGAGAATGCCTTACAAAATATTCCTTCTTGATTTCCCAGTGATTCATCATAACAAAAAGATGCGAGCGTGCTAGTAGCACAATTGTATTAGATAAACTATAAATAACTGGAGTTAATTACTAGAAATAAAATATTTACAGAAACATAAACAATAAAGTTTCACGATTGACATAATAAAAAATATCTTCAATCTTGGTAGACCGGTTGAGGATGAAGATTCGTTGGATCGATGATCTAGAGTAGTAGAGGGTTAATGAATTGGTCACATATCTACCACAATGCTCGACTTGGTAGAGGAGCATGAGGGGACACCTGATAGAAAATCTTAAGATTTGTGAACCCTGTGTAATTCAACATGGGGGGGAATAAATTCTTCACAAACCCCAATAGTTGGAACTCTTTCCTCAAATATTTGACCACAATTTTCCCCTTCAAGGTGGCAGACATCTCATGGGATGAACCAAAACTACTCTTGGCCTCTACCAGCATGTGATTGTATTTCTCCCAAGGGATTAAAACTCCTACAAGGTCCCAACAGCTGGGAAATCCTGCTCGGACCCTCTGCTCGAACTATGAATCGAAGGTAGCTACATTTTTCAGTACTACCTCTAGACATTCTTCAACTTTAACTCTGGTTTCTTCTTTTTGGACAACCTTAGAGATATCTATGATTGAAGGCACCCTATCCACCACATCTACGGCCCTCAATTTACTGAGTGGATTTTCAGTAACATACTAGATGAATTTCTTAGTAGTATGGGCATTCTTTACACCCTCTTCCTTGGCAGTCAAGATGAAAAGCTCATAGTCTTTGATTACAATCTTTTTCTTAGCCATTAGAGTTATGTACTCCCAGTGATTCTTCATCTCTACTATTATTTCATCCCATATCAATTGATTTTCCTAGAGGAGGGAAATGTTTCCTTTCAATATTTTGTTTATCTTAATGATATCTGTATTAGCTTCCTGCAAGTTTTGGTTGATCAACTATGCATTAGTCTTGGCAATCTCGAGCTGTTTATCCTTTTGTGTAAGGGTTCGCTGGGCATTTTTGAAATCCATCTATGCCTTCTTGATTTTCCCCTCTAGGATTTGTAGCTCCGTGAGGGTCTTGGTAAGATGCTTTGTAGGGTTTTGAGGATTCTTTGGCACGAGCACTGCACAAGTGTGGAAGTCTATCTTCTACTAAAGATTTTCTACCTGCTACTTGAGAGCCACTATCTTATTATTCTTGTTTGTTAGCTACTTGGCCAATATCTCTTTCTCTTCCTCCACTTGTGCGAGTTATTTAGACTGCACATGTTCCCTTGCAGGCATCTTTATCTTATGCCTCAACTCCTGAATCTCAACCTGTGAACTCTAGAGAAGGGTCTCAAAAGTGACCTTGTCTTCTGTGTTCACTCCCAACTTCATAATCAGTTATTTTAATCTCTCATTCTTCATAGGTAGAGCTCTATAATTAGCTCTCTCTTGTTTCAAATTTGTTGCAACCTTCTCCAAAAAACATTCAGCGTTGCTTATGGTCATTGCATTCATATTTAACTCACTTTATAACACACACCCCCCCCGTCCACTTTCCTATGGAACTTGATCTTGTCAGGTAGGGGGATACTTGTTAGGTCTAGAGACACATCCAAAGCCTTAAAATGTGAACCTGAATGTAGTGATTATGCCAAAGGGTGGTGCAGTGATAATTTCATCTGGTTCCTTGCCAGGTCCATAGTAGTTAGGAGTCTAGTTTGATATGAGACTGATGCGATGCAATTTGCTGTTGCATCTCTTCCCTAATCTTCTTGTTTTTTTCCTCAATTTCTTTCCCTACAAGCCAAATGGGATCTATCCTAGCTGCACCCCCTATTAAACTCAGAATGTCTACCTTTGAAGATGATGAGGTATAATCTTTTAGTGGATCTTCTAAAGTTACCTAGAAGCATGGCTCATCTGGTTTTATCTCCACCAACGTAGTTTCAATTTCCTCTTCCTCTTCCTTATGAGTTTTTGCTTTCTTCCCGGTGGGAATGTCCTCCATCTCCATATCTCTGGTTTCATCCACAGTCCTTTTTTATGCCTTGTCTTTTTTTGTTGGAGTTTCAATCCCAATGTCTTTGTTAATGGGCCATGAATCAAGGTTATCCTTACATTCAATCTCAGGCCTAGACTCATGATCATAAATTGAAGAATTAATGTTATTTCTCCTTTTTTCAGTAACACCATGAGGGTCATAATGCCATACATCTCCCATCTAAAAATTCATTTCTTTTAGTATCTCTTGAGTTTCCTGAAAGGATTTTCTAGCGTTCACAATGAAAGGACCTACAAGTTTACCCAATTTGAACATATACCCATTTTTGGCAGGGACAAAATGAGCTAGGTCCACATTCAAGCTCTGTTTAATGAGTTCCAAGGAAAATATCCTCATTAGCATGAACACAGACATGTGATAAGGAGTAACCTCACACCCATAAAACCCAATCTTTGTGTATTCCTCAAACAAATACCAGTCACCCACCTTAAGATATTTTCTAAGCTGGAGGATCTCTTTCTGCTAGGGTAGGATCCTTGGGGAGCATACATTATGAATAATTTTGTAAGCAATGGCCATGTAAGAGGATATAAATTGGGGGTAGCCCTCATTGTTTGGTTTCAGCCTAAAAATAACATCCTAGTTGAAGAATGACTTCCTCTGCTTGTTTGGGGCCATCAGACTGAGACATAAGCACTAAAATTCATCAACATTAGTATATATGAATAGGTAAAACATTAAGGAATAGTATCTAAAAAGTGAAGTGGTAGAAAAGTGCTATAACTGGAACTTGATGGACTCAGCCAAGAAAGTATGTATGTCAAAAAGATGACCTAGCTACGTCATCTGCTTAAGAAACCCTACAGTGGCCTTTGTGGCAATGTGGAATCATCTTCTCCAAACATATGGGAAATTATAGTAAGAATAGGCTGCATTGGCTCTATGAATACATACATTCGGATATTTTTAGTAATGGGAAAGACTTGGTGACCAGGGGCTAGAATCATTTACGAGAATTCATGTTGTTCGCTTGCTGAGAGGATGACATAGCTATAAAAAAGAGTAGTCTCAGTGAATCTTTCTGGTGTAGGAGAAGTAGCATGCACCAAATCCTTATGGATAATTTCATGTGTCACCTCCAAGATTTTGGCCCTAGTGGCAGAAATGAAACAATTCTTCTTCTAGATGTAAGATGCAACCAAACATGAGATGAAATTGGGGAAATAATATACAACAGGCGCAATTTGATAGTAAAGGCCCGAGTCAATGACTCTGAAAGGGTCTTCCCCCTTGACATGGTGTCCATATAGGTTGAACCGGAGGTCCAACAGTTGATAAGGATAGGATGGGTCGAGAATTTGAGAATTCGTGTCCATTAGTGTCTCGATGTTGGAGGAGGGTTTGACTTCCTGAGCTTTTGGGGTCTTTGGAGTTGGTTTCTTCACTTTCAACATAGATACAAACAAGTTGCAGGAAGGCAGACTGACAGGTTACCTGGTTGACTAGGTGAGAGTTGGAGAACCGTGTTAGTGGGAGCCTTGGGTCCATCCAAGGGTTGAACGTCGACGCAGACTAGCTCGAATGACAAACGTGATTGGTAATAGGAAATACAATTTAAATTCAAACAGTTTCAGCGGGAGGGATCTTTATAAGCAGGTGGTCAATGGTTGTATGACATTAGATGGCATCATTTGGAGGAAACGTGGTGTAGGATGATTGGGAAGGTGGCAGGGGGACGAGAGCGGGGGGGACTTTACCATTAACCTGTGACATTCGCTTGGTGATGGCATCAATAGGTCCATCTCATGGTGGGTGGTCCCCACCTCTCTCCGACAGGTGAATGATTAGGGAGTGGAATCAAGATGAGACCCCCTAGAATCAATTTGGGTCATCAATTAGCAGATCTCATCCCACTGCATTTTCCACTCCGTGGGGTAATTCCAATTTATTTGTCATGCAAGTTACCCCCTCAAAGTGTCTCCATGGGTCGGTCGAGAAAAGATGAACGGTGATTCACCCTCAAAGCTACTCGACTATTAGCCTCAACTTTATTCCTTTTCATTTTCTCTTATCAAACTGTTGTGCCCACTTACTTAAGGAGTAAATCCTTGTGAACTCTGACACTAGAGGTTCTTGGTGTGTCACTAGGACCCAAAAGTGCCAACATGATCCATTGATATATTTTTGAGCCAAATATGCTTAATTCAACCCCCTTGACTCACAGACACACAAAATGTAGGGTATACAACAACATCGACTCCAATTGGGGACAATGTATTGCACTCAATGCACTGAGAAGCTATAGATTAGTGCATCACCCATTGGGTACGGAGTCATTTTATTCAAACATTCATAAAAAAAATAGAAGCAGGAAGAACATTATTGGTATGTACAATGGCTCACCTATATATATAGTGGGTGAAAATGGGCCTCCTTAAGGTTGAAAATAGAGCTTGAGAAACTGCCCATTTACAAGCAGCCCAAGCACTTCACTATCTAAATTTTCTAGCAATAATGTATTATTCCTATTTTCTTCAAAAATATTGAATGGATTAAACCATAAGGGATCAAATTTCCCATGATTATGCTTATATTTTCCCCTGACATCCCACCTTA
The DNA here is from genome assembly GCA_031772625.1 of Pinus tabuliformis. Lineage (NCBI taxonomy): Eukaryota > Viridiplantae > Streptophyta > Pinopsida > Pinales > Pinaceae > Pinus > Pinus tabuliformis. The sequence goes on along the minus strand of CM062816.1, from coordinate 1,489,033,717 downwards.
CCACCAAATATCCTAGTTGTAAGGACCTGTCTCTTACTTTTCTGTAAAATAGAGATTTCATCATTTCCTGATAATTAATCAGATTTTGATTTACCTGTTCTTTGTTTTCTTGAAGTTCTACCAGCTGAGTTATCCTTCTGGTTAGGAAATTGGTCCCCTCATCAACATCTTCTAGAATTTTTTCTTTAGGCATTTCCAATTGGATAGGAAAAATTGTAGCCTTCCTGTACACCAATTCAAAAGGAAAAGCTTGAGTTTAACTCTTTGTAGTAACCATGTCATCCCATAAATAAAACTTCAGTTGTGAGTCTGAGTTCTTTTGATTCCTTGATATAGTCTTTTTTAGAATCCTTACCAAAGTTTTTTTTGGAGAATTCATCCAATCCATTTCCTTGTGGATAATAGATGGTGGAGTGGCCTACAATGATGTATAGTTTTGGCAGAAATTGATAAACCGGGCTGAATTGAATACTTGGGCATTATCAGTGATGATATTCCTTGAAAAACCAAACCTAGAAAGGATATTCTCCTCCATAAAATTGACGACCACTGCATTAGTTGTAATTTTGGTTGGGATAACTTCCACCCATTTTTTGAAATAATTAGTGGCTATGAGTATCCATTTGTGCTGACCACTGGATGGTGGGTGTATTTTTCCAATGAATGCCTACCCCCATTTCTTGAAGGGTTCTTCCACAAACACAGGGATTAAGGGAAGAGGTTCCAACCTCTATTTTTCTATAAACATCTGAGATTTCTCACAAGATAGAACATATGTATGCATTCGCCAAATAACTTGGGCCAATATAAATCTTCTTTGAGAATTTTATGGGTTGTAGCTCTCCATCTGTAATGTCCTCCATGGACACAATTATGAAACTCATCAATCACCTTATATATCTCTTCTTCAACTAGGCATAAAAATAAAATCCCACTGGGTCCTTCCAATATAGCTGGCCATTAGAAATAATAAACTTATGGGCCTATAGTCTCAAATATCTATATTTCACTTTGTCAAAATTTACTAGACACTTTAGCAAAAGTAAATAAAGGACAATATATTTATACAAGTGTGAAACAAGGTATTTTATCTGAATTTTCTGTGTTGAGGTCTTGATTTTTCATTGTTCCTCTACTTTTCCACTTTCTTCATCATTCCTACCAACAAATTTATAACCAAGGCTCAACAATTGGCTTCAGACATTATTTCAGCAAATCCCTACCCCTTTATCAACTTGGTGGGCTTGATATCCATGTCATACTCCTATATCTTGACAATCGACTTGCCCCTTTTGCCTTCACTATCACCCTTCACAAGGATATCTTTAACAACAATTGTAGCAACATAAGTTGTTATATTTGACTGCCAAAAATAAATTCAGAAAGTCTTCAGGGATTTGACCAAGGCATAGGAATGTTTCTCTAAGATATTATATTTTAGCTCAACATCTCGTAATACTTTGCTGAAAAATGAAATTGGTTTTTGTTTCTGCAATAAAACAACTGCCACTATGTAAGGGGAAGAAAAATAAAAAATGAGAAATGGTTTTTGATAATTTGGGTTATCCAATATTGCTTCCTCTCCAAAATCCTTTTTAATTTCGAAGAAGGATTCTAAGGCATCTAAAGTCCACTTCACTTCCCTGTCCTTCTTCAACATTTCCGTGATATTTCTGTGATCTCTTTGACAATTTCAACATAATTGGGTATGACGCTTCTGAAAAAGTTGATTACTTCCACCCTTTTGGGATCAATATTTACTCCTTCCTTTTCCACAATGTGGCTTAGTAGCTTTCCTTCACTTAAAGAAAATTGAGATTTCTTGGGGTTTAAGGATAGACCATACTTTCTGCATTTCTCAAAGGTGAGATGTAAATGTTTAATGTGCTATTTATCTATTTTTGAGAAGACAATAATTTCATCCAAGTATATTATTAAAAATTTATCATGTTCCCCTACAAATGCTCTATCCATTTCCCTTTGTAAAGGAGCTCCTACATTTATAAGGCCAAAAAGAATTCTGGCATACATGAAGGTTCCCCAAGGGGTAATGAATGTTGTTTTCTTCTAATCTCACGGGTGTACAACAACTTGGTTATATCCCGAGAATCCATCCATCATGGAAATTAGGTTAGACCTTACTACTTTATGTAGAATGTAGTCCATTTTAGGTAAAGGGTAATTGTCTTTCAATGAGGCTTTATTCAAATTTCTAAAATCAACACATAGCCTTATTTATCCATTCTTCTTCCTAACATGGAATAAGTTTTCTACCCAATCTAAGTACCTCAAAGGAACAATTATCTTATCCTATAATAATTTCTTCACATCCTTTTCAAATGATGGGAGTAATAGAGGATTAATCTGCCTAAGATTCTTCTTATATGGCTTCACTCAAATTTTTAAATTAATTTTGTGCTAAATAATATTGGTGTCAAAAGTTTTAAGATCATCATATGACCAGGAGAACACAACCATATAATGCTTAAAGAGGTCCAGATACCTTTGTTTGTATTATTTAGGAACTCATTTAGTTAGCTTGATTACATTGGTGTCAAAAGTTTTAAGATCATCATATGACTAGGAGAACACAACCGTATATTGCTTAAAAAGGTCTAGATACCTTTGTTTGTATTATTTAGGAACTCCTTTAGCTAGCTTGATTACTCTAAGGTCTTGTTATTTGCCCATATTACAATCTTCTATGGCATCCTCAATTTGTTGTTCAATTGGCTTAGCAACCACATCATTTGTGTGGAAGAGCCTTTATAATGGGACTAACCCTATGGGGATGGTATTTCCCTTTAGATGCAAGATTTTGTGACCAACAACAGATTCCTCCATGAATTTGAACTGTTGTTCATTTGTTATCTCCTCATCCTCTTGATCAATTACTGAGTTTGAGAACTCCCCAATGAACTTCATAAAGCATTTGGTCTATTCCTCATATTAAAACACCTGCCAGTGACTCACCTTGTCGGGTACAAAAAACTTGTACCTGACCTCAACTTCATAAATGAGTAAGGGGTTTTGAGGAGGCTTAAAATCGATAGCCACAATTGCCAAAGAGTCAACCATCCGATTTCTTTCTTTGGTAAAAAATTGAATATTGAGGGCTAAGAAAAAGTTTTCAATCGTATCCCACACCTCGTTTCGATAATACTTTAGTCTTGGATGCTTGGTTTGGCATTGATTTCTCATCTTCTTTATCACCAGCTCTGAATCCCCAAACACTACCAAACACCCAATGTTGAGGTTTTTGGCAGCGTGCAGTCCTAACAATAAAGCTTCACATTCAACAACATTATTCGTAGCTTCAAACTCCAACTTGAAAGAGAAAGGGATTAGGCTACCTTCATTAGATATTAGTAACACCCCTACCCCATTTCCTTCCCTGGAATAAGCACCATCAAAATATAATTTCCATATTTTGTTGCACTCCAATGATTGTTTACATAGCTGGACCGAACATTCTACATGATTTTCATCCATGATTTGATCATTCTCTTCTAAAATCAAGCAAGAAAATTCATTCTCTTTACCATATACAAGAGCATTATTTGAACAATAAACCTTTGTAACTATCTTCACGAATGTAGATTCTCTATATAATCTACATTCATCCCCACCGAACAAAAGAATGGTAGAATATGTCAAATCCAGTTTGATGGATCCTCCAATTTTTTATCCTCGTGGCCTAGGCAAAAGCATACCAAACCTTGTAGGGATGTCATCGACTACAATGTCCATTACCACACTCTTTATAGGGATTTAGGCCAATTTGACCACTAGGTTTTTAATCATCCCTAGACACTTTACTATCTTGGATTCAAAGGAGTACAAATCTTTGTATGGATTCGTTGTTTGCATTCCAAACTATTCCATCGCAGATAATGGCACCAAGTTATGAGACGATCCTGAGTTGAGCATATGGTTGTGCAGTAGGAGATCATGAATCACTAAGGTGACATAGAAAGGGGAAATGGAAAAATCTTTCTCCTCAACATGGGGTCCAAACACAACCATGGGCCTCTCTTCTTGGAGGTTAAGGTTGTCTTGCAGTGGGACTATGGTGGGTGGACACATAAATTGAGATACTTGAGGTTTATAACTAGGTTGTTTTAACAATTTAGTCAGAGAAAAAAATATTTTGACCTTTTCTGGTTCTTTTTGAAGATTGAAAATAGAGGGGTTCCTATCAGTTTTGACAATCTCAACAGGTTCTTTGTCCTCATTATGGATTGGCTTTACTTGTAGTGGCAACTACTCGATCTTTGAGGCTCGATAAAGGGAAGAAACCACACATCCAACACACTTTCATGCATATGTTGTTATTGTATTTGGACATGGGTCAGTGCAAGGAAAGATGTTGTAATTTAGGAGGGAGGCTCCAAAACGAAGCATAGGATAATAATAATAACAGATCCAACACACTTTCATGCATATGTTGTTATTCTATTTGGACTATTCTAATTGCTTTAGCAATGTATGTTTTTTAACTTACGCATTTGCTTATGAACTACATTGTATGAAATTCTATTAATCTTGTTGAATGTGTGTTGTTGGATTAACCCGTCACTTTGGTTTCTGGAATATTCTGTACTCTAGCTTATGATGTCATTATTCTCATGTGTTCCTCTCAAGCGATGTACTATTACATGCTTATAAGGGGCACGCTTCATTTTCCCCTCCATGTGTTAGAACCCCCATGCATCTCACTTGACTCGTTACAAGGTCACACACTTGCTTCCTACCAAAGTCATCTTACTTATCTCTGGATGCTACTGCAGTCAAGGCACTACATTACCACTCACTGTTGGGACTCCTACTCCAAAAATTCTGAGGTTCAGCTGGGACTCCCTACCAGAAAGATCCCCTGAATGTTGGTACGTCCATCACTGTCAAAATTTATGGCACTAGAAGGATGGCTAGATGACAAGTTGAGGCCTTGAAGTCTATTTTTAATTTCTTCACATCATTCATGACTTATAACACAATCTCAACCCTGACATGTTTTTCTCACACTCATGATTTTTATGTGGCAACGTATGTTATAGATGACTTGTCACAACTAAAATATGATGGTGAAAGTGGAGAATCCCTATTAATTCACACAATTTCCTTTCTGGGTTTCTGTGACAGGAATGAAGTCCCCTCATATGACATTGCTTGTGGTTTGTTCTCTTACACGTTTGAAGAGCATGTTAAGTAATGGTGTCTCACATTGTCTGTAGCCTCTATACACTCTTTCAACCACATGATCAAAGAATTAGGTTGTGATTTCATCTTTTATGACCGTAAAGCACTTAATCAGAAAATTCTAAAAGTGCCAAAGCACCTGACAAATTTATTGTGCACTTTTATGATCGCTTCCATCAATACTATTTTGAATTTCTAGAAGATGAAGTTGACTGGAAATTTTTGAATGAAAGTTTTTTGTATCTTGTTCACATATCTGACCATCCACATGAGTTAAAATCTTTAGAACCCCTCCCATCGTACCTTGGATTTAGAGATTCTAAATCTGAGATGGAAAAGGTTACTGTCCCAAGTGACCCTTCGTCCCCTTCTCATCAAATAGCTCTAGCTCCGCAGCACAAGGTGGGAGAAGTTGTGAACTTACTTGTTGAACTATTACCATCTCCTCCTGCCCCACCTGCTTTAGATTTCTACGTAGATTTAGACTACAAGCATGATGGTTTCCATGTGGTCTCATCTGCTCAGCCTCCATCCAACGGTTCCTTTAATCCTCCGGATTTTGGTGTGTTGTGTTCATCCATTCTGGATTCCACATGTGATGTTCATCAAGATAAAGTTATGGATGGAGTTGGTGTTGAAAAACCAACCTGTGCTATCATTTTTTATGAGTATGTGTGGGAATATGAAGAAGAATCTGCAGTAGAGGATGACCTCCTTCTGACCGCACCTCGTCCTCTTTATCTTGACATCTTTTGCGATTCTATCATTTCTGATTTCCCTTTTGAAAATTCATCTCTGGATGTTTCCACTTTTGATCATTCAGAAAACGTGTAGGATTTTAGTTTATCATTAGATTACGGATAGGACAAATCTTTCTTCCTGGATCCACTTGATCTCTCATCTTTAATTTTTGGAAAATCAGAGGGTGAAATTTGTTTTTTTTCATCGACCTCTCTTTATGTTTCATCAGATTATGAGGCTATTGTTTTCCATCTCAAATTTTCTAATCGTGGTTGTCATGATATTTTCACTCATTCATTTGATCACGATTCTGATTCACTTACTGTTGATTTCTCTAAGCCACCAATCTTTGATGATCTATCTTCTGATGAAGTGGAAACCCCTCAAGCTGTTGAGGCACTTCATCCCAAGCTGATGGTTATGTTAGGTTCTTGTAGCCTTGAGGTCAGTTCCACTTCCGATTAGAAATTTTTTGAATCTCCTAAGGCTCCTCATCACTCTCCTGTTCACATTGAAAATCAGTCTAGTTCACAGTTTTTGCATCCTCCACAAGAATCATACGATCCTATCGCTCTTGTATTGGAGGGCTCATACATAGCAAGCACTATTGCGAAATGAAAATTTTCTTATTTCTTCATGTTTGCTCATTTGTCAAGGTCGAAGGTGTGTACATGCTTGTCATCCATGCACAAGGTGACACAACACCATGATACGTCTGCATAGTGCCTTTCATGTGATTTCAATCTTTTATTTTATGTGGAAGAATTCAAACTTTGAAAGTTTTGGTTTGCATTGCTTTATATTTATTGTTTATTGGCTTGGTTGAATATATTTCTCGTCAACCATGCCATCACCTACATGGCTCAACTGATGCACCGATGGCTACATTGGAAATATCACTTCATGTGAGCTAGCCCATTCTCTGATTAGCTTAGGTGTAGGAGTAGGAGTAGTGTTTTATTTCCTATTTTGTTTTGCTTACTTTGTTTTGGTTCTTCTTACTTCTTTCCTTTGCTTCTTTTCTTATGCACCTGTAGGATTAGTCTATGCATGAAACCATGCTTGGCTTCTTGAGACAAGTAGGGTGAATACAAGAGAACTTTTACAACCATCGACATTTGATTATCTTTTTATTCCCTCTCTTTATGAAGATCTTGTGTTTCTTCTAGTCAATGATACCTTGATGGAGAATATGTTCCTTTTAGAGTGAGTCATGGTGAAAACACAATGCTTGCACTCTTAACTAGTACCACATACTCTAATCAGCTTTGTATATTCGATTAACCCTTGTCAACTTAGCCAAGTATATTAAGGTAAACAGGGAAAACCTTAGCAAGTATGTCAGAGGTATATATAAACACCCTTCTCTGAAGGGACAACCTATTCTGCTCTCGATAAGGCAGGATCCCTCTTTTGCCTCATGAAATAAATAAGTACCTATGCACAATTTTCTGAAAAATGAAAAAATGAAATGAAAAAAATAAAATAAAGGTGAAAGTAGAGAAAGGATTCCTATGCAGAGAGGTGAATAAAGTAACTCCGCCAGGGTATTGTCTGGGCTTGCTAGCAGTGGATAAATTCTTGTGTTCCTAAAGTAACATTGTTGGGTTATTGCCCAAGCCTACTAGTAGCAGAGCAACACCAGAGATGAAACTAAAAATCTGATAGTCTATATTACTTATGCATCAATATAACCCTCATCCCCAATCCAAACAACTCAGTTGACTTGGATTGCTATATGTGTTGTCGATAAAAGAGAATGGTAGGGACTACATATTTAACTCAAGCTCATGAAGAAGATATGATGACCAAAGAGTCAAACAATACTTCTAGAAGAGTTAGACTCACTTTACATGAGACAAGGTCCATGTAGAGGGTTGGAGTTCTACTAGTATGTCACCAATGTTGTAGCAGCTACAAACACCCTCCAAAATTTTTCCTATACTTCATTTTTTAGCATCCCTCCTAGATCATAGTATCTTACATCATGTTGACTCAGGTACTTGTGCTTTGATTGAGCTTTATATTTTGCATTTTGGCTTGTGTTTTCTCACTTAGTTTACTGTGTTACCCACAAGTCGATCTCTTGAATTGGTTTCAATCTAGTTCCAACCTTGCCTTAGTCAACTACGCAAACCTTAAGGGAAACCAACCTTCTTCTAGGGAATTTCCTAGTCCAAGATAACAATGACACTTTAGCTCCAAAATTTCACAGAGCCAACTAATAGCCAGCCTTCAGCTAGGAAACTGCACTGATCCTGAGAGGCAACACAGAGCCACTCAACCCAGAAATTGTGCAGAAGCTTCTTGCTCAAAATCTGCTAGTGCATAAGCTGGTGAGTTTCCTAGCCCTTCCTAGAATTATGCAGTCTCTCCGGGAAATGGAATCTTTTCTCGAAAAAAAAAAGTGGAAAAGCATCCCTAGAAAATAGGGATCTATTTTTAGTAACCAAGAGGAGACACTCGAGTCATTTTGGAAGCTGCTGCCAAGTGTCGCTTTTTCCTTGATTTTTGGCCTTAACATCATAAACCATAAATCAACCAAATATATTTAATGGACACTGCCAAAGATCATTTTGACATAGATCTTGGAGTTATGACATTCCTGAGGATATCAAGGAACCTCCGGTGCATTTGTCGTTTCTTTTCCGGGTAAGTCTTGCTTTTCTAGTCTTTTGCTGCTTTTTTATGTCGCTTTTGTTTTTTTTTTATCTTGTGAGAATGTTGTTTCACTCATTTTATTGAACAATCATTGGCATTTTAACTTGTTTTATCTTTTAGAAGTGTTGTTTTAAGCTTTTCATTTCCTTTCCCAAGTATTGCTTGCATTACCCAGTTTTTATACTAATGGCTGTCGTTGCGGTGACTCTCTCCACATGCTTAATTTTCCTTCAGTTTTATTGATTCCTGCACTCATTTCACTCATTTGAATTATCATTCACTTATATCTACACTCAACACCATTCAATCCTTCATATATGTTCGATTTTTCAATTCCCTCGGGCAGATGTGGGATTCGTTAGCCCAAATCTCATTTTCCCAAGCATGCACTGCACATTTCTAGAACTTAGGACCTTGGCCTTGGCTTCTTGAATTCCATAGAGGTTGCCTAGGCCTTTCTCTAACTGTGCACTGAGCAGTTCCAAGAGCCATCCCCGAGCCTTGGCCAATTAGACTACACAATGTGCAGTCTCTCCTAGCCTATGCCTAGACTGAGCTGCACATTGCTTGGTTCCAGTTAGGAAGACCTCCCCACTGACTGCTGGGATTGTATAATGCATAGTTATAGCTACCACTTAGTCACCTCTGTGAGACAATATTGAGAAAGCCTCCCTAGTAGTTGCCTATTTTGTTGCTTGGTCTGTTCTTAAAGTGGTTTTAGTTTCAAGCTAACATTTCCATGCCACGACTGTCCTCTCTGTCTCCAAGTATAGAAGTTGTTGAAAAACTCTTCATTAGTTATAGGTAACATGGCTTCCAAGAGAGATGCATAAAAAGATATTGTAGAGAGTAGCATTAGGGAAGTAGTTTAGCATGTGTCAGCGAACCTACTAGTTTATGAAAACACTCATTTTTCATTGAGAAGGGCATGAAATTAACATGGCAGGAAATCAAGGATATCTTTGCAGGGGACTTCAACGAAGATCTAAAAGATCAATAGGTTTCTGTCAATGTCCACTAGTTAGGCTTACATACATTTGCATGCAGCTACCCTTCCTTCCCATGTGCAGACATCATCCACTGGATTGTCTCATGCAAATATCCAAAGACTATGACATTGAGCAACTCCAGTGGGATACAACTTTCCAACTTCACGGTGGAGAAATATCAATAGATGTATCATTTACCTTAGCCAGTGAACTGCATGGATGCACTTTTCTACGTCATCAAAATCTTTGTGAACACCAGAGACATTATAAAGCGCTGGGTGAAAGAGTCATCGAAGTTCAGAGCAACACCCAATCATGTCTACAAGAATAAGTCACTCATGAAGTCCTACCAGTTCTTGATCATCTTTGCATGTCGATTGTACAGTCAAGAGAATACGGAGACCTTTCTAGTAAATTGGGTAGTTATGATAGAGTAGTTGGTGAATGATGGAAGGCCATTCAACTAGTCGGATCTGTTGGCTCTTCAGTTGAAATTCCATGTGACTAATGCCCAAAATCCGCCCAAGGATGAGAAAGTGAGATTCTACATGTTCGTGTATCTACTTGATGCAACTTGTGCCCAACATCAGTTTCCTGACATGGGTTGGACATGGAAACCTAAAGAGACTACCATCAACATTTATTTCAAGTTTCTTTCTAGCTATAGCTACTGAGGAGTTATGGCGAGGCTGACTAACCATCTCATCATCCCGATGTACAAGTTGATCTTTGAGCATGATCCACCTTGCATGTCCCAAGAAGCTATGGAGGCCATATTTAACATTGCATATTGGTATGCCTCCCTCGGTGGCACTTTCATCAGGATGTTTGGTGGAGAGAAGCCTTCCCATGTTCTACCAAGGTATGCCACAAACAATTTGGTCATGCAAGAGGTCTCATATCACATCTCCACAAGGTTATCAACACGGCTACATAGGAGGAAGAAATAACCATGGCCCGCTCTTCCTTTGCGGATTGGATTGTACGAGATTAAGAGCTTGAAGGATGCAGATGTTGAAGATAAGGAGATAGTAAAGTTCGAGTTGGGAACCAAAGACTACAACCCGTATGATCCCAACGGTATTTGTAAGAACCATTGTGTGAAGGTGTACTATCCATGGATCCACGGGACATTTCATTAGGTAGATGTGGACCCTTGGAGGTGCTCTCACAACTCCTCCAAGCTCGATAAACATGTCAATATAGCCACAACATGGAAAGCTCCTTTGCGGGTAGCAACAATGCAGGAAGTAATAAAATCAATAGAAGTAAGTAACAAACCGACGTAGGACAAGGGTAAGAGGAATATTGTCAAGAACCCAGAGGCTAAGTAAATCTACAAGTTCAAAGAAGATCATATCATTGAGAAATAAGATTTGGAAGCGGAGGCAAAGAGGAAAAAACACATAGAGAGGGTAGAGAGAAGGAATAAAGAAAAGAAAAGGCTAGAGGAAGGAGAAAGGAAGTTGTATAAAATGAAGAAGAAGTTGAAGGAAGAGTAGGATATTAGAAGGAGAGAGAGGGAAGAGAAATAGAAACAACAAGAAGAAGAAAGGCAAGGCATGATCACAGAGAAAATTGTGCCCATATAGGTTGAGGAGTCATAACAACCAACAATTGAAGAAGAGGGTGAGTAGATGCAGGATCAAGAGCTTGCTTAGCAGATTAAGCAACTGATTGAAGTGACATACATGGAGTTGGGGCAGAAGCCATAGGACCAAGACATTGATCTCATGCCGAATGCATCCGAGGTCACCCCTTAGTCTCAACTACCTCCAGTATCAGAACCAGTCCCAAGCAAGCAAGCGGAGGATGTTCTCCTTGATGATGATCTAGTGATGGATGTGTACAATATATCATTTTACGAGTTGCAGAAGAAGATTGTACAGGCGAGGAGAAATAATTTCTCGGATGATCACGCGTCACCTACATTTATGAAAGAAAGGGTGATAATGTCAAATGTCAGAAAGAATCCAGTTGCCATGGATGATGCCACTTTATATTATGCAGGAGCCACAAGCTTAAATGTCAAGTTCCTGTTAGTAGAGAATGAATAGATGGAAAATAAATTGTAAGCGACCATGAAGAGGGTAGAACAATCCACAATTTCTGCAATGGAAGAGATGAGGAAAGTGATACTTAGTGAAGTATCAACTCTTGAGGTCACCATGTGGAAAATCTATGGCAAATTTTTCACCATGCATAACGCGGTTATCCATTTATATGGCTTTCAGTAGTGGAGAAAAATGGTTTGACTGAACACTCAAGGACATACATGTTGCTATCACCCATGTGAAAGAATGGACAATGAGGTATAAGGTAGCCCCACATCACTTGCGAGATATGATGAAGTTGTAGGTAGAACTAGACAAAGTGAGGATCCAGACATTGATCCATAAATATGAGAAACTCATCTCATTCGTTAGCAGCATACATGCTTCATATGCATGGCTTTATAAGAGCTTGTATGTCATGGTAAGAACACATTGGATCCCGTCAATCAGTTCCCTCACTGAAGATAAGCACAAGAACCAAGTCCGACTAGAGATAAATAGGTACATGGTGTAGCTAAGGCGAGAGGCCATTAGCGATGACTTGGAGCTAAGCACACAAAACATGCAGAAGTACATTGGTGTTCTTGTCATGGTCAACACCATGTTGCATATGCTTTAGGATGAGTTGGAAAAGGATTCCAAGACTATATACCCATAAGCTATGGAGGAAAGAGTCTGCTATCAGAAAGACACCATCAAGTAGTTTGGGGACATCATAACACAATACCAAGCTTGGTATCAGTATGTGACTGAGAAGCATCAAGTGGAGGTTGTTGAGTTGGTATTTCATCAAACTTCAAAGTTATAGTGTTTTGTCTTGTTAGGTTGTCTCTAGCCTATTTTGTCTCACATGGGTACATGTGGAAAATGTATACTATTTGTAAATATGTTGTAAGTGAAATTCCAAGTGTCATTAGTGGAATGTGAATAATCATTATGTAATGTAATGATTTATTTGTAAAGAATTTGAAGATTCATGAGGGTAGTCAAAGAGTCATAAAGGGGAATGTCAAGGATCACCCTACCCTTTGTTATAAATAGAACCTCATAACTCATAGAACAACCTTTTAGGAGCCAATATTTTGGCTAGGCTTAGGCTTAGGGAAGGTTTGGGAGTATTTTGAGGAGCCTTGGCTTCTCCACAACGTAGAGTGAGTACACTTCTTTGGAGGAGCAAGTGTTATTAACTGTAATATTCCACTATTGGGGCTAGTGGTTGTCAATGGTGTATGTATGGATGGAAATTTCACTTCTAATAATAATAACAAAGCTAGCATGATTTCATGCATATGTTGTTATTGTAGTTGGACTATTCTGGTTGCTTTAGCAATATATGTTATTTAACTTATGCATTTTATTATGAACTAGTTTTTATGCAATTCTATGGATCTTGTTGAATGTGTGTTGTTGGATTAACCCGCCACTTTGGTTTGTGGACTATTTTTCATTTCATATTGTGATGCCATTCCACTCGTGTGTTCCTTTTAAGCTGCATACTATTACAGGCTTCTAAGGGGCAGACTTCCTTTTCCCCTCGGTATATTAGAACCCCCATGCATCTCAATTGACTCGCTACAAGGTAACACACTTGCTTTTGACCAAATTCATCTTACTTATCTCTTCGCGCTACTGTGGTCAAGGTTGTAATGCCCTCCTCCCACATCTACCCAAGCAACCAAACAACTGGGGTAAAGATGTGATGAGAGGCAACTTTTATATTATTCTAACTCCTAAGTCACGTTAAGGAAGTGAAACTGACAGAACACACATAATAAAAATATTCAACATCAAGTTCAAGATGCTTGGGAACCCATCCAACACTATAATCAACTTAACCTTGGGTCCCACTAACCTTTTGTACAACTTAACCTCCAGTTGCTCTCATGCTATGGGCATGATAGCATCCAGGGACCTCTAGAAGCTCTCACAGGCCTACCTGCGAGCGTCTAGGGATTCTTTTTATCAGTGATGTGCCAACGTCCATGGTAATTAAGCCATATTATTATGCTCGGAGCCCAGGTCACTACCCAGAACTTCATGATACCTTCAGAACATTAAATTAAAAAGTAAATGATAGTGCAAAATCAATCACTTGAATGGGATATTGATTGGACCCTTACTAGCCATGACAGGAATTTCATCAAACATATCACGAATATGTAATCTACATGTGTAAATAACAGATCTAAACATAGGGGTCTCATACTTACTTGAGAATCACTAATAAACATTGATGCCTTAACACATAACCTGCCATTCCATCCATTAGGTTACAGATACATTGATCATTTAATTACACGTAAAAACATCATGAGAGCCATACATAGCTGCTGTCATAAAACACATACATAACCAGCATAATAGCAGTAGAAATACCAATGAAAGTACAACCATTTGGACCACATATAATCCATCAAAATTCTCATAGAAATACAAGTAGAAATAACCTTTCATTAATTATGAGAAATCCAAACTCGAGATGGCACTTCCATATTCCATCTGACTGTAGAATGGCTGAGAAAAATCTCTCTTCATCCATTCACCCCCATGCCATAGTCCAAGCATGAATGTGGGATCTCATAGAAAAAATCATTCAAAAATCATCCAGGGCTTCCAAAGACTATCCACCTCAACCCATCAAATAGTGACTCCACCTCACGGTCAAACATCAAAAAACCATCATTATATCAGTCTCTCTCCTAGCCATTTAGGGCTCTGGAGCGTTTGTTCCAACCAAGGCTCCAGGACTAGTAACTCAACCCATCGCTGCCATCGGGATTGAGAACATTTGTCTAACCAAGGTTCCAATTTTAGTAACTCAGCCCACCAAGGGCTCGAGAGCGTTTTTCCAACCAATGCTACGAGACTAGTAACTCAACCCAAGATGTTACAGGGCTCCAAAGAATTCGTCCAACCAAGGTTCCAAGAAATAGTATCGCAACCCAAGCTAAGGAAACATGAGAACCAACCAAAAAAACAAGGAAATAAACCCACAAACTCCATTGCTATCCAAGAAATGGAAAGACTAGTAAATTTACTATCAATCTAGGGAATCCTCCATTCCAGTGACAGATCATGACCACAAATCCACATGCGTGCCAAAAATAGTGAGGAAACCATACATGAAACTTGGTACCTACAAGAAAATCCTACTATAGTTACTAACCGTAATGCCTTCTTATGATTTCCTACTCTTCCTTTGCCTTCTTTCTCTAATAATCCAAGTACGCCACACCGTCCAAGAGTGCTCCAAGAAAACTCCAAGTATCCAAGAGTATGAGAGAGAAAGAATGATGAGAGAGATCCAAAACTAAACTAAAAAATGGTTAGCAAAATATTTCCAACTGATCCTCATAAGCCTTTTTATGAATGAGGCCTCTATTTTCTTCATTTTCCATTATTTTTCTTCATTTTCCTCCTCACATGCAACATGTGACCTTTCACCTCCCTTTTCTCCTAATTTCCATTATTCTCATAAATAATTGTACCAAAAGTGCCATTTTTCCTTTCCAAAGCCTTATCCATTTCCTTTGCCAATTTTCATAGCCATAAACAATCACAAGTTATCCCCATCACTAGGATTTTTCCCAACATTCAGCTTGGAATAAGTGTCCCATTAACCGTGGTTATTATTTTTCCTTTATTAACTTTTATTACATGGAATTTTCACCAGGGTTGTTACAAAACCCCTCCCCCTTGAGGGAACACTGTCATCAGTGTTCAACAACACCTATAACCACAAGACTTCTATAATAAATATATACTACCAATGGAGCTTTATAACTTAGCTCAATGAAATATTGACAATGATCAACCTGCTAAGAAGAAAACCAACATGACCAAATAACAAGAATAACGTCATCATGACATGACACCCATACTACTTATTGGAGCTTTATAACATAGCACATGGAGGTTTTTACATCCATATACATATGTACATATACCAAACATCACCAAAACATATACCATGACATATACCAAAACACCACACCAAAACTGCTTTGCCTCAACCATCAAACAAGGAAGGATACATAGCTCGGATCTGATCTGACATCTCCCATGTAGCTTCATCGGGCCCAAAGTGCTTCCATTGCACTTTAACTTCATCTATTTCTCGATTCTAAAGCATGAGCACCTTTTTATGCAATATACACAGAGGCTTTGATTGGAATTCTCCATCTAGTTCCACTTGTAATACAGACTAGTCAATCACATGATCCACATCTCTAGCATAGTTCTTAAGCAATGACACATGGAAAACATGATGTAATTTCACTATCAGAGGTAGCTCAAGTCAATAGGCTACTTGCCCAATCCTCTCAATAATGTTGAAGGGTCCACTGAACCGTGGTGCTATATTGGCACATGATCCTATATGCAAGAAGTGCTTATTCAGTTTGTTGCGCAAGTACACATGTTCCCCAATCTGGAACTCCTTGAATAAACTATTCCAATTTGCATAGATATTTTTCCTATCCTGTTTTGCCTTTAGATTCTTCTTGATCACTTGCATTTGCTGTTCCATGTCTGCAAACATGTTTGGTCCAATCAACAATCTATTAACTGGATCACTCCAACTGATGGGAGTATTACAACTTCGTGCAGACAATACCTCGAAAGGACTCATCCTCAATGACTCTTGATAACCGTTGTTGTACCAAACTCTACCAGTGGAAGATACTCTTCCCATTTTCATTGTTGATGCATAATATACATTCTCAACATGTCCTCCAATTTCTTGTTGACCCTCTCTCTGTCCATCTGTCTGCAGATGATAAGTTGTACTAAAGGCCAACTCTGTGCCCAAACCTACAAATAACTCCTTCCAAAACTGAGAAGTGAACTTTGCATCCCTGTCTGACATGATATTCTTTAGAAAACCATGCAATCTAACTACATCTTTGATGAATACATATGCTACATCACTAATTGAGAATGTAGACTTCACTGGAATGAAGTGTGCAACCTTTGTCAACCTATCCACAAAAAACATGATAGAATCATGTTGCCTCACTGTCCTTAGCAAACCTGTGATCAAGTCCATGGAAATGACTTCCCATTTCCACTCTAGAATCGAAATCGGCTATAGCTGTCCACCTAGATGCTTACATTCATCCATCACACGCTGACAATCGAAACACCTAGCCACAAACTTTGCTACATCCCTTTTTATATTTGGCCAATAATAAAACTTCTTCATTGTTGTCAGTGTCTTCTGATAACCTAAGTGACTTGAATACGGTTTCACATGAAACTCCCTCAATATCACCTTCTTGGGCTAACTACTATCTCGCACATAAATCCTATCTCTGAACTTGAGAAATCCATCTGTTTTAAGGCAACAGTCCACTACCTGTATACCTAAACCTGTACTTGTACCTGTACCACTACTTGTACCTGCACCTATAGCTATACTTGTACCACTACTTGTACTTGTACCTGTACCTATACCTATACCATCACCACTACATGTACCTGTACCTGCAAGATCCTATCCTGTATATATGTCCCATAGCAGCTCATAGATGCTAAGTGATTTACCTGTATCCACCTACTAAGAGCATCTGCCAGTCTATTCTCTTTACCTTTGATATATCTGATCTCAAAATTGAACTCATTAATCATAGCCAACCATCGAGCCTGCCTACCATTCAGATTCAGTTGGTCAAATATATATGGAAAACCATTATGATAACTCATCAAAGTAAACATCCTACTCAAAAGATAATGCCTCCACATATTTAATGCATTTATAATCGCTGACAACTTAAGATCATGTGTGGGATACTTCTTCTTGTGCTCATTTAGTTTTCGTGACTCATAGCATACCACCTGTCCATCCTACATAAGTACTCCACCAAGTCCCTTCTTGCAAGCATCTGTGCATACTACACACTCTTTTTCTAGATTTGCAATCTTTAATACTGGTGCATGTGTCAGGAGCTACTCGAGTTGCTCCAAAATAACCTCAAATTCCTCTGTCCATTCAAACTTCTTACCTTTCCTCTGAAATGATGTAATAGGATAAGAAATCTGTGAGAAGTTCCTGATGAACCTCCTACAGTAGCCTACCAAACCCATAAAAAATCTCCCCTCATCCATATTCTTAGGATCTACCCATTCCATGATGGCTCTTATCTTTTCTAGATCTACTGCAATGCCCTCCTTGGAGACAACATGTCCCAAGTAGTGTACCTCAATATGAAAAAAAATAAACTTGCTGAGCTTAGCATACAATTGATGCTCTCTCAACAACCTCAACACTGCTGCTAAATGTTCAACATGCTCTTCCTCATTTTTAGAATATACCAATATATCATCAAAGAACATAATACAAAACTTATCCAAGTACGAACAAAACACACTATCCATCAATAAACATAATAAAAAACTTATCCAAATATGGATGAAACAAACTATTCATCAAGAACATAAATGTAGCTGGAGCATTAGTCAAATCAAATGGAACTACAACAAACTCATAATGCCCATACCTGGTCTAGAAAGATGTCTTGTAAATGTCCTCCTCTTTGATGTGTACCTGATGGTATCTCGATCTTAGATCAATCTTCAAGAACATTGTTTCTCCCTTCAACTGATCGAACAAGTCATCAATTCTCGATAAATGATACCTATTATTGATGGTCACTTTGTTAATTTGTCTATAGTCATTGCATAATCTGAGAGTACCATCTTTCTTCTTCACAAACAATATGTAACACCCTCCTCCCACATCTACCCAAGAAATCAGCCAGCCAAGGTAAACATGCAACGAGAGGAAACTATGATAAGAATCAACCTCGTAGGTAACCTTAAGGAAACAGGGTCGACAAAATAAGACCTTACAGACCTCCCTCAGGTGCTTCAGGACCCCCAGGAGCTAATCCACCACTTCAGTGCCTAACCCCTGAGTTAACCTATAATTTCAATGAATTAAACCCATAGTTGCTCCCATGAAAAGGAATGCATGCGACTAGAACTGTATAGTTGCTCCCACAATTAATGCAAGGAAGAGACTTCAATCTTTTTCAACCAGTTATATGTGAGAGACTACGAGATTTAAGCCACTTTTCCAGGGCTAGTCTCCAAACCAATGCCTAGAACTTGATGAGATTTTCCATGACAATAAATGACACCAAGGCAAAGCATCTAATGAAAAACTTGATCAAGGGCTTGACCTAGCCAAGCCTAACCATGACATACATTTTTTCAAACACTTCGTAAATATGCAACCTACAGGTGTAAATAACGTATCTGAGCATAGGAGTCTCATAGTTATCTGAGATTTTCCATGAACCATTTTTCCCTCATGTCATTTTCTACATCATCATCTATTATGCCATAGATACATTATCCATTCATTTACAGGTAAAAAAATGTTCAGAGCCATACATAGTTGCTGTCATTAAACATACATATAACCAACATAGTAACAACAAAAATATCATGAATATATCAGCCATAAATCCACATATACATCAATACATT
The DNA here is from genome assembly GCA_031772625.1 of Pinus tabuliformis. Classification (NCBI taxonomy): domain Eukaryota; kingdom Viridiplantae; phylum Streptophyta; class Pinopsida; order Pinales; family Pinaceae; genus Pinus; species Pinus tabuliformis. The sequence goes on along the minus strand of CM062816.1, from coordinate 1,489,014,582 downwards.
TACACATGAAAACCAAGGGAATTAATTCTTCATTAATGAATGCATCAACCATCTGGAGATGGAACTACCACATTCCATCCAACCATAGATCGGCTGAGCCAAGTCTCTCTTCATAAAATCACCCCCATGCCATATTCCAAGCATGAATGTGGGACTCATAGAACACACCAAAAACGCCAACAAGCATGGATGCCACTGGAGTTCTTCATCTACACCGTGAGAAATTTGAGTGCTTCCTAGTCTCTCAGGCTTTATTGTAATCCATAGTCTGATCTAGGGATCACCATGCCCTACACCAAGACACACTCTCTAGGCTTTACCGTACATCCCATTACTAGGCCCAACGAAGAGAAATCCACCTCTTGGCTTTACTGTATATCCCGCCATTCATCGGCAAGGATTCCTAGGCCCACCGAGGTACACAATCCTAGCTTTACCATAGTCCACAGTATGATTCAAGGGTTACTAGGCTAGTGGCTTTATCGTGATCCAAAATCTGGTTCAAGGACCACAAGGCCATGTGTTTGTCATTTCAGATATCCAACCCACTCAGCTTTGAATCCATTTGGTCATCCCACATAAACTGAATATCAGAAACAATTTCATCAAAGCTATCAGGAAATGGCAAGGCTAGGCTGAAGAACACTGTCACACCTGGAAAAACCCATTCCATGATAGAAAAGAACCATGTGTAATCCCATGCATGCCAAAGCTAGGAAGGAAAATACACATGCAAGTCGATACCTGCAATGAAGCCTGTTGTAGCTGCTTGAAGTTCCCTTTCCCTACTTGATCTTTACTTCCTCTTGTATTATTTGTCTTTCTTGCTCCAATGTCAAAGTGCTCCAATAAACTCTAAGTCTACATGAGTATGAGAGAGAGAGAGAGTAATGAGGGAGATCCAAAACTAAACTCATCAAGCCTACCAACTGATACTTAGAAGCCTTTCTATCAATGAGGCCTCTATTTTCTTCATTTTCCATTACTTTCCTTCAATTTCCTCCTCATGTGCAACCTATGACCTTTCACCTTCCTTTTCTCCTAAATTCCTTTATTTTCATAAATAAAATGTCAATATGTATTTCCAAAGGCTTAGCCATTTCCTTTTCCAATTTCCTTAGCCATAAACAACCAAATGAAAAACCACACCAGGATGTCTTTCCAAACATTCAACTTGAAAGACGTGTCCCATCAACCATGATCTTATATATTTTTACATGGAATTTTCACCAGGGTTGTTACGAAACCCTCCCCCTTGGGGGAACACCATTCTCAGTGCTTAATGACACCTATAACCAATAAGGCTCCTAAAAAAAAACACACTAACCATGGAGCTTTATAACACAGCTTGTTGTAGTATTTACAATGACTATCTGCTAAAACATGACAAACATACTGTTTTATAGAGCTTTATAACATATCTCATTACGGTATTCATAATAATAACCACATATACTTATACACATTTGCTTCAACTAGAAAATAACCATACTCTTTGTGGAGTTTTATAAACTAGCTCGATACAGTAATTACAATAATATACACATCTACACAATTGCTCAACCAACAGATAAAAGGATATGATGCCTGCATCTGTAACAAGGGAATCCAGAGGCTCACACCTCCACCCTCAAAGTAATACTAGGATTAACCTCCTTCTCGAGAAGTATAAAATCCACTGCAAAGTTAGATCTGCATCTAATGTCCAACGCTAAAATCCTGTGCCACTTGTCCTTTCAGCAAAAAGTTATCGGCTCATTGTTCCAGGTCGCACTCCTAATGTGCATCTGATTCCATCTGGCAATGTTAATGACAAAAAACAAATCATCCCTGATCTTCCCTTTTCTGCTACATAGTTCCTCTGGCAATTTGGTCAACCCCTTCCTTACAATCACTCACCTTCCAAGTTCCACTAGCACCCCCATCCCGGGCATTCCATCCCTTGGAAAGGCTTCCTCACATCGGAAGATACAAAACCAAGGCATATACCTGCCTCACAACCATCATATCGGTCATAACATGCTCATGGAAATCAATAGACAGTATTGGGTACCAATGTGCTATAATGGCCCTGCTCCTTAGGTGATTTACCAACATATTACTGCATGTTCCAATTTCTTTCACTATTGCTACCAATTCTTGTAGTCGATTTCAACCACTCAATTGGGCATGTTCATGCATTTATGTCCCAAGCATTAGGGGAATTTTGAGGTCTAAAATGGGCCTCCTAAGAAAAATTTACAACCAAAATAAAATTTATAAGAACCAATAGGATTCAAGATGATGATGTGAACCATGGGGGATGATTCACCATTTTTGGAGTAAAACTATTAAAAATATTAAAAAATAAGAAAATAAGAAAAACTACAATTTCAACTTGTATTTTAAACTTATATCCCTAAGTTTTTACTCAAAGTTTGAGCATGAGTACTTTTTGGATGAAAAAATTAATTCCTCATCCAAGTGATGGAGGGAAATGTTCCCCTAGGGCTTTTTGGGTTGAAACCCTAGCAGACTGAAAGTTGTCTATTCAAAGAAGCACACATTCACACAACCATTATGCTATTATAAGAAAATTCTATTGTAAAGGGTACGTACCTTAGGTCCTACGTTTGAGAAGGCCTTTAGGGTCCAAACCCTTCTTCGAGTTCCCTTCTTCTCTTTTGTCCTGCAAAACAACCAATTCAAAGAACACAACAGTATATGGCAAAAAACCTTATAAAGAAACCATCTTCATGTTATAAATAAAGGTAGTTAGTTATGAAATCCAAACAACCATTTACATATGAATTCTAAACATGACTATCATTAACATAAAGAAGATTCATTTCGGGAACCAAGACATGTGTTTCTCTTATTATAGATAAATAAAGTACATAAAAAGGGATATTTTCACCTGAGTCACCTTCAGCAGGCTCCAAACACAGCTTCCTTCCAGATCCGTTCCAGCCTCAAGCCTTTAACAAACTCCTTCCATGACTCTCTCCATGATGTCATAAATGGTGGATGAACATCAACACACAAGGAAACAAAGGTTTCCTAGACAAATGGGGGAAGTGCAGAAGGCACAAGGGACTTCAGACCTGGTCAGGGGAAAAATCTCAGCATAATAACCTTTCTCTCTCTTCTCTCCTCCCTTAGGCCTTCCCTTTGAGGTCTTTTTATACCTCTCCCAAAGTATTTTTTTAGTTTGGAGTTGGTTGGGAACAGTTGGGCCACGGGCACTAACAGGTGATCAGCAGGTAAAACCCGCGATCTCCGCCCAAAAATAAGGAATTATATATATATATTTTAAGTGTTTTAATACATATACGCGGGTTGGATATACACAGACCCACGTATACACGTGTTTAACTCAGGGAAATGTCGTGTATAAGGGATAAAACACTGTTTTTTAAATTTTAGGACCAGGTCTGGAAGGAGGGGTTGCCCTAGGCCATGAGTACAACATCACAAACCATAAGAGTGAGATTTGGAGCTATAACAGATGCCCCCTAATATATGAGGTCAGAAGGGATACATGATGGCCGAAATATATTATGCGAGTACATGGAAAGGAAGTCTGTCAAAAATCGAGGAGGACTTCACCAGAATTCAGCCTGCCAAGCCACCAAAGGAGATTAGAAAGAAACACTGTCTGAGGCGGGCATACCCATGCTCAGAAAAAGTAAAGCATGTCCGCATATCAAGTACAAGCGGATCCACTAAGTATACAAGTATAACTGACTGAAAGATACATAATGGATCATCTGATCATAATGAACAAGTACATGTCTGAAAGATGCAACGGATCACTGATATCAAAGACTGATCCCAAAAGGTACCAACTGAACATGATGGAATAGGATGGTACTACACTGCAAACTCAGGTGCCAGCATATAGAATGTCGCCATGACTGACTGCAACATACAAAGTGGAATGGTATCAACTAGCAGCAACAGGAGCAACTGTCAAGTGAACCAATGAATGCTGATACAACCTGAGGTCTTCACCGACCGCTGTGGTACATTTCTACACCATGGGAATAAATGATCTGAAGTCGACCATGTGAGAAATCGTTTGATTACCGGTCATTGATGTATACTATTAACAAACGCGAGACTACTCACCGATAATGATAATGAGCGTCAAGGTACCCAGTACAATCTAACAAGTGTGAATAGATGAGCTGGAGTCGAACACCTGTAAGAATCTATCGATTAGGAGACAATGATGATTTCCCACTGTCGATAGCAAAGGATCTGCCACTAATGACTGCAAACCCCAAGGTACTACCAAATGGACTCTAGATCTTTGCCCCAGAGCAATGAGTCAGAGTCGATAGGGAAAGATCCGCTAGAAGGAAGGCATTAAAGCATCCTTCATCAATCTAGCGCGAGTGTAACCCGTAGGCCAGTAATGTGGAAGGAATCGGACGAAAAAGATGTAGTAACCCAACCGAAGTACGTTTCCGGCGTACACAAGATGTGGCTAGCACATGATAGAAACCCTATGAACCAACCAATAATGAAAGCTGACACAGAGGCGAGGTATCCACTAATAGGGTCAAATGGAAACCAAGGTACTGCACGAATCCCAATGTGTGATAATGTAAGCTGATGTCGAACACAAGGGAAACCACTCAGTCAAAGACCCATGATACTGATCGATGTTGAGCACAAGGTGACCTATCAATAATGAAAATAGGGCCAGGGTGCAGCTCTAGGCCTGTCCTCAGAGTAAGGTGTCGTCGTCAATAAGGACAAGACCTGCCAGCAAGAAGTCAATGGGACCTTCTCAAACCGGCACGAGTAAAGGACCAATATAGCTGATGTGATGATAGACATGACACAGACAACCAGGGATGGCCGACTGAAAAATGAGTCAAGAGACACCGCAGAGAGACCGACTCAGGCTAACTTTCCTTGAACAAAAGCACGACTCAATGTGACTATGTGGCAGCATATGATGACTTTGTATAAGTTCGCCATGCAGGAGGCATGAACAAACCCTCCATATGATTGGAAGAGATAACCAATCGGGGGACAACTGACTCAATAACAAGGTTATGGCGTACCTAAGTCAAACTAAATCCCACCCACGCGGAGGAGACTTTGTTTTGAGTGCTTTGTTCAAGGGCGACACGACTGACTCTAGCTGCCAACAATAAATGGAAATACTGTCCCGTTCCCGCTCTTTTTGGAATATTTAATTTTTTTGTCTTTTTCTGTTAAGCCAGAAAAAGAATAAAAGAATGCTATGGTACAGTGGAAAGAACGAGTGTCGGTGAAATAGATGATCTAGTTCCTGGGAATGGAACGTTCCTATGTTCAATGCAGGGAGGTGAAAACTGGTCAGTGACACTCAAAGGTGTGTTCCTTCCATGGGTCAAGGTGTGTCAAGCTGCAGAAGTCAAAGGTATGCAAGGTTGATTTTGCAGTCGTCATGGTCAAAAGTTGGCTTAAACACGAGTCCAAGTGAAGCTGGCTCTAGGCCAAAAGGTGCAAGTGGTCAACATGCAATGCAATAGTACAACTCAAGACAAAGGAGCCTCTAGAGTATAAGGCCAGAGCAAAGCAGAGAAGCTAAGAGGAATGAGTCTTCAACGCATAAGTCATGGCGGGACTACAGAGGACTCCCGAGCCTACTCAATGGAGCAGCATGGGAAACAAATGTCAGTGAGGTGCTAACTATGATGCCCATGTAAAGGATGGCTCTACCATCGTGTCATGATTTAAAGAATCGGCGAGTGAAGATGGCTTACGAACCATAACACGATGGGATCGACCCTATGGCAGATGTATCGGAAAATGGAGGCTAGTATGCATAATGCAATGGAAAAATGGTGTCCCTAACCTATATGCCAGTGAGAAAACGATACCTGCCATGACGGGTCAGCAGTGATGGAACCGTCTCGAAACTAAAAATCGTCCAAAATGTCCTGAAAAACAAACCATTCTCGACATTCCAAGCTCCCAAGTTAAAAGTCGCATGAGGCCAAACAAAATAAAATTTTGAAATTTTTTTTCATTTTCAAAACTTATAAAAAGCATTTTGGACTCACCATTTTTACCATTTGAGTTTGAGAGCAAAGGATTTGGAGCAAAAGGAGGAAACTTCCCACAGCCAGATTCAACCGTTCAAATTCCTCAAAGACCTCCAGGTAACTCTTATACTTAGCTTGCAATTGATTGTGACAGGTTTTAAGATTTTTGATTGATGTTCCACCGTTGAACTTTTGTCAAAAATTTCCCCGCGGCGTATACGTGGCTTGGTAATATTGAACCCGCGTACATGCGGGCCCTATACGTGACTGTGTGCACAGGGACCCGCGTATACGCCGCGGACCATTTTTAAACAAAATCTAACGGTTTTAAATCGATTTTTTCTCAGGATGCCTGTCACGTGGCGTGAAAGAAAGCACGCAGCGATAGATAATGAAGTTATGAACAGTCCTGAAGCATTAGATGCCCTACGGGGATGCGATTTGCTTAAATTTTTCAAACCGCCAAATATGAAAGCGAACACGCATCTGCTTGAGATGCTCATTGATTATTGGGACATCGAGGAGGAAGCCTTTATGATCGATCAGATGCCACTCAGGGTAGAAGTGGAGGATATCTATTTTATCACGGGCCTTTCCCGAAGGGGAGAGGTAGTACATTCCCGGGGCAAGACATGGAGTAGCCTCACGATAGAGGACTATGTACAGATATACTGCCTGAGACATCCCAAGAAGGTTGGGAGCCAGATTTCCATCACACATGTGGTGAGTTTGTCACTTAGGATAATCCTGTTCACCATAGCTCGAGTGAACGGATCATCCTCTTTGCATCAGGCGTCACGGGTCATCATGAGCGTGGAAGTTGACAGTCTCACTACTGTGTTCGACTGGTGTACTCCTCTCCTGGCCAACATGAAGAGCCAGCTCACTTCTATCAGGAGGGGACAGACCAAGAACTTTGGATATGGGACTATCCTGTGTACTTTCCTTTTCAAGAAGGTTCCTACACTTCGCCCTAGGGTAGCAGTTTCCATCAGCAGCCCATGCGATCCACGCATGGGCCGGTGGGCCGATCTGATGAAGCATCTAGGGGGTGCGGAGGTCCCAAGGACTGCCTTCGACGATGATTTCTTCACCTGGTGGGATCAGAAGATCATCGCCGTGGATGACTACCCCTATGCTGGGCTGGATTTCCGAGGAGATCCTGATCTAGTGTTACCACCGAACGCAACATGGGGCGAGATTGGTAAGAATTTTTCGATTTTATGATTTTTTTTTTGGATTTTTCAAATATAATGATGCATTTTGAAAAATATTTTTGATGAGATTCAAATTACTGATATGATGATCATGTTCCAGACATTGGGCCGGTACGACCAGATGGGTTCCCACGGCATGGACGACGCGGCCAAGGAGCCGAAGAGGCGGCTGCGGATACAGAACGGACTCTAAACAACGTCCATCGACACTTAGCGAGGCTGAGCTACCGAATCCTGATGGCCGCCATAGAGGACCTTCCTGAGGATATGCAGCGTCATGTGGTTGGCATGCCACGTGACTGGGTTCGCACTTCTCGGTGTGTGGCCAATGCGATAATTACATACTTAGATGCTCATCCTGAGCCGAGGCATTAGATATGCCGGACATGATTATGGGCATTTGAGTCCCAAATTTTGTATATTTTTGGACACACATATGTACACTCGAGACGCTTTACGATATATATATATATATATATATATATATACAGTTTGACTTTTTGATGCTTGATTTTATTATGATGAATGATTGATGTGCCAGTCTAATGCCTGATTAGCGATAGAATCAGCTAACCAATTATGAGATCTTGGAATATGCAAATAATTAATATAAGTAAATGATCTTTGCAACAACCTCACCCTTAAATACTGGCGATATAAAGATGGATCCCGTACCCGATAAATGTTATTTAATTGAGACATTATCAATTGAGAATCAAGATATACTACCAACGAGTCGATCCCATGAGAGATTGCCTCGGATAATAAATTAATAACGGCAGTATACTCGGCCATATTGTTTGAAGCGGGACCGATGCACATGCCTCTTGATGCCATCAATTGACCAGTTGGATAACAGAGTACCCAAGCTGCGGAAGCGAGATTCCGAGTGTGCCAACTAGCACCATCGACAAACCAAAAATAGACCAAATCATCCATCAACACCTGCCACAGCAGACCAAAAAGTGCTAATATCAGAAAACTCTCGATGATATATGTACAAATATACATAAAGTACAAAGAAGCCATTGCCTGGCCAAAGCTAAGCAAAGCACTTCCTTAGGTAGAGCCCGTCGGGGGGCTCCACCAACTTACTCCTAGGGATGTTTATAGGTACGATGATCGAACCAATCAATATACTTCCTTCGACAAATAACTGTGTTGGAACCAAAGGGACCGTACAAACATCGCTAGTTGAACTGGAGGACCGAGATTCAACTTCATGCACAGGGGAATGAAAACATGACCGACGATGTAGATCGTCCAAAGGTTGATCTACAGCCATCATTGCTTCGAATATTGCTTCATTCGATGGAAAAACAATATCCGAGCAATCCAATGCAGAGGTGGAATCAAGGGTCCGAAAATGAGCCACATCACCATCTATCTCTTTCCGAGAGGAAGTAGTAGAATGGTTATCTGCAGAGTTATCAATAGATTCACATCTAGATTATACTACAGACATAAGAGATTCTATTCCACTCGCCTTATCGTCATTTGATGTGGTCACAGATGAAGCTAAGGTTCCAGGATCCGAAGAATAAGGAGTTTGAAGAAACTCTCTCTGTAAAGGGTCCCTGGAGGATGAAATTGTATCTATTCTAGTCGTAGGAGGGGGAAGATCAAACATACCCATTAATGAAGAGCACATCCCGACTCCTAAATTCTCAATAGGCGGACGGGGGTTATCCACTAAGGGAATAGTAGAGTCAGAAGTTGCTCGAGGATCAACTGGAGAATAGTCCAATTGGTCAACCTTAACGATTTTCCCTTCATGAGGAAAGCAAACGACACAAAATAGAGTCGAAACAATGGCATCCATTTCGTATACCCAGTTCCTTCCTAAGAGGAGATTGTAGTCTAGGTTAGCATCTATGACCTCTACTTCGATATTAACGACCTTTTCTCCAACACATATAGGAAAGGCCGGGATAATCCCGTATGGCCTATGAGAATGACCATCAAACACTGTCAAGAGGGTAGGTGAAGGAACAACCAACTGTGATCCAATGGCCTTCCAGCATGACATAGACATGACACACGTGGAAGCTCCCTCATCTATAACTATCCGAAAAATATTCGTTTTCTGGTAGGTAGAATTTATTTGGAAAGCCATGTGATGAGGAAGTCTCTGTTTGAAATTATTCATATGAAAAGTGAGAGCTAAGGAATTACTTGGATCCACTGCCCCCATTGCCTATAGCGAGGCACTTCTTTGAGCAGGACATGACTGGAGAACCTCTAAAGCAGACATAACACATGGACTCTGAGCCAGATCCTCAACAATGGAGTAATTCTGGGCTACCCTAATATTAGGGTTGATAGTCATGTAAGGACTCTGGACACCACATATCTCCACAATGGTATGATATTGTCCACTTTGGGCCTAAGCCCTCATGGATTTGCTTTTGGACTTACCCCAAAAGGCCTCATACCAATGGAGATATTTGTCCATCCTTATATACCCATGATCCTCCCCACTTCTAGTCAATGTGGGACTTTGGTCGTATACCCAACAATCCTCCCCTCGAACAAAGGACCATCGAGCCTCCCCTCAAACGATTATCCATCCATCCACTCTCTACTAACCAGGATTCTCCACTCCAATGCGTTGGAAGCACACCCCTTACATGGAGCACCACCTGCCTCGAGAGCTTGCTCTATCCCAGGTCAACTCCTCTTCACTGTGTTGGGACCAACACACGTCCATGAAGAATCCGGAGCACACCGCCTGTCTGACCGAGCTCATCCACGGATCCCATTGTGATATTATCGGGGCCCACCACCTTCGTTCGGCATTCCGAGGATTCATCCACTTGGCTAACTTCGAACTTTGGCTCTGATACCACTTGTAAGGACTCTGGACACCACATATCTCCACAATGGTATGATATTGTCCACTTTGGGCCTAAGCCCTCATGGATTTGCTTTTGGACTTACCCCAAAAGGCCTCATACCAATGGAGATATTTGTCCATCCTTATATACCCATGATCCTCCCCACTTCTAGTCAATGTGGGACTTTGGTCATATACCCAACAAGTCATGCGTTTAGCGGAACCTTTCGGTACCTGAGGTATAGTCTCGACAGAAGGTCGCTCAATATGAAGGTTGGTATTTTCGGGAATAGTCTTGTCCTTGGAAGTTTCAGCTTCACCATAATCACGTGACCGAGTAGCCACATGGACGTTAGAACCCATCATGAAAACATTCGATGATTTTTCCCCTTCCTGGTTGCCCCTTGCGGAGGTTCCAGGGTTTGAACTCGCGTCAGCAAGAAGTTGCTGCCCTTGGGGAAACGGGTTAGTTAACACAGCTTGAGAACTAGAAGTCCCTTGTTGTCCTAACAAGCGCTGAGCGTCTTCAATCTTAGGGCAGAGATGAGTTAAGTGGTCTCCACTGCACAACTTGCATGGAAACTTGACTTTCTTTCTTGACTCATTTCTACCACCACCAGCATTGTTGCTGGATTTATTTACATCAGGCTTCCCATCCTAGTTCTTTTTCTTACCTCGTCCTTTCTTTTTCCCATTGGAATTTTGATTTCCTTTGGGGTTATTAGATTGGACGGCATTAATTGAAGAAGTCTGGGAAGCCAGGGGATTAGATGATGTGACTTGGTTGTTAGAAGCAGTATGTGAGGACAACTGCTGCAATTGATTCAACAAGTTCACAGTAGTTGTGTCTACTGACCCAACGATACCATCCGCGTTGGGACCTGGCTTCGACTTAGCTACGTCAACCTTAGACCCAAGAGCATCTGGAAAGTATTTTTGTAGGATCCCAGACTGAGAGTAGATCAATTCTAATTGCTGGGCCCTAAAAATGGCTTGCTCCTCATAATAGACTCCAGACATGGAGACATCCTTGGAGATCTCGGGTTGTAAAGATTTCAAAAACCACTCGAGACGGTACTCTGGAGGGATTTTGGCTTTAATGAGCCTCTTTCTCCGTCTCCATTCCTGAATATGGTCAGAAATGTGAGTTGCCTTATCCTGACGAAAAGTGGCCAGAAGTTCAATTCCGGCATCATAACGGACAGGAAACTGGAAATGATTTAAGAAAATATTGGCTAAGTCAGCGAAAGATGTAAAGCTGCCCCCTGGAAACTCTATATACCATTTGGCCGCATTACCAGTCAAGGTGTGCTGAAAGAGTCTCAACCTAATCGAGTCATCGATAAGGGAGTTAGATGAGCACCACAAATGGAATGTGGTTACATGGTCGCCTGGGTCTTCACCGCTCTTCCCTTCGAATTTTGGAATGTCCGAAGGGAGTTTGGTTGGGACCGGAGGCCAGGCCGGATTGTATTTGATTGGGTCATTTGTTAACTTAGTGAGATCTGGCAAGTTCAACGTTGCCAGAAACGGAAGCCTAGGAGGACCTTGGGGATTCCACCCAGACTGGGCAGAACTCCCAAAGTTCTGAAAAGATTGTCCTGGATTTTGGGAGGCACCAGGCTGCCCGAAGTAACCCATAGAATCAGCCAAACGAAAAGGCGAGCCTTGTGATCCAGCAAAATTCAGAGTTTGACCAACTTTGGCCGCAAAACCTCCATAACCAGCAAAGTTTCCTCCTAAAGGATTATAAGGGGTTGATAACCCCTGATAAGGATTCCAAGCCGAAGCTAGGGGAGGAATACTTTGAAACGAACTAACTGTGGAGTACGGCCTATTCCCTTGTTGGCCGATAAATGGATTCCTAGTTCCCGCGCCACTAACCCCAGGGTTATTCCAACCTTGGAAAGGATTGTTGCTTTGTCCTACAGAAGAAAAATGCATGGATACTATCGTCGGGTTGGAATGTGGTATATGACCACTTCCAAAAGGAAAACCCTGGAATGAAGCCGATCCGCCCATCATGGACGTAGCGGCACTAAACGGAACCGATGGAATGCCCTGTGAGTGGGTGCCAAATGGGAAGAATCCAGTACCAAAAGCATTGGTTTGGGCATTTCCACTCATGGAAGGAATGGAGGTAGACCCAACTAAAGATGTGCTAGCAAAAGATCCAAACAAGGAAGCAGAGGAGATGGAAATCGTTCCTCCTCCTTGCACCGATGTTGGAGTTTGCATAGTCGTAGCACTTGTAGAAGCCATGCTTCCAGTAGTGGTCATCGATGGTAAGTGCGTAGCATAACCTGGACTTGACGGTCTATGTGTCGGAGTCCCAACGTATTGTAATACGTCTGGATGACTAGATGGTAGTGGAGAATTCGGAGCCGCTAACGACTCTGAGAGTTCTTCTACCTCTATGTTATTCTCTGCTTGAAAGAGAACTCGAGAAAGGACTGGAGTGTCCCTCTCTTGTTCAGAAGTGCTAGGCCTTGCTTGAACACTAATGCCCCCGAGAGGAGGATCAATCCCCGATGTGTCAACCGGCGTGGGACGGAACCCACCGGTAGTATTACCTCTGCGCCTTCTAGGAGAAGGCTCTAAACTTGGTGGTGAAAGACCACGAAGTCTTTGAGACTGTCTGGGAGATCGGTCAGCCACTTTGAATTTTTTGTTATGATCTAACTAAAGACTCAAAAAATTGAAAGCTAGGCCAACTAAGAGCACAGAGCACACACTATAAAGTCCCTAAAGATAACAGCCAGTCAAACAACTTCCAAGTATTTCCGCTCCGGGTGATTAGGACCGGACACCAAAATACAAGAAAGTGAATTAAGGGGCCTTCCGAAGATAGTCTGGGATGATGAGGGCCCATTCCTATCAGCGAAGGTATCAGAGGAAGTTATGCTGACCTCCTAACAACAGCCTGCGCCAGTGCAAGCCCCCAAGCTTTGCAAGGGTTCCCTCCAGTAGTACTGTCGAGAGTGATGCAACATCGACCTCAGGTGCCACGGGATTCCCCTCCGCAGCCACCTGTGTAGATCCCTAGGAGTAGCAACTATGGATACCAACTCGTCGCAGAAGCCAGGCGGAACAGTCGTGAGGTAAGTTCAAACAAGTAGGAGAGGGGGTATCTCTCTTCCCTGTCTTCACAGACCCTCGTGCTTAACTCCCAGATCCAGAGCTTTCCTGGTCTTCCTAACGCTATTGGATTTTCTCTCGTTATTCAGACTCCTACGTTTGGCGTTTATATGGCCTTGGAGAGTTAACTCTCCACTCGCCTAATCCAAGGCCCTAAAATCCTAAACTTCTTGGTGTAACTGACTAAAACAAAAAGTTCTAGTGAATTTTAGTTAGCACTTGATTTTGAAATAGGCTGTTCTTTAAGTCACAAGGTAACAGAAGTGAAACTAGTGGTGTTTTTTGACGCAAAAGAAATTAATAAAAACTTAACTACATGCACATGCACCTTTTTGTTTTTCGATGAAGAACAATTTCTATAGGGTTCAGAGGAACTTCTAATAAAACAATTTTTTTTTTCTTTTCGTTAATTCGCGCTTCACACTCACAAAAGTTAACAACTCTATGCATGCCTAAAAAGGTATGCAAATCTATCCTAATGCAACAAATATATGCGGATGCAAGATTTAAAACTACTCTAAAAACAAAAAATGAAAGTTGCTTGCTTATCAATCTTTATCTTGCCACTTAAAATGTCTAGATGGAATATGAGATGCTAGTATTCATTTTGTCTAAACACTAAAAACAAGTTCTAAGACAAACATAAAGCACTTTCACTCACTAAAAGGAAAACAAATGAAAACCAAGTTCAAGAAAGCAAACTAAGTTTTTCAAAAGATTTTCTTCAAAAGCAACAACAAAAGAGTCTTTTCAAAAAATGCTCTCAACAACACTGAAACTTGTGATTGAAGAATAGGCAATCAAACACTTTTGCAAGTTGACACCACACAATGGATGAAAACTCAACAAAAATAAATGTGTTTAAAAGTGCTCTAACAATCAAAAGCAGCAATGAAAGATTTGGCAATGAAAACCAAAAAGATCAAAAGGACAAATTCCAAGAAAGTGTCAATCAACGACTTTTCATGAAACAAAGAAGTGGATGGTCACAAAAAGTGCTTTTTGTCAAGAAAACAAAAAGTCACCAAGAGCAAGGTTAAAACAAATATTGAGATCAATCTTCCTACCCTGATGAATCAGAGCAGCCAAGATTCCTAGCAAGAAATCTTGCATGCTTTAGCAAAAACGATGACGCTTGCAATCAACGAAAAACAAGACCAATACTTCTTATACTCAGAGATAATTCGGAACAAGATGCTCGCTGTAAAACAAATAACTGATACTGGAAAATAACTGTTTCAGAATGACTCAAACTACCAGACAGACCTTCAGAGACAAAAAGATTTACAAATCTTGAAAATTGCAAGATATACACGACTGTACTTATGTACAGAATGCGTGTATACGCTACTGTAACTAAGGAAACTTGCGTATACGCAGGTTCACTTAAAGCAACATGCGTACATACACCTCTGTAACTAAGAAAAATAGCGTATATAAAAGGTTTCAAGAAAAATAAAAAACAAACTGAAGAAACTGGCAAAACTTAAAGTTCAAAAACATACCAGACAACAACAACTAACAAACAGGCAGCTGAGCCTTGATTGGCTTGAAAAAAACCCAAACTAGGAACAACAAGAGTGTTGTCCCCAGTGGAGTCGCCAATTCTGATGGAGGGAAATGTTCCCCTAGGGATTTTTGGGTTGAAACCCTAGCAGACTGAAAGTTGTGTATTCAAAGAAGCACACATTCACACAGCCATTATGTTATTATAAGCAAATTCTATTGTAAAGGGTATGTACCTTAGGTCCTACGTTTGAGAAGGCCTTTAGGGTCCAAACCCTTCTTGGAGTTCCCTTCTTCTCTTTTGTCCTGCAAAACAACCAATTCAAAGAACACAGCAGTATATGGACAAAACCTTATAAAGAAACCATCTTCATGTTATAAATAAAGGTAGTTAGTTATGAAATCCAAACAACCATTTACATATGAATTCTAAACATGACTATCATTAACATAAAGAAGATTCATTTCGAGAACCAAGACATGTGTTTCTTTTATTATAGACAAATAAAGTACATAAAAAGGAATATTTTCACCTGAGTCACCTTCAGCAGGCTCCAAGAAAAGCTTCCTTCCGGATCTGTTCCAGCCTCAAGCCTTTAACAAACTCCTTCCATGACTCTCTCCATGATGTCATAAATGGTGGATGAACATCAACACATAAGGAAACAAAGGTTTCCTAGACAAATGGGGGAAGTGCAGAAGGCACAAGGGACTTCAGACCTGGTCAGGGGAAAAATCTCAGCATAATAACCTTTCTCTCTATTCTCTCCTCCCTTAGGCCTTCCCTTTGAGGTCTTTTTATACCTCTCCCAAAGTAGTTTTTTAGTTGGGAGTTGGTTGGGAACAGTTGGGCCACGGGCACTAACAGGTGATCAGCAGGTAAAACCTGCAATCTCCGCCCGAAAATAAGGAATTTTATATTTTTTTTAAGTGTTTTAATACATATACGCGGGTTGGATATACACAGACCCACGTATACACGTGTTTAACTCAGGGCAATGTCATGTATAAGGGATAAAACACTATTTTTTAAATTTTAGGACCAGGTCTGGAAGGAGGGGTTGCCCTAGGCCATGAGTACAACATCACAAACCATAAGAGTGAGATTTGGAGCTATAACAGATGCCCCCTAATATATGAGGTTAGAAGGGGTACATGTTGGCCGAAATATATTATGCGAGTACATGGAAAGGAAGTCTGTCAAAAACCGAGGAGGACTTCACCAGAATTCAACTTGCCAAGCCACCAAAGGAGATCAGAAAGAAACACTGTCTTAGGCGGGCATACCCATGCTCAGAAAAAGTAAAGCATGTCCGCATATCAAGTACAAGCGGATCCACTAAGTATACAAGTATAAATGACTGAAAGATACATAATGGATCATCTGATCATAATGAACAAGTACATGTCTGAATATCACATATAAGACTGTCAATGATGCTGAAAGATGTAACGGATCACTGATATCAAAGACTGATCCCAAAAGATACCAACTGAACATGATGGAATAGGATGGTACTACACTGCAAACTCAGGTGCCAGCATATAGAATGTCGCCATGACTTACTGCAACATACAAAGTGGAATGGTATCAACTAGCAGCAACAAGAGCAACTGTCAAGTGAACCAATGAATGCTGATACAACCTAAGGTCTTCACCGATCGCTGTGGTACATTTCTACACCATGGGAATAAATGATCTAAAGTCGACCATGTGAGAAATCGTTTGATTACCGGTCATTGATGTATACCGTTAACAAATGCGAGACTACTCACCGATAATGATAATGAGCATCAAGGTACCTAGTACAATCTAACAAGTGTGAATAGATGAGCTTGAGTCGAACACCTGTAAGAATCTATCGATTAGGAGACAATGATGGTTTCCCACTGTCGATAGCGAAGGACCTGCCACTAATGACTGCAAACCCTAAGGTACTGCCAAATGGACTCTAGATCTTTACCCTAGAGCAATGAGTCGAAGTCGATAGGGAAAGATCCACTAGAAGGAAGGCATTAAAGCATCCTTCATCAATCTAGCACGAGTGTAACCCGTAGGCCAATAATGTGGAAGGAATCAGACGCAAAAAGATGTAGTAACCCAACCGAAGTACGTTTCCGATGTACATAAGATGTGGCTAGCGCACGACAGAAACCCTCTGAACCAACCAATAATGAAAGCTGACACAGAGGCGAGGTATCCACCAATAGGGTCAAATGGAAACCAAGGTACTGCACGAATCCTAATGTGTGATAATGTAAGCTGATGTCGAACACAAGGAAAACCACTCAGTCAAAGACCCATGATACTGATCGATGCTGAGCACAAGGTGACCTATCAATAATGAAAATAGGGCCAGGGTGCAGCTCTAGGCCTATCCTCAGAGCAAGGTGTCATCGTCGATAAGGATAAGACCCGCCAGCAAGAAGTCAATGGGGACCTTCTCAAACCAGCACGAGTAAAGGACCAATATAGCTGATGTGATGATAGACATGACACTGACAACCAGGGATGGCTGACTGAAAAATGAGTCAAGAGACACCGCAGAGAGGCTGACTCAGGCTAACTTCCCTTGAACAAAAGCACGACTCAATGTGACTATGTGGTAGCATATGATGACTCTGTATAAGTTCGCCATGCAGGAGGCACGAACAAACCCTCCATATGATTGGAAGAGATAACCAATTGGGGGAGAACTGACTCAATAACAAGGTTATGGTGTACCTAAGTCAAACTAAATCCCACCCATGCGGAGGAGACTTTGTTTTGAGTGCTTTGTTCAAGTGCGACACGACTGAATCTAGCTGCCAACAATAAATGGAAATACTGTCCCGTTCCCGCTCTTTTTGTAATATTTATTTTTTTGTCTTTTTCTGTTAAGCCGGAAAAAGAATAAAAGAATGCTATGGTACAGTGGAAAGAACGAGTGTCGGTGAAACAGATGATCTAGTTCCTGGGAATGGAACGTTCCTATGCTCAATGCAGGGAGGTGAAAACTGGTCAGTGACACTCAAAGGTGTGTTCCTTCCACGGGTCAACGTGTGTCAAGCTGCAGAAGTCAAAGTTATGCAAGGTTGATTTTGCGGTCGTCATGGTCAAAAGTTGTCTTAAACACGAGTCCAAGTGAAGCCGGCTCTAGGCCAAAAGGTGCAAGTGGTCAACATGCATTGTAGTAGTACAACTCAAGATAAAGGAGCCTCTAGGGTATAAGGCCAGAGCAAAGCGGAGAAGCTAAGAGGAATGAGTCTTCAACGCATAAGTCATGGCGGGACTACAGAGGACTCCCGAGCCTACTCAATGGAGCAGCATGGGCAACAAATGTCAGTGAGGTGCTAACTACGATGCCCATGTAAAGGATGGCTCTACCATCGTGTCATGATTTAAAGAATCGGTGAGTGAAGATGGCTTATGAACCATAACACGATGGGATCAACCCTATGGCAGATGTATCGGAAAATGGAGGCTAGTATGCATAATGCAACAGAAAAATGGTGTCCCTAACCTATACGCCAGTGAGAAAACGATACCTGCCATGATGGGTCAGCAGTGATGGAACCGTCTCGAAACTAAAAATCGTCCAAAATGTCCTGAAAAACAAACCATTCTCGACATTCCAAGCTCCCAAGTTAAAAGTCACATGAGGCCAAACAAAATAAAATTTTGAAAAAATTTTGCATTTTCAAAACTTATAAAAAGCATTTTGGACTCACCATTTTTACCATTTGAGTTTGAGAGCAAAGGATTTGGAGCAAAAGGAGGAAACTTCCCACAGCCAGATTCAACCGTTCAAATTCCTCAAAGACCTCCAGGTAACTTTTATACTTAGCTTGAAATTGATTGTGACAGGTTTTAAGATTTTTGATTGATGTTTCACCGTTGAACTTTTGTCAAAAATTTCCCCGCAGCGTATACGCGGCTTGGTAATATTAAACCCGCGTACACGCGGGCCCTATACGCGACTGTGTGCACAGGGATCTGCGTATACACCACAAACCATTTTTAAACAAAAACTAATGGTTTTAAATCGATTTTTTCTCAGGATGCCTGTCACGTGGCGTGAAAGAGAGCACGCAGCAGTAGATAATGAAGTTATGAACAGTCCTGAAGCATTAGATGCCCTACGGGGATGTGGTTTGCTTAAAATTTTCAAACTGCCAAATATGAAAGCGAACACGCGTTTGCTTGAGATGCTCATTGATTATTGGGACGTCGAGGAGGAAGCCTTTATGATCGATCAGATGCCGCTCAGGGTAGAAGTGGAGGATATCTATTTTATCACGGGCCTTTCCCGAAGGGGAGAGGTAGTACATTCCCGAGGCAGGACATGGAGTAGCCTCACGATAGAGGATTATGTACAGATATACTGCTCGAGACATCCCAAGAAGGTTGGGAGCCAGATTTCCATCACACATGTGGCGAGTTTGTCACTTAGGATAATCCTGTTCACCATAGCTCGAGTGAACAGATCATCCTCTCTGCATCAGGCGTCACGGGTCATCATGAGCGTGGCAGTTGACTGTCTCACTACTGTGTTCGACTGGTGTACTCCTCTCCTGGCCAACTTGAAGAGCCAACTCACTTCTATCAGGAGGGGACAAACCAAGAACTTTGGATATGGGACTATCCTGTGTACTTTCCTTTTTGAGAAGGCTCCCGCACTCCGCCCCAGGGTAGCAGTTTCCATCAGCACCCCACGTGATCCATGCATGGGCCGGTGGGTCGATCTGATGAAACGTCCGGGCGGTGGGGAGGTCCCAAGGACTGCCTTCGACGATGATTTCTTCACCTGGTGTGATCAGCAGATCATCGTCGTGGATGACTACCCCTATGCTAGGCTAGATTTCCAAGGAGATCCTGATCTAGTGTTACCACCGAATGCAGCATGGGGCGAGATTGGTAAGAATTTTTTGATTTTATGATTTTTTTTGGATTTTTCAAATATAATGATGCATTTTGAAAAATATTTTTGATGAGATTCAAATGACTGATATGATGATCATGTTCCAGACATTGGGCCGGTACGACCAGATGGGTTCCCACGGCATGGACGGCGCGGCCGAGGAGCCGAAGAGGCGGCTGCGGATACAGAACGGACTCTAAACAACGTCCAATGACACTTGGCGAGGCTGAGCTGCCGAGTCCCGATGGCCGCCATAGAGGACCTTCCTGAGGATATGCAGCGTCATGTGGTTGGCATGCCACGTGACTGGGTTCGCACTTTTCGGCGTGTGGCCAATGCGATAGTTACATACTTAGACGCTCATCCTGAGCTGAGGCATTAGATATGTCGGACATGATTATGGGCATTTGAGTCCCAAATTTTGTATATTTTTGGACACACATATGTACACTCGAGACGCTTTACGATATATATATAGTTTGACTTTTTGATGCTTGATTTTATTATGATGAATGATTGATGTGCCAGTCTAATGCCTGATTAGCGATAGAATCAGCTAACCAATTATGAGATCTTGGAATATGCAAATAATTAATATAAGTAAATGATCTTTGCAACAAACTCACCCTTAAATACTGGAGATATAAAGATGGATCCCGTACTCGGTAAATGTTATTTAATTGAGACACTATCAATTGAGAATCAAGATACACTACCAACGAGTCGATCCCATGAGAGATTGCCTCAGATAATAAATTAATAACGGCAGTATACTCGGCCATATTGTTTGAAGCGAGACCGATGCAAACGCCTCTTGATGCCATCAATTGACCAGTTGGATAATAGAGTACCCAAGCTGCGGGAGCGAGATTCCGAGTGTGCCGACTAGCACCATCGGTGAACCCAAAATAGACCAAATCATCCATCAACACCTGCCACAGCAGATCAAAAAGTGCTGATATCAGAAAACTCTCGATGATATATGTACAAATATACATAAAGTACAAAGAAGGCATTGCCTGGCCAAAGCTAAGCAAAGCACTTCCTTAGGTAGAGCCCGTCGGGGGGCTCCGCCAACTTACTCCTAGGGATGTTTATAGGTACGATGATCGAACCAATCAATATACTTCCTTCGGCAAATAACTGTGTTGGAACCAAAGGGACCGTACAAACATCGCTAGTCGAACTGGAGGACCGAGATTCGACTTCATGCACAGGGGAATGAAAACATGACCGACGATGTAGATCGTCCAAAGGTTGATCTACAGCCGTCATTGCTTCGAATATTGCTTCATCCGATGGAAAAACAATATCCGAGCAATCCAATGCAGAGGTGGAATCAAGGGTCCGAAAATGAGCCACATCACCATCTATCTCTTTCCCAGAGGAAGTAGTAGAATGGTTATCTGCAGAGTTATCGATAGATTCACATCTAGATTCTACTACAGACATAAGAGATTCTATTCCACCCGCCTTATCGTCATCTGATGTGGTCACAGATGAAGCTAAGGTTCCAAGATCCGAAGAATAAGGAGTTTGAAGAAACTCTCTCCGTA
Organism: Pinus tabuliformis; assembly: GCA_031772625.1. Classification (NCBI taxonomy): domain Eukaryota; kingdom Viridiplantae; phylum Streptophyta; class Pinopsida; order Pinales; family Pinaceae; genus Pinus; species Pinus tabuliformis. The sequence continues at coordinate 1,488,993,402 of CM062816.1, read as the reverse complement.
AAGGGTCCCTGGAGGATGAAATTGTATCTATTCTAGCCATAGGAGGGGGAAGATCAAACATACCCATTAATGAAGAGTACATCCCGACTCCTAAATTCTCAATAGGCGGACGGGGGTTATCCACTAAGGGAACAGTAGAGTTAGAAGTTGCTTGAGGATCAACTGGAGAATAGTGCAATTGGTCAACCTTAACAATTTTTCGTTCATGAGGAAAGAAAACGACACGAAATAGAGTCAAAACAATGGCATCCATTTCGTATACCTAGTTCCTTCCTAAGAGGAGATTGTAGTCTAGGTTAGCATCTATGACCTCTACTTCGATATTAACGACCTTTCCTCCAACACATATAGGTCGGGATAATCCTGTATGGCCTATGAGAATGACCATCAAACGCTGTCAAGAGGGTAGGTGAAGGAACAACCGATGGTGATCCAATGGCCTTCCAGCATGACATAGACATGACACACATGGAAGCTCCCTCATCTATAACCTTCTGAAAAATATTCGTTTTCTGGTAGGTAGACTTTATTTGGAAAGCCATGTGATGAGGAAGTCTCTTTTTGACATTATTCATATGAAAAGTGAGAGCTAAGGAATTACTTGGATCCACTGCCCCCATTGCCAATAGAAAGGCACTTCTTTGAGCAGGACATGACTGGAGAACCTCTAAAGCAGACATAGCAGATGGACTCTGAGCCAGATCCTCAACAATGGAGTAATTCTGGGCTGCCCTAATATTAGGGTTGATAGTCACGCGTTTAGTAGAACCTTTCGGTACTCGAGGTATAGTCTCGACAAAAGGTAGCTCAATATGAAGGTCGGTATTTCCGGGAACAGTCTTGTCCTTGGAATTTTTGGCTTCACCATAATCACGTGACCGAGTAGCCACATGGACATTAGAACCCATCATGAAAACATTCGATGATTTTTCCCCTTCCTGGTTGCCCCCTGCGGAGGTTCCAGGGTTTGAACTCGCGCCAGCAAGAAGTTGCTGCCCTTGGGGAAACGGGTTAGTTAACACAGCTTGAGAACTAGAAGTCCCTTGTTGTCCTAACAAGCGCTGAGCGTCTTCAATCTTAGGGCAGAGATGAGTTAAGTGGTCTCCACTGCACAACTTGCATGGAAACTTGACTTTCTTTCTTGACTCATTTCTACCACCACCAGCGTTGTTGCCAAATTTATTTGCATCAGGCTTCCCATCCTGGTTCTTTTTCTTACCTCGTCCTTTCTTTTTCCCATTGGAATTTTGATTTCCTTTGGGGTTATCAGATTGGACAACATTAATTGAAGAAGTTTGGGAAGCCGGGGGATTAGACGATGTGACTTGGTTGTTAGAAGTAGTTTGTAAGGACAACTGCTGCAATTGATTCAACAAGTTCACGGTAGTTGTGTCTACTGACCCAACGATACCATCCGCATGGGGACCTGGCTTCAACTTAGCTACGTCAACCTTAGACCCAGGAGCATCTGGCAAGTATTTTTTAAGGATCCCAGACTGAGAGTAGATCAATTCTAATTGTTGGGCCCTAAAAATAGCTTGCTCCTCAGAATAGACTCCAGACATGGAGACATCCTTGGAGATCTCGGGTTGTAAAGATTTCAAAAACCACTCGAGACGGTACTCCGGAGGGATTTCGGCTTTAATGAGCCTCTTTTTCCGTCTCCATTCTTGAATATGGTCAGAAATGTGAGTTGCCTTATCCTGACGAAAAGTGGCCAGAAGTTCAGTTCCGGCATCATAACGGACAGGCAACTGGAAATGATTTAAGAAAATATTGGCTAAGTCAACGAAAGATGTAAAGCTGCCCCCTGGCAACTCTATATACCATTTGGCCGCATTACCAGTCAAGGTGCGCTGAAAGAGTCTCAACCTAATTGAGTCATCGATAGGGGAGTTAGATGAGCACCACAAATGGAATGTGGTTACATGGTCGCCTGGGTCTTCACCGCTCTTCCCTTCAAATTTTGGAATGTCTGAAGGGAGTTTGGTTGGGACCGGAGGCCAAGCCGGATTGTATTTGATTAGGGCATTTGTTAACTTAGTGAGATCTGGCAAGTTCAACGTTGCCAGAAACGGAAGCCTAGGAGGACCTTGGGGATTCCACCCAGACTGGGCAGAACTCCCAAAGTTCTAAAAAGATTGTCCTGGATTTTGGGAGGCACCAGGCTGCCCGAAGTAACCCGTAGAACCAGCTAAACCAAAAGGCAAGCCTTGTGGTCCAGCAAAATTCGGAGTTTGACCAACTCCGGCCACAAAACCTCCATAACCAGCAAAGCTTCCTCCTAAAGGATTATAAGGGGTTGATAACCCCTGATAAGGATTCCAAGCCGAAGCTAGGGGAGGAATACTTTGAAATGAACTAACCGTGGAGTACGGCCTATTCAGTTGTTGGCTGATAAACAGATTCCCAGTTCCCGCGCCACTAACCCCAGGGTTATTCCAACCTTGGAAAGGATTGTTGCTTTGTCCTACAGAAGAAAAAGGCATGGATCCTATCGTCGGGTTGGAATGTGGTATATGACCGCTTCCGAAAGGAAAACCCTGGAATGAAGCCGATCCGCCCATCATGGATGTAGCGGCACTAAATGGAACTGATGGAATACCCTGTGAGTGGGTGCCAAATGGGAAGAATCCAGTACCAAAAGGATTGGTTTGGGTATTTCCACTTGTGGACGGAACGGAGGTAGACCCAACTAAAGATGTGCTAGCAAAAGATCCAAACAGGGAAGCAGAGGAGATGGAAATCGTTCCTCCTCCTTCCACCGATGTTGGAGTTTGCATATTTGTAGCACTTGTAGAAGCCATGCTTCCAGTAGTGGTTATCGATGGTAAGCGCGTAGCGTAACCTGGACTTAACGATCTATGCGTCGGAGTCCCAACGTATTGTAATACGTTTGGATGACTAGATGGTAGTGGAGAATTCGGAGCCGCTAACGACTCTGAGAGTTCTTCTACCTCTATGTTATTCTCCGCTTGAAAGAGAACTTGAGAAAGGACTGGAGTGTCCCTCTCTTGTTCAGAAGTGCCAGGCCTTGCTTGAACACTAATGCCCCCTAGAGGAGGATCAATCCCCGATGTGTCAACCGGCATGGGACGGAACCCACTGGTAATATTACCTCTCCGCCTTCTAGGAGAAGGCTCTAAACTTGGTGGTGAAAGACCACGAAGTCTTCGAGACCGTCTGGGAGATCGGTCAGCCACTTTGAATTTTTTGTTATGATCTAACTAAAGACTCAAAAAATTGAAAGCTAGGCCAACTAAGAGCACAGAGCACACACTATAAAGTCCCTAAAGATAACAGCCAGTCAAACAACTTCTAAGTATTTCCGCTCCGGGTGATTAGGACCGGACACCAAAATACAAGAAAGTGAATTAAGGGGCCTTCCGAAGATAGTCTGGGATGATGAGGGCCCAGTCCTATCAGCGAAGGTATCAGAGGAAGTTACGCTGACCTCCTAACAACAGCTTGCACCGATGCAAGCCTTCAAGCTTTGCAAGGGTGCCCTCTAGTAGTACTGTCGAGAGTGATGCAACGTCGACCTTAGGTGCCACGGGATTCCCCTCTGCAGCCACCTGTGTAGATCCCTAGGAGTAGCAACTATGGATACCAACTCGTCGCAGAAGCTAGGCGGAACAGTTGTGAGGTAAGTTCGAACAAGTAGGAGAGGGCATATCTCTCTTCCCTGTCTTCACAGATCCTCGTGCTTAACTCCCAGATCTAGAGCTTTCCTGGTCTTCATAACGCTATTGGATTTTCTCTTGTTACTCAAACTCCTACGTTTGACATTTATATGGCCTTGGAGAGTTAACTCTCCACTCGCCTAATCCAAGGCCCTAAAATCCTAAACTTCTTGGTGTAACTGACTAAAACAAAAAGTTCTAGTGAATTTTAGTTAGCGGTTGATTTTAAAATAGGCTGTTCTTTAGGTCACAAGGTAACGGAATTGAAACTAGTGGTGTTTTTTGACGCAAAAGAAATTAATAAAAACTTAACTACATGCACATGCACTTTTTCGTTTTTCGATGAAGAGCAATTTCTATAGGGTTCAGAGGAACTTCTAATAAAACAAATTTTTCTTTTCTTTTCGTTAATTCACGCTTCACACTCACAAAAGTTAACAACTCTATGTATGCCTAAAAAGGTATGCAAATCTATCCTAATGCAACAAATATATGCGGATGCAAGATTTAAAACTACTCTAAAAACAAAAAATGAAAGTTGCTTGCTTATCAATCTTTATCTTGCCACTTAAAATGTCTAGATGGAATATGAGATGCTACTATTCATTTCATCTAAACACTAAAAACAAGTTCTAAGACAAACATAAAGCACTTTCACTCACTAAAAGGAAACCAAATGAAAACCAAGTTCAAGAAAGCAAAACTAAGTTTTTCAAAAGATTTTCTTCAAAAGCAACAACAAAAGAGTCTTTTCAAAAAATGCTCTCAACAACACTGAAACTTGTGATTGAAGAATAGGCAATCAAACACTTTTGCAAGTTGACACCACACAACGGATGAAAACTCAACAAAAATAAATGTGTTTAAAAGTGCTCTTAACAATCAAAAGCAGCAATGAAAGCTTTGGCAATGAAAACCAAAAAGATCAAAAAGACAAATTCCAAGAAAGTGTCAATCAACGACTTTTCATGAAACAAAGAAGTTGATGGTCACAAAAAGGGTTTTTGTCAAGCAAGCAAAAAGTCACCAAAAGCAAGGTTAACACAAAGATTGAGATCAATCTTCCTACCCTGATGAATCAGAGCAGCCAAGATTCCTAGCAAGAAATCTTGCATGCTTTAGCAAAAACGATGACGCTTGCAATCAACGAAAAACAAGACCAATACTTCTTATACTCAGAGAGAATTCGGAACAAGATGCTCGCTGTAAAACAAATAACTGATACTGGAAAATGACTGTTTCAGACTGACTCAAACTACCAGACAGACCTTCAGAGACAAAAAGATTTACAAATCTTGAAAATTGCAAGATATATGTGACTTTACTTATGTACAGAATGCGTGTATACGCTACTGTAACTAACGAAACCTGCGTATACGTGGGTTCACTTAAAGCAACATGTGTACATACGCCTCTGTAACTAAGAAAAACAACATATATAAAAGGTTTCAAGAAAAATAAAAAACAAACTAAAGAAACTGGCAAAACTTAAAGTTCAAAAACAGACCAGACAACAACAGCAGACAAACAGGTAACTGAGCCCTGATTGGCTTGAAAAACACCCAAACTAGGAACAACAAGAGTGTTGTCCCCAATGGAGTCGCCAATTCTGATGGAGGGAAATGTTCCTCTAGGGCTTTTTGGGTTGAAACCCTAGCAGACTGAAAGTTGTCTATTCAAAGAAGCACACATTCACACGGCCATTATGCTATTATAAGAAAATTGTATTGTAAAGGGTATGTACCTTAGGTCCTACATTTGAGAAGGCCTTTAGGGTCCAAACCCTTCTTGGAGTTCCCTTCTTCTCTTTTGTCCTGCAAAACAACCAATTCAAAGAACACAGCAGTATATGGACAAAACCTTATAAAGAAACCATCTTCATGTTATAAATAAAGGTAGTTAGTTATGAAATCCAAACAACCATTTACATATGAATTCTAAACATGACTATCATTAACATAAAGAAGATTCATTTCGGGAACCAAGACATGTGTTTCTTTTATTATAGACAAATAAAGTACATAAAAAGGAATATTTTCACCTGAGTCACCTTCAGCAGGCTCCAAGCAAAGCTTCCTTTCGGATCCATTCCAGCCTCAAGCCTTTAACAAACTCCTTCCATGACTCTCTCCATGATGTCATAAATGGTGGATGAACATCAACACACAAGGAAACAAAGGTTTCCTGGACAAATGGGGGAAGTGCAGAAGGCACAAGGGACTTTAGACCTGGTCAAGGGAAAAATCTCAGCATAATAACCTTTCTCTCCCTTCTCTCCTCCCTTAGGCCTTCCCTTTGAGGTCTTTTTATACCTCTCCCAAATTAGTTTTTTAGTTGGGAGTTGGTTGGGAACAGTTGGGCCACGGGCACTAATAGGTGATCAGCAGGTAAAACCCGCAATCTCTACCCGAAAATAAGGAATTTTATATTTTTTTTAAGTGTTTTAATACATATACGCGGGTTGGATATACACAGACCCACATATACACGCATTTAACTTAGGGCAATGTCGCGTATAAGGGATAAAACACTGTTTTTTAAATTTTAGGACTAGGTCTGGAAGGAGGGGTTTCCCTAGGCCATGAGTACAACATCACAAACCATAAGAGTGACCATATCCATGTTGCATATTTTCGATGGACCCTGCTACACAAAAAATGATCAATACATGAAAAAGCGCGATTGCAATCATGTTTTTCATGTATTTCTCATTTTTGATGTAGTAGGGTCCATAGAAAGTATGCAACATAGGTAATCCTTGGATGATGAATCAAATTTTGCATCCAACGAGTGTTGTCAACCGAAATTTGAGTAAACCCATAGGGATATAAGTTGAAAATACGAGTTGAAAAATAGTTTTTTCTTTTTTTCCCTCTAAAATTTCATGATGTAATCTAATATTGTTTTATTATTTCCGCTAGTATTTTATAATTTCCTTAGGATTCTGATTTTATACCTCAAAATTCCCCTAATGCACATAATTTCCATTAGATTCAAATAAATTGAAATGACCTCAAATCATACCTCATTGGTAGTTCGTCAACAAGGTACATTTGCAATCTTGTTCGCTACTTGTCACAAGAAGTAAAACTAGCATATTTGACCAAATCAACATTTATAAAAATATCACATCATGTTATCTCAAACACAACCATCATAGATCAAAATCATAAATCACATGTAAACATCATAAATCAGAATCATATATCACATATAATCATCATATACCATAATCATAAATTATATGCATAATGAAACTGAAATAAAATATTGATGCTTATCCTTCAATCAATCCTTAGCTTCTACCATTGTCTTTATTCTATATGCACTCTGGATTGGTTGCTGCACCCAACAAACACCCAATTCCTTCTCCTCAACCATGCGCACATACACATAGTGTACATCCCACACATACAACCACACACGACATACCACACCATGCAATACATGCATCTACACCTGACATACAACACATACACCTGCAGCCAGTGTATATACATATACGTACACAATGTACATCAAAAGACATGCATCTACACACAATGTGTGACACCATACAATACATACCCCTACATCTAGTGTATGACACAACACAACACGTATACATGCCATGATACCCCAAGTACACCATGCACATACATAGTAATGCATGCCCTCAACACAACATGTATGACATGCAAACAATACCACACATGCACTAGTACCACATGTATAGAGCACCTCCTGCACAATGTGTGCACAAAATAACATGTACATAGCACCACCTACACAACGCGTACACAACACATGTACACTGCACCACTGTACAACGTGTACACAATACCACATGTACATAGTACCACATGCACAACACGTACATGAAACCACATGTACACAGTGCCACATGCACCACATGTACACAACACCACCTGCACACATCGCCACTTGTATGACATGTACACAACACCACATGCACACAACGCCATTTGTACATAGTGCCACATGTACAACATGCATGTAACACCACATAGACATAACACTACATATCCAACATATACATAACATCATTTATACATAGCACTAGATATCCAACATGTGCATAGCACCATATGCACACAACACCACATATCCATTAGGTACATAGCACCATCTATACCTAGCACTGCATATGCAACATTCACACAATACTATCTATACCATCCTGTACATAATATTACATAAACAACATGTACACAAACTATATATACACAACACCGCATGTGCACACATCATAGATGCAACATGTACAACATATACAACATATGAACAACAATACTACCACACATCCAAAACCACAATGTCTCTACCAAGCAACCTTGCTCCCATCATCTTATCAATGCTTGTCCTAGCATGCCGCACACCACACTGCTTTCACTTTGTTGATGTATCCCTCGGTATAACATGTCCATCACATAAGCATAGTCATAATACAAGCATACAATATATATTCATACTCATATGATACTTACCTCATATATTTGTCATGACTACTCTTCCCACTTGATTTCTCATATCCATGAACTTCTTCATGCCATTCACCTACATAAGCAATCATTCTGCCACAAGAATGATTCTTGATGATCTATTGGACAGTGACATTGATACATGGATACATAAATACATGTTCGTAAACATTAGCATAAACAATCATGATCCTGTCAAACAATGATATGCATACATACATATATATACACATAAATGGTAGCGTTAATGATCATGATCTGTGACGACCCTGTAAAACATGACATACATACACACCTACATGTATACATATATAAACATCAACATAATCATGATCATAACATAATTACTAGATATCAAGGTCAAGGTTTAAGAGAACTTCCTTTATTCATTCAACACATGCGCAACATTAAGAATAGTCGTTCCGATCATAATCAAGTAATCTGATGCCTCAAATCCATTTACTTTACCTATTTGGTTACGTTTATCATGACTTTACTACCACCATCCATTTACCACAATGGACCCAACCAGTCCAACTGACTATCATAGTCTTACCTTCCGCTATGCTTACTCATGCACTGAGATTCATCCGTGTCTTACATTACCTGTTTGGTACCACACAACTCTCCCCGATCTCCATTAAGTTTCCTCTTTCCCAACCAATTCCCAAGAATCAAAATAATAAAATGCAAACCAAGAAACAAACAAGAAGAAAAACCATGAAAGCCAATAATGATACGACACCACAAACAAAGTGCCATAACTATGCATGAAACACACTCAAAATCACAAATCAAACACAAAAATTGCAAAAGACCAAAAGCACAAGACTAACAACAAACACCATGATTAAATCTCCATGGTTCCCAAGGAAATCTCAACTTGAGCCTTCTTCAAGTTTTCATGGCAACCTCTCTTGCCATGCAACTCCCTACATCATGTTGTCATTAACACATAACTGTTAGTGCATAAATAAACATAATAATACACCAGTTACCTTACTTTGTTGTGCCAAGTATATTTCTTGCAACTGAACACATCCACACCATCTCTCAATGAACTCAAATCCCCTTGATAGATCCACCTCTAGCTAATGTACATGTCAAGTACATGTTCATGAATATAGCATGTATCCACATAATGTCAATCAAGATTAAGGTTAAGAAGATTTCCTGGAGGGAAAGCACTCAATCATTTGGAATTAGGGTTTCCAAACATAATAAAAGGAATTCTTGCCCAATTCCTTTCTTTGACCTTTTCCTTGCTATAATTGAGTGTTACTATGCACTGTCACGTCATTCGACTGTTAGCAATATAAACATATCAACTATTTCCTATCAGGCTAATACCAACATGCTTCCTGCAACTGGTCACACATGTCAATCACATGTTCCAAATATTAAGACAATCATATCTATCAATTTGAAATCAAAATTTAGCAAGACTAACAATCATGTCATAATCCATAGTCATTAGACATAATGCTACAACTATCACCTACTTACACGCAAGTACGTATCAACTATCTCAACACATATGTATTAGTACAATCATCTTAAAACAATATCATTTCTTCATGCAACCCTATAGACTCATACTCATATCATGCAATTAATCAAACATTCAAGCAAGCTATGAATGCACCATGTCAGATAAATCAACTAGACAACATAATAGGCACCAAACACTCAAACACAAAATAGACAACATAATAAACAATGAAGCACCCAGTATACTACATAAGAAAACTAATACCTTAGTGTATTTCAAGAGAGGCTATCTTGTCTGCACAATAAATCTAGGTTAGCATGATACAACTTCACAACATATCAACTCAAACATAAATCATGATATCCATAATAGTAACTAACTAACATGTTCACATCATAAACTCATAAGCATTTGTCGTTCATGAATAAAAATCAAATATGTATGATCAACCTAGATTAGTACGACACCATATCACCAATATGTCAGCTAATACTTGAATATCACAACCATAACCATCTACATAGGTCAAACCAGGTCAACACAGTACATATAATATCAATATCTTCAATGCAATGAACATAACCATCATGCATATGACCAATCCAAATTACAACATCAAGATCTCAATGAAATAACCCTAATCATCAAGCTAATAGCATATAACAACAATAAGCTATGTATCATGCTCATCAACAACATATAACCTAATCATCAAGTTATCTAACATTAAACAAATATATAAATGCATACAACCACATTTTACTATCATTCATGGCTATCTGACACATGTGCATATGACTATACTAATCAACTATCATCTATCATGTATGTAACCATAACATCAAAAGACATGTACATAAACCTAATTTATATAACAATCCTTAACTTACATACCTACATGCCAAACATACAATACTTGTATGATGATCTTCTCTTATCCCAAAGTCTAATGTTGCAACCTTATTATGGTGATTTTCATCTCCCACTCCATCTCAGCCAACACATTAGCATTATAACAACCAATAGCACCATGATGACCTAAATTTCATACCATGACATCACAAGGCATGTTTGACGTACTATTCATGCATAACTATAACCAAGACCATACATGCATAACAATTGCATATAGACATATAACACATGAGTGCCAAACCATATACACATTATTCTAGCTAGAGTCTAGTCATCAATGCATAACCATATCAACTACACAAACCATAACCTCATGCATGACAACAACCATTACTCCATTGTACACATTTCCACATGCAACCATCCACATGCATAAGCATTGCCTAATCAAATAAACATACACATGAACACATGTAGTTGAGCATAAGAGATCAATAAGCAGTGCCTAATCAACTAAACATACACATGAACACATGTAGTCAAGCAGAAGCGATCAATTCTTGTAACCAACCTTCAAGACTAATACATGTAATCAAACATACAAGAATGCAACCTAACATACAAGGATGTAAGTAGGCGACATAAAATCAACATGTAAGTGAAATGTAACAATATGTAACCAGTCATATACCCATGATGATGCATTCCACAAAATCAATATCAAATTCCTCATCCCAACCTTGCTACAACCATGATCAACGTTATGCAATGCAACAAGTGCATGGAATGCAAGTGTAACAAAGACATATGCAATTGAAATGCATGCGTGACCAACACACACAACCCATCCAATCAGAGGGGTGAACCATGCTCTAATACCACTCCGTAACACCCTCCTCCCACATCTACCCAAGCAACCAGCTAGCCGGGGTAAACATGTGAGGAGAGGCCACTATGATAAGACTCAACCTCCTAGGTAAAATTAAGGAAATGGAGTCGACAAAACAAGACCTTACAGACCTCCCTCAAGTTCTTCAGGACCCCCAGGAGATAATCCACCACTTCAGGTGCCCAACCCCTGAGTTAACCTGGAATTTCAATGAATTAAACCCAGATTTTCTCCCATGAGAAGGCATGCATGTGACTGGAACCCTATATTCCGTCCCACAATGCCTACAAGGGAGAGACTTCAATCTTTTTTAGCTAGTTCTGTACCAGAGACTGTGATATTTAAGCCACTTTTTCAGGGCTAGTCTCCAAACCAATGCCTAGAACTTGATGAGACTTTCCAAGACAATAAATGACACCAAGGCAAAGCCTGTAACACAAAACTTGATCAAGTGCTTGACCTAACCAAGCCTACCCATGACAGACATTTTGTCAAACACTTAGCAAATATGAATCCTACATGTGTAAATAACTAATCTGATCATAGGGGTCCCATACTTATTTGAGATTCGCCATGAACCATTGTTCCCTCATGTCATTTGTTGCATTATCATCTATTAGGTCATAGATACATTATACATTCATTACAAGTAAAAACATGTTGAGAGGCATACATATTTGTTATCATAAAACATACATATAACCAACATAGTAACAATAAAAATACCATGAATATATTAGCCATAAAATCCACATATACATCAATACATTTACACATGAAAAACAAGGGAATAAATTCTTCAATAATGAATGCATAAACCAACCATAGATGGGACTACCACATTCCACCCAACCATAAATTAGCTAAGCCAACTGTCTCTTCAGCTAATCACCTTATGCCATATTCCAAGAATGAATGTGGGACTTATAGAACACACAAAAAACACTAAACACACATGGATTACACCGGAGTTCTCCACCTACACCGTGAGGAGTTTGAGTGCCTCTCAGTCTCTCAGGCTTTACCATAGTCCACAGTCTGATCTAGGGATCACTAGGCCCTACACTGAGACACACTCTCTAGGATTTACCATACATCCCGTCCCAAAACTACTATGACCAATGGAGAGAAATCCACCTCTTGGATTTATCGTATATCCCACCATCCACTAGCAAGGATTTCTAGGCCCACTGAGGCACACAATCAGGGCTTTACGCAACCCACAGTTCGGTTCATGGGTTACTAGGCCAGTGGCTTTACCCGGATGCATAGTCTGATTCAGGCACCACTAGGCCATGTGTTTGTCATTTCAGAGATCCACCCCACTCATCTTCAAATCCATTTGACCATCCCACATAAACCGAATATGAGAACCCATCTCATCAAAACTATCAGGAAATGGCAAGGCTAGGCTGAAGAACACTATCACACCTGGAAAAACCCATACCATGATAGAGAATAACCACAAAAAATACGATGCATTACAAATCTAGAAAGGAAAATAAACATGTAATTCGATACCTGTAATGAATCTTATTGTAGCTACTTGATCCTACCTTTCCCTGTTTAATCTTTGTTTCATCTTGACTTGTTTGCCTTTCTTGCTCCAATGCCAAAGTGCTCCAAGAAACTCTAAGTCTCCATGAGTATGAGAGAGGGAGAGAGAGAGGATAATGAGAGAGCTCCAAAACTAAACTGATCAATCCTACCCAATGATCCTCAAAATCCTTTTTATCAATGAGGCCTCCACTTTCTTCATTTTCCATTATTTTCCTTCAATTTCCTCCTCACATGCAACCTGTGACCTTTCACCTTCCTTTTCTCCTAATTTTATTTATTTTCATAAATAAATTTCCAATAAAACCTCATGGCTTTCCAAAGCCTTAGCCATTTCCTTTTCCAATTTCCTTAGCCATAAACAACCAAATGAACACCCACACCAAGATGTCCCGCCCAACATTCAACTTGGAATACATGTCCCATCAATCGTGATCTTTTATATTTTTACATGGAATTTTCACCAGGGTTGGCACACAATACCAGTGTGCCCCGTGGTGATACACTTGGCCTAATGTAAACCTTGATCAACATTTCCTTTACTTGTAACTTTAATTCAAACAATTCAGGTGTGCTCATCCTGTAAGGTGATTTTGATGCTAGAGTTTCCCTTGGCACTAACTCAATAGAAAATTCTACCTCCCCCTGAGGTGGAAACTCTAAAATATCATCAGGAAATGCATCCTTGAATTTTTGTATAACTGGGTACCTTCTCAAAGCATATACATCCTCTACTTCCTTACCTTTGTCACTAGAAATGTGCACTATGAATAACATACACCCTTTCCTACGACTATGCTTTGCTTGCACAGCTGTCACCATCCTAACTAATGTGGCCTTCTTCTTTCCCTGTAAGACTCTTGGTTCCCCATTATCATCAACACACTCAATGAATTTGTCATAACAGTCTACCTTGGTTTTATGAAGATACAACTAATCCATGCCCAACAACTTACTGTATGATCCTAACATTAATACATTCAAATGTGTTGCGATAGGCATAGCATTCAAATCAAAGCACAACCAAGACTCTGCATGCAATTCCTTAGTCAAACCACACTCATCCACCAAGTCGGGACTAACATAGCTATAATTAGATCCAACGTCAATCATAATATAAATAACTTGAGCACAAATATTTCCGTCCATCTCAATGATAGATGCATGATGGTCTGTCAATTTGTTATCCAACACTCCATAAATACAAGGAATACTCTGACCAACATCCCCAACATTTTTTGTCTACTGTGCACTACATATCTTAGGCCTACCACTCTGGTACTATGGAAAGTCCCTCTTGCAATGATCATCTCCACAAGTCCAACATTGCACGGGCCTTTTATTCTGCTCCTCATATCGGTTTCCCCATCCTCTATCTAATGCATTGAACCTCTTAGGTGGTGCACCACTCTCTTTATTACCTGAATCTTGAGGTCTTGCTTGATTCTTGTCTCATTTTACTTTGTTCTTTGCATTACCTATCTAGTATGGCTTAGTCTCAGACTTGCGATTTGATTTCTCATTAGCTATGCCTTAGCTTTCAGATGGCCTCCTCCAATGTTCTAGGCTCATCAAACTCAATCTTGTCTTTAAATGTAACCGATAATCCACTAATGAACCTCTGAATTTTTTCCTTCTCCTCGGTGAGATAAGACACATACCTCAATAAATCCAAGAATCTACTAGTGTACTCATCATCTGTCATAGATCCCATCTTTAGCTCATAGAATTATTTTTCCCTATCAGCAAAGTATCTCTCTGAAAAATACTTCTTATTGAATAGCTACTCAAACTCACTCCAAGTCAAATCCTCCTCATGAATGCATCTAACATTCTTCACATCTTCCCACCAAATGTCTGCTTTACTTTTGACACTGAATGTAGCTACTCTAGCTTTCATGTTCTCCAAATAGTCATGCAACCTGAAGAACTTCCTCATGCCAAGAATCCATGCCTCTTCATCCTGAGGTTTCTTAATCTCTCCATAAAAATTTGGTGGATTTTATTTCTTAAACTCATTTGGAAAGTATTCCCTATCACTCTTCTTTTAAGGATGATAATAATGATGATCATGATGCCTATCTGAATCAAAAGTAGAATAATGCTTGTGTCTATCCCCTCTCCCATCTGTAGTGTCCAACAATCTACCATCTCTGACTGTGTCATCTCTATCTGACCTATGACCACCATGCAATCTACTACCATATGCCCCATTAGTTCTATCCTCATGCTAATATTTGATTCAACATGGTCCCTATCACTGCAAGTATGATGAACTATGAAGTATCACAGCATTTACCTTTTCTTGTTTCTCCTGTGCCTGCATGATTCTGTCATTATCTGCCTTACAACTCCTTATTTCTTTCTTTAAGATTCTAAGTGTAACTTCCAAATCGGAAGAGTTCCCAACACCATACTACTCTTTTGATTCATAGGGAGAGTATTTGTAGTCAACCATATTTCTAGCCATTTGATATTTCTTCCTGCAAGGTATATCGTGTGAGCTAAACCAAATCACAATAAACCAATGTACCTTAGTATAGCTCGGGGAGGACACCTTGTCTGCAAGATCAACAAATCAACATGATACATGTATAACATAATCATGACAACATATAGAAACCTAACACATAAGAATATGACCATGCAACTATCATTCTAGTTAGGGTCCAATCATCAATGCATGACGTTATCAACAACACACACTACAACCTAATGCATGACAACAACCATTACATCACTATACACTTGACCACATATAAACATGAACATGCATAAGCAATATGTAACCAACTATACACATGCATAAGAACATATGATCAAGTATGAATGAATGATACTTGAAACCAAAACTACAAGAATGATAATTCCAACCAAGAATACAAGAATGTAACCAGGCATATGATAATGATAGTACATGTAAGAGACATATAACAACATATAACCAATCATACATTCACGATGATGCATTCCACAATAATAACATCAAGTTCCACATGACGACATCACTACAACCGTGATCAACATTATGCAAATGCAAAAACACATGGAATACAAGTGTAAGAGACACGCATGCAAATGACATGCATGCATCACCAACATACAACCCATCTAGTCTGAGGGGTGAACCATGCTGTGATACCACTCTAGAACACCCTCCTCCCACAGCTACCTAAGAAACTAGCTAGCCAGGGTAAACATGTGACAAGAGGTGATTATGATATGACCAGACCTCCTAAGTCACATTAAGGAAGTGGAACTGACAGAAACACACCATACAAACATTCAACATTAGTCTCAGGAACCTTAGGAACCAATCCAACACTTTAGGTAGCTTGCTCTTGGGTGCCACTGAACTTTTGGACAACTTAATCCCCAGTCATTCTCATACTGTGCACATGAAAATGTCCAGGGACCTCTGGATGCTCTCACAGACCTGCCTTCCAGTGTCCAGGGACTCTTTTTTCAGTGTTGTGCTAGCGTACCCAAAAATTAAGCTACATTTTAAGGTCTAGAGCCTAGGTCATTGTACAGAACTTCATGATACCTTAAGAATAGTAAATTAACAAGGAAATGACAGTGCAAAAGAAACCACTTGAATGAGACCTTGACTGGACAACCAATAGCCATGACAAACATTTCATCAAACATATCATGAATATGTAATCTACACGTGTAAATAACAGATCCGAGCATAGTGGTCTCATACTTAGTTGAGAATAACTACGAAACATTGATGCCTCAACACATAAATTGCCATTCCATCCATTAGGTCATGGATACATTTATCATTCAATTACAAGTAAAAACATGATGAGATCCATACATAGATGCTATCATAAAACACATACATAACCAACATAATAGCAGCATAAATACCAATGAAATTACTGCCATATAGACCACATATAATCCATCAAAATTATCATAGAGATAACCTTTTATTAATGATGCAAAATCCAAACTCGGGATGGGACTTTTATGTTCAACTTGACTATAGAATGGATAAAAAAATATCTCTTTAGTCATTCACCCCCATGCCATATTCCAAGCATGAATGTGGAATCTCATAGAACACATCAATCAAAACTCATCCAGGACTTGCAAAGGCCATCCAACTCAACCCATCAAACAATGACTCCACCTCAAGGTCGAGCATCACAAAGCGATCATTATATTGGTCTCTATCCCGAGCATCGAGGGCTCAAGAGCGTTTGTTCCAACCAAGGCAGTAGGACTAGTAACTCAACCCACATCTGCTAACGGACTCCAGAGTTTTTGTCCAACCAATACTCCAGGACTAGTAACTCAACCCACCAAGGACTCCCGAGCATTTTCCCAACCAAGGCTATGAGACTAGTAACTCAACCTAAGTTGTGACAGGGCTCTAGATCGTTTGTCCAACCAAGGCTCTTGTAACTAGTAACTCAACCCAAGTTAAGGAAACATGAGAACCAACCAAAACAAAACACAGAAACAATCTCACAAACTCCATGGCTATCCAGGAATGACAAGGCTAGGTAATCCACTGTTAATGCAGGCAATCCTCTGCGACAGTGACAACTCATGATCAAATATCCACATGCATATGCCATGTATGCCAAAACTAGTGAGGAAAACATACATGAAACTTGGTACTTGTAATAAAATCCCATTGTAGCTACTGATCCTGATGCCTTATTATGCTTTCCTACTCTTCCTCTACTTTCTTACTCTAAGAATCCAAGTATGCCACACCCTCTTAGAGTACTCCAAGAAAACTCCAAGTCTCCAATGGTAAGAGAGAGAGAGAGAATAATGAGAGAGCTCTAAAACTGAATTGACAAAAGGTTAGCAAAAGCTTTCCAAATGATCCTCAAAAGCCTTTTTATGAATGAGGCCTCTGTTTTCTTTATTTTCCATTATTTTCCTTCATTTTACTCCTCACATGAAACCTTTGAACCTTCACCTCCCTTTTCTCATAATGTCCATTATTTTCATAAAAAAATTGTTCCAAAAATGCCATTTTTCCTTTCCAAAGCCTTAGCCATTGGCTTTGCTAATTTCCTTAGCCATAAAAAATCACAAGTGATCCCCATCACTAGGATTTTTACCAACATTCAACTTGGAATAAGTGTCCCGTCAACCATGGTTATTATTTTTCCTTTATTAACTTTTATTACATGGAATTTTTACGAGGGCTGCTACATAGGTGCTACATTACCACCCACTACTAGGATTCCTACTCCAAACAGTATGAGGTCTTGTTGGGAATTCTTACTAGGGAGATCCCCTGAATGTTGGTGGGTCCAAAACCATCGACATAGTCTTAATACTACATCCATGTGTTCTACATTTAGGTTTTCAAAAAATGCACACAAGGTTTCTATATTCCTTTGAGTAGAGATATTATCCGCTCAAGAAAATCTTAGGAGGAGTTTAAGATAATATCATGGCAAGTCAAGTGGAGCATATTTATTGAGGATAAAAAAAGGGAAAACCATGGTTTCAAGGGAGGTGGTAGAAGGTTCATTACAGGGCCTTGTTGAGGGGTTGTATGAGTTTGAGCTAGTTGGGGCTAAGGTGAACAACTAGTGATGCTCTGAATTGGGCTTCTTATAATGATATCTTTGACTTATTCAATTTCTGGGAAGTTTTGGAATGTGAAGAGAGGAGTACTGAAAGAAGCCTCTCATGTTTAACCCTTAAGGAAAATGAGCTAAACAACTAGCAACATTCTTCTCAATACTCTAAGGCTATGGCAGAGGTCTCAGGGTGGTTTATTTCAGCGTTCTAAGAGATAGAGGTTGACACTTTAAGAAAGGAGATCATAGGATCTAGAGTGATAGGAGTTATTTATTTCCAAACCTCATGGATATGATTTTACAGGGTAAAAAACTAAGGGATTTTTCTGTTGAGAAGTTTCAGACCGAGTATGGGGTCTCTTGAAATTTAGGGTGCTCAAACAAGGATTTAGACAGTGGAGTCACTAAGGTGTGAAATATTCAACCCACACCGCATTTTACTCACATGACCGACGGGTGTACAAGTGTCATACGCAGGGAAAATTTTATGATTCATCCTCGATAATGGTGATAGAAGATGTTGTAACTCCTAGAGACAAACCCTGGGTTGAGGAGAGAATAGTGCCTAGGACATCTTAATGAGTGTTTACAGGATTTTCTAGAATAGTTCACTTACACTCAATATTAAACATAATTTTGAAAAGGATCGGTTCAAAATATTCTTTAAGAAGAGAAATGCAATTCTGGAAGCAAAATAAAACTCATAGAAGAATTAAATTATAGTTTCGATGGCCATCACTACTTGAGTATGAATTTCATTAGTCATTGTAGCATACGGAAGAGAATAGTTTTATAGAATTTAAAACAAAGACATAGGGCTTAATTCAGAATCCTAGGTATCATACTTCAACATGAAATAGGTGAAAATAACACCAAATGAGATGCTAGATTACATGGAGCACTTATGAAGGATGTTAAATTTTACTAGTCATAGGCATCTTAGATCAACATTAAACATTGATGAATCAATGATTTCATAAAACCACATACAAAAACCACTGTTAAATGTAATCTGAAAAGAAGAATGGGGATAAATGGACAAGGCAAAGGATAATACATACTACAACCTCTTGTGAGCCATAATCACCAAAAAAACTCATTAATCTTCAAACGAGGCATACATTACATTCACAATTGTAGAGCTTACCTCTTGAATCAAAATTCAGAACCCTTAATAATGAGTCATAAATGCTTTTTAGGGCCTCACAATGAGAACACCTTAAAAAGTACTCCTTCTTGATTTCCCAGTGATTCATCATAATAAGAATATGTGAGTGTGATAGTAGCACAACTGTATTACCTAAACACTAACTAACTAGAGTTCATTATTGAAAATAAAATATTTATAGAAACATAAACAATAAAGTGTCATGATTTACGTGATCATAAATATCTTCAGTCATGGTAAACTAGTTGAGGAGGAAGAGCCATTGGATCAATGTTCTGGAGTAGTGGAGGGTTGATGAATTGATCACATCTCTGCCACAATGCTGGACTTGGTAGAGGAGCATGAAACAACACCTGATAGGAAATATTAAGATTTGTGAGCCCTATGTAATTCAGCCTGGGGGGGATAAAGTCTTCACCAAACCCATCAGTTGGAACTCTTTCCTCAAATAGTTGACCAAAGTTTTACCCTTCAAGGTGTCAGTCTTCTCATGGGATGAATCAACCCTACTCTTTGCCTCTACCAGCATATGAATGTATTGATCCTAAGGGATTAACACTCCTACAAGGTCCCACCAGCTAGGAAATCCTACTCGAACCCTCTTCTCAAACTATGAATTGAAGGCAACTGCATCCTTTAGTACTACCTTTTAGCATTCTTCAACTTTAACTCTGGCTTCTTCTTTTTGGGCTACTTTAGATATCTCTATAATTGTACGCACCCGATCCACCACATCTATGGCCCTCAACTCACTAAGTGGATTTTCATTAACATACTGGAAGAATTTCTTAGTAGACTGAGCATTCTTTTCACACTCTTCCTTGGTACACAAGATGAAGAACTTGTAGTCTTTTATTAAAATATTTTTCTCAACCATTCGAGAATAGTAAATTAACAAGGAAATGACAGTGCAAAAGAAATCACTCGAGTGAGACCTTGACTGGACTCCCACTAGCCATGAAAGACATTTCATCAAACATATCATGAATATGTAATATACACATGTAAATAACATATCCAATCATAGTGGTCTCATACTTAGTTGAGAATAACTACGAAACATTGATGCCTCAACACATAAACTGCCATTCCATCCATTAGGTCATAAATACATTGATAATTCAATTACAAGTAAAAGCATGATGAGAGTCATACATAGATGCTATCATAAAACACAAACATAACCAACATAATAGCAGCATAAATACCAATGAAATTACCGCCATATAGATCACATATAATCCATCAAAATTATCATAGAGATACAAGGAGAAATAAACTCTTATTAATGGTGCAAAATCCAAAGCCGAGATGGGACTTTTACGTTTAACTTGACTATAAAATGGCTAATACAATATCTCTTCAGTCATTCACCCCCATGCCATATTCCAAGCATGACTGTGGGAACTCATAAAACACATCAATCAAAACTCATCTAGGACTTGTAGAGGCCGTCCACTTCAACCCATCAAACAATGGCTCCACCTCAGGGTCGAACATCACAAAATGATCATCAGATCGGTCTCTATCCCAAGCATTGAGGGCTCAAAAGTGTTTGTTCCAACCAAGGCTGTAGGACTAGTAACTCAACCCACATCTGCTAGCGGGCTCCAGAATTTTTGTCCAATCAAGACTCTAGGACTAGTAACTCAACCCACCAAGGACTCCCGAGCATTTTTCAACCAAGGCTATGAGACTAGTAACTGAACCTAAGTTGTGACAGGGCTACAGAGCATTTGTCTAACCAAGGCTCTTGGATATATTAACTCAACCCAAGCTAAGGAAACATGAGAAACAACCAAAACAAAATAAGGAAAAAAACCCACAAACTCCATGGCTATCCAGGAATGACAAGGCTAGGTAATCCACTGTCAATCCAGGCAATCCTCTACGACAGTAACAACTCATGATCAAATATCCACATGCATATGCCATGTATGCCCAAACTAGCGAGGAAAACATACATGAAACTCGACACCTACAATAAAATCCCACTATAGCTACTGATCTCAATGCCTTATTGTGCTTTCCTACTCTTCCTCTGACTTATTACTCCAAGAATCCAAGTATGCCACACCCTCCTAGAGTACTCCAAGAGAACTCCAAGTCTCCAAGAGTATGAGAGAGAGAATAATGAGAGAGCTCTAAAACTGAACTGACAAAAGGTAAGAAAAAGCTTTCCAGCAGTTCCTAAAAAGCCTTTTTATAAATGAGGCCTCTTTTTTCTTTATTTTCCGTTATTTTCCTTCATTTTACTCCTCACATGTAACCTTTGACCTTTCACCTCCCTTTTCTCCTAATGTCCATTATTTTCATAAACAATTGTTCCAAAAATTCCATTTTTCCTTTCCAAAGCCTTAGCCATCATTGGCTTTGCCAATTTCCTTAGCCATAAGAAATCACAAGTGATCCCCATCACCAGTATTTTTCCCAACATTAAACTTGGAATAAGTGCCCCATCAACAGTGGCTATTATTTTTCCTTTAGTAACTTTTATTACATGGAATTTTTACGAGGGCTGTTACGTAGGTGCTACATTACCACCCACTACTTGGACTCCTACTCCAAATGGTCTGAGGTCTTGTTGGGAATTCTTACTAGGGGATCCCCTAAATGTTGGTGGGTCCAAAACCATCAACATAGTCTTAACACTACTTCCATATGTTCTACATTTAGGTTTTCAACAAATTCACACAAGGTTTCTATATTCCTTTGAGTATAGATATCATCCTTTCAAGAAAATCTTAGGAGGACTTTAAGATAATCTCGTGGCAAGTCAAGTGGAGCATATTTATTAAGGATAAAAAAATGGAAAACCATGTTTTTTAATGGAGGTGGTAGAAGGTTCATTACAAGGTCTTGTTGAGGGGTTGTATGAATTTGAGCTAATTTGGGCTAAGGTGGACAACTAGTGATGCTTTGAGTTGGGCTTCTTATGAAGATATCTTTTACTTATTCAATTTCTGGGAAGTTTTGGAATGTGATGAGAGGAGTACTGAAAGAAGCCTCCTCATCTTTAACTCCTAAGGAAAACGAGCTAAACAATTAGTAACGTTCTTCTCAATACTCTAAGGCTATGGCAGAGGTCTCAGGGTGGTTTGTTTCAACCTTCTAAGAGATAGAGGTTGACACTTCAAGAAAGGAGATCATAGGATCTGGAGTGATAGGAGTTAGTTATTTCCAAACCCACCTAGATATGATTTTTACAGGGAAAAAAATTGGGGAGGTTTTCTATTGAGAAGTGTCAGACCGAGTATGGGGTCTCTTGAAAGCTAGGGTGCTCAAACAGGGATTTAGACAGTGGAGTCACCAAGGTGAGAAATATTCATCCCACATCGCCTCTTACCCACATGAGCGAGGGTTTTACAAGTTTCATACCCAGGGAAAATGTTATGATTTGTCCCCGATAATGGCGATAGAAGATGTTCTAGCTCCTAGAGGCAAACCCTGGGTTGAGGAGAGAATAGTGCCTAGGACATCTTAACGAGTGTTTATAGGATTTTCTGGAATAGTTCACTTACACTCAATATTAAAAATATTTTTGAAAAGGATCGGTTCAAAATATTCTTAAAGAAGAGAAATGCAAATCTGGAAGCAAAGTAAAACTCATAGAAGAATTAAACTATAGTTTTGATGGCCAACATTACTTGAGTATGAATTTCATTAGTCATTGTAGCATATGGAAGAGAATAGTTTTATAGAATTTAAAACAAAGACATAGGTCTTAATTCAAAATCCTATGTATCATACTTCAACATGAAATAGGTGAAAATAACACCAAATGAGATGCTATATTACATGGAGCACATATGAAGGATGTTAAATTTTACTAGTCACAGACATCTTAGATCAACATTAGACATTGATGAATCTATGATTTCATAAAAGCACATACAAAAACTACTGCTAAATGTAATTTGAAAAGAAGATTGGAGATAAATGGATAAGACAAAGGATAATACATACTACAACCTCATGTGAGCCATAATCATCAAAAAAATTCATTAATGTCAAACGGGGCATAAATTACATTCACAACTATAGAGCTTCCCTCTTGAAACAAAATTTAGAACCCTTAATAATGAATCATAAACTTTTTTTAGTGCCTCACGACGAGAACACCTTATAAAATACTGCTTCATGATTTCCCAGTGATTCATCATAACAAAAATATGTGAGCGTGCTAGTAGCACAACTGTATTAGCTAAACACTAACTAACTAGAGTTCATTACTGGAAATAACATATTTATAGAAACGTAAACAATAAAGTGTCATGATTTACATGATCATAAATATCTTCAGTCATGGTAAACCATTTGAGGAGGAAGATTCATTGGATCAATGTTCTAGAGTAGTGGAGGGTTGATGAATTGATCACATCTCTGCCACAACGCTGGACTTGGTAGAGGGGAACGAAACAACACCTGATAGAAAATATTAAGATTTGTGAGCCCTTTGTAATTCATCCTAGGGGGGATAAAGTCTTCACCAAACCCATTAGTTAGAGCTCTTTCCTGAAATAGATGATCAAAGTTTTACCCTTCAAGGTGTTAGTCTTCTCATGGGATGAATCAACCCTACTCTTCGCCTCTACCAGCATAGAATGTATTGATCCTAAGGGATTAACACTCCTACAAGGTCCCACCAGCTGGGAAATCCTGCTTGAACCCTCTTCTCAAACTATGAATTGAAGGCAACTGCATCCTTCAATACTACCTCCTAGCATTCTTCAACTTTAACTTTGGCTTCTTTTTTATGGACTACTTTAGATATCTCTATGATTGTAGGCACCTGATCCACCACATCTATGACCCTCAACTCACCTAGTAGATTTTCATTCATGTACTAGAAGAATTTATTAGTACACTGAGCATTCTTTTCAAACTCTTCCTTGGTACACAAGATGAAGAACTCGTAGTATTTTATTAAAATATTTTGCTCAACCATTCAAGAATATTAAATTAACAAGGAAATGACAGTTCAAAAGAAATCACTTGAATGAGACCTTGACTAGACTCCCACTAGCCATGACAGACATTTCGTCAAACATATCACGAATATGTAGTCTACACGTGTAAATAACATATCCGAGCATAGTGGTCTCATACTTAATTGAGAATAACTATGAAATATTGATGCCTCAACACATAAATTGCCATTCCATGCATTAGGTCATAGATACATTGATCATTCAATTACAAGTAAAAACATGATGAGAGCCATACATAGATGCTATCATAAAACAAATAAATAACCAACATAATAGCAACATAAATACCAATGAAATTACAACCATATAGACAACATATAATCCATCAAAATTATCATATAGATACACGGAGAAATAACCTTTTATTAATGCTTCAAAATCCAAACCCGAGATGTGAATTTTACGTTCAACTTAACTGTAAAATGGCTAAGAAAATATCTCTTCAGTCATTCACCCCCATGCCATATTCCAAGCATGAATGTGGGATCTCTTAGAACACATCAATCAAAACTCATCCAGGACTTACAGAGGCCATCCACCTCAACCCATCAAACAATGACTCCACATCAGGGTTGAACATCACAAAATGATCATTAGATCGGTATCTATCCCATGCATCAAGGGCTCAAGAGCATTTGAACCAACTAAGGCTGTAGGACTAGTAACTCAACCCACATCTGCTAATTGGCTCCAGAGTTTTTGTCCAACCAAGACTGTAGGACTAGTTACTCAACCCAACAAGGACTCCTGAGCATTTTTTCAACCAAGGCTATGAGACTAGTAACTCAACCTAAGCTGTGACAGGGCTCTAGAGCATTTGTCCAACCAAGGCTCTTGGAACTAGTAACTCAACCCAAGCTAAGGAAACATGAGAACCAACCAAAAAAAAACAAGGAAACAAAGCCACAAACTCCATGGCTATCTAGGAATGACAAGGCTAGGTAATTCATTGTCAATCCAAGCAATTCTCTGTGACAATGACAACTCATGACCAAATATGCACAAGCATATGACATGTATGCCAAAACTAGTGAGGAAAACATACATGAAACTCAGCACCTGCAATAAAATCACGCTGTAGCTACTGATCACGATGCCTTATTGTGATTCCCTACTCTTCCTTTGCCTTCTTACTTCAAGAATCCAAGTATGCCACACCCTCCTAGAGTACTCCAAGAAAACTCCAAGTCTTCAAGAGTATGAGAGAGACAATAATGAGAGAGATCTAAAAATGAACTGACAAAAGGTTAGCAAAAGCTTTCCAACTGATCCTAAAATCCTCGAATGAGGCCTCTGTTTTCTTTATTTTCCATTATTCTCCTTAATTTTACTCCTCACATGCAACCTTTGACCTTTCACCTCCCTTTTCTCCTAATGTCCATTATTTTCATAAACAGTTGTTCCAAAAATGCCATTTTTCCTTTCCAAAGCCTTAGCCATTGGTTTTGCCAATTTCCTTAGCCATAAAAAATCAAAGTGATCCCCATCACTATGATTTTTTCCAACATTCAACTTGGAATAAGTTTCCAATCAACTGTGGTTATTATTTTTCCTTTATTAACTTTTATTACATGGAGTTTTTATGAGGGTTGTTATAGAGGCAATACATTACCACCCACTACTAGGACTCCTACTCCAAACGGTCTGAGGTCTTGTTGGTAATTCTTACTAGGGAGATCCCCTGAATGTTGGTGGGTCCAAAACCATCAACATAGTATTAACACTACATCCATATGTTCTACATTTAGGTTTTCAACAAATGCACACAAGGTTTCTATATTCCTTTGAGTAGAGATATTATCCTCTCAAGAAAATCTTAGGAGGAGTTTAAGATAATATCGTGGCAAGTCAAGTGGAGCATATTTATTGAGGATAAAAAAAGGGAAAACCATGGTTTCAAGGGAGGTGGTAGAAGGTTCATTACAGGGCCTTGTTGAGGGGTTGTATGAGTTTGAGCTAGTTGGGGCTAAGGTGAACAACTAGTGATGCTCTGAATTGGGCTTCTTATAATGATATCTTTGACTTATTCAATTTCTGGGAAGTTTTGGAATGTGAAGAGAGGAATACTTAAAGAAGCCTCCTCATCTTTAAGTCTTGAGAAAAACGAGCTAAATAATTAGCAACGTTCTTCTCAATACTCTAAGGCTATGGCAGAGGTCTCAAGGTGGTTTATTTTAGCCTTCTAAGAGATAGAGGTTGACACTTCAAGAAAGGAGATCATAGGATCTGGAGTGATAGGAGTTATTTATTTCCAAACCCACCTATATATGATTTTTATAGGGAAAAAAACTGGGGAATTTTTCTATTGAGAAGTGTCAGACCAAGTATGGGGTCTCTTGAAAGCTAGGGTGATCAAACAGGGATTTAGACAGTGGAGTCACCAAGGTGAGAAATATTCAACCCACACTGCCTCTTACTCACCTGACCGAGGTGTGTACAAGTGTAATACCCAGGGAAAATGTTATGATTCGTCCCTGATAATGGCGATAGAAGATGTTGTAGCTCCTAGAGACAAACCCTGGGTTAAGGAGAGAATAGTGCCTAGGACATCTTAATGAGTGTTTACAGGATTTTCTAGAATAGTTCACGTACACTCAATATTAAACATATTTTTCAAAATGATCGATTCAAAATATTCTTTAAGAAGAGAAATGCAAATTTGGAAGCAAAATAAAACTCACAGAAGAATTAAATTATAGTTTTGATGGCCAACATTACTTGAGTATGAATTTCATTAGTCATTGTAGCATATGGAAGAGAATAGTTTTATAGAATTTAAAACAAAGACATAGGGCTTAATTCAAAATCCTACATATCATACTTCAACATGAAATAGGTGAAAATAACTCCAAATGAGATTCTAGATTACATGGAGCACATGTGAAGGATGTTAAATTTGACTAGTCAGAGGCATCTTAGATCAACATTAGACATTGATGAATCTATGATTTCATAAAAGCACATACAAAAACTATTGTTAAATGTAATCTGAAAAGAAGAATGGAGATAAATCGATAAGACAAAGGATAATACATACTACAACCTCATGTGAGCCATAATCACCAAAAAAATTCATTAATCTTCAAACAGGGCATACATTACATTCACAATTGTAGAGCTTCCCTCTTGAAACAAAATTCAGAACCCTTAATAATGAATCATAAACTTTTGTTAGGGCCTCACAATGAGAACGCCTTACAAAAGAATCCTTCTTAATTTCCCAGCGATTCATCATAACAAAAATATGTGAGCGTGGTAGTAGCACAATTGTATTCACTAAACACTAACTAACTAGAGTTCATTACTGGAAATAAAATATTTATAGAAACATAAACAATAAGTGTCATGATTGAAATGATCATAAATATCTTCAGTCATAGTAAACCAGTTGAGGAGGAAGAGTCATTGGATCAATGTTCTGGAGTAGTGGAGGGTTGATGAATTGATCACATCTCTACCAAAATGTTGGACTTGGTAAAGGAGCATGAAACATCACCTGATAGGAAATATTAATATTTGTGAGCCCTATGTAATTCAGCCTAGGGGGGATAAATCTTCACCAAACCCATCAGTTGGAACTCTTTCCTCAAATAGATGACCAAAGTTTTACCCTTAAAGGTGTCAGTCTTCTCATGGGATGAATGAACCCGACTCTTCGCCTCTACCAACATATGAATGTATTGATCCTAAGGGATTAACACTCCTACAAGGTCCCACCAACTTGGAAATCCTGCTCGAACCTTCTTCTCAAACTATGAATTGAAGGCAACTACATCCTTCAGTACTACCTCCTAGCATTCTTCAACTTTAACTTTGGCTTCTTCTTTTTGGACTACTTTAGATATCTAAATGACAGTGCAAAAGAAATCACTTGAATGAGACCTTGACTGGACTCCCACTATCCATGACAGACATTTAGTAAAACATATGATGAATATGTAATCTACATGTGTAAATAACAAATCCGAGCATAGCAGTCTCATACTTAGTTGAGAATAAGTACGAAACATTGATGCCTCAACACATAAACTACCATTCCATCCATTAGGTCATAGATACATTGATCATTCAATTACAAGTAAAAACATGATGAGAGCCATACATAGATGCTATAATAAAGCACATACATAACCAACATAATAGCAGCATAAGTACCAATGAAATTACCACCATATAGACCACATATAATCCGTCAAAATTATCATAGAGATAGAAGGAGAACTAACCTCTTATTAATGATGCAAAATCCAAACCTAGGATGGGACTTTTATGTTCGACTTGACTGTAGAATGGCTAAGAAAATATCTCTTCAGTCATTCACCCCCATGCCATATTCCAAGTATGAATGTGGGATCTCATAGAGCACATCAATCAAAACTCATCCAAGACTTGCAGAGGCCATCCACCTCAACCCATTAAACAATGACTCCACCTTAGGGTTGAACATCACAAAACGATCATCAGATCGATCTCTATCCCAAGCATTGAGGGCTCAAGAGCGTTTGTTCCAACCAAGGCTATAGGACTCAACCCACATCTTCTAACGGGCACCAGAGTTTTTGTCCAACCAAGACTCTAGGACTAGTAACTCAACCCACCAAGGACTCCCAAGAATTTGTCCAACCAAGGCTATGAGACTAGTAACTGATCTGAAAATGGGGCTCTTAGGCTTCTTGTCTAACTTACAGGAACCTCTCCAACTTCCAAAGCTTTAAATTTTCCCAAGTCTTAATGATTAACCAATGTCGAATTAAGAAATGCTTGAAAATATAGGTGTATGCTCATATTTGTTTTGTACTGTTGAGTGCTTATGTTCATTTTCTTATGCTGATGTGAAACACAAATAACAGTAAATAAAGCAACAATTCAACAAACCCATAAGACAACAATATAATATGGAGTTCACCCTGATATCTTGGGCTATGTCTCCTTGAGCTCCAATCAACTCGATTAAGCTCTCTGGGATTATGGCTTCAATTATTTTACAAGTGCTACACTTAACTCCATTGGTTTATAGATGAACCAATGGGCTTAGAATGCTATCTTACCCCTAGTTGTCCTTGTTCTGCAGACAGTTCTAGGCTTATATGGACTTGACTTCTTATCTTGTCTTCAACACACCTCAGACAATCAACCACAGCTCGGTCATTCGACCTCCTATTGTGTTGCAACTTCACTGCAGCCTCGTGGCTCTTTGGAAGTCTATTAGAGCTCTCTGGCTCTGTGGCTTTGCCTCCAACCTCTAGTGGCTCTGCCTATTACAGTGAGCTCAATTTGGGTCTCGCACAATAGATACAGTCAGTAGGACTGTACTTGGATCCCCCAAGTCTCTTTGGAGTACACAGACTCCCCTACTATGTTGACTATAATGGTATGAGTCCAATTTGAGACTCAATACCTAACAGGCAATGCAGAGGAGTTCGCTTGAACCTCTCAAGTTTTCTCTAGAGTACCTAGACTCTCTGACTCTCTCTGTCTTTGTCTTAACCCTGGTTCACTTGCTGCCTTTGCTTCTTCAGGTTAGCTCAGCTCTGGTTTCTCTACTTCCAGGTCTACTTACTGCTTCCTGACTTGCCCCCTCAACTCTCTGTCAGTCTGTGGCTTTAAAGCCAATCTGCTTCCTGACTGTTTGTTTCCACTTCTTGGCTTTCTGGTTCCCCATCTCTTTCCATTTGAATCCCTTCTTTTGGCGGTTACAGTAATTGCATAACTCCTTATAGGGAGGTGGCCACCTATTCCTTTAACGGATGAGTGTGTCAGGTTCACCGGAAACACTCGATCGTTTGGAATGGCTATTATTTCCATTTACTCCAAGAATGCCCACGAAACATGAATCTCTACCAACTCATCATCCACTTCGGACTTCAAAATCCCGCATAATCTGCTTTATAACTTCATCAAATCTGGTCATCCATAGGGTCACATCTCCATCGTTGATATGGACCCTCCGGATCCTACGGTCATCGCACATATCAGGTGGATAACTCACTCGATGTTTACCAATCCGATGTGATCAATTTTATCCCTCTTCCGCCGGACGCGTGTCACTCGTTGTGTGGCATCGGGCGAGACTCGGTCTAAACCACTTACCATTCAAAGCCCTTCCGATATCATGTCAGTCTCTGTGGAATCTCGCCTCGGATGGAACCGAAACACTTTCCATTGCATTTCATGATTTTTCGGGTCCAGGCACATGTGGCTCTCCTTCTTTGAGGGGTTTGCCCTATGATATGTGATTAGTGATGTCGCTAATCGCATATTAGATTCCTCCCCTGTTGAATCAAGCCATCGCTAACTTTGTTAATTTGCGACAGTGCACGTTACCATGGTCCGCCGCTCTTTGCACTTGATTGATGGCCCTCATTGATCCGCGTCGATCATAGTTAACAACTATCATGAGGATTCCTCTGATAAGATTGATCTTCACAAGAATTTTTTTTTAATCTTTGGCATAAATTATAGAGAGTTCATGAAGACTTAGAGAGTTTCAGGATCCATTTTGGATCACGCCTTCCCACTAAAAGAACTTTTGGTCCACCAAAAGACTGATACACTGATTTGAGCAGTAAATGAGAGTAACAACACCCTCTTCTTTCAGCCTCCCTACACTTGCCTTTTCATAGTGCCTTTGAACCAAAATATCTGACCACTTCCCTTCTTGGATGGGTTGGTCATCTCGGGAAGAACTGTTTTCCTCCTTGACTTCATGCAGAACATCTGCTGTGAAGTTTAGAGAAGGTAGTTTGAACTTCTTTGCCTTGATCCTTGATCCAAGGTGGCTCAAACGAATGTGAAGTACATCTGCTCCACAAAATGTTCATTTGTACCTGTTTGAAAAGCTACCAACAACAACTGTTAACAACAGCAGGCATACAAGCAATGACTAGATGGACTAACCCCTGCTTCAACAAAAAAACATATTTCACATCTTGTGAACCCTTCCATGTCTTATATCTACATTCAAATGATTGACTAGATAACAAGCCAATAAAACATGCCATTACAACAAATGACTCTTTAAGTCAAGCATGTAGAAAAAAGACCTTTAGGACTCTTTTCCAAAAGACGAAGCACTTCATCATTATCTCCATTTTGGAGACCAAGTTAACTTCTCCCAAGCCAACATCACATGCATATCATGTCATGCATGCATTCCATCTTTCAACTTTCGCTTAAGTACATTGTACTTTTGAAGCTGAAATGAACATACTGTTGCAGCAATAAAGTGAGTTTCCTACTCAACTTCTTTCCATTTACCATTTTGGTAAGGTCTTGCAACTTGCATCTATTCCACAAAGAAATGCAAAGAGATGCATCAATAGACATGCACTCTTAATTGGATAAGAATTCTAACCATTTCTTACCAATCCATTTCAAAGGACCCTCCTTTGTTTTCACATCAACATCAATATGTGAATCATCCCGAAACACTTCAATCATGGAATCTTTATTTCCGTCCCTACCATTTTATTTTTCCACCTTCTCCTTTAGCTTTGGTGGAAGCAGTGCTGGATTCAAAGTCCAACACCTTTCAGCAAGATGCCCTTGCTTATGGCAGTAAGTGAAACACATGTGCATCCTTTTGACAACATGATTTTCCTTGTCCTAGGGACCTTTGGCTGCTTTCTTCCTTTCCTTCAAAAGTTTCCTGTATGTGGTCATCCTCTTCCAACATATAGAAACATAATGGTTATCCAAACCACAAAAGGAACATGCAATTCTTTTTCCATGCTTCACAAAATCAAAAGGAATGTGTTTAGAACCATATTTATACTTGCCTCTTTCACCTTTATTGCCTTCATGAGGAGGTGAAGAAAATGAAGGAGTGGCTCCCTTTGGAACACCATCACTTTCTTCAAGGTTGTCAGAGTTTCCACAACTCTCTAGTTCAAGTGTGTGCTTCTGAACACCTGCATCCTACAAATGATGTTTTGAGCTATTGCATTCCTCCTGAACACAATCCTCACACTTCTGAGGTAGAGGACATGCAGTGAAACTCCTTTTTGGAACTGTTTCAATGGCCTTCATGGCAGCTTTGGAACTCTCTCCATAAGACTGTCCATAGCCAAGACCCAAATACTTAGGCCTTTCCTCAACCATTATTGGCTCAACAATACCTTGTGCATGTTTTCCCAATCCTTTTCCTTCATAGCCCATCTTGGACATTAGCTTGGAACCTATGCCTCTGGTATGTTTTTCAAAAGAACCGATATAAGAATTCTTAGAATAATTTGAAGACAAACAGGAATGGTTTACCTCTTCTTCAAGCTGATACTTGGCCAAGGCTTCTTTGGCAACAAAGAGTTGTGACTCCAACTCATGCATCCTTTTCAGGTTCATATTTGTAATATGAAGTTACCTCTCCATTTCCTGCAATTTTCCAGAAAGCATCTGCTTCTCTTCCTCCATGGATTTCAACTACTCTCTAGGTATTTTGCTCTTCTTTCCATCCTTATACATTTCTCTCATCATATCCATCATGGTGGACAAGTCTTGCTTCATGTCTCCATCAAAGGAACTTGGGGAGCAAGAAGAATTTGAGAACTCACTTGTAGAAGTTATCATTTTCAAAATGCACAAAAGAACTTCAAACAAGATTATTAAAGAGCTTATTCAGTAACCTCTTGCAACAACCTTTTGTGCTTCAAGGATTTTCCTGAGGTCCTTTGGCATAGAAGAATGCCTTCAACCCTTCTTCCTTCTTGTCCTTTCTGGAATGAGCTATCAATAGCTTTCCCTTCACCTCTGCAAACTCAAACAATAGTTAGTCTTCAACCAAGCATACAATCAATGAGGCAATCAATCCTTGACTCTCAAAACACCTTTCAAACAAGAAATCTTTGCCCTGTAAATCAAGCATTCTGATACAACCTTCTTTGAAGGTGGGGTTAATCAATCTTAGGCTTCGATACCACCCAATCTGAAAATGGGGCTCTTAGGCTTCTTGTCTAGCTTACAGGAACCTCTCCCACTTCCAAAGCTTTAAATTTTCCCAAGTCTTAATGATTAACCAATGCGGAATTAAGAAATGCTTGAAAATATAGGTGTATGCTTGTATTTGTTTTTTACTGTTGAATGCTTATGTTCATTTACTTATGCTGATGTGAAACACAAATAATAGTAAATAAAGCAGCAATTCAACAAACCCATAAGATAACAATATAATATGGAGTTCACCCTGATATCTTGGGCTATGTCTCCTTGAGCTCTAATCAACTCGATTAGGCTCTCTGGGATTATGGCTTCAATTCTTTTACAAGTGCTACACTTAACCATTGGTTTATAACTGAACCAATGGGCTTAGAATGCCATATTACCCCTAGTTGTCCTTGTTCTGCAGACAGGTCTAGGCTTCTCTGGACTTGACTCCTTCTCTTGTCTTCGACACACCTCAAACAATCAGCCACATCTCGATCATTCGATCTCCTGCTATGCTACAACTTCAATGCAACCTCATGGCTGTTTAGAAGTCTATTAGAGCTCTCTGGCTCTACGGCTCTGCCTCCAACCTCTAGTGGCTCTGCCTATTACAGTGAGCTCAATTTGAGTCTCAACAACAGATACAATCAATAGGACTGTACTTGGATCCCCCAAGTCTCTCTAGAGTACACAGACTCTCCTACTCTATTGACTATAATGGTACGAGTCCAATCTAAGACTCAATACCTGACAGGCAATGTGGAGGAGTTTGCTTGAACCTCTCAAGTTTTCTCTGGAGTACCTAGACTCTTTGACTCTCTCTATCTCTGCCTTAACCCTAGCTCACTTGCTGCCTTTGCTTCTTCAGGTCAGCTTGGCTCTAGTTTCTCTGCTTCCAGGTCTGCTTACTACTTCCTGGGCTGCCCCTTCAACTCTCTGTCAGTTTGTGGCTTTAAAGCCAATCTGCTTCCTGACTGTTCATTTCTGCTTCTCGGCTTTCTGGTTCCCTGCCTCTATCCATTCGAATCCCTTCTTTTAGCGATTACAATAACTGCATAACGACGTATAGGGAGGTAGCCACCTATTCCTTTAACGGATGAGTGTGTCACATTCACCATAAACACTCGATCGTTTCGAATGGCTGTTATTTCTGTTTACTCCAAGAATGCCTGCGAAACACGAATCTCTGCCAACTCGTCGTCCACGTTGGACTTCAAAATCCCGCACAATCTTCTTTATAAATTCCTCAAATCTGGTCATCCATCGAGTCACATCTCCACTGTTGATATGGACCCTCCAGATCCTACAGTCATCCCACATATCGGGTGGATAACTTGCTCGACGTTTACCCATCCGATGTGAGCGGTTTTCTGCCTCTTCCGCCAGACACATGTCACTCGTTTTGTGGCATTGGGTGGGACTTAGTCTAAACCACTTACTGTTCGAAGCCCTTCTGATATCCTACCAGTACCTGTGGAATCCCACCTCAGATGGAACCGAAACACTTTCCATTGCATTTCACGATTCGCGCATGTGGCTCTCCTTCTTTGAGGGGTTTGCCCTGCGATATGCAATTAGCGATGTCGCTAATTGCATATCAGATTTCTCCCTTGTTGACTCAAACCATCACTGACTTTGCTAATTCATGACAGTGCGTGTTACCATGGTCCTCCACTCTGTGCACTTGATCGATGGCCCTTGTTGATCCGCGCTAATCGCAATTAGCAACTGTCATGAGGATTCCTCTGATAAGCTTGATCTTCATAAGATTTTTTTTAATCTTTGGCATAAATTGTAGAGCGTTCATGAAGACTTAGAGAGTTTTAGGATCCATTTTGGATCAGTAACTCAACCTAAGATGTGACAGGGCTCCAAAGCGTTTGTCCAACCAAGGCTCTTAGAACTAGTAACTCAACCCAGGCTAAGGAAACATGAGAACCAACCAAGACAAAACAATGAAACAAGCCCACAAACTCCATGGCTATCCAGGAATGACAAGGTGAGGTAATCCACTATCAATCCATGCAATCCTCTACGACAGTGACAACTCATGACCAAATATCCACATGCATATGCCATGTATACCAAAACTAGTGAGGAAAACATACATGAAACTCAGTACTTGCAATAAAATCCCACAGCAGCTGTTGATCCCGATGCCTTATTGTGCTTTCCTACCCTTCCTCTACCTTCTTACTCCAAGAATCCAAGTATGCGACACCCTCCTAGAGTACTCCAAGAAAACTACAAGTCTCCAAGGGTATGAGAGAGAGAGAATAATGAGAGAGTTGTAAAACTGAACTGACAAAAGGTTAGCAAAAGCTTTCAAGCTGATCCTAAAAATCCTCTTTATGAATGAGGCCTCTGTTTTCTTTACTTTCCATTATTTTCCTTCATTTTACTCCTCACATGCAACCTTTGACCTTTCACCTCCCTTTTCTCCTAATGTCCATTATTTTCATAAACAATTATTCCAAAAATGCCATTTTTCCCTTCCAAAGCCTTAGCCATTGGCTTTGCAAATTTCCTTAGCCATAAACAATCACAAGTGATCCCCATCACTAGGATTTTTCCCAACATTCAACTTGGAATAAGTGTCCCATCAACTGTGGTTATTATTTTTCCTTTATTAACTTTTATTACATGGAAATTTTACGAGGGTTGTTACATAGGTGCTACATTACCACCCACTACTTGAACTCCTACTCCAAACGGTCTGAGGTCTTGTTGGAAATTCTTACTAGGGAGATCCCCTGAATGATGGTGGGTCCAAAACCATCAACATTGTCTTAACACCACATCCATATGTTCTACATTTAGGTTTTCAAGGAATGCACACAAGGTTTCTATATTCCTTTGAGCAGAGATATCATCCTCTCGAGAAAATATTAGGAGTTTAAGATAATATCGCAGCAAGTCAAGTGGAACATATTTATTAAGGATAAAAAAGGGAAAACCATGTTTTTCAAGGGAGGTGGTAGAAGTTTCATTACAAGGCCTTGTTGAGGGGTTGTATGAATTTAAGCTAGTTGGGGCTAAGGTGGACAACTAGTGA
Organism: Pinus tabuliformis; assembly: GCA_031772625.1. Classification (NCBI taxonomy): domain Eukaryota; kingdom Viridiplantae; phylum Streptophyta; class Pinopsida; order Pinales; family Pinaceae; genus Pinus; species Pinus tabuliformis. The sequence continues at coordinate 1,488,956,748 of CM062816.1, read as the reverse complement.
TGCTCTGAGTTGGGCTTCTTATGAAGATATCTTTGACTTATTCAATTTATGGGAAGTTTTGGAATGTGAAGAGAGGAGTACTGGAAGAAGCCTCCTTATCTTTAACACCTGAGGAAAATGAGCTAAACAATTAGCAATGTTCTTCTCAATACTCTAAAGCTATGACAGAGGTTTCATGGTGGTTTATTTCAACCTTCTAAGAGATAGAGGTTGACACTTCAAGAAAGGAGATCGTAGGATCTGGAGTGATAGGAGTTATTTATTTCCAAACCCTCCTGGATATGATTTTTATAGGGTAAAAAACTGGGGGAGTTTTCTGTTGAGAAGTGTCAGACCGAGTATGGGGTCTCTTGAAAGCTAGGGTGATCAAATAGGGATTTAGACAGTGGAGTCACCAAGGTGAGAAATCTTCAACCCACACCGCCTCTTACTCACTTGACCGATGGGTGTACAAGTTCCATACCGAGGGAAAATGTTATGATTCATCCTCAATAATGGTGATAGAAGATGTTGTAGCTCCTAGAGACAAACCCTAGGTTGAGGAGAGAATAGTGCCTAGGACATCTTAATGAGTGTTTACAATATTTTTTGGAATATTTCACTTACACTCAATATTAAACATATTTTTGAAAAGGATCGGTTCAAAATATTCTTTAGGAAGAGAAATGCAAATCTATAAGCAAAATAAAACTCATAGAATAATTAAATTACAGTTTCGATGGCTATCATTACTTGAGTATGAATTTCATTAGTCATTGTAGCGTATGGAAGAGAATAGTTTTATAGAATTTAAAACAAAGACATAGGGCTTAATTCAGAATCCTATGTATCATACTTAAACATGAAATAGGTGAAAATAACACCAAATGAGATGTTAGATTACATGGAGCACATATGAAGGATGTTAAATTTTACTAGTCATAGGCATCTTAGATCAACATTAGACATTGATGAATCTATGATTTCATAAAAACACATACAAAAACTACTATTAAATGTAATCTGAAATGAAGAATGGAGATAAATGGATAATAAAAAGGATAATACATACTACAACCTCATGTGAGCCATAATCATCAAAAAAATTCATTAATCTTCAAATGGGGCATACACTACATTCACAATTGTAGAGCTTCCCTCTTGAAACAAAATTCAGAACCCTTAATAATGAATCATAAACCTTTTTTAGGGCCTCATGATGAGAACACCTTAGAAAATACTCCTTATTGATTTCCCAGTGATTCATCATAATAAAAATATGTGAGCGTGCTAGTAGCACAACTGTATTAGCTAAACACTAACTAACTAGAGTTCATTACCGGAAATAAAATATTTATAGAAACATAAAAAATAAAGTGTCATGATTAAAATGATCATAAATATCTTTAGTCATGGTAAACCAGTTGAGGAGGAAGAGTCATTGGATCAATGTTCTGGAGTAGTGGAGGGTTGGTGAATTTATCACATCTCTGCCACAACACTGGTCTTGGTAGAGGAGCACGAAACAACACTTGATAGGAAATATTAAGATTTGTGAGCCCTATGTAATTCAGCTTGAGGGTGATAAAGTCTTCACCAAACCCATCAGTTGGAACTCTCTCCTCAAATAGATGACCAAATTTTTACCCTTCAAGGTGTCAGTCTTCTATTGGGAGGAATCAACCCTACTCTTTGCCTCTACCAGCATATGAATGTATTGATCCTAAGGGATTAACACTCCTACAAGGTCCCACCAACTAGGAAATCCTGCTCGAACCCTCTTCTCAAACTATGAATTGAAGGCAATTGCATCATTCAGTACTACCTCCTAGCATTCTTCAACTTTAACTCTGGCTTCTTCTTTTTAGACTACTTTAGACATCTCTATGATTGTAGGCACCTGATCCACCACATCTATGGCCCTCTACTCACTGAGTAGATTTTAATTAACATACTGGAAGAATTTCTTAGTAGACAAAGCATTCTTTTCACACTCTTCATTGGTACACAAGATGAAGAACTCGTAGTATTTTATTACAATATTTTTCTCAACCATTCGAGTCATGTGCTCCCAGTGATTCTTCACATCTTCTATTATTTCATCCCATATAAACTGCTTTTACTAGAGGAGGGACATGTTTCCTTTCAGTCTTTCTTTGATCATAGTGATCTCTTTATTATATTCCTAAAAATTATGAGCAATCAACTCTACATTAGTCTTATCTGTCTCAAGTTGTTTCTCCTTTTGTGCAAGGACCCGATGGGCATTTTCCAAATCCATCTATACCTTCTCAAGATCCCACTCTGAGATTTGTAGCTTGGTGAGGGTCTTGGTAAGATTCTCTGTAGGGTTTTGATGATTCTATGACACAAGCATGACAGAAATGTGGGAGTCTATATTCTAGTGATGCTTTACTACTTTCTTATTGAGAACCACCACCTCATTGTTCTTCTCAATTATCTCCTTGGCTAGGATCTCTTTCTCTTCCTCCACCTGTGCTGGTTCTTTGGATCGCACATGTTCACTAGTGGGCATCTTTAGCTTATTCCTCAACTCCTGAATATCATCTCGTGAAATCTATAGAAGGGTATCAAAAGAGGCCTTGTCTTTTGGGTTCACTCCCAGCTTCACAATTAGTTCTTTGAAGCTCTCATTCTAAATATGTAGAGCTCTAGAATTAGCTCTCTCTTGTTTCAAATTTGTTGCGACCTTCTCCAACAAATGTTTATCCTTGACTATGGTCGTTGCATCCCTGTTTAACTCACTATATAACATTTCCCCCACCTGCCTATGGAAATTAATCTTGTTTGGTAGGGGGACACTTATGAGGTCTAGAGACACATCCAAATCCTTGAACTGTGAACCTGAAGGTAGTGACTATGCCAAAGGGTGGTGTAGCGAGAATTTCATCTGGTTCCTTTCAAGGTCCATAGCAACAAGAAGTCTGGTCTGATATGAGACCAAATGTGATCCCATTTGTTTCTACATCTATTCCCTAATATTATTATTTCTTTCCTCAATTGATTTCCCTGTAGGCCAAATGGGTTATTTCCTATTTTCACCCTTTGTAGAACTCATAATGGCTACCTCTAAATATGATGAGGCAACAAATTTCAGTGGATCTTATAAAGCTACCTAGAACCCTGGTTGGTCTGGTTTTAACTCCACCAACCTAGTTTCAATTTCCTCTTCCTCTTCCTCCTGAGTTTTGGCTTTCTTGTTGGTCTGAATGTCCTCCATCTCCACATTCTCAGTTTCATCCATCATCCTTTTATGTGCCTTATATTTTGTTTTTGGAGTCTTAATATCCATGTTTGTGTTAATGGGCCATGAATCAAGGTTAGCCTTCCATTCAATCTCAGGCCTAAATTCATGATCATAAGTTGAAGCATTAATTTTATTTCTCCTTTTTCAATAACACCATGAGCGTCATAATGCCATACATCCCCCATCTCAAAAGTAATTTATTTTAGTAGCTCTTGATCTACCTAAAAGGCATGTTTGGTGTTGAAAATGAAAGGACCTATAGGTTTACACAATTTGAACATATAATCCTTTTTGGCAGGGACAAAATGAGCTAGGTCCACATTCAAGAATTTTTAATGAATTCCAAGGCAAACATTCTCATTGACATGAATAGAGGCAGGAAATAAGAAAGAAGCTCACACCCATAAACCTTAATATCTGTGTATTCCTCAAACAAATACTAGTAAACCACCTCGATATCTTTACTAATTTGGAGGATCTCTTTCTGTTGGGGTAGGATCCTTGGGGGGAGATATTATGAATAATTTTGTAAGCAATGGGCATGTAATAGGATACAAATTGGGATTAGCCCTCATTGTTTGGTTTTCACCTAACAACAATGTCCTAGTCAAATACTGACTTCCTCTACTTGTTTGGGGCCATCAAACTGAGACCTAGGCACTCAAATTCATTAACATGAGTGTATATGAATAGGTAAAACATTAAGGAATAATATCTGAAAAAAGAAATGGTAGAAAAGTGTTGCAGTTGGAACTTGATGCTCAACCAAGAAAGAAGGTATGTCAAAAAGATGACCTGCCTGCATCATCTGTTTCAAAAAACCTACAATGTCCTTTATGGAAATGTTGGCGTCATCTTCTCCAAACATATGGGAAATTATAGTAAGAATATGTTTCACTACTTCTATGAAAATGGAAATTGGGATAGTTTCAGTAATGGGCAAGGCTTGCTGACCAGGGTCTAGAATCATTTACATGAAGACATGTTGTTCCCGAGCTGAGAGGGAGGCATAACTATAGAATGTAGTGACCTTACTGAATTTTTCTCATGTAGGAGAAGTGGGGTACAATAAATCCTTCTGGATAAGTTTAGGGGTCACCTCTAGGATTTTGCCTCTAGTGGAAGAAATGAAATAGTTCTTCTTCTCGATGTAAGATTTTGCCATCCAGAAGATAAACTCAGGGAAGTGGTACAAAGCAGGCGTAATTTGATAGTAAAGGCCCGAGTTAATGAGTCTAAAAGGGTCTTCCCCCCTGACATGGTGTCCATATAGGTCAAACCAAAGTTCTGACAGTTGATCAAGATAGGAGGGATCGAAAATTTGAGCCTTTGTGTCAATTAGTGGCTCAATGTTTGACGAGGGTTTGAAATCTTGGGCTTTGGGTGTCTTTGGAGTTGGTTTATTCATTTTCAACATAGATACAAACAAGATGCAAGCAGGGAGACTGATAGGTTACTTAGTTGACTGGGTGAGAGCTAGAGAATGACGTTGGTGGGAGCCTTGGATTTTTCCAAGGGTTGAACATTGATGCAGAAAAAATGAACAACTGGAGCGATTGGTATCAAGAAATACAATTTTAATTCAAACGGTTGAGGTGGGAGGGATCTTTATAAGCAGATGGGCAACAAATTTCTGACATTAGATGATTTCATGGGGAGGACACGTGGTGGACGATGATTAGGGAGGTGACCTGTGGATGAGAGAAGGGGGAGCATTTAACATTTATCTGTGATGTTTGCTTATTGATGGTATCCGTAGGTCCATCTCAAGGTGTGTGGTACCACCTCTCTCCGGCGGGTGAATTGTTGGGGATTTGGATCAAGCCAAGACCCCCCCAGAATTAATCTAAGTCGTCGATCTGTAGATTCGACCCCATTTAATTTTCCACTCTGGACGGTAGCACTCATTTATTTTTCATGCAAGTTACCCCCCGAAAGTATCTCTAGGGGCCGGTTGGGCGGACATGATTGATTATTTTCCCTTAAACCTACTCGACCATTAGCCCCAAGTTTGTTCCTTTGCTATTTTCTCTTATCAAACCACTGTGCACGCTTAGTGAAGGAGTATATCCCTGTGAACTTTCACACTAGAGGTTCCTGGTGTGTCACTAGGACCCATAAGTTCCCACATGATCCATTGATCTATTTTTTAGCAAAATATTCTTAAGACAACCGTCTTGACCCACACACACAAATGTAGTGTATACAACAACAAGGTTCATATTTCTAGGGTATATAGTCATTCATAGAGTTTATAATATTAATCCTAGTGTTTAATATAAATCCCTTGGGTTTATAATCATGCTCAACCATTATCAACCATTGTCAACCATGGTCCAATGTAACATTGTGACAAAGATTGTCTCAATATGAAAATCAACCATAGTCCAATGTCACATTGTGACAAAGATGGCCTCAATATGAAAATAAATTATGGTCCACCATGGTTAATCATGGTCAATCATTGTCAATCATGTTAAATCACGGTCAAGTTTAAAATCAACCATGGTCATTTATGGTGAACCATGGTTAATCGTAGTCCATCGTCACATTTGTGACAAGGATTGTCTCAATATGAAAATCAACGATGGTCAACCATCATCAACCATGGTCAATCATGGTCAATCATGGTCAACCATGGTCAATCATGGTCAACCATGGTCAACCATGGTCAATCATGGTCAACCATGGTCAAACATTATCCAACGTTTCATTGTGACAAAGATTGTCTTAAATGAAAATCAACCATCACAAATCATGGTCAACCATGGTCAACAATCTTGGTCACATTATAACAAAGATTGTCTCATGGTATAATGTGACATTCTGACAACCATGGTCAACCATGGTCCAAAGTCACATTTTGACAAAGATTCTCTCAATGTGAAAATCAATCATGGCCAACCATGGTCCAACATCACATTGTGATAACGATTGTCTAAATCTAAAAATCAACCATGGTCAACCATATTTGTGTTAGGGTTTATAATATTTATCTTAGGGTTTATATACCTTGGGTTTACAATTTTAATCCCTTGGGTTTATTAATGCATTGGGTTTATAATATCAATCGCTCAGGTTTATTAATCTAAGGGTTTATATTCCTAGGGTATAATATTATTGATAGGGTTTAGAATATTAATTCTAGGGTTTAAAATAGATCCCTTGGGTTTATAATCCATTGTGTTTATAATATAAATTCCTTGGGTTTATTAATAGCATTGTGACAGAGATCGTTTTGATATGAAAATGAATCACAACTAATCATGGTCAACCATGGTCAAATGTCACATTGTGACAAGGATTGTCTCAATATGAAAATAAACCATGGTCAACCAAGTTTATTTTAGGGTTTATAATACTTATGCTAAGGTTTATATACCTTGGGTTTATAATATTAATCCCTTGGATTTAATATTATTCTCTTGGGTTTATAGTCTCTTTGGATTTTACTATTAATCCTTTGGGTATATTATTCCTTTAGGTATATAATATCAATCCCTTGGGTTTATTAAACTAAGGGTTCCTATTCCTAGGGTATAATATTATTCATAGGGTTTATAATATTAATCCTAGGGTTTAATATAAATCCCATGGGTTTAAAATCATGGTCAACCATGGTCCAACGTCACATTGTGAAAAATATTGTCTCATTATGAAAATCATCCATGGTCAACCATTTTCAACCATCATCAATCATGGTCAATCATGGTCATCCATGGTTCAACATCACACTGTGACAAAGATTCTCTCAATATGAAAATCAACCATGGCCAACAACAATCCAACGTCTCATTATGACAAAGATTGTCTCAATATGAAAATCGACCACAGTTATTCATGGTCAACCATGGTTAATAATCATTATCACATTGTGACGAATATTGTCTCAATATGAAAATCAACCATGGTCAAACTTGGTCAACCATCGCCGAACATTGCATTGTGATAAAGATTGTCTTAATATGGAAATCAATCATGGCCAACCATGGTTCAAAGTCGCATTGTGACAATGATTGTGTCAATATGAAAATCAACCATGGTCAACCATGTTTATTTTATAGTTTATAAAAATTATCTTAGAGTTTATATACCTTGGGTTTATAATATTAGTTCCTTGGTTTAATATTATTCCTTTGGTTTTTTAGTATTAATCACTTGGGTTTATTAGTCCATTCAATTTATAATATCAATCCCTTTAGTTTATTAATCTAGGGGTTCATTTTCCTAATAAAAATTATTAATTATTTTTATAATTATACTTATAATTATTAATAATAATTATTACTAGCACAATCAAATTTAATTAATTAAATATGGTTGATATATGCTAATATGCATCATATTAATACATAATATGAATATTAATAAATATTAAAAATCAATAATAATAATAATAATATTATGAAAATAATATCAACCACATGTATATTAATTAAATCAAATTAATAATAAATCAATATTAAAAATATATATTTACTACATAATGTAAATTAATGAAAAAATAATAACAATAATACAAAATAAATATTTTATAATAAAATAAAAGTATTTTCCCTAACATCTACCATACTTCCAATCTTCTTGACTTATTAAATCAGTCCAACTATGGCGATTTTGGCACACTTCTTTCCCTTCTTTTGACCATAGAAACAAGATTTTGAAGAATCACAATCAGATTCTTTTTCTTTTCTTGAGGTCCAATATACCACATCATAATGTATAAAATATTTTTTAGAAGAAATTACATTGAAGATTTTGGTCGACGCGTTTCGAACCAACAAGTGTGGTTCATTTTCAGGATACGATTCATGGATCACAGAGGACGTTAACCACCACCATCATCATCATTAATATAAATATTATTTAAATAAGTAATAATTATATTTACAATAAAAATTATATGAATAAATGATAGCAATATTTAAAGAATAATGATATATAATAAATAATGAAAATAATAATCATAATAACGTACAATAATAAATTAATGATAATAATAATAAAGTAAATTAATTATAATAATATAAATTAATGATATAATGTTGATCAATTATTAAAACAACAATAATAATTTAATAATGATAATAATAATAATAATAATAATAATAATAAATATTTTATAATAAATAGAATTATTATTTAAATATTATTAAATAAATAATAATATAATTTATAATGTATATTAATAATATATATATTTTTTTTCTAGGTAAGATTAATCTATTAATATAGTACAAAAAATAATTACAGAGAGGTCTAGCCTCCAAAGTACTGAGCAGCAACCATCACAAAATAATTCAGTTTAGCTGTGACTGCCCCAACAGAGGGGAAACCAGTCCAGGGTGTCCAAAAGTACTGAGCAGCAACCATCACAAAATAATTCAGTTTAGCAGTGACTGCCCCAACAGAGGGGAAACCAGTCCAGGAAATCCAAAAAACCACATAGGGGTTGACAGTTTTGACCAGAAACAAAATAACAATTCAGACAGTGCATTGATCTAATCATAAAACATGAAATTAACTGAAAACTCCCAGTCAGCATAAGCATCATCTTCCTGGCAAAAGAAGCGCCACCTGGCCGCCACGTGTCAGGCCTAAAGGTTGTCCGGTGCCGGCTCCTCTTCAATCTTGCATGCGTAATTGTACCAGTCATCCTCTTCAGCTGACGTGTCCGCTCCCTAAGTTGGATGGGCCCTTTCAGCACTCCCCGATTCCGCATGCAGGCTAGACGTGTCGCCTCGTCGGCTGCCAGATGCCTGAGTGTCACCAAGCATGTTGCCTACAGCATGTTGACTGCCAACCGATGCTTTGCCATGCAGGGTGGCTTTATCAACGTCGGGATGCATTTCGCTTGGGCTGCAAACTCCTCTGTCGCTTGGTGCCACCCTATTCAGCTCTTCTCTGTGTGCACCCAGAGGTGCCGACTGGTCCAGGTCTTCAGTGAAAGTAATTGTGACCGTAGCAGTGATGATGGGTTGGTTCAGAGTGCTACGAAAATGAAATTGAGTGGTATGGGGCATTGGATGCAGGGGGAGGGGGAAATTAGCTACGTGAACTACAGCGTCCTGTCATTCGGAACCTTGGAAACGGGTTCTACCCCTTCCGCTTCGGGTGTCTGGATATCGACCAGGGAAAGAGCCGAGAGGGTCGGGGTTGTCTGCTGAAGAATCAGGGGAAGCCGAAGTAGGGCTGGGAGTTGTAGGAGGACGGACGCTTCTGCCTCGCGTGCCTCCCCTCCTACTTCTCATTCTATGACGAACCATGGCGGGATTGAAGGGACGATTAGCAGTCGGAGAGGTGGTGGAGTAATTGTGCAGAGGATGGACCGGGGAGGGCTGAGCCAGAGCTAGGTTGCAGAGCCTGGTTTGTGAATAATGAAATCCATTACCCAGGTCAATGCAGCAAAGCAACCAGCAGCAACAGCCTGTGATAGTGCGAGAGCATGGCTCAGAGGCTTGCAGGGGGTAGACACAGTGGAGCAAGGGGGAGGAATACCATAATTCTCTGCATACTCCATTGCTATGAAGGAGGTGGAGCAGTCTCGGCCTTGGGGCTCATTTAATGGCACCTGCAAGGTGTTTTGAATGTGCCTCAGGCGGGCTTGGGGAAGGACGCAGGTGGCCATTTGGCCAGCCCATCCGCCGCCCTTCCGTCTTGTCAATTTAATTAGCCAAATAATCACCCGCATTCCAGGTTATATTAATAATATTATTAATCACAAAAATATATATTATTAATTTGTTGATATGCATATAATTCGTTTCCATGTAAACATGATATAATGACAGTGGTACAAATTGTACACGTTATTTTTACATATTTTTTTCAAATTTATATTTTTTAAATTATTTTTTTGTAAATTAAAAATTAAAACCCTTAAAAATTGTGTATTCAACACTTTACAACAATGAAAAAATGGAATTTTTGAATTTAATTATAAACCATTTGTGTTTATGGTACATAGTAATTAATATATAATGTTATTTTTCAAATTATTTATATTTATTGTACATAGTAATTAGTGATATAGTACATAGTAATTAATAATAGAGTACACAAAAGTCAATTCTTGCCATCATTACACAATAAGAGGGAAGACATTTCAACCAATCATATTTGAGATAAATAGAAATAAATTTTATTTAAAAATAACAAATTTAATTTCATAATGTTAAACTTTAGATAGATTTTTAAAAAAATTAGTCAAAAAAAAACTAATAACAAGTCAATGAAAAATTGAATACCTTATATCCTGCGAGTGACAAGTATAATAAGAGAATTACAAACCTAAAGCTCAGAACCAAATATATCGGAAATTTTGGCAATCTCCTCGATTTGGATGCACAATGTCAATCTAATTCATAAGACAAGAAAGAAAGATTATATGCAAGTGTTCATCTTGTGGGCATGGAAAATTCCATTAAAGCTATGACTGATTTAATATTGGAGGAGGAAGGCTCTCGAGTAATTTCCATTGTGGGCATGGGAGGGCAGGGAGAAACTCTTCTCCTTCAAAGTGTTTTTAAGGAAGAGAGATTTTCGATGTTTATAGGTAGAAATTTGTTGTTACCGTTTTATTTATACATGATGCTCGTTGGTTGGAAAGAAAGGCGTTGTAATAAGGATAATTGTGGCCATGGTTACGCTCAACTCATCACAATTTTTATGATATACTATACATCAATGGTTTTTAGACCAGTAATCAATATACGTTAATGCTTAAAAACCGGTAATAACATGTTAATGGCCTCTGCCTACATTTATGGAGAAATATTCCTGCCTATGTTCTGAGGACGCGAACATATACATTTTATATGAAATATTATTTTAAACTTTGCTATGAGCTTTCATTTTATGTCTTCCCGTTCCATTCCCTGTATCAATTTCAATGTTTGGAAATGTTTGTTATGATCTCGTTGGTTGGAAAGAAAGGCGTTGTAATAAGGATAATTGTGGCCATGGTTACGCTCAACTCATCACAGTTTTTATGATATACTATACATCAATGGTTTTAAACCAGTAATCAATATACGTTAACGATTAAAAACCAGTAATAACATGTTAATGGCCTCTGCCTACATTTATGGAGAAATATTCCTGCCTATGTTCTGAGGACGCGAACATATACATTTTATATGAAATATTATTTTAACCGTTGCTCTGAGCTTACATTTTATGTCTTCCCGTTCCATTCCCTGTATCAATTTCAATGTTTGGAAATGTTTGTTATGATCGTCTTGATGTTTAAAAAAACCCAACCCAGATGATTCCCAAGGAATTTAGAACTTAGTTTTAGCTATCGAAGTGCCAAAGAGAGGATTGAGATGAATTGTTCATATGTATGTGTAAGAGGTTTTATATAGTTAATCCTTGCGATTAATACCTAATGTTTATTCGTTATTATTTTGATGTTTCTAAAAGTTTATTTTTGGATAGCTAGATTGTAATTTCGTGCATAAAGAAATTCAGCAACTGAAAACTTGAAACTGACTCCTTGATGATGGAGTTATCTGAAAATAACAACTCGAAACTGTTACGTATCAGTGCATTCACTGCAGTTATGAATTAGATAACACATTCACTGCATGTATGAATATTTTGTACAAATTGAAACGATGGCAGGTAAAATTATTTAATTTATTTATATCATCCAGCTTAAACCTCAACATATGCGGCCTTTTTTTCAAACCACAAGAAAATGGATATATATATATATATATATATATATATATATATTTTTGTTAGTCTTAGTTTCTTTCTTTATCATTAATTTTCACAAAAATGGGCAGGATACATCCATCATCAGAATGGTTAGGTAGCCTCAACCTACCCAGAGGGAAACCAGATCTGTTGGCCACCTAACAACATGATAAGCCATCCAAAAACAATATAGAATCAGTTTATCTATCCAAGCTATCAATGTCTGATTGTCTTTGAAATTTCTAAAATCTAGATAACTATAAACATACTAGAAATACTGGACATATAAAAACTTTTGCATATACTATAAACTGAAACAGAGGGGAACCATCAAACTATTAATCTTTTGCAGAATCAACTAGGGCCAGATCTTTAGCAGTCGATCCGGGGAGTTTAGATTGTGGTATGCAAGGGATGTGCCTCTCAGTGCGATTGAGGCAGCCACTTTGTTGTTGTAGCTGAAATTTTAACTGCTGAAAATCTTGACTGTAATACACGACTGTCGCGGTCGGCGTAACCAATCTTGAGGAGATATGTTCCAGTGCTTTCATGAGGAGGACTTTTATCATCCAATATAAGTGCAGTGTCTTCTTCTTATATTGGGAGGTGTGACCTTAGGAGTTTCCCAAGTCTGGAACCAAATCTTGCCATTCTGCCAAATCTGGATTGAGAATGCCTACTTTCTCATTAAGCGCAACTTCCCATTTAGCTATAAGTTGGTAGACCAGGGCCAAGCCTGCATGGTATGCCCTCACTACATCCTCAATTATCTGAGAGGTGATATTCCATCCATGAGGTTTACCAGAGGAGGAACTTGAATTATAAGGTTATGATTTAACCTATTTCCCATGACCATTGGATCCACAGGTGACTCTAAATTTTCCAGCTACTGCATGAGCCATGCAGTTTACCTCAAAATACTCAACTATTAACTTACAAATAATTAACTGAAAGACCAACAAGAAACCCTGAGCGAGCCAAAGTTTGGGCCCGGGAGTTGCTAAGGAATTCCCTCTACTTAAGCACCTGTTAAGATAAACATTGTTAAGAGACACATATTCAACAAAACCTAAAATCGTCATCGATTACCTATCAAGGCCCCTAGACAACCAGGAGAAGTGCATGGAAAGAGAACCCAAGTTCTGGAAGGGGATGGCGTGGTCTCTTGTCGGGGCTGGTCAAGCTCTTCGTCGCACTGATATCAAACCAATTCACCAACAGAAAATTTACCAGAATGAATACCACAAAGGCTAGGAGCATGTTGCATTGAAGCCTTATTGCCACATTTCCTCAAATTAATTAACTTGCTATGAACTACAACCATACCATGCAAGTGGAGCATGTGGAGGGTGGTAGAGATCTATTGTGGGATCCAAACACAATCCATTATGTATTGGGATTTTCAATATATACCGTCTTGCAGCCCAATTAGGTGTAGGGATCTGACTCATGGGAAGATTGTTCACTCTAATTATTATCATAATCCAGGATTGTATTCATAGGTTGCAAGTCAATTTTTTATGAAGGGAGGGGACAAGGTAGCTCCATAGATCTGCTTGCATTAGCACATCCCCAATTCTCTATAAAATTTATTGCTTTGTTTCCTTCTCTTAGAACATGTCAAGAGAGGATACATTCAAAATGAGGAAGGATTTCACCAATTTCCTATAGTAGCATAGCAAGGAGCCAACTATGGCCGGGTCTCTCCCATCTTGTTCCTTGATTCAACATCTTAACCATTTCCATTACAAGTTTTGAATCTCCTTCTTTCACAAGCTTCCTGTAGCCCACTCTGATGGCGATAAGGAGGCCTTGTTTAATAGCATTAAACTCTACCTCATTATTTGTAGAAAAGCCACAGTCCGTTGCATATATTAATCTTGGTCATTTGCTTGAATCCATGAATATCCCTCCATAAACCACTTGACTTTGATTGTCGTTAGAAGAACCGTTTAAGTTGAGTTTATAAAGCCTTATGGATGTGATGAGAAGTGTTTGGAAGATCGTGTAAGAGCAACTAAAAATTTCCATGAATTCGGGGTGATCATAGAGGGGGATAGATTGAGCAGGGTTAAAATTCTAGCCTCATGAGGAGAAACCTGCTAGCCATCCAAATACCATTTCTCTGCAAGAATAATTTCTCTAATGTTCTGAGTTACACCTTGCCACACAATCTCTGGGGATTTTTGGATGTCATTAAATATTCTATTATTCATTTCCTTCTAGATAGCTCGAAAGAGAAATCCCAAAGCCAAGGCCCACGCATGAATAAGCATCAGGCTTGAAAATATGTCCTTACGCCATAAGAGCAAGGTTTCTTTAATGCTATGGAGATCTTTGTCCATGTGACCAAACAAAGTTTCTAGCTGTCTCCATTGATGGTGGGTATAGCAGAAATAGTTTAGGAGATGTTCCAAATCCTCACTTTGATGACCACATAAGAGGCAAAGTGAGGGACCATGCATACCCCATTTTTGAAGTTGGTCCCATGTAAGAATCCTACCTTTGCAGGATAACCACAAGAAGTAGGCTATTTCAGCCAGAGCCTCCCTGACCATATTTTATGCCATAGGTGATTGCATTGGTTCTGAGGGTCCTCAAATCACAAGATATAAGCTTCTTTGATATCGAGATGCCTTATGTAGAGTAACCCCATCTAAGACTAGCAAGACCATCTTGGTGAGTAATTTTCGTTGATTTTAATTATTTTTCCAATTGTTCCCATTGAACAGAGAAGGGCGTATTAGGCCAATCATGGAGCGTCTTCCATTGCCTCCAGCTTGAGGGGAGTGATGATAGTTGCCAAAATTGGTCTACCATCTAATAGTTATGTCTAATAGTGTAAATAAATATCTCCTCTAGGTCTTGGTGACTGAGCAAATTTTCTCTCTGCTACCAGGAATCTTTCAAAAATATCGATGTTTTTCCATTTCTGATTTCCTAGAAGAAATTATGGTTAGTGAGGTCTCGGTTACCTGATGCCAAATTCCATATTAAATATCCTTTGGGAGGATCCTGATATCTGAGAATATCCTCCATCCATAGTGGCATACCATATTTCCTAGTCCATATATTCTTCCATAAGTCTTGCCCCCCCTTGATCCATCTCCACCATAGTTTAGCCCCCATAACTTGATTCAGGATGAATGGGTCCCTTAAACCAAGTCCTCTAGTCTTCTTGGGTTTGGTAAGGTTGTTCCACGATACTAGAGCCTATTTCTTCAATTTTTTTGCTCCTCCCCATAAGAATTTTTTGAAAATGTCTACCATAGAATTACAAGAAGTTTTAGGGGTAACCATCCCTGAAAGATGGTAGATGGGTATCAGCTAGAGAACTTCTTTAAGGAGGACCGTTCGACCTACTATATTGAGCACTCTGAAAGCCAAACCACTCAGTTTCGCTTGAATTTTTTGGATCAAGCCTTGCCACCATGAGGTTTTTAAAGAGTTTAAAGCCAATGGAATGCCCAAATATTTAGTGGGCAGTGAACCAATCCCAAAGCCCAGCTCTCTAACAAGGAAGGCTTGAATATTCATAGGGGTGTTAAAGAAAAATATATTAGAATTATTATTATTGATCAGAGTCCCCAAGGCTGTCATGAAATCTTGAAGAATAACTTTAACTATTCTAATTTCCTTCAAAGAGACTTGGAAAAATAACATGACATCGTCCACAAATTTCTGATGGGAAATGGGGAGATTACCCCAAGGCCAAAGACCATTGATATGGACCGATTGAACCATTGATTTCAAGTATCTTCCTAGACCCTCAGTTGCTAGAATAAGGAGGAAAGGGGATATTGGGTCACCTTGCCTCAGGCCTTGGGATTGGTTGAAGGTATGAGATGGGGATCCATTTAGCAAGATAGAGAAAATAGGGGTCGAAATAAGGGATAGGATCTAGTTTAACCAACATTGATCAAAGTCGAAGGACTTAAGAATGCTTATAAGGTAGGTCCAACTAAGACGATCATAGGCTTTAGATAAGTCTATCTTAATCATCATTCCAGACATTTTGAGCTATTTCAGGAAGTGGATCAGTTCTTGGGATGTAATGATACCATCCAATATTTGACATCCTTCCACAAAAACGGTTTGCTCACGGGAAATAATATCAAGAAGGAGAGGCTTGAGATGCTTAACAATGACCATGGAGATGATTTTATAGATGAAATTACAAAGGGAAATAGGTTTGAAGCCTTGGGGATCTTCAAATTTGGAAATTTTTGGAATTAAAGCAATAAATGTAGTGTTCAGACCTGGAATTACCTACTAATTTTGATGGGATTCTTCCACCACCTCAAGAATGTCCTGTCTAATGAAGCTCCAACCCGCTTGGTAGAATTTTTTCGTGAACCCATCTGGTACTGGTGATTTTTTATTTTTGATTCCTTTAATAACATCCTCTATTTCCTCAAAGGTTACCACTCTCATGAGGCACAGATTCTGGTCTCTAGAGATGAGTTGCGGAATTTTCTCGTTTGTTCTTTGGATAACTTCCAATTTGTCCTCAAGAGCTTCAACAGGAGGATACGAAAATGATTCACCACCAGGTTCTCCATCTCATCATGTTTCATGAGTCTATTGATCTAGTCATCCCTGAGGGAGAATATTCAGTTGCGTTGTGTATTTTGGATCATTTATTCATGGAAAAACAAGGTGTTACACTCCCCTTCCCTAAGCCATTGTATTCTAGATTTTTGCTTCCATAAAATTTCTTCTTTCTTGCGCCTCTCTTCCGTCTAATTTATCAATTTTCCTTCCTCCACTATAGTGGTTTCCGATCTTCCTTCCCTAATAATTCATTGATGTACCTCTTTCATTTGAGATTGAAGATGGCATTGATCTTTCATAAGGTTTTCAAACTCTTTATGGTTCCATCTCTTGATATGAGTTTTAAGCTCTTTTAATTTTAACTGGAACATGTGCATGTGATTCCTGTCTTGGAATGAGCTCTCCTTCCACCATATTTCTCATATTTTCATGAATGCAGGATCCCTCAACCAAAAATATTCAAATCTGAATAGTCAGTTCTTAGGAGGCTTTTTTAAGTCAATCTCCATACCGATTGGCCAATGGTATGAGCCCATGCATGGAAGAATGTAAGCTTCAAGAAAAATGTTCGGGCTGATAACTTGTTTAGACACAAGGAATCGATCAAGGTGTGGAGCTACCTGATGTGACCCTCCTCGTCAGTTTTTCCAAGTGTACACCCCATTGGTTGTGGGAAGATCTACTAGGTGTAGCTCTTCTATTGTATCTCGGAACAGTCCCATTTCTGCATCTATATGTCGCAGACCTCCCTTCTTCTCTTTCAAAGTCATGATCATATTAAAGCCACCTCATAAAATCCATAACTCGTCTAAGAATAATTTTATGAGTTTTCCAAGGTCCTGAAGGAAAACCCCCCTTTCTCCTCAAATTTTGGGCGCATATACTCCTCACAACATAGCCCAATCATGAGTACCAATGTGTTAGAATTTACCTGACAGTATACAGGAGAAGCTAACCCAATATTCAAATGTGATTTCTGTCGGGTTCTAGAGGATACTTATCCCACCCACATTCCCTTTGGAATCCTGGGCTACCACTTCGTACAAAGGCTTGAAATTCCCGATAATATCCTTCAATATCTCTTTCGAGAATTTAGTTTCTTGGAGGATCATTATGCTCCTTTTATCTCTTTTGAGACGTTCTTTCAGATACCATTTCTTGCCTCTATTGTTGAGGCCTCTTACATTTGAGGATGTAATATTCATTGTGACAGTTTATTAATTTGGTGGAATACCATTGAGAGTGGTACCACCTTGCTTGAATTTACCAAAAAATCGCTCACCATATATATCAATTTCTGCAAATTCTTTTGACCCCTCTTCTTTCCTTCTTTGCCAGGAACATTTGGATCTAGTCCTTGACTAAGTTGAGACCCCAATTGATCTGGTGGATTTGTAGCTACCGGTCCTTGTTTTTCTTGGTATTGTTGAAAATCCTCCTTGTACAATTGTTTTTATCTTTCGGTATGATTATTTTGTCTAGGTACCTCCATTCATTCAATAAACGTTTTATGATCTGCTCTTAGGTGCTCAGATATTCCTTTGTTGCATCTATTTCCATAATGATTTGATCTTTCTTATTCACCTACCCTTGTTTCTCTTGTGAATCCTCTTCAAATTTCCTTTTAGCCATTTGGCTTCCTTTTGGTGGAATTCTAGGGTTAGCTCTACTATCCAAATCTTGAGCTTCGCTATGAATCTCACCTTCCTCTATCAAAATATTGAATTGGTTTTGATTTCTAGTGGCCTTGAGAGGTTGTTGATGAGTTAGGTTCAAGGGGGTTTTCACATTTTTCTTCTTCTTTTGAACCTCCTTGAAGCCATCCATCTCATCTTGCGTTTTTGCTGCAGTTGTTCCATTTGGAGGCGCCACAATTTTAGATTGATTAAGGGGGTAGTGTTTATACAGATGACCATATCCATGGCAGCTTCTATAGTGGAATGGAATATGCTTGTAGTCTAGGGATTGTTTCCATACCACATCTTAATACTTGAACTCAATAAATTATGGGAGGGGCTCTGTTATATTCATGTAAGAGACAGATCTGAGCATAAGAGGTATATCTTCCTCTCTTTTTTTTATTCAACAACATTGAAAAAACTTCCAATGGAGTTCTTGATTCCTTCCAAAATTTTTGGATCCCAAAAATTCACTGGTAAGGAAAAAATTCTAACTCATATTGGAGCTTCCATAAAATTTTCCTGATCTGGGTTGTAACATTCCTCCTAGTGCCACATGAAGAGACCAACATTATAATAGAAATAGTGCTTGTTTTCAAAAACCCTCTCTTTATCCTCAAGGCTAGTAAAGATCACTATGAAGAAACCTCGAGCCCCCAATTTCATATCAATGTGTCCTTTTGGTTGCCATTTATGTTGGATCTATTTAACCAAATCTCTTTCCATGGGTCAGATTCTGATAAACTTACAGATAAGTGCATGATCTTTCGTAAATTTACGATAGTTCTCCTATTTTTGTTGGGGATTATGAATCAGGGTTTTTTTTTTCTACTTTAGGTAGACATTGGCCCCAGATTCATGCTTGACACTAAGCTCCCATGACAGGGCTTCTTTTATTTCTGCCTTCAGCCCCATTTGTGGTTACATGCCCTCCTTGGGCACTTGTTTCTCCTACCGCTACACTTCACTAAGAGGGGATCTCTCCCCTCCTGACATGCAAGTTGATGTTCCTGTAAGAGGATCTGTTGGTGGAAATACTGTGGTGATTGCAATTAAACATATGTTTGTAGGCTTTAGTCTCTACAGGACAAAATCCTAGCAAAGCTCATAGCAGTTAATTTGAAGATTTTTGAGAAATGGAGATTTTTAAGTGCATCAAAAAAGAGAATTTTTTGGAGCAAACACATCTTGCTACTATTGGTGTATTCAACACTTACATCCAAGCCATTTCAAATTCCTTTAGTAACGTATTCATATGCACACAAAAATCTCACATGATTAATGAATATAAGTAGAGTATAATGAATAGTAAATAAATCATAAAGTAAATTATAATATAGAATTAAGTTTCACTATTTGGATGCAAGGTCAAATTATAATATGCAATTGAAGTTAAAGATTCACTATTGTATACTTAGGGTGTACCATGAATAAACTTTAAGGTTAAGTTATAATTAAATTATTTTAATACATTCATTATTATATTAAATTATTATTATTAAATAAAATTACTCTAAGTGTATTATATTATTTTAGATTATTTTAATTTTAGATCACTTTATTAATTATATTAATATTAATATTAAATAATTAATTTTGCATTATAATATCAATACTTGTTTTTAATTATATTGTTAATTAGAAGAATCAAATTTAATTAAATGTGGTTGATATACGTCGATAAGTGCATATCATATTAATATTTAATATGAGTATTAAAGACAAACTCACCTAATGTAAATTTGAAAATGCTTTGTCATAGTTTCTATACAACTAGAAAACAACATACACATTAAAAGTTATTGAGGAAGGTGTTGAAAGGATATATGTCTCATCACAAACAAATAAATTTGTTGTACTACTCCTTCCAAATATAAGTGAGTCTTCCTAACATGTTTGTTCCTTCTTCTCCTTATTCATCGTGTTTCCATGATCCAACAATGTACCTGTTCTTGCAATTCACTCATGATAGGACGAAATCAAATCCAAAACTCCCTAGTCTAATATGATGCATGGTTATCCATGGATTGGGCCCAGGATAGGTGAGGGGTTGGGAAAGAGTGCCCAGTAACTACACATTGCATAGTTCTAGGTGATAGGGAGGGAGAGTGGTCACTGAGACTGTGTAGAGATCAGCTCAGGCTTGGCTGAGGAACTCTTGAGCACAGTCTTCACTGCTGGGAAAAATTGCGTAGAGGCCACTGGGAGGCAGGATTACATAGTTGAGACCATCAATGGCTGCTGCAAGAGTTAAACCCGGGAGGTAATTCTGTGTAGCTTTTAGAGGTAAGGAAGGACTTGGAAGGAGAGGGGCCTGGGGGGATAGGTCTACGCAGTTTTGGAGATCAGTGACTCCCAAATGAGGGAGGAAACTGGGGAGACACTTCTACACAGTTCTGGGAGACAAGGCAAGCTTGGTTCTGTACATATTGTGGGGTTCTAATAGGAAGGGAGAAAGCATGATGACTGATCTTGCGAAATGTGTAGTTCATGTCAGGCTAGGAGAAACTACTGCACAATTATGGGGATGAAGGTAACCTGCTCAGCTCTGGAATTGTGTAGTGAAATTGCCATTAGGGATAGTGACTATGCACTATGGAGTTCCAGGAAGCAGGGTTGCATCACTAAGGGATGAGACTACGCAATGCACAATTTAGATAGGGTTTGGTGAAAGATAGTTTCTTGGTCGGGAGGATTTTTCGAAAAATGGCTAAGTGTGGGAGGTAGGTGAAATTGTGAGGAACTTGAAATTGTGATCACACACTTAGCATACTTTGACGACACAACAAGATAGACCACAAACATAAAAATACAAATCATTACCCTCTATGAGACTGTCCTAAAAAAAAGGAGACAAGTGTGACACTTGAGATATACCTTAGGATGACCATGATGACACTTGTGTGACAATGCTTAAACATTTGTGTATAAGTGCAAAAAATGTTTACATAGCTAGGAAAACTTGAATACATAAATACCAACCTTTGAGGTCACTAGAAAGGTTCACAAACATGACATAACAACCAAACATGCCAAAATACGACAATTGATTCAACAATCGAAAGGGAGCAAGACACTTAGGGGAAACACATGGAATGAATTTTAGTTCCTGCAACCATGCATGTCATGGAAGACATAATGATATAATAATGATAAGCAGTCCTTCATGCTACACTAAGAGGTGTATTTCAAAAATATGTTCTTTTTTTCCCATACCTACCCTCCAAAAGGTTTATGCATCAGATGGAGTCTTCATGTAGTCCCAATATTCTATCATACCCTGGGTTCCTTGGCCTCCTTATCTTTTATCCTCATCTCCTTGAGAGTCATCTAGCATGTCATCTCTCTTAGCGGACATTGAGAGAAAAAAATGTGCAGTTTAAGCAGCCAGTGATTGCTATAGGATAAGGCCCTGGTAGGACACATCTGCACAGTTTTAGGAGGAAAGGTGAACAGGGTAGCTCAGACACCTAAGGGACAAAACTATGTAGTTTCTGGAGACAATAGGTTCCAATTGAGGGAAGGACACTGGAGGAAGCCACTATGCAGTTTTGGATGCCAAGGGAGGTTGGGATTATTGCGCATTGCGTAGTTGCAGTAGGAAAGGGAAAAGCTTGAGGGTTGTAGATGTGAAGTACACAGTTCAAGAAAGTTGGATAAGGATAGGTTGCTAGGGAAACTGTAGAATTTGGCTAAATGTAGGATTAGTGGAACCAATGTGAACATTGGTAGAACTTGACTACGATCACACACTTGAACACTTAGTGATACAACATAGGTCACCATCCAGAATATATAAAAGCATACTTCACTTAATGCAACAACCTGTTGACGGTGCTGGACCCACCAACATTCAGGGGATCTCCCTAGTATGAAGTCCCAACTAGACCTCACACCGCTGGTGTAGGATTCCCATCTGGTACGATGACCCAGTTTCCATTATCTTAAAGATATGCCTTAGCTCTTGCTTGTTAGCACATAAGAATGG
The DNA here is from genome assembly GCA_031772625.1 of Pinus tabuliformis. NCBI lineage: Eukaryota > Viridiplantae > Streptophyta > Pinopsida > Pinales > Pinaceae > Pinus > Pinus tabuliformis. Next base: position 1,488,934,577 of record CM062816.1, on the reverse strand, counting down.
TCTGCTTCATCTTTGAACAGTGAGATTCAGGTGCTTGGTGAGTGCTAGTGTTACTTGTATCGAGGTCCTTTCACCACAAATAGATAGGATGGAGGTGAGTCTCTAGTCAGAAGGGAAGAAGTTCCAACTCTATCAGAGACACACAACACAATATGAAAAACACAGCTTCCAGAGGAGAAATCCACACTAATGTGGTAGTCAAAAACACACAATGAAGGAATAACACGTTCAACACCCAGCGAAGCAATACACGTGAGTGCGATAGTCGTTATAACAAGTTTATGGGAAGGGTTATGTCTGATGTTTGGTGAGGAAATCGATGCAGGAAGGACAATGTTAACAACTTGTACAATACATTTTCATAAATATATGTATTAGAGTAACCAAAAGAGTTCAAGATTAATCTTACAAAAAATTACAATACATGTGTGAAAATGTGTTGGCCTGTTATCGGGCTTCTAAATTCAGAGAAAGTTCCAAGACACATCAGTACACCATACATCACTAACCTCGTGAAATGGGCATTGGAGCCACTACTCACTACTCAAAGAAAAGGCTACAGACTCTCAAGGCTATGTAGGAGGAGCCAAGGTGAAAAGTTTGTTGCATGTACAAATGAGGGGTATTTATAGCCAAGGGAAAAACTGGCCCTTATGATTGTTTGAATTCCCTCATGACTGTTTGAATTTCATGACTTTTCAGATTACATGACTCTTTAGATTACATGTGGGTCTCTTGGACTTCCACGTTAGATTACATTAATTTTCAACAGTAGGCCCACAGTAGTGATGTGGTCGACATGAATCATGACAAGACTCAACACGACAATGCTGGTATGTTCATCCACTGGTGGTATCCATGTTGAGCTATAGTGCTGCTGAATGATGGATGTCCTCTTGGTGTATCATAGCTCTACCTCCATATGACAAGGTGTGCGGAGTCTTCGATGGTCTTTGTGTTCGCTTGATGTTGCATGTGCACATCGCTCCTTTGCTTGTGCTTTGGCATGCTTCACATGTTTGTCTATTCGTGAAAAATTCTCCTCGCATGTTCGTACATTCGCGAAAAAATCTCCTTGCATGCATCACGCGTTCGTGAGAAAATCTCCTCGCATACATTGTTCGTACGTATGTTTGCAAACAAGTCTTCTTGCATGTGCTTTCATTGTTCATCCCGTATGTCTTTGCATTATGTCTTATCCATGTACTTGTATTTGCAATCACTCATGATGAGACAACATCAAATACATAAACCTCCTAGTCTACCATGATGCATTATTATTCGCTTCCGGATGCAGGTGACTAGGAAAGAGGACAAGGAAGATTTCAAGCTAGGATCTGGGCTCCGGGTATTTCCGGTAAAAATTGCGCAGAATTCACTAGGATACTGAGATGGACAATCCAGATCAGCAGTGACTATCTGTGGGATCTGGCTCGGCTGGCAGCAGATCAATGTAATTTTTTGGAGGAATCAGTGCAGGCAGCAGAGGGGCTTGGCAACAAAAACTACGCAATTCTTCCAGGGAGCTGGCAGCAGGCTGTAGGAGGCTTGTCGTGAAAAAATTCGCATTTTTTTCAGGGGGTGGCAGCGGGATGTAAGAGTGTTGCTGGTGAAAACTGAACAAATGCTGGGAGGCTAGTCTGCTAGACATCCCATCACAATTTTTGAGCTAAGCGAGATGTTGGGTTGTTGGACATCCCATCGCAGTTTTTACGTTGAGCGGGATGCTGGGAAGCTAGGTGAATTCTCATGAAAACTATGCAATTTTCTGGGTGAGCAACAAGTCAGCTATCTTGGTGACTGGTTGGAAAAATTGTGCAATTTTTTTAGGGAGACAAGGACAGACATTGGGTGTCTGTCCGACCTGTCTATGTAGTTTCCTTAGTCAGTGGAGCGGGAAAGGTCTACAAATTTTGGAAATTTTTGAGGGAAGTGAGTCTCGGGGTGACTGTCCAGTTAAACTCTCTCGTTGACCATCAGGAGGCTTGGTTGATTAACTTTCAGGCAACGTAGAATGAAATGGCTTGTTGGAAACTTTTGAACTGTTCTGGGTGATAGTTGGTCTAGTCGATTCTAGGGTGGAGGTCTGATTGTTAGAGGGTGATCGGGTCGTCAGAGCTTCAACAAAATGACTGAGTCTATGAGTGCGTGAATTTTTGCATATGCAACCTTGCAAACACACACACAACATGACTCGATGACAAGACGCCTCAAACCATCAAGACAACATATACTCAACATGACTTGATGACAAGACTTCTCAAACCATCAAGACAACATATACTCAACATGATTGAATGACGGTACGAGCGACAAGCGCGATGCTTGTAATAGATCATTGAATGACTACGATGATAGTTGCGCGATAGTGCATACAACATCATGTGTGAGTGCGACATGTGTTTACATAGAGAATACAAATTATAGACACGAAGCAGGACCTTGTGCATGACCAAAACATGGTTGCACGTGTGACATTGTGACCAACATGCAAAAATATATCCATTGAACAGTCAAGCAAGGAGGGTGCAAAGACTCAACATGAGCTCATGGGGTGAGCATGAGTGCTTGCAAACATCAAGTAAAAATCCAATGGAGGCTCTGAAATTGGATGTAGGCCAAAATTTCAGAGGGTGTTGCAGCCGCTACAACACAACCTTTGTGGCAACTTACAACAACTGTGGCTCTGATGATAGAATTTGGGAGGATAAAGGTGACACTTTTGCAAGAGTGTGTGAAATGAGTGTGAAACATGTCTATGGCATGAGAAAAACCCATTCTCACAAAGATTTCCCCTTGAGGCAAAACAAACTTCCCTTTACATGACAAGCAATAATCCCCATGCCCAAATATGACACATAATATACAAAGATAAAATAATGAACACCTCTTAAGATTTAGGAAGGGAGCTTCAAATCATGAGCTTACCAATAAGTGACTAAATAATTACTGATCACAAGATCCACAGTAGGCTTCGAAATTTGAGTGTAGGCCAATATTTTGGAGGGTCTTGAAGCCGCTACAAGAAGTTTATATACCCTAGGTTTATAATAATAATCCCTTGGGTTTACTATTATTCCCATGGGCTAATAATCCCTTGGATTTAATATTATTCCCATGGACTAATAATCCCTTGGGTTTTTAGTATTAATCCCTTGGGTATATATTATCAATCCCTTGGGTTTGTTAATCTAAGTGTTCATATTCCTAGAGTATAATATTATTCATAGGGTTTATAATATTAATCTTTGGGTTTAATATAAATCCCTTGGGTTTATAATCATGGTCAACCATTGTCAACAATCATCAACCATCATCAACCACGGTCAATCATGGTCAACAATGGTCCAATGTCACATTGTGACAAAGATTCTCTCAATATGAAAATAATACATTATCAACCATGGTACAACATCACATTGTGACAAATATTGTTTGAATATGAAAATCAACCATGGTCAATAATGATGGTCACTTTGTGACATAGATTGTCTATTGGTCTAACATCACATTATGACAACTATGGTTCTCCATGGTCAACCATGACCAACTATGCTCCAATGTCACATTTTGATGAATATTCTCTCAATGTGAAAATCAACCATGGTCAACCATGGTCCAACGTCGCATTGTGACAAATATTGTCTCAATATGAAAATCAATCATGGTCAACCATGGTCGAACATCACATTGTGAAAAAGATAGTGCCAATATGAAAATCAACCATGTCCAACAATGGTAAACCAAAATTATTTTGGGGTTTATGATATTTATCTTAGGCTTTATATACCTTGGGTGTATATTATTTATCCCTTGGGTTTAATATTAATCCCTTGGGTTTAATATTAATCCCTTGGGTTTATAATCTCTTGGGTTTTTAGTATTAATCTCTCGGGTTTATAGTATCAATCCCTTTGGTTTATTAATATAAGGGTTCATGTTCCCAAGGTATATGTTATTCATAGGGTTTATAATATTAATCCTAGGGTTTAATATAAATCCCTTTGGTTTATAATCATGGTCAACCATCATCAACCATGGTCTAATGTCACATTGTGAGAAATATTGTCTCAATATGAAAATCAACCATGGTCCAAAGCCACATTGTGACAAAGATTGCCTCAATATGAAAATCAATCAAGGTTAACCATGGCCAATCATTGTCAACCATGTTAAATCACGGTCAATATTAAAATCAACCATGGTTATTTATGGCTAACCATGTTGAACAATGGTCCAACATCACATTGACAAACATTGTCTCAATATGAAAATCAATGAAGGTCAACCATCATCAACCATGGTCGATCATGGTCAACCACGGTCAATCATTGTCCAACGTTGCATTGTGACAAACATTGTCTCAATATGAAAACCAACCATGGTCAATCATGGTTAACCATGGTCAACAATCTTGGTCACATTATGACAAAGATTGTCACAAACATGGTCAACCATGTTTTTTAAAGGTTTATAATATTTATCTTAGGGTTTATATACCTTGGGTTTACAATTTTAATCCCTTGGGTTTATTAATGTATTGGGTTTATAATATCAATCCCTCTGGTTTATTAATCTAAGGGTTCATATTTCTAGGGCATAATATTATTGATAAGGTTTACAATATTAATTCTAGGGTTTAAAATAAATCCCTTGGGTTTATAATATAAATTCATTGGGTTTATTAATCACATTGTGAAAAAAATTGTTTTGATATGAAAATTAGTCACAACCAATCATGGTTAACCATGGTCCAATGTCCCATTGTTATAACAATTGTCTCAATATGAAAATAAACCATGATGAACCATGATCAACGATATTTATTTCAAGGTTTATAATATTTATCTTAGGGTTTATATACCTTGCGTTTATAATATTAATCCCTTGTATTTAATATTATTCCCTTGGGGTTTCAATATTAACCCCTTGGGTTTATTATTCCCTTCGGTATATAATAGCAATCCCTTCGGTTTATTAATCCAAAAGCTCATATTCCTAGGGTATAATATTATTCATAAGGTTTACAATATTAATCCTAGGGTTTAATATAAATCCATTGGGTTTATAATTATGGTCAACCATGGTCAAACATCACATTGTGACAAATATTGTCTCATTACTAAAATCATCCATGGTCAACTATTGTCATCCATCATCAACCATGGTCAATGATGGTCATCAATGGTCCAATGTCACATGTGACAAAGATTGTCTCAATATGAAAATCAACCATGGTCAACCATATTTATTTTACTATTTATAATATTTATCATAGAGTTTGTATACCTTGGTTTATAATATTTTTCTTAGGGTTCACCATAGGATTTTCTCAATGTGAAAATCAGTCATGGTCCACCATAGTTAACCGTGGTCAATCATGGTCAACATTGGCCAAACATTGTCGACCATGGCCAATTATGGTCATTCATGGTTAACCATGCTCAATAATGGTCCAATGTCAAATTGTGACAAAGATTCCCTCAATATGAAAATGAACCATGGTCAACCATGGTCCAACGTCTCATTATGACAAGGATTTTCTCAATATGAAAATCAATGATGGTCAACCATGGTCAATAATCATTGTCACATGTATTGTCTCAATATGAAAATCAACCATGGTCAAACTTTCTCAACCATTGCCCAATGTTGTATCGTGATAAAGATTCTCAATATGGAAATCAATCATGGTTAACCATGGTCCAATGTCACATTGTGACAAGATTGTGTCAATATGAAAATAAACCATGGTCAACCATGTTTATTTTAGGGTTTATAATATTCATCTTAGATTTTATATGCCTTAGTTTTATAATATTAATCCATTGGGTTTATTAGTTCGTTTAGTTTATTAATCTGAGGGTTCATATTCCTAATAATAATAATTAATTATTATAACTATAATTATTAATAAACATTGTAATCATAACTATTAATTATTCTTATAATTATACTTTTGATTATTACTAGCACAACCACATTCAATTAAATAAATGTGGTTGATATACATTGAGAGGTGTATATCATATCAATACTTAATATGAATATTAATAAATATAAAAAATCAATATTAATATTATGAAAATAATATCAACCACATGTATATTAATTAAATAACAATAATTAAATTAAATTATTAATAATAAAAAATAAAAATATTAAAAATATATAATTAACATATAATGTAAATTAATGAAAAGAATAATAACAATATCCAAAATATCTATTTAATAATAAAATAAAAATGTCTTATTTATTAATATTATTAATATAAATATTTTTTTGAATATTATTAAATAAATAATAATAATATATTTATATTTTCAATAAAAAATTTCTCGGATATCTCCGAAGAGACATATTTTCAATAAAAATTATATAAATAAACGATAGCAATATTAAAAAAATAATAATATATAATAATTAGTGACAATAACAATCATAGTAATATACAATAATAAATTAATATAAATTAATGATAATAATAATAAAGTAAATTAATCATATTAATGTAAATTAATGATATAATGTTAATTAATGATTAAAATAATAATAATAATTAAATGGTAATAACAATTAATAATAGAAAATAATTATTTTATAATAAAATAAAAATGTTCTATTTAAATATAATTATTATTTAAATACTGTTTAATAAATAATTATTGAATTTAGGCTTCTGTGATTCATATCAAGTTTTGAGAGAAGATTTTTAGCGTAAATCACATTGGGATGCTTTTGTTGACACGTTTCGAACCAATGAGTGTGGTTCATCGTCAAGATAAGTTGAAGAACCAGATCCTCACTACAAGTTAAATAGAAGAGCAGATCATCCACCAACAACTATAATGAATTGGTCAACCAGAATTTCTAACGACTATATTTGACTGGGAAATGGCTAACTAGACAGGACTACGGGATAGGGGTGGGAGAAATAAGATTATATAACATATTAATAGGAATTAATTAATAACCGAAAAGATGTTACTTAAATAATAAATATAAGTTAGTTTCATAACTATTAGTATATGTAAATGAAGTAATGTATTTAAAAAGTTTTTATATCACAAATTATAAAATTAATTATTTAATATTATGATAAAGTTAACAAGATGTGAAACTAAACAATTAATTATCAAATATGATAATATTATCTAATTAAAAAGTTAATTGTGAGTTAGGTAGGTTATATTTATTAATAAAAACTAAATATCAAATTGAAGTTTATTAATAATTTTTTTTTAGTTAAGTAATTGTATATCTAAGTATGTATTTAGATAATATGAATCCAAAGGGCTAATATAATTGAATAATATAATGGATTAATAGTTTGTTTAACTTGTTAATAGAAACTATTACATAAATTTAAACCATTAAGTTATAAACTAAAAGTATCTAATATTTTTTTTTTTACTCAATAATAATATATAATAAGGGTATTTCAATAAAAGGATAACTAATTAGGCTAGATAAATCAAGGACTTTCTAAATAATAGGAAGAGGATAAGGCATGAAAACCTTAAGAGTGATCGAAACAATGAGGAGCTAAAGAGAAAATAGATTGTTTTAAATTGGAAGTTAATTAGGAACAATTTTCATCTTTCCAACAAAATTTTGGTTTAACAATAGTATAATAAAACATAATTAACAACAACTAATAATGCATATTAATATTAATAATTACATGAATGTTTATTATTAATAATAATAAATAATAAAAATAATTAATAGCATTAATAATAATATTAGTGCTCATAATATGCCTTTAGGTTACTTGAAAATGCACGTGTTATTTTACAAGTGTCACTTGGAAATAACCCCTTTAGGTACCTGAAAATGCCAAAAATGATTGCCACGTTTCCTGCTCTATTTGGGCCACGTCATGCTAACGTCATCAACCCCCATTGTCTCATGCAAGCCAATAGTACTCTGTCGCTTGTCCCTACCAGTGAGGAGAGAGAAAGGGTCCTCAAGGCCTTGTTTTGCATTGAATTCCTTCATTAAATCAAAAAACCACTTGGTTCGATAAATCTTCCCTCAAATCTAGTCCTATGAGGCTTGTGGTTTTGGGTGGAGAGATTTTGGGGTGGATCTCCATTGTTGATGTACGCGATCGACTATGCAGGAAACCCCTCCCCATGACCACTAAGCCCTCTGTCTATGGTGTTGTTGGAAAACTGCCATGTATCCCCACACTTTCCTCCTAGCACCTAGTCGTCTTCACCCTAAACAAAATTATGGGCTACCATTGTCAGGTAGGATCCACCCGCTCAATTCATCCCAATGCTTTTCATTTGTGCCACATTTGGAACCTCTGGGGTGCACCCACTGGGATACCATCACCAGGATGACATCATCCCTCTCCATCTGTGGCAAATAATAATGGTTCCCATTGTTGTGTTGTCTACCATGTCTTCTCGAAGATCTCACATAGAGGCTTCTCCATGTTTCACACTTAAGCCAACTTTGGTTACACACCAAAGGTCCTCCAAACCTCTACTAACTCTATGGATTTGACTTGGGGTCACCAAACTTTGACTGGATCTATATTTTGATCCATGAGGCCTTTTCAAGACTTCCATATACCATTGGAAATATCTTTCAGAAATCTATCCATCTGAGTGGTTTCCAGATTCTCCTATGATGATCTACTGCTCTAGAATGGGCTCCAAATCCTCTACACCATTCTACTGCCATGTTGCCACACTGCTCCTAAAGTATGCTCCCTGAGAATTTCTTTGTCACCTGTGCCACCTATTGATTGTAATGAAAACTTTGTTTCCATTACCCTATTGGCATCAATGATGTAACACCCTCATCCCACATCTACCCAAGTAACCGCCAACTGGGGTAAATATGTGACAAGTAGCTACTATGGTTGGATGCGATCTCCTATGTGACCTTAAGGAAGTGGAATCAACAGAAACACAACACACAGACCTTCCACATAAGTTAGAGGACCCCTGAGAACCATGGAAACACTTTAGGCAACTTGCCCCTGGGTCCCATTGAAACTTTGGATCACCTTCCCTCTGGACTCTCTCATGCTATGGACATGTCAGCATCTGGGGACCAATGGATGCTCTCACAGGCCTACAAGCTAACATCCACAAATCAATTTTTCCAGTTATGTACCAGCATCCCTTGGATTTGAGCCAATTTTTTAGGCACAGAGCATATGTCGCACCCCATAATGGAATGAGATTTTAAGAGTAGTAAAATGACAGGGAAACAATTAAGTAGAAGAAATTAGTTAAATAAGCCCTTAACCAGGCCCCTACAAGCCATGAAAGGCATTTCATCAAACATATCACAGACATGTAATCTATTGTTGTAAACAACATAATTAATCATAGGGATCTCATACTTATATGAGAATCGCTAAGAACCATTGTTACCTCATTTCATTTTATGCATTATCATTTATTAGATCATAGATACAATGTCCATTAATTTACAAGTAAAAACATAATGAGAGACATACATAATTGTTGTCATAAAACATACATATAACTAGCATAGTAACAACATAAATACCATAAATATATCAGCCATAAAATCTACATTTAAACCCATACATTTACACATGAATGTAAAAACCAACCGGGGATAGGACTACCATGTTCCACACCACCATAGATTGGCTGAGCCAAGTCTCTATTAAGCCAATCACCCCGTGCCATATTCCAAGCATGAATGTGGGACTCATAACCAACCAAAAAGAACCAAACAAGCATGGATGTTACCGTAGTTCTCCACCTACACCGTGAGAAATTTGAGTTCCTCTTAGTCTCTCAGGATTTACAGTAAGCCACAGTCTGATCCAGGGATAACTAGGCCCTACAATGAGACCCACTCTACAATCCTTACCATACATCCCATCCCGGGACTACTAGGCCCAACAGAGAGCAATCCAGCCCTTGGGTTTACCGTATATCCTACCATTCAATAGGAAGGATTCGTAGGCCCACCAAGGCACACAGTCTTGGATTCACCGTAACCGACAGTCTGGCTCAAGGGTTACTAGTCCAGTGTCTTTACCATGATACATAGTCTGGTTTAGGGACCACCAGGGCATGTTTTTTTCATTTCGGAGAACCACCCAACTCAACTTCAAATCCATCCAACAATCTAGCTCAACCGAAGTATGAGAACCCATCTCATCAAGGCTATCAAAAAATGGAAAGGCTAGACTAAAAAATCCATCACACCTAGAAAACCCCATGCCATGATAGAAAACAACCACATGCAACACCATTCATGCCAAATATATCAAGGAAAATACACATGCAAATTGATACTTGTAAAGAATCCTATTATAGCTTCTTGATCCTGCCTTTCCCTACTTGATCTTTGCTTCCTCTTTCCTTCTTTTCCTTTCTTGCTCCAATGCCAAAGTTCTCAAAGAAAATTCTAAGTATCCAAGAGTGAGAGAGAGAATAATGAGAGAGCTCCAAAACTAAACTGAAAAAAGGTTACCAAATGATCCTCATAAGCCTTTTTATGAATGAGGCCTCTATTTTCTTCATTTTCCATTATTTTCCTTCATTTTCCTCCTCACATGCGACCTATGACCTTTCACCTTACTTTTCTCCTACTTTCCATTATTTTCATAAATAAATGTGCCAAAAATGTCATTTTTTCTTTCCAAACCTTAGCGATTGCCTTTGCCAATTTCCTTAGCCATTAATAACCAAGTGAACACCCACACTAGGATTTCTTTCCCAACATTAAGCTTAGAATAAATGTCCAATCAACCATGGTTATTATTTTTAACTTTTACTACATGGAATTTTCGTGAGGGCTGTTACAGAAACCTCCCCCTTGGGGGACACCTTCCTCGATGTTCAGTAACACAAATACCTCAAAAAATTGCTGGAAAGAAAACATACTAATCATGGATATTTATAACATAGCTCGATACATTATTTACAATGATCACTCGTTGAATTCCAACCCACATGACATCATAATTGTAACAACCCTGGTGAAAATTCCATGTAATAAAAGTTAAAAACAATAACCACAATGGATGGGACAATTATTCCAAGCTGATTGTTGGGCAAGACATCCTAGGGGGTGTTCATTTGGTTTTTTATTGCTAAGGAAATTGGCAAAGGCAATGACTAAGGATTTGGAAAGGTAAAACGGCATTTTTGGCACAATTATTTATGAAAATAATGAAAATTAGGAGAAAAAGGAGGTGATAGGTCATAGGTTGCATGTGAGGAGGAAAATGAAGAAAAATAATGGAAAATGAAGAAAACAGAGGCCTCATCCATAAAAAGGCTTCTAAGGATCAGTTGGTAACCTTTTGTCAGTCCAGTGTTGGAGCTCTCTCATTATTCTCTCTCTCTCTCTCTCATACTCTTGGAAAGTTAGAGCTTTCTTGGATCACTTTGGCATTTGAGCAAGGAAGGAAAATAAGGCAAGAGAAAGAAAAGAGAAAGCAAGGAAAGGCAGGATCAAGTAGCTACATCAGGCTTCATTGCAGTATTGAATTGCATGTGTATTTTCCTTGCTAGATTGGAAATGCATGGGTTTGCATGTGTTTCTTTTCTACCATGGCATGGGTTTTTCCAAATGTGACAGTATTTTCAACCTAGCCTTTCCATTTCCTGATAGCTTTGATGAGATGGGTTCTCTCATTCAGTTTATGTGGGATGGCGAGATTGCATTCAAAGTTGAGTGGGGTGGATCTCCGAATTGAAAAACACATGGTCTGAGTGGTCCCTGAACCAGACTGAGGATCACAAATACACTGGCCTAGTAACCCTTGAACTAGGCCATGGGTTGTAACAAAGTGAGATTGTGTGCCTTAGTGGGCCTAGGAATCCTTTCCGTGAATGACGGGATATACAGTAAATCCAAGAGTTGAATTTTCTCTCCATTGGGCCTAGTGGTACTGGGATGGGATGCATGGTAAATCTTGGAGAGTATGTCTTGGTGTAGGTACTAGTGATCTCTGGATCAGACTATGGATGCACGGTAAAGCCTGAGATACTAGGAGGCACTCAAATTCCTCACGATGTAAGCGAAGAACTCCGGTGGCATCCATGTTGATTGGTGTTTTTGATGTTTTCTATGAGTCCCACATTCATGCTTGGAATATGGAATGGGGGTGACTGGCTAAAGAGAGACTTGGTTCAGCCAATCTATGGTCGGGTGGAATGTGGTAGCCCCATTTTCGGCTATTTCATTGCATTCATTAATGTGAAATTCATTCCCTTGATTTTCATGTGTAAATTTATTTATGTATATGTGGATTTTCATGGCTGATATGTTTATGGTATTTATGTTCCTATTATGTTGGTTATATGTATATTTTATGGTAGCAATTATGTATGGCTCTCAGCATGTTTTTACTTGTATATGAATGGATAATGTGTCTATGACCTAATAGATGATAATGAAACAAATGACATGAGGGAATAATGGTTCGTAGTGATTCTTATATAAGTATGAGATCGCTATACTCAATTCTGTTGTTTATTCTTGTAGGTTACATGTTGATGATATGTTTGACGAAATTCTTGTCATGGCTAGTGGGGTTATGGTTATGATCTTGTTCAACTTATTTCTTTTTCATAATTGATTTCCTATAATTTTATTGATTTCAAGCTATCACTCCATTCTGGGTAGTGGCCTGGGCTCTGGGCCTGAAAAAGTGGCTTAAATCCTAGGGTCGTTGGCACAGAACTAGTAATTTTGGTCTCTGGTCATTGGCAGACAAGCCTGTGAGAGTGACTTTGGGTTGTTGGTCATTCCCTTGCCCATAACATGAGAGAAACTATTGAAAAGGATATCCGGAGTAGCAGTAGGACCCAGGGACATGCTATCTAAGTGGCTGACATGTCTATTGAGGGCTCTGTTGTTGATGTTGGATGACTGTGTGTGATGTTTCGTCGATTCCACTTCCTTAAGGTCAGATAAGAGGTTGAATCTAATCATAGTAGCCTCTTGTCTAATGTTTACCCCGATTGGCATGGTTACTTGGGTAGATGTGGGAGGAGGGTGTTATAGAGTGGTATTAGAGAATGGTTCAACTCTCAGACTAGATGGGGGGTGTGTGTTGTTCTTGCATGCATGTTAGTTGAATGTGTGTTTATTACATTTGCATTTGATGTGCTTGTTGCATTTTTTTGATGATTGATTATGGTGGTAGTGTGGTTATCATGGATAATTTTATATTGATTTCATGGAATGCATTTCTCATGAGTATATGACTAGTTGCATATGGTTATATGTTGCTTACATGTTGATTTTATGTTTCCTACTTACATCCTTTATGTTAGCTTACATTTTTGAATATTTTAATTACATGTATCAATGTTGTAGGTTGATTACAAGAATTGATCGCTTATGCTCGAATACATGCTTTTATCCCTATGTGTAGTTGGTTAACCATTTCTTGTGCATGTTGTTGGTTGCATGTAATAATGTGTACAATGGAGTAATGGTTGTTTCCATGCATGAGGTCATAACATGCATTGTTGATATGGCCTTGCATTGATGACTGGACCCTAACTAGTGTGAAGTTTATGTGTTGGTACATTTATTGTGTATGTCTATATGCTATTATTATTATGTTATACATGTATCACACTAATTTAGTGATCTTGTAGACAAGGTATCCTCACCATGCTATACTAAGGTACGTCGGTTTATTGTGTGTTGGTTTATCTAACATATTATGCATTGCATGAAGAAATAATAAATGGCTAGTAGGATGTTTGACTATAAGGACTCTCCCTATGAATCCGAAGAGTAGTATGGTGTTGGGAACCCTTCTGATTTGGCAGTTACATTGAGAATATTAAAGGAAGATATAAGGATTTGTAAGGCATATAATGACCAGATCATACAAGCACAAGAGAAGCAAGAAGAGGTTAATGCAATACTTCTTCAGAGTTCTTCAAACATGTAGCGACAAGGGCCACTTTGGATGAGCCATGGACATGAGGATGGAACTAATGGGGCATATGGTAGTATGTCTCCTGGTAGACACAGGTGAGATAGATCTGTTATAGTCAAAGATGGAAGGTTGTTGGACACTCTGGATAAGAGGGGCGATGATTACAGGTAGTATTCTAGTTCTAGTTTTGATAGACATCATGATATAATCATTATCATCCTTATAGGAGGAATGATAGGGGTTACTTGCTAGATGAATTCAAAAAGGAAAAACCACCTAATTTTGATGGAGATGTGAAGAAGCCAGAAGATGCAGAGGCTTGGATACTTGGAATGAACAAATTCTTTGAGTTGCATGAGTACACAGATAACATGAAGGCTAGAATAGCTATCTTTAGCTTGAAAGGTAAATCAGACATCTAGTGGGAAAATGTTAAGTCGTTTCCAAAAATTAGGACATATGACTTGAGTTGGTGGGAGTTCAAGAGGCTTTTCAGGAAGAAGTAATTATCAGAGAGGTGCAACGACAAAAAGGCTAAAGAATTCTATAAACTAAAGATGGGATCAATGACATATGAAGAGTACACAACCAAGTTTTTGGAGCTATTGAGGTATGTACCGTATCTTACTGATGAGAAGGATAAAGTTCATAGCTTTGTTAGTTGGTTTCCATTAGAATTTAGAGATCAGATTGAGTATGATGAACCTTGGGTACTTGATGAAGTCATTGGGAAATTGAAGCATTGCTATAAACAATAAAAGCATAAGAATGAATCTTAGCATGGATGGAAGGGAAAAGACAAAGGTAGAGGTAAATGGAAGCCTACGAAGACAAGGCCTCAACATTTAGATGGGAAAGAAAATTTGGCACCACAAAAGAGATTTAATGTAGATAGACAGGGACATGGGTCATAACAACAACAACAACATAGAGGTGAGGGCACTGGTCAGTTGGGGTGTTGGACATGTAGTGAAGAGAACCTTGGGAGAGATTGTCTGTAGCATCAAGGTTGTAGGCCTACGATATACAATGGATAGGAGGCGTGTTGGCGATCTTGGTCAAAGTATTTCACGTATCGTGTAGCAGTGGACAATAGGTAGGTAGAACATGAGGAATATATCATTGAGATGGACAGTAAGCTTTATGATCAAGTTACTTCTATTTTGAATAACCCTAGATCTAATTATAGCTATGTTAGTCCTGACTTGGTGGATAAGTGTGGTTTGAATAAAGAATTTCATGTAGAGTCTTGGTTAGTGCAGTTGGCTACACGTACAAAGAAGCAAGTTCATCATTAAGTAAGATCTTGCACATTTGAATTAAATGGTATGCCTACTACAACACATTTAAATATATTACTGTTGGGTTCATATAGTATATTTTGGGGCATGGATTGGTTGTATCTTCATAGAACCAAGGTAGACTGCCATGACAAAGCTATTGAGTGTGTTGATGACAATGAGGAACCAAGAGTCTTACAAGGTAAGAAGAAAGCCACATCAGTTAGGATGGTGACATCTAGACAAGAAAATTGTAGCTGTAGGAAGTGGTGCAAGCTATTGCAGTACACATTTCTAGTGATAAGGGTAAGGGACTCACGATGTAGATGTATTGAACAAGTACCCAGTTTTGAAATAGTTTCAGGATGTATTACCCGAGGACATTAAGGAGTTCCCACCTCATAGGGAGGTGGAATTTTCTATTGATTTAGTGCTAGGGGCAGCTCGAACATCAAAATCACCTTACAGGATGAGCACACCTGAGTTAGTTGAGTTAAATCTATAGTTGAAGGAAATATCAGATAAGGGATATATTAGGCCAAGTGTATCACCTTGGGGTGCACTCGTCTCTTTTGTGAGGAAGAAAGATGGTACTCTTAGATTATATATT
Organism: Pinus tabuliformis; assembly: GCA_031772625.1. Classification (NCBI taxonomy): domain Eukaryota; kingdom Viridiplantae; phylum Streptophyta; class Pinopsida; order Pinales; family Pinaceae; genus Pinus; species Pinus tabuliformis. Next base: position 1,488,918,769 of record CM062816.1, on the reverse strand, counting down.
GACTACAGGAAGTTGAACAAAGTGACTATCAAGAACAAGTACCGTTTACCGATGATTGATGACTTGTTTGATCAGTTGAAGGGAGGATCAGTGTTCTCAAAGATTGACTTGAGATATGAATACCATCAGGTACACATCAAAGAGGATGACATTTACAAGACTACGTTCAGGACCAGGTATGGGCATTGTGAATTTGTTATCGTTCCATTTGGCTTAACCAATGCTCCAGCTACGTTCATGTGCTTGATGAATAGTGTGTTGTGTCCATATTTCGATAAGTTTGTTATTGTGTTCATTGATGATATACTGGTATATTCTAAAAATGAGGAAGAGCATGTTGTGCATTTAGCAGCAGTGTTGAGATTGTTGAGGGAGCATCAGTTGTATGTTAAGCTCAGCAAGTGTAGTTTCTTTCAGAGTGAGGTACACTTCTTGGGAGATGTTGTCTCCAAGGAGGGTATTGCAGTAGATCAAGAGAAAATAAGGGCCATCATGGAGTGGGTAGCTCTCAAGAGTGTGGATGACATGAGATATTTCATGGGTCTTGGAGGCTATTATAGGAGGTTCATCTGGAACATCTTGCAGATTGCTTATCCTATTGAATAATTGCAAAGGAAAGGTAAGAAGTTTAAAAGGGGAGAGGAGTGTGAGGCTATTTTTGAGCAACTTATGTAGTTGTTGACACATGCACTAGTGTTACATATTGAAAATACAGACAAAGAGTTTGTGGTATGCACAGATTCTTGCAAGAGAGGGCTTGGTGGAGTCCTTATGTAGGATGGACATGTGGTATGTTATGAGTCTGAGAAACTAAACGATAACAAGAAGAACTACCCGACACATGATCTTGAGTTAGTAGTGATTATGAATGCATTGAATATGTGGAGACACTATCTTCTTGGTAGAGGTTTGTACTTATGAGTGATCACATTGGGTTGATGTATTTGTTTGACCAGCCAAATTTGAATGCCAGGTAGGCTAGATAGTTGGCCATGATCAGTGAGTTTGATTTTGAGATTAGGTACATCAAAGCTAAAGAGAATAGGGTGGTAGATGCTCTCAGTAGATGGGTACATGTACATCACTTGGTAGTTATGAGCTCCTACAGGATGGACTTACAGGATAAGATCGTGTAGGTAGGTCAGCAGGATGTCAGGTATATGGAGATTGTGTGCAAGTTGCAACACAATGTTGGTATAGGTACAAGTGATATTATAGGTGTAGGTATAGGTACATGCAGTGGTATAGGTACAGGTGGAAGTACAAGTATAGGTACATGTAGTAACATGTATAGGTGGCAGTACAAGTATAGGTATAGGTGTAGGTGCACAGGGCATGGATTATTATCTTACAGCAGATGGACTGGTCATGTTTTGAGACAAGATATATGTATGAGATAACAATGAGCTCAAAAAGGCGATCTTGAGGGAGTTTCATGTGAAACCAAATTCAATTCACCGATGTTATTAGAAGACACTGAAAGTGGTGAAGAGATTTTACTATTGGCCAAATTTGAAGAGGGATGTAGCAGGGTTTGTAGTGAGGTGTTTGAACTGTCTATTAGTGAAATCAGAGTCTAAATATCCAGGTGGTCTTATACAATCGATCATGATTCTAGAGTGGAAATGGGAGGTTATTTCCATGGATTTCATCATAGGGTTGTCGAAGGCAGTGAAACAACATGATTCCATCATGGTCATTGTGGACAGGTTAACAAAGGTTTCACACTTCATTCCAATGAAGTCTACATTCAAAGCTAGCGATGTGGCACATGTATTAATCAGAGATGTGTATAGACTACATGGTGTTCCAAATAATATTGTGTTAGATAGGGATGCGAAGTTCACTTCCAAGTTTTGTAAGGACTTATTTGAAGGTTTGGGAATAGAGTTGGCCTTCAACACAACTTATCATCCATTGACAGATGGACAGATAGAGAAGGTCAACAAGATATTGGAGGAGATGTTGAGGATGTATATGATGTGTCACCAATGGAAGTGGGAAGATTATCTCCCTTTGATATAATTCATGCACAACAATGATTATTAAGATTCTTTGAGGATCAGTACTTTGGGTGCATTGTATGGGTGTTGTTGTAAAACTCCCATCAGTTGGAGTGATCTGGTTAGCAAGTTATTGATTGGACAAATATGTTGGCAGACATGGAACATGAAATATAGGTGATCAAGAAGAATCTAAAGGAATCATAGGATAGGTAGAAGAGTTATGCATATAGAAATATGTTGTTCAAGGAGTTCCAGGTTGGGGAACATGTGTACTTGCACATAAAACTGAAGAAGAGCTCCTTACAAATTAGATCATGTGCCAAGTTAGCACCATGATTTTGTGGACCCTTGAGTATTATTGAGAGGATTGGGACAATAACCTATCGACTTGCACTATCTTCAACAGTGAAAGTCCATGATGTTTTCCATGTATTTTTTCTTAAGAAATATGTTAAGGATTTTGATCATGTGATTGACTGGTCTATATTGCAAGTGGAACCAGATGGAGAATTCTAGATGGAGCCTAAGTGTATATTGTAGAAAAAGGTGCTCATGCCCTAGAATCAAGCAATTGAGCAATTTAAAGGTAATGGAAGCACTTTGGGCCTTATGAAGCTACATGGGAAATGGCAGAGCAGATGCGGGCTATGTATCCTTCCTTGTTCATTGGTTGAGGCAAGCAACTTCGATTTGGTGGTGTGGTATATGCTTTATGGTGGTTTGGTATATGCTTTATGGTGGTTTAGTATCTTCTTTATGGTGGTTTGGTATATGCTTTATGGTGGTTTGGTATATACTTTATCGTGATTCGGTATATGTTTTATGGGGTTTGATATATGCTTATGATTGTTTAATATATGCTTTGATATGATGTTTTGATATATGCTTAGATATGGTGTTTAGTATATGTTTTTATCTATGCTTTGGTATACGATTTGGTATATATTTTTGGTGATGTTGCTATATGTACATGAGTATATGGATGTAAATACCGCCATGAGTTATGTCATCAAGCTCCACTATGTGGTATGGGTGTCATGTTATTATGATTACATTGTTATGTTACTATGTTATGATGTGATTATATTATCATGATGTTATGATGATTATATGGGTTGGCACTCAGCAGGATGATCATCGTAAGTACCGTAACGAGTTGTGTTATAAAGCTCCATTATGCGGTATGTTGGCATGTTATCATGATGTTTAGTTTTCAGCAGATCTTTCATTGTAAATACGGCATCGAGCTGTGTTATAACGCTCCATGAGAAGTATGTCTTCTTTCAATAAGTTGTTGAGGTGTATGTGTGATTAAAGACCAAGGATGGTGTCCCCCAAGGGGGAGGGTTCTGTAACATTCCTCGTTAAAATTCCATGTAATAAAAGTAAAAATAAAAAACCATAGTCGATGGGACACTTATTCCAAGCTAGATGTTTGGAAATACATCCTAGGGGCCGTTCATTTGGTTATTTATGGCTAAGGAAATTGGAAAAGGAAATGGTTAAGACTTTGGAAAGGAAAAATGACATTTTTGGCACAATTATTTATGAAAATAATGGAAATTAAGAGAAAAATGAGGTGAAATGTCACAGCTTTCATGTGAGGAGGAAAATGAGGGAAAATAATGGAAAATAAAGAAAATAGAGGCCTCATCCATAAAAAGTCTTCTAAGGATCATCTGGTAACCTTTCGTCAGTTTAGTGTTGGAGCTCTCTCATTATTCTCTCTCTCATACTCTTGGACACTTAGAGTTTTGTTGGAGAACTTTGGCATTAGAGAAAGAAAGGAAAAGAAGGCAAAAGAAAGAAAAGATCAAATAGAGAAAGGTAGGGTCAAGCAACTACAACAAGCTTCATTGTAGGTATCAACTTGCATGTGTATTTTCTTTGCTAGATTTGACATGAATGGGATTGCATGTGTTTCATTTCTACCATGGCATGGGTTTTTCCAGGTGTGATAGTATTTCCAGCCTAGCCTTTTCATTTCCTGATAGCTTTGATGAGATGGGTTCTCTCATTTGATTTATGTGGGATGGTCGGATTGGATTCGAAGCTGAGTGGGCTATATCTTTGAATTGACAAACACATGATCTGAGTGGTCCCTAAACTGAAATGAGGATCACGAAGCCACTAGCCTAGTGATCCTTGAATCAGACTGTGCGTTGTGGTAAAGCCAAATCGTGTGCCTCGGTGGGCCTAGGAATCCTTGCCGATGAATGGAGGGATATATGGTAAAGCCAAGAGGTGTATTTTCTTTTCGTTGGGCCTAGTGGTCCCAAGATGGGATGCATGGTAAAGCCTGGAGAGTATGTCTTGGTGTAGGGCCTAGTGATCCCTAGATTGGATTGTGGATGCACGGTAAAGCCTGAGTGACTAGGAGGCACTCAAATTCATCACAGTGTGGGCGGAGAACTCTGGTGGCATCCATGTTGATTGGTGTTTTCTTATGTATCCTATGAGTCCCACATTCATGCTTGCAATATGGCACGGGGGTAATTGGATGAAGAGAGACATGGCTGAACTAATTTATCGTCGGGTGGAACGTGGTAGTCCCATCTTCGGTTGGTTCATTGCATTCATTAATGAAAAATTCATTCCCTTTATTTTCATGTGTAAATGTACTAATGAATATGTGGATTTTGATGGCTGATATCTTTATGGTATTTTTGTTTCTATTTTGTTAGTTATATTTATATTTCATGAAAGCAGCTATGTATGGATCTCAACAATTTTTTACTTATATATGAATAGATAATGTGTCTATGACCTAATCAATGATAATGCAATAAATTGCATGAGGGAACAATGGTTCATTTGATTCTCAGATAAGTATGAGATACCTACACTCAATTATGTTGCTTATACCTGTAGGTTACATGTTGATGATATGTTTGATGAATTTCCTATCATGGCTAGTAGGGGTTTGGTTATGGTCTTGTTCAACTTAATGCTTTTGCATCATTGTTTCCTTATAATTATGATGATTTCAAGCGATCACTCCATTCTGGGCAGTGGCTTGGGCTCTAGGCTTGAAAAAATTGCTTAAATCCCAGTGATCCGAATTGGATACATGAAGATTAAAAAATGCCATCACTGTATCAAATCAGGACAGACTTCGAAGTTATGAACACAGAGTGATTAGGAAGACCTCTAGACAGTGGCAGATTGCAGCTAGCAAGGAACAACGAGGACCTCGGTCAAAGCTCGCTAACCGAGGCCCATGGAGTCTGCGTAGGAGGCAAAACTGGCACTTGGGAAGCCGGGATCAGGAAACAGAGGCCATTTCTGATGTGCGATTGGAAAAAACCCTCGAGAAGGAAAAGCCCCAAAGCACTCGGTCGCATGGAAGCTGGGAAAACCATGGGGAAAGGCGCTAAGTCGAAAGATGGGTCCTGTGCTCCAAAACTGGCAGTATATCGAGGGAATCCTTAGGTGGTAAGCGGATTTGGATGAAAATGAGCGATTCCATTTAGCACACGACGCGTGTCCAACGGATGAGAGAGAAAACCAACTCTCATCGTGTACTAACGGTCAAGAAAGTCAACTACATGAAATGAGCGAATAATGTAGGATCTGGGGGCTCCAAATCTAACGGCTGAGATTGCGCCTGATGGAGAAACTGGATTTGACAGGGGAATTAAGCCGCGACATAAAGAAGTTTGAAGTCTGATTTGGCCGCTAAGTTGGTGGATGAGTCATTCACAGTGTAACTGAAATTACCAAACTGTTGAGGAAGAGCTGGTGTAGTTCGTGAGAGGACAAGTGGCTACTTCCCTATGGATGATGGCGATGACGCAGAGGCAGGGAACTCCAAGCGAACAACAAGAGGCAATCCGAAGGGGAGGAAGAGGAAGCGAACAGTCAAGGATAGATTGGATTTAAGCCATGAAAAAACAAAGAACAGAACACAAGGAAGAACAGAGAAGAAGCGAACGAAGACAGAGAGAGCGAGAGCGAAGAAAAGAAAGTGAAGCAAGAAGCAAAAAACAGAGAGTCGAGCTGACCTAAGGCAGCATCGAGCAGACAGAAAGCTTGAGAGGTTGAAGCAAATCCCAGTGAGGATCTATCAGGAATTGAGCACCACATTGGGATTCTTCCATTAAAGACCAGAGAGGTCAAGATCTGGTAAGGAAAATAGTTTGTGTACTCTAGTGGCTTGGGGGATCCAAGAACCACCCCACCAAACATTATCTATTTCAAGAGACTCAAATTGAGCTCCTCATTATAAATCTCTGCTTTAAAGACACAATAAAAGAAGGCCACCACTGAAAGTTGGACCGAAGACGTAGCCCTGGAGGATAGGGTGAACTCCTTATTAATTTTTGTGTTCTTGCATTTGCTTACTGTGTTTCTCTTACTGTTTTCCATTTTCTAGTGTCTATGTATTTTGCAATCTGATTGATCCGTTACCTAAAATAACATAGACAAACACCAGCACATGAGTCTGTAATACCTTCATTCAATAATTTTTTAACTAGGATCACTCAAGAGTGATTTTCAGATCAAGTGGTATCTGAGCTCTAGGCTATTAAGGTTAGACAAGCTTGTGTTGGTTTAGCTGTTGAATTCTAACTAGATCAAAGCTCAAATTAGGAGAAGGAGAGTTGGTCGAAATTAATCCTGAAATTGGGAGACTCTATCCTCGGAAGACAATGTCAGAGGAAGGTTCTATGGGACCAGACCCTCAATTCATAGATAGTTTCCTAGCCATAAAGTCCATGGTAGAAGAAATGTATAGGGACTTTAGAAAACGTAAGGATGAAGATTCATCAGGCTCTAAGCAAGACAAAGGAGAAGATGAGTCACATTCCCATGACCACTCAAAAGGCAAAGGGAAAGAAGAAAGCTTTCTCACACCTCCTAGTAGCCCTAAAAAGAAAGCATCTTTGATCAAACTAGATGCTAAATTTGATCTACCTATATATGATGGAGAGTTGAATGCAGAAAAGTTGTTCAATTGGATTAGACAAATTGATGTGTATTGCAAAGTGCAGAATATCGACTCAGACAAGAGCAAGATTCAGCTGGCAAGCCTACACCTTGGAGGCACTTCCTTGGTTTGGTGGCAAGGCAGAACCCAAGCTGACATGAAGAGACATGGTAAGACCATCTCTGGTCCAGCTTTCAGTGGTGGCCTTCTTTTATTGTGTCTTTAAAGCAAATATTTATAATGAGGAGCTCAATTTACATAGATCATGGTGGTATTTACATCCACATACATAGATACATATAGAAATATCACCAAAAAATATACAAAGACACCATAATAAAACATATACCAAAACACCATATCAAAACATATACCAAAACACCATATTGAAACATATACCAAAACACCATATCAAAACTGCTTTTCCTCAACTAGAAAACAAATAAGGATACATAGCCCGCATCTAATCTGTCATCTCCCATGTATCTTCGTCGGGCCTAAAATGCTTCCACTACACTTTAACTTACTTGATTGCTTGGCTTCAGAGCATCAACACCTTTTTCTGCAATATACACTGAGGTTCCAGCTGGAATTCTCCATCTGGTTCGATGACCAATCAATCACATGATAAACATCCTTAACAAATTCTTAAGCAATGATACATGGAAAACATCATGGAATTTCACTGTTGAAGGTAGTGTGAGTCAATAGGAAATTGACTCAATCCTCTCAACACTACTGAAGGGTCCACAAAATTGTGGTGCCAGCTTGGCACATGATCCAATCTGTAAGGAGCTCTTCCTTGTTTTGATGCGCAAGTACACATGTTCCCCAACCTGAAACTCTGTGAACACCCTATTCCGATATGAATATCTCTTCTTCCTATCCTGTGTTGCCTTTAGATTTTTCTTGATCACCTACATTTCTTGTTCCATGTCTACCAACATATATAGTCCAACAAGTAGCCTGTTCATTGGATCACTCCAACTAATGGGAGTATTATAAATTCATCCATACAATGCCTCAAAAGGACTTATTCTCAATGACTCCAGCTGGCCATTGTTGTATGTGAACTCAACCAAGGGAAGATACTCCTCCCACTTTTGTGTTTTATGCATCACATACATCCTCAACATGTCCTCGAATATCCTGTTGACCCTCTCTTTCTATTCGTTTGTCTGCGGATGATAAGCTGTGCTGAAGGCCAATTATGTTCCCAAACCTACAAACAATTCCTTCCAAAACTTGGAAGTGAACTTTGCATCCTTTTCTTACACAATCTTCCTTGGAACACCATGCAATTTGACCACATCTCTAATGAATACTTGTGCCACATCGCTAGCTAAGAATGTATTCTTCACTAGAATGAAGTGTGCAACCTTTGTCAACCTATCCACAAAAACCATGATGGAATCATGTTGTCTCACTTTCCTGGACAACCATGTGATGAAGTCCATGGAAATGACCTCCCATTTCCACTTTGGAATTACAATCAGCAATAAAATTCCACATGGATTCTTACACTTTACCTTCACACACTGAAAATCAAAAAACCTAGCCGAAAACTCTACTACATCCCTCTTCAGATTCAACCAATAATAAAATTTATTCACATCAGTCAATGTCTTCCGATAACCTGGGTGACCTTAATAAGGTTTCACATGAAACTCCCTCAAGAACACCTTCTTGAGCTCTCTTCTATCTGACACATATACTATGTCTCTAAATTTGACCATTCCATCCACTGTAACACCATAATCCACATACCGTGCACCTGTACTTGTACCTTTACCTACACCCGTACTTATACTACCACCTGTACCTATACTAGTAATTTGCTATAGCATGTGCACAATTTCCATATACCTGACATCCTTTTGACCTACCTGCAAGATCCTATCTTGTAAGTCTATCCCATACGAGCCCATAGCTACTAAGTGATTTACCTGTATCTGCTTGTTGAGAGAATCTGCCACCCTGTTCTCCTTTCCTTTTATGTACCTGATCTTGAAATAAAATTCACTGATTGTGGCCAACCACCTAGCCTACCTGGTGTTTAGATTCAGCTAGTCAAAGAAATTCCTCAACCTAATGTGATCACTCATTAGTAGAAACCTCCTACCAAGAATATAGTGCCTCCATATCTTCAATGCATGTATAATCGCTGCTAACTCAAGATCATGCATTGAGTACTTATGCTCGTGTTAATTTAATTTTTGTGACTCATAACATACCACCTATCCATCCTGCATAAGGACCCCACCAAGTCCTCTCTTGAAAGGATATGTACATACTACAAACTCTTTGTCCAAATCTGCAATTTGTAGAATTGGTGGATGTGTCAACAACTTCTTAAGCTTCTCAAAACTAGCCTCACACTCCTCCATCCATTCAAACTTCTTACCCTTCCTCTACAATGAGGTGATAGGATAAGAAATATGTAAGAATTTCCTGATGAATATCATGTAATAGCCCACCAACCCCATGAAAGATCTCACCTCATCCACACTCTTAGGAGCTACCCACTCCATGATGACCCTTATCTTCTTTGGATCTATTGCAATTCCCTCTTTGGAGACAACATCCCTAAGTAATGTACCTCATTCTGAAAGAAAATACACTTGCTAATCTTAGAATACAACTGATGCTCCCTCAATAACCTCAACAGTGTTGCTAAATGCTTTGCATGCTCTTCCTCATGCTATTCATCCAGCACATAAATTTAGTTGGAGCATTAGTCAAACCGAATGGATCTACAACAAATTCATAATGCCCATACTTGGTATGAAAAGTTTTCTTGTAAATGTCCTCCTCTTTGATGCATACCTGATGATATCTGGATCTCATATCAATCTTCGAGAACATTGCTGCTCCCTTCAAATGATCGAACAAATCATCAATCCTTGGTAGTGAGTACCTGTTCTTAATAGTCAATTTCTTCAGCTATTTGTATTCAATGCATAATCTAAGAGTTCCATCTTTATTCTTCACAAATAATACCAGTGCGCCCCATGTATCTATATTCTTAGCCTAGAATGTTGATTTATTGCTAAAGTTTATTCATGTTTCTTTCAGTTTAGAAGATTGATTAGTTGTTTCTTATGCATGTTTTCTTTAGCTTAGAGAGTTAACTAGTTGTTACAGTTCATTAGAGTAAAATCCATCAAAATTCTATGCCAGTGACACCTATCTCATCTCCCTCATGGGATCATGATAGAACCCCACTATCACAGCCCAAAAACAGAGTTTGATTTCACGTTCATTCCATAGATCAAGTTTTAGCATTAGATAGATAGTTGTTTATGATTTCTTGGAAAGATTTACATTTGTTAATTTGATTCTCATGATGGTTGTATCTTTGGAGGTAGTTCATTTCATAGATCAAGTTCTTATCATTGGTTGGATAATATTTTCCAAATTCAACTCATATTTTCCACATTGACTTGTAATAATTTTCAAATGAAAAGAGAAGTAGGTGCATGTGTTATTGCAGGGTTGTTGGATCTACAAGAAAGGAACCCTTTCACCAACTCCATTTGGATCTTCTCCACCTTCTTTTGATGCATGCCAACCCATGTTCTATATCTCTGTTTTTCGGTCACCGTGAGTAGCCATCTTAGCCCAAAATCCCCTTGAACTCATGCCAACTCAACTCATTTGTCCTTATGTCTCTGACCCGCTTCACATCTTCCCACCAAATATCTTCTTTACCTTTCAAACTAAAGATAACTATTTTGGACTTCATGTTATCTGTGTACTCATGAAACTCAAATAATTCGTTCATCCCAAGTATCCAAGCCTCTGCATCTTCCGAATCCTTCACATCTCCATCAAAATTCGATGGTTTTTATTTCTTAAATTCATCTAGAAAGTATCCCATATCACTCCTCACGTAAGTATGATAACTATGACGATCACGATGCTTGTCAAAACTAGAACTAGAATAGTACCTATACTCATCACTCTTCCTATCCAGAGTGTCCAACAACCTACCATCTCTCACCATGTTAGCTCTATCCGACCTATGTCTACCAGGAGACCTATTGCCACATGCTCCATTAGTTTTTTCCTCTTGTCCATCGTTGATCCGAAGTGGCCCTTGTCACTAGAGTTATGACAAACTCTGAAGAAGTATTGCATTAATCTATGTTTGTTTCTCTTGCGCCTTTATGATCCTCTCATCGCTTGCCTTACAACTCCTTATTTCTTCCTTCAAGCTTCTTTATGTGTCTACCAAATTAGAAATGTGTCCACCACGCTTCTCATTAGATTCACAGGGAGAGTCTTTGTAGTCTACCATCTTGTTGTTCATTTTGAACTTATTTCCTGTAAGGCATTATATGTCAAATAAACCAAATCATAACAAACCAATGTACCTTAGTATAATTTGGGGAGGTTACCTCATCTGTGATATCATCCAAATTAGCATGATATATATATATAACATAATCATAACAGCATATAAACATATACAAATAAGTGCATCAACAAACGAACATCTTTCTAATTAGAGTCCAGTGATCAATGCATGACCATATTGAATACATGTGCCATGACCTTATGCATGACAAAAAAAAACCATTACGCCACTATACACATCACCGCATGCAAACATCAACATGCATAAGCAACGCATAATCAACCACACACATGCATGAATGCATGTAATCAAGCATAAGTGAAAAATACTTGAAACCAAGCTTACAAGAATGACACATGTAACCAAACATACAAGAATGTAACAAAACATGCAAGAATGTAACCAAGCATACAAAATGATACATGTAAGCGACATATAAAAACATGTAACCAGTCATACACTCATGATGATGCACTCCATAATAATAACATCAAGTTCTACATGGCAACATCACAATAACCATGATCAACAACATGCAAATGCAACAATCACATGGAATTCAAGCGTAAGAGACACACATGGAACCAACATGCATGCATGACCAACACAAAGCCCATCCAGTCTGAGTGGTGAACCATGCTTTGATACAACTTTGTAACACCCTCCTCCCACATCTACCCAAGAAACCGACCAACTGGGGTAAAATGTGATGAGAGGCTACTATGGTTGGATTCGACCTCCTATGGGACCTTAAGGAAGTGGAATCGATGGAAATACAACACACATACCTTCCACATCAGCTACAGGACCCTTGAGAACCATGCCAACACTTCAAGTAGCTTGCCCTTGTGTCCCACTAAAACTTTGGATCACTTGACCTCTGGACGCTCTCATTGTATGGGCATGCTAGCATCCAAGAACCTCTAGACACTCTCACAGGCATGCATGCTAGCATCCAAGCACCAATTTGTCTTATTTTGTGCCAATGTCCCAGGGATTTGATCCGTTTTTTTAGGCCAAGAGCCCAAGTCATTGCTCAAAATGGAATGACATCTTAAGAGAAGTAAAATAACAGGGAAACAATGAAGCATAAGTAATTAGTTAAACAAGCCCTTAACCAGACTCCTACTGGCCATGACAGGAATTTTGTCAAACATATCACAAACATGTAATCTACAGGTGTAAATAATAAAATTAAGCATAGGGATCTCATACTTATCTGAGAATCGCTAAGAACCAGTGTTCCCTCATATAATTTGTTGCATTATCATCAATTAGGTCATAGATTCATTTACAAGTAAGAACATATTGAGAGCCATACATAACTACTATCATAAAACATACATATAAACAACATAGAAACAACAAAAATACCATAAATATATTAACCATAAAATACACATATAAACGAGTACATTTACACATGAAAACCAACGGAATGAAATTCTCATTAAACTAACCAGGAATGAGACTACCACGTTCCACCCGATCATAGATTGGTTGTGACAAGTCTCTCTTTAGCCAATCACCCTCGTTCCATATTCCAAGCATGAATGTGGGACTCATAACAAACCGAAAAGAACCAAACAAGCATGGATGCTACCGGAGTTCTCCAGCTACACCATGAGGAATTTAAGTGCCTCTTAGTCTCTCAGGATTTACCATAATCCATAGTCCAATCCAAGGATCAGTAGGCCCTACACCGAGACCCACTCTCTAGGCTTTACTGTACATCCCATCCCACAAATACTAGGCCCAATGAAGAGAAATATACCTCATGGCCTTACCAAATATCCTTCCATTCATCATCAAGAATTCCTAGGTCCACCGAGGCACACAGCCTTGGCTTTACTACAACCCATAGTTTAGCTCGGGGGTTATTAGGCTAGTGGCTTTACCATGATCCACAGTCTGGTTCAGGGACCACTAGGCCATGTGTTTTTCATTTTGGAGATCCACCCAACTCAACTTCAAATCCATTCTGCAATCTAACTCAATCGTAATATGAGAACCCATCTCATCAAGGCTATCAGAAAATGGTAAGGCTAGCCTGAAAACGCTATCACAAATGGAAAAACCCATGCCATGAGATAAAACAACCACATGAAACACCATGCATGCCAAATCTAGTAAGGAAAATACACATGAAAATCGATACCTATAAAGAATCTTCTTGTACTTGCTTGATCCTACCTTTCCCTGCTTGATCTTTGCTTCCTCTTGCAAGTGTCCAAGAGCGTGAGAGAGAGAATAATGAGAGAGCTCCAAAACTAAACTGAAAAAAGGTTACCAACTTATCCTCATAAGCTTTTTTATGAATGAGGCCTCTATTTTCTTCATTTTCCATTATTTTCCTTCATTTTCCTCCTCAATGCAACCTGTGACCTTTGACCTTACTTTTATCCTAATTTACATTATTTTCATAAATTAATGTGCCAAAAATTCCATTTTTCCTTTCCAAAGCCTTAGGCATTGCCTTTGCCAATTTCCTTAACCATTAATAATCAAATGAACAACCACACTAGGATGTCTTTCCCAACATTTAGCTTGGAATAAGTGTCTTGTCAACCATGGTTATTATTTTCAACTTTTATTACATGGTATTTTCACCAAGGTTGTTACAAATGATAACATATTTCAACAATATCTCCCTTTTTCATTGGTGGAAACACCAAAATCAAGCAAAACACCTTTTTTTTGTTTTAAAAATATGTCAACATAGATTGTCTCCTTTCAGTGTTTCTCCCACTGAGATAAGATTTTTTGCTATTGTAGTATTGTTGCTGGTATGGCTGTCACTATGGATCTACCCTTTTTTCTCCTATGCATTTCTCCTCTCATAGATATCTCCCCATGCTTTTAATTTTTGTTTGATTTCATTTCTTTTGATGTCTCCCTCTTTGAGATTAATGTCAAAGATATCATCATGCTCCCCGTGTCACAATACTCCATCTTTCAACATTCTTCCTTTGTCATGTTGACCGTGTGGACTTAGAAGCTTCACCAATATATGATAACAAATATACCTATTGCCTTGCTTCCTATTGTAGGAAAATTCAGTGAAGGGAGGAAAAAGGAATGACTCCCAATCTTTGCCTCAAGTACTCAAACTATTCTCTCGGAAGTGTTGGATGAAGATATCAACAACTTTTTCTTTGGTGGGTACATAATCCAGCTTAACTTGAGGTACAATTTTCTCACTCAAGCAATGATACTTGATGGGGATATCCTTTGTTTTGGAGTGAAAAACTGGATTCTTTGATCATAAAAAACTTGTACATCTTGCAAAATTTCCTTCATCCAAAATAATTGAGTGCAACAAGAAGCTGCTACAATATATTTTTCTTCAAATGTAGATAAGGAAATGGAAACTTCCTTCTTTCTCAACCATGGAAATAGACTTTTGCCAAGAAAGAAAGCATCACAACTTGTGGTGTTTCGATCATCAACATCAATTTCCCAATCAACATCAGTATAAACAGTAAATGAATTTTTCTTACCTCTGGGGTAACAAAACCCATATTCCATTATTTCTCTAAGATATATGAGAATTATTTTGGCTGCTAATAGATGGCTTTGTCTGGGGGTTGCTGAAATATTCCAACTATAGCAACAATTTTCGTGATGTCTAGTCTTGAAGAAGTCAAATATAAATGGTTTCCAATGATATATATATATATATATATATATATATATATATATATATATATATATATATATAAGTTCTGGTCCACTTCTGGAAATTCATCCATCTTACTAAACTTGCAACCTGTGACCATTTGAGTGCTCACTAAAGAGCATTCTTCTGTGCCTAATTTCTTTAGCACTTCCTTGAGATACTTTCCTTAAGAAATAAAAATGCATTTAGGGGTCCGTGCTATCTGCAATATAAGGAAATATGATAGTTGTCCAAGCATGGACATATTGAATTTAGTTTTTATATCATCTTTCTATTCATTGTTCAACAAATATAAATCACTAGCAAAGATGATATCATCAACGTATACTACCACTACAATAAGTTTTCCATCCTTTTCTTTTGAATCCACACTTGATTAGGTAGTTGTTTAGCTTGGAATACCAAGCTCTAGGGGCTTGCTTGAGACCATACGAGGCCTTCTTAAGTCTATAAACATAGTTTGGTTTGTATGTCAACTGTAAACCTTATGGATGCTCTATATAAACTTCCTCCTATAGCTCTCCATTGAGAATTGGAGATTTGACATCCATTTGATATATTTTGAATTTATTAAAGCAAGAAAATTCCAAAAACATTCTTATTGGTTCTAATCTAGCAGCAAGAGAAAATGTTTTATCAAAATCTAAGCCTTCTATTTGAGCATAGCCTTTGCATACCAACCTAGCCTTTTTCCTTACCACTTCTCCATGATCTGTTAATTTTCTTATGAAAACCCACTTTGTGCGAGTGAAATTTTTGTTAGCAGGTCTTGGAAGAAGCTCCCTAGTCTTATTTTTCTCTACTTGTTGCAATTATTCATTCATGGCCTTTAGCTAATGTTGATCCTGACTGGATTGAATAATATATTTTGGTTCCTCCATGGAAAATAGGGCAAGATGTGCTTGCATAGGGTGATTTAACAGTGTATTTCTTATCTACACTCTAAAATTTAGTTCACCAACAACTGGATCAGCCGGGTGATGTTTTTTTACATATATTAGCACTCCATAGTTTTCCTACGCTGAATAGGAAACTGCAGAGGTAACCATAAACCACTTTTAAAGATGGGATCTAGCCCTTCAAAATTCAGAGAGGGCTCTCTCTGTATGATTTTAAATTTTACTTTTTAGATATTAGAATAGGTATGAAAGTTCAAGGTAGGTTTTTTAAAATTTTGGTTGTAGAATGAAAGAAAAGTCCATTGGGCATGGAGTCATAAAAATCTTCAATAATCAATCACAACTAAATAGATTAGCTGAAACGGGGCGAGGTAGGAAAACTCTTGGATCTCATGAATTATGTTTGGTATGAAGAAGATGAATAGGAAGTAAGATTCAATTAAATATAAAACATACTTAAAAGGATTTTATATTTAATCTCAGAAGGAAAACATTAAGATTGTTTAACAAGCCATAGAAACGTACTGTAACTAAATTAAGCTCTTAATATTCTTGTAACAACTAGGAAAAAACACCCATGTGAAATCTTAGAAGAAAAAACACTTTAACAAAGAGGAAAACATCACAATTTATTTGCCACAAGAATCCTAAAACAATATTGCCTCTACATTTTTGAAATTTATTACTTCAAAATCTAGTTCATTGCTTACAATGAAAGTAAATATCTTCTCTTTTACATAATCCAACCCTTTCTAAATATTTAAAAAAAATACTTATAGAGTTTCTCTCGAACTAATTCAGACCTCAAAACAAATTAATAAAAAAATAATATCAACAATATGTAGATATTTCAAAAATAGAACTAAGTAATAGGAAATCTGGACTATTTCGGATGTTCTATTCAAACTTTGAGGAGAATTGTTGCTGATTGTAGCTACATTTGTGCTTCTTCTGTTTGCATGCTCCCCAATTTGTAGGATTCCTATTTACCCTTATTAAAAAATCTCCAGAAATTTATCCCACCACTCTTCTCTAGAAATGGAGTCATTTACCACGCTTCAAAATCTCTCATCTACTTCTGTTTATGTCTGAAACTTTGGTTTGTTTAGAAATAGATGATGGATTTCATATTGAATGAAGAGATCATATTACAATCCTTCCATGAAATCTTCTCCACTTGTTGTTCATCTTACTTTAGTGAACTTGGATGTATCTTAAGCTATATTAAACAATTGATCTTGATAATTTTCCAATGGAATGAATTCGCCATTAGAAACTCTTAGGGATGGGAGTCCTTTATCTTGTAATAAACCAAATTTTATGTTAAATATTTTCACATGAAGTTCTGATTCTTTGCATATGTTCTCTAGCTATATCATAAGGTTTTTATTTGTTAGGACAACCTTCACTTCTATTATTGTGCCTATTCTGTCTTGAATGTGGAGTTCTTCAATCTCCTCCTTAGTTTTGGAATTTAGCATTTTAATAATTCTACGTGCTTTTGTTGGTCTGTGTTCAATCTCAATCTTTGTCTACTCAACAACTGCCTTGATGTTCTACACTAGTTCCTCCTGCTCAAATATGATCTGAATTGATGACCATAACTCTGTAATATTTGCATTTATATTATGCCATATTCTCTACTTGGCCTCTGCAAATATTTGAGTTGTTAAAGACTGATTCTCATAATTTTCAATTTGTTGAGTTAGTTAGAAATTTCTCTACACCACTGCTAGATATGCATTATCAGCTTTGATTTTTTTCTTTGGAATAGGAGTTTATAGAGATGTTTGACTGGCAATTTTCTCTTCAGCCTCATGTAGCGTGTTCTCTATCCACTTCTCCTGATTGGTATACTGCCCTATCTTTGTTCTAGGTGTATGTGAATATGGTGTGGTCTTCTACTCAACTCTTAGTCTTGAATTTCTCCCTAATGGATCATAAGACCATGTGAAGATTAGCTTAAATTTCATTTTCTTTAGTATTTCATCCACTTCCTTCGCTATTGCTTTGGTGTTTACAATGTAAGGCCCAACATTGTGCCTTCTTCTTTCTTGATAAAAAATTTAGGTCATCCATATTTAACATTTGTCTAATGTATTCCATGACAAAATTCCACACTGGTACAAATACTAGTAATATACAGGGAGGAAGTTCACGCCCATAGATTTGAATCTTTATATAACTCTGGTAAAGATACCAGTCTCCAACCTTAATTTGTTCCGTAATATGCAAAACCTTTTTGATCTCTGGTGAAATTATTGGTATAATATTGTTGCTAAGAAGACACAAGGATGTATGTAAAAACTGATCTAGAAAATTGTTGAATGAATAATCCTCTTAATTATTTCTCACCAAGGAAGTGAAGTGAATAACTGATAATGGACTTCCTTGTTCATCCACCTTCTTTAACTGGAACTTGAACCTATCTACTTGATAGAATAACATCAAATATACTAGGAATTATTGGTTTTTGAATGCACCTTCACCTTTAAATTTCATAAATTTCTCATGAATAACAACTAATAGGTATTAACTATAGTCGAAAATGACTGATGACTTCTGACCAATTGAAAATACTGACAAAAACCCTAACACTACTTCATATACCCATTGGTCTATGGGATAACCTAATAGGAAAGTAACTATGGAAATAACCTGACTTGACATCTGAGGGAAAATAGAAGTAGAGTATGGGGGATTATATCCTGGAAATTCAAAATTCTCAGGTAGAAAACATTCAAAAATATGGGTTTGCTGGGGGAAGGTAACTTTTCTGTATATTTCCATAAGTGCATCAGTGGAAAATGGGTATAAAGGAGTTTGAGAATTAATATGAAGGGCTTGGGAGATATCTTTTGGGGTAATTGAGAATAAGATTTCATTGTTTTGAGCAATTACCGCTTTCTAGATAGGGAGCTACCTGATTTGACACCATGTAACGAACTCTGGGAAAATATGAGTCGGGGGAAAGGTAAATTGCGGTAGAAATAATTCCCAAATACTTAGATCATCACTATTATCTAAAAACTTTTGATTCACCCAATAATGGAGCTCATATAAATGAAATCTACATTGCGTTTCCACTATCTTATACTATGTGTTAGCCAAAGGCAACTCAATTAAATTGGGAACCAAGGGTAAGACAGGACTCTCGACCACCATTTTCACTTTTCCCTATGTGACAACATTTTAGATTTTAAAGAGACGGAAGGGAAATTACCCGATTTATATTTGATTGGTATTGGAAGAGGATGGTGATTGCAGAGGGCATTGGTGCACTGAAAAATCTCTAAACGTGAACTTGCACTAATACAATGAAATGGAAAAGGTAGGAAAGATGGAAATGAGGGATTTTTAAAGTGAAAATGGGAAGGAAATCAATAGAAAAATTATCTTTTTCGGAGCATCGCAACTAATGCTTTAAAAATTTGTGGGAGTTAATGACCAACGCCTATATGACAATTGGCGGGACATTCGGATAACGATAATATGACATAAGGGGGTGACATGAGGTGGCATGGATGAGTGTGGTGGTGTGGCATGGTATGAGTGGAGCGGGAAATTTGGATAGCAGTAATGTGCCATAAGGGGGTGAGATGACATGGCATGGACAAGTGTGGTGGCATGGCGTGATGTGGTGGCGTGGTATGAGCGGAGAGCCAGTGGGAGTGGGGGCAAGTGGAAACAAGAAATAGTTTTTGGGGGGGTGGATGGTAAGAGGTAAGGGAGGAGAGGCCCCTGAAATGTGTGTGGGGCCACCACATGGTCGAAGTTGGTATCAGACAAACCAATTTTTAGACTGCCCCCTCCACATTGACCTTCAGGAGCTTGTGGGGGGGGGAGGGGGGGCATTGTTCCCTACCATTGATTTTGGCAAAGACGATCTCACTCGTCCAAAAGCACCAATTCTTTACTACAAAATGACAAAACATCATGTCAACTTTTATTCACTATTTAAACCATACTTTAGTTAATTTAGTCAAGCTTTTAAGGATAATAAACAAAATAACTTAGATGGAATTTTGGCTGGTGCACCCTTTTAAGGATTATATTTTATTCATTTTTCTTTCTTTTTCCATTTTCATCTTTTTCTAGTTTTCTATATTTTCTTTCCTCTTTTTCTAATTTTTCTTTTTTCTTTTTTTCTTATTTTTATTTTTAACATCTAGACAACTTAAAATGAAAAATAATTTATAACATCCCACTAGGATAAATGGATAGATAATCATAACTTGATCACTATATTTATAGGACCCTAATAGTGGGTCCAAAAGGGGTAGCGTCCTCCCTGAGAGGTGCCAAGAACATCGTAGGCTAGTAGCCTTCTCCATTAGCCATTTATTTAAAATTTAAACAACTAAGTCTGACTTGATTAACTGGAAATTGATTACATATTGCAGCAATTCAATTTGAAGCTTAGGGCCTTCACTTTGGGCTTCAATCTCTAATGACAGCCACCCAAACCTACAGTACTTGAACAATAAAATGGTATATACAATGATGTTGTTTTAAACCAGTTGAGTTTTGATGAATTAATGTTTGAGTAACCTACCATTGACAGTCCCTTCATCAAGTGATTCTTCTATTATATCTTTTAACATAAATACATTGGTCCCAGGAAAAGCTTCAATTTTATAAGGCCCCTTCCACAAACTATCAAATTTTCCATGCTTTCCCTTTTCCTCATTTTTGGCATCCCGTCTTAACACAAGGTCATTAAGTTGAAAATCATCACCTTTCACTCTCTTATCATGAATTATTTTGATCTTATCTTGAATTATCTGTGTGTTGTTTTAGACTTCTTGTTTGGTCTACTGCAATTGTACCATTTGATTTATTATTTTATGCACATCATTTGTTTCAACCTCTAATTTATGCAATAATTTCAACACTGGAATTCCTAGGGAGGTAGGGAAAACTACATCAACTCCCTAAACCAATTGGAAATGTGACATTCTAATTGATTTCTTAGTGCTTACCCTATCATCCCATAGAGCATTTATCAAATTTTCGTGCCAAGACTACTTATTCTCTTGTAACAACTTATTTATTATATTGACGAAGCTCTTGTTTAAAGCTTGTGTTAAAACATTTCCTTGAGGATAATAGGCAGTAGAATGTCCTATAACTATATGATATTTATTGTTGAAATCTACCATCTTTCTATATTTAAAAGAAACAACATTATCAATGATGATTTTGTGAGGACAACCATACCTAGAAACAATTTACCTTCTTTGAATTGAATAATTATTGAGTTTGTGGTTTTCCTAGTTGGAACTGCTTCTATCCATTTGTTGAAATAATCTGCGACTACCAGAATCCACTTGTGTTGTAATGAAGAAATAGAATTAATCTCCCCAATAAAATCCAAATCCCACTGCTAAAAAGGTACTTCTACTAAAATAGGCTACAAAGGCAAAGGTAAAAGTGTTTTTTTTTTTTTTTTTTTTCCTTCGAAAATCTGACATTGATGACAAGTAGAAACCCTTTTGTTGACATCAAGAAAACAAAATAGGCCAATAAAAACCATATCTCAAGATTTTTTTTTTTTTATTCTTCCGGAAAATATGCCCTCCACAGTCACCTTTATGAAACTATTCCATCATCTTATCTGCTTTGTTCTCTAACAAACAGTTCAATAAAATCCCTCCAACATCCTTCCAATATAAATCCCAATCCAAAATGAAAAATTTAATAGCTTTTAATTTCAGGAATCTTGCTTTAGTCTTTGTCAAACCTGGTCGAGCTTGTAAATGTTGTAAAACATAAACAATATTTGTGTACCAGGGCAAAGTAACAAAACTCTTTGCTAGTTTGGAATCTTTTTCTTCACCATCTAGAGAAACAATAAAATTGATGTCCAATGCATGCAAATTTTATTAAGACATCAATTTGTCCAATACCTGACCCTTAATAAGATTTGTGGGCTTAATCTCAATATCGTATTCTAAAATAACATTTATCTACTTACCTCTCTTTCCTTCTCGATCATTCAGAGTTAGGATGTCTTTTACTAATGCATTGGGAACAAACACAATTATATGAGAATGAAAAATATACACTCTAAAATCTTTCAAAGATTTTACCAAGGAAAAATATTTCTTTTCCATAATATTGTATTTCAAATAAGAATCTCTTAACCTCTACTGAAAAAGGTTATAGTATGTTCATATCCCTCCTTGTTTTTCTGCATTAGTATTGCTCCAATAGTATGTTCTAAAGAAAAAGGAAAAATAATGAAATCCTCAGTGAAATTGGGACTGGATAAAAGAGGAGCATTAGTCAACTTGAATTTACCTCACTGAATGACCTTTTTGCTTATGTGTTCCATTTTATTTCATTGTTCTCTCTCAACATGTTGGTAATAACTCTTAAGATTTTAGCTAAATTTGGGATAAACCTCCTCAGAAAATTAATTCTACCAATGAAAGACTGTTCTTCCTTTTTTTTTTCTTGGGGGATCAATTTTCATGAAATCCTAAATTATACTTGGGTCAATTATAATACCATCTTTGGGAATTATATGACCTAGTAGTTTTCGTTCTTGCTGACCAAAAAGAGACTTTTTACGATTTAAGGAAATACAAAATTTTCTACATTTCTCAAAGACATTTTTCAATCGAAACAAATGATCTTCATCATTTTTAGAAAACACAGTGATGTCATCTAGATATATCACAATACATTTGTCCTTTTCATCTGCAAAAGCAATGTCCATTTCTATCTAAAAAGTTTCCCCTGTATTCTGTAGATTTTCCTATAGATTCACAACTCATGTAATGTATTAAAACATAAGACAAGTATCTACTCTACTATTTAACAACGGAAACCAACATATCAATGAAAATAATAATCGACAAGAGGAATATAATCAATGGCACATAACACAATATTTCTCTGGGGAAATCCATTTCTCAAATCACCGAATATTTGTATTTCATTAATCAGAAATTTGAGTGAAAATGTAAAGCCTGTTCTCACTAGAACAGTTCTTGCATAAGTATGATCAACTCTCTACCTCACAAGCCCACTCTGGCCAACACTTAGCCAATTCTTTCACCTTCCAAGCCCCTATTTCCTTGCACAATTCTTGTGACGATCAACCCATATTTAATTGGGAAATCCTTCCTCCATAATTGCCCAGTCCAGAACTAGGTACTTTTCTCATTGCATGCATGACCTGTACAACTCGAATCATCATAAAACTCATAGTACACTGTTCCTGCACTCTAGTCTCAACTGGGTCTTTCTATGAACTAACATGCATGAGTTTCTCATGAGTGAATCTTTATTTAGTTGGAGTAGCACTAAGGATGCACCAATGCACCAACTCACTACTAGACCTCTACTAGTTCCTCCAACAATTAGCACTAGTTTAACTATTTATAACTTAGGAAAATTGAGTTATCTAATTACGACTCAAATAAACTCATCCTGGACCCCTAAAATTTAGGGATCACACATACATGACTACAAAAAGACTTCCAACTCGAAATTCCTAAGCTAATTAAGTCAATTAAACTTAATTAACTATTTACAAGTTGCTATGAGAATATAATTCGATTTTAATTCTTTGTTTAATTCAAGGACAAATTAAACTGGAATTTCGTATTGTCATTTCTCAGCACTCCCTCTCAACAAGAAAGGGATTATCAACTACCCTGATCCTGTCTCTGTGAAACTCTAATTTACATCTTGACAATGCCTTTGTCAAAATGTCAACATCTTTCTCCTATGTGGAACTTTACTCCAACAACATAATCCGCCTCAATACACAATCTCAAAGATGTTGATATCGGATATCAATATGCTTGGACCGGTCATGAAAAAATGGATTTTCAGAGAGTTTGATACAACACTAATTATCATAGTAAATCACAGTTGGATCCATCTACTGACCAAAAAAACCAACTAGGATCTTCCTCATCCAGATGGCCACATGCTTCCTGACTTGCAACCATGTACTTTACCTCTGCCAAACTGAGTGCAACCGATATTTGTATCTCGTTGTACCAAGAAACTTCTGCTGACCCACTACTGAAGATCCCTCCTGATATGATCTTCCTATCAGATGGACTCCCTACCCAATCTGCATCAGTGAAGCCTTGAAACTTCACTCCCTTTGTTCGTTTGTACCACAATCCATACTGAGTAGTGCCTTCAAGGTATCTCAACACATGCCTTATCACTTTCCAATACATTTTGGTAGGCCTAACCATCGCTTGACTAAGTTGGTCAACTGCATAACACATATTCAGTTGTGCGTTCACTGGATACATGAGTGAACCCAAAAGATGCATTTAAACAATATCTTCCACTACTTCCCTCGAAGTAGCATCCTCTTTCCTCTAGTTACCTACTAGAGGAGTCTCCATGAGATTGTTGCTCTCCATGCAGAACCCCCTGAGTATCTCGTTGGCATACTTTCCATGAGACACAAATAGTTCCCCATCACCCTGCCATACTTCCATTCCCAGTAAGTAATGCATGAGCCCCGTGTCCTTCATCTCAAACTCTCTTGCAAGATCCTCCTCACAAGACTTGCTCAATTGATCATCACCTGTCAGAATCAAATCATCGACATATAAAACAAAATGATCAACAATTTACCTTCCACCACTATATGGTATAGGTTTGCATCCGCTTCACTCTTAGTGAAGCCTAACCCATTGAAGTAGCTATGGATCCTTGTGTACCAAGCATGGGGTGCTTGCTTCAACCCATACAATGATCTCTTGAGTCAGCACACATGCGACTCATGGTCAAAGATCTCAAAAACTTCAAGCTACTCTATGTACACCTCTTCCTCAATCATGCCATTAATGAAGGCTACCTTTACATCCATATGATGTATCTTCCAACCCATCTACGCTGATAGTGAAATAATGGATCTGATCGATGAGTACGTTGCAATAGGAGCGAAGGTCTCATCATAGTCAATCCCCTCTACTTGTGAAAAGCCATGGGCCACAAATCTGGCCTTATACTTCTCCACACCACCATCTTCATCTGGATTTGCCTTGTAAACCCATATGTATCTCACCACTGACTTGTCTTCCGGTCTCGTGACAACATCCCAAACATTTTTACGAACTATGGAGTCATACTCCTCCACCATGGCATCAACCCAAATCAGTTGTTGCACTGCCTCCTCAAAGGAATATGGCTCTATATCAACACATCCACTCATAAGAGCCATGTATCCAGTGTACCTCTCAGGTGACCTCCTATGACTGCGCTAAAATGTGGGTGCTCCCACATTCTCCTGTGCATCATGCAATAACCTGTCAACATCTCTAGTGTGCTTTCTCCCATCTCTCAAAGACTCTTCCTAAGTGGATGTCTCCACTCTCGTATCCTCTGCATGTGGTTGCTCCATATAAATATGAGGCTCCTCAAACATAGGAGTTAAAATATCCTCAATCGCATGTAGTTGAATATCCCTTTCAAGGAAACATGCATGGCCTTCTCCTCATCGAATCTGACATCCCTGTGAACCACTGTCATCCTGCTGGTTGACAAATACACCTGATATTTATGAGGTGTATGAGTGTACCCTGCAAATAACCCCAACTCTGCTATTAGATCAAGCTTCTTCCGTGCATATTTGGTCACATGGAAATATACCGATGACCCAAAAAGCCTGAAGTGGCCAACATCTGGTCTCTTACTAGAGAAAGCCTCCTCTCGTGTTTTCATCCAAGTATCTGATTTGGGCTTTTGTTCTGTAAATAAACAATTGTGTTGCATTCCTTAGCCCACAAGTGTAGTGGTAGGCCCTAATCATGCAAAATCACCTGTGTTACCCCTACAATGCTTATGTTCTTCCTTTCAACCACCCCATTCTATTGTGGGTTATGGGGTGTCATTAACTCCCATTTAATCCCTTCTTCCACATAGAAGTTATTAAAATAATTTGAGACATACTCACCATTGTTATCACTCCTCGGAGATTTAACCTTCTTTCCAGTCTCTTTCTCGACCAATGCTTCAAATTCACAAAACTTTGTGAAAGTTTGATCCTTAGTCTGCATGAAAATGATCCAGCATTTATGAGAATAATCGTCAACAAATATAACATAATATGTGTGTTTGGCCATGGATGTTGTCGAGAATGGTCCACACACATTTGAATGGACTCACTCTAGAATCACCTCTACTTGACTGTGTCTGTCATGAAAGGAAGCCTTGGTGTATTTTTCCAAGTTACACCCCTTGCATGTATCAAATTTCTCTAGCGTGCGTTTGGGAAGACAAGTAGAAATTTGCTGCATGATTTTCAAAGCCCCATGATGCAAGTGACCCAATCGCCTATGCCACAACTCGCGAATGTCTTAGATTTGCACCATCTCTACTTTCGTTCTCAAAGAAGCACACCCCTATACCTCCAACTTATAGAGATTATTAAATTGAATCCCTATCTTCTTTACCTAAATGGTGGCTATGTGAACATAGTTACGGGTGAAACAAGAACTATTACCTCAAAATGAGTACTCGAGCCCAAAAACCCCAAAAACACATGAAAAAACAACCCAAAATTGAAAAGTGTTTATTCCAGAATGATGTTGTTTTTTAGGGTAAATTTTCAACATGTTTTTTAAATGGAAGCAAAAACCATTATTTTTTTAGAAAAATAGATAAAAAAAAAAACCCTTAAAAAAATTGTTTATTCTCGAATAACAAAAAAAAATTGGGTTACAACTTTGACATTTTTTATCAATGGAGTTAAAGAGAAAATATCCAGACTTTGAAAAACTGTAAAATTCCAACAATTCTCAAACATGATGTTAAAGATAAAAATACCATGTCTCGAATCCTGATAATTCCAACTATTTCCATCCATGTTGTTAAAGATAAAATATCTTGACTCTAAGAAACCTTGAAATTGTAATTGTTTTTGACCATAGCATTAAAGATAAAATATCATAATTCAAAAACACCTTAACATTTTGACAACTTTTCAACCTTGTAATTAAAAACCTTCAGTTTGTAACACATTTCAACCATTAAATTATGGACAAATTATATGACTAAAACAATTTTTAAAAATGAACAAGTAAATGAAAGATTCATTATTCCAAGAGTAATTTTTAGCAATGGAGTTAAAGATAAAATATCCAGACTTTGAAAAACTGTAACATTCCAAGAATTCTCAGACATGATGTTAAAGATAAAATATCATGTCTCGAATCTTGATAATTCCAACTATTTCCATCCATGTTGTTAAAGATAAAATACATTGACTCTAAAAAACCTTGAAATTGTAATTTTTTCAACCATAGCATTAAAGATAAAATATCATAATTCAGAAACACCTTAACATTTTGACAAATTTTCAACCTTGTAATTAAAAACCTTCAGTTTGTAACACATTTCAACCATGAAATTATGGACAAATTATATGACTAAAACAATTTTTAAAAATGAACAAGTAAATGAAAGATTCATTATTCCAAGAGTAATTTTTAGCAATGGAGTTAAAGATAAAATATCTTGACTCTAAAAAACCTTGAAATTGTAATTTTTTTCAACCATAGCATTAAAGATAAAATATCATAATTCAGAAACACCTTAACATTTTGACAAATTTTCAACCTTGTAATTAAACCTTCAGTTTGTAACACATTTCAACCATGAAATTATGGACAAATTATATGACTAAAACAATTTTTAAAAATGAACAAGTAAATGAAAGATTCATTATTCCAAGAGTAATTTTTATTTCAAAGGATAAAACTATAGCTCTTTTCAAATTTTAGCCTAAGACAACTTATCCTATTGTAAGAAAAACCTAAAAATCGACCATCTAAATGAAGTGTTCTTTTTAATGAGGCATTAAAATTTCAACAATTTTAAAACTATCTTATACCAAATGATAACAATAAATAATATCATGACAATGTCATTGTATATTTTTAAAAATTAACATTAATTTCTAATATTTATTTACTTTTAATCAAAATATCAACTTTCCTAAATTGAATATCACATACATTAAAGCATATAATCCAAAAAACATAGAAATGAACCATAACTTCATGTAAGATCATATGGAAGTAAAAAATATTTATTTCAAGTTCCCATGCAAACATCTCTAAAGACATGAACTTCTTTTAATTAAAACATTAAATCCAACAAACATAGAAATGACTCATAAATTCATGTGAGATCATGGAAGTCAAAATATTTATTTCAAGTTACCATGAAAACTACATTTACATAAAATGTCTTGGCCATTTATTCAAAATCATCCATAGGATATGGCACACCATCAGAATCTACATCTTCAGATGAATGACTGGATGCAGATGAAGATGACCCATATTCTTGTCTTTCATCAACTAGAGCCCCATCTGAGTCAACATGCATGCCCACCATTTTGGGTTTCAAAAGTCTTCTAGATCTATGCCTAGGTTCACCAGACTCCCATCTCAATAGCGTTCCTTCTGATAGCAACTTCTTCAAAATATGTATGGTCTTGAAGTGAAGAGTTCCTCTCTTTGTTAAATTGAATTCATAGACAAGTATGTCAACATCCTCTAATTTTGATAGGTTTGTGCAGTGACGATTTATATTTGTACCCTTTCTTTTTCTCTTTCCATGAATTTTTTTATCAACTACCATCTCTGGATTGTACACACCATTGAATGGGTGGGCACTTGTGGCATACCAATGTACCTCAACAGCTGTAATATCTTTATTTTATTTAATGACTTTTATAACCTTCACAAACCAAAATGGATAGCCAAGTGGATCTCCATCTGCTAATAATGCTATCATGCAACCCTCCTTAACACCCTGCACAGAACCCATGTAAAGGTCTTCCACGTCTTTACGTTGTGCACACAATCTTCTAGAACCAATATATATTTCTCTTTCCTCTTCCTATTGAGAATTAATAATGCCTTAAAATTGTTGTTGTTCAACAATGTGTCTTTCCTCTTGTTCATTTGGCATATTTTGAGGCCAAATAAATGGAGTCTTCAATAGTATATATTCATTTCCTAATATTGAGATGATATCACTTTTATCCTTGAGAAAAGACTCCCACCAAACTGAATCAGCAACATCAAAGTAGTCATATGTATCTCTAATACATTTTTTTATTTCTTCCAGACATTCAGAATAATTTCTCTCTCTCTTATGCCTTCGTGCATTATTGAGTTCAG
The DNA here is from genome assembly GCA_031772625.1 of Pinus tabuliformis. Classification (NCBI taxonomy): domain Eukaryota; kingdom Viridiplantae; phylum Streptophyta; class Pinopsida; order Pinales; family Pinaceae; genus Pinus; species Pinus tabuliformis. The sequence goes on along the minus strand of CM062816.1, from coordinate 1,488,889,720 downwards.
AAACTGATTGTAATAATATTATCTTTGATGCAAATATTGGATGATCTGGAATGAACTTCAAAAATGCTAAACTTGACAACGGCCCCTATTCTGCAACAGTTGAATACTTCTTGCCCCATATAAGTGCTTTTCCATCAATTTTTTTGATACGAAATTGATGCTGGAAGCTAATGTCATTAAGTTATTCAATGCATTTATCCTCACCATGCGATCCCAAAATAAACCTTCGCATGTCAATAGTTTCCTCCAGCACATGAAAAACCGACTTTGGAATATATGCTTTCTTAATTATTCAATTAATGATGGAAGGATCCCAACATTATTCCTCCTTAATGTTACTGAAAAATGACTAAACATATTATCAATATGGTCATGACTGCGCCCAACAAGAAGGAAACCAACCTTTACCTTTTTAAAGTTTCCCAATTGAACAAACATGTTTAGATATCCAAAAAGAACTTGATTTTTATTTTCATGGCTTTTGTTGTCCAATTGCAAATACAAAACTTCAGGGAGAATACCAAACCAATGAGAAAGCACATCATGGATTATAGTTATGGTAAGATTTGCATCATTACGAAAATTTGGAGCTGTGAAGTAAACCCTTGGAAACATCTTCCCGTTAAAGACCATACAGCCAACCAAGTGAAACTGAATAAATTTTTCTTCATGTAGATTTTTGGGTGTGCGGACAAAATGTGGCAGAAGTGTTTTCTTTTGGTCCATACCATCAACTATCAAACCCAGATATTTATTTGGATTATCATAACACCTTTTTCTATGTTTATTCAATTTTTGTCTTTCACTTGTTTGTTGATTGCAATGCTCTTGAAGTGCTTTGACAATGGAATCTACACATAAAATAAAAGAAATCTATTAATAAATATATTTTCATAGTTAATAACTATCCAAATTTTAAAATTAATGTTATGAATGCATACCTCTTTCTACCCCTTGAAATTTATCTCTTTTTGATTTAAGAGAAGCACATGTACTGCAAATCCCCATCCTTGTCTTCTTAGGAATATGAACATTGTTGAATTCATTCCTCCATATCCTTGTAAAATATGAATATGTGATAAAATTACCATCTCCTTCAGCACCTTCTGCATATTCTTTGTATAAGTTGTAGATTTCTCGTCTTGAGAAATTATCTAGAATATGTATTGTGTCTTTATTTGGCATACACTCTCCATGCTTTGAAAATAAGGCTTTCATCCATGATATTGTAGTAATTGTTGATGGTCCAACCTCTCTTTTATAATGTACTTCTGAATAGTATGTAGGGTCCTTTTCTAGTCTGTTTTGGATTCTTGACAAATGAAAATTACCAACTGAATGCAAGATTTTGAAAACCTTTCTACATATCAATACATTCCCAATATGATAATCATAACCTGTCAGTGTAGATTGCATGCAACACACTAAAAATGATTTTTTCATGCTTTTATTCATTGACAAATATTTCTTCCTTTGCTCCATAGCAAACTTGAAATCCATATGTTTCAAGAAATCTTTTCGAAAACATTCACTTGAAATCAGATCACTGAAAGAACTTCTACTTGTGAGATATTCTATCCTATCAGTTGTATAACTGGAATATTTTGTATTGATATGAAAAGGCTTGCTCCTACTCCTAGATACAATATTTTCTTCCAACGTCTCCCCCATTTCATTATTATATGCAAAAACATTTTCATCATCAGTAGGAGGAATATTATATTAATGAAGATAGATAGAAAATTCATCACCATCATTGCTTGGAAAATATTATTTACCATCCTCACATGAAGGAAATTCTTCACTACCAACATCTGCGCTTTTGAAATATTGACTCAAACAAAGTTATTAACCATCTTCATCCCTTCTTTTGAAAACCTCCATTGGAGGACTCAATTCATCATCACCACAACTACCTTTGAAACACTCACTTAGAGAAAATGCATTATTGACATTTGTGCCTCTAAAATTATTGTTTGCAAGAAACTCTTCATCCTCCCCTTCATCACCTGTGCTCGCATAATCCTTAGGATTATGACTAAGTGGAAAATATGACTCTCTATTCATAGTCAAATTATCATTTGCACGAAATTCTTCATCCTCCCCTTCATCAGTGGTGGTTTCATAATCCTTGGGATTAGGAATAAGTGGAAACTTTGAATTTCTATTTAATGGAAATTCTTCATCCTCCCCTGCATTAGTGGTGCTCTCATAATCCTTAGGATTAGGACTAAGTGGAAACTTTGAATCTCTATTTACTGGAAATTGTTCATCCTCACCCTCCCCTTCATCAGTGGTGCTCTCATAATCCTTAGGATTAGGAATATGTGGAAACTTTGACTCTGCAAATTCTTCATCCCCCCCTTCATCAGTGGTGCTCTCATAATCCTTAGGATTAGGAATATGTGGAAACTTTGACTCTGCAAATTCTTCATCCCCCCTTCATCAGTGCTGCTCTCATAATCCTTAGGATTAGGAATATGTGGAAACTTTGACTCTGCAAATTCTTCATCCCCCCCTTCATTAGTGTTGCTCTCATAATCCTTAGGATTAGGAATATGTGGAAACTTTGACTCTGCAAATTCTTCATCGCCCCCTTCATCAGTGATGCTCTCATAATCCTTAGGATTAGGACTATGTGGAAACTTTGAATTTGCAAATTCTTCATCCCCCCCTTCATCAATGCTGCTCTCATAATCCTTAGGATTAGGAGGAAGTGGAAACTTTGACTCTGCAAATTCTTTATGCCCCTCTTTATCAGTGGTGCTCTCATAATCCCTATGATTAGGAGGAAGTGAAAACATTGACTCGGGAAATTCTTGATCACCCACTTCATTAGTGCCGCTCTCATAATCCTTAGGATTAGGACTATGTGGAAACTTTGATTCTATAATTTCGTCATCCCCCCCTTCATTAGTGGTGCTCTCATAATCCTTAGGATTAGAAGGAAGTGGAAAAATTGACTGTCTATTCACAAGAAATTCTTTTTGTTGCCCTTCATTAATGTTTCTCTCATCATCCTTAGGATTAAGACCAAGTGGAAAATTTGTCTCTCTATTCATAGTGAAAGAATTCCTATTACATTCATCAAAATGAATAGATTTGTTGCATGACAAAGATGTCGATGCTGAAGAAAGAAAAACTTCACTATCAAAAGAATCCATGACCTTCAACTAGAAGATGTCGAATGATACAAATGCACTCTCTCCCAATGACAATATATAATTTAGAAATTGAGCATTTCCCTCTAAAATTCGCCCCCAAAATTTTTTCGCCGAAAATTTTCCCTCCAAAGTTTGCCCCCAAAAACTTTCGCTGAACATTTTCCCTCCAAAATTTTCATCTATAATTTACTTGAAAACATATTACTAAACTTTTGGTTTTGGAAAATTTCACCCTAGTTTCTATTCAAAATATTGATAGAAACTCAAAATATTTTTTCTATTTCGATTATTTAACATCGACTATGTAAATAAATTACTTTTTATATTTAATATTTTTTCTATCCCATAATGAATGTAAACTAACCTAAAGCTATAATATTAACTATAAATTATTTTATTTTAATTTTAAGTTTAATCCCACATTCAAGAAACGATAAATCATTCCCACAATCATCGCTATAAAATAAAATTCATTGTTTCTATTCATCACATCACATCAAGTCTTCTGGGTCTTGCTAAAAAGTTTGGAGCAATTTTGCGGAGGAGAGTTTTATGCATTTTAAAAGTTAGTTTTGTTTCTATCTTGACTATTTATAGATAAATTTGGGGAAATTTTGTGTTTTTACAAGAATAACCACATAAAAAACTCTTTTGTATATATATTAATTTTTTTTAATATTATTTTTTTTATATATTTAAACTTAAAATTTTGATTTTATAATTATTTCTTTTGTTTTTATTTATTTTTTATTTTTTTAATTATAATTATAATTTTATTAAAAAAATATTTTTATTTTAATTTGTTTTTATTTGAAATCGTATTTTTAATTTTATAATTTTGTAATTTTAATTTTATAATTTTGTTTTTTATTTTAATTTTTAATTTCTTGAAATTTATAATAATTTTTTATTTTATTTATTTATTTTAATTTAAATTTTTGAATTTATTTAAATATTAATATAAACGTTTTTTTTATTAATTTAATGTTTTTTTTGAAAAAAAAAATTAATAAAAAAAATAAAATAAAAAATAAAAAATTGGTTAGTTTTTTTGTTTTAAAAAAGATTACAACAAAATTTCTTTTTTTTCAAGCCCGACCCTTTGGTGGCTGGCCGGGGGCCGGCGCGAGTGGAGGTGAGTTGTGTGTAGCCCCTTCGGCCCGTCTAGGCCCCTAGCCCGTAGCTAAAGGATGAGCCCAATAATTTTTTCCTTTAATAAAAAAATTTATATTAATAAAAAAATTAATTATTAAAAAATTAATTTAATAAAAAACCTAATTATTAAAAAATTAAAAACCAAAAAAATTACTAATGTTTTTAGAATTATTTGTGTTTTTTTAAAATTTATATAATATGTTTTAGAAATAAAAAAAATTAAAATTTAAAATTTAATATATATATATATATATATATATATATATATTTAAATTAATATATTACATTAAAAAAAATTGAAATTTATTTCTGTTTTTTAATTAATATAATATGTTTAAAAAAATTATATTTTCTTTTAATTAATATAATAGGTTAAAAAAAAAATTCAAATTATTTTTTTTAATTAATATAATATGTTTTAAAAAAAATAAAATTTTAATAAAATTGTAATTATAAAATTATTATATAATTTTAAAATAATAAAAAAATATTTATATATAAACTTTTAATATAATTTTATTAATACATTTTCTCTAAAATTCAAATATAATAAAAAAAAATATTATAAATTTTTCATGTATATTATTTTGATTTTATTATTTTTTAATTGAATATGTAATAATTAAAAAAAAAAAAAAATTTAAAAATTATATATAATTTCTTAATTTTTAATAATTTAAAATTTTATATATATAATTTGGTTTTTTGGTTTTTTCTCAATATCTAAAACTTGTTTATATATATATATATATATATATATATTATTTTAATAATTAAAATTTAATATGTAATTATATTTTTATAAAAATGCAGATACAAATCATATTAGATTGATTTTTGTTTTTTTTGTTTTAATTTATATTTAATAATTTATTTTTATTAATTTTAAAAATATATAAATAAATTTTGTATATAATAAATTTTTTATAAATTTGTAGACATAATTTTTATAATTTTTTTTTAAATTAGATATAGTTTAACTTATTTTTATATTTAAATAACAATTATAGTGTGAAATTTTTTATTTTATTTTTTTAAATTTTTAAGTAATATATATGGTTTTTTTATTAACTAATTTATATATATATATATATATATATATAAGGAAGATGGCATCAAGGAAGGTCTCTGTGAATATGTCTGAAACAAAAGCAACAATTCCATCAGCTAAAATTGCAGGTGGACACGTTTTGAAGATTGTCAAACATACCAGAAGTAAAAGTCGACCAACTGGCCCATCAAGTGCACCAAAGATTGTTTTTGAATGGATGAATTCACGAGAAATAAATAAAACAGAGTTTACATGGCATATTCAAGATGTTGAATCTGATGATACTACACATCTCTATCTATACTGTGGTATGATTTATTTGGGTGAACCGTTTTAGGTGATAGGCAGAGTATGGGACATATGTTTGGTGCCGAATTCAAACAATGTTTATGTTCTTGCAAAATTGCCCAAGTCACATGAAAAGGTTAGATATCGTCTCGAAAAGTACAAGTATGACACAGATCAAGAATCTACAGCATTGTGTGAAGAAATCTCATCCAACATTTCAAATAACATGGTAAGTATGCTTATTTATATTTATGTGTAATGTATTATTGTAATGATCTTGTTTATAAATGATTGATCATTGACATAGTTTATTTTCTTTGATAGGATTTCGCTGAGAGTCTTTCAATGATGTTGGACAATATTTATTATATGGAACCAAATATTATGAATGCCATCAGAAATTTCCATATAGAGTTAGAACATGAAAAGAGAATGAGACAAATATCAACAATCCATAACACTACAATGGTACATGCAGGGGATCAACAAAGAATCCATACAGTAGGTCAATCTAACAAAGGTAAACATGTTTCTTTTGAAGATGTGGTAGTTGTAGCTCACGCTGAAGCTCAAAAATATGTTTCCATTAGTGAAGAGGAGGTTAGAACAGTTGTTGAAAAGGAGAAAAGAGATAAAACATTGAAAAAAATGCCCATGGATGTTGCTCTTCCACTTGATGATGAGGAGATTATTTCTATAGAAGAAGAAATGTCAACATCTATTAAAATCATAAGCAACAGTGAAGAACAAAGTGAAAGTTCTAAAGGGAACAAAGAAATCATAACACTAGGTGCTAATTTAGAGGATGGCATTATGAAAACAAAACAAAATGCCATTCAGAATAACATGAGGAAGAATAAATTAATTAATGGTGGCAAAATATTTGAGCTTAATGTCACCCAATGCTATAGGTCAAATGAAGGACAATCTCAATATCAAATTAGAAAGGCACATCACCTATATTTCCATATTTTGGAAATATTGTTTAGGTACAATCCATATGCACATGTGGTGCCTTATGTGATTCTTGTTGATCTAAATCAAGTTCCCAATAAGGAGGCATTTGATAGGAAACGATGTTTTGACTACAGATATTATGTAATTAGAGGGAACCATTCAGCAGAGGCCAAAAGACATTTTATCGAGGAATATCTTGGAAACTATCTTTTTGAAACAGTGAAATGCATCATTTATGTTGATTTAACAGAAACGGAGGCAAAGTTATTAGCATGGGAACATAATGCAGATAATGAGTATAGAATGTCTATGACTTTCATTCAAAGGGTCAGATTTATTCATAATGAATTTTTAGAAAAATGTGGTGGGGATAAGCTTAATGTCAGTTTAAGCTTTTGGAAGGAATGTTGTATGGAAAGAGGTTATCAAATTGAGAATATAATCCAATAAAAAGGTGGAAAAGTAAATTCAGAACTGTTCAGAGGCATAGATAACATTTTTTAGCTGACATTTAGAATAGGGGATATATGGGAATTGATTAATGCCATTTTCAAATTGTGGGAGAATATTGGCATAAAAAATCAGAAGGTTAAAAAGCATAAGCCCATAATATGTACCAACAGTAAGACAGGTCCTGAAATGAAACAACTTCCAGATGATATGACTATCACACCTTGGAGAACAATGCAAGGTGTGAAAGATGAAAAACTAGTCAAATCAATATTATGTCATTTGAAGTGAGGTGAATTGTCATTGGAGGAAATGTGCTTGGAATTTCAAAAGTAAGTTTGTTCAATTACTTTTACTTTTTCTTAGCTTATAATTTTCTTTTAAATATAACTTATTTTTGTTGGTATTATTTGTTATACATATCATTATATTAACAATTTTTACTTTATTTATTCAGTCATAAGATTTATATGAAAATACAAAAACATATGGTTAAAATGTTGAATGAAGAGAGTTGGAATGATGTTGTACTCAACTACCCAGAATCAAGTTCTACAGCAACACTTAAAGATTTTTATCTTGAATTCAAAAAGGTATGTTGATTTTTACATTCATTTTATTCATATAATTTTTTATTTGATTATATTACTTATATTTATATTTATTTATTTCATTAAAGATTTCAAAGAAGAATGCGAATGGAGTACCAAATACTTTCAAAAGTTTCTTTGAAAAAATTAAGTTGGAAAGGCTAAGAAAGCAGTGTCTTAGGAATTTTGAACTTGATCCTACTCTTGCTCATTTCATGTGTAATGGGCTGGCGGCTATCCAATATCAAATAATACAAGGTGACTGTGAAGACATTGCAAAACTCATACCTAAAAGGAAATATGCCTTGGTTATTGCAGGCATTCCTCATGGTTTCAATTTCCCAAATATTGAATATGATAGTGAGCCTTACACTTATCAAGATTTTAATAAAGTGGTTAGGGGCTTTCAAGAAGTCACCCCATCACCACTTTGGAGATTTGTGACATTTCATTCAGACACACAATTTGCAATGTTATTAACAAGCTGCAAAGGAAAATCAAATTCAAGGATGCAGCTTACATGGTAAGACATTGAAATTGTATGTTTGATTAATGTAATTTTTTTGTATATACAAGTGGATTGAACTTTTACTATGTCGTGTTATAGGAAAAAGTCAAATCTTATTTCTTCCAAAGATCATCCAATTACAAGTGATTGTGAGTTCATCCATGTTGAATGTTGGGCAAAAGATGATAACTATAGGTCCATTCTTCTGAATCAAGTAGATGGAAAGAGTCATAGCCAAGTACTGGATCATGACGCTGTTGTAAAAAAGTTAACATTTGAGGATAAAGATGCAAAAGGGGAGATATTTAACATTTATAAAAAACCACAAACATTGATTAACTATCTTATAGATTTATGTTCAAATGAAGGAGATTGGGTTTTGGATTTATTTTCAGGTTCAGGTATTAGTTTTAATATATAAAATTGAATTTTAATATTTTGTTTTTTTGTTTTTATGTGTTTATACTAATTTACTTACTTTTTGTTTTTGTGCTTGATGATTAGGTACAACACTAGAATGTTGCCTACAAAGAGGAATAAATTGCATTGTGATTGAAAGAGACCTTCTACAATGAAATTTTATTCAAGAAAGAATTAAAGCTCTTCAATTTATTCCGGATGAAATGCAAGAAGGTGGTTTGAGGAAAGGAGATTTTAATTAATCACGTGTGGAAAAAAAGGCAGAGGAACCACATCCACCACTATATGGAATGATTGGAAAATGACACTTTGGGAGATTTGTAGACATGAAATATTTAGTAGATGAGGAAAATGAGGAAACTCAAGCAGGAAACATTGTGGAAGAAGAAAATAATGAAGTTGCAGAAGACGATAAATATGGATTATATGATATTGTTGATGACATTTAAGTTATGATTGCAAATCAAACTCAATTTTGAGAGATCTTCATTAGTTTTATTTGTAATGTTTTGACTTTGAGATTTTATGAGAAGAATGAACATTTGATTATTGTTGTTATATGTTCAATATTTGTATTATCTGATTTTCACTCTACTTTTTATGCGAATAATTTTTTTTTTTGTAAAAACCCTGTGTTTATTACTGTTTTTAACATAAAATTCATAAAAAAATGCTATTTTTAAAAGTTTTTCTGTGAGGATTTTCCCATAAAAATCGTTTAAATGACATAACTTTTTTTACAAAAATTCTGAAAATGTGTATTTTTTTCATTATATTTATATAGAAATTTTGTATTTTTGTGAAATGTTTAAAATTATTGTGTTTGTGACAATTATTTGATGTCCATTGAAATATTAATTAACACTACATAAACATATAGAAAACAAAGGAGTTGACGCTGCATCAGAACTTTTCAAAATCAACATGAAAATCACTAACATCGAAAAAAAAATGTTCATACTTGATACAAAAGAAAATTTAAAGTACCAAAGATATGTTAAAAAAAAAGTTTATTTTGGCATCGCCACTTTTCAAAATCAAGTAATTTTTTGCTACCTCAGAAAAATGAGTACCAGATCACTTTCTCGTTTGATCGGTAACTATGTTTGAACATAAAGTTATATTCTTGTCATCTTTTATTGCTTTATCAACCCAATGCGAAAAGCCCATTAAAACGTCTGATCGATTCTTGGGCAGGTAGAATTCGATCTTCAAATCATCTGAAAACTCTTCGCTTCCACAGTTATTAATCTCAAGTTTGATCCACTCGACATTGCAATCCACATAGTTGTGGAGAATGTATGCGTGGCATCTGTTTCCTTCTAAAACGACCACTCCAGAGCCCTAAAACTACATGAATTTGTTATGTGCATTGATAAATATTATTTAGTGAGCAATGGATACCAATAGGAATATCAACCATGCGAAAAATACAGTTACAATGCCGCCGGAAGAAAGGTTAGACCAACCTTTTCTAAAACAAAGAGACAGGAAACGTACTGGGTCTGCTGCATATCCCAGTTCTCAGACAGCTCTTGTTTGAGCACAACTCTCACCACTAGAGAGTACAACCCATTTTTCTTCTCTTCGAATTTTATCCAAAATTGCATTATTTTGCTAGTGTATTTATGGCTACTCATAATTTTTACCTTGATGCCTACTCATAATTTTTACCTTGTGTATAAACGCGCAGAATTATCGCAAACGATTTGTTCAAACAAGATTGAAGATCCAAAAAATTGTAGAATTATTTCAATACCTAATCCTCAAATGGGTGTTGGCCTTTTTTATTGGCCTCATTGCAGCCTTTCTTAACCTGGCAACACAAAACATTGCGGGGTTAAAATTCCATATTTCATCTCAATTGATATTGCAGAATAGGTAGAGATTATAGTATGAATTCTCTTTACATTTATATATGGAAGCCCATACTCTGCTCTATTTTCACACTCACATACCCATTTAAACTTGGCTATGATATGTAACACAAAGATGGGTTTGCGTTATAGTCAATACTCTCCATATTCAATATTTAATGGATGTAATGGATTATATAAACTTAGTGCATAGTTAGGAAAACAACTGTCAATTCTATTTAGATTGTAGATTCCAGAATCTAATAGATAGAAGTGAGTGAGGTCTAGCAATTGAACTCCTTATATATTTTATTCCAGAATATTCTTGTAATGAAATTAAATTCAAGAAAAACACAGACAAAATTGAATCCATGTTAGTGTGGATCATAGTTGTAATGTGAATGCACCCATTGAACAAATATGATTGCATCAGTGTGGATCATACTAATGAGAAAAGAACCGAATTTTCTCTTTACATATTTTTTCCTTTCACAATATATTCAAGTTAATATCCTAATATTGCTATTATGATGTTGATATACCATATTGTAGCCAAACCATCTATATTCAGTGCAATGTTTCTATTATGATGTGGATATACCATGTACCCAAACCATCTAGATTATGCAATGTTACACAAAGAGAAACAAACGTCGATGAATTAATCCATCCTCATTGACCTATCAATTCGTTTGTTTATATTGAATTTTTACCATTTGATGATGAGTTGTTGTTGACTTAAATGGTAGTAGTCTGTTTATATTGAATTTCTACTATTTGATGATGAGTTGTTCTTAACTGCAATAATACTATTGGTTCTCAATTTTATTATTTTGACAGATGGTTGAAACATTGCGATGCAGGTATCTATTAGCCTTTTCAGTGTTAACAGGTGGTAATTTAGCACTAACTTTATTGGTAGTAGTGCTTACTGCTTATATTTCACCAACCGCAGCAGGGGCTGGTGTGCCAGAAATCAAGGGTTACCTCAATGGGGTGGATCTGCCAGGATTTCTAGGTCCAGATACCCTTTTTATTAAGGTATGTACACACCAAGAACAATTAAATTCCCATGAATTGTTAACGTCTATGAATGGTTAAACAAATGCGGAGTTGTCTATTCAAGCCCCCCATGAAAAATGCAGCTGAAGTATAAGATCATTTATGATTTACTCAATGGTACTGTGGAAAATGTCCAAAAGTGTAGCTGCATATGTGAAAGTCAGAATCTAACGTTTCTGGGGTTTCAATTTTTTTAAATGGTTATTAAATCATGGGTATGTGTAGGTATTTGGAAGTATATGTGTTGTGTCTGCTGGATTGGTGTTGGGGAAGGAAGGTCCCTTGATACACACCGAGTCTTGCATAGCATCTCTGCTTGGTCAGGGTGGTTCAAAATGTTATCGTCTAACATGGAGATGGCTGAGGTACTTCAAAAATGTTCAAGATAGGCATGATCTTGTCACTTGTGGTGTTGTTGCTAGTGTGGCACAACATTCTGTGTGCCAATGGGTGGTGTGGTCTTTGCACTAGAAGAAATATCAACATGGCATGTCAACATTTCCTTTGCTATTCAATTTTAGTGTTTTTGGATATATGCTTAAGCACCTATGCCCGTGTGTCAGGTAAAGATGTGACCTATAATCAAGTAGTATCAAACTATGGAAATATGTTTATGACAAAAAGCACCGTGGCTCAAAATAATGAAGTCAGTGCATATGCAGCTTATGATTTTATATTAGTAAAACAAAAGGAAAAAAACGAGTGAGATTGTTAAATTAAAAAATAGAAATAGAATGAAAAAAAATTAGAAATTTATGGTTATGGTTAAACTTTTTCATTATTGACTAGAAGATCTATTTTTGTAGAAAATATTACAGCTAACAATTTTTATAGAAAAAAATATAGACTAATAGTTTTTTTTTAATATTTAAAACATTTTTTTCTACAAATATCTAACACCAAAGTAATTTAATTAGCTGGAGAGATATATTTTAATGCCCCTCTTATTTTTAATTGTTACATTTATTAGCAGTGATACTATAAGTTTTGCTTTTGATATTCAAAAAAAAAAAGTTCCCATTGCTTTGTGAATGTTATTTGCTAGCTGATCTCTAAATCCACAAAATTGAAGAGATATGTCATCATTGTTGACAAGATTATGAATGACGTGATAACAACTGTAAATGTGCTTGCTTTTATTGTGAATGTATGGATTTTTTGGCAATGCAATTGTTGAGTTGTTGTCACAAAAAATAGGAGTTGGATCCTTCTTCACATATGCAAGATCTTTCAAGAATCTTCTTCGCACATTTTATTTTATGCAGAAGATATTGAGACAACGGGTTTTTTCTTAAAAGCTCATGAGATCAAATTGGTACCCAAATGAAAAGCACATCTCAAGGTGCTTTTCTTGTTACCAATACTATCAGCAAAATCATTGTCTATATTGAATCAACTCCTGGTCCATCATCTTGCTTGCCCAATTTTGTTCATGTTGCAATAGACGTTTATTAATTTCCATTTCTCCATCATCGACCTCTTTGATATATGTATAACATATTTTTGTCAACATGTGAAAAATCCTTGAGTAGATTGTATGACTTCAACTCCCAAAAAGTACTTTATGAGACCAAGGTTTGTCATCTCAGATTCTATTTTCATAGTAGCCTTGAATTCATCTAACATCAATTTTTTTGTATATACCATGTCATCAACATATTACGTTGATTTGATTTGGTATATGGAGTAGGTTTATTGTTGCTTCTTTTGAATCCATTGGTGTGGGCACAGCATTCCGTGCACCAATTATTGTTGCTTATTAGCAATGATACTATAAGTGTTGCTTTTGATATTCAAAAAAAAAAAGTTCCAAATGCTTTGTGAATGATATTTTTTAGTTGATATCTAAATCCACAAAATTGAAGAGATATGTTGTCATTGTTGACAAGATTACGAATGAGGTGATAACAACTGTAAATGTGCTTTCTTTTCTTGTGAATGCATGGTTTTTTTTGCAATGCAATTGTTGAGTTGTTGTCACAAAAAATAGGAGTTGGATCCTTCTTCACATATGCAATATCTTTCAAGAATCCTCTTAGCACATTTTCTTTTATGTAGAAGATATTGAGACAATGGATTTTTTCTTAAAAGCTCATGAGATCAATTTTGTATCCAAATGAAAAGCACATCTCGAGGTGCTTTTTCTGTTACCAATACTATCAACAAAATCATTGTCTATATTGAATCAACTACTAGTCCATCATCTTGCTTGCCCAATTTTGTTGATGTTGCAACAGATGTCTGTTAATTTCCATTTCTCCATCATCAACCTCTTTGATATATGTATAACATATTTTTGTCGACATATGAAAAAATCCTTGAGTAGATTGTTTAACTTCAACTCCCAAAAAGTACTTTATGAGACCAAGGTTTGTCATCTCAAATTCTATTTTCATAGTAGCCTTGAATTCATCTAACATCAATTTTTCTGTATATACAAGGTCATCAACATATTACCTTGATTTGATTTGGTATAGGGTGTAGGTTTATTGTTGCTTCTTTTGAATCCATTGTTGATGAAATATAGTCAATTTGATTATAACAAGCTCATGGAGCTTGCTTCAAGCCATACAATGCTCTTTTCAACTTATAGACTTTTTACTTTTAGCCTTTTATTTAAAATACAAGTGGTTGATCTACATACACCTCCTCTTCTAAATTTCCATTCAAGAAAGCTAACATTATATCCATCTCATAAAATTACCATTTGCTACTAGAGCAAAGGTTTCACCATACTCAACACTTTTTTACTCAGCAAATCCTTTGGAAACTAGCCTTGCCTTATATTTCTCTTCTCATCTAGTTTTGTCTTATACACACACTTAACACCAATGTGAGTTTTATTAGTTGGAGATCAACAAGATCCCACATCTCATTCCTTCAATAGCTTCAATATCTTCATTCATGGCCTGTATCCAATGTTCTTCTTTCACTATATCTTCAAAATAAGTAGGCTGATGGGATAATAAGGAAAAATTAACTTGCTGATACATGCCATCACATTGCTTATATATTTCCCCTAAGCTCCTTTTTTTCTAATTTCTTACTAAAGTTACTGACTCACTGCTAGAAAATAGACTATTTATTTGAGTTCTCGCTGAATTTACTAGCTCTCTACTCTCATGGAAGAAGAACCATCTTCTTTTCTTTGCACCTGTAATCTTGACAATATTGGTGTATGGACTTGATGCAATCTTGGAAATATTGGTGGAGGGACTTGCTACCCTAAGCTTCCCACCTATTCATTTATTTTGAGAGATGTATTTATACTACCCGTTGCTTCATTCTCTTAGATCACTCCAAGATTTTTCCTCCAGGGATTTTACATATTTTCTCACCACTCATTTCTCAGTGACTAGATTATAAAACTTGTAGGCTTTGAACAATTCACTACACTTTTGAGCATACTCCTTTCGATGTTCATAATGATATGATTATTTTGTTCAACCACTCCATCTTATTGTGGAGTATATACGGTGGTGAATTGTCTTCTAATTCCCTGTTGTATACAAAATTTTGCAAACACCTTTAGTGACATTCTTGTCCTCCATCTCATTTAAGCACTTTGACATATTTGCAAATTTTCTTCTCTTCTATACCCTTTAAATTCTTTGAACATTGTGAATTTATATGATTTATTTTTGAGGAAATGCACCCAAATTTTCCTACTAAAATTATCAATAAATGTCAGAAAATAAAGCTTTCACCAATGAACTCTGTTTCTATGGTTCCACATAGATCTGTGTAGAGAAGTTCTATATGTTCTTTGGTTTTGTATGACGCCTTCGGAAAATTTCCCCTTTGATTTTTTCTAAGAATGAAACTTTGACAAGTGATGGTTTGTTCATTGAATATTTCTGTAAGAAATTAAGACTCGTAAAATGTATGTGACTAAAATGCCACTACCAAGTCTGAGATATGCTTGAGAAATTTGTGCATATGATTGTGATGGATTTACGCTTCTTAGATTCAACGGAAAATTTGTATTCTTTGTCACTTGGACCTTTGCAACAAATCTTCTATTGGGTGACTTATCTAAGATTGTGTATGTGGAGTCTTTGAATCTAACATCATAACCATGTTGATTCAACTATCTAATACTTAACATATTGTGTCTAAGATTTGGTACATAAAAGACATTAAGAATATATTTCTATTCACTTTTCTTATTCATAACAAGCGGAACATCTTTGCCTATCATTAGAGGTATTTTGAGGTAAAAATGTGGGCCTCAAAATGAAAAATGTACTAATAAAATCAACTTCAAAAAACCAATAGGATTCTAGATAATGATGTCATCCCCAAGGGAGAATATTTTGGAGGGAAAAGAAGAAAACTATTTTTTTAATCATGTTTTTGACATATCTCTTCGTATCTTTGCTCAAATTTTGAATGTGTACACTCATTGGATGGGGAATTATATTTTTGCATCGATAGAGTACCCACTTTGCATATTTTTTAGTAGATCAACACCAAGATAAATTCAAAATATATGCAAGAACATGTTTTTGAATTTTTGTTGGTGTTAATCTACTAAAAGATATGGAAAGTGGGTACTCGTTGGATGAAAAATCTAATTCCACATCCAATGAGTGCACACACTTGAAATATGAGTATACCTAAAAGGAGATAAGTAGAAAATACAATAAAAAGGTATAATTTTTTTTTAATTCATAACATTTATTTTATTAATCTTTAATAATATTTTATTATTTTCCTTAGAAGACCTATTTTATACCTCAAAATTATCCTAATGGGTCTTGACATGATACTCATCTCCTAATGTAATTTAAAATTGAACATAGCTATCAATACTAAAAGATGTTTTTTGTCATCTATCATGTGATTGTTGCAACCACTATCCAACAACCGAAGATACTTATTGTGATTTTCTTTAGTGATTTGACATGAAATGAATATTGACTCATATGTCCCTTCTTCTTTGTTGAATATAGTAGTTCCACCCTTGTTCAGACCTAATTGTTTCTTTCTGCATTAACTTTCATTGTATCCATAAATTTTGCAATAGTAACATTGTAACTTGAACTTGTTTGTCCATCTTCCACCTCTTCCTCTCTAATTTTGAGAGTGACTAGGCTAATTTGATTGTCCTAGTTTTTCTAGCATAGTTATTCCTTTTGTTTGATGATTAATTCTTCCCATTTGACCTCTGTCTCTACCTCTACCAATGGATTCTTGAGTCTCGGAACACAATTTCCAAAGACTCCTTCTATGTTTATTCTTGATTCATGGGATAAAATATATCTCATTAATTCTTTTACTATTATTTATAATAGATATTTGGACTCTTCTATGACAATGAAAAACATCTCAAACATCATAGGTACGCTCTAAGAACATTTTCAACATTTTTATGATCTACAATAATCTTTCTATGAGCCCTGAGCTTATTTACAACTCCCATCACTCTTGTCATGGATTATTCTATGTTCTATGCCTCCTTCATTTTCAACGTTTCAAACTCTCTCCCTTGATATGCTAACTCCAAAATATTTCAGGGTTACTTTGTACTAGACACTCTCATTACCTTGGACAAAATTGAGTTATATACTGAACCCTGGATCCAGACCTTGACCTTTTTATTTTTTTTCTCTTATTTCTACAATTTGATTTTCTGGGAATTATACATAACCTACATTGTTGTTCGATTATGCTCTGCGAACCCATTCTCCATTGGTTCCCAACATTCTTGTAATGGTAGGAAGATGTTCATTTTCGTAGACAAAATCTCAAAGATTTTGCAAATAAAAACCGGTTCATGTTATCCTATATTACTTATACATACCATTTTTAAATTTCCATAATGCCAAAATTCACTTTATAAGATCAATAATGAAAAGAAAACAAATTCACAAAGAATCCAAACCTATGATTACACGACATTGTTACTTAAAACTATAGATGAATCAACACTACCCTTTGATGAAGAGTTCACAATTAATAATCTTTATAATGCAAAGGATATAACTTCAAAATAGGTCATTATAATTAAAACCCACTTTAAATACACCTCCCAAACAAAGTTCTCAATAAGTAATATGGGGAACATTATGTATACTGGGAATATCTAATAATCCACTGATCCATGTGAGGCGAATTAATTTCGTTATAATCCACTCATCCATGTGAGGCCAATTAAACCAATGCTTTAGGTGAATTTAATAGCATACCTTTTAGAGAAAAACCTTCATACCTGACCTTCACAGCTCTTTATATTTAACAACATTTACCAAAATCCTTGTGCTCTAGAATGAAACAATAGTGTCAGCTCAATGCAATAGTAGCTGCAGTTAGTTGAAGTAAAGGCAAATGGTTTTGGCTCAAGGATGGGCGTCTTCCCTGTAGCGGCTTTACAGATAGTGAAAGCTATTCGTGAGCTAGCAACTCTGCAAACCAGAAACTTGGCTCTTCTCAAGGAATGGCTTGAATCTATCGAGGACAAATTACTTTTCCCTTGACCTCATGCTCTGATCTATCTCCTTTCGGCTATTCGTTCTCCTTCACAATCTGCTTTCCTCTCTCTGAAGAGTATCACATCTGTTAAGTATCATGTTAAAATCACAAGTAGAGCAAGGAATGAAAAACGATTGGAAACTCATGGGATTCTTAATAGCGAAAATCTTAGGATAAACAACTTTCTTAGAAAGAACTCATAAGTCTAACAACTTTGTAGAAATATCTAGGATTAACAACTTTCTAGAATAGACTCACAAGTAACTGGGAGACTATCTCAATCTACATGAAAGATTATATTTTAACAAAGATATTGATTTTGAATGCTTTCTCAGGTGGCAGAGTGCTCTTCTTTGGGGGAAATTTCTCACGACAGCAGTGGTTGCTATGGTGCTGAAGGCATTCATAAATTATTGTGAAAGTGGTAACCGTGGCCTCTTTGGAAATGGTGGGCTGATATTGTTTGATGTGAGTTCTGTGAAGTTCAAGTATCGGTTTATTGATCTGCTTCCTGTAGTCATACTTGGTGTTATGAGAGCAGTATTGGGAGCTGTCTTCAACTACCTTCTTGAGAAGACTATTGAGCTACTTCCAGCGGGTCTCTTCATACCCATAATTTCAATGGGTTTTGCGTATGGGCGTTCTCTTGGAGAGCTGATTGGATCCTTCACAGACATTGATCAGGGGCTTTATGTTGTGCTTGGTGCAGTTTCCTTTCTTGGAGGCTCAATGAGGATGACAGTTTCATTATGTGTTATTCTTTTGGAGCTAACAAATAACCTTTCATTACTCCCTTTTATTATGTTGGTACTATTAATATCGAAGACAATAGTTGATTCCCTCAACAGCAGTGTGTATGACAAGATTGTGCACTTGAAGGGACCTAACTGCTGGTGATGTTGTTAGAGGTCCATTGGTAACCTTGTCTGGAATAGAGAAAGTTGGAAACATTGTCCAGATTTTGATGAATACTAAACACAATGGCTTCCCAGTCATAGATGAACCTCCACTATTAGAAAAACCATTCTTCCATGGCCTTTCCCTCAGGTCACATTTGTTGGTTTTGCTGAAGAGGAAAGAGTTTCAACCTTCACAGTTTATTCTTTCTGGAGAATTAATGGAGAAATTCTCTTTTGTGGACTTTGCGAAACAGGGTTCAGGCAGAGGACTGAAGATTGAAGACATGGAAATAAGTGAAGAGGAACGGGAAATGTACGTTGATTTACATCCATTCTGCAATACCTTAGCGTACACTGTTGTGGAGACCTCATCATTGACAAAGGCATTTTCCCTTTTCCAGCATCTAGGCTTGCGGCATCTCTGTGTAGTGCCTAAAGAATCAGGGGTAAGTGTTTACTGATAGAATTACCAGACATTCTATAGTCTTTGTCACTCTTTCAGCTTATCAACAATATCACATGTTTTTACACATTCTATCCCGATCTTTCAAAAGAACTATGTTAAGTACAACTACAAATATGTTTGAACACCCTTAATGGCATACACTAAGCATCACTGGTAGCTTTGCGTTAGAATTCATTAACTATTGCTCATTTTTGTCCATGCCATTACAATTTAATAATTTTCTATAGCGTGTACTCATTCTTGTTTCCCTTCTTTTGCAAAGATTTCCAATTGTTGGGATACTAACTCAGTATGACTTTATGCCTGCCCATATCTTTGGCCTTCATCCTTATCTTGAAGAAAGGAAACCAAATAGGTTCGGAGCATAGCCATCTCTATTAAAACAGCAGTCAAGCAACTTCTAACTAAAAAAATTGAAGAGCTGTGAAGAGAAAATTGTGTCAGATGTAATATCATTACGGAAAACATTTTTTGAGGATACATTTTGCATAATTTAAGCCTCGAGTTTGCTAAGATGATAGGTTTTCAGAGAGAGAACTTGTAATATTATTCTAGAAAGTGTTGCAATCTTTTATGTAAAGCATAAAGAAGCATACAATTCAACTGAAATGTACCTAGAAAAAACTTCAAGTAGTACTTAAATCGATGTAACAATTTGGTCAATCTTTTCAATACAAAATTAAGTAGAGGGCAAATTTCTAAAACAAAAAATGATGTAATGTTTTGAAATATTATTTTATTAATAAGCTTTTTATTGAAGTATAGCAGTCTGAACATTAATTTTACAATCAAACTTGAGAATTTGATGGAAAATAACCAATTGGTAGATAAACAACCTATAAAATTTTACATTGTCCATGTTATTGCACAGTGTTGATATATAGGCCCTAATTTGAAATTGGCCAGTCTAAAATGTGGCAGTCTTCTCTTACTTCAGATGGATCTGGGCACCTGGATCCTAACTCCTGGAAACTAATAATAATCTATTCTTCATAAGTTCTAGGATTTACAGAGCATCCTGAGGCTGACGTTAACTCTGTTTCTTCACAGTGGCACTGGCATTCATTCATAGAAATCTTTTGAAGGTGCATCATTGTAGTGATATTCTGGTTGTTTTACAGTTTTCATTGAAGAAAAACTGAAGTTGATTAGAGATTATTTGCTTTCAAATGGTTGGGTTTTGGATATGATCATCCAGCCTGATAAAAGCACAGGAAATTAAGATTGAAATTCATTAAACCTCAACGAATTTCATGTGAAGGAGGTTATTACTAAAAGTATTCACTGCTAATCATACATCTTCTATCTCAATGTGTTTTCAAAATAGTGGACAAAGTTGGTTACCTTTAATAAGCTCTTGAAGTGATTAACAACTCCGGTCTGCCCATGGGTGTTGAAACACTATTTTCAATTGCAACGTTTTGTTTGGAAAACAATCTGAGGGATTCCCCGCACTACCTTTTTCTGAACAACGGTATTTCTCTGAGGGCAGTGAGCACATTCATCAGCTGACACATGTTCTGAGTGGTTTTGTTAATACGGCCTTTCCCCGGCGTGTAAAGTTCGGTAAGAAAGGACCGTGGGATTTTGCCAACAACTGTCCGATTGGATTGGCAGGCTTTCAATAGATGCACTGATCTCCATGCTTGGAACGAAAGGGGGAAACAAGTTACTCCTGAAGAATTCATATAGAGTCCCATCCATTCGTACAGACCTCAGTTGACTAGACTGTACAATCTTGATGCACGGAAGATATTGGTGGCAGACGTAGGACCAATTGGATCAGCGAAGTAATTAATGAAATTTACTGCGGTTGGTAAATGTAGGTGAAAATTTTATTTTTATTATTTACGGGAGTTGTTTTTTCTTATGATACAAGTAAAATGTAATGTTACTTCTTTTTTTATACATATGTAATGTAATACGCAGCAGCGCGTATGTAAGAAGTGAAAATAATTTTTTTTTTACACACAACAGTGTCAATTTGCAAGGAGAGACAGAGTGAAATTTTTTGGAACTGCATCTGAAGTGTTCTTGTGTTAATCCCTCTGTTAGAGGAAGACCTTTTTTTTGTAACAGTCATCATTGTTAATGAATACAAGTTTCTTTGTGCATGTGTAAAACTCTGTCATCCTGAAAACATTTTTTAATTTCTCTGTGTTAAGAAACAAAGCATTATTCTCTGTTCATTTTTTTTTGTTTTGGAATTATCAGAAATTCCCAACATGGTATCAGAGCTTGTCCAGGCTCTTTGAAGGTGTCAGAGAAGTTGAAGGAAGGATTTCTTATTGCAGCAGCTTCTCCAGCAAAGTGAAGACTCAGTCAAGAAAGAATCCAAGGTATTTCTCAAGTTAGTTTTTTGTGTTACTGTTGAGGACAGTCAGTTATTTTAAATACACAGTCAAGTATTTTGAAGCATAGTTAAGAGTGCAAGAATGGCTGGAGCTAGCACTAGCATGGGTATCTGTAATACTCAGCTCCCACAATTTAATGGAAAAAACTATGACTATTGGGCAATAACTATGAGAGCTTTACTTGCTTCCCAAGACTTATGGGAATTTGTTGAGGATGGTTTTGAAGAACCAGTAGATGAAAATGAGTTTAATAATTTAACTCAGGCAGAGAAAGATCTGTTGAAGAGCAATAAGAAGAAGGATTTTAAAGCCCTCTACTTTTTGTATCAAGCAGTGCATGAGAGTGTGTTTCCAAGGATAGCAATAGCTAAGAGATCCAAAGAAGCATGGAAAACTCTCAAGATAGCCTATCAAGGCATGGAGAAAGTGAAGACAACAAAACTACAGTTGCTAAGGAGAGATTTTGAGACTCTCTGCATGAAGGAGTCAGATAATATTGACTCATTATTCACACATGTGATTGGTCTGGTCACACAGATAAGGTCTCATGGAGAGATTCTTGAAGAAAGGAGGATTGTGGAGAAACTATTGAGGATCCTACCCTCAAGGTTCGATGTGATTGTCACCACCATAGAAGAGACAAAGGATCTCACAAACTTCTCAGTTGATGAACTACATGCATCACTGATAACACATGAGCAGAGATTGAGTAGAAATGAAAACTCATCTCTAGAGCATGCCTTTAAGACCTAGATGTTCTTTGAAAGAGGAAGAAGTAAAGGCAGAGGAAACAAGAGAGGAAGAGGCAGAAGCCAAAACAGAGGTGGAAGAAACAGTCCAACAAATGCTCAAGGAAGAGGCAGCAATCCAAATCAGAACCAAGGCCAAGGCAACAGCCAACAAAGTGGACAAAATCATGCTCAAGGACAAAGGTATGATAAATCTAATGTCCAATGTCACTATTGTAAAAAATATGGCATTATGCAAATGAATGTAGGAAGAAGCAGCATGATATGAGTAATAGAACTAGTGCAAATTTCACTAGAGAAAATATCAGCCAGGAAAATTTGTTTTTAGCCTATAATATGACTGAAGAAAGGAGTGAAGATGTATGGTTTCTAGACTCCGGTTGCAGTAACCATATGAGAGGAAACATAGCCATGTTTTCTATGTTAGATTAGAGTGTGAAGTCACAAGTCACATTAGGGACTGATAATAAAGTTTCTGTTATGGGAAAAGGAAAAGTAAATTTCTTAACAAAGAAAGGTGAAAAGAAAACCATATCAGATTTTTATTATGTTCCTGGAATGAAATGTAATCTCATAAGTATTGGATAGCTTATTCAAAAGGGGTACAACGTTTTCTTTGTGGATGATGTATGCACCATCATGGATAAAACACCCAGCAAACAATGTATTGTTGAAGTGAAGATGACAAGGAACATGATGTTCCCTCTTAGAATGAAAGCATATTTAAAAAATGGAGAAGAAATAGCAGCAGTGACAAAAGAGGCTTTCCAAAGCGAACCAAAAGATGAAAATTGGTTGTGCCACTAGAGATTTGGACATCTCAACTTTGGAGGTCTTAACTTGTTAAATAGAAAAGGAATGGTAAGAGGATTACCATTGATAGAGAAACCAGATAGACTTGTGAAGGTTGTATCTTGGGGAAACAACACAGAGAAAGTTTTCCATCTGGGAAAAGCATAAGGGCAAAATCACCCTTAGAGATTGTCCACTCAGATTTATGTGGACCGATGCAAACTCCATCACTTGCAAGCAGCCACTATATGCTAACATTTATTGATGATTTTACTAGAAAAACTTGGGTTTATTTCCTGAAGAACAAAAGTGAAGTGTTTGAAAGATTTTGCAATTTCAAAGCACTTGTAGAAAACCAAAGTGGGTTGCATATCAAAGTTCTAAGAACTGATAGAGGAGGTGAGTATATCTCCAAAGAATTTCTACATTTTTGTAGAGAAAATGGAATTCATAAGCAATTTACCACTAGGTACACTCTGCAGCAAAATGGAGTTTCCGAAAGAAAGAATAGGACAATCATGGATATGGCGAGGAGCATGTTAAAGGCAAAGCATTTGCCAAATGATTATTGGGCTGAAGCTGTACACTGTGCAGCGTACATTTTGAATAGATGCCCTACAAAAGTAGTCATGAACAGAGTGCCGGAAGAAGCATGGAGTGGGACAAAGCAAGGAGTCACCCACATGAAAGTTTTTGGATGTGTGGCTTATGCACACATTCCAGATCAACTAAGGAAGAAGTTGGACAGCAAAGGGGAGAAATATATTTTCATTAGATATAGTGAGGAATCCAAATCTTATAGGTTGTATAACCCATCCACCAAGAAGCTTATTGTGAGTAGAGATGTTCAGTTCATTGAGGAGGAAGCTTGGGATGGAAGCATAGAGAAAAAAGTGAATGTTAAAAACTCTTTGTCACATGATGAAGATGATGAGGAGATGGCTGAAATACATCCCCAAATAGCAGCACCAACACAAGGGCAGCAAGAGACACCCTTGAGGAGAAATGAAAGTGCTTCTCCAAGCACACCACAAGGAGGAAATTCAAGTGCTTCTTCAAGCACTTGTACACCAAATGAAAGAGGTAAGAAGTTCAGAAATTTAAGTGACATTTATGAACAAGAGGCAGCAAATGAAGGTATGAACTCTTTGTTTGCTTTATATTGTCATGTTGATGGCCCTGTTCATTTCGAAGAAGCAATTAAGGATAGGAAATGGATAGAAGCTATGGATGAGGAGATGAAAGCCATAGAAAGAAACAAGACATGGGATTTAGTTGAACTACCAAAAGGAAAGGAAGTCATTGGAGTTAAATGGGTCTACAAGACCAAGAGTAATGCTGAAGGCAAAATAGAAAGACACAAGGCAAGACTTGTTGTCAAAGGATATAAGCAGTGGCATGGGAGAGACTATGAGGAAACTTTCGCACCGGTTGCCAAAATGGAAACCGTGAGAGCAGTGCTATCCATAGCAGCACAAAACAAGTGGAAAGTTTACCAAATGGACGTGATGTCAGCATTCCTAAATGGAGTGTTAATGGAAGAGGTTTACATTGAGCAATCTCTAGGCTATGAAAAGAAACAACAAGAGCACAAAGTGTGCAGATTGAAGAAATCTCTTTATGGGCTGAAGCAAGCACCAAAAGCATGGTACAATAGGATAGATTCCTATCTACTGGAAAATGGATTTGAAAAGTGTGAGGGAGAACCCACCCTCTACATCAAAGAAAATGATGGTAAATTACTAATTGTTGTGTTATATGTTGATGATGTTATTTTCACAGGTAATGATGATTACCTTATTGAAAATTTCAAAATAGTCATGAAAGAAGAATTTGAAATGACTGACATGGGTTTGCTAAGATACTTCTTAGGAATAGAAGTAGAACAAAATGGAAATGGGATTTTTATCTCACAAGCGAAATATGTTAATGAAGTGTTGGAAAGATTTAATATGCAGGAGAGCAAAGCAGCAATCACTCCCACAGTGATGGGATTAAAACTCAGCAAAGAGGACAACAACAAGGATTTGATCCTGTTTGGACAAGAGCATAGTTGGCACCCTCATGTATTTGACTGCAATTAGGCCGGATATAATGCATGCTATTAGTTTGATTTCCATATTCATGGAGAGGCCAAAAGAAGCACATTGGCAAGCAACAAAAAGGATTCTGAGGTATGTTAAAGGTACTAAAAGGTTTGACATTTTATATACTGCTTTAGAATGTTCAGATTTAATTGGATACACTGATAGTGATTGGGGTGGAAGTGTAGATGATCGGAAAAGCACATCCAGTTATATTTTTCACATGGGTTCATGGGCTTCTAAAAAACAGCCTATTGTAGCATTGTCTACAGCAGAAGCAGAATATGTGGCAGCTACAGCAGCAACGTGTCAAGCAATTTGGATGAGAAGGATGTTAAAGAGTTTATGCCAAGAGCAAGCAAAAGGAACTGTGATTTTTTGTGACAATAGCTCAGCTATTGCATTATCCAAAAATTCTGTGTTTCATAAGAGAACGAAACACATTGACACAAAGTTTCATTACATCAGGGAATTAGTAAATAATGGAGAAATTGTTTTACAACACTGCAGAACTCAGGAGCAGGTTGTAGATATTTTGACCAAACCATTGGGGCAGAAAAGTTTTGAGTTTTTGAGGAAATGTCTGGGTATGACTGATAACCCAGCAATTGAAATTAAAGGGGAGTGTTGAAACATTATTTTCAACTGCAGCGTTTTGTTTGGAAAACCGTCTGAGGATTCCCCACATTGCCTTTTGCTGAACAGTGGTATTTCTCCTAGGGCAGCGAGCACATTCATCAGTTGACACGTTTTCTGAGTGGTTTTGTTAATACAGCCTTTCCCCAGCGCATAAAGTTTGGTAAGAAAGGACCATGGGATTTTTCTGACAACCGTCCGATTGGCTTGGCAGGCTTTCAATGGATGCACTGATCTCCATGCTTGGAACGGAAGGGGGAAACAAGTTACTCCTGAAGAATTCGTACAGAGTCCCATCCATTCATACAGACCTCAGTTGACTAAACTGTACAATCTTGATGCATGGAAGATATTGGTGGCAGATGTAGGACGAATTGGATCAGCAAAGTAATTAATGAAATTTACTGCGGTTGGTAAATGTAGGTGAAAATTTTATTTTTATTATTTACAGTAGTCGTTTTTTCTTATGATACAAGTAAAATGTAATGTTAATTTTTTTTTATACATATGTAATGTAATACGCAGCAGCGTGTATGTAGGAAGTGAAAATAAAATTTAAGAAAAAAAAAATTACACACAACAGTGTTAATTTGCAAGGAGAGACAGAGTGAAATTTTTTGGAACTGCATCTAAAGCGTTCTTGTGTTAATCCCTCTGTTAGAGGAAGACCTTTTTTTTTGTAACAGTCAACATTGTTAATGAATACAAGTTTCTTTATGCATGTGTAAAACTCTGTCATCCCGAAAACAATTTTTAGTTTCTCCGTGTTGAAACAGAGCATTATTCTCTGTTCATTTTTTTTTCTTTTGGAATTATCAGAAATTCCCAACAATGGACTACTAATGATCCAATCAATTCTTTAAAATGATAAATACTTCTGTTGAAAATTCTCCTTAGTAAAAATTCTGTCAAAAAGGATGTAGAGTACTAAGTGCCCCAGCCTAAGCTCCGGAACTAAGAGCCCACAAGAGAGGATTATATGACACATTCCGCAAATTCAAATTCACTTACACTATTTTACTTCGTGCAGAAAGGGCTTACTCTTATTCTCATTTCATTTGGAACACGTGCAAAGCATCATAGCTAAATACTCTAAAATGATTAAGATAAGTTTTTTTCTTAATATTTAGAATGTTCTTTTCTCGTAAACATAATAAAAAATATTTTTTCAACTTTTTCAATATTTTCTTATTTTCATAATTTTATTTAATCATTTATTAAATATATATCATAAAAAATCAATTTATGGATCTTAATTTTTTTTTTTTCTTTTAGAATATTTTCACTTATATTACGTCTTTTTGGCAAAAATCAATGGACGATTTCTTTCTCACTAGAAATCAAGAACACAAATTAAAAACAATTCATAAAAGAGAGATTTTATAAAATCCTCTCTTACCTCAAATGCATAATAATGCCCCCCATATAGAGTAGCTAACTATTCAACTAGATGATAAAAATGTCTATATAAATTTACAATTCACATTAATTATTTATATTGAAAATAATAATCCATTAGAACACTAATATTTATTGATTAATTTCATCTTAGCTTTTAAGTAATCAATTTTTTACAATTAATTATAACATAGAGAATTTTAAAATAATTTTATAATTATTTAGCAATTTGTTTTTAGCATTCTGATCTTATTTCTTACTCTAGCTTTAACAATCTCTTAAATTCATGGATATTTAATCATTATTTCTTGTGGATTTTTTTCAGCCAATTCATGGATATTTAAGCATTATTTCTTGTAGATTTTTTTCATACATATGACAACTAGTTAGCAAAAATGGATTGAACCTCTCTTTCTTATTAAGAATTAAAAAAACACTATAAATTTTTATGAGAGAGATTTCATTAAATTTTTGTTGCCTCATATACATAATAATATTCTATATAGTCAAATAAAAACTCTAAAAATATTTACAGAAATTTACAAATAACACTAACTATTTAAATTTAAAATAATAATACATTAAAACATTGACATTTTTCTCATTAAATTTATTATTAACTCTATCTAACCAATTCTTTACTATCAATAATAACAACAAATTAAAAAAATATTAATATAATTGCATGGTTTTGGAAATTTAACTCTATCTAACCAATTCTTTACTATCAATAATAACAACAAATTAAAAAAATATTAATATAATTGCATTGTTTATTCAAAACCGCTAAAATAATTTCACTAGGCTATTAGTGATTCCATTGCCTATTAGAATGGTGGTTAGTTCTTTAAAATCAAAAAATGTAATGCATTTTCAATAGTGTAAATATGAAGCTTGTTTAGAAAAACAAGTCCAAAGAAAGAACGTTAGTCCAACATCATTTTATATGTTGGCAATAACTCTCCTTTAATTGTATGAAATAATTAATATAAGTTCACTTTGATGATATGAAACAACTAATATATGTTTATATAAACTAAATCGATATTAAAAAAATAATTAAGACAAAAAAATTTGAATTCCATATATTATAAAAAGCTTCAACTCTTCCGCTTGGAATTCTGAATCGAAAATATAATAAAATTTGAATTTTATTTTGCATAAAGCAATTGGATCAACTAGATTAACCATTAACTTAACAAAACTTGGTAAATTTAACTCTTAACATATTGTTAAATTAATATCACACTTGGTTTTTCCAAACCCAGAACAATTAGTAAAACCACGTCATATAATAATAAAAGCAGAGTGTAAATTTAATAATTATGCAAAAATTGATAGCTTTATCTCTAAGAATAATTCAATCCTTGAAATCTTTTTGTTAAATGTTTCAATGAAGCTTGACCAAAATAAAATGTCATTGATCATTGGAAGACATATTTGCCATCTAAAGAAAGCATTCCTTGCAATGGCTACCATGTTTTTCTGTTATGTTTTTCCAGAAGATCTTTCCAAGCTCAGAAGTCGTTTTAAAAAGATTTCCTTATGGATATATTAAGGGGATATGGGTAGACTAAGTGTAATGGTTTGCAGAGAGAGAGCACTTCTGAGAAGGAAACCCAACAGAGCAATTTCCTGCTTTTTAAATCTTGAAACCTTTACATACACCACTTTGACGTTGTCTAAGGGAAGGATCAAGTTTGCCACCTCTAAGTCTGCCCTCGTCAATCTCCTCCATAATAAAGAGAAAATGTCAAGTGAGTATTTACCTTACTATAAAGGCCACACAAGTATTTACCTCATTATTACTTTCTATAAGAGTTTTTCTATGGGAGTTCTTCCGGGTAGTAGAAATGACTAAGAACTGTGAGAGAAGTCACATTGGTAGTGAACTCATGAAGCACGATTATTTTGAAGTGCCTTGATCTCCAAGGTAGCTGTAGGCAGGTCACTGTCAATGATGTAATTCTTGTAAAATACAAATATTTGAGATTTTTAGCAGAAGTCTTCAAAGTATTTAGCGGATAACAACATGTCATTGTTAAATTTTCAAGAACAAGGCATTTCACTACAAGTCGTTTAACCATGTGATCAGTAATAAAGACAAATTATAAAAAGCAAGTTATAAAGTATCTAAAACTGCAAAAAAGAGAGATATTTGTGTCAAATGAAATCTCTTAAGCTTTAAAAATGTCAGGCAGTTGCCACGAAAAACGAAAGTTGGAAGATTCACTGATCATTCAAGTGTGCTTTGTTCCACTTCTTTTTAAGGAGGAAAAAATGACCCACTCGACAACATTATGCCATCGTTCATTTTATTCCGAAATGACACTGAAACCCCAAAATAGAAAATAATATTATCAATTAATTTGGTTGTAAATTTAACCCTGGAAAAGTTCAAAGGGAATATTATTCAAAAATGACACTCAAACCCCCGAAAATTTCAAGTTGAAAAAAATGATTGAAAATAATATTATCAATTAATTTGCTTGTAAATTTAAGACACGGCTATCTATGGGAGACCACAGAACATGTGCCATGGAACCATCCTATCTAAATAGTCAATGGTTCTATATTCTTTGTCGCGATTTATGAACTTCCTGTGTTCAGCGCCGCTGTTACTCTTCACCCCCTAGAAACATAGACCTAGTTAATTCCCTAGTGTATTAATGGGCTTATAGGGTTGGAAATATTGGTGGCCGTGGATAAGACTGGACCGCAATGATGAACGAAGTGCCGACTTTCTCTTGTCACCTCGTCTGCCACGGTTACCCACCAAAATACCAACACTTGGCACCAGGTATAACATTAAATGCCTTGCACACTAACATGTGGATTACAAAGTAACCATTCACACATTATTTTGTGAAGCGTTTAATACTCTGGTGTTGTGTGTTGCTGAGTACTTGTTCCAGAAAAGACATGATGAAACCTAGAACCGGAAATCAAGCGAATGATGGTTACCGAGTTTTAATGTATAAAATTCATTTCAAAAGATTAACCAGGGTCCAGCGTAATATAAAGCGTTGCTGTTTTTAGTACAAAAGTAATATAAAATAAATTATTATAAAAGAAAAAGTTATCAATAATTATTTATTAATTGTAATAATAAAATATTATTATTTTTAAAAATAAGAATAATGTAAAATAGTTTTTAAGTATATTTTAATTTACAGAATTCTAATTTTTGTATTATTAAAAATTAAAAAAAATTGATATTAATTAAATTAATTATAAAAAATACTCTAAAAATATTATTTTATCTATAAATTTAACTACATGATTTTAGTATATTTATTTTTAAATATTATAATATAAATAATAATCATTATAATGTAATAAAATAAATCAAAATTTAATTGTTATGTAATATGATGATATTTTAATGGAGTTATTGAGATAGAAGCATTGCTATGTAAACTCAATAAATTATCTTATTCACATAGCTAAATGATATATTGATTAAACTTGTAAATTTATATATTATTTAGTTGGTTTGTATAAATAGTTAGGAAGAAGGTACAAATTCTGCACTAATCAATTTAAATTTTTCTATAAAACATTATCTCTTCACAACTTCGTAATAAAGTTAATAAAAGATAAACACCTCAATCCATAATTATAAAATAAAATGTTTATAAAATATTTTGACTCAAATGAGTTGTGTTTATTTTTAGATATGTGATATTGATAACCTGTTGTATTGACCCCTAATATTATAACAAAGTCTATGTACAAGTGAAAAGTCACCCTAGCAAAGCCAAAGTAAATTTTCAAGGTTAAGAATATTGTTACATATATAAGTTTGATTCCTATATTAATTTTTTTTATAATTCATAATAATAATAATTGAAAATCAAATTATACTTTAGTTGATTTTTATTTTTTCTTAACCTTAACAATGTAAAATGTATTATAAGTGTTTCTACACATAATTTAATTTATATAATTGTATTACTTAATAAACTGTTAACTATATCTAGAAAAAAGTTATATTAACTACACTCTTTCATTAACTCTTTTTTTTTAATATTGTAGAAACCTATCATAATTCAAAATATCAATCATTAAAATTTTTCTTTAAATGTTTATGAAATAATTATACATAAAATAAATTTAAAACTTCAATATTGTAGTAATGGTTCACAAGTTCCATTCATCCCTTTCTATATACTCTTAGTGTAATGTGTGAGTTGAAAAGTTGTAATGCTTTCTCGAATTTGCATTACCTTTGAAATGATTGGGAAGATCCTTGTTGGGTTATGCCCTTTATCAATTCATGTTGAAAAAAAACTAATCTTATAATCCCCAAAAAGTTGTAAGGTCACAAGAATCCCTTGAAATCAATTATACAGAACTACAGAGACCTTGGAAAAAATTGAACATAAGATTGATCAAGTACCTGATAATTTCCAAAAAGGAACTTAATGTAAGGAAAATGTTTAATGGTCACAAGAATCCCTTGAAATCCATTATACAGGACTACAAAGGCCTTGGAAAAAATTGAACACGAGATCTATCAAGTACCTTATAATTTGCTGATAATTTCCACAAGGGCACATTTAATATGAGGAAATTGTTTAATGTTTACTCTAATACACTCTTACACATAAAGGAACATAAGAGTGATTTAATGCACATATCCATTCTTCCCACTTGGAACACTAAGATAGAAGAAAATACCATTGGTAATTTTTTATTTATTAAATTCAGGAGTCTTTTACGGAGGCAGGGGAATTGGACGACCAAAAGCCGTCAAACCAAAAAAAAAATCAAAAAATCTTGTAGAGGCAGTGTGTGAATCATGTTTTTGATGGTGAAAATAGATTCAACATCATCAAAAACTTCTGTGGCACCTAAAATTTTAAACTTTTGGGGCACTTAAAATTTTAAAGTTTAACAACTGTAATTTGGATTTACAAAAATCACTGCCATATTTTCTCAAAATATAGCTGGAATTTCCATGACTTTCAAGACAAAAAACAATCTCATTGAATTATGGCTTAAATTTATAGAAAACATACATAATGAATTCTCAAATATCAATAAAACTTGAGCATACTTGTGGCAGAGATACTTTCTGTATTATGATTAGAAATTCCAACAGCCATAAATTTACAGAGAATAAATCAATTCAAATTGTAGGGATTAATTAACTAACTATTCCAACAGCCATAAATTTACAGAGAATAAATCAATTCAAATTGTAGGGATTAATTAACTAATGATTATGGTTGATAGAAAAATTATCAATTTAATTTAATCATTGACTATCTCACATTAAACTAACCATAATAATCTATTTCTCCATTAATTCCAAGTCAATACACATTTTCCATTAATGAAAATTTGAATATAGGATTTAAGTTTTAGCGATCACTATATAGCTTTGATGAAATATGAAGATCGAGAGTAGTGAATCTAGTTTTGAGGTTATTTGAGATTGATTATACATATTCATCACCAATAAAAAATTATATAATTTGTTTGTAAAAAAAATATTATTTATTTTTTTATTTCAAAAAAATTGTTTTAATATAAATTTGTAAGAAATATATGAAAATTTTATAATATTTTTTTAGTTTTAATAGAACCTAAAAAAATTCAGCATAAACTAAAAACAATATAACATAATAAATAACAATTTGCTTTGATTCTACATATAAACAATTTTCAATATTTTTTATGTATTAATTGAAGTTCCATTTTGCTATATCTCTTTGTTTTTTTGTTTTGTTTTTTTTGTTTTATATATAATTTGTATTTCATTTCGTTCATTCATAAATACGAATCACCATTTGTAAAATATACTCCTTACTTCGTATGGCTAAGGAGTAACTTAGGACATGTTGATGGAGAGAAAACACCTTGGATTCTTATTCTTATGCATGCTCTGCTTTTACAATAGTAATGGTTTCAGTAGATGCGAGGAGAGAGTATGAAAATTTTGTTTGAGCTTTTGTTCATAAAATATGAATTCAACATTATTTTTGTAGGCCACAATCATGGATGGAAATGATCTTATAGAATCTCCAATGTAAAATATAACATTACAAATGGAGCATGTAAACTTGAGAAAGATAAATAAACTCTAATGTATATAGCTATTGGTGATAGTGGCAACCTAGAATGCCTCGCTCGGCTCTTCAGAGAGCAACAACCTACATACTTTAGCTTTCCATGAGGCTAGTTATGGTCATGATATGCTAGTGATAAAGAATCTTCCTGCCCCCTAGAACCCATGTCAATGAAAATGATGAATTGAAAGAGGAAGATAATGAAGTGAAATGGTGACTGACACTTCTATTGAAGCTACATAGCAATATAAAGCAATTGAATTTTGCTATGAGTGCAATGGTCATGTTGGACAACCATGCAGAAAAAAAATCTAAGAAAACAAATAATTTTTCAGGAAGGAATGAAGAGGTTGAGGTTGATAAGAAGTCTAAAGCTGAAAACAATGATGAGGTATCTAAGAAGCTAGTTAGAAATAAGCTCTCAAGGAGGAGACTATTCTAAGCAAATTGAACACAATGAGAATCCATGATGAGCCTAGCCCTTCTTTCAAGGTGCTCTTGAAGACTAAATATACTCTTAAACAACTAGAATCTACATGAAATCTTCCAAATTTTCTCCATCAAAAAGCATGGATGCTTATTTTGAAGTTCATTCCAAGGGCATTGGAAAAGGATTTGAAAAAGAAGCAACTACAAATAAATGCTATTATTTGGATTTGCGCAATATGAAAATTGTTAGTTTATTCTTCCAAACTTGCTAGAGAATGGTGAAAATAGAGTCTATAATGCATTTTGTTCAAAAAACTATTTTATACAAACATGCAGACATAAGAATTCAAGGTAGAGTCAACAAAGAAGAACACTCAGCTAGTTGAACATAGGTTTTCTGTAACTTGGCACATTGAACTTACTATACTTATATTTGATTCACTTGATTGTTATATAAGTATACTAATCCCCCAAGCATAGATAAAAGGCTCAATGGTCAATTCTACATTTTGTGCATTAGGACATGCAAGAGTACATGCATGGGGGAGATCTATCAATTGGCCCTCTTCTTGACTTTTCATCCCATTCCTATACATGTTTACTATACCTCTTATCACATTTTCTTATACTTGTGACGCTAAGTATCATCATAGGCTTATAGAGGTATACAATTTTTTACTATCATAATTTCCTTGGTTTTTGATGAGTAAGACAGGTTTGAACTAATACCACTAATGATGGTTATGCTTAATTTAATTCATGTAGCTCTTATCCACTTATGGTAACCAACCTCTAAGGTTGTCATATCTACACAACTTTAGGTGAAACTCTAGAACACATATATTGTTTATGACTCCAGAATATGGATCCTTGTTGTTCAGAATCCAGGTCATTCCTACAAGCCTCTAGCTCACAAAAAGTGTCTCACTCAAATTATGCCAAGCATAAATGAGTAACGATATTCACACATGACTTTTGGATTTATGAGGATGAATTCAGGGATTTTCTGATAGGGGTTTTGTGCAGAATGTGCCAATTATGTGACGTACGAGTAGATTTCCTAGAAAATGTGTGATTTGGGAGTTATGGGCATTTGTTTAAATGATATTTTCTCTGTTGCAATCATATTCCAAACCACATCTCAAACAAAGCACCCAATTATCAAGGAGATAAAATCAAGCTATTTCTAGATGGTTTTACGTTATAGAAATAATTTGTAATCAGATCTTGAGTTGTCTCTTCAACCAAGATCCACCAAAAGTGGAATAAAAAATATCTTGTAAGTTGTTCATAGTTTGATAGTTTTGATTTGGGTGAATTGGTTTCAATTCACCCCATTTCCTCTCTATAGAAATACATGGACAAAGAACATAGAGAAGGAGGAGAGAGGGGAATATAGTATCAAATCGCCATCATATCATTTGATTGTTGTATTGTTGAACTTTAATTCCATCAATAAAAGAGAGACCAAGCTCATGTTCTAAGAAAAATATGTGTAGGCATGATCGTTCCTTAGTGCTATAGTTCACATGTAAGGTGAAGCTAATTAGGAGAGTGCCTCAACTTAGCCAATGTTGCAATTTAGTTCCTCAATTTAGTATGGATAAGTATAATTAGTTTCCAATCCATTTTA
Organism: Pinus tabuliformis; assembly: GCA_031772625.1. Classification (NCBI taxonomy): domain Eukaryota; kingdom Viridiplantae; phylum Streptophyta; class Pinopsida; order Pinales; family Pinaceae; genus Pinus; species Pinus tabuliformis. Next base: position 1,488,854,228 of record CM062816.1, on the reverse strand, counting down.
TTTGAATTTCATAAGTACTTTGATTGTAAAATCAATTATTTTTGTTTCTATTCAATTGTTGTTGTTTTGCTTCATTAAATTGCATCCTTTATTTCATGTGCTTTATGTGTTAATAATTGGCCATGAATGAGACAAGCTAAGTAAACTAGCAAAAAAGGCTTAAAGCCCTTATGTTGTTTGGTATTGATCTCAAAATATGAATTTATAATACATCAATGGACATTCCAGATCTTCTAGATCTAGATCTAGATCACACTGACAACTCACTAGTGGATCATCAAAACACCTCATCAAGATAAGAATGAAAAATCTATTCTCAAATTGTGATTGTTTATGGACTCATAGTCTTACTATGTAACTATCAATCAATGCTAAGAGATATCTTAGTGAATTCTTAGTTCATGTCTCTATTTTCATTTTTATGAAGGAATATTTTAGGGGTTAATATTTGCAAATGGGATAATTTTCCATGTTTTTTCCAAAACAAAATCACCAATTTCTATTTTTTCTAAAAATGATTAAAAATTAATTTATCTTAGAATTTTCCAAAAAATTATAGAGATTATATAAAATCATTTGAAATTTGATTTTTTTTACAAAAATATCACCAATCATTTTACAATTTATGTTATTAGGGACTGACAATATTTGCCAAGGTTTTTAAATTTTAAGATAAATTTTCATCCTTAAAATTTTCCATAATTTATATAAAATATTTACAATCTTTCTTTTAAATTATTTTTATACTTTCATTTATCACACTCTTTCAAATTTAACAGAAATTAATATTTCCTCTTTCAAATTTAACAGAAATTAATATTCCCGTTGAAAATTAGAGATTAAAACTACTTCACACTTCATTGCAATCACATTTGAAAATTAACACAATGTGAGATCCTCCTCTAAAGTATTTTCATAGCCATTGTTCTAATGAGCCAGATATCTTTGTAGTCTAATCATTTATGCTTAAAGTGGTTCCCATTACTAGTGTGTTGCAGGCATGCTTACTTGTATTAAGATCTAATGAATTGGATGGCCAATTGTTGTATGAACTTTTTGACTTTATGGGAAGAGTGGAAGATTATGACCAGTGCCTTCGTAAAGTAAGAATTCTCACAAATGTCATTAAGTGATAAATCCTTGTAATGTTTAGTTTGCATTTCTTAAAATAAGATATAGTTTTAGATATAATTTTCCAACCTCTCATGACTTTAAAAACTCTTATATTGATAATTAAAATATAATAAAATTTGAATCATAGAAAACTTGAGGGAAAAAAACCATAAAACCTAACAATAATGCATTATTATGTACGGAGAATTGGAAAGTGTTAAAGTAAGTTATGCATTTATTATTATTATGTACGAAGAATGGGAAAGTGTTAAAGTAAGTTATGCATTTTAGCGACCACGGCGTATAAAATATATTTAAATGCATTATAATTAATGAAGAATAGGAAGGTGTTAAAGTAAGTTATGTATTCTAATAACCATGGTGTATAAAACATTAAAATAAATATGTAACTAAAAGTAATATGTAATATATATATATATATATATATATATAGATAATAAAATAAAATAAAATAAGTTAAAGGTGGATGAAATTTTTTATATTTTATTATTATGGAAATAGAATTAAATAGATATATATTTTTGAATTCAGTGATTCATAATAACTTACGAAAAGTTCCCCGGATGCGAGTGTTTGAAAGGATGGGACGCGCGTTTAAATGCGGCCACCTGCCAGCCATGTGCAAAAGAGAGGAACACACATGGGAGCATGCCTGTTTTCAGCCGCGTGGGAGTGGTCTGTTTGACATATACCAGGGGAGCTTAAATGCTCCGTCCACCCTTGTACGCAAGCCAGGGTCCGGCTCCTCGGCTCCCATGAAGGTTGCAGTAATGGCGGACGGGTTTCGAGGCGCAGGCAGGTATGATAAATGCAGTGGTGGGTTGGGCTTCACTGCGCGTGTTTATGGTTTGTTCATTGTTCAACCTCAGGGTATGTTTGTGCAACCTCTGGAGCTACGAGCAGCTCCAAGCGGCTGCCTTTCCGTCTGGGCTAACCCACCGCCTGTTCATGGTCTCCCCGGGACTGTTTTGGTTCTCAATTTCACTCTACGCTCTATACATTTTGGCTCTGCAATCATGGTTCGGCCTCGACAACGAATGCTCAGCCATCGAGGCACCTCCCGTGGAGGATCTTCGCGCCCTCCTGTAGATGAAATTTCTCCCCATTGCTACCATTGCCATTTCCATCACACCCTTGAAGCCAACCCCCTTCAGTCCAGTCAATTCCTGGATTCTAGCGCTCTTGATTCTGCTTCCTCCCTCGCCTTTAGCTCTGCCATTTTCAATTTCAACAGTTCTTTGAACTGTCCCCGGATTAGCGCCCATGTGTCGGTTCTCTTCATCGAAGAGTCCCCTGATGGAAGCGATACTAAAGACAGTCGGGGGAAGCAGCCAGCTGACGGCTCAGAGAAAGCCATGAAGACGCCCTCTGCAGATCCAGGGAATGTCTCAAAAAGCCCTCTGGCTCAGGAGGCAATGATCAGCCAAAAAGAAGATGTCAATATGGAAACCGCTCCAACTGCAGCGGAGCTGGAGGAATACGGGTGGTGCCGGGTGGTGGAGGAGGAACCTGAAGAATAGCTACGCCTTCGTTCCAGATCTCTGCGGCACATCTGTGAGGGCATTTGGCCTCTCTTGCTGTTTTGATTATGTTTTGGTTATGTGTTACTGTCTCTATGCCAATGCTGATGGTAAATTGTCTATGTTCGGGTCTTCGAATCTTTTTTTTGTGGTTGGGAAGTGTTTGTTTCCCCTACGCGGGATTAGTCTGTTGCTCCACTGGCGCCCCTGCGAGGGTTGGTTTATTTTTGGTCTGGTTAAGTCCTCGGACATTGCAGTCTCAGCTGTTCCAAGCTGCCATTACTTCCAGGCAGCTGGTTCTTTCTGTTTTGTAATGATGTAACTGTTATCTGTTTATGTATATAATAGAATAGTTTTAATGAGAAAAAAAAATAAAAAATAACTTACGAAATGTTTTATGATAAAACTCATTTAACAAAGTTTTTGGCGGAAGCATTTCAAACCAACTAGTATAGTTCATTATCAAAACTAAATGATTAACCATACTCATTGGTTCAAACCAACCAGTATAGTTCATCATCAGAACTAAATGACTAACCACACTCATTGGTTCAAAATGAATCGGCCAAAAATTTTGTTATGTAATTTAATAGATAAATATTGTTATTATGTTAGTTTTTTTATTATTATGAAAATAGAATTAAATAAATAAAAATCATTATTAATTTTGTTATTATTTTTCAATATTATATTAGTTTTTTATTATTATGAAAATAGAATTAAATAAATAAAGATCATTATTAATTTTAATGTGTCCGTTTTAAAAATTAAATGGATAAAAAATATGTAAGCATATTATTCTAGTAGATAAGAGAGGATGTAAACAAATTAATATTAAGAATAGACTCAAAGTTTTATTTTTCAATTTAGTATTTAAGCAAGACTTTTGTAAATCTTAGACTCAAAGTTTTATTGTACTTATTTTTAAAATTGAAGATAAAAACAATTAACTATAGTACTATTATGATTGGAATTGTTTTGAAAATAAATTAATGTATGTTTAGAAAGTTATAAAGAGAAAAAGATTAAGTTAAATTTAGGAATTGTGATTCAATTTTAGACCACTTTGTTATGGTTAGAATCATTATGGAGGAGTGTCACAATAATGAAACCTAACGAAACCAACCTTTTATTTTGTTTTCTTCACTTTGAAAAAGAATTTGACATGGTGCTCAAGATTAACCTTTTGAATATGTTATAAGAGTTAAAAGTTCATCTCTACTTGAGAGCTAGTGTCACAATATTATACAAAAATTTAATGCTAAGTTTAGGAACACTAAGGGCTAGTTGGAAGAAATAAATTGTAGCATAAAAGTTAAGCAAGGTTGCTCTTGTTCCTTACTCTTTTTGACAGATTCGTTCACAAGTTAGAATGTATTTTGGAAGAACCAAGGTTTGTGGGATTAAATCTTTCTAGTATGGTTATCATCCTTCTACTTTATATTGTTGATATTGTTTTTATAGTGAACACGTTCGATAATCTTGAAAAACAATTAAAATCATCAATGATTTTGCTCTAATATGAGTATGTCTTTTAACTCTAACTAAATGAAGGATATGATCTTCAACAAAAAATGATCACTTATGCTAATTTTTTGTATAACAAAAGCAACTTGGAGGAAGCTACTTCCTACAAAAATCTCAAAATCAATTTTTATCTCAAGCTTAACTATAAATATAGCATTGACAAAAAGATACATGAAGGATGGGAATCTTATAATAAAATTGAAAATAGTTGTAAGTTAGTGGATTTTTAACTATAAGATAAGAAAAATCTCCACTTTAAAACTTTCATGCTCTTATTATCTTACATAATTGTGAAAAATAAGATTACAATATCTCAAATTCATAACTTATAATCACAAAATTAAATATAATACTCTTTATCCTATAACTATCACTAAATACCTAATATAATATAGCAAAATAAATTAAAGAAAAGAAAAGACACTTCCTAAAATTTCTGCTCATTCCAAATAACACGCCTTCTGGCTCAAGGTAGAGTCAAATAAGGAGACAAAGTTTGTAAAATCCTTAAGGAATGAAGAAAACTTAACAATATTATTACCTCTAAATTATAGTATCATTAAATATTAGAAAATTATTTAAATTCTATCATTTAGATAAATTAACGGTAATATAATTTTTAGGTGTCAACTATGTGAAAATGTAAATATTTAAAGTTATATTAACATATCGTTCTACGAGAATACATACATGTTTGTTTAGCAACTGTGAGAGTTCAAGGTGTGTTTAGAGTTTTGATACGAAGTATTTCTCTGTATACTGTGTACTGGTAAGTATGTAGACAGAAAGAGACCTATGTTCTCTTAGGTCTGGGAATGCCTTACAAAATGTGATCCAAGATTTTTATGTTTGAAGGCAGAGGATCTGACTTCTCCAGATTCAATATGAGGTAAATTCATTCCCAAAATATATTGGCTGGTGTGAAACTGAGAACGGAAGAAATAAGAAGACCACAAAGGCTGTAAAATTAGATCGGTTGTTGTTAGATCTCTTGCGAAATCTACCTGAGTTCACTCGGAAAAATTACAAGATATTTGCTGTTAGGTGTTGAAAAGTAGCTTCTGTCATAACATCGACGTCGATAAAGAAATGCATTAGTGGATATATGCTGTAAACATAAAGCTGAACATAAAGTTATATTCCTGTCGTCTTTTATTGCTTTATCAACCCAACGCGAAAAGCCCACCACAACGTCTGATCGATTCTTGGGCAGATAGAATTCGATCTTCAGATCTAGTGAAAACTCTTGGCTTCAGATCTCAAGTTCGATCCACTCGGTGTTGCAATCCACACAGTTGTGGAGAATGTATGAGTGGTATCTGTTACCTTCTACAACGACCGCTCCAGAGCACTAAACCTACATGAATTTGTTATGTGCATTGACAAAGATTATTTAGTGAGCAATGGATACCAATAGGAATATCAACCATGAGAAAAATACAGTTACAATGCCGGAAGAAGGGTTAGGCCAGCCTTTTCTGAAACAAAGAGATGGGAGACGTATTGGGTCTGCTGCATATCCCAGTTCTCAGACAGCTCTAGTTGGAGCACAGCTCTCACCCCTAGAGAGTTTGGATTATGAGTAACAACCCATTTTTTTTCTTTTTGAATTTGATCCAAAATTGCATTCTTTTGCTTTGTGTATTTATGGCTACTCATAAGTTTTACCTTGTGTGTATAAACGCGCAGAATTATCGAAAACGATTTGTTCAAGCAAGATTGGAGATCCAGAACAAATGTAGAAATATTTCAGTACCGAATCTTGAAATGGGCGTTGGCATTTTTGATTGGCCTATTCGTTGGCCTCATTGCGGCCTTTGTGAACCTGGCAATACAAAACATTGCAGGGTTGAAATTCCATATTTCATCTCAATTGATATTGCAGAACAGGTAAAGACTATAGTATAAATTATCTTTACATTTATATCTGAAAGCCTATATTCTGTTTTATCTTTACGCACACATACCCATCTAAACTACTTGGGTATGATATGTAACACAAAGTTCTGAATCTTCATCTGGTTTAGATGGGTCTGTGTTATAGTCCACACCGTCCGTATTTAATATTTAATGGAGGTCATGAATTATATAAACTTAGTGCATAGTTAGGAAGAGAACTATCATTTCTATCTGGATGGTAGATTCTAGAATTTGATAGATAGAACTGAGGTCGAGTAATTGAATTTTTTTTTTTTTTTTCCTGAAGAAAAAAACGTTAACTTTTATATATAAAAGTGAGTATTGGTTACATAGTTTTTTTCAAATCAGTTCATGCTGTACCAAGTAAATACATGTAAATCTTGATTCATATCAAAATTCTGCAAATATAAGCCTTAAAAAAACTGCTTTATACTATCAAAATGCCAATTCTTCAGCCGATATAATTCAATCATAGACAGTGTAGAGAAACTGAAAATGTGGAATAAAGGAACAAAAATACAGATGTCTGTTTTCAAAATCTGAAGAGAAAAACAAAGGTAGCAGGATCTAAGTAGCGAATATACTGCCTGAATCAATCCTGAAGTCATGATGGTAAGCAGAATAGTGAATGACCCCTGGAACTGAATCAACTCCTCTTTTCGAAGAATTCTCTTCTATATGTCTGATTCCAGAATATTGTTGAAATCCGTAATGAAAATAAGTTCAAGACAAAAGTTGAATCGTGATCAATATGTGTTAGTGTGGATCATAGTCGTAATGTGAATACACCAAATTTTCAGTACAGTAAACATAATTGCGTTAGTGTGGATCATAATAGTATTGACAAACGAACCAAATTTTTTCTTTGCATATTTTTTCCCTTCACATTATATTCAAGTTAATATCCTAATATTGCTATTATGATGTGGATATACCATGCACCCAAACCATATAGATTCAATGCAACCTTACACAGAGAGAAACAAAAACTAATGAAGTAATCCAACCTCGCTGACCTATCAATTCGTTTGTTTATATTGAATTTCTACTAGATGAGTTGTTCTTGACTGCAATAATACTAATGCTCAATTTTATTGCTTTGACAAATGGTTGAAACGTCTCAATGCAGGTATCTGTTAGCCTTTTCAGTGTTTACAGGCTCTAATTTAGCACTAACTTTATTGGCAGTAGTGCTTACTGCTTATATTGCACCAACAGCAGCAGGGGCCGGTGTGGTTACCTGAATGGGGTGGATCTGCCAGGATTTCTAGGTCCAAATACCCTTTTTGTTAAGGTGTGTACATATCAAGCACAATTAAATTCCCATGAATCATTAAGGTCTGTGAATGGTTAAACAAGATGCCGAGTTCTCTATTCAAGCCCCCATGAAAAATGCAGCTGAAGTATAAGATCATTTGTGTTTACTCAATGGTATTGTGGAAAATGTCCAAAAGCGTAGATGCATATGTGAAAGTCAGAATCTAACGTTTCTGGGGTTTCAATTTTTTTAAATGGTTATTAAATCTTGGGTGTGTGCAGGTATTTGGAAGTATATGTGCTGTGTCCGCTGGATTGGTGTTGGGGAAGGAAGGTCCCATGATACACACTGGGTCTTGTATAGCATCTCTGCTGGGTCAGGGTGGCTCAAAACGTTATCATGTAACATGGAGATGGCTGAGGTACATCAAAAATGATCAAGATAGGCGTGATCTTGTCACATGTGGTGCTGCTGCTGGTGTGGCCGCAGCATTCCGTGCGCCAATTGGCGGTGTGGTCTTTGCACTAGAAGAAATATCAACATGGTATGGCAACGTTTACTTTGCTATTCAATTTGAGTGTTTTTGGATGTATGCTTAAGCACCTATGCCAGGTATGGATGTGACCTATAATAAAGTAGTATTAAACTATGGAAATGTCTATGACAAAAAGCACTGTGGCTCAGAATAGTGAAGTTAGTGCATATGCAGCTTATGATTTTATATTAGTAAAACAAAAGGAACAAAAACAAGTGAGATTGTTAAATTAAAAAATAGAAATAGAATGAAAAATAATTAGAAATTTACGGTTACGGTTAACCTTTTTCATTATTAAGTAGAAGATCTATTTTTTAGAAAATATTACGACTAACCATTTACATTTATATATATATATTAATAGTTTTTTAAAAATATTTAAAAAAAAATTTCCTACAAATATCTAATACCAAAGTAATTTAATTAGCAGGAGAGATATATTTTAATGCCCTTCTTATTTTTAATTGTTATATTTATTAGCCGTGATAGTTTTTAATTGTTATATTTATTAGCCGTGATAGTCCCAATGGTTTGTTAATGATATTTGCTACCTAATTTCTAAATCCAAAAAATTTAAGAGATATGTCATTATTGTTGACAAGATTACGAATGAGGTGATAACAACAGTAAATGTATTTGTTTTTCTTGTGAACCCATGGTTTTTTGGCAATGTAATTGTTGATTTGCTGTCAAAAAATAGGAGTTGGATCCTTCTTCACATATGCAAGATCTTTCAAGAATCTTTTGAGCACATTTTTTTTTTATGGAGAAGATATTGAGACAGCAGGTTTTTTCTTAAAATCTCATGAGATCAAATTTGTACCCAAATGGAAAGCACATCTCCAAATGTTTTTCCTATTGTCAATGTTATCAGCGAAATCATTGTCGATATTGAATCAACTAATGGTCCATCATCTTGCTTGCCCAATTTTGTTCATGTTGTAATTGGTGTCTCTGTTAATTTCCATTTGTCGATCATCAACCTCTTTGATATATGTATAACATACTTTTGTTGACATATGAAAAAATCCTTGAGTAGATTGCTTGACTTCAACTCCCAAAAAGTACTTTATGAGACCAGGTTTGTCATCTCAAGTGCTATTTTCATAGTAACCTTGAATTCATCTAACATCAATTTTTCTATATATACCATGTTATCAATATATTACATTGATTTGATTTGGTATAGGGAGTAGGTTTATTGTTGCTTCTTTTGAATCCATTATTGAGTAAATAGATTCAATTTGATTATAACAATCTCATGGAGCTTTCTTCAAGCCATACAAGGCCTTTTCCAACTTGTACACTTTGTACTCTTGGCCTTTTATTTCAAATCCAAGTGGTTGATCTACATACACCTCCTCTTCTAGATTTCCATTCAAGAAATTTAACATTACATCTATCTAGTAAAATTGCCATTTTCTACTGGAGCAAAGGTTTCACCATACTCAATACTTTTTTACTTAGCAAATCCTTTGGAAACTAGTCTTGCCTTATATTTCTCTTCTCATCTATTTTTGTCTTATACACACACTTAACACCAATTTGAGTTTTATTAGTTGGGAGATCAATAATATCCCATATCTCATTCCTTTCAATAGCTTCAATATCTTCATTCATGGCTTATATCCAATGCTCTTCTTTCACTACATCTTCAAAATAAGTAGGCTGATGGGATAATAAGGAAAAATGAACTCGTTGATACATGTCATCTCATTGCTTATATATTTCCTTTAAGCTCCTTGTTTTCTAATTTCTTACTAAAGTTATTGACTCACTGCTAGAAAATAGACTATTTATTTGAGTTCCCACTGAATTTACTAACTCTCTACTGGAAGAAGAACCATCTTCTTTTCTTTACACCTGTAATCTTGACAATCTTGGTCGAGGGACTTGTTGCAATCTTGGAAATATTGGTGGAGGGACTTGCTACCCTAAACTTCCCACCTATTCATTTATTTTGAGAGATGGATTTGTACTACCCATTTCTTCATTCTCTTAGATCACTCCAAGATTTTTCCTCCAAGGATTTTACATATTTTCTCACCACACTTTTCTCAGTGACTAGATTATACAACTTGTAGGCTTTGAACAATTCACTACATTTTTTAGCATACTACTTTCCATGTTCATAATGATATGATTATTTTGTTCAACTACTCCATCTTGTTTTGGAGTATATATGTTGGTGAATTGTCTTCTAATTCCTTCTTGTATACAAAATCCTACAAACAGCTTTAGTGACATTCTTGTCCTCCATCTCATGTAAGCACTTTGACATATTTGCCATTTTTCTTTTCTTCTATACCCTTTAAATTCTTTGAACATTGTGAACGTCTATGATTTTTTTTTGAGGAAATGCACCCAAATTTTCCTTCTAAAATTATCAAAAAATGTAAGAAATAAAGCTTCCACAAATGAACTTAGTTTCTATGGGTCCACATAGATCTATGTGGACAAGTTCCAGATGTTCTTTGGTTTTTCATGAGGCCTTTGGAAAATTTCCCCTTTGATGTTTTCTAGGAATGAAACTTTCGCAAGCGATGGTTTGTTCATTGAATATTTTTGTAAGAAATTAAGACTCCTAAAATCTATGTGACTAAAATGCCACTACCAAGTCTCATACATGCTTGAGAAATTTGTGCATATGATTGTGATGGATTTACGCTTCTTAGAATCAATGAAAAATGTGTATTCTTTGTCACTTGGACCTTTGCAACAAGTCTTCTACTAGGTGACTTATCTAAGATTGTGTATGTGGAGTCTTTGAATCTAACATCATAACCATGTTGATTCAACTATCTAATACTTAACAAATTGTGTCAAAGATTTGGTACATAAAAGGCATTAAGAATATATTTCTATTCACTTTTCTTAGTCATAACAAGCAGAACATCTTTGCATATCATTGGAGGTGTTTTGAGGTAAAAAAGTGGGCCTTAAAATGAATAATGTACTAATAAAATCAACAAAAAGAAAACCAATAGGATTCTAGATAATGATGTCATCCCCCAAGGAGAATATTTTGGAGGGAAAAGAAGAAAACTATTTTTTTAATCATATTTTTTACTTATCTCCTCATAGCTTTACTCAAATTTCGAATGTGTACACTCATTGGATGGGGAATTAGATTTTGCATCGATCGAGTACCCACTCTGCATATTTTTTAGCAGATCAACACCAAGAAAAATTCAAAATACATGCAAGAACATGTTTTTGAATTTTTGGTGTTAATCTACTAAAGAATATGCAGAGTGGGTACTCGTTGGATGCAAAATCTAATTCCACATCCAACGAGTGCACACACTTGAAATGTGAGTAGACCTAAAAGGAGATAAGTAGAAAATACAATAAAAAAGTATAATTTTGTATTTTAATTCATAACTTTTATTTTATTAATTTTTAATATTATTTTATTGTTTTCCTTAGAAGGCCCATTTTATACCTCAAAATTATCCTAATGGGTTTTGACATGATACTCATCTCCTAATGTAATTTAAAATTGAACATAGCTATCAATACTAAAAGATGTTTTTTTGTCGTCTCTATGTGATTGTTGCAACCACTATCCAACAATTGAAGATACTTGTTGTGATCTTCTTCAGTGATTTGAAATGAAATGAATATTGACTCATATGTCCCTTCTTCAATATTGAAGATAGTAGTTTCACCCTTGTTCAAACCTAATTGTTTCTTTCTGCATTAACTTTCATCATGTCCATATATTTTGCAATAGTAACGTTGTACCTTGAACTTGTTCATTCATCTTCTACCTATTCCTCTCTAATTCTAAGAGTGATGAGGCTAATTTGATTGTCCTAAATTTTCTAGTGTAGTTCTTCCTTTTGCTTGATAATTAATTCTTCCTCTTTGACCTCTGTCTCTACCTCTACCAATGGATTCTTCAGTCTCTGAAGACAATTCCTAAAGACTCCTTCTATGTTTATTCTTGATTCATGGGATAAAATATATCTAATTAATTCTTTTACTATTAGTTATAATAGATCTTTGGACTATTCTATGACAATGAAAACCATCTCAAACTTCATAGGTAGACTTTGAGATCATTTTCGACATTTTTATGGTCTACAATAATCTTTATATGAGTCCTGAGCTTATTTGCAACTCCGGTTACTCTTGTCATGGATTAGTCTATGTTCTATGCCTCCTTCATTTTCAATGTTTCAAACTCTCTCGCTAGAGTGTGAAGCTTCACATTCTTCACTTTGTCATTATACTGATATGCTAACTCCAAAATATTTCATGGTTACTTTGTACTAGATTCTCCCATTACTTTGGGGAAAATTGAGTTATTCACTAAACCCTGGATCGAAACCTTGACCTAGTTATTTTTTTCTCTTATTTCTACAATTTAATTTTCTACGAATTATACATGACCTATTAGGCTCTAAGAACCCATTCTCGATTAGTTCCCAACCTTCTTGTACTGGTAGAAAAATGTTCATTTTCTTAAACAAAACCTCAAAAGTTTTACCAATAAAAACCGGTTCATGTTGCCCTATATTACTTACACATACCATTTTAAATTTATAGAATGCCAAAATTCACTTTAAAATCAAGAATGAAAAGAAAACAAATTCACAAGAATCCAAACCTATGATTACACGACGTTGCTACTTAAAACTATAGTTGAATAACCACTGCCCTTTGATGAAGAGTGCACAATTAATAATCTTTATAATGCAAAGGATATAACTTCAAAATAGGTCAATATAATTAAAACCCACTTTAAAAATACCTCCCAAATAAAGTTCTCAATAAGTAATATGAGGAATATGATGTATACTGGGAATATCTAATAATCCAGTGATCCATGTGAGGCCAATTAATTTGATCCACTGATCCATGTGGGGCCCATTAAACCAACGATTTAGGTGAATTTAATAACATACCTTTTAGAAAAAAAATCTTCAGACCTGACCTTCACAGCTCTTCATAGTTACCAGCATTTACCAAATCCTTGTGCTCTAGAATGAAACAATAGTGGCAGCTCAAGGCAGCGGCAGCTGCAGTTAGTGGAAGTAAAAGCAAATGGTTCTGGCTCAAGGATGGGCGTCTTCCTTGTGGCGGCTTTACAGATAGTGAAAGCTGCTCGTGAGCTAGCAACTCTGCAAAGTAGCAACTTGGCTCTTCTAAAGGAATGGCATGAATTTATTAACGACAGCTTAGTAGATCTGCTAATCAAGGACAACTCACCTTTCCCTTGACCTCATGCTCTGATCTATCTCCTTCACAATTTACGTCTGTTAAATATCATGTTAAAATCACAAACAGAGCAAGAAATGAAAAAGAATTGGAAACTCATGGGAATCTTAATACTGAAAATCTTAAACTTTCTTAAAAAGAACTCTAAGACTAACAACTTTGTAGAAATATCTAGGATTTAAAAGAACTCTAAGACTAACAACTTTGTAGAAATATCTAGGATTAATAACTTTCTAAAATAGACTCACAAGTAACTGCGAGACTATCTCAATTTACAGGAAAGATTATATTTTAACAAAGATATTGATTTTGAATGCTTTCTCAGGTGGCGGAGTGCTCTTCTTTGGAGGACATTTCTCACGACAGCAGTGGTTGCTGTGGTGCTGAAGGCATTCATAAATTATTGTGAAAGTGGTAACTGTGGCCTCTTTGGAAATGGTGGCTTGATATTGTTTGATGTGAGCTCTGTGAAGGTCGAGTATCGGTTTATTGATCTGCTTCCTGTAGTCATACTTGGAGTTATGGGAGGAAAATTGGGAGCTGTCTTCAACTACATTCTTGAGAAGACTCTGAGGCTCTACGCCCTCATCAATCAGTACGTAGATTTAGATACTGTGATTGTTTTAGTGTCTTAGAGCTGGTTTCCAATTTGCAAAATCCGTGGACTTTGTGCAGAGTGTTCATGAATAGCATTGGTATATGTCTTTGATGCAGGAAAGGACCTATATCCAAAGTTCTTCTTGCCTGTGGTGTTTCCATCTTTACATCTTGTTGGCTATTTGGACTTCCATGGCTAGCAAAATGCAAGCCTTGTCCGACAGCGAAAATGATCAGCGGAGAATGTCCTAGCACTAACATTAAAGGAAAATTCAAGCCATTTCATTGTCCAGCAGGTCATTACAATGACCTTGCGAGCTTGCTTTTCAACACAAATGATGGTGCTATTAAAAATATCTTCAGCTCTGACACAGGAGATGAGTTTCATCAATCATCACTCATGCTTTACTTTGTAACTATTTTTTCACTGGGACTCTTCACATATGGCCTTGCACTTCCAGCGGGTCTCTTTATACCCATAATTTCAATGGGTTCTGCATATGGGCGTTCCCTTGGAGAGCTGATTGGATCCTTCACAGACATTGATCAGGGGCTTTATGCTGTGCTTGGTGCAGCTTCTTTTCTTGGGGGCTCAATGAGGATGACAGTTTCACTGTGTGTTATTCTTTTGGAGCTAACAAATAATCTTTTATTACTCCCTTTTATTATGTTGGTCCTACTAATATCAAAGACAATAGCCGATTCCTTCAACAGCAGTGTGTATGACAAGATTGTGCACTTGAAGGGGTTTCCATTCTTGGAAAGGCATCCTGAACCATATATGAGAAACCTAACTGCTGGTGATGTTGTTAGAGGTCCTTTGGTAACCTTGTCTGGAATAGAGAAAGTTGGAAACATTGTCCAGATTTTGATGAATACTCGACACAATGGCTTCCCAGTCATAGATGAACCTCCACTATTAGAAAAGCCAGTCTTCCATGGCCTTGCCCTCAGGTCACATTTGTTGGTTTTGTTGAAGAGGAAAGAGTTTCAACCTTCACAGTTCATTGTTTCTGGAGAATTAATAGAGAAATTCTCTTTTGTGGACTTTGCGAAACAGGATTCAGGCAGAGGTCTGAAAATTGAAGACATAGAAATAAGTGAAGAGGAACGGGAAATGTATGTTGATTTACATCCATTCTGCAATACCTCACCGTACGCTGTTGTGGAGACCTCATCATTGACAAAGGCATTTTCCCTTTTCCAGCATCTAGGCTTGCGGCATCTCTGTGTGGTGCCTAAAGAATCAGGGGTAAGTGTTTATTGATAGAATTACCAGACATTTTATAGTCTTTGTCACTCTTTCAGCTTATCAACAATATCACATGTTTTTACACATTCTATCCTGATCTTTCAAAAGAACTATGTTAAGTACAACAACAAATCTGTTTGGAGAACACCCTTAATGGCATACACTAAGCATCACTGGTAGCTTTGCGTTAGAATTCATTAACTATTCCTCATTTCTGTCCATGCCATTACAGTTTAATAATTTTCCGTAGTGTGTACTCATTCTTGTTTCCTTTCTTTTGCAGAGATCTCCAATTGTTGGGATACTAACTCGGCATGACTTTATGCCTGCCCATATCTTTAGCCTTCATCCTTATCTTGAAGAAAGGAAACCAAAGAGGTTCGGAGCATAGCCATCTCTATTAAAACAGCAGCCAAGTGACTTCTAGCTAAAATAATTGAAGAGCTGTGAAGAGATAATTGTGTCAGATGTAATATCATTACGGAAAACTTTGTTGGAGGATACATTTTGCATAATTTAAGCCTTGAGTTCGCTAAGGTGATAGGTTTTCAGAGAGAGAACTTGTAATACTGTTCTAGAAAATGTTGCAATCTTTTATGTAACGCATAAAGAAGCATACAATTCAGCTGAAATGTCCCTAGAAAAAACTTCAAGTAGTACTTAAATCAATGTAACAATTTGGTCAATCTTTCAAATACAAAATTAAGTAGAGGGCAAATTTCTAAAACAAAAATTGGTGTAATGTTTTGAAATATTATTTTATTAATAAGCTTTCTATTGAAGTATAGTAGTCTGAACATTAATTTTACAATTTTTTCTTGAGAATTTGATGGAAAATAGCCAATTGGTAGATAACTAGCCTATAAAATTTTATATTTTCCATGTTATTGCGCAGTGCTGATATATAGGCCCTAA
Organism: Pinus tabuliformis; assembly: GCA_031772625.1. NCBI lineage: Eukaryota > Viridiplantae > Streptophyta > Pinopsida > Pinales > Pinaceae > Pinus > Pinus tabuliformis. Next base: position 1,488,838,344 of record CM062816.1, on the reverse strand, counting down.
TTTGAAATTGGCCAGTCTAAAATGTGGCGTTCTTCTCTTGCATCAGATGGATCTGGGCACCTGGATCCTAACTCCTGGAAACTGATAATAATCTATTCTTCATAAGTTCTGGGATTTACAGAGCATCCCGAGGCTGACGTTAACTCTGTTTCTTCATAGTGGCACTGGCATTCATTCATAGAAATCTTTTGAACGTGCATCATTGTAGTGATATTCTGATTGTTTTACAGTTTTCATTGAAGAAAAACTGAATTTGATTAGAGATTATTTGCTTCCAAAATGGTTGGGTTTTGGATATGATCATCCAGCCCGAAAAGAGCATAGAAAATTAAGATTGAAATTCATTAAACCTCAGCGAATTTCATGTGAAGGAGGTTATTACTAAAAGTATTCACTGCTAATCAGACATCTTCTATCTTAGTGTGTTTTCAAAATAATGGACAAAGTTGATTACCTTTAATAAGCTCTTGAAGTGATTAACAGTTCCAGTCTCGCCATGAGCTGGTGGTGATCTAGTCAATTCCTTAAGATGATAAATACTTCTGTTGAAATTCTCCTTATTGAACATTAAAAATTCTGTTATAAAAAGATATAGAGTAATAAGTGCCACCAGCCTGAGCTCCGGAACTAAGAGCCCAAGAGAGGATTATATGCCACATTCCGAAAATTTAAATTGATTTACACTATTTTACTTCGTGCAGAAAGGGCTTACTCTTATTCTCATTTGGAACTCGTACAAAGAATCATAGCTAAATACCCTAAAAATTAAGATATGTTTTATTTTTACACTTAGAATATTTTTTATATTTCCATAAACATAATAAAAAATATTCCTTCAAACTCTTCAATTTTTTTTTATTTTCATAATTTTATTTAATCACTTATTAAGGATATCACAAAAATCAATTCATGGAAGAATTTTTTTTTTGGAATATTTTCACTCACATAATCTTTACAAATTAAAAACTATTCACAAGAGAGATTTTATTAAATCCTCTCTTGCCTCAAATGCCTAAGAATACCCCCATATAGAGTAATGGGAGCTAATTATTCAACTAAGATGATAAAAATGTCTATATAGAGTTACAAATCATATTAGTTATTTATATTGAAAATAATAATGCATTAGAATACTAATATTTATTGATTAATTTCATCCTAGCCTTTTAAGTAATCATTTTTTACAATTAATTATAACAATGAGAATTTTAAAATAATTTTACGATTACTTAGCAATTTGTTTTTAGCAGTCTGATCTTATCTCTTACTCTAGCTTTAACAATCTCTTAAATTCATAGATATTTAAGCATTATTTCTTGTGGATTTTTTTCACCCATATGACAGCTACTTAGCAAAAATGGATTGAACCTCTCTTATTAAAAACTAAAAAAACACTGAATTTTTATAGAAGAAATTTCATTAAATTTTTATTGCCTCATATACATAATAATATTCCATATAGAATCAAATAAAAACTCTAAAAATATTTGCAGAAATTTACAAATAACACTAATTATTTAAATTTAAAATAATAATACATTAAACATGGACATTTTCCTCATTAAATTTATCGTTAACTCTACTTAACAAATTCTTTACTATCGATAATAACAACAAATTAAAAAAATATTAATGTAATTGGATTTTCTATTCAAAACTCCTAAAATAATTTCACTATGCTCTTAGTGATTCCATTGCCTATTGGAACTGTGGTTAGCACTTAAAATCAAAAAACGCAATGCATTTTCAATGGTGTAAATATGAAGTTTTTTTTAGAGAAATATGTCCAAAGAAAGGACATCCAACGTCATTTTATATATTCACAATAACTCTAAGAATGCAATGCATTTTCAATCGTGTAAATATGAAGCTTGTTTAGAGAAACATGTCCAAAGAAAGAACATCCAACGTCATTTTATATGTTTGCAATAACTCTAATTTAATTGTGTGAAATAATTAATATAAGTTCACTTTGATGGTATGAAACAACTAATACATTTTTATATAAAATAAATCGATATTAAAAAAATAATTAAAACAAAAAAATAAATTCCATATATTATAAAAAGCTTCAACTCTTTGGCTTGTAATTCTGAATCGAAAATATAATAAGATTTGAATTTTATTTTGCATAAAGCAATTGGATCAACTAGATTAACCATTAACATTCTTTCGCTTGTAATTCTGAATCGAAAATATAATAAGATTTGAATTTTATTTTGCATAAAGCAATTGGATCAACTAGATTAACCATTAACTTAACAAAACTGGGTAAATTGAACTCTGACATATTGTTAAATGAATATTACACTGGTTTTTCCAAATACACAACAATTAGTAAAAGCACGTCAGATGATTATAAAAGCAGAGTGTAGATTTAATAATTATACAAAAATTTACAGCTTTATCTCTAAGAATAATTCAATCCTTCGACCTTTTTGTTTTCAATGAAGCTTGACCAAATAAAACGTCATTGATCTGTGGAAGACATCTTTGCCATCTAAAGAAAGCATTCCTTGCAATCGCTACCATGTTTTTCTGTCTTTTAGATAAACTAACGGTAATATAATTTTTATTGCAATCGCTACCATGTTTTTCTGTCTTTTAGATAAATTAACGGTAATATAATTTTCAAATGTCAACTATGTAAATCTTTAAAGTTATATTAACATATCGTTATATTTAGGAACTGTGAGAGTTCAAGGTGTGTTTAGAGTTTTGATACGAAGTATTTTTCGGTATACTGTATACTGGTAAGTATGTGGACAGACAGAGACCTATGTTCTCTTAGGTCTGGGAATGCCTTACAAAATGTGATCCGTGATTTTTATGTTTGAAGGCAGAGGATTTGACTTCTCCAGATTCAATATGAGGTAAAATCATTCCCAAAATATATTGGCTGGTGTGAAACTGAGAACGGAAGAAATAAGAAGACCACAAAGGCTGTAAAATTTGATCTGTTGTTGTTAGATCTCTTGCGAAATCTACCTGAGTTCACTGGGAAAAATTACAAGATACTTGCTGTTAGGTGTTGGAAAGTAGCTTCTGTCGTAACATCGACATCGATAAAGAAATGCATTAGTGGATATATGCTGTAAACAGAAAGCTGAACATAAAGTTATATTCATGTCCTCTTTTATTGCTTTATCAACTCAATGGGAAAGCCCACCAGAACGTCTCATCGATTATTGGGCAGATAAAATTCGATCTTCAGATCATCTGAAAACTCTTGGCTTCAGATCTCAAGTTCGATCCACTAGGCGTTGCAATCCACACAGTTGTGGAGAATGTATTCGTGGTATCTGTTACCTTCTACAACGGCCGCCTCAGAGCACTAAACCTACATGAATTTGTTATGTGCATTGAGAAATATTATTTAGTGAGCAATAGATACAATAGGACTCTGAAGCATGAGAAAAACACGGTTACAATGCCGGAAGAAGGGTCAGGCCAGCCTTTTCTGAAACAAAGAGATGGGAGACGTATTGGGTCTGCTGCATATCCCAGTTGTCAGATAGCTCTAGTTGGAGCACAGCTCTCACCCTTAGAGAGTTTGGATTATGAGTAAGAACCTATTTTTTTGCTCTTTGAATTTGATCCAAAATTGCATTCTTTTGCTTTGTGTATTTATAATTTTTACCTTTTGTATTAACGCGCAGAATTATCGAAAACGATTTATTCAGGCAAGATTGGAGATCCAGAACAAAAGTAGAAATATATCAGTACCTAATCCTCAAATGGGCGTTGGCCTTTTTGATTGGCCTATTCGTTGGCTTCATTAAGGCCTTTGTGAACCTGGAAACACAAAACATTGCAGGGTTGAAATTCCATATTTCATCTCAATTGATATTGCAAAATAGGTAGAGACTACAGTATTACATTGATACGTGAAAGCCTATACTCTGTTCTATCTTCATACACACATACACATAACCATGTTGGAAATATTAATCCCAACCACTACCTTAAACAACAACCATATTTGTAAAAGGTATTGGAATTATTTTGCAGGAGAAAATTGTGGAGCAAATTTTGGTGGGCGCATGAAAACAGTTTTGGTGTATGTTATTCCGCAACCCTTGGTGAAGTGTAAATCATTGTAAACCTTTGTTTTTACTTGGTGAATGAGCGGCAGTCTCATATGAATGTATTTTCATGAATTATAATTTAATCCTAAGTTTTATTGTGTTGCTCCAATCTTACTCTGTTTTTGCCGTGAGTGAATTTTGTGTTTTATTAAACCTCTTTATAGCTGGGCAAACAGCTGAACTCTTCCGGAAACTCCTTTACTCTGCTTCTCCCCTCTACCTCTCCACTTAAATCGTTTCTCTAACATGGTATGGGAGCGGGTTAAACTCCTAACAGTTAAAATTGTTTTGAGGGTAGATTGTTTTTAGGATATTTACTAGTAGGTAGAAAGTTTTTTTCTTACACTCAGAAATGGCAACATCAAGTAAAAGCTTGACTAATCCTAAAATACCTCAGTTTAATGGAAAAAATTACGATTATTGGGCAATTACAATGAAGGCGATGTTTTCTTCTCAAGACATTTGGAATTTGGTGGAAAATGGCTTTCAAGAACCAGCAGATGGAGCAGCATACAATGTCCTGTCTTAAGCAGAAAGAGATTTGTTAAGAGACAACAACAAGAACAAGGATGAAAAAGCCCTATTCTACATTGTTCAAGTAGTTCATGAAAGTGTTTTCCCAAGGGTTGTAGCAGCAACGAAGTCCAAGCAAGCATGGGACACCCTCCAGACAACTTATACCAAAGCATGGAAAAAGACAGTAACACTGCAAATGTTGAGAAGAGACTTTGAACACTTTGTATGAAGGAGTCTGAGAATGTAGACTTGTTTTTTTCACATCTAATTGGGTTGGTTACTCAAATCAAGTCTCATGGTGAGGCACTTGAGGAAAGAAGAATAGTTGAGAAAGGTTTGAGAAGTTTTCCAGCAAGGTTTGATGCCATTGTTGTGGCCATAGAAGAGACAAAGGATCTCTCACAGTTCTCAGTGGATGAGCTTAATGCATCACTGATTTCTCATGAACATAGACTGAATAGAGCAACAAGCTCCTCATTGGAGCATGCCTTCAAGACACAAGTATCATTTGGTCAAGGTCGAGGCAGAGGAAGAGGAAGAAGTCCACACAGAGGTGGAAAAAATGACCCTTCAAGCTCAAATGGAAGAAGCAGCAATCAAAATCCAAGTCAAGGCTAAGCCAAAATCAAGCTCAAGGTCAGAGGTTTGATAAATTTCAAGTTCAATGTCATTATTGTAAGAAGTATGGTCATTTATGCAAATGAATGTAGAAAGAAGAAATATGACATTAATAACAAACCAAGTCTAAATTTCACAAAAAAAAGTGAGAACCATGATAACATGTTTTTAGCTTGGAATGTAGCATAAGAAAAACAAAGTGATATATGGTATCTAGATTCAGGGTGTAGCAACCACATGTCAGGAAACATAGAAACGTTTTCCAATCTAGATTAAAGTGTGAAATTTGAAGTGACATTAGGGATTGATAGCAAAGTCTTTGTCATGGGCAAAGGAAGAGTTAATATCTTAACAAAGAAGGGGGAGAAGAAGTACATCTTAGATGCTTACTTTGTCCCAGGTTTGAAGCATAACCTCATAAGCATTGGACAACTCATAGAAAAGGGCTACAATGTCTTTTTCAAAAATGATGTGTGCATAATTTTGGATAGACCTCCAAGCAGACAGTTGATTGCAAAGGTTCAAATGACAAACAATAGAATGTTTCCCCTAAAAATAAGATCAGATTTGCAGAGAGAAGGTGCACAAGCACAACTCTTAATGAACTCACAAGAGGATGCAAGAAAAGATGCAACTGTCATATAAGTAAACTTTCAAGAAGAGGTCAAAGATGAAAATTGGTTATGGCATTTGAGATTTGGACATCTTAACTTTGGAGGTTTGAATTTGTTGCATAGGAAAGGCATGGTGAAGGGACTACCACTCATAGAAAAACCAGACAACCTATGTGAAGGATGTATCTTGGGCAAGCAACATAGAGAGACATTTCTAGCAGGAAAGCCAGTAAGGGAAAAGGCACCTTTGGAGATTGTCCACTGAGATTTATGTGGACCAATGTAGACACCATCAATTGGTGGAAGCCACTATTTATTGACCTTCATAGATGACTACACAAGGAAGACATGGGTCTATTTCCTAAAATAGAAAAGTGAAGTGTTTGAGCACTTTTGCCAATACAAAGCTCTTGTTGAGAAGCAAAGCAAACACTACATCAAAGTCCTTAGGACTGACAGAGGTGACGAATACATCTCAAATGACTTCCTTCAATTTTTCGGGGAGCATGGAATTCACAAGCAATTTACACCAAGGTATACACCTCAGCAAAATGGTGTGGTAGAAAGGAAGAATAGGACCATTATGGAAATGGCAAGGAGTATGATGAAGGAAAAACATTTGCCAAATGATTATTGGGTTGAAGTTATCGCTTGTGCAGCATATATCTTGAATAGATGTCCAACCAAAAGCATCAAGAACATAGTTCCTGAAGAGGCATGGAGTGGAAGAAAGCATAGTGTCACTCACATGAGAGTTTTTGGATGTGTGGCATATGCACATGTCCTGAATGAGTTGAGGAAGAAGTTGGACAGCAAGGGGGAGAAATGTATATTTGTTGGATACAGTGATGAATCCAAGGCATACAAACTCTACAGTCCATTAACCAAGAAGGTCATAATCAGCAGAGATGTGTAGTTTATAAAAGAGGAAGCATGGGATGGAAGTTTAGAAAAGACAGTCAATGTCAAAGCATGTATACCACATGAGGACAAAGAGGAATTAACAGCAGCAAGTAATTCCTTAACAGTGACTCCCTCTACTCCTATTCAATTGCAACAAAGCAAGCAGCAAGCAACACCATCAACATATAATAGGACAGTTTCGTGCATCCAAGCAAGTGCTTCTCCAAGCACGTTGCAAAGCGCAACACCAAGTGACATGTCCAACCCATCTTCAGCAAGCACAAGAAGACCAAAATTCATAAATTTAAATGAAATTTATGAGTAAGATGAAATTGATAGTAGTGCTGGTCTGAATTTCTTGTTTGCCTTGTTTTGTCATGTAGATGACCCAATCCATTTTGAGGATGCAGTTAAAGAAAAAAATAGGTTGTAGAAATGAAGGAAGAAATAAAAGCAATAGAAATGAATGACACATGGGAGTTAGTGAACCTTCTGAAAGGAAAACATGTCATTGGAGTGAAGTGGGTCTATAAGACCAAAAGCAACGTTGAGGTAAAGATTAAAAGGCACAAAGCAAGGCTAGTCGTCAAAGGATACAAGCAGCAACATGGAAGAGATTATGCGGAGAGGTTCGCGCCAGTTGCGAGGATGGAGACAATGTGCACAGTTGTGTTGATTGTTGCGCAGCATAAATGGATAGTGTATTAAATGGACGTAAAATCAACCTTCTTGAATGGAATGCTGAAAGAGGAAGTGTATGTTGTGCAACCGCCTGGTTATGAGATAGAAGGCCAAGAAAACAAAGTGTATCGATTGAGGAAAGCTCTTTATGGGCTTAAGCAAGCACCGCACGCATGGTATAGCAGGATAGATGCCTACTTGTTGGACAATGGTTTCGACAAATGTGACGGTGAACCTACTCTCTACATCAAAGAGAGCAATGGTAAGATTCTTATTGTTGTCTTATATGTAGATGATTTTATTTTTACATGCAGTGATGATTTCCTCATTGTTGATTTCAAACAAGTCATGAAGAGTGAATTTGAAATGACTGACTTGGGACTGTTAAGATATTTTTTGGGCATAGAAGTGAAGCAAACAGAAAATGGAATTTTTATCTCTCAAGAAAAGCATGTGGCAGACATTTTGAAGAGGTTTAAAATGCAGAACAGTAAATTCACACCAACTCCAACTGTCATGGGGTTGAATTTGAGCAAAGAATATTGCAGCAACAATGTCAATCCAACATTATACAAAAGCATGATAGGTAGCTTGATGTATTTGACTGCCACTAGGCCTGATATAATGTATGCAGTAAGCTTGGTGTCGAGGTTCATGGAGACACCCAACGAAACACATTGGCAAGCAAGGAAAAGGATTCTAAGGTATGTCAATGGGACAAAATAGTATGGTGTTTTGTACACCGCAACAAATGATTTCAGGTTGGCTGGTTACATTGACAGTGATTGGGCAGGCGGTATCAATGACAGAAATAGCATGTCAGGATATGCTTTTCATTTGAGCTCCAGAGTCATTTCATGGGCCTCCAAGAAGCAGCCAATAGTGTCATTATCAACAGCAAAAGCTGAATATGTCACAACAATAGCAACAACGTGTCAGGCAGTTTAGATGAGAAGGATGTTGAGGGAACAACAACTATTTCTACGATAACACCTCAACAATTGCATTATCAAAATAATTATGTCTTTCACAAGAGGACCAAGCATATTGATGCTAAATATCATTTTATTAGATATTTTATTAATAATGATTAAATTGTGTTGTAGCAATGCAAGTCATAGGAACAATTTGTTGATATTTTCACAAAGCCATTGGCATGTGAAAGTTTTGCTTATCTCATAAACTGTTTGGGAGTTGTCAATGGCGAAAATTGTGATTAAGGGGGGATGTTGGAAATATTAATCCCAACCACCGTGTTAAACACCCTAACAACAACCATAATTGTCAGAGGTATTTTTTGCATGTTGTGTCTTTGTTTGAAGATGGAAGCACTAAAGCTAGAATAGAAGTATTGTGCGGACCATTCTACAACACATCACAAAAGTTAAGGCATTTAATGAAGTTTGGTAAATATGGGCAAGCATTTACTATGCGACCATTTCCCACACTCCACAATCATCTGCGTGATTACTGTCCACACTCAACAACAACTGCCTATTAATTATTTTTCCCTATCATGTATTAATGTCAAATTTTATGTTGAGATAAATATAATGTAAAATTCATTTTGTGAGAGAGAGTAAAAGTGAGGTTATGGCAAGTTAGACAGAGAGAGTCTATGAGGTAGGGAGGAGAAAATTGTGGAGCAAATTTTAGTGGGCATGTGAAAATAACAATTACTGTGTTTTAGTGTGTGTTACTCCGCAACCCCTGATGAAGTGTAAATCATTGTAAACCTTTGTTATTACTTGGTGAATAAGTCATAGTCTCATATGAATATATTTTCATGAATTAGAATTTAATCTGAAGTTTTCTTGTGTTGCTCCAAGCTTACTTTGTTTTTGTCGTGAGTGAATTCTGTGTTTTATTAAGCTTCTGTGTAGCTTGTATAGCTGCGCGAAATGGTGAGTGAATTCTGTGTTTTATTAAGCTTCTATATAGCTTGTATAGCTACACGAAAATCCTTGACGCAACTGAACTCTTCACGAAGCTCCTTTACTCTACTTCCCTCCTCTACCTCTCCACATAAATCCTTTCTCTAACAACCCATCTAAACTTGGGTATGATATGTAACACAAAGTTATGAATCTTCATCTGGTTTAGATGGGTATGTGTTATAGTTCACACCGTCCATATTCAAAATTTTAATGGATGTCATGAATTATACAAAATTAGAGCATAGTTAGGAAGAGAACTGTCATTTCTATTTGGATGGTAGATTCCAAAATTTGATATATAGAACTGAGGTCGATTAATTGAATTTTTTTTCTCAGAAGAAAAAAAAAGCGTTAACTTCTATATATAAAAGAGAGTATAAGTTACATGGTCCTTTTTCAAATCATTTCATGCTGTATCAAGTAAATATATCTAAATCTTAATTCATATCAAAATTATGCAAATATAAGCCTTAAAAAACTGCTTATCTGATCAAAATGCTAATTCTTCAGCCAATATAGTTCAATCATAGTCAGTGTATTCAATCACAGTGAGTGTTGAGAAACTGAAAATGTGGAATAGAGGAACAAAAATAAAGATGTATGTTTTCAAAATCTGAAGAGAGAAACAAAGAGAGCATGATTTAAGTAGTGAATATACTACCTGAATCAATCCTGAAGTCATGATGGTAGGAAGCATAGTGAATGACCTTGTAACTGAATCAAGCCCTCTTTTCGAAGAATTCTCTTCTATATGTCTGATTCTAGAATATTGTTGAAATCCGTAATGAAATTAAGTTCAAGAGAATAGTTGAATCGCGATCAATATGTGTTAATGTGGATCATAGTTGTAATGTGAATGCACCAAATTTTCGGTATAACAAATATAATTGCGTTAGTGTGGATCATAATAGTGACAAACGAACCGAATTTTTTCTTTGCATATTTTTTCCTTTCACATTATATTCAAGTTAATATAATAATATTGCTATTATTATGTGGATGTACCATTACACCCAAACCATCTAGATTCAATGCAAGCTTACATAGAGAGAAACAAAAACTAATGAATTAATCCAACCTCGCTGACCTATCAATTCGTTTGTTTATATTGAATTTATGAGTTGTTGTTGGCTGCAATAATACTAGTGCTCAATTTTATTGTTTTGACAAATGGTTGAAGCATTTCAATGCAAGTATCTGTTAGCCTTTTCAGTGTTTACAAGTGCTAATTTAGCACTAAATTCATTGGCAATAGTGCTTACTACTTATATTGCACCAACAATAGCAGGGGCGGTGTGCTAGAAATCAAGGGTTATCTGAATGGGGTGGATCTGCCTAAATTTCTAGGTCCAGATACCCTTTTTGTTAAGGTATGTACACATCTAGCACAATTAAATTCCCATGAATCCTTAAGGTCCGTGAATGGTTAAGCAAATTTTGAGTTCTCTATTCAAGCCCCCATGAAAAATGCAACTGAAGTCTAAGATCATTTATGATTTTACTTAGTGGTACTATGGAAAATGTCCAAAAGCATAGCTGCATATGTGAAAGTTATAATATAATGTTTCAGGGGTTTTAATTTATTTTTTTTTGGTTATTAAATCTTGGGTGTGTGCAGGTATTTGGAAGTATATGTGTTGTGTCGACTGGATTGGTGTTGGGGAAGGAAGGTCCCATGATACACACAAGCTTTTGCATAACATCTCTATTGGGTTAGGGTGGCTCAAAATGTTATCATCTAACATGGAGATGGTTGAGGTACTTCAAAAATGATCAAGATAGGCGTGATCTTGTCACATGTGGTGTTGTTGTTAGTGTGGCTGCAACATTCCATGCACCAATTGGTGGTGTAGTCTTTGCACTAGAAGAAATATCAACATGCTATGTCAACGTTTCCTTTTCTATTGAATTTCAGTGTTTTTGGATGTATGCCTAAGCACCTATGCATGTGTGTCAGGCAAGGATGTGACCTATAATCAAGTAGTAGCAAACTATGGAAATGTCTCTGACAAAAAGCACTATGGTTCAAAATATTGAAGTTTCTTTTAGTACGAAAAAAGCTTGATATATTATATTATATAATCATAATGCAAATATATACAATACCTCGCCAAAGTTCCACATTATACAAGTCCATTTGGGAATGCATATCCCGCATTCCAAATATAGTTCAAAATAGTGAAGTTAGTGCATATGCAGCTTATGATTTTATATTTGTAGAACAAAAGAAGAAGGAAAAAATGATTGAGATCGTTAAATTAAAAAAAGAAATAGAATGAAAAACAATTAGAAATTTATGGTTATGGTTTACCTTTTTCATTAACTAGAAGAACTATTTTCTACAAAATTTTAGAACTAACAATTTTTATAGAAAAAATATAGAATTTTTAAATATTTAAAACATCTTTTTACAAATATATAATACCAAAGTAATTTAATTAGCAGGAGAGATATATTTTAATTATTTTATTATTTTTAATTGTTATTATTAGCATTGACAATGTATACATGTTCGTTTTGAAATTCAAAAAAAAAAATATTCCCAATGGTTTGTTAAAGATATCTACTAGCTGATCTCTAAATGCACAATATTGAAGAGATATGTCATCATTGTTGACAAGATTACGAATGAGGTGATAACAATTGTAAATGTGCTTGCTTTTCTTGTGAATGCATCGTTCTTTGGAAATGCAATTGTTGAGTTGTTATCAAAAAAATTAGGAGTTGGATCCTTCTTCACATATGCAAGATCTTTCAAGAATCTTCTTAGCACATTTTTTTTTATGCAGAATATATTGAGACAATGGATTGTTTCTTAAAAGCTCATGAGATCAAATTTGTAACCAAATGAAAATCACATCTCCAGGTGCATTTCCTATTATCAATAGTTTCAGCAAAATCATTGTCTATATTGAATCAGCTACTGGTCAATCATCTTGCTTGCCCATTTTTTTTCATGTTGCAATAGGTGTCTCTGTTAATTTCCATTTGTCCATCATCAACCTCTTTGATATATATATAGCATACTTTTGTTGACATATGAAAAATTTCTTTTGTAGATTGTTTGACTTCAACTCCCAAGAGGTACTTCATGAGACCAAGGTTTGTCATCTTAGATTCTATTTTCATAGTAGCCTTGAATTCATCTAACATCAATTTTTCTGTATATACCATTTCATCAACATATTACATTGATTTGATTTGGTATAGGGAGTAGGTTTATTGTTGCTTCTTTTGAATCTATTGTAATCTAAATAGAGTCAATTTGATTATAACAAGCTCCTGGAGCTTGCTTCAAGCCATACAAGGCTTTTTTCAACTTGTACACTTTGTACTCTTGGCCTTTTATTTCAAATCCAAGTGGTTGATCTACATACACCTCCTCTTCTAAATTTTTATTCAATAAAGCTAACATTACATCCATCTGGTAAAATAGCCATTTTCTATTGGGGCAAAGGTTTCACCATACTCAATACTTTTTTACTCAGCAAATCCTTTGGAAACTAGCATTGCCTTATATTTCTCTTCTCATCTAGTTTTGTATTGTACACACACTTAACACCAATGTGAGTTTTATTAGTTGGGGGATCAACAATATCCAATGTCTTATTCCTTTCAATAGCTTCAATATCTTCATTCATGGACTCCATCCAATTCTCTTCTTTCACTACATCTTTGAAATCAGTAGAATGATGGGATAATAAGGAAAAATGAACTTGTTGATACATGCCATCACATTGGTTATATATTTCCCTTATGCTCCTTGTTTTCTGATTTCTTACTAAAGTTACTGACTCACTGCCAAAAATAGACTATTTATTTGAGTTCTCAATGAATTTACTAACTCTGTACTAGAAGAAGAACCATCTTCTTTTCTTTGCACTTGTAATCTTGACGATCTTGGTGGAGGCACTTGCTACAATCTTGGTGGAGGAACTTGATACCCTAAGCTTCCCACCTATTCATTTATTTTGAGAGATGGATTAATACTACTTGTTGTTTCATTCTAGTAGATCACTCCAAGATTTATCCTCCAAGGATTCTACATATTTTCTCACCACATATTTCTCAGTGACTAGATTATACAACTTGTAGGCTTTGAACTATTCACTACACTTTTGAGCATACTCCTTTCCATGTTCATAATGATATGAATATTTTGTTCAACCACTCCATCTTGTTGTGGAGTATATATGGTGGTGAATTGTTTTCTAATTCCCTGTTGTATACAAGATTTTGCAAACACCTTTAGTGACATTCTTGTCCTCCATCTCATCTAAGAACTTTGACATATTTGCCAATTTTCTTTTCTTCTATATCCTTTAAATTCTTTGAACATTGTGAATGTCTATGATTTATTTTTGAGGAAATGCACCCAAATTTTCCTGCTAAAATTATCAATAAATGTCAGAAAATAAAGCTTCCACCAATGAACTCAGTTTTTATGGATCCACATAGATCTGTGTGGACAAGTTCTAGATGGTCTTTGGTTTTGTATGAGGCCTTTGGAAAATTGCACCTTTGATGTTTTCTAAGAATGAAACTTTCACAAGTGATGGTTTTTCATTGAATATTTTTGTAAGAAATTAAGACTTCTAAAATTTATGTGACCAAAATGCCACTACGAATTCTCATATATACTCGAGAAATTTGTCCATGTGATTTTGATGGATTGACGCTTCTTAGATTCAATGGAAAATTTGTATTCTTGGTCACTTGGACCTTTGCAACAAGTCTTCTATTAGGTGACTTATCTAATATTGTGTATGTCAAGTCTTTGAATCTAACATCATAACCATGTTGATTCAACAATCTAATACTTAACATATTGTGTCTAAGGTTTGGTAAATAAAAGACATTACGAATATCTTTCTATTCACTTTTCTTAGTCATAATAGGCGGAACATCTTTGCCGATCATTAAAAATATTTTGAGGTAAAAAAGTGGGCCTCAAAATGAAAAATGTACTAATAAAATCAACTTTTAGAAAACCAATAGGATTCTAGATAATGATGTCATCCCCAAGGGAGAATATTTTGGAGGGAAAAAAAGAAAACTATTTTTTTTAATCATATTTTTGACTTATCTCCTCATAGGTTTACTCAAATTTCAAATGTGTACACTCATTGGATGGGGAATTAGATTTTTCATCGATTGAGTACCCACTCTGCATATTTTTTAGTAGATCAACACCAAGAAAAATTCAAAATACATGCAAGAACGTGTTTTTGAATTTTTCTTGGTGTTAATCTACTAAAAAATATGCAAAGTGGGTACTCATTGGATGCAAAATCTAATTCCACATCCAACAAGTGCACACACTAGAAATCTAAGTAGACCTAAAAGGAGATAAGTAGAAAATACAATAAAAAGGTATAATATTTTTTTTTTTTAATTCATAAATTGAATTTTATTAATTTTTAATATTATTTTATTATTTTCCTTAGAAAGCTCATTTTATACCTCAAAATTATCCTAATGGTTCTTGACATGATACTCATCTCCTAACGTAATTTAAAATTGAACATAGTTATCAATAGTAAAATATGTGTTTTTGTCGTCTATCATGTGATTGTTGCAACCACTATCCAACAACCAAAGATACTTTTTGTGATGTTCTTCAGTGATTTGACATGAAATGAATATTGACTCATATGTACCTTCTTCATTATTGAAGATAGTAGTTCCACCCTTGTTTAGACCTAATTGTTTCTTTCTACATTAACTTTCATCGTGTCTATACATTTTGTAATAGTAACATTGTACCTTGAACTTGTTTGTCCATCTTCTACCTCTTCCTCTCTAATTTTGAGAGTGGCTAGGCTAATTTGATTGTCCTAATTTTTCTAGTGTAGTTCTTACTTTTTCTTGATGATTAATTCTTCCTGTTTGACCTCTGTCTCTACCTCTACCAATGGATTCTTGAGTCTTGGAAGACAATTTCTAAAGACTCCTTCTATGTTTGTTCGTGATTCATGGGATAAAATATATCTCATTAATTCTTTTACTATTAGTTATAATAGATCTTTGGACTTTTCTATGACAATGAAAATCATCTCAAACTTCATAGGTAGGCTCCGAGAACATTTTCCACATTTTTATGATCTACAATAATCTTTCTATCAGTCCTGAGCTTATTTACAACTCCCATCACTCTTGTCATGGATTAGTCTATGTTCTATGCCTCCTTCATTTTCAATGTTTCAAACTCTCTCCCTAGAGTGTGAAGCTTCACATTCTTCACTTTTTCATTATGTTGATATGCGACTCCAAAATATTTCAGGGTTACTTTGTACTAGACATTCACATTACCTTGGGCAAAATTGAGTTATTTACTAAACACCTTGATATTTTTTTTCTCTTATTTCTACAATTTGATTTTCTGGGAATTATAGATGACCTACAAAGTTGTTCGATTAGGCTCTAAAAACCCATTCTCCATTGCTTCCCAACATTCTTGTACTTGTAAAAAAATATTCATTATAATTAAATAAAAAATCAAAAATTTTGCCAATAAAAACCGATTCATGTTGCCCTATATTACTTATACATACCATTTTTAAATTTCCATAATGCCAAAATTCAATCTATAAGATCAATAATGAAAAGAAAACAAATTCACAAAGAATCCAAACCTATGATTACACGAAGTTGCTACTTAAAACTATAGATGAATCAACACTAACCTTTAATGAAGAGTGCACAATTAATAATCTTTATAATGCAAAGGATATAACTTCAAAATAGGTCATTATAATTGAAACCCACTTTAAAAATACCTCCCAAACAAAGTTCTCAATAAGTAATAATCCATTGATCCATGTGAGGCCAATTAATTTCGTAATAATCCATTCATCCATGTGAGGCCAATTAAACCAATGCTTTAGGTGAATTTAATAACATACCTTTTAGAAAAAAACCTAACAGCATTTACCAAATCCGTGTACTCTAGAATGAAACAATAGTGGCAGCTCAAGCCAGCCGCAGCTACAGTTAGTGGAAGTAAAAGCAAATGGTTTTGGCTCAAGGATGGGCGTCTTCCCCGTAGCGGCTTTACAGATGGGGAACGCTGCTCGTGAGCTGGCAACTCTGCAAACTAGCAACTTGGCTTTTCTCAAGGAATGGCTTGAATCTATCAACCACGGCTTAGTAGATCTGCTAATCAAGGATAACTTACTTTTCCCTTGACCTCATGCTCTGATCTATCTCGTTTCGGCTATTCGTTCTCCTTCACAATCTACTTTCCTCTCTCTGAAGAGTCTTACATCTGTTAAATATCATGTTAAAATCACAAGCAGAGCAAGGAATGAAAAGCAATTGGAATCTCATGGGACTTTTAATACTGAAAATCTTAGGATAAACAACTTCCATAAAAATAACTCTAAGACTAAAAACTTTGTGGAAATATCTAGGATTTAAAAAAACTCTCAGACTAACAACTTTGTAGAAATATCTAGGATTAAAAACTTGAATAGACTCACAAGTAACTGCGAGACTATCTCAACTTACAAGAAAGATTATATTTTAACAAAGATATTGATTTTGAATGCTTTCTCAGGTGGCGGAGTGCTCTTCTTTGGAGGACATTTCTCACGACAGCAGTGGTTGCTGTGGTGCTGAAGGCATTCATAAATTATTGTGAAAGTGGTAACTGTGGCCTCTTTGGAAATGGTGGCTTGATATTGTTTGATGTCAGCTCTGTGAAGGTCAAGTATCGGTTTATTGATCTGCTTCCTGTAGTCATACTTGGAGTTATGGGAGGAGCATTGGGAGCTGTCTTCAACTAGCTTCTTGAGAAGACTCTTTGGCACTACGCCCTCATCAATCAGTACATAGATTTAGATACTGTGATTGTTTTAGTGTCTTAGACCTGGTTTCCAATTTGAAAAATCTGTGGACTTTGTGCAATGTGTTAATGAATAGCATCGATATATGTGTTTGATGCAGGGAAGGACCTATATGCAAAGTGCTTCTTGCCTGTGGTGTTTCCATCTTTACATCTTGTTGCCTATTTGGACTTCCATGGCTAGCAAAACGCAAGCCTTGTCCGACAGCGAAAATGATCAGCGGAGAATGTCCTAGCACTAACATCAAAGGAAGCTTCACGCCATTTCATTGTCCAGTAGGTCATTACAATGACCTTGCGAGCTTGCTTGTCAACATAAATGACGGTGCTATTAAAAATATCTTCAGCTCTGACACAGGAGATGAGTTTCATCAATCATCACTCATGCTTTACTTTGTAACTATTTTTTCACTTGGACTCTTCACATATGGCCTTGCACTTCGAGCGGGTCTCTTCATACCCATAATTTCAATGGGTTCTGCATATGGGCGTTCTCCTGGAGAGCTGATTGGATCCTTCACGGATATTTATCAGGGGCTTTATGCTGTGCTTGGTGCAGCTTCTTTTCTTGGGGGCTCAATGAGGATAACAGTTTCACTGTGTGTGATTCTTTTGGAGCTAACCTATGTTACCAAAAACGAGAAACCACAAAGGGACGAGAAATGGAGTTGGGAGGTTTCGCATTCAAGAAACCAGGAGAAAGAGAAAAACCAGAAAAATATGAAAAGCAAAAAACCAAACATTCATCATTAACATTTTTTAATATTATGGTTCATAAATAGTTGTTCATAGGTTTTATCTATTCACATGGGCCATTCTTTAATATTTATAATGATCAACACAGTTTTCATTGCTCACATGGGCCATTCATGAATACCCATGTTTGATCCTCTAGGCTAACAAATATAATAGTGAAGAAACCTTTGGTACCAAATTCAAGTTTTGATTTGGCTTTTGCATTTGTACTTCATTTGGATCTAGTGAGAGAGGGATTTTTTTTTGGCCAAATCCCTAAAAATTTCTGGATAAATACATGATCCCACATACATTGTATATATTCTTCGATGTGACTTGAGTGGACCTCAAATTTGGGATCTATTGCAGCAATTTTTGGGCTATTTTTTTCATGATTGGGTAAGATTGAGTTGATCTCCATTGAATATAGAGCCAAAAGTAAAAAGTTGTCTCAAACTATTACCACTTGCAAAATCATAAATACTACAACTTGTGTTTGAAAACAAAATCTAAAGAGAAAAGTTTCAAAACTTTATCTTTAATTCATTATAATAGAAAACTAATCTTTATAATAATAAAAATAATATATTTTAAAAATATAATTAAATTAGATATTAAATTGCTAGTTGATAAGAAAAATAAACTTTTTACTAAATTATTTAAATATATAAATTCTCTATATTTAAATTTATAAGTTTGTATAAAAATACACATTTTTAAATGTTAAATACAATCATTAAATCTAAATCTACTTTTAAATAAAAACAAAAAAAACAAAAAACAATTAGAAAAACTTAACAATACAATACGTTGCTACACATCGACTGAGATTAAAAAAATAGCATAACTTTCACAAAGAAAATCTCTAAATAGTCAACGTTGTTAAGGATCTATTAAGCATTATTACAAGGTGTTGTCACATGGAAAACGCCTAAACTATTTGCAACAAACTTGTTCCGTTAGCGCCTATTGCAAATGAAATGAACCAGATTAACGTTTTCCATAAAACTGTTTCCAGAAATGCACAGTTTTTTGAAAAACCAGTTTCGTACATTAAAAAGCGAAAACTGCGGTACAAAACGCGGTTTTCCTTACTGTTCCGGCTTTTTATACGGTTTTTTGTCAAAAACAAAGACTTCCGTTCCGTTTCTGGTAACAGTGGAGCTAACAAATAGCCTTTCATTACTTCCTTTTATTATGTTGGTCCTACTAACATCTAAGACAATCGCCGATTCCTTCAACAGCAATGTCTATGACAAGATTGTGCACTTGAAGGGACTTCCATTCTTGGAAAGGCATCCTGAACCATATATGAGGAACCTAACTGCTGGTGATGTTGTTAGAGGTCCTTTGGTAACCTTGTCTGAAATTGAGAAAGTAGGAAACGTTGTCCAGATTTTGATGAATACTAAACACAATGGCTTCACCGTCATAGATGAACTTCCACTATTAGAAAAGCCATTCTTCCACGGCCTTGCCCTCAGGGCACATTTGTTGGTTTTGCTGAAGAGGAAAGAGTTTCAACCTTCAAAGTTCACAGTTTATTGTTTCTGGAGAATTAATGGAGAAATTCTCTTTTGTGGACTTTGCGAAACAGGGTTCAGGCAGAGGTCTGAATATTGAAGACAGAGAAATAAGTGAAGAGGAACGGGAAATGTATGTTGATTTACATCCATTCGGCAATACCTTACAGTACGCTGTTGTGGAGACCTCATCATTGAAAAAGGTATTTTCCCTTTTCCAGCATCTAGGCTTGCGGCCATAGAAAATTTTAGGGGCGAATGTTCGCCTTTTGACGAAATTAAGGGGTTTTAAATTTTTAGTGGGCGAATATTTTGTATCATAGTACATTTTTACAAATCACCTCAAATAGCCCACCTTATTTTAAGGGAGAGGTTAAAAAAGGTAAATTTAGCCCTTGAAATTAGGAGTTACAACCTTCCATTCGCCCATTTTCAAGAATAGGTTTTATTTAAGTGAATCCATTTGCCCATTTTCAAGAATAGGTTTTATTTAAGTGAATCCTATGGACCAAATACAATATTTATAAAAGAGGTGTGGTAAATTAATAAAAATATAAATAAATGAGAAGTATGGTAAATAAATAAAACATTTTCTATATTTACTCCATAAGTCACCTTATATACATGCAAGGGTGTAAACAAATAAAAATATAAGTAAAGTGGAGGTATGGTAAATAAATAAAATATCTTTTTATACTTACTCAAAAGGTATGGTAAATAAATAAAAATATAAATAAACTAGATGTATGGTAAATAAATAAAACCTCTTTTTATATTTAGTCCATAACCCTAGTTCTATTTGTGAAGGCTCAGGAAAGAGGTTTTATTTAAGTGAATCCCATGGGCCAAATACCATATTTGTAAAAGAGGTATGGTAAATTAATAAAAATATAAATAAACGAGAGGTATGGTAAACAAATAAAACATTTTTTTATATTTACTCCATAAGTCACCTTATATTTATGAACACTCAAAAAATGCGTTATATTTAGGTGAAACCTATGGGCAAAATATTATGGGACAAATACCATGGACTAGATTGTTATTAATACCATGCAAAAAAACATTATTAACCCTAATATTAGTATTAATAAAAATAAAAATGGCACATGGTATTGACCCATGGTATTCACCAAAATGGCACATGGTAATGACCCATGGTATTCACCTGGAATGTAGCCTATTTAAATGGGGGAATTAAACCAGCATAGATCCATCTTTACTCTGGATTTACTAACCCGCGAGAGGTATCAAATATTGTGATATGCAAACTAGCATAGAGTGAAAAAATATTTGATCCCTCTCAGGGCTTGGTGGATCAAGAGTAAAATTGGATGTTGTAATTTAATGTATGTTAAACATTTTAGCTTGGTTAAAATAAAAAATAAAATAAAAATCAACTATTAATTTTATTAATTTTTATAAATTACTAATAGTAATTTTTAAGCTCCAAGTTTATGATAACCCATGGTAATACCAAGATCTTACAAGATTTTATAATTAAGTAAAATATTCGCCATGCCTGGTGAGAGATTCGCCAAAAAATTATATATACATATTATATTATTGATAAAATCGCCTTCCATTTTTCCTATATACCATGGAGATTCGCCCATTTATTATACTTATAAATTTAGGGGGGTTCTTAAAATTTTCCCTGCTTGCGGCATCTCTGTGTGGTGCCTAGAGAATCAGGGGTAAGTGTTTACTGATAGAATTACCAGACATTTTATAGTCTTTGTCACTCTTTCAGCTTATCAACAGTATCACATGTTTTTACACATTCTATCCTGATCTTTCAAAAGAACTATGTTAAGTACAACTACAAATCTGTTTGGAGAACACCCTTAATGGTATACACTAAGCATCACTGGTAGCTTTGCGTTAGAATTCATTAACTATTCCTCATTTCTATCCATGCCATTACAGTTTAATAATTTTCTGTAGTGTGTACTCATTCTTATTTCCTTTCCTTTGCAGAGATCTCAAATTGTTGGGATACTAACTCGGCATGACTTTATGCTTGCCGATATCTTTGGCCTGCATCATTATGTTGAAGAAAGGCAATCAAAAAGGTTCGGAGCATTGCCATCTCTATTAAAACAGCAGCCAAGTGACTTCTAGCTAAAAAAATTGAAGAGCTGTGAAGAGAAAATTGTGTCAGATGTAATGTCGTTATGGAAAACTTTTTTGGAGGATACATTTTGCATAATTAAAGCCTTGAGTTCGCTAAGATGATAGGTTTTCAGAGAGAGAACTTCTAATACTGTTCTAGAAAATGTTGCAATCTTTTATGTGAACAATTACTTGAGCTTTTTAGCTGAAGTCTTCAAAGTAGTGTAATTTTTGTAAAATACAATTACTTGAGCTTTTTAGCTGAAGTCTTCAAAGTATTTAGCGGATAACAACATGTCATTGTTAAATTTTCAAGAACAGTATCTAAAACTGGAAAAAAAAGTAAGAGATATTTGTGTCAAATGAAATCTCTTAAGCTTTAAAAATGTCATGCAGTCGCAAGGAAAAACGAAAGTTGGAAGATTCACTGAGCATTCAAGAGTGATTTGTTTCATTTTTTTCAAAGAGGAACAATAGACTCTCTTGAAAAAAAATTTGTCATCGTTTGACACTGACACCACGAAAATTTCAAGTTGAAAAGAATGATAGAAAATAATATTATCAATTAATTTTATTGTAAATTTAGCACTGGAAAAGTTCAAATAGGATAATAAAATCCAAAGACATGGCCATCTACGAGATACCACAGAACATCTGCCATGCAACCATTCCGTCTAGATAGTCCATGGTTCTATATTCTTTGTTGTGATTTATGAACTTCCTGTGTTATTACTCTTCACCCCGTAGAAGACATACATAAGACCTACGAAACTAACATACATAAGACCTACTAAATTCCCTCTTCTTATCTAGCTCGTTTTACTTTTGGTTGGACCTTGCATCTTTCTTTGACCAAGAAAGCGAAGCAAGCAGGAAAAACGCCAATTAACTCATTTGATCCAGTCAAAGACTCTATTTCCTACCCATATCCGTAAGCTACAAAGGAAAAGCCAATTGCAGTAGAGGCAGAGGCAGTCCACTAGAAAGGCCAAAGTTTCCCCGCTGCCATAAGCACTTGCTGATCTCTCATCATAAGGAGACAAGAACGCTCATCCACAATATTCCAATCGAGCCTACTCTGGCATTCCTCAAGTGGAGCCAGCCCATGCCGTTGCTTTACAGTCCACCCACTCTAGCATTCAACTGACTGCTCTTATGTAAAACGACTGCAACCGCAGCTCACACAGAAGTGGAGATTAAAACTAGACAATTACCTCTCTCTTTTGGGTCGGTATGTACGGTAAGAGGTCAGTGGGATATTCGGTCCCATTTTCACGACAGCGTATTGGTTTTTTCATACTTTCCTCTTTGTGCAATTTCATTTCATTTTTAAAATGTTCCACTCAGGTTGTCTACTCTGAAATATGGTGATTCTCGGGGCAGTGGAAGAGTTGGAAATAGGAGTTATTTAAGGAGATGGAAGAATTGCTAGGACAGTTAAAAGTGATTGGAATTTTAGGAATTTAAAAAAAAAAAAAATTAGGAAAAAAAAAGTTTTAGAAGTAGTGAGTAAGACTGAACCGCACTGATTGACGAAGTAACGATCTTCCATTGTCACCTGGTCTGCCACGCTTATCCACCAAAATTCCAACACTTGGCACCAGGTATAACATTAAATGCCTTGCACACTAACGTGTGGATTACAAAGTGTTGCTGAGTACTTGTTCCAGAGAAAACATGATGAAACCTAGAAGCGGGCATCAAGCGAATGATGGTTACCGAATTTTAATGTATAAAATTCGTTTCAAAAGATTAACCAGCTTAATATAAAGCGTTGTTTTTAATGCCAAAGTAATATAAAGTAAGTTCAAATAAATTATTATAAAAAAATAAAAAAGTTATTTATAATTATTTATTAATTGTAATAATAAAATATTATTATTTTTAAAAATAAGAATAATCTAAAACGTGTAGTTTAACAAGGTCGAGGAATTGCTCGGAAAATATTTAGAGAAAATCTGGCAAGGATTTTTGTAAATCCAAGTTATAGTTGTTAAACTTCAAAATTTTAGGTGTCCTATATGTTTTTGATAGTGTTGAACCCATTTCCACCATAAAAAACACATTGCCTCTACAAGATTTTTTGATTTTTTTTTGCCTGGATTGCGATCACTTTTGGCCGTCTGCGCAATTCCTCCACCTCATTGGACAATTCCAATGTAAAATAATTGTTTAGGCATATTTTAATTTACAGATTAAATGATTTAGAATCATATAATTTCAAGTAAAATTGTAATTTTTATTATTTAAAAAATTATATTAAAATTTTTAAAATTTTATATCTGATATTAATTAAAATTAATTATAAAAAATACTCTAAAAATATTGTTTAATTTATAAGTTTAACTACATGATTTTAGTATATTTATTTTTAAATATTTTAATATAAATAATAATCATTTATAATGTAATAAAATAAATCAAAATTTAATTGTTATTTAATATGATTATATTTTAATCGAGTTATTGAGATAGAAGCATCGCTATGTTAACTCAATAAATTATTTTGTTCACAAAATTAAATGATATATTGATTAAATTTATATATTATTTAGTTGGTTTGTATAAATAGTTAAGAATAAAGTATAAATTATGTAATAATTGATTTAAATTTTTCTATAAAATTTTATCTTTTCATAACTTTTTAATAAAGTTAATAAAAGATAAACACCCGAACTCATAGTTATAAAATAAAATTAAAATAAGATATTTATAAAATACTCTGATTCAAATGAGTTATGGTTTTTTTAGTAATTTCATAATAAAGTTAATAAAAGATAAACACCCCAACTCATAATTATAAAATAAAATGTTTATAAAATACTTTGACTCAAATGAGTTGTGTTTTGAGTTGTGTTTATTTTTAGATATGTGATATTGATAACCCATTGTATTGACCCCTAATATTATAACAAACTCTATGTACAAGTGAAGAGTCTCTATGATAAAATCAAAGTAAATTTCAAAGGTTAAGAATATTGTTACATATATAAGTTTGATTCCAATATTAATTTTTTTCATAATAATAATAATAATAATAATAATTTAAAATCAAATTATAATTTAATTGATTTTTATTTTTCTTAATCTTAATAATGGGAAATGTATTATGAAGTAAGTGTTTTGATATTTATCAATATTTATGCATAATTTAATTTATATAATTGTATTACTTAATAAAATGTTAATTATACTTAGAAAATAATTATACTAACTATACTCTTTTATTAACTTTTTTTAATATTATAGAAATTTATCATTAACATTTTCTTTAAATAATTATACATAAAATAAATTTAAATAATTATACATAAAACGAATTTAAAACTTCAATATTGTAATACTTGTTCACAAGTTCCATTCATCCCTTTTTATATACGCTTAGTGTAATGTGTGACTTTGAAAAGTTATAAGCCTTTCTTGAATTTGCATTGCTTTTGAAATGATTGGGAAGATCTTTGTTGAGTTATACCTTCTATCCATTCATGTTGAAAAAAAAACTGATCTTGTAATTACCAGAAGGTTGTTAAGTTACAAGAATCCCTTGAAATCCATTATACAAGAGTCCTTGGAAAAAATTGAACAGAAGATGGAGAACCTGATAATTTCCAAAATGGCACATTTAATGAAAAAATGTTTGATGCTTAGTCTGATATACTCTTACGAATAAAGGAACACGAGGGTGTTTTAACGCACATATCTGTTCTCCAAAAAACTGATCTTATAATCACCAGAAGGTTGTTAAGTTACAAGAATCCCTTGAAATCCATTATACAAGAGTCCTTGGAAAAAATTGAACACAAGATCGAGAACCTGATAATTTCCAAAAGGGCACATTTAATGAAAAAATGTTTGATGCTTAATCTAATAGACTCTTACGAATAAAGGAACACGAGGGTGATTTAACGCACATATCTGTTCTCCCCGCTTGGAACATTAAGATACAAGAAAATATTACAGGTAATTTTTTATTTGTTAAATTTAGGAGTAGTTTATTTTTAAAGATTAGTTAAGAGTAGTTGGAATCTTGGTAAAATTTTCCAAAAATTTATAGAGACAGTGTGTGAATTATGTTTTTGATAGTGGAAATAGATTTAGCATCATCAAAAACGTTTGAGGCATCTAAAATTTTAAAGTTTAATACTTATAACTTGGATTTACAAAAGTCTCTGCCATATTTTTTCAAAATATGACCAGAATTTCCATGACTTTCAAAGCAAAAAAACAATCTCATTAAACTACTGCTTAAATTTATGGAAAAAAATAAATAATGAATTCTCAGATATCAATAAATACTTTAGCATACTTGTGACAGAGCTACTTTATACTTTAGCATACTTGTGACAGAACTACTTTATATAATATGATTAGAAATTCCAACCATGATAAACTTATTCAAATTATAAAGATTAATTGACTCACTATTATAGTTAATAAAAAGACTATCTCACATTAAACCAACCATAATAATCTATTTCTCCATTAATTCCCAGTCAATACACATTTTTCATTAATGAAAAATTAAATATTGGATTTAAGTTTAAGTGATCACTATATAGCTTTGAGGAAATATGAAGATCGAGAGTGGTAAATCCAGTTTTGAGGTTATTTGAGATTCACTATATATATTCGTCACCAATTAAAAATATATATATAATTTGTTTGTAAAAAAAATGATTTATTTTATTATTTTCAAAAAATTGTTTTAATATAAATTTGTAAAAAATATATAAAAAAATTATAATATTTTTTTTTAAGTTTTAATACAAATTAAAAAGAATATCAACATAAACCAAAAATAACATAACTTACTTTCAAGTATAATAATAAATATAATAAATAACAAAAATTTATTGAAAAAACAAAAATAACCAAAAATTTCGAATTATTAACCATATAACCTATTTTCAAGTATAATAATAAATAAGAAACAAAAATAACCAAAAATTTCAAATTATTTTAGTGATGAATAAATAACTAAATTCATTGGAGGGTTTTTTACGAGGTTATAGTTACATGTTTTTAAGGCAGTGGGTTTTTTACAAATTTACTGAAAACGTGGAGAATAGAGAAATCATGTTTCCTATCCATATTAACACTTGCTTTCTCACTTTATCCACAGATTCCACTAGTATCACTCTACTCAATGAGTTATATTATAATCACCAGCTTGCATAAACATGATAAATACAAGGACATCACTTGCCCATAGATCTTGTGGGCTAAAAAGGAAAACGTTGTGATGTGGAGGTGGAATTTATCACTTATCTTGGGTAATTTGCTAAACAAGAAGTATGTTCTAATATATGTAAGATTTATCCGCTAGTAAATATGCATCTTTTATAATAAATATTAAAATATTTATTTTATTTTATATTTTATATTTTATATTTTTCAAATTAAAAAAAAAATAATAATAATAATAATAATAACTAATATATTTATCATATTTTATTATGGAAATTATGCAAAATAATTTTTAATCTATGAGAATTTTCGGAAAAATTACATAGAGAATATTTGGTTGACGCATTTCAAACCAGTCAGTGTGGTTCATCTAGAGAGTGTGGTTCATCTTATACATCTTTAGGATAAGATGAACCACACTTGCTGGTTTGAAACGCGTAGACCAAATACTTTCTATGTGATTTTTCCTAAAATTTTCATGAATTAACAAGTTATGGATCACAGAAGCTAGAATTTAAATAATTTTCGGTACAATACTATATTATGGTTTATTAATATTACATGCTGAGAAAATCATAACTCATTTTATATGACACCTATTTATATGATATTTTTTTGAATTAATGCATTTAATTATAAACGAAAAGAAGACATAACTATTTTAAAAATAAATCTCACCCTTTGATGTGTATATACTACTAAAAATATTCTAGAATATTCTATGTAGAATAAATCCCTGCTACTCACTTAATAATTATAAAATTAAATTTTTCAAAGTCCTATTTTAAAATAAACATACCTATCAACATGATTTTAGTATAATATGACAAATTGTAGGAATATGTTAGTAGAGACTATTGTTAGTCCATGTCTATATCCGTACTGAAGATTGTGCCTCTTATCTACCAAACTCGAACTTGCAATAGATATTAACATATTGTTGTAAGATACCATCAATATTGATTTTGTCCATGCACTTTTCTATTTAAGCCAATGGGTATATTTATTTTGGAATAGAGTTTTCACAATTTTAATTTATTTATCAATATTATTAGGTTGATGGTAGGGATTTAACCTCCTAAGATATTCTAGAATATTCTTAGTAATATATAAAAATCAAAGGATAAGATTTATTGTCAAAGTAACTATGTCCTTCTTCCCATCTTAATTAAACTCATTGATTAAAAACATGTTATATGAACAAGTCTCATTTGAAGTGAATTATTATTGTTTGGTATCAAATGTATTCATAAACCTTCATATTTTATTAAAGTCTAATTACAAAATAAAAATTTCCATATTAAAAAAATAACTTTTATAGTCAAAATTTTTATTTAAAATAAAATTATAATTTAATTAATTTTTATGATTTTTTTAATTTTAACTACCTATTTCATGAAATAAATATTTTAATATTTATTATAACTATTTCATGAAATAAATATTTTAATATTTATTATAAATGGATTGTTATAAATATTTAGGATAAGCTTGGAATGTCAATGCAAAATATTGTCATTTTCAATCTCCATAAGATTAACGGAAAATATTGTCATTTTCAATCTCCATAAGATTAACGGAAAATATTGTAATTTTCAATCTGCATAAGATTTTAGGGTAGGGTTGTATTAGGATATGGGGCTATTGTGTTCAGATAAAATTTCATATATTTGTAATTTGATTTCTAATTACACGACAGTCTGAAACATAGAGACGAGTAGCTGCAAGGGTCTATTATTCACATTCTACGAGAAATCAAAGGAAACTACATAGTTTAAAAAATGAGATTAAATCAACGAATGTCTCACCTAGTATCCGTATTTGCAGCATTTTCATATATTTTCCACGGGTAAGGGTAAATTATTGCAAGATGAATATCCATATAGGCTGCCGAAATTTTATCAAAGTAGTTTTATTTCATTTTTTCATGTGCCACCAGAAATATACATTATAACCTATTAACATAAAAAATATCAAACTCATTAGTCGTCATTAATCAACCCGCAACCCCATTTTAACTCTTTGAAAAGGAAACTTTCTAAACTTTTATAACAGGTAGAATTAACAAATAGACTTAAACGAATAAACCCATAAACTAATAAAAACTTCTAATTAAAAAATAATACATTTATTTTATTTATATATTAATAGATAGAATTCAAAAAATAAATCTATAAATTAATAAAAAAATTCAAATAATTAAAAAATAATATTGAATTTTGAAAAGTATGAATCAACTGTCACATTTGAACCAGGGCTACATTATAAAAACTCTTGCTTAGTTTAAATATAGTTAAAATACAGTAAAAAATGAAACTTTCATTCAGAAGTCACTGAGAGATATAATCATACTAATGGGCAAAGTATAAGCTTTAGTTTTATATTTTAAGTTTGTAAATTGTTGAATTTGATTATATTAATTTTAAATTAATCATCTTTTTTAGGTTTATTGTTTCATAGTTAATATTCTTTTTAATCAAATCATTTTACAAAATCACAAAATTTCCAAAATAAAACAAACTTAGGGAAAAAACCCAAACCATACATTCCAAACATACGTAAGTAAATAAATTACAAAACTAAGTTAGAAAGAGAAACCCTTATCAGAGTGTTCAGAAAGAAAATCATGGTGTTAAAAAAACTGAGGTTTTACCTATACTTTGAACATGCTCTACGAGAAAACATGGAGAGTTTAGACACTGGAAAATTTATATATATATATAACGCATAGTAACTGACGATATAAAGTAAATAAGTATATATATATAACCCCATAGTAACTAACAATATGGAATACCCTCTTAAAATGCTCTGCCAGAAAGCATGGAGGGTTTAGACACTGGAATATATATATATAAGCAAAAGCCAATGGTGATGAAAATGAACCATGGCCCACTTATTATAATTGATAACTACCTGATGTTTGTGATAATTATTACATCATAAAGAATTCTCATTATAAAAATGTATGGCCTTATGTAACTCTTAGAATATTGAGAAATATTTATGATCTAATTTCAAAACAATCTCTTGAATTTTTAATTTTTAATGCATTTCTTGTAAAAACACACATTCATCATTATACGTGAAATTACTTAAAAAAATAAAAATTAAGCTAAACTTGAATCATATCATTTACATTTATACAAAATTAATTACAACGATAAATACGGAAAAGATGTCGACAAGATATTGTAAACGAGTCCTCTCGTCATAAATGTTCTTTACTTATCACTCGATTTATTGCTACTCTATAGAATGTATATTACATATTCTTTTATACAAACATCAATAAAATTTTAAAATAAAAAATTACAAAACAATTATCAAGGATCTTTAGTCTTGTTAAAGGAGATTCTAAATTGCAACATTATGTGATTCAATAAAATTCCTCAGCTCGTAGATTAGACTTCTCATGCAGAGGAGAAGAAAAATCAACAATAAACGGGGATTGTATCTGAGATAGATGGTTTGGTCACAAAAATTCGTTAGTTAGTAGATCAGTCTCCCATGCAGATGAGAAGACAAACCAAAAGTAAAGGGTTTGGTTGTAGATTGTTTGTAAATAAAGATGGTAGGTTGTATTAGAAAATTTGATTTCAAATTGTTTGTAAAAGAAGATAACCAAATAAATTTATAGGTTGTGTTTGACGTGGATGGTTCAGATTATTAGTGTAATTTTTGAAATCTCCATAGTTAACATTAGGTTTTTGGTTGAATTTTTCTTTTCGTGACATCAACGCATTGTCGCATCCCTGACTTCCGAATTCGAGGGTTGACGTCATCTTGCCATGCACGGTAGATCAGATTTAACAGAGTAGGTACAGGAAGGGCGATCCATACAATTGGGAGTTAACTTGGGCTTCTTTGAGCTCTGGTGGTGTTAATTTCATTTTAATAGTGTTGGTGGTGTTAATTTCATTTTAATAGTGTTGGTGGATAATTTATTACTCTGATTGATGGATAATGGAGAAGTAGATTTAGCTATTTTTGGTGTTCAAAGTGGTTGTTTTATTTTTTTTCTTGGTGTTGTGGCACTCATTGAGGTTGGATTTGTTGTTTCTTTCTTTACTTCACGTGTCAGGTTTTCCTTGTTACTATGTGAGTTTTTTTTTACTTTGGTGGATGCGAGAAGTAGGCCTTTTTGTGGAATGTTGAAGCTATTTCGCTATGTGAAAGGACACAAGTTTTCCAACTTCCTCGACGACGATTTGACAGGTGAATGTATGAACATTATTTTATGGTTTAATGGTCGTGGTGCATAATTTGGAGTTCTAATGGTTCGTTGTTTCATAGAATTTGCAGGTGAGGCTTTAGAATTTAGAGCATAAGAGTTGTTCAGGTAAGCAGATTATTGGATTCTAGCGGCAGAAACCTGGTAAGTTTTTGAGTTCTATCTGTCAGAAAACTCTGGTTTAATGGGTCATAAGTGTTAACTACATTGTCGAGCCAAGCTTTTATGGTTTGGATGCAATGTTGTAGGAATAAACCAATATTGACTAACCAAAGCTAGGTTGCAGGTCGGCCCATCTTTGCATTTGCGGAAGTCCTGTGGGCAAGATGCCAAACCCGATTCCATATGGTTTGGTTTTAAATTGTCTCCTGACCTCGATTCCATGATTTTCTGCAACAGTTACAGTGAAGATTTCCTGAAATTTTCTCTGAAATGTGCAAAGTCGAGAGTATAGGGATCTTTGCATTTTCAGAAGGCTCGTGATTAAGGTGGCAGCTTCGACTACACATCATGTTGTTCTAAATAGACGGGGGGGTCAAAGTTCTATTGGCATAAATAACTAGCTCGGGAAGAAGATAAGTCCCACCTTAGTTGGGCGTGATGCTTTGCAATGTCGGAAGTTAACACATGTTTTCGTTTTAGCATACTCTTGTATGAGAGTTTTTTATATGCTTTTTACATTCCAGACTCATGCATGTGAGTTTTTATAAGGGCATCTGCCTCCATTTCAGTTTTTTCGTTTTCTTTGGAGTCAAAGGAAACCTGTAGTTGAGGTAGGGACTAATTTCGTGGTGGGGAAATTGGTGTCTCTTTGGAGAAGAATCATAAGGAAAAGGCTGAGCTTCGAGCCAGCTTGGCAAAGGCTGAGGTTCAAGCAGTCTTGAAGTTGCAATTGACATTTAAGTTAGTTGTTTTCAGTTTTTGTAATTTATGAACCATATTCATATTTTTTTTCTTTAGACGAGGGTTGGCGGGTTTGTATCTTTTAAGCATTTTAATCCTAATTTTATTTTAATTTGTAGGTAGTTTTTGGATTTTTTATCTTAAACTTTTAGATAGGAAGAATAATAATCTTTTTGTAAAATTGCTTTAAATAAATGTCTTATAAAAATATATTTTTTTGAATTTGTTTGTTTGTTGATAGAAGAATAGGGTATTTTAAATTACATTTATTAAATAATATTTTATGTAAAAAAATAAAATAATAAATTATAGACACATATGTTAGTTTTGTGGGGCTTCGTAGAAGCAAGTCGGAGGTCGTGCTGAGTATGAGGTCGGAGGTGGTTGTTGTAAACACGTGTAACTATATACATATATTTGTCTTGTGGCTCTTACTAAAAGAAAGCCAAAGGTCGGTCCCCACTATGGGATCAGAGGTTGAGATTGTCATTTGAATGGTCTCTCTAGACACTCCCTGACCAATTCGGCTCAGCATCTAGGTTTACTCCTATTATTATTATTATTTCTTATAAAAGACTTAAATGAGGTCCATGATGACGTTTATCATGAGTTGATATATTATAAATTAAATGTTAAATTTCTTATAAAAATAATTTGTTGAATTTGTTTCTTTATTGATAAAAGAATAAAGTATTTTAAATTACCTTTATTAAATAATATGTTATGTGAAAAAAAAAAAAAAACTATAGAAATGTATGTTTTTTTTTGCGGACCTTTATAGAAGCAAGTTAGAGGTCAAGTTGACGATAAGGTTACATATAAGTATATGCACATATTTCTTTTGTGGCTCATACTGAAAGAAACTCAGTGGTCAGCCTCGACGATGAGATCGAAAGTCGACATTATCTTTTGAATGGTCTCTCTAGACACTCTTGATTATTGACACTCCCCGACTAATTTGACTCCAACTTCAATATTTTATTTTTTCTTTACAGAATGGGATGAATGGTTCCCGTCTTTTAAACATTATATTTTATAACTATAATTTATTCAATTTATGTTTTTATTGTTAAAAAAAAAAATATTTTAAATTAATTTTATCAAATAATATGTAATATGAAAAAAACAAAATATGAAATTATAAAGAGGCCAATTATACATATATGTTTCTTTTGTGGACCTTTCCAGAAGGAAGTCGATGGTCAGGTTGGCTCTGAAATTGAAGGTTGAAACTATGTTCTGGATGGTGCTATGACATTCTGCCACCAATTGACCTCGTTGTAAACATGCCTAACTATGTGTATATATTTATTTCTTGGTCCCTACTGAAAGAAATTCGAAAGATGGGTTCGACTATGAGGTTGGAAGTCGGGCTTGTGATTTGAATGGTCTCTCTGGACACTCCTGACTATTGTAACTCCCCGACCAAATTGACCTTATTTACAATATTGCATGGAAGCATTCTAAACCATTATTGTTTTAAATTTGAAAATTATTTATTTAAATGACAATTTTAGAGAATGAATTCTAATATATATATATATATATATATATATATATATATATATATATATATATAGATATATATAGTTTTATCAATTTATATTTAAATAATATGTTATGTGAAACAACAAACTAATAAATTATAGATATGTATGTTTGTTTCGTGGGCCTTTGTAGAAGCAAGTTGGATGTCGAGTTGTCTTTGAGGTTATAGATAAATATATGCATATGTCTCTTTTCTGGCTTGTATTGAAAGCAAGTCGGATGTTGGTCTTGACTGTGAGATCGGAGGTCGGCATTGTGGTTCGAATGGTCTCTCTACACAGTGACACTTCTCTGCCAATTCAAATTCATCTTCAATATTTCATGTTTTACTTTAGAGAATGGGATAACAGGTTCACGCCTTTTAAACGTTTTATCTTATAAGTATAATTTATTCAATTTATGTTTTTATTGATAAAAAGATAAATTTGTTTAAATTAATTTTATCAAATAATATAAAATTAGAAATTATAAAGAAGCCAACAGTCATAGATATATGTTTATTTTGTGAGCCCTTCCATAAGAAAGCCGGTGGTTGAGTTGGCTATGAGATCGGAGGTCGGCATTTTGTTTTGGAAAGTGCTATGACATTCCACAACCAATTGGCCTCCTTGTAAACATGCATAGTTATATGTACCTTTTTTTGTGCTCCTTACTAAAAGCAAGTGGAAAGATGAGTCTGACTATGAGGTTGAAAGTCGAATTTGTCGTTTGAATGGTCTCTCTAAACACTCCCGACTATTGATAGTCCTTGACCAAATTGACTCCATCTACAATAGTGCATGGAAGCCTTCTAAATCAATTTTGTTTTAAGTTTGGAAATTATTTATTTAAAATACAATTTTAGAGAATGGATATAGACACACACAACTTTATCAATTTATATTTAAAATAATTTAAAATACAACTTTGCAGTATATTTAATTTTTGTTCTATAATACATTTTATATTAACATCTTTTTTACTTTGTTTATTGAACATGTTCTTCTTTGTTTATTTTTTTATTTATTGTTTTTTTTGCTCCTAATTATTTTTAATTGTGGTGACTGACTAAATTGTTAAGTTTTATTGGTTTTAACTAAAATTATGGATGGTTTCAAAATGAATTAAAGTTTCAGTGAGTATTTTGATTATTTTGACTAATTATAAAGTAAAGAGGATTTTGTCTAAAATCATGTGAATGTGAATTTAAATTTTATTTAAATTTAAATTGATTCATATATTTTGTAAATTAAGTATTTGGAATATTAAGTAATTAATTAAAATTAAAATTAACTATATTTACGATTATATATATATATATATATATATGAAAAAAACATATAAGTTTGTATTGTTTTAATTGTTTACATAATGCTAAAATGCTCTATTGGTGCAAGATATGAAGAAGTGGAAACACTATCTCATCGAAATGAGATAGTAATCCATAATATCACCAACCATTATAGTACCTACATGCCCATAGTAGGCTATAGAAGACTAGGCATTACACATGGATGGGAATTTTACAATAATTTCATTTAGTGATAAAGTATAAGAAGGGAGGTGAAAATAAGTTGGCTGACATGCTTTCAAAGCCATCCACATCAAAGATAATATCTCTTGAAACTCTATTGCACATGGAGCCATTCACCCATGATGCATATAGAGAGGCATATTCAAAGGACAAGGATGTCAAGGACGCGTTTCAATAGTTGTAGAGCCAAATTCATGCACACAATAGTGATGACACCATTGACTACCATCTCCAAGACAAGTTACTCTATATGTTGGATAAGTTATGTGTTCTTAAAGGTGAGTCTTTTAGTTTATTAGAGAGGTTCACACATCTAGGGTTGCAAGGCACGTTTTTGTTGGGAAGATAGTGGCAAACATGTAGAGGTATGTGCATTTTCCCAAGATGTAAGATCAGGTAGTTAGATTCATAAAATGATGAATGCTTTGTTGTTCCAACAATCCTAGTAACATGAAATAGGCTTGATAGCATCCTTTGCCTATACCCAATTGTCCTTGGGAAGACATTTCCATGAAATTTATGGAAGGTTTACCAACAACTAGGAAGGGACATGACTACCTTTTCATGGTAGTTGAAAAGCTTAGTAAGATGTGTGTTCTAATGCTCCATAAAAATACCATTAGTGGGAAGGAAGAAACAAACTTATTCTTTGGACAAGTCTTGGTGCACTTTGGGATAACGAGGAGCATTGTTTCAAACAAGGACATAGTATTTCTTAATTCATTCTAGACTACATTGTGGGAGAAGATGGCCATAAAGTTGAATTAGTTTAGAAAATTCCATCCATGGATAGATGCATATTCAGAAGTAGACAATAAGACTTTGGTACAACACTTGAGTGGTTACAATCTAAAGGCCTAGGATGGAAATATAGTATATATACAACACTCTTATTATAGAGCAATCCACACTTCAACTCGTAAGTCCTCATTTGAAACTTGTTTTGGATATTTTCCACCTTCACCTTTCAATGTTTTATATGGGAAGTAACATTAAGGGAGGATCTTACAGGGGATGCCTCAAGGGAAGAAATATTTGTAGAAAATATAAAAAAAATCCATATATATGTACAAGAGAGACTACAGAAGTCACAGGAAAATATAAGACCAAGAATGATCAACAAAAAATAGAGAAGTCGTTAAAAGTGAGAGACATAATAGGGTTACAATTGAACAAAGAGCGGGTACAAGGTTCTGGTAAGAAAATCGAGAATTTGTAGTACGGTCGCTTTGAGGTACTAGAAATTATGGGAGATAACACATCTAGACTTAGTGTACAACCACACATGTGCATTTTCTCAGTTGTGAATGTGAAGAATCTAAAATTTTATAAGCCTTCGATGCTAGATTAAGAAGAGGAAGAAGTCCTACCTTTGGTAGAGGAAATGGAAGCACATGCTCAAGAAGAATTCATAGAAGATACAGTTTTGTAGAAGAGGTCCATAACTACAACACATGGGTAGCATGACCTTTAGCATATTGGGCTGAAAGGACATCTTCTAGGAAAAGTTAAATGGTAAAGCGAAGAGAAGATGGAGGAAACATTTCCTCACCTCATTCAATACAATCTTGTGGGGACCAAAAGCCTAAAAAAATGGGATGGTGTGATATAGATTGGATCATTATAATTATTTTCCCATCCATATTGATGGTTTTGGAGTGGAAAAAGTGGAGGAATCAACTCACATGAATGTTTTTATTAGCAAGACCCACTTTGGCATATTGGGGCCTGAAACCTTCTAGGACCATTTTGAGGAATCAAATGGAATTTTTGGGGGGGAAAACTTTTCAACTTTAGCACCACACCCATTTCCCCTATTATACACATATAAACCCTTCTAATTATGTAAGAATCACGTCAATTTAATTTCTTATGCAAAATTTATGCTACTAGGAAGTTGACCTTCCTATTTTGACCACCATAGTTTGAGAGGATGCCACATCATCCCCCATTAATGATGGAAAATGGGTTAGAAACATGATCATATGAAGAAAAATCTAGAATATTACATAATTTAACTCTAGTTAAGAGTTGAAGGAGTCAAACCTAACCACTAGTAGGTTATCATGTTGTGTCATAACTACACTACTAGGAAGAAAAGGGGTTCCATTATTTTTTAGTGCATGTTGATCCATAGATTAGTAGATTAGTCAACAGGAATAAGGAGAGAGAATAAAGACATCATTTTTTCACTATAGTATCCCATGGGATGTAGGCCTTACTTATTTATACTATCACCCATTTTCTATTCAAAGAAAGAGAGCAGAGCATCGTCACCTTCCAACTAGGTTTTCCCCTCAAATGGTTTCAGAGGTTATATCTTGTGTCAATTATAATTTATGGGTTTTTATTTCACTATTCTCTATTTTATACATAATTATAATTTGCATGCATACATAATAAAAAATAATTTACAGACCTAGAAATCTAAATAGAAATAAACCCTCAATATTGTAGATTTTAGATTTTTAAATATAATTTTATCAAATATGTTGTGAAAAATTATGTAGTGGAATATTCATGGAATTTTATGGATCAATAAATGGAAATTCCAGTAATGTAATGCTTTAAACTCATAGAAGGAAGTTTGAGAGTTTGAAAATGAAAGACGAAGAAAATATTGCACCCTATTTCCTTTATGTGGATGAAATCATCAACATCATCAATGGACTTGGTAAGAAGGTTAAAGAATCAATGATCATATAAAAGATGTTAAGGTTACCCCCCCATATATAATACTAAGGTCTCTACTATTGAAGAAATGAAGGATATAGAGAAAATGATAATGGTTTAGTTGAATGGGATTCTCATTCCATGTGAAATTAAGATAGCAATATAAAAGATAACAAAGATGGAAGAAACTTTCAAAGCATCAAAGAATAAAAAAGGATGCTAATCTTGTTATTTTTCCAACCATGGAATAGATACAGAAGAAGCATTTTATGAGAAATCTAAATGAGGATCTAGCAAATACAAAGGTAAGCTACCCTTCAAATGTTTTAATTGTGGAAAAGTAGGAAACTTGGCTGATAAATTTCCATATGAAAAAGGAGAAGTCAATGATGATGAAGAAGAACATAAAAATAAAAGAAATACTTATAGAAAAAAAAAATTATATATATATATATATATATATATATATATATATATATATATATATATATATATATATAGTTATCATCTTGAAGACTCAACTAGAAGAGGGAAAAATGATAGAAAAAGTGGTGAGAATCCAGTTTAAGGGAAAGGAAAAAAATTGTGAGAATATAGAAGATGAAATCATTTCCTTAAGAAAATAACCAAAGAGGACAATTAATCAATTGAATTGAAGCTTGACGTTTCGAAAGAGTGTTGCAATATTATAAAATGTTCTTAGTTCTCAAACATTACCATTCATCAAGCTAAGTCTTGGCTATGATTAAAAACAAAAGAATCAAAATAGAGATGCAAGAATTAGGGTCACAAATCCATCAAAAAATGAAAGTGAAGAAAAACTTAAAGCTATTATAATATTATGAAATTAGTAGTAGGAAAGGAAACAAGTACCAACAAAAATTTGATTCTTCTCACCATAAGAGAGAGAATGAGTTCATAAGAGTTGTTCTATGAACAATTCCTTTGACAACTAGTATCAAAGTATCTTCCTTTTTTAGTGTTTTTCTTGCAATAATTTTGGTCATAAAGAAACAGAGTGTAGAGCTTATGCAAGAAGTCATCATGTAAGAGAGAGAAATAAAGGATCTTATAGGAACTTAAAGAATGATTAGGTGAGTAAAAAAACCTAGAATTTCTCATCGGTTTATTTATAAGGAATATAATTCATTTGCTCCTCTACTTGATTACAATATTGAATGTTATAAGTCAATAACTATGAGCACATAGCACATGATTGTAGAAGCAACATAATAAATTTTCCTAAACAAAACAAGGAGGAAGATATTCTTAGCTAGCATATAGAAGAATAGATAAATGTGTATAAAAGGAAGCAAGAATAATAGAAGAAGGAATAATGTGTATTTTCACTATATGTTCAAAATAAAGAAAGCCAATGGTACATTAATAATAGATATTCAAAAGACATTACAAGGGATTAGAAAAAAATTCTCACCCCAAAGGAAGAAAATGGAGGTAGTGTTACCTTTCGGGATAATGCTTATACAAGTATATTTGGAAAAGGTATGGTTAGTCTTGAGGATGTAAATACTTAAACACATAATTTATTGTATTTTGAAAGGTTAAAACACAATCTTATAAGTGTCACTCAAATGTGTGATTAAGGTTATGACCTCACACTTCATTCTAAAGGATGTGAGATAAGGGAAACAAGTTCATGAATATTAGTGGAAAATGGAAGCATATGCTCAAGTAATGTGTACATACTTGATGAAGTCAAAGGAGAAAAAAATTGTATTGGACAAGTAGATGAAACTTGGTTATCTCATAGAAGGATGGGTCATATAAACTTTTATATTCTAGGGAAAATCAGTGAGACATGATTTGTAAGAGATATGCCAATGATTTCAAAACCTACTAGCACGTGAAGCAAGAGATATTTACTTTCAAAACAAAGGAGTACTCAGGATCAAATCAATTGGAACTTGTATGCATAGACCTTTATGGACCAACAATATCACAAACTTTAAAAGGTTAGAGTTATTTTATGATTCTTATTGATGGTTACACAATAATGACCTGTGCTACATTTATTCAATAAAAATCAGAAGCATTTGAGAAGTTTAAATCTTGCAAATTCCTATTTGACAATGACACTTATTTAAGAATAAAGTGCTTAATATCAATCAGAGAAGGTGAGTTTGCCTCTAATGAATTTATTGAATTATATAAGAATCATGGAATCAAGAGACATTTCGATAGTAAGGACTCCATAGAAAAATTGAATTGTATAAAGGAAGAAAAAAATGATACAAGAAATGGCCAGAACAATGTTGAATGAATCCAAACTACTAGAAAAATTTTGGGGAGAAGTGGTCAACACAACATTCTACATTTTCAATAAAGTAAACATTAGAGTGAAAAGTAGAAATACACCATATGAATTATGCCAAGTTAGACCAGCTACAATCAAATGCTTCAAAGTGTTTTGGGAGAAAGTTTCATTTAATGATAGAAGAAGATAATTTAAGCAAGTTTTTTTTTTGTAAGTTGCGGTAGTACCTTTCTTTTTCTATTTATATAAAGGCAAGTTGAACCATATACATTATTTTGGTGGCCTCAACCTACCTAGATGGGAAACTAGATCTGTTGGCCACCTCAAGTTATTATATGCCACCCAGTAGCAAAAATTAATAAGTCTACCAATCCATGCAAGATAAACCTCGCAACAGCAAATGCTAAACATGTTCTAGACAGTCATGAAACCAGTAAAAAGAAAAGAGAATATTGTTCCTCAAAAACAAATATAATAAACAACTACAAGAGCTAAACTTTTTTGTCTTCCACGTTCTCGGGTCCTATTACCGCATCCCTCGCTGCTGGATTTAACGTTTTCAGCTGTTGCTGGATCTCCTCCAGCTTGCTATCCTGCATTATCATTATGACTTGTATATTTTTCATCTCTTTCTTCATGTTTGGCATGCCCAGGGCAAGCTCTACCATTTCACCTGCTACTTGTTCCAGCGCCTTGGCAAGTAAATGTTTCAGCACCTAGTAAATGTGCAAGGCTTGCTTGTATAGAGTCATTCTTCCCCTGGTGTTTCTCGGGTCAGGAATGAGATCTCCCCATTCCTCCATTTCGGACTCCGAGTCTTCTTCCATGACATTTTCCTCCAATTCCTGAATGAGCTTGCATATGTTAGCATCAGTTCCTTCTTGATATGCCCTTAC
Source organism: Pinus tabuliformis (assembly GCA_031772625.1). Taxonomy (NCBI): domain Eukaryota; kingdom Viridiplantae; phylum Streptophyta; class Pinopsida; order Pinales; family Pinaceae; genus Pinus; species Pinus tabuliformis. The sequence goes on along the minus strand of CM062816.1, from coordinate 1,488,797,539 downwards.
AGCTTCCTGCACTGTTTTCCTCATAGTTTTCCAGCTACGCCTCTAAAGTGTAGCTGCAGAGGTCGTGGGGTCGTTACGTCCTGGCTGGCTTTGTCGACCTCTTCCACCTCGACCCCTTCCCCGACCTGAGCGTTCCATCTTGCATTTTACTGCTGCCTGTTTACCATGACCAACAACAAAGGTTAGATTATGTACATTTACTCCTAGTCCCATCTCTTGAGTATCCTTGTCCCAGATTTTTCCCTCCCCACTCCAAGTTCTCTCGATGGTCTAGCTACTCCTCGGATTCCCTCCCCTTGGGCCAGACATGTGTATACCCTTTATAATCTTTTCTGCCTCCTAGACTGCTTGTTTAACCTCCTTGGATTTCCCTTGTACCCAACACCTATAGAACCCCACCGGGTTTTCATTCTAGTCCTCACAGTTCTTTATCGTGCAAGATTCTCCCTCTGCATTCCTCGTCTTGCCCCCCTCCGCCTTCTTATTGTGCACTGCAAGGATGGTTGCAGACTCATGTGGGCTTCTCCCTCTCTCAGTAATTACTATCTCTCCCCCATCCTCCACCATACAACAAAATATTGAAAGGAATGTAAGAATTAGCACTGAGAAAACATACCCGGTTTGTCGCTCAGTCGTAGAAGAATCCCACTCTCGCTTAGCTCCAGTCTTATCCTTCCTTCATTGTGTACTGGTCTATCTTCCTCCCTTAGCCATCGTCATTAACCCTCTCCCATCTATTCTGCATCCCATCATTCTTCTGCCGCCATTTCCTACTCCCTCTTCCTCCACCCCCCTGTCACCTCGATGCCTCGGGATTCAATCAAGCCTGCATGATGCCCCCGCATCCCATTGAGTTATTATTAGAGCATTTGGTGGCCAGCCTTGCCAGTCTCTCCCATGTGTTGTCCTGTTGAACGTCTTTTCCTTTTCTCTCACCCCGATCGGGGGATAATTTAAGCAAGTTTAAATCCAAAATAGATGAAGTTATATTTATTGTGTATGCATCTAGAAGCAAGGAATACAAATGTTACAACAATAGACTACAATAAGTGGTATAAAGTATCAATGTAAGAGTGGCTAAAATAATACCTCAAAAATAAAGGTCACAAAAAAAAATGAAAATTCATACCAAACAATATACAAAGAATGGGAAATGGAAGAAGAAGAGGTATAAGAAAAGACAGAAAAAGAAGAAATTGAATTCCAATATCCAAAGGCACCATCTATACTTCTCCAAAATTATCATCCAGAAAATCATTTTTTGGGTGACATATATACATGAGTTCAAGTACAATAGGATTGGTAAGTACACCAAAACAAGGAAACGTTTCTTTGCTATACGAAATAGAGCCCAAGGAATTTAAACAAGTTAGTGAGGGGAAGGGTTGGGTTAATGCTACATAAGAAGAACTAAATCAGATTGAGAAGAATGGGACATGGGAATTTATACCTATACCAAAGGACAAGAATGTGATTGGCACCAAATGGGTCTTAAAAAACAAAATGAATAAAGATGGATAAGTAGTAATAAAGAAAGAAAGATTGTTCTGTAAAGGGTATGGTCATATTGAGGGTATTGATTTTGATGAAACCTTTGCTCCAGTTGCAAGATTAAAAGAAATCAAAATACTTTTAGCATTTGCATGTTTCAATAACTTGAAAACCTATCAAATAGATGTCAAGTTAGCATTTCTTAATAGAAATATAGAAGAGGAATTATTTATTGAAAAAGAAAAAGGATTTCAATTGTTATAAAACAAAAATCGTGTATGTAAATTAAATAAACTCCTTTATGGTCTAAAGAAAGCTTCCAGAGCATGTTATTCAAGATTTGACAAATACCTACTACAACAAGGTTTCAAAATAAGAGATTTAGAAAATAATATTATATCTGCTGTCTATCCAGATGGTAAAGTCATGAAATAAAGGTGGCATGGGTAGATCTAACAGCAGATCCAGACTTGAAGGACGTGTCAGTTAGTCTTGATCTCAGTGAATATGGGCCTTGGACTGGTCAATTCGTGAGAGAAAAGGTGGCATGGTCAAGATCTAAGTAAAGGTGCCGTATCCAGATTAGATAGAGTCTGAACCTGGCGCCTTCCTGGTAAATTGATAAAGAGAAAGTGGCATGCATGGGTAGTGGATCCAGCAGCATCTGACACAATTCGTTTTGACGCAATTAGTGGGGTCACTTCTAGGTCTGAAGCTCCAACAGAGTGAGTTCACCTCATATATGCATATTTAGTGAAAGCTTGGAGACCACCATGTGAAGCTCCGACAAGAAAGGATTCTATTTATATATTGACTCTAACTCCAATGAGAGCTGATTTTCATTTTACTTCATATCCGATCAAAGATGATTTGTGATAGGTGATCTAATTCCAATAAGGGTTATGCATATTAGAAAGCCTAGAAAAACTGAAAAGGTTATTGGGGTGTTTGTTTGTGGACTAATTACTCTTAGTCTCCAAACAGGAAAAATATGACTCTCCGAAGAGCTCTTACTCTCCGAGACTTGTATAGAGTAGTTATGGGTGGTGGGTGCGGAGATAAGGAGAGGTGGGAGAAACTATGACTTGTCTCCCCTCTATATGGAATCTTGTTTCTGGTATCTATTCCCTATTATTCTCTTCCTATTAGTAAGAAAGTTGGTAGCTAAATCATTGATTGGTTAATGAATGAAAATTGCTCGATCACTTCAACCTTTGCAGTCATTCCATCGGTTGAAAGGATTGCCTCGGAAGGTGGGAAGCATAGATTGCGATGGCTGGCTGGATGGATTGCTTTATTGGCTTGCTTTATTGGCTGGATGGCTTGGCTTGCTATTGACTACTCGCCGGGTGGGGCAAGACATGGATTGCTTTGAGGATGCTATAAGGACCGGCAACGGGGCTCGACTGATAAGGATGTGTAAGCAGGCTCGACTGTTAAGGAGAGGACCCTTTAGGGGGCTCAACTGATAAGGAGAGGAGAGGAGAGGAGAGGAACTTTAGTTGCTCGACCATAAGGGAGAGGAGAGGATGCATAAGCATGACTCGACCAACGCCCCCCCACCCAATAAGTAAATTGAAATTTCTTGTTTAGGAACTACTGCTATTATTACTTCATCGAGTGGATCAAGACCTAGGATCAACTCTTGGATCGACAGCATGTGAGTAGCAGATAGATACCATATAGAGTGACCAGAAAGAGACCAGCGTAGATACACTAGCATAGATACCAGTGAGTAACCCAACATAGAGTAACCAGCATCAAGTAGCATCATAAAGTACCAGCATATCCTCCAGTGGGATCTCTTCTTGGGATCTCCAGTGGGGGCTAGCGGAAGCACCGTACGGACAGGAGCTTATTGACAGGGTTCGTCAAAAATATATGTCTATACTGGCTTTAGATAGACTCAAGTGTCCTAGGTATCAATCAATAGCTCTAGCTTCACCTTATCCTTTGGGTTACTGGGCTTACACCTGGTTATTCATCTGTTCATGGGCTTATCACTGCTTCAACTTGCTCCGCTTGGTGAATGAGGACCAACTTCCACAAAAGCGCTGAGTATATTTACCAGGAGGCTAGAAAGGCTCTCCTTTCTGAGCATAACTCCTCTCCTCTCCCTTATGGTCGAGCACCTAAAGGTGATGGCAGCCTTAACAGTCGAGCCTGCTTACGCATCCTTATCAGTCGATAAAATGAAAATATATTATCAATGGTGGTTTAGGAGGCTCATATCATTTTTGGAAGTAATGATGACCATATGAGTCAAATGTTTGTAGAATAAATGAAAAAATAATGTGAGATGTCCATTCTTGGAGAATTTCCATTCTTTCTAGGTTTGTATGTTTTTCAATCCAACAAAGGCATATTCATTTTTCAGACCAAATACATCAAGGAAATGTTGAAGAAATTCAGAATGGAAGATTGTGCACTTGTCAATACACCCATTATCATAGGATGTTAATTGAGCTAAGATGGTGAATCCCCAGAAGCAAATCAATAATTTAATGGATCAATGATTGGAATCCTACTATATGTGACAACATTAAGGTTAGAGATCATGCAAGCCATAGGATTTGCTATAGGATTTTAATATGAATTAAAGGGGATACATGTGCATCTAAAAAAAGTAATATTTAGAAATATAAAGGGAACACTAGTCTTTGCCTTTTGGGATTCAAGAATTAAGGACTTCACTCTAACAACATATATAGATGTAGATTAGGCAAGAATTATTGATGGAAAGGAAAGTACATGTGGGGGAGTATTCTTTCTAGGAAACTGTAGTATCATGGTTGAGAAATAATAAAACTTCAATCTCTCTATCCATAATAGAAGTTGAATCTATAGTTGTAACAACATGTTGTACACAAGTTCTTTGGATGAAGTAGACATAAAAGGATATCATGCTAGAATCCGATTAGCCAATCTCAATCATATGCAATAACACAAGGGCAATCAAAATTTCAAAGAATCTTGTTAACACTCAAAGGAAAAGTATATTCCCAAAAATCTCATTTTCCTAAGAGAAGAAGTAGCTGAAAAAATCATGAAGATGGAATACGTTGCCACCGAGGAACAAGTTGTAGATATTTTTGCCAAATTCCTTCTCATAGAAACATTTGAATAGGCAAAAGTTGGGACTAATATCTTTCTCATCTTGTTAGTAAAGGGAAACACAATCTTAGGGGAAGAAACCCTTTTCCATTGATGTCAAAGGGGGAGAGGTTGTAGGAAAAGGAGGAATTGTAGACATAAGGAGAGTTGCAGATAGAGGGAGTACTACAATAGCATTGCAAAATTGACTAATGGTTACCATCAATTTCAAAGGTGGAGATTGTTGTAAATATTATTTTCCTTGATTTCAAGGAGACGGAGAGAGTATGAATCTCTAAGATAAGGTCCGGAAGATGAATATTATTGGAAATATTGTTTGGACCCCAACTTTTTTATTTCCAATTTGAATACCTTATCTTTGAATTAATTTTTACTATATCTACCTAGATCAAATGAGATCGTAGGATAGACGGTTGAAAATTTTATTCTAATACCTTTAGTACTCCCTCTAACTTCATAAGAATGAGGAGATATTAAATATTCTATCATGTTAACCTAGCCAGAGAGTATCATTTAGCCTAGCTAGTTTTACAAGTCGGCCTCGTAAGTGAATGCATAAATACTAGAAATAAAATATGGATGAGTTCATTTGAAGACAATCCAAGTAAGAAGAGATATGAGGCATGTAAGAGAATTTTGGTAATAGTATTGGGGTTTTAAAGGTGGAGAAATAATGTGATTTATGGAGTGAACAAGTCATTTTGGCATTTTTTCTATAACTTTTCTTATGGATGTGTTAGATTGTGAAATTTTGAGGAGATAACAGCCACATATATATATATATATATATATATATATATATATATATATATATATATATATATATATATATATATATATATATATATATATATATATATATATATATATAATTTTGAGGAGATAACAGCGATATATATACACACATACACACGCACACACACACACACACACACATGTGGTAAACATTTTAGACATTAGTTTTCTATGCTTTTAGATATATGCTTTGAGGAATTTACGGTTCATGAATGCTCCTAAAATATTATTCAAATAGGTGAGTTTGACATTTTTGATATAACTTATTTTTCTAAGATGTTTGAGACTATGAAATATTGAGAAGATCAAACTAGGTACCTATAGTAAAAATTTCAAACTTTGATTCACTTTAATTTCAGAGATATACCCTGTGGAAATTAGGTTTTCTAAATAGTCCTAAAATGAGCTTCAAACAAGCCAGTTTGTAATTTTTTCTCTAACTTATTTATTGAGACGTTTCAAACTATGAAATATTGAGAAGGCACAAGTGAGATCTTCATATAGTTGTGCCAAAAAAATCAGACTTTAGTTTTCTATAATGTCATAGATGTTTCATGTGGAAGTTAGGGTTTCTGAATAGTCCTAAAATCAACTTCAAATAGGTTAGTTTCAAATTTTTTCTATATCTTATTTTCTAATATATTTCAAGGTATGAACTCATGGGGAGATAAAGGTGAGATCTCTAGGTACTTTTAGTAAAAAATTTATATATTAGTTCACTAAAATTTCAAAGATATGTTATTTGAGAGTTGTGGTTTTTGAATGATCCTAAAATCATTATCAAATAGGTCATATTGAAACTCTTATTGTAACTTCTTTTCTAGGATATCATAGACTGTGAAATTTTCATATAATTGAGGAGACACACAGAAGTGATTCACATAAAATTTCATAATCACGTTTGTAAATTTGGATATGTGGCACGATGTACAAGTTTTTTCTTGGAAAGAGGCCAAAAACAACAAGTTTTCGGAGAAGTGGACCTATTGAAGGTAGAAGTGACAAGAAGACTCAGTGAAGTAGGTTGGTACCTATGGATATTTGTAGCAGCAATTGAAGTCTTTAATAGTTTTGTTCCTAAAAATATTTGCAGCCATGAGGAATTGTGGCTCTTGTAGTTTGGTACCTATGAATATTAGTAGTAGTGTGAATTGGTGTCTCCAATAGGTTGGTGCACACAAATATTTGTAGTATCAGATTGTTACTTACAAAGGAATATGAAAAAGTGTTTTGTGGTATTCTCTCAAAAGTGCTTCCATGTAAATCAGGTGTTCCATGTTCTATAGCAAATATATTTCATTTGCGAGTGTTTTCTTATGGCTCATAAATGTTTGAATAAGTAAAATTTCCTTATAGTGACTCACCTCACCCCTCTCGGTATAAGTGTGTGCTTAACAAAGGTGGGTGGGCACCAATATCCACCTATATTATATGTAGACTTAGGAAGCTTGTAAAGAAGAAAGAGATTTCCACATTTTTTTCACATGACATATAATCTCTTTTAATGAATGCTAGCATCGAGATTTATGAGGATATTATATTCCCCAAAGAGAATAATTAGTTTATGATGTTCTTGATTCATTATTGAGATCAAGATCACCATGCATTTAAAATTAAACTATATATAATATAACCTCATTTTTGATAATATATATCTTATTACGAGAGAGAAGAGAAGGTTTGTGATGCAGATGCTACGCCTGTCTGAAAAGGGTTAGGGTTTTGCAGTCGATCAGCCACATGACTACACCCTACGTGCTCCATACCTACCTTAGTTGTCGCCATGTGGTACTACTAGCTATCTACAGCGCGGCGGTTCCTGTAACCCGTCCATGCTATCTGTAATAGTGTTGTAACCCCGTCCTCTGCCCTGCTTGCTACATACCTGCCAATTTCTGACATCCCATTACGGTGACAGTTATGATAGTCCCAGAGGCAGCTGGTGGAGAACTTCTCGGAATAGGCATGGAGCTAGACCTAGTAGATTATTCGGAGGACCCACTGGAGGACGTTAACATATGGGCAGCTCCTCACTCTGCCGTGGATAACCTCCTTCCCTTCGTCTACGATATAATGGCTACCATCGCTGGTCTACCCTCGATCTCGAGACCCTCTTGCTCCACCGTGACCTTCTCTAAGCCCCCTTCGGTATGGATGGTACCAGCCTCTCCGCCACAGTCACCTGCCACTGCTAACTTTACGTCTGCCTGATTCCACCCTAAACCTATTGCTGCAACTTTTCAAAACCCCCTTCCCCCCCCAACCTGACGCCTCCTTAAACTACCCCCCAGAACACCTAATACCGGCTCAAGGAAAAACTCAAGCCGTAGTATCTGAGGCTCCACCATCTAGTAGCTACTCGGCAGTTCCCCCACTTTTGGAACCTCTCCCTGTAACTGACCACTTCAGCTTTGATAACCCTCCCTCAAACCCTACTCAGCTTGTGGATCGAGTGGATGCCTCTGAAGAAGCCGCTAGACCTATCAAGAAGTGAAAGTGCTTCAAATCTAAAGACGAAGACGTAATTATCAGACTAGGGGAGGATATACAGTGGGGCGACACCATGGACACGGCGGACCGTGTGCTAGTGGGAACGATTCATGGCAAAAGCTACACAGTGGCTAGACTCAAGCTATGGACCTCTGAGGTATGGGGGCAGCACTTGGCTGACCTTCCCTTTGTTCAAACTTTTGTTAGGGGTTGGTTCGCTCTGCGCTTTGCCAGAGCCGAGCACACAAATTGGGTTATGTCTTCCTTCTGGCATTTTGAACACGCTCCAGTCCTTCTGCACCGATGGAACCCTCTATTTGATCTGGAAAAAGAACAGATAGGAGTAGGGCCTATTTGGGTTCAGCTCCTGGGATTACCCCTCCAATTTTGGTTGGAGGATATTTTCCGTCTTATCAGCAACACACTTGGAACCTATCTAGAGCATGATATATCTTATCTACCTACCGGCATGATGGCGTATGCCAGAATTCTGGTTCATCTGGACACTTGGGGGGGGGGGGGGGGGCCTCCAGGAGCATATCACTCTGCAATGGAGAACTTTCTCCCGCAGCAAATACTGGATTATGAAGTAGTCTCGTTCCACTGCAGGCGATGCCACAAGGTGGGACATATGTTCAAGGACTACCCTTTGAATAGGAAGGTGAGTGAGGGAGTGAAGGCGAAGGTAATTCCACAGAAAATCTCACAAGCACGAGGTAGGTCCCCCCCGGCTAAAGGAGCAGCAAACTTGACACAATCAGATGCAAAACGGGCACCTTCAAAGGAGACCAGGAAGAAGCGAGGAAAGCACCCTTCGGCCCACCCTCTCATCCTCTGACTAGAGAAAGGGCAACTGCTGAGGCTGCATTCTCCATGGGTATGTTGAATTCAACCCCCTCCTCTGCTTATTCTACTGCTTCATCACATTGCATTGATACAAATTCTGTTCGGCCCCCTGTCCACATCAATAACCCTCCCATATCTCTGGATTGCCCCATTAATCCCTCCTCCCCCATCATCTCCTGTACCCCACCATATTTTCCCGAGGACCCTCAAACCATCCCCCCCATCCTTGCTCCCACCCCTCCTCCAAGCCCTCCAACCAACAGATACCCCCTTCGCTCTCGGATTTGATCACAGGCTTCTGATACCTTGGGTATTGGCCTGATATCCTCTCCCCCTCCTCTCAAGCAGCCTCGAGGCAGACCCTCCTCCTTATCAAAAGCTAAGCAACAAGTCGGGGAAGAGATTGCTACTGGTAGACAACAATCCATCGACTGGGTACTTAGAGCTATGAATACCCTTGTGCACCCCCTCCATGAAAATGTTATCCTTCAATTATAGAGAGTTGGCTAGCCCTAACAAAAAATTATCCATGAGAAGGTTGTTTTTATCTAAACCCTTTGATATCCTTTTCCTATAAGAAACCCTAGGACAGGGTAGTGTCATTAGCCACCTTCTTGAATCATGGCTACCTGGATGGACTTTTCATGCCCTAGATGCATCTAGGCGATCTGGGGGAATGGCTCTGGGAGCTAACAATCACTCCATCAGAATCTGCAATATTTGGGGAAGCTCAGGTCATTTAGGAGCAGACATATACTCTTCTAAACTCGATACAGAGCTTAGGATTATCAACATCTATGGCCCCTGTCACAATAAGGAAGAATTCTGGAACAGGCTGCTAAAATCTCACATCCTTCAAAAGGACAAGCTCATTTTGTGGGGGGGGGAGACTTAAACTTCTCCATTGGTTTTGCAGAATCTTGGGGGCACAATGCACAAAGAGATAACCTCTCGGATTTCTTTGAGACCAGCCTGGAGGAACATAATCTTATTGATATCCCCTCCTCCAAAATCCTACCTACTTGGAAAAACAACAGATCAGGAGATGACAGTCTCTCCAGAAGACTAGATCGATTCCTCATCAAGGAGCACCTGTTGAACATGGTCCAAGGATTTAGACAGTGGGTTGGCTCAGGGGGATTATCGGATCATAGGCCAATATATCTGGAAATAAGAGAGGGAATGCACAAACCAAAAGCACCTTACAAATTCAACTCTGCATGGCTAACAGACGCAGAATACATCCACCTAGTCACTGATTTCTCGTAGGCTCACCCCCCTGCGATAGAAAGGACAATCTCAAAAGGTTTTGCAAAAAACCTGAGAGAACTAAAGAAACTCTCTAAAATATGGGCACACAAAAAGAGAACCCTGGAAGACCTTATCCTTAAGACGACTGAAGAGGCAATTGAGACTTTTGAGAATGAACATGGTGGGATATACTCTTCCCCTGAACACAAAGATCATATAACCACCCTACTGGCTAAGAGGAGTCAGATTCTCAAGGATAGGGAGGAAATTTGGCGACTGAGAAGTAGAGCCATTTGGCTTAAGGAAGGGGATGATAATACCAAGTTCTACCATAAATTCGTGAATGGGTGCAAAGTGATAAATACTATTTGGAAGCTAGCAGATGAACAAGGTGAAACAGTGAATACCTTCCCCTGATTAGTAGCTTTGGCTACAACTCACTTCAAGAACATATATAAGGCCCCTCCTAATGCTACATTTGCTGAAATCATGAGAACAACTCAGGTATTTCCAAGGTTTGTCGACCAGGAGGATGCTTTGGAATTGGCAAAGGAAGTCACCCTGGGACAACTGGAAGCCACCCTAAAATGGTTCAAGCAAGACAAAAGCTCAGGCTCGGATGGATGGAATGTGGAATTGTACCTAGCTTTCTTTGAAATTCTAGGAGGGGACCTCCTACAAGTCATTGAATAATGCAGAACCTATGGAAGAATGCATGAGGCCTTCAACTCAACCTTTATCGCTCTCATACCCAAATCTGACAACCCTATCTCTTTCAATGATTTTTGGCCCATTTCCTTGTGTAATTGTATCTACAATCTGACCATTTCCAAAATCATAGTCAATCGCCTCCGGCCGATCCTATCTAACCACATCTCAGCTGAACAATTTTCCTTCCTTCAGAATAGACAGATCCATGAAGTGGTCGGAACCACTCAAGAAATATTGCATTCTATATAGACCCAGAAGCTCAAAGGTATGATCCTGAAAGTAGATCTTTCGAAAGCCTTTGACAGAATAAATTGGCTATATATTAGAATGATCTTAACACACTTAGGTTTTCCATATGAATTCATAAGATGGATTATGTGTTTCATTACTAATGTATCATTCAATCTTCTTATAAATGGGGTGGCCTCACCTTTCTTTCACTTTGACAGAAGCCTCAAACAGGGATGTCCACTGTCCTCATTACTTTTCTTACTCATCATGGAAGGTCTCAGTTGTATCTTGAAGGAGGAATGCCGACAGGGTAGGCTAAGTGGTATCTGGATCACAGAAGGATGCACATTGACGCACTTGCTCTTTGTAGACGATGTGTTACTCTTCTTTAATGGGAGTATTGGTGACTTGACTTCTCTTCGTAACTCTTTATCTATCTTCCTAGTAGCCACAGGCATGATGGTGAACAATGCAAAGTCCACTATAATGACTATAGGGTGCTCTCCAAATGAGATATAGTATGCCCTACGAAGATTTCCCTATACCCTAAAACATTTGGAGGAGGGCCTAAAATACTTGGGTTATAGATTAAAGCCCCTTGGATATAAGAATGCCTATTGGATTTGGCTTATCACCAAAATGGAAAAACAGCTTAATATTTGGTACCACAAATATTTATCGAGAGTAGGAAGGTTGATCCTCATCAAAGCATTTCTGGAAGCAACCCCAGTATATTAGATGTCGTTAGCTTTGATACCCAGGGGAATCCTTGCCAGAATCAAAAACCTATGTCAAAGATTCTTGTGGAAAGGGAAGCAGCCAAGAAAGATTTTTGCTTGGACCAATTGGGAATCCCTAGCTCTCCCAAAGAAATGGGAAGTGTGGGGAATGAAAAGCCTAGGCACTTTCTCTATAGCCCTGGTGGCCAAACTAGGGTGGCAGCTAATCACAACACATAATTTGTGGACAGTGGTGGCTATCTCAAAACACATAGATACTCTAAACCTCATGGATTGGCTACGACAACCTCAGTGGAATCATGTTGGCAAATCAAACATATGGAAAGAAATTCTACAAGAAATACACCTTATCAGGGATGGCCTCACATGGAGAATACAATCAGGAGCAACCGTCAGAATAAGGATTGATACATAGATCATGTGGGAATGCACACAGGCTCCTTGGTGAGCTTAGAACACACCTCACTACCAGAGGAATCATATACCTTAGCCATATAACGGACAATGATCGCTCCACATTTTTGCAAAAAGCCTGAAAATCTGGGAGGGTATTGCAGATTCCTCAACCATGGTTACAATATTGGAAAGAATACACGGAGGCCCTTACTGAATCTCACATCAGTATACAGGAAGGGGAGGATGAGTTAGTTTGGGCACAAGCTAAGCATGGGAAATATTCACCAAAAGTAGGTTATATAGCCCTAATGGACTCAAAGAAACCTACACTGTGCAAAACTTGGTGGAGCAGCATATGGAAATTAAAAGCACCACCCAGAACGAGACTCCTCATGTGGACCATTCTGAGACACAAGATCCCCACAGGAGAAAATCTAAGCAAAATATCCTTTCATGGACCATTCTGGTGCGGCCTATGCAAAGCAGACAACGAAACTGTGGATCATCTTTTCCTTATGTGCCCATCCATAAAAGAGCTATGGGTTTCTATCCGCTCTCATATACCCTCACTTCCACAATGGCAGGGCATGTCAGTTTGGGAAGCCTGGGAAGCATGATGGACTACCGTCCCCTCGGCGAAAGCCAGGAATCTTCCCATTCTTACTTGTTGGGCCATTTGGATTTCCCGTAATAAATATATCTTTCAGAACTCCCTCCCCTACTGGACGACCATAACTGCTCGCATACTAGCTGACTACCATCTCATTCTGAAGGTTGAATCTAGCTCTACTCCCAGGCATATCATTCCTGAAAGCATAAACCATGCACATCCATGGGCATATTTTGACAGCTTAGCACAAGACGCAAGATGTGGGGGAGGTGCTATACTACATCTTTCAGCATCCCATTATTACAAAATACAAATGGGATTTGGAAGAGGGACTAGCAATTTTGATGAGCTTATCACAACAAAATACACCATACAATTTGCACTGGAAAAACAATGCAGAAACTTACAACTATTTGGAGATTCAAAAATTGTATGCAATTGGATAAATAAAAAGGCAAATTGTAATGCAAATTCTTTGAGACATATCATGGAAGAAGTCCATAGACTTATAAATTTATTTGACACATTTATTTGTCATCACATATACAGGGAGCGGAGCACAGTTGCAGATTTGTTATCCAAGGTAGCGCACAGGCCTATAGGAACATGGAGGATACTGGAGCAGAAGGATGGAACTTTCCATCAGTACTATCATTGACCTTTTATAGACATATCAGTTTAACAAGCTCAGAAGGAGCTTGAAATATTTTTGTTTATATAGCTTTTATATATATGCACAATGAAAACAGACTTATGTATGACAGTTTTTTTATATTCTCTACGTAGAGTAAATACTTATTATATATTGCAATCTCAATAACAGATTAGTGTCTCCATGGAGCACACCTCTTATCTTGACTACTCAAACTAGATAGATTTTTAGCCCCACATACAGTATATGCTCTTGTATCTACAAAATGTAATTTTCTTTCTTAATAAAAATTACGACTTTTTCCAAAAGAAAAATATATAAATATCTTATTACTAAACTATCTAAATAAAATTAATTATATTTTACAATAATATTAAAATATACTATTAAAAATTAATATAAAATATTTCACCATATTCTTAATAGGACCCACACAAAGACTTAAAATCAAGTAACTATAAATAATAGATTCATAAAATCATTTTAAAAACTAAAAACTAATAATTCATTATAACATAAAAAATGAAATTATGAATAGTGCTGTGATGTTTTCAATCATAAATGGATAATAAGATAAACGCATTTAAATTTCATATAAAACAAAATGAAATATATTTATTTTTAAAAAGTATATTTAAAAGCATATCATATCTTATCATAATTGAAATGGATAAAATGATAAATGATAAATCAAGATGTAATGTATTATTCTCAAAGAGCTATTATTTTGGGGATACATATGCTTTGGTATAGAATAATAAAAGAATTTTTGAATTGAGATGTGTCATACAGTGAGTGGAGTTATATTTAAAAATATTAAAATAATATTATATTAAAAAATAATTATAAAGAATTTAATGATTTTAATTTTAATTTTATTAGAGTAATTTAAAGTAAAAAAGAATAATACAATTTATGATTGTTTTCTATTTTTTAACTTAAAAGAAATGTATAATTGTTTTATTACTCACTATTAAATTTACGCATGACATTTTGATATTACAGATTAGTCTGAAAAAGATGTGTCATTTATTTTATGAATATTTTGGTTTTAGGTTACATTAATTTTATATATATATGAAGTTGACTTGTACATATATAAGAAATAGATTATGTTTTATGGATACGTCTTTTATATTTTTTAATATAAGGAAAGTATATTTTAAAATGTAATAATAACTCAAAAAATGCTTTTGTGTTGATTAAAATATTCTAATGTCAACAAAATACAATTTCTTGTTATCAAAACATTTTATTAGTACGTTTTTAATATAGAGTTCACATATATAATTAAGGTAGATTCTTATTAATACTAAGTGTCAAAAAGGATCAAATATCCCAATGGAAATACTTTTTTAACAAAAACCTTTTGAGGTTTACACCTCAACATATTCTCCCTCCAGACTTGATAGATCTAACAATAGATTTATACGGGTATTTTCATTTTTTTGACATAGATACTTTTGAATATTTGTGTATTTTACTACTTATTCAACATTACTATACCATTATTTATATAGTTTAAATAAACTAATATTAAATTAATTTCAATATTTTAAATATTATTTTTATATTTAAATCTATTAATTAAACTTGTAAGAATGTTTATTTTTAAATATATTTATAAAATTTAATAATTAAGATATAAAAAAGATCTAATGAAACTCTGTTATTCTAACAGTCAGGCATTTATTTATTTATTAAATAAATTTATAAAATTTAATAATTAAGATATAAAAAAGATCTAATGAAACTCTGTTATTCTAACAGTCAGGCATTTATTTATTTATTTATTTCAATGGTTCTGAGCATAAGACAAATGCACTTCGCAATCAGTATTTGATCTATCATTTAACTGATATGGTTGTGAGCCTTATTTAGATATATCAATGTGATAATTTCAGAAATTAAAATATGGTGATGTAACGGTGATTTGTTTATGTAAGATAAGATTCAGTTGTCAAATGTTCAACAAAATGTCATTCAGATCCATCCGAAAATATGGAGCTTGTTGCAAATGATTTAATTTTATAATCACCATGGTGAAAATGAAAGGAAGTAATATGAAAAGAGATTTGTTAAATATTGGAGCTTGTCGCATAATTTTATAATCACCCTGGTGAAAATGAAAGGAAGTAATATGAAAAGAGATTTGACTTGTCGCAAATGATTTAATTTTATAATCACCATGGTGAAAATGAAAGGAAGTAATATGAAAAGAGATTTGTTAAATATTGGAGCTGGTCGCAAATGATTTAATTTTATAATCACCATGGTGAAAATGAAAGGAAGTAATATGAAAAGAGATTTGTTAAATATTCGGAGTGTTTCTCATGAAAATATGAAAATGTGAGTCATGTGATCCACGACATTGAAAATCAAAACGAAAAATAAAGAATGGGTAAAACCCCAACTACTACGGCATTTGAAAAATAATCCTCAAAGGCATGTGCTCTACGATATTCAAGATGAAAGTAAAATGGAAGAGTTGATAGCCCCAACTGCTTTAGAATTTGAGTCACGTGAAAGTATGCGTGAGCAGTCCTATAAAAATCTATATATAAAAAAAAAAGAGAAATATTTGCTGTTAGGTGAGTAAACGTAGTTTACATACTTTTATATTCAAGCTTCAATGGTTTGAAAACTGTTGCCATGACTGTAACTATTATAAAATCTCGCTCGCTGATTGCAGGCTTATGTTGAAAAGTCATGCCTTCGGCTGCTATTGATCGCAAGTTCGATCCACTGTGCTGCTATATGCATGGCGTTTGTCACCTTGTATTATTTACAGATACATGGTGATGAATATAAGGAGAATTCAGGCCACTAAAACATATAAATTCGTTACGTGCATTGCGAAATATTATTCGGAGAGTAATGGAATCCGATGCTGATATCAAGGATGATAAATACTCAGCGCTGGAAAGAGGGTTATCCGAGCCTTTTCTGAAACAAAGACAAGGTAGATTTAATGGGTTTACTGTATTTCTCGGGACTAGTCAGACGGCTCTTGTGGGAGAACAGGCCCCTCCTGATCTAGAGAGTTTGGACTACGAGTAAGAACGGATTGTATTTTTCTCTGAACTTGATCTGGATTGCGCTTTTTCGCTTTTGTGTAACTCAGAATTTTGCTTTGTGTATAACTTTGCAGAATTATTGAAAACGATCTGTTCAAGCAAGAGTGGAGGCCCAGAACAAGTGTAGAACTGTTTCAATACATATTTTTGAAATGGGCATTGGCATTTCTGATTGGCCTGTTCGTCGGCATCATTGCAGCCTTTGTGAACCTGGTAACAGAAAACATTGCAGGGTTGAAGCTTCTTGTTTCCTTTAAACTGATATCACAGAATAGGTACTGACCAGAATCTTAATTCCGGCATTTACATGCGCCAGGCTTTTGTTTTACTTTACACTCAAATAACTATCTACAGTTTTGCTTTACTTTACAGTCATATAACTATCTACAGTTTTGCTTTACTTTACATTCACATACCCATATGATTTGGTTTCACATATTTATTGTCCATTGGCAAATTAGTTATTTGTTACCCACTAGCACAGTATACTTTGGTTTTTTATACATCTCTTTTACACTCAGTCTTCAAAATATTAATTTGTATCAATATTTTGAAAATTAAAGTATTTTTATGATAATAATTTTGAAATATTTTTAAAATTAATATGATATAAATACACTCAACCATTTCCCAAAATGTATAATTAATATATAAACAAACATTTACACAATATTGTGAAATTATAATATTCGTGTGGCAAAGACAAAGCTAAGAGTAACATATAGTGGATTTTCAGTCCATCCCAAAAGTATCATTTATATTTAATATACCGACTGCATATAGGGATATATATAGCGCGTTATTTATAAAATGCTACTTTTGTTTCTGTTTTTTTTTTTTCCAAAAAAAATTGACATTAAGAGTGTTTAAATCGTAGTGAAAATAGATTTAATATCATTGAAAACATTTTATCTAAAAATTTGATGTTTGACATCTCTAATTAAGATTTTGAAAATTTTTAACCAAATTTTATCAAAATATAACTATAATTTCTATTATTTTCTTGCAAAAATAACACCCTCTTACAACGCCCATATATATTCGTATAATTTTTTTCAATTTTGAAATCTTAACTTCACTCCAACACAGATATTAAAAACCTCTAAAATAATCAAAAACCAGAAAAGTTTCAGAGAAAATGTTTCCCTGGAAAACTTCCATAAAATAACATATGGAGGTGATGATGCAATACAACCTTGTATTTCATGCAAGGATCATTTTGTTTGTTTGTTTGATTTTGAAACCGTCAATAGGATTTTCTCAATCAATGAGAATACTTGGTGAGAGTAGTAGTTCTGAACGGCAGTGGATAATGGGAGTGTTTATTGTTTTGACAATGGGTTGAAATGTGTTTAATGCAGGTATCTATTAGCTTTTTTGGTGGTTACAGGTGCTAATTTAGCACTGACTTTATTGGCAGCAGCATTAGTTGTTTATATTGAACCAATAGCAGCCGGCGGTGGTGTGCCAGAAGTCAAGGCTTACCTGAATGGGGTGGATGTGCCAGGATTTTTAGGTCCAAAGACCCTTTTTGTTAAGGTATGTACATATCAAGCACAAATGAATTCTCATGGACTGTTAAGGTTTGTGTATGTCTGACCAGAAGTGCAACCCTATATCTAAGGCCCCATAAGAAATAAAACTATTTTTCCAGAACTTTTATCTGGTGGGGCTGTGGAAAATGTCAAAAGGAATGGATGCCATTCTGGTCAGTTGCTACATATCTGGATGTTGAACTCTAGCCTTTTCTTGAGTTTCATTTGTTTTGTAATGGTTTTTAAATTTTGGTTGTGTGCAGGTATTTGGAAGCATATTGGCTGTGTCCGCGGGATTGGAGCTAGGGAAGGAAGGTCCCCTGATACACACTGGGTCTTGCGTAGCATCTCTGCTGGGACAGGGTGGCTCAAAACGATATCATCTAACATGGAGATGGCTGAGGTACTTCAAAAATGATCAAGACAGGCGTGATCTTGTCACATGTGGTGCTGCTGCTGGTGTGGCTGCTGCATTCCGTGCACCGATTGGTGGTGTGCTCTTTGCACTAGAAGAAATAGCAACATGGTATGTGAATACTTCCTTTGTGATTCAATTTCAGAGTTGTTGAATGTGATCTTAACCCTTATTACACCCAAGTACAACATCAGGATTCCAATTTCTGAACATGTGTCTGGTAAGGATGTGACCCTGTATTCAAAGTTCAGGCAGTGTCAAACAACCGTGGAATATATCTGACGATAAGAACTATGGCTTATAAGTTATAACGCAGAAGTTGCTGCACATGTAGCTTTTTCTTTGACACCAGTAAACAAAAGAAAAGAGTAAAATATAGTGGTTTTGAATGCTTTTATCAGGTGGCGAAGTGCTCTTCTTTGGAGGACATTTTTCACCACAGCAGTGGTCGCTGTGGTGCTGAAGGGATTCATAACTTATTGTGAAGGTGGAAACTGCGGCTTCTTGAGAAATGGTTGCCTGATAATGTTTGATGTGAGTTCTGTGACGTTCAAGTATGAATTTGCTGATCTGCTTCCTGTGCTGATACTTGGAATTACTGGAGGAATAGTGGGAGCGGTCTACAACTACCTTCTTGGGAAGACTCTGAGGCTCTATTCCCTCATCAATCGGTATGTTTCTAGAAAATGCTATTGTATTAGAGTCTTAAACCTTGTTTTCAATTTGCAAAATCTTTGTACAGAGTGTTCATGAATGGCATGGGTATATAATATTGATACAGGAAGGGACCTATATCTAAAATGCTTCTTGCCTCTGCTGTCTCCATCTTTACAACTTGTTGTATATTTGGACTTCCATGGCTTGCAAAATGCAAGCCTTGTCCGACAGCGGAAATGATCACCGAAGAATGTCCTAGCACTGACAGCAGAGGAAACTTCAAGCCATTCAACTGTCCAGCAGGTCAATACAATGACCTTGCCAGCTTGCTTTTCACTACAAATGCTGGTGCCATTAAAAATATCTTCAGCTCTGGAACAGGGGATGAATTTCATCAATCATCACTCATGCTCTACTTTGTGGGTATTTTCACATTGGCACTAGTAACATATGGACTCTCACTCCCATCGGGTCTCTTCATACCCATAATTTTAATAGGTTCCACGTATGGCCGTTCCCTTGGGCAGTTGATTGGATCCTTCACAGACATTGATCAGGGGCTTTGTGCTGTGCTTGGCGCAGCCTCTTTTCTCGGGGGCTCAATGAGGGTGACAGTTTCATTGTGTGTTGTCCTCTTGGAGCTAACAAATAACTTGTCATTGCTCCCTTCCATTATGTTTGTCCTGTTAATCTCAAAGAGAGTAGCTGATGCTTTCAACAACGGTGTATATGATATGATTGTGCACTTGAAGGGGTTTCCGTTCTTGGAAGAACATCCTGAACCATATATGAAGAACCTGACTGCCGGTGATATTATTACAGGTCCATTGGTAACCTTTTCTGGAATAGAAAAAGTTGGAAAGATAGTACACATTTTGATGAATACTAAGCACAATGGCTTCCCTGTCATAGATGAACTTCCTCCTTCAGAAAGTCCAGTCGTGTATGGCCTTATAATTAGGTCACATTTATTAGTTTTGCTGAAGAGGAAAGAATTTCAACCTTCACAGGCTCTTGTTTCTGGAGAATTAACTAAGTTCTCTGCAGACTTTGCAAAACAAGGTTCAGGAAGAGGCCTCATGATTGAAGACATTGACATAAGTGAGGAGGAACAGGACATGTATATTGATTTACATCCATTCTGCAATACCTCACCATACACTGTTGTGGAGACCTCATCATTGGAAAAGGCATTCTTCCTTTTCCGGAATCTAGGCTTGAGGCATCTCTGTGTGATGCCTAAAGAATTAGGGGTAAGTGTTTGCTGACAGAATTACCAGACATTTTATAATTTTGATAACTCATTCATCTTATCAACAATATCACATGTTTTTACACATTCTATCCATCTTTCGCAAAACCCTAGTGAAGCACAACTACAAGTTGTTATGTAGAACCTCCACACAGGCGCACACATTAAGCACCATTAGTACTTTTGAGACTGAGATGATAAACTGTTCTATATATACCATCTCATTATAATCATTTCTGTGGTATGTTCTCATTCTCGTCTCCTTTCTTTTGCAGAGAGCTCCAATTGTGGGGATACTAACTCGACATGATTTTATGCCTGCACATATCTTTGGTCTCCATCCTTATCTTAGAAGAAGGGAAACCAAAAGGTTGACGGCTTGGCCATGTTTATTATAACAGCAACTAAATGACTTCCAACTAGAAATTTGAAGAGCTGTGAACCAAAAGGGTCTCCAATGCAATGTGCCATCACAGAAATTTTTGGGTACATTTTATAAGCAAGTTCTTAAGACAATAGATTTTCAAAGAAAAAAAATGTATTTTGACCCCAAAAAAAAAATACTGTAATAGAAATTTTCTAATGATCCGTTAATAAACTAGCCAAAATGTGAACAAAATGTCATTCACATCCATATGAAAGTATGGAGTTTGTCGCAAATGATTCAGTTTTATAAGCACCATGCTGAAAATTAAAGGAATGTTTTTCGGGAAAATGTGGATCATGTGATCCACGATCTTGAAAATGGAAACGAAAAATCAGTAATGGATAACCCTAACTACTTTGGCATTTGAAAAAGGAGTTGTCTATAATGCGACTTTTTGAGATTCCGGTGACGGAATCCGGCAGAAGAAATTGAGATGAAATCATGATTTGTTGCAGTTAAAATGGTTTTTTAACTGCATATTCGGATTCAGCACCATGAAAAACCCCTGGGACGCTTTCATTGTGCAGAAACTAGTTATCAAACTTCGATTTCAATAAATTACTGCCGGATTTTCACCGGAAAAAATCGCCGGAAAGGCTTTCAAAAAGTCGCGTTAAAGACTACGCCTTTGAAAAATAATCCTCAAAGGCATGTGCTCCACCATACTCAAGATGAAAGTAAAATGGAAGAGTTGATAGGCCCAACTGCTTTGGAATGTGAGTCACCTGAAAGTATGCGTGAGCAGTCCTATAAAAATCGATATAAAAAAAGAAATATCTGCTGTTAGGTGAGTAAAAGTAATTTACCTAAGCTTCAATGGTTTGAAAAATGTTCCCATAGCTCAACGATTACCCCTTGAGATATATTAATCGGTAACTGAAAGATTATCACTTGGGATATATTAATCTATAGGGAACATCAAAGACCAAGCATTTGTCTTTTTTACGCTGGGCAACCATGGAGGATATTCTTTATTTATTTTTAAAATCTCTATTCCCAATAGCTATTTGGGATGGGGTTATGGTACTAATACTCTAACATCAAAGGCATCAAAGGCATGTGGCCACATGGATCGATTGATTGAGAGAGGTCTATTTTCCTGGTTCATACCACATAAAAAATACTCTACATTATGTTTTTATATATTTTTGTGGATTTGGAGATGCAGAAATAAGAATATTTTTCAACAATAACTAGACATCAAAGCAACAATAATAAAGGTTGCTGCATATTTTAGGGAGATTGGACCAATTAATAGATAAGGGCATAGAGATATGAACAAGTATATTGACATCTAGAGTGAACTCTTAGCTAGTATTTTTTATAGAGTGTGTACAAAGAAAATGTAGATCAGAAAAAGGATTGTTATGTAAAAAAAAAATGAAAAAAAAAATTAATAATTCTTGAGTATGCTCTCCTCTTGCACTTTGTGTGATCTGGAGGATCAGAAAAAGGATTGTTATGTAAAAAAAAATAAAAAAAAATTAATAATTCTTGAGTATACTCTCCTCTTGCACTTTGTGTGATCTGGAGGATCAGAAAAAGGATTGTTATGCGTAAAAAAAAAAAAAGAAAAAAAAATAGGAGACAAAATAAACTTCATCATTTCAATTGATTAAAAAAAAAAGAAAAAAAAAAAAAAGAAGAGACAAAATAAACTTCATTTCATTTCCATTTTCACTCCATGCCATCCATTTCATTTCATCAATAAAAGTTTTTTTCCCCATGATCATTCCCATTCAGATAGTTATTCCCTAACTATTTGTATTTAGCTAAGTGGTTGCTGTGCCAAGTTTCCACAGCTGGAATCAGCTTCCGCAGCCAGAAGCAGTTTCTGCAGCCACCACTCTGTTTTTCAAATTTACAGTCAAGATGTTAGTGCAATAAAATGAAAATGCAGGTATGACTAAGCAATATAAAAATTTACAACTTTAGAGAAAAAAAAGAGAAAAAAACAATCTATGGCTATCTTGAATCCTAGCTTTTCATTGTGGCTTCAACAAGAAAATCTGTCTCCTGTTCAAGCTTTGACCTGAAATAAACCTGCAACATAAAAAATGCACTGTATATGTGAGAGGAAAAAAGAAGGGGATCGAATGTTAAAACGATTAGGTAACAATGAGGAGGTGAATGCAAATTTGAAGAATCCATGATAACTCCATCAAGGGGTTTCGGCATTTCTTTTTAGAGACTGAAATTTATTATTGTTCAGATGGATTGAGCTCCTTGTTTGAGAACCGAATCGTGCATTTTTGGAAGTTGATTCCTGTAGGAGGCATTCATCATTTAGTGGCAGATTTCTGAGTTGATTTCACCTTTGGATAGCTACATTATCAGTTAGAAACAGAGGGTTGAATTCTTGAAGGTAGCTTCTGGTGATCCATTAAATTATTGAGGGCAAAGTAGTCATTTTTCTCCAAGGGCGAGAGCATGTAAGCTGATTACATTTGCTGACAGAAGGACAAATTTGTTAGCTGAATTTTATCTTATTTCAGGGGTCAAATCCTCTTACTGTTGGAGCCAAGTTCCTCTGCCATTATATCCATTAGATTGCAGATCTAATTCAGGGGATGAGTTCAGCATTCACCATAATTATTTGGAGATTGATCTGAGTTAGAATGAATCAATAAGCTCAATACAATTATTGCTGCCACTTAGATTTCCACCACCTACAAAACCTGTGATATAAACAATCTAATCTGCAAGCTTCAACAAAATTATTAAGTCGTTGTTTTAAAAATCCAAGGTACCATTATTAAAAACAACCACTACAGCAATTGTTTGGCAACCTGTGGGTTGGGCGTCATCGTTTGACATTTCTAAATATTGACTAAACATGATGATAATAGATCAACGATTGGCTCATTATTCTGTTTTCAGATAACAAACCTGTGACTATCAGTCGCCCCAATTCTTCAACTCTGACATTGTACTTGTGTAATACACCTGCAGAACAGTAAAACTCAGAAAAACGTAATAGCTGAAAAAACGTCTAACTTCAAACGCTCGATTTGCCCAAACAGAGGCGAATTTGAAGAAAATAAAACATGGGTTTTTTTCTCCAGCTGGGTCAATTAGATAACCTAGAAATCGTTTTAGGAGATTTGTGGCGGTCTGGGAGAAATCATCGGTTCTTTGGAGCCTCTTTTTGCTTGCCGCGTGTGAAAAAACAATGTTTTTTTTTTATAGTTGCGACCATATTTCGTTTTCCTTGAGAAATATGCTCAGATCCGATTTCCTTGGTAGCCAGGTCATCCACGGTGTCACTGAATATGAGGAAAAAAAGATTTTTATTAAATGAACAAAGAACAATTCAAACACGGCATGCTTTGGTTGTTTGAGGTAACACGTTTTCCGCCACCCGTCTAATCCTATTCCATTTTTAACTCAGACTCACCCACGTCTCCCACCATGTCTCACAACTTCCGTCTTTTACTCATACTCCATTATGCCAAGATGGATGCCGTGGTTTGTTTGGTTGAATCCGTGAATGGTTTCTTCAGGCAGTTTCATGTTACATATGTGGACGCTGTGTCAAACCTTCTCCATTCCCCGCTAACACAACTGTTATCACTTCACGTGCTTTTGTTGAAAAAGTCAATTCGTCAACACCTTAAATTTCTTTTGGCTGATGGTATAAACTATAAATGTCACACACAAACAGTCTGAATCTGTGTTCAATCGATTTGTATTATATGAATACCAAAAGGCATGCGATGATATAAAATCCGTCAGCACACAAAAAAAAAATGCAGCAAAAGAGTAAGTACCTTGGTTTGCTCCATATGCCACTACAATTCACAGAGTTCCTACATGAAAACAATGAAGAAAATAACTTGAAACTGATGGTTGACTGTTGCAGCCATTTTCCGCAGCTGATTCAACTTTCCGCAGCTGGCTCAACTTTCCGCAGCTGGCTTAACTTTCCGCAGCTGTTTTGTTAAACTCTAGGTTGCAGGTGTCATCAAGCAAAACAAGCCACACGAGTAGTTGGGGGAATGTCAGTACATGGATGGTGTCCTATTCATTCGGTCAAATTTGATGAAAAAGACCCTGGTCAAAGGGAAGTCAAGTTGAGTGTTTTCACTAAGTTGCCACACTGAGTCACCACACTGAGTCGCTGCATGTCAAGAAAAAAATAATAATTTTGAATCAATGAAATGAATAAGTTATTTTCTGAAGGTATTGATTAATTTTGGATTGATGATGAAAAATGAATGGCTAACTTTTTATTCAAGATTTTTAGCTACAAAACTGTGCACATTCCGCAGCTAAAGTCCAATTCCGCAGTTGTTCTCTAATTCCGCAGCTAGAAAAACCTCATTGTTCAAATTAGCCTATCTTTCTCATACAAAATCAGATTTTGATGATTTAAGTATTGTTGGAAAGATCTCAACAAGATATACACAATGAGAAATCTATCATTAGAGTTTGAAATGGCAAATAATGAAATAAATTGTTGAAAAGAAACAACATTCAACTTGGGGCACCAATTCCAAAGCAGGTATAAATTCTTTTGATTTTTCCTTTGAGAACTTGTTTCATTAATACAAATTTTTTGTTTTGTGTGTAAATATCATAACTAGAGAGATTGATCACCTCTCTCCTTTGATAATCTTACATTCCATTGCAGAAGAAGTATTAGTTTTTTTGCAGGTTCCAGGAGGAAGGACAAATGACTACAAGAGAATGGTGTCTCTCTAAGAGACCAATTTGTTTCATAAAAGGATGATCAGCAACAAAGAGGAAATATGCTGATGCAAAATCAGGTCCAAACACTTGAAAAAAAAACTTTCAGATACTATTGTCTCCATCACATCCATCCATCATATCCATACTTCATAATAAACCATTCATCTCATTTTCCTCCATATTTTCCATTTACATTCACATACACTTTCCATCTCTTTTTGTCCATTCATAACCCACAAATAAAAGCAAGAGGCTCATTCATATGCTTATTGCCCATTGCCATTTCTACTCTCCATTTCCATCTTCCATTTTCATCTTCCATTCCTTGTCATTTTCATTCCGCAAATAAGCCCTGCTTCAATGCAAATTATTGAGTCCATAGTCCTTTGAGTCTAAGTTCTTTGTAAAAAACACCTTGAGGCTTGCATGCCTTAATGGCAAGTCCTCATGCTGACAAACAATGGGAATACATTAATGTCCCTTGTTCGTTAGATCTTCTAGGTGACTTGACATCGACAAATTCATTGATACCTAGCAAGATGTGTTTGGGCATCTTGACTCTCATTGTCATCAATGGTGAGAGTTCTCGTGTTGACTAGTGGCATCCATTAATGGCCACTAAGCCAACAATTTCCTACTATGTTCGACATCAGAACATCTTTTCACATAGTAGGAATTGTGCCAATGAGTTTTGAAGACATGAAGACTATTATTTTCAGCATTTTGGCGCAGATTCAGCAAGTTTTAGTAGAAGCAATAAAAAGTCATCTTATCTCTCTATCCATGACTCCTCTTGTTCAGCCACTTGAAGAAGAATATGATCAAAAATTTTCAGCCACTACACATACAACTCATCCATTCCAAAGGGTAAGTGAAGGTACGGCATTTTCTAACTTTTGACCATAGAATTCCATAAAAAGCTAGAATGTTAATTGTTGGAAAAACACTTCTTTTCCTCATTTCATAAAATCGCCAATACCATCAGTTGGGCGGGGGGGGGGAATACATTCATATTCATATCTTGCCATGTCCATATCATATTCAGGAGCTCACATACTTCCAACATATATTAATTATTACATTGCTATTATGAGCATACAATGGCTTTTGAAAAAGTGCTTAAAGGATAAATTGGATACAAACAAAATCATGGTTGTCACACAAGAACCAACCATCATGCAATCCAATAAAGATATACTTTGCAACAATAATAAAAATATCATTATGAAAATTTCAAAGATCAAAATAGAAGGCAACAAAAAAAAATGATTGTAACACAAGAACCAACCATGTTGCAATTCAAGTGAAACACTTTGCAGAAATATGAAGTTATCAAATGATATCATGCAAAGTTAAGCCAAAGCTCAAGGATCAAAAGAGTTAATGTAACATATATTGCATGAGGACATGCAATAGCTTCAGTTGGGGGGTATGTTGAGTCTTGAAAATGTCATTCATTTCCATTAGACTTTCACTATTATGTCCATTATATCACCTCCATTTCACTACTATGTCACCACATTCATCCCACTTTCATTATCATTGGGCCACCTTTATGTTTTTCCAATCTTTATTATTTCTAAGCCTTTTAAGTGAATTTGTGGTTAAACATTAGAAAATAATGTGCATATGCTTATACCTAACAAATGGGTTGAGATTGTTGACATGTGTAGGTTGAAAGGAGGCTTCTAGAAGGCTCTTATGTGGCACTCTAAGGCCAAATTCGAATTTGAGTGGAAAGAATCATGGGATCATGAGGATATGTGTCACATCTCCTAATTGTATTGTAACTCTAAGAAGACATGTGTCTTATCAGTTCCTATTTTAATTAGGACTCTAGAGGTAGAGGGAGAGATTCATGGATTCTCATTAATGAGATGGCTTCTCATCTTTTTGTATAAATAGGAGATCTCTCTCCTTCATTGGGGAGCTTAGCTTATTAGTCTTTTTAGCTTGTGAGTTCTTTAGCTTGGAGTTTGTAGTTCTTCTTTGATGGCTTTTGAAAGCTTTGGAGAACTTTGTTGTACTTTGTAATTTTGAAGAATTTGAATAAAGCTTTGATGTTCTCAACATGGAAGGAGATGTGAAGTAGATGTCATGGAGCACATTAGAATGTAAGGTAGAGTAGATTTCATTTTGTAATTTTGCTTTGATTTCATTATGTCATTTGATTGCTTTCAAGTTGATAGATTAGATTTTTCGTTCATGCAATTTTAATTCATGCAAGTGTGTTCAACCGATTGATTGTAGGTTAGTAATGCACATAGCTTTTTAATGACTAATGACATGACAGAATCATCTTGTCCTTCCGCTGATTTATTTTTTTTGAGTTCTAATTCCAGCATTGTTATTTCAATCAGTTTTGTTTTGCTCATTTACTTTCCTGCAATTTAGATATCATATTGCTTAACTTGTTCATGATTGCTTCCCATAAGGTAGATTGAGCTGAAGGGTAAAGGATCAGAAGAGTTGAAGTAGTGTGATTAGTTTCCTTTATGCAGTTTAATTTCTTGCAATTTAGATATCATATTGCTTAACTTGTTCATGATTGCTTCCCATAAGGTAGATTGAGCTGAAGGGTAAAGGATCAGAAGAGTTGAAGTAGTGTGATTAGTTTCCTTTATGCAATTTAGATATCATATTGCTTAACTTGTTCATGATTGCTTCCCATAAGGTACATTGAGTTGAAGGGTAAAGGATCAGAAGAGTTGAAGTAGTGTGATGAATTAGTTGCTTTGCTTTCAGTCTTTGAGTTGCATTAAGTTCAGTTTTTACTTTTTTTTTCATACAGCAGCAAGAAAACTGGGTTTCATAGTCACTAGCTCATTGATTGGTTGTTGCATTCCATTTTGATTGAAGTAGCTGCATATTTATACTTTTGTTCAAGTACTAATTCCACCAATAACATGTTTTGAGATCTTTTAAAGTGCTAAAGTTTTGGAAGTTACCATTAGGGACTTAGGCCTTAGGCCTTGTCTTGAAATCTCTATCCATACTTGTCCTCTAAAAATATTCTTAAAACCTTAGAATAGGATTTCCATTTGCATTAGACACTTTAGGAAACCAACCAAAAAAAGCCCCAAAACAAAATAAAATCTATAAAACAACGAAGTAAGAAAAATGTTAACTAAGCACATATGGTGCACCACACTTCATCAGTTTACGATACCCGGATTGATAATTTATGTAAAGAAATTTAAGACGTTAAATTGACTAGACACCTATCTAAACTCCATATTTGATTTCTCCTTCCCTCCTTAGGATCCTAGACTCGGTTCAACCCCTCCCTCATGTCCCTGGGTCATGGCAAGACATTGTCTCTCCACTGCTCACAATGGAGGCGGAAGAGCATAACCCAATCCCACCCTTTCCCCTAACTTTGCTTCCTCCACTTGGCAAATTTCAAGCTTAATCAATAGCTCAAGATACTATGACCTGATACAAAGAAATTATCCCTGAAGTAATCTAGATAATAATCTTTGAAGTGGAATAACAAGCTCGAGAAGCCAGAAGGTTTACTCCATATAGGTAGATGGACCATGAAACCACGGAATGGATACTTGAAGTGGGTAACTCTACCAGAGCATATGCCTCCTCTTACATGTAAATGATTAATCTTTACTAGCATACTAAAACACTCATGGGAAGAGTTCTTATTGGTAGAGAAAACTCTCAATAGGAAATGACCACCTCCATGGAAAATTCATTGGACAAGGTGGATAAACTCAACTAGAATGTATTGACTATAGCTTAGAAATTTGTAAACTTTTACTTCTCTTGAAACACTGATAATGAGCTCCAAATAGAGAATATTATGGACTCCCCAACTGAATGATGATCAAGCGAGCCAAATCTTTCAAGAAGAAGATATGTCCTAATCTAGTCATTTTCATTTGCGTCAACTCATGTTTTATTTAATCTTCTGGTCTTTCTTCCATTTTGAGAAACAATTTGGTGGACAGTAGAATACAAATTTGTAAAAATTTCAACTTATGCTATTGGTTTAATTTCCCAAGTAACATACCTGTAACTAGTAATTTCTATCTATAAATAAATTTTAGCTTTTACAAATGAGTATTAAAATTACTATATATTATTTTTCACACAACCTCATATTAAAATTAGTTCATACACGTTGGATAATTATAACATAAGGTAAGTGAATATATATATATATATAAAATACATCATTTTACTTTCTGATTAGTTATTTTAAATAAAATTAATAATATAATATATATAGTAGGTAAAAGTAATAAATTAAATTAAATTTTAAATTTAAATTTTTATTTTTATATTTTTATTTATTTTTATTTTTATTGGTAAACACCTATATTACATATTATAATTTTTTAATTTACAATTACAATTAATGAATAGTTAAATATAAAATATGTAAACCTAATACAATCACTCAAAACATAAAATATAAAAAAATATCCTAATTTTCATAATAAAAAACTCTAAAACTTAACCTTTTAAACAAAATAATAGGTAGTTTCATAGGATTATGTATATATATATATTTGTTATTGCATCATTACACATTTATAAGATAATACAATTATAGGCAGTTTCATAGGATTATGTATATATATTTTTTAGTTATTGCATCATTACACATTTATAATATAATACAATGTTTTTTCTTAAAGTATTGATAAAATTGTTGACCAATGTATATGTTCACGGTTGGTTAATAAAGTTGTTGAGCAATGTATATATTCACTGTTTGTTGAAGGGTGGATTTAACATAGACCAACCAAATTGATTTATATTTACTAATCATGTCCATGACTTTTTGAGGAGAAAAGATCTATCGATTTCTGGTAATTAAAAATCTTGATCTAAATTGGAAACAAAGTTTTAGCTAATTTATTGAAAATTAATGAAAGTTGTATTTATTCATTTATTTTCTTGTATAGTGGCATATCATCATAATTGTGTGCTTTAATTTCTCACATGTGAGTAATTTTTAAAAAATATAAATTTATTCATTTACTTTCTTGTACAGTTGTATATCATCATCGGTGGGTGTTTTAATTTCCCACATGAGAGTATTTTTTTAAGAAAGAAAATATTTTCTTCTTAAGCACTTGTTTGCTTCACAATTCAAAAAGAAAAAACTCCCAAGTCTAATTTATTATTTTTGATTAGCAAATTGACATACATATAAACATTAAAACATGAATTTGCAAATGAAAGGAATAATAATTAAACTTGAGCCTCCCACCATAGGATTTCCACATTGATATGCCCATTCGTTAAAAGAAACCATATTCAAAAAGAGAAATAAGGGAACAAATTGTTTATAATATTACAAAAAAACCAGCAAGAACATACTTTACGTAATACCACCAAAAACTATATGCCCCCTCCTTAAAAAATAAGGAGTAGATCGAGAATAACCACCGTAGCCAATAGCTGTAAAAGAAATATTTAAAAGCAAAAATAGGCATTTACATTTTAGAATAGTCCTATTACCTAATTCTTCTATTTTAGAATTTGGTCAATTGAGTCCCACTGGAAAAAATAGTCCTGTGAGCTAATTCCTCCATTTTCTTCGCTCTAAAAAGTTCAATATGGATGAAAAACAATATAATGATCTATTGTGGATCATATATTCAAAGTTGGATTTATATTCATAGTATTTAACATATCCTTCCAACCATAAAGAATAGTCATAAACTTAGTGCATTTAATTATTTCCATAATGAAAATGCTCAATAATAGAGATTTTATTTAACCATGAACATATTTTTTTAAATGACCACATCTTTGAAAGATAATTAGTTCTTTGAAATATGTATTTTTGTTGTTAGAGAATAATGAAAATGACATAGAGAAGAACAAAGAAACGTCAAATCATCCATCAGCTTGACATTCTTGATTATGGTAGAAGATATTAATCGTGGTAGAATACTTAGTGAGAGGGTTATTGAGTGTCTTCTCCTGAGCTTTTTCCCTTAGCCATTGTTGCATTAATGACACACTGTACAACATTGATGGACCCTTATTCGACATTTTTCTTCCTAATAGAGGGAAAATCATCCCTCATGTTTTGAGGTCTTCCTACAGAGCTTCATCCTCTATTGGTATTTCCAATTCTATTTAACACTATGGGCCAATATCTTGGTCACGAACACAATTCATTTCTTTCTTGTTTGACCTCTAATTTAATTTGAAGTCATAAGCAAGGTGTCTGGCGGTGAACACAAGTCAAACATCTAACCAAACTCCAAAAAAAATAATTCTATTGTTTTGATGACCCAATCTCTAGTCTGTGAGATGCTCTCGTGAGTCTTATACCT
The DNA here is from genome assembly GCA_031772625.1 of Pinus tabuliformis. Classification (NCBI taxonomy): domain Eukaryota; kingdom Viridiplantae; phylum Streptophyta; class Pinopsida; order Pinales; family Pinaceae; genus Pinus; species Pinus tabuliformis. The sequence continues at coordinate 1,488,765,846 of CM062816.1, read as the reverse complement.
TGTACTGTAACTCCTATAGGCTCCCCAATTACAGGGTGTGCAAGTCCAAACCTTTGGTGGCCACCGATGAACCCTAACTTAATTCAATGGTTATATGACTTAGTGTTACAAGACGGGGTCAAGGAATGAATTAACGATGGGATTCTGAAAGAAAAATTAATGGTCTAAGAACCATTTGACATTCACAACTTCCACAATTGATCCACTTTCTTAAGCCCAATGGGAATTTTTTTATGGGTTTGATAGTCTTATTTGGCGTGAAACAAATCGCTAGTGGTCCCCACTTTTGTTATCCGATGGAAGCTGACTAGCTAGAGATTCAGCGGTCGTGACTCAATGCTACAAATCGATACATAGATGAAATTTCCCAAAAAATTGCTCAATAACATAAATTTAAGGTCATGTAGCTTAATATGTGGTTTAATGGTCAAATGGATGACCCTTGTCATTGGAAGAGCTCATGGTCATCGATTGATTTCTCTATTGGTCTTTCTAGGCATATATATAAATAAAATTCTAAATTTATAATAAATAAATTCTAAATTTATAATAAATTAAATGGGGTTTAGATTTAATAAAGTTATCATAATTTTGATGATAAATATTTTTTTTTATATATTGAATATGAAGATAAATATTTTTTTCCATATATTTTTATTTAATATATAAATAGTATAAGTTTAAGTTTAAAAAGTAAAAATACAGTAATAAATAAAAATTTTCTTTAAGATAATTGATTTTAAAACTAAGATTAGTAATAGAGATCCTAAGTAACAATATGAATAAGGTAAGGGACCTTGTACTAAGGAAAAAAAATATTAAAATACTAGGAAGAAGAGTGTCACCTCAAAAGCAGGGTCTCTTGGATATAAAAAAAAAGGGGGATAAAAACATCAGATTTTTCCATAAGGTAGCTAATAAATGAAGGGTTGTCAATTCTATAAGGAACATAGAGAATTCCAAGGGAAGGTTTCTCACTTCACAAAAGGAGACTATAAAAAAGGCTTTCGATTTTTTCATAGGACAATACAAAGAATGGGTGCAGGATAACATCTTGGATAAAGTTGACCTGACAAATATCTATCCTTGATTTGTAAATGAGGATGATGTAGGATTTATGGACAACCCTATTTCAGAAGATGAGATCCTACATTCACCGAAAGAAATGGCCAAAAATAAAATTCCACGCCCTGATGGATGGCTAGTAGAGCTTTATATTTCTTTCTTCGACAATATGGTGCCTAATTTGTTGCAAATGGTGGATGAATCGAGGGTGAATGATCTTATCATAGGTGCCATCAATGCAACCTTCCTTGCTTTAATTCCAAAAAATTCAAATATTATAAGCTTTTATGAATTTAGGCCTATCTCTCTTTATAATTCTGCTTATAAATTGATATAAAACATTATAGCTAATAGAGTCAAAAATATCATTTCTCCCCATATATGTCCAGAAGAATTTGGCTTTCTACCTGACAAGAGAATACAAGATGTTGTTGCCATCGCATAAGAGTGCATCCATTTGATCAAATTGACTAAGAAAAATCTTGCCTTCTGAAAATTGATCTCTTGCAGGCATATGATCGAGTGGACTGGGATTTTCTTCGCCTCATCCTACACAAAATCGGCTTCCCTCACCAACGTGTTAGATGGATAATGGCATGTGTGATTTCGACTTCTATGGTTGTCTTAAATAATGGATTTTCCACATATTTTGTCAAAATCTCCAAGGGTCTAAGACAAGAATGTTTTCTTTCACAACTCCTTTTCATACTGGTTATGGTCTCAATCAGTAGAATTTTTAGCAAATCAAAAACTCTTGGAGTCAAATCTGGCTGCATGGTCTCTTCCACGACTTCTACAACACATATTCTTTTCGTGGATGATGTATTGTGCTTTGGAGATACCAAATTCTTAGAATGGGAAGCTTTATATCAAATTTTGTCTAAATTTGGAAGAGCCTCAGGCTTGATAATTAACAAGGATAAATCTGAGCTAATAATCTAGGGTAAAATGTGTCCCTTTCTCTTCAGGTTTCAAATAGTTAGGTTGCTCTCTCAAACCTTGCAATTATCGTATTCAAGACTGGGATTGGTTGATCCATAAAATTTAGAAAAGGCTTTTTATATGGGACCATAGATGGCTCACCCTCGAAGACAGAGTGAACATGATTAAATCAATTCTATAAGGAACTTTTGTGTATTGGATTCATTTGTTCCTTCTTCCTGCAACAATCATTCACAAAATGAACGCAATCATGGCCAAGTTCCTATGGTCAGGAGCTGGAGGGGGAAAAAGTTTGACCTCATAAAGCTAGACTCTCTAACTCATCCTCAAGATTCGAGTGGTTGGGGCCTTAGGGACACAAAACGATTTAATTTGGCACTCCTTTCTCATAATATTTGTAGGGATTTTAATGCTCAGGGTCTGTGGTGTGATATTGTCCACGTAAAATACTTGAAACAACAATCTTTGAAGGATTGGGTCACCAATGATGCACCTACAAAACGTAGGATCTCATATATATGGAGTAGTTGTATGTCAGCAAAAACATGGCTTTGTGGTAATCTGAAGTTGCAAGTTGGTAATGGTGTTAAGATCCATTTAGGGGTGGACGTGATCAAGGGCTTTAATGGTAACCATATTCTCTCCGCTCAAATATTAATCACTCTACTCCATTTGGGATTTCGATTTTTTGCAAATTTGATAAATCAACTCCCCCAGGAGCGCCTTTTTCCTTCTTGGCCACACTCATAAGATTTGAGCCTTAATGTTGTATATGAATGTGAATGGGAGTCATATAGACTTAAACTTATTGAGGCAGGTATTGAAATAAAAGACAATCTTAATTTCCTTGCCTGGGGTGGGCGAGCTACTGGAGACGCCATTGTAGTCAAAGAAATTTATTCATATATTTTAGGATCTCCTTCTCCTAGCCCATATGATGAATGGATATTGCCTATGTGGAAATGGGAAGCCCCCTTGAAGAATAAATGTTTTCCATGGTTGAACTTCTTTAACTGTATCCTGTCTTTTATGCCAATCAACATTTGAGGATGTTTTTCATTTTTTCTTAGATTTCCCTTTTGCAAAGGCCATTTTGGACCATGTAGTGGAATTCCTTCAACTTTAGGTTGATAGGTTATGGACCTTTATCTACGAGTTCTTGATGTATTCGACCGCGAAACATAGATCATATAGAGCACTCCCTATGCATGTTCTATGGGGGATTTAGGATTCTAGCTGTTTTGCAGAATTGGCTTCCTAACTGGCATTCTACATGTGTCAAAATTATTGGATTTTTTTGGTGACTGGCCCGTGGATCCCAAGGTCTCCTCAATGCTTAGTTATCTTTCAGGATTTGGGATATTTTTTTCCTTTTGGCTTCTTTGATGGAGACTTTGCTAAAGTACTCTGCGTTGGTGGAACCCTTATCAAACTCTGCCCCAATATGGAAATTTATTTCTTTTGAATGGTGGGGGTGGCACAAATTTTCGGGCAGATATCGTTGCTCTGTGGGGCCTACATCAGTATGTTGTCTGACTTATCAATTCCATTAAGGTAGCTGAAGATTCTAAAGTCGTCATCGATTGGTTGCAGGGGCATAACTCTCTTGAGGTCCCTATACTTCACCACTCGATGACTAACATTGCTACTTTTTGTTCCTCCTTTGAGGACTTATATTTCCTCCATGTGTACAAGAAATGTGGTTGTGCACGCTCTGTCCAAACGTGGAATCTTCGTCCTCCATGGTAGAATGCTTTTTGAGTACTTTGTTGATGATCCAATTCTTCATTTGAGCTCCTTTGGGCTCCAAAGGCCCTTGGTTTCCCTATGGACTGTCAAGGCACTCGACCATATCAATGCCCTTGGTTGGGTGTGACATGGATGTTGTCTTTGTGTCTTCATAGATTTCTTTGGCTCTCCCTGATTGCTCTATTTTTCTTGCTCTCGGTATCTCTCAGTTTTGATTTCCCTTCTACTCGGAATCATCTACATTTTCTGATTATGTATATTCACATTTTCTTAATGATAAAAGAAACTTTTTTTCCTCTAAAAAATAAAAACCAATGTGTCGGAGGTGCTTATGATGGCATTTGGTCAAGTGGTTCAAGTGGTACAATGTTGGATACAAGATGTCCAATGGTCAAGAGAGATAAATTGTTTGAACTCTCTTAGCTCACAAATTTTGGGATATTGTTAGAATCTACAATAGACATAAAGATGCTCGAGGAAATTCATAGCCGAATAAACAATCCGTTTCAAAATATCGGTGCACATAAAGTGGTATTTTTTAAGATGTCTAGCTTATTTTTGGGTGCCTATTGGCAATATAGAATGTTCACCACCAATATTACAACGTCAATCTGATATTTAGCGTACATTTTATTTTCCATACATTTATAATTATCATGAACCCAAAAATAGAATGATGACAGACCAATGGGAATTGGGTGAAGTTCATATGCCTTGTTTTCCCAAAATGATCACAGTGATGCATGATCAAACTTGCTTTGTTGGTAGTTTCATTGATTAAATAATTGACCTTATAAATTACAGGTTTCCCTTTTCTATAAGATGAACTGAGTGTGGGCTCATTGTCATTTGGTAAAAGGTGTCTATCATATAAAGTTATTTATTATGAGTTTAATAAAGTTTAAGCACTCAAGAGAGCACAAATTTGACCAGAATTGGATGGGAGATTAAGGTCATGGTCCATAAGCATGTCCATTCAAATCCCCTTTCAATGTGCAACGCATAGACTATTTAATCTAGATGGCTAAGTATTCTAATGCTCCAAAGTTAACTCGAGTTCTGATCTTGAGTGAGGGCATTGGTTCAAATCCCACTTCTCCTTTCATTTTTGCTACAATATGATTCAAAATGGATAAATAATTTGATTCAAAATGGAAAAATAATTGTGATACCTTGCTTGTTCTCCAATAACTAAATATTCATAAGAGGGCATTTGGTCTAGTGGTATGATTCTTGATTTGGTTGGCATGAACAAACTATTGAAAATAATATTATTTTGTTATACAAGGTAAGTTGATCTATGATTACAAGTTTTCAAGCCAAGCGTAAAAACTTATTTATAAATGAAAATGTGATGATAAATTAGGTTTGGTGATTACTTTGCATAGCTTCCCAAAAGACCAGATAAAACTTGAGTGAAAAATTATTACCAAAAAAAATGTGTAAATGGAATATATATATATATATATATATATATATATATATATTAAACAAAGTCTTTTGGTAGAAATCAGATAAGAGAATTTTTTGGCTGACGGGTTTGGACCAAAAAATGTGATCCATTGATATATCATATTATAAATTTAAATTTACATGAAAGCTAATAAAAATAGATTGAGTTGTTTCTTCTGGTTTTTAACCACTTTTTTGCAATAAAAATATTATGAAACCCCTAAATTCATTTTAAAAATAAAAACATATTTATAATTAAAATAATAATTTAAATGGTAAATCTATTTTATTTTATGCATTTTTAAAATTCGACAAAAATAATCAAGTGATAAAAAAAAGGTGATGCTAGAGTTCTAGTTTGATCGAAAATGCTATGTTGCACGGGAACCGTTCCTGAGAGCTGGGAAACCCGTTCCGGTGGTTCCCACGCTCCTTGGAACTTTGGAGCTGCACAGGAACGTTCCGTTTTCTGTGGGAACGATAAAAGAAACTTTGGACAGTTTCCGGAACGGGTCAGACTTAAATTTGCAACGCTCCAGCGTTTCCATGTGGACCCATGTGGAAATTGGAATCGGCAGCGGTCTTTTAGCTATGACAGCTAGTTTCGAACCAAACATTCCTGTATGGTTTCGGTGGAAACTGTCAGCGTGATATGAAAATTGGCTACTTGAATTCACTAATTTAGTAATTTAGTAGTTTTCACTTTGAATTCACCCACGAAATTGCAGAATTTAGTAATTGAATTCACCCATGAAATTGTATAGTGGATTACTAACACTATGGTATGTCAAAAATACTGTAAACCCCAAAGAAAAGGACCTGGGCAGAGAAAGACGCACTTGCTGTTACAAACTGTAGGATCAGAGAGGGAAATACGCACTTGTTATTAATAGACGATGCACTATTCGTCTTTCCACCAGTTTCTGTGGATATGAATGGGCGGGAATGTTTTTAGCGCCAAAAAAAACCCCTTTAGTTTTTCCATAAATGCTGGTTACTACACCTCTTTTCACTGAGAGCTTTAGTTGTTGTTTGGTGTTGAGAGCGGAGAGATAAGCGTGTTGGGAGCGGAGAGCTGAGTGTGTTGAGAGTTGGAGCGCTGCCCTTTAGCAATAAACTATTTGTTTGGTTTTCATAAGTTCCCGTAAAAAAACAAATCAAGCATATTTTATTTTTATTTTTATTTTTGTTTTTTTATATATTCGAGTTGTTTGGGAATGTAGCATTTAAAAATTTAGGCGGAAAGCTCATGGCTTAAACATTTACATGTATGATCCAACATTTTACTCAAAGATGTTCATGGATACAACGCAATGATTAATTCAAAAGAAAATGATAAGACGTGACTTCAAACTTAAAATTGTTATCTACACTACACTACACTACTAAAAAAGTGCCTTTAAATTTGTTATGGATCACTAAATTTTTTAAAGAAATATCTGCAAATTCTTTTTCTTACCTCTGTGACTTATATTAATGTAATTTTAGTAAAGGTTCACCGTATTGGTAAATATTATATTTTTTTGGTAATATAGGACACATATGTCAACACTTATTTTTGGTAACATAGGTCAACATATATATCTTTTTGCTATGGCAGCGGTCTTTTTATTATATATATTAATTTTTTATTATATTATTGCCGCTCCCAATTAGCCGTTTCCTGGAAAATTTGGGGAAACCTCTATTCGTTCCAGACACCCGTACCCAAGTTCCCAACGTTCCCAAGTTCCAGAAACTCGTGCAACATAGCGAAAATGATATGGTTAAATTAAAAAAACTTAATTTAAGTATATCATTCTCAATCAAACTGGAACTAACAACAACTTGGAGGGGTCGGTGTCTCGAGCTCACAACAACTTGGTTGAGTTAAAAAAAACTTGGAGGGGTCGGTGCTTGGAACCTCCTAACACAACCCGAATTATTTTTTTCAACATCTCAAGTTTCAACCCTCCAAATTTACATATATATTGTGTATGTATATTGAGTTTTGCCAATAAAACCCTTGTCCATTCGTTCACAACATTCAGATTCGTCTCCGCATCTCTGTACGTTCATCATATCATACCCTTGTTGAGTATTCTCAGAATACTATTTTATGCGCACACCTCTGGGGTCTTTAGGGTTTATGGTTTGTGGTGACAGAGAAGCCATCGAACTCCCTACTCGTCGTGCTTCTGGACGCTCGCACAGTTCGCGCAGGTCGTATCTCCCAACTCTTTAGTCGAACTCGTCTGCTGTTGTTTAAGCAAAAATTACGAGGTATTTATTTGGTCAGTGACAATGACTAGCCGTGCAAGTCGAACATTATATGTTGGGAATCTACCTGGCGATATCAGGGAAAAGGAAGTTGAAGACCTATTTTACAAGTATGGACTTATTGTTGATATTGATCTGAAGATTCCTCCCAGGACTCCAGCTTATTGTTTTATTGAGTTTGAGAATGCTCGTGACGCAGAGGATGCTATTCGTGGTCGTGATGGGTATAATTTTGATGGCAATCGTTTACGAGTCGAGCTTACCCATGGTGGTCGGGGACAATCTTCAACTAATGATCGTTATAGTCGTTACAGCAGTGCAGGGGGGCGCAGTGGTGGATTACCTCGACGATCTGAATATCGCGTCCTTGTTACTGGCCTACCATCGTCGGCGTCATGGCAGGATCTAAAGGACCATATGGAAGAGCTGGCGATGTTGGTTTTTCTCAAGTCTTTCGTGACAGCAGTGGTACAACTGGGATTGTGGACTACACGAATTACGAGGACATGAAATATGCTATCAGAAAGCTTGATGACTCTGAATTCAGGAATGCATTTTCTCGGGGTTATATCCGGGTCAAGGCGTATGTATCCAAGAGAAGCATTTCAAGGAGCCCCAGCCGCAGTTACAGCCATAGTCGTAGTCGTTCTGTGTCACGGAGTCGCAGTCGGAGCCGAAACAGAAGCAGAAGCAGGAGCCGTAGTAGGAGCCGCAGCAAGTCTCCAAAGCACAAAGCACCACCTAGTTCAATGTCAAAGTCACGATCTCGGTCTCCATCTCAGCCTCGCCCTCGTCCTAGGCGCCATTCTCTGTCTAGATCACTATCAAGTTCCACTAGGTCAAGGTCCAGAACTCCTCAGCGTTTGGCAACGTCATATAAACCTCGAATTCAGAGTCCTAGAAGCCGCAGCCTAAGTCAGAGCCCCAGCCCTAGCAGGAGCCGCAGCCAATCCTATTCTCGTTCACGTGCAGTCAAATCAGCGCGAAGTCTGTCTCCAGCTCCCCGAGATGATTAAACTAAATCCTATACACAATTTTATTTTGGAAAGTTAGTGGGAGATCTCTTAGAGGAGGTTCTGTAAAAAGTGGAAAGTTGTGCAAACAAAAGTTTCTCGAGAACATCGTGGTAACCTCTATATTCGTCAATTCAATGGGTATTTGGTCATCCAGAAGGTTCATAGATAAGTCCAGAGATTCCGGTAGGGTTAAATTGTAAGTTTTCATGGGATATGAAGGGTTTTTCTGGATAGACATCGTTCATGTAGCACCTTTTTTTAATTAACAGAATTGTTACCGCTTCAAACCAAAAAAAATAATAATATAATTTGAAATTCTTATCCAAGTTGCTGTGTCTTGCAAGTGACGGTTACGGCCAGCAACATCCCGTAAAAGCCGGGTGAGATTGTTTTGTTCCAGGATCCGATTCTTCGATTGTTGACCAAAATGCACAGGAGAGGCACCCTATAGCTTTTCAGATTTCAAACAGTAAACGTGAAAATTAAAGGACAAGCTAATAGGAACGAATACAGGTTTGAATATAAAGAGTACATTCATTTTATTTTTAATTTTGAAATTGTGGTAGAATTTTGAACTAAAGAATACATTCATTTTATTTTTAATTTTGAAATGAAATATAAAATTTTGAAATTGTGGTAGAATTTTGAAACAATTAAATAAATTTGGGCAATAGTATTACGTATTTGTCAATCTCTTTCTTCAATCTTTGATGAATCAATTTTTTTATTGTCTTAAACTAATCTATCCTTTTATTTATTTATTTACTTTTCGTAACATAAATCAATTCTATAATAATTATTATGTAATAAAACAATAGGATAATAATGATTAGTCAAACAATATGAAAAGTGTATGAGAAATATAATTCTATAATAATAACTATTTAATAATGATATGGTCAAACAATATGCAAAGCATATGAGAAATATATCCCTGATACCATTCACTTTTCATATCGAAAGTAAATACTTATACCTATTACACAAAGTATCATGCAAATTTTTGATCATATTGTTTGATTAGTTTGTTATGTTGGAAACTGCTCGTTGTCCATTGTGTTGTGATTGTTGGTTTCTTTTTCCAAATCGAAAGTAAATACTTATACTTTCGATTTAGCAGAGTGATGAATGCTTTTCATTCTTTCTTGAAACAAATATATAATGACCTTTTCCCAACTTTTTATATTCATTGTAAGTTCAAATTGCAATTGTAAGTTCAAATTGCAATTGTAAATAAATCATTTGACTTGTAATGTTGACTTTTAGGCTAAAATGAGGGATTCTCACTTTGACACAATTGATCTCCAAAATTAACACTCCTCTCAATTGCTTGGGCTAGGCCTAATTGACAATACACACACACACACTATTTGTAGTCGGCGCCACTTTAGCCATGGCTAACCAAACACCCAAGAATAATATGGAATCAAGCACTCACAAGGTTAGAAGGAGAAGCATTTGGGTTTTGTCTCAGATGGTGGATTGGGACCCTGCCCTTAAGGATAATTTAGATGTGGTTGCAGGCACTATTGAATCCCTAGGAACAAGCTCCAACTTGATCTTTGTAGAAGAACTGGGAGCTAACTTGAAAGGCAAGACTTAGGTGCATGAGATCTTCAGCTAAGCTGGGCTAGCCAACCACCTCCTAGTTAAATTTGTTGGCTTTAGTTGCTTTATGATTTTACTTGTTAGTATTGTTGTTTCTATAGTATAGGGATTCTTTTCAAAAGGTATTAGGTTATAACAGATACACTTGGACTTTCCCAGACAACATAGTGTTGAGCTTTAAAAACTGTTTGAGGCCTAGTTTCCGCTTTGACAGGTTCCTGACAACCATGAATGTAACCATTTTTCTAAGATATTAATACATGAGTATAGTAAATACAAAAGAAACCCCATAAAAATGGAACCCTAATCTCATCTCTGTTAGATACATTTGTGAGATTTTGGTTTAGAAAGAAGTTCTAGTAGATACTTAATCCATAAATAGTGCAACCAAAAGTGGGACATTTTTTGTGCAGTAACAATAAGGAATGATTGCCACACAAGGCTCCATAAAAACACTTAGTATTAAACCATGCAGAGATCAGAGATTATATAGTTTTGTTAATGATATGGGGATGATAGAGTCTATTTTTATGTGATAGATTTGTTCTTTCTCCATAGCTTTGGTTCTTCAGGGAAAGTGTCTATTTGTGATTGCAATGGATGCCCTTGTTAGTAGAAAAATTATTATCATGCAAGAGATTATGAATGTAGTTTGTTCTGCTGGTAACTTTTCATCTCCTAGATTCATTTTATCTACTGCATTAACACTTCCAAAAACAATTCCTATGCTTCAGTCTAATGGAATCAAAGTGTCTTAGGGCTTACTCTGTACAAACTAGGGCTTGTCTCTTAAGGCTAGTTTTTGAAGAGCTCTTCTTCTCCGCAATGGAAGAATGGAAAATTGATTATCACTGGTGTGCAGAAGGTCTCATAAAAAGCATGCAAAAATTGAGAGTTATTGATCACTTCAAAACAAACTTCGTGCCTAATAGGTCATCGTACCCACTAATCCACATATCAACATACATGTTTCCTCATAGCTATTTATATAACATATTGGCCTATATCCACTTCTTACTCTTATTACTCTTAATATCGTAAAAAGATGATAGATACGGTATAGGCACACTGCACATGATGGTTTAAATGGAATGGAATCACAACATCTAGAACTTAGATTTCTATCTCTATTCTTTAGTTAAAGCCTTAGTATTCTGGACTTTCCCAAAGGCCATAGAGATTCCGGTGGTACTAACTAGCTCTAGAGACAAGCCATAGAGTGAAGCCAAAGTGTGAGCTTTAGCCCTTAGTTCGTTATTCAAGGTACTATTATCTGGAGGATTGCCTTAATCTCCATGCACTATATACTTACATATGGTAAATGGTTTTAGTATTTGTACCAGCGCTATAGTAGTCCCTAGTCCCTTGCTAATTAGAATTACAGTGGGGAAACTATTGTTTTTAATGCTTACCAACTACGGACTAAGCTTCGTCTCTTTAGGAACACAAAAGTAGGAATTTCTACCATTGGATGTAGCCTTTCTGATTGACAAAAACAGAAAGTAACTACATTGAAACTGTAAGAAACTAACTATAATTGTCTCTTTAGGAACACAAAAGTATGAATTTTTAGAATTTTTGCCATTAGATGTAGCCTTTCCGATTGATAGAAACAGAAACTAATTGGATTGAAACTGTAAGAAACTAACTATAACTATAACTGTAAGAAACTAACTATAATTGTAACTCACCAACCCACTCAACCACCCACTCCCTGCCTCCCTCCCCACCTAAGGAAAGGACTAGCTGCTATGCAACCCATCTTATTTAAATAGAAGCTTGAGGTTTATGATGAATTTCATGCTTGCTGAATGACATTTACATGTATCTACTAATTATAATAAACAATATCTACGTAGCTACGAAACCTAATAGTTTTGAATTTGAGCACATTTTAAAAATGATTCCAAGCCAAGATTTTCAAAACAATGTGATGTGGGGTGTGACTTGGTTGTCAACAAACTCCTAGCGCGTTAACATTGACAATTTACCTCATAAACAAATTATAGTTATACATAGATGACATCAACAACATGCAAGATCGATTTTTTATTAATGAAAATGACTTATGCCTTGCTAATCAAGAATTATCATATGCCACGTTGATTGCCCTCATGAACTTTGTGTGTATTCCACCAAGCAATCATTTGTTATATTTGATACAATTATTACAACTACCTTCTCCATAATGCAACACTAACATACTCTCATTATCCATATGACATATCGAATATGGCTATCTCTTAGTGGTCAGATTAATTTGGATTTTGACTTTCTATTAATTTTGGTAAATATTTTGTTGTGCAAGCTTCACAGGATTCAGAGTGAAACCTGAATAATTTCTTGCTTGGATATTATATCTCTATTCTATTCTGCAAATGGGTATTATGTTCGATACACGCCCGCTCGAGTCAAACCAAAGTCAAAGTGAAAGGGTTGGATCCAAGGCATGAGTCTAGAGAGGGTGACCACACTACCCTAATCGTAGCTTACCACTTATCAACTCTCTTCCAAACAACTACACAAGGTATATCGCTTGCTCGACTAAAAGGAGGGAAAGGAAGATACCATTTATATTTCCTCATATTTCTTCCCACATGCATAAGTCCAAATCTGGAATGCTTATATGTAAGTTGGTTGTGCTCACCTTAGTAGGAAGCCCCTTGTGTATAGTTTTGCATGGGACGCCTGGAAGCTTTGCTCTATATAGTTATGATTTTGACAGTATTGATAACAATCTCTCACGAACGTTTCTTCAAAATTTATGCCCTTCTTTATATTTGCATAAATACACACATCGATAAATTCTAAACCAGTTATAAATAATAATTTTCTGGTGTAGATGCTTCTCTTAGATGTTGAGAGAATTTAAGAGCCCACACTTTGGCAACATTGTGTAATATGAAAGAAGCTAATCTTGTACCTATTTAATTTTTTCCTCATTATAAATATCTAAATATCATTACAATCCGTTTATCGAGAGTATGACACTGAATTTATCATTGTCATTTTACTATTATTTAAATACCAAGTTTTAAAATATAGAATAATGTTTGAATAAGTTTTTTTAATAATAATATCACATTGATTTTATAATCTATATCGAACTAGCACAATCATGTTTAATTAATTAAATGTGGTTGAAATACACTCAAATCTTTATTTGTAACTACACACAAGCTATTAATAAATATATAATAATAAAAATAATATTATAAAAAAACTATTACAATACCAAAAAAAATTATTGCATCCCACACAAATTATTACATCCCACACATGACTTGAAGTATGTGGACCCAACATATGAAATATAATTACTTATACTATATTTTATTTTACACTAAAAGTTACAATATTTAAACGAGTTCATGAAGCATTAGCGACTTCACCACATAGCCTTCTCTTTGATAGAGTTTATCGAAAAATATGTGTATAAAAAGAATTTGATAATACTTTATATTAGATAAAATGAAGATATTTAGGATTATTTTAATTTATTTTTTTTGTATGATGAAATTAATGTATTTATATATTTAAATTTTTAAAAATTAAAATATTAATATTTTTATATAAAATATAGATATATATTTAGTAAAAGTCAACCATGGTCGATCTTGGTCAAACATGGAAAAATGTTGCATATTGACAAATATTGTCTCGATATGAAAGTCAATCATGGTCAACCATGGTCTAATGTCGCATTGTGAAAAAGAGTGTCTCGATATGTAAATCTACCATGGTCTCGAATGTCCCATTGTGGCAAAAATAGTCTCCATATGAAAATCATGGACAATCATGGTTAACCATGGTGAGCCACAGTTGATTATGGTCAACCATGTTTTATAGAATGAAACATGGTCAACCATGTTTATTTTAGCGTTTATAATATCGATCCCTTGGGTTTATAATATCAATCATTGCTGATCATGGTCAATCACAGCCAACTATGGTCAACCATGGTTGAATGTCGCGTTGTGACAAAAATTATCTCCATATGAAAATCATGGACAATCATGGTCAACCATGGTCAAACATCGCATTACGTCAAATATTCTCTCAATTTGAAAATGAACAATGGTCCACCATGGTCCAGCGTTGCATTGTGTCAAAGATTGTTTCGATATGAAAATCAACCATGGTAAACCATGGTTTAACATTGCATTGTGACAAATATTATATCGATATGAAAATCAACCATGGTCAACCATGGTCTAATGTCACATTGTGGAAAATATTCTCTTGACTTGTAAATCATTGATGGTCAACCATGGTCTAACACTGCATTGTGATAAGAATTGTCTCAATATGAAAATCAACCATGGTCAACCATGTGTTTATAATATTTATCTTAGGGTTTATATACCTTGGGTTTATAATATTTGCCTCTTGGGTTCAATATTATCCCCTTGGGTTCATAATCCATTAGGATTTTAGTGTTAATCCCTTGGGTTTATAATATTAATCCCTTGGGTTTATTATTCCTTTAGGTTTATAATATCAAGCATGGTCGAGCAAGGTCAATCATAGCTAGTCATGGTCAACCATGGTCAAATATTGCATTATGACAAAAATCATGGACAATCATGGTCAACTATGGTTATCCACAGTTGATCATGGTCAACCATGTTTTATAGAATGAAACATGGCCAACCATGGTCAATTTTGGTCAACCATGGTCGAATGTTGCATTGTGACAAAATTGTTTCAATATGAAAATAAATCATGGTCAACCACGGTCAACCATGGTCCAACGTATCATTGTGACAAATATTGTCTTGATATGTAAATCAACCATGGTCTCGAATGGTGCATTGTGAAAAAAAATGTCTCCATATGAAAATCTAACAAGATTTCCATCGTCGAACGCCACATTCTAACAAAGATTGTCTCGATATGAAAATCAACCATGCTCAACCATGGTCTAATGTTGCATTGTCACAAATATTGTCTCGATATGTAAATCAACCATGGTCAACTATGCTCTAACGTCACATTATGATAAGAATGGTCTCAATATGAAAATCAACCATGGTGAACCATGTGATTATAATATTTATCTTAGGGTTTATATGCCTTGGGTTTTTAATATTTGTACCTTGGGTTTAATATTATTCCCTTTGATTCATAATCCCTTTGGGTTTTAGTATTAAGCCGTTGGGTTTATTATTGCCTTGGGTTTATAATATCAATCCCTTGGTTTTATAATATCAATCATGGTTAATCTTGGTCAATAATAGCTAACCATCATCAACCATGGTCAACCATGGATGAATGTTGCATTGTGACATAAATTGTCTCCATTTGAAAATCATGGACAATCATAGTCAACCATGGTCGAATGCTGCATTGTCACAAATATTGTCTCAATATTAAAATCAACCATGGTCAACCATGGTCGAACATCACATTGTGACAAAGATTATCTTGATATGTAAATCAACCATGGTGAACCATGGTCCAATGTCGCATTCTCATAAGTTTTATCTCAATATGAAAATCAACCATGTTCATGCATGTTTGTTTTGGTGTTAATAATATTTATGTAGGATTTATATACCTTGGGTTTATAATATTTATACCTTGGGTTTAATATTATTCCCTTGGGTTCATAATATCTTAGGGTTTTAGTATTAATCCCTTGGGTGTATAATATCAATCCTTTGAGTTTATTATTCCCTTTGGTTTATAATATTATTCATGGTCAACCATGGTCAACCATGGCCAAATACCCCATTATGACAAAGGTTGTCTTGATATGAAAATCAATCATGGTCAACAATGGTTGACCATGGTCAAATGTCACATTGTGACAAATATTGTCTCAATATGGAAATCAACCATAGTCAACCATGGTCCAACATCACATTGTGACAAAGATTATCTCGATATGAAAATCAGTCATGGTCAATATGGAAATTAACCATGCCCAACCATGTTTATTTTAGTGTTTATAATATTTATCTTAGGGTTTATATACCTTGGGTCTATAATTTTTATCCCTTTGGTTTATAATATCAATCCCGAGGGTTTAATTTTATTCTCTTAGGTTTATAGTCCTTTGGGTTTTTAGTATTGATCCATAGGGTTTATTATTCCCTTGGGTTTATAATATCAATCATGGTCAACTATGGTCAACCATGGTCCAATGTCGCATTGTGACAAATATTGTCTTAATATGAGAATCAGCCATGGTAAACCATGGTCTATTGTCGCATTATGACAAATATTCTTTTGATTTGAAATTTGTCATGATCAACCATGGTCCAAGGGTTTATAATATTTATATTATAATCCCAACGGATTGATATTATAAACTCAAGGTGTTAACAATAAATGTAAGGGGTTAATTACAAAACCCCAAGGGATTATAAACCCAAGGGAATAATATTAACCCAAGGGATAATAAACTCAATGCATTAATACTATTAACCCTAGGGTTTATATTCCTTGAGTTTTTAGTATTGATCACTTGGGTTTATAACATCAATCCCTTAGGTATATTAATCTAAGGGTTCATATTCCTAGGGTATAATACTATTCATGGGCTTATAATATGAATCCCTCGTATAAATCATGGTCAAACAAGGGTTTATGTACATTGGATTTATAATATTAGCCACTTGGGTTTAATAATATTAGTTCCTTCGGTTTATAATACCTTGGGGTTTTAGTATAAACCCATTGGGTTTATTATTCTCTTGGGTTTATAATATCAATCCATTGGTTCTATTGATATAAGGGTTCATATTCCTACGGTGTAATACTAAAACCCCAAGGGAATAATATTAAATGAAGGGATAATATACTCATGGGATTAATACTAAAATCCCAAGGAATTATAAACACAAGAGAACAATATTAAACCCTAGGGATTAATATTATAAACCCAAGGTATATAAAACCTTAGATAAATATTATAAACCCTAAAATAAACATGGTTGACCATGGTTGAAAAATTGTTTATTTTCATTTTGAGACAATCATTGTTACAATGCGTCTTCGGACGATGGTTGAGCATGGCCAACCATCTTTATTCGAGGGTATTTAATATCTTAGGGTTTATATACCTTGGGTTTATAATACTAATTATGTGTGTTTAATTTTATTCCTTTGGGTTTATAATCCATTGGGTTTAATACTAAAAAAATAAAAGGTATACTATTATTTATAGGGTTTGTAATTAATATTAATCCCCAGGGTTTAATATTATTTTCTGTGGTTTATAATTCCTTTGATTTTTAGTATTAAACCTAAGGGGTTATAAACCTAAAGGAATTAATATTATAAACCCAAGGTATATAAACCATAAGATAAATATTATAAACCCTAGTATAAAGATGGTTGAACATGGCCAACGATGTTCTAACATGGCATTGTGACAAGGATTGTCTCAAAATGAAAATAAACCATTGTTAACCATGGTCAACCATATTTATTTTAGGGTTTATAATATTAATCCCTAGGTTTTAATAATATTTCCTTTGGTTAATAATTTGTTGGGTTTTTAGTATTAATCCATTGGATTTGTTATCCATTTGGTTAATATTATTTCCTTTCGTTCATAAACCCTTGGGGTTTTAATATTAAACCTTAGGAATATGAACCCTTGAATTAGTAAATTGAAGGGATTGATATTCTAAACCCAATGGAATAATAAACCCAAGGGTTAATATTAAAACCCTAAGATATTATAAACCAGGGGCACTAATATTATTAAACTTAAGGGACTAATATTATAAATCCAAGGTGTATAAACCCTTGGTTGAGAATGATTTATATTGAACCTAAGGATTAATATTATAAACCTATGAATAATATCACACCCTAGGATTATTAAAACTTAGATTAATATACCCAATGGATTGATATTATAAATCCAAGGGAATAATAAACCTAAGGGATTAATACTCTAAACCCTAGGGCTCTTAATAATAATCCCTTAGGTAAATATTATTCGCTTGGATTTAT
This sequence comes from Pinus tabuliformis, assembly GCA_031772625.1. Lineage (NCBI taxonomy): Eukaryota > Viridiplantae > Streptophyta > Pinopsida > Pinales > Pinaceae > Pinus > Pinus tabuliformis. The sequence goes on along the minus strand of CM062816.1, from coordinate 1,488,747,784 downwards.
AATCCCGTTGGGTTTTAGTATTAACTCCTTGGGTTTAGTATTCTCTTGGCTTTATAATATCAATCCCTAAAATTGATTAATCTAAGAGTTCATATTTATACTACATAATTTCAAATTAAATAATTATTATTTAATTAAATAATAAAATTTAATATTAAATAATTAAATAACATTTAATATTAAATAATAATGAGTATAAATAATTAATAATTAAATAATAATAATAAATAATAAATTACATAATAAAAATAATAAAAATATTAGATGATAATATTTTTATTGCAATAGTGTTTTTTTAGATACAAATGGTATATTTATTAATGGTAGATATAAATGAAGCCTTTGGTTTATATCAACCACATTAATACTTTTAATATGATTATGCTAGTAACTATAATATAGATTCAGAAAAACTTGTGTAGAAATATATGTATTATAAAATACAAAGTGAGCAGAAACTGTCTAGGAGAGTGTTGGTAATAGGAATTGATAATGACATCAAAACAATTCGGACATCAACCATGAAAATTCTACCATCTAGCCATAGTGACCACCTTTATTCAATAACACGCAAGTTTCGATTAATAATGAGTTGATGGAAATCACCACTTTGGTCTGCAACAATCCTTCCATGGTGATTAATCTCCCAAATCTCATTTTAGGCAGCTCATCTAAATTTCTTCTCCAAAAAGGCTTAAATTTTTCCATAACACCAAAAAAAATATGTTGGGTCCCTATAATACTAGTGATTACCCCATTATTGTTGTAGTTATACCCCTTATTAATATTGTTGTGCCCCTATTGCCCCCATATTGTTATCACTGTGCCCCATAGAATCCCTCTATTGTTAATTTTGTGGCTTTATATTATTATTGTTAGGTCGGCTAGATTATATTGTGACTCCTTAGACTCCTATATATAGAAAGGAGGTTTTGTCATTTGAATCATCCAAGAATTGTTCATTTATGTAATGTAAAGGAGGTTTCCCCCTCGAAGAGGCTGAATTCTAAGGCGTTGATCTATCTTTTCTATCTTTTCTTGAGCTGGTTTCATAACATTTGGTATGAGAGCTTTGGATTCCAGGGTTTTGCTGCACCAAACAGGTCATCGTGGCATTTTCACTATAACTTTTTTCTGTGACATTTCAGAACTCGCAAAAAAAACCCATTTGAGAAGAGATCGCGCTGAACCGTGGATCCAAATTTCAGAGCTTTTTGCCCGATATTTGCGGAGATATGATATGAGGAAGTTGGTCTTTTTGCAGACTCCTGAATTACATTCAAAACAGGTGACCTGGGGGAATTGTCATAACTTTCTCTCTGGGGATCGGATTGAAATTTCTTAAGAAGGTATAGAAAGAGGATGGACTGTAGTTTCTTGGATGCATGCTTCAGATCCAAAGGTCGAAACAGTGACTTGTGGCATGTCATACAAGTTCGCTCTACTGAACTAGTCTATAAGCAAGTCACTGTGGGAGATTTCACATAACTCTTCCTTGGAGAATCCAATTTGGGTCAGACTTGTGGCATTGGAAAGAGGACACAGAGGGCTACTACAGCTCACAAATTTAGAACTAGATGATTAGAAAGTACAGAGATACATTAGAGGCAATATCGAGCTCCTACAAAGTGAAAAAAGGTGTGTAGATTTTCTTAAATTTTTGCTTAAGCTTGGTTTGAAAAATTATTTTGAAGGAATTCAAAGGGCATAGTAGAGCATTATTATCAGTAACTGATTCCCCGAGGAAAGAAAATGCAAACACCTAGTAAGGAACCTGAAAGCTCTAGCATGACTCATGAAGAAGGCAACATGATATATCAAAATTACAAGACCAAGTGCAACAACTGTCCCTTGCACAAAAAGGAACAGAATCTAAGATGGATGGTTTAAAGAAAGATGTAGAAGCTAAGATGGATGGTTTAAAGAAAGGTATAGAAGCTAAGATGGACTGTTTAAAGAAAGGCATAGAAGCTAAGATGATTAACGTGGAAGCTAAGATAGATGATTTGAAGATAGATTTGAAGACAAACACGGACGAATTGAAGATAAATATGAATAAGTTGCTACAAGAAATGGTCCCTAAGGGTGAAAGGGTACTAAAGGAAACTCATGATGAGAACAGAAGAAATGTTAATCATGATTCCATAGACACTAATGTTGGATCGAAGACTCACCATATTCCAAAAATCGATATGAGGAAGTTTGATGGCAAGGATCCTGCCACATGGATATTACAGATGGAGCAATTCTTCGATCTCAATAATGTGCAAAACACACAAAAGGTACACATGGCAACTTTATATTTGGAACCAAATCAGTTTGTATGGTATCAATGGCTTTGCTATCGTAAACCATTTATCACTTGGGCAATTTTTACGGAAGAATTGATAGCACATTATGAGGATACAAAAAGAAACACTTTTTTTAGCCAATTGATAAGTCTCAAACAAAAGGGTTCAATAATGGAGCACATTGAGGAGTTCCAAAAATTGAACATAAGGGTAAAAGATATTCCAGAGGAGCATAGGATTGATGTGTTCATAGGGTCTTTAAAGGATAATATCCAACATGATGTTCGCCTTTGGGAACCTGATTCATTAGAGAAGGCATTCAGGTTAGCAAGTAAAATGGAAAGCAAAATTATGGCAACCAGGAAGCATACCACTCACAACTATAAAGACGGAAGTGTTGTTGCCCCTATTCTTCCACAACCTATAAGGTTGACACCACAACAATTGGAAGAAAAAAGAGCAAAAGGGCTTTTTTATAGTTGTGATAGCAAATACACTAAAGGTCATAAGTGTGCCGAGAAGAAATTATTCTACATAGATTGTGAAGAGGAAGAAGAAAATGAGCAAGAAAGGTCAAAAGAAGAGGATATACTCCAGGAACAAAGCCTAGATGAAGAACAAATAAATCCGACCATATATTGTAATGCATTGGCGGGAATTACCACTCATCAAACCATCAAGATAGAAGGACAAATCAAGAAGAAAAAGATAATAGTGTTGATTGATTCAGGAAGCACCCACAATTTTATTCATTGTAAGGTAGTAAAAGAAATGAATTGCTTCCTATATCCAGCACCAGAGTTTCAAGTGATGATTGCAAATGGAGGAAAAATAAATTGCTCTGGAAAGTGACATATTATCAAGCTATCCATGGGAGAATATGTATTGACTAGCCTAATGCTTTCCATTCCAATGAGAGGTGCTGATGTTGTACTAGGAGTCCAATGGCTACAATCTCTGGGTACAATAGCTTTTAATTTTCAGAAACTTTTCATCAAATTTTCTACGAAAGGAACGGAAGTTGAATTAAGGGGTATTTCAAGGAGACCAAGAAAGATAATAAGCTCTAATAGTATGACAAAGCTTCTAAAAAAGGAGCAAAGTGGTGTAATTGCACAATTATGCTCGCTAGATGTTTCCACATTGGAATCATCTATTTCTCCATATCTCCAAAAAGTCCTGGACAATCATTCCAAGGTATTTGAGACTCCCAAAGGTCTCCCACCTATGCGTGATCATGATCATGCTATTCATCTGATTCCAGGAAGTGTTCGTCCAAACATCACACTGTACAGATATCCCTATGTCCAAAAGAGTGAAATTGAACGTATGGTTGCAGAAATGCTAGAGGCTGGTATAATTCAACCGAGTCAAAGTTCTTTCTCTACTCCAGTAGTATTGGTGCACAAGAAGGATGGATCATGGCGCATGTGTCCGGATTATAGGGAACTCAACAAGCTCACTATTAAAGATAAGTTCCCCATTCCTGTCATTGATGAATTACTGGATGAGTCGCATGGATCAATTTACTTCACCAAGTTGGATCTTCGTTTAGGAAATCATAAAATCAGAATGAAGACTGAAGACATTCCGAAAACAGCATTTAGAACTCATGACGGTTATTATGAATTTTTGGTCATGCCTTTTGGCCTTACCAATGCACCTTCAACATTTCAAGTTTTGATGAATTCAATTTTCAAACCATTCCTTAGGAAATTTGTGATAGTATTTTTTGATGATATACTAATCTACAACAAGTCTTGGAAGGATCATGTTGAACATGTTGACAAGGTGCTACAACTATTGAAGGAGAAACAATTATATGCAAAAGGATCCAAATGTTTCTTTGGAGTCCAGGAGGTGGAATATTTGGGTCATATTGTATCTCATGAAGGAGTTAAGGTAGACCCTAGAAAAATTAAAGCCATTAAGGAATGGAAAATCCCCACATCCATAAAGCATCTGCGAGGATTTCTAGGGTTGACAGGGTATTATCGCAAGTTTGTTAAGAATTATGGTAGAATAGCAGCACCTCTAACAACATTATTGAAGAAAGATGCATTTTCATGGACTTCGGAAGCAACAAAGGCCTTTGAACATCTTAAAGAGGGAACGTGCCAAGCACTGGTCTTAGCTACACCGGACTTCACAAAAACCTTTATTGTGGAATGTGATGCTTCAGGAAATGGAATTGGTGCTATTCTAATGCAAGATGAAAGACCCATTGCTTTTGAAAGTCGTCCAATCAAGGGAAAGTTTTTAAGAAAAGCTATTTATGAGAAGGAAATGTTGGCAATACTCCATGCACTTAAGAAATGGCGACCCTACCTAATGGGTAGACACTTCAAGGTAAAAACGGATCATGATAGCCTTAAATACTCTTTACAACAAAGATTATCCTCTTAAGAGCAAAAAAAGTGGGTCACAAAGATGTTGGGTTATGACTTTGAAATCATCTACACAAAAGGGAAGCAAAATGTGGTGGCAGATGCACTCTCAAGAAAGGATGAGGATGTGGAAGTATTGTTGTGCGCCATTTCTATTATCCAACCAGATTGGATAAACGAAGCAAGGGAGGAATGGAAGAATGACGAAGAAATGTGGGCACTTATTCGAAAGTTACAACATGATTCCAGTACGTCTGGTACATTTAGCTAGAAAAATGATTCGTTATGGTACAAAGATCACTTATACCTCTGTAAGAATTCCCAGCTAAAACAAAAGATTCTTATGGCATTGCACACTTCTCCCTTAGCAGGGCGCTCAGGATTTTTAAAAACTTACCACAGGGTTAAGAAGGAATTTTTTTGGGATGGCCTTAAATCAGGTATTCAAAAGTTTGTGGCTGAATGTTTGGTTTGCCAAAAAAATAAAGTTGAAACAATTAAGACATCGGGTCTATTACAACCTTTATCCATTCCAAGCCAACGTTGGGAGGAGGTTTCAATGGATTTTATCACTGGTTTACCCAAGTCTGAGGGAAAGAGTGTCATCATGGTGGTAGTTGACATACATACAAAGTATGCACACTTTTGTGCATTATCGCATCCATTTAAAGCCAGTACAGTTTCTATTGCATTTATGGAAACAATTCAAAAGCTACATGGAAACCCAAAGATTATTGTAAGTGATAGAGATCCCATTTTCACTGGAAATTTTTGGACAGAATTATTTTCTTGTCTTGGTACTCAATTAGCTCATAGCTCATCTTATCATCCTGAATTTGATGGGAAAACTGAGATAGTAAACAAATTTTTGGAAGGATATCTTCGTTGCTTTGTATCTGATAAACAAACACAATGGGTCAAATGGTTGCCTCTGGCTGAATGGTGGTATAACACTTCCTTCACAACAACAAAAATGACCCCATTTATGGCACTTTATGGGTATCAACCACCATCCATCACATCATATTTAAGAGAAAATTCTAAGGTTCAGGCAATGGAACATCACATCGAACATCAACAACAAGTCCTCCAATTCTTAAAGGATAAACTCGTGTTGGCACAGAATAGAATGAAACAGCAGGCAGATCAACATCACAGTGAAAGAAGTTTTGATGTAGGTGATTGGGTATTCCTATGGCTACAACCATATAAGCAAATGTCCCTCAAGCAAGCTAAGAAGGATAATAAATTATCACCAAAGTATTATGGTCTGTACAAGGTGTTGCAAAAGATTGGTACTATGGCATACAAATTGGAGCTTCCTGTAGCTTCTTGATTACACCCAGTTTTCCATGTTTCATGTTTAAAGAAGGTTATAGGCGACAAGCTCCCAGTTCAAACAATATTGCCAGAACTTGACGAGGAAGGAAAAATTATATTGGAACCGGAAGCAGTCACAGAAACAAGAACTCGACAGCTACGAATTTTTTCAATTTCAGAGTATCTTATCAAGTGGAAGAACTTATCCGCTGAATATTCCACATGGGAGGATGAGAATTTTATGCAGAAGTATCCAGAACTACTCAAGCATTGAGGACAACACTTTTTTGAAGGAGAGGGGCATGTTGGGTCCCTATAATACTAGTGATTACCCCATTACTATTGTAGTTATACCCCTTATTAATATTGTTGTGCACCTATTGCCCCCATATTGTTATTACTGTGCCCCATAGAATCCCTCTATTGTTATTTTTGTGGCTTGATATTATTATTGTTAGGTCGGCTGGATTATATTGTGACTCCTTAGACTCCTATATATAGAAAGGAGGTTTTGTCATTTGAATCATCCAAGAATTGTTCATTTATGTAATGTAAAGGAGGTTTCCCCCTCAAAGAGGCTGAATTCTAAGGCGTTGATCTATCTTTTCTATCTTTTCTTGAGCTGGTTTCATAACAAAATACCGGTTGAAGAAATAATAAGTAACGTTCAAGTAGTTATCAAAGACAACGTCTCTTTCAAAACATAAGAAATAAGACAAGATGTAGCCAAAATTCTCAGAATCGCTAAATGTTCTGCAAGAAATATATCCAAGGAAGAAATAATTGCACTAAAAAACAATAAGTGTAACAAGGACATCATGATTCTAAAAGCCGACAAGGGAAATGCCACTATAGTAATAAACATACATGATTATGATGAAAATATATATGATCATTTCAACTAAAGTGGATGCTACAGAATTATGGACAAAGACCCCAACAAGAAAACCATACTAGAAGTCACCACCAAAATAAAAGAATCATCTATGGACGTTGCAACAAAAAGGAGAATCACACCATCCAACTCACTTATACCTAGAATATATAGAGCTTAGAATATACATAAAATTGGTATTCCCTTAAGGCCCACCCTAAATAACATAGGGTCACCCACTTACTTTCTTTCACAATACCTTGCCAAGAAACTACGCCAATTATTTGGCAACTCCTCCTGACTCTGCATCTTTTGTCAAATGGATAAAAAATTTAAATGTAAATTATGGAATCTCCTTGTCAGTTTTGAAATAGTATCACTCTACACAATGATCATAGTATCACTCTACACAATTATCCCCGTAGATGAAATGATCCATGTTATGAGTACCAGTATTGACAATGAAACTATGGAATAATTAAAAATTTGTCTTAAATAATCATACTTCACTTTTAAAGGAATAATCTATAAGAAAACACATGGCATACCCATGGGACATGGGATCACCATTATCTCCAATAGTAGCCAATATCTACATGGAACATTTTGAACAAAGAGCGTTTATATCATTTCCTTACACCTCATAAGAATGGAAAATATTTGTATATAATTTATTTACAAAATGGAGCCATGGAAGAGAAAAACTTGATAGATCACATCAAATTCACTTTATAAATTGAAAAAAATAACCGATTACCTTTCATTACATCCTTCTCACCAAACAAATGGTAAAATAGGGTACCAGGTCATGAAAAAAATATATGCATGCTACCTTTCATCACTATTTGAAACAAACAATTGGTGTCATCAAAACCCTAACTACAAGAGGATCTAGAATTTTTTATCCTTTTTTTTTTGTAAGCTTGGTAGTACTTTTTCTATTTATATTAATTGGCCAAAATCAAGTTTTCCATTTGTTCTAGGTGGCCTCAACTTTCCCGAAGGAAACCCGGTGGCCACCTGTCAGCATTAAAAGCTGTCCAAAATTTGTATATGTCTTTCTCTATCAGCTTAACAACATTGTTTATACTATCTATACTACAATTCAACTTTAACAAGTAAAAGCTATTCATCATGGAACATCAATAAAATGTATATGGATCATTGTTTTACTCCTTGTCTGAGGATATCATGGGGGTTGGGGCTTGGCACTGGAACCCAACATCTCGTTCCTCTTCATATCCTACAGAGTTTGTTCAATTCTCCCTAGTGCTAATTTATTTCGATAAGTCTAGATCTGGACTGCTGCTATCTCCCTGAGTAACTCTGCTCTAATGGGATCTTTCTCCTTGGTGTCCTCCTGTGCCTCCGAGCCTCTACTTGTTGCCTGTTCTTTGTTGAGAGTCGTGGCCCGGGCCACCACATTCTTCATGACCCAGTATTGCTGGATCATTTTTCTAAAGAGTGTGTGCCATTCGTAGGAGTTGCTTAGGTCATGAACCATGTCCTCCCATTCTTCCATGTGAATTTCTTGGTTTTTTATGTTTTCATTTAATTCTCTCTGCCAACCAGCTAGTTGGGATCCGACCTCAGGTGGGTTCCCTGCCATGTACGTGTCAATGAGAGTCTTCATGTGCTCTTACTTTTCTCTCTGTTGGATATTCTCACCCCCACTTTATTCTTTTTGCCTGTGTCTCTCTCGCCCTTCCTGGTCACTTCTTTTCCATCTCTTCCCATGTTTTCTTCATCGCTCTTATTGTTTCCCTCTTTCCTTTTTCTAGCCTCCACTCTGTACTAGATGGAGTTTATGGTGAAACCTATCACATAACCATAAAAGTATCAGTATTCTGTTGGTGTAACACCCAATCAATTATCCAATTAACTAAGCCATGTTTGGTATCCTACTCAAGACTAGACGGCCCGAGATTTCTTGAGGTTCCTTTCAGCTTTCCACATGTCGTCTCATGATTTTGATTTTTGCTGACCCTCTCTACTTCTTTCCTTGGGTTAGTCTCGCTCTGTCGTCCATCGCCTAGATAGTTCGATAGAGACATCCTCACGGAACCACCATTAGGGTAGTTTGTATTGTTATTTTGTACCTTGTAGGGAAGTTTGACCAGAGAGAGCCTATCCGGAGGGCTAGACAGCAGGACCATGGCCCTGTTTTGCATTGCACCCGGTAATTTCCTTCCTTTCTCACTTTTCTCTATCTTCTTTATTCTAATTGACTCTCTATTTTTCCTCTCAGTTTTACCTGAGGAATTCCCAGTAGGATTCGCAAGGGTCATGATATCTCATGTTTCATCCCTTGAGGTCTCCATGGTGGATTCCTCCCTACTCAATATGCCTGCAACATCTCCTCCAAGCCTTAGGCGCCACCTGGCCGGAGCAAGATTCCTCAAAGTAGCAACCTTACCAGGTTCACTCTTCTTTCCTTAGCTTGCTCCTTTCTCTCTGTGCACCTTCTTCAGTGCCAAGGTTTTAATTCTTTCTTCACTCCTTAAGATATCTATACTCTTCACCCAGCCAGGGTTCCAGGAGTTCTTGGAATTGACTCTTACAAAGTCCCTACCTAACCTGGGCACCTTCCTTAGTCCTATATAGTTTGGCATCCCTATCCTTCTAAGGTTTAGGGGCAGTAGAACAATATACCGATGATCAGATATGATGCCACTTCAATCCCTCGACTGCATCATCATTCCTCTACCTCCTTTCTCCTCTTGTGCTCTCGTTCTCGCCTTTTGCATGTAACTAATGACTAACTATCTCCCCTTATGTTTTATCCCCCTTCCCATTCTATCCTTACATGTCTCTACCACCTGTCCTTTGCAATTACTCACCACTCTTTTCCCTAAGCCATCACCTCAAGATGATGACTTTCCATCCCTTCTCGCTCTAACTCTCATTAACTCTACCTTGCTTTCGGCTGCTCTTACGGCATGTCCTCCTTCATTGTCCTGCCACTTGATGGCATCCTTCTACCCACTCTCCCGCTGCCCCCCTTTCATCCTCATTGTCTTCCTTTCCCGACTCCATCGATCTTCTCTCAGGGCTTGCTCCTTCCCTACCCTATCCGTCCACCTGCCCTTCCCACTGTCCTCTCCCTCCACTTCCCAAATTTATTCCTGTCCTTGCACTCATGTGGATGGTCCCATCTCTGTTGGCCCACCTCCTCCACATTGCTACACCCAGATCGGGGATTCTCCTCTTCTTCCTTGTCTTTAACACTTTGAGAAGTTAGAAACTATTATTGGTAACTTAGAAGAAACGTTGAAGTAGGGGTTTTAAGTATAGGAGCGCTCTTTTAAGGAATTTTAGCTTCATTCACATAAGTGAAAAAAGACCTAAAACTTCATTACTATACTTAAAGAAAATAAGATATATGATGACACATAACAGGGAAGTTACAAAATCATACCCAACAATGTGTGGAAAACTTCTGATCCTTTCATTAATCAATATTTTATCAAAAATACAATAGCATAGTCTCCAAGTTCTTCTAAATTCAGACCCTTTTTCTATAATTTTCCCTCTTTTTATACATCATGGGACAGTTGGTAATCACCAAAAATGTCAAACTTCTTAACTATCTCTAACTATCTAAGGTAAAAGTCATTATAGAATATTACATTGGAGGGTAAAAGACACCTCATTCTTCTCAAGAAAACAAAACAACAAGAAATAATAGAAATTAGAAGGTGATGGATGCTCATTGTTCAAATTTGTGGCTTGACTATTGATAAATTTTATCTGTAGATGTTCTGACGATATCCAGACTGTTTTAACACAACAAACTGAATCTTTACCAAACTCTGTGCGTGGACTTGTGGGTTATGGACCCACGTGTATATCAGAACTTTTCTGATTGGCGAAAACACAAATAAACCCTTATGGCCCACATATATATCAGAAGTGTTCTGATTGGCGGAAACACAAAGAAACCTGACCAATCAATGTTCCTTTAGAGTTTCGATCATCTGCCTCTAATTTTAGTTATTCTGTTAAAATAGAAGAATTGGTTGATTTACGTAGAATATGGAAAACCTTCAGCTACCACAAAATCGAAAAGAATTTAGACTCTGGTTCATAATATTATCGCGTATGCCTTTTCCATAAACCTTTTCCTTCCCCATGGACCTGATAGGAAACAAAACTGTAGTTAAAAGACTTCTCGGGTCATAAACTTATAATAAAACTTGTGCACTGTTTGACGCGATATCTGTCAGATCTCGTCCCTTTTTTATGAGAAGTTGTTATGGATCCATACTTCAATGGATTAAATCACATTTCATAAACCATCACATTCGTTTTCTGAATTAAACATCGTCCTTGTTAACCACACGATTACCGTCGGATCTACATTCTTCAAGCAGACGACCTTGATCAACTGAGGTTTTAACTCTATTTTATAACTTCTCACATCTGATTTTGGAGTAAACCTCACCCTTGTTAACCATGCACTACCATTAGATCTGCTTCCTGTCGATTGGACGGCTCAGATATTCTCCCGGGTTTCTCCCATTCAAAATCCATCAATAATATAAAACAACTCATTTCTTTCATATTTCCTCATTTTATTTTATTTCCATTATAACATAATATTTGAATTTTATTTTTTTTGCGACAAAACTGAAAATAAAATGAAAATGAAAATGGATGCTACAACATCTGGCTCCACCTGGGGATAGTGCTTTTGACACAGAAACACTAAGAACCGCAAATCAGTGCCTTCACCTCAGGCATTGAGTCATATATTTATTAGCCAATTTAAATTCTATGGAATTTGTACAATGAATTCACTCCAGTATCTAGAATGATACGATGCTTATGCTTCAGAACTGGAAATAATTTTTGAGGTACTGCCCATTGACAGGCAGCTGTAAAGATTCACCATCAAGATTCTCCAGGAAGAATGTATTATTTTCTCTTGCTTCTATAATTTTGAATGGGCCATACTAGAGAGGATCAAACTTCCTTGTTTTCCCTTATCTTCTCTTCTAGTATCCCACCTTAATACTAGGCCTCCAACTTTAAAATCAATTTCCTTGGCCTTTTTGTCAAAAATACCCTTCATATTTGATTGATACATAATCAAATTATCTCTTACCTTATCCCTGCTTTCACTCAACTCCACTACCTTATGCATTCTTCTTATCAGAGCATTTGGATCTTCTTTTGCCTCCTGAATCATTGCAATTACAGGCTTCACATGCTGACTCGGGAATAGAGCTTTAGTTCCATACACTAACTCAAAAGGTGATTTGCCTATAGACCTTATTGTAGTCACTCGAACAACCCATAGAGAAAACTTTAACTTTGAATCCCATTCTTTCTGATTCTTTGCAATAGTTTTCTTAAGGACCTTCATCAATGTTTTGTTAGTGGATTTAGCCAATCCATTTCCCTATGGATGATAAGCTATTGAATGAGATAAAATAACTTTATACTTCTAACAAAAAGTAATAAACTTACTTGAACTGAACACTTGAGCATTGTCTGTTATGATTTTGACTGGGCATCCAAATCTGCTGAAAATATTTTCCTCTAAGAACATCATCACCACCTAGTCATTTGCCCTTTTAGTGGGTATAGCTTCTACCCACTTGGTGAAATAATCAGTAGCTATGAGAACCCACTTGTGCTGTCCACTTGAAAGTGGGTTAATTTCTCCAACAAAATCTAGTCCCCATTGTCTGAACGGTTCTTCTATGAAGACTGGGATCAAAAGAAAGGGAGCTAGCTTCTTCTTTTCAGTAGAAGATGACAATTCTGACATCTTCTGACAAACTTATATGTATCACCAAAAAGGGTGGGCTAATAAAACCCTGCCTGGAGGATTTTATGTGTAGTAGCCTTCCAACTATAAAGTCCACCACATAACTTCTCATGATAATCTTTAATGGTCTCTGTAAATTCATCCTTTGTTAAACATAACAATAAAATTCCCGTAGGATCCTTCCAATACAATTTGCCCTCAACAATCCCATATGGCTGCGATTTGATATTTAATGCTCTATATTTTGTTCTATCCAAAGATTGAGGACAAGAGAGAAAACATAAATAATAGACTATGTGCTTGTACCATCTTGAACATAAAAACTTATATTTGATCTTCATACCTGGATTTGACTTTTCTTCACCTTCTTCAATTATTTCCTCATTTGCAGGTCTTAACATGTTGATTCCTAATGCCTGAAAATTTGACTCTGTCAACATCTTTGCCAATCACTGCCCTTTCACCAACTTTGTGGGCTTTATGTCCAGCTCATACTGTTGAATTTTGGCTATCCAGTTTCCTCTTTTGCCTTCCACATCACTCTAGACTAAGACATCTTTTACTGCAAAATTTCGCACATAAGCAATGATTTATGACTGCAGCAAATAAGTCCTGAAGGCCTTTAGGGCTTTTACCAAAGCATATACCTATTTTCTTAGAATATTGTACTTTAGTTCAACATCTCTAAGAATATTGCTAAAGAAAGAAACTGGCTGCTCCTTTTCTTCGTCATTTTTCTGTAACAAAACAATAGCTATGGAATTAGGTGATGCAAATGAAAAAACTTGAAAAGGCTTTTGATAATTAGGGCTAATTAAAACTGGAGCTACTTGTAATGATTCTTTAATCCTGGAGAATGACTCTCTCACTTCCTTGGTCCAAGGCACTTCATTTTCCTTCTTCAACATATTGGTAATTTCTTTTGCACTTTCAACAATATTGGACACAAACCTCCTTAAAAAGTTTATTGCCAGAAATTTTTAAATGCCTTTCTTACTCCTAGGTAGGGGTATTTTCTACATAGCTTGCACCCTTGTTGGATCTATCTTCACTCCATCTCTATAAAAAATGTGCCCCAACAGTTTCCCCTCTTCTAGAGAAAAAATATGGTTCTTAGGATTCAAGGAAAGCCCAAATTTCCTACATTTCTCGAAATTCTTTTTAAGATGGTCCAGATGCTCCTCATCAGACTTAGATATATAATAGTGATGTCATCCAAGTATATCACTACAAACTTATCTCCCTAAAATGAAATGTCCATTGCCCTCTGAAATGTTGCACCTGCATTCATCAACCCAAAAGGCATTCAAGCATACATAAAGGTTCCCCAAGGAGTTGTGAATGCTGTCTTTTTCTAATCTTATTTGTCAACAACCACCTGGTTATACCCAGAAAAGCCATCCGGCATGGACCTTCTAAATGATCTAGTTACCTTCTCTAGCACATGATCCATTTTAGGTAACAGATAGTTATCTTTTAAGGAAGCCCTATTCAGATTTCTAAAGTCCACACATAATTTTATTTCTCCATTTTTCTTCCTTACAACATGAAATTGGCCACCCAATCAAACTACCTGAGTGGAACTATTATCTTAGCGTCAAGCACCCTTTTGACTTCTTTCTCAATCAATGGTAAAAGCAAAGGGTTTATCTTCCTGAGTTTCTACTTAAATGGTTTAATCCCTTCTTTCAAGGGAATCTTGTGCTGAATAATACTTACATCATATGTTTTGAGATTCTCATAGGACCAAGCAAAAACATCAATATAATCCCTGAAAATCTTAAGATATCTCTCCTTATAATTAAGTGGAACTCCATTAAATAATTTGACTAACCTGGCCTTCTTCTGGGTTCCAATATTGTGATCTTGAATATGCTCATCCTATGGAATTTTCTCTAAACTAATAGCCACATCATTAGAGTTAAAAAGTATTTCAAGAGGGACAAGCCCCCTTGGCAGAATATTATCATTCAATTGAATAATTTTTTGATTAACTATAGAAATTTTCAAACCACTTACTTCTGCACCTTTTGTTGCTTCATCTCATCTTGATCAATCTATGTGCCCTGAAAATCTTCAATCATAGACAGAAATTCTTTAATCTACTGATCATCCTCAAAAATATGTTAGTGTTTTATATTATCCGGAACAGAAGGCCTATGCCTCATTTCAACCTCATATCTTAGCTTTGGATTCATAGGAGGCCTAAAATTATTGGCAGCCACAGTCAAGGAGTTTGCTAATCTGTTTCCATCTCTTGGAATGAACTGTATGTTGAAAGCCTCAAAGAAGTTCTCAAACAAATCCCACACTTCATTTCTATATGCCTTAAGCCTAGGGTGTTTTGTTTGACAATGGTTCTTTATTTGCTTTATAATCAGCTCCGAATCTCATAAAACAAAAATTGATTGGATTCCAATTTGTTTTGTTGTTTGGAAAGCAATGATCAAGGATTCATATTCTGCCACATTATTTATTGCCTCGAACTCCAATTTAAAATAAAAATGGATCATATTACCTCAAGGTGTAATTAAAAGGAAACCAACACTTGTTCCTTCTTTAAAATAGGCTCCATCAAAGAAGCACTTCCACACCCCTTCTGTTTGCAGCTTTATATTTACATTGGCTGAAGTAAGTTGTCTTTGGTTATCTTCAGTCAACTCTGCATAGTCATGCAGCATGAAGCAAGAAAATTCATCTTTCTCTTGGCTATATACAAGTGAATTACTTTCTCTAGTCTTTGTGATTGTTTTTACAAATCTTGTTTCTCTGTACAATATTCTTTCTTCTCCACCAAAAATTGGTATGACAACATAAGTAAAATCTAGTTTCAAAACACCACCCAATTTAGCCCCCCATGACCTAGATAGCAACATTCCAAACCTAGCAGGGATATCTGCTACCACTACATCCATTACCAAGCTTCTAGCTAGGATATGGGCTAGTGACACCACCATATCTTTAATGATTCCCAAACACTTGACTTTATTTGAATCAAAAGAATACAGGTCTCTGTAAGGTTTGGTAACTTGTAGGTTTAGTTATTTCATCACTGATAATGGCATAAGGCTATGTGACGCCCCTGAATCAAACATGCAATTATGTAAGAGGAAATCATGAACCAATAAAGAAATGTAGAAAGGAGGCGTTGAAGAATCTACCTCCTCCACATGTGGACCAAAAACCACTATTGGTTTATCTTCTTGCAGATTCACAGTGTTATTTATATTCACATTCTGAGATAGATTGATAAACTCAACAATTTCTCTTTGATAAAATGGTGTTTTGACCAACTCTATGAGGGGCACCTGAATTCTGATTTTTTCTAATTCTTTAGTGAGACTAAACACATGAACTTGTTTAGTAGTCCTTTCATTTTCATCTTCACTTCTCTTCATCACTGAGACCTCTTGTGGAATGGAAACAAGTTTTTCTAAAGGAATTTTTTCACTTCTATCTTGAGAAGACTCACCTTGAAGTATTGGAGTCTTGCTATTTGTATTCTGATGTTTCTTTCCTTTATTCCATTGTTTTGCAGGATGTGGTTCTTGTGGAGTCACATTCTGTATGGGAGCTGGAACTTCCTACTCACCTTCATTTTCTTGAATTCTAGATCTTTTGTTGATCTCAAGTCATACTTCTTATGTAATTCTGCCTGCATAAAATCAGAAAATTGCTTCCAATATTCATCAATTTCATTCTCATCATAAATGGCATCTATTTCAGTATATTCATATTCTTCTCCCTCAACACCTAGTTCATCTTCATCTATTTCATACAATGTAGAAATATGATCATCATGGTCCCTGGAATGCTCTGGTACTTAATCAGGATTTGCCTCTAAGTAAAGTGGTGCTTGAACCTGATCTTGATCTCTTATCTCCTTCTGCAAAATTTGCAGAGGTTGTCTTCTATACTAAGGATTAAAGTTTATGTTCTGTTGTGCTTGCCTCTAAGAATTCTTACTCTCCAATTCTAATTTAATCAATTTATTAGATAAATTTTTAATTACATTATTCATATCCTCCAATGTTTGACTTTGAGAGGATTCCACTTTAGCCTTTACCTTATCTTGGATAGGTTGTGTCTCTGGTGCTTTACCTGCAGCCATCAGATTTTCTTCTATTTCTAAGGCATTAGTTTGGATATGATCAAGGATTGTGGATCTTCTCTCCCTCAATGCGAATCTAAAATCTAATCCAAAAGCCCCTACAAAAGTTATTTTTGCACCAGCAGGAGGGGGTTTAATTTCCACTGGAAGACTATTGTACAGTTTATTGAAACTTCTAATGAACTCCACAACACTTTCATCAGATTTCTTCTTAATAGCATTAAACTCTGTGAGTAAATACCCATGGTCTCTTTTCTCTTCCCATCTCTAGGTGAACAGATGCTCCATCTCTTCCCATGTAGGAATAGAATTATTAGGAAGCCCTTTAAACCATTCTCTTGCTTCTCCAACTTAGGATTGCACAAAAAGTCTTAAAACAACATCCAAGTATTCAACATTGAGATTTTTTGGAAAATTATGAAACACTGCTATATGCTTCTTTGTTGTTTGTTCATCCTCCCCTGAGAAACGAGGAAGAATTTTCAAGTATTCTTGAGGCATTTGATTCAACTGTTGTGGAAATTGAATAGGTGCACACCTATTCAACAAAAATGCAGGTGCTACCATGTTTTCTCCTGAACTTATTGAACCTTGAGTACTAGCGGGTGTATAACCTATTTGAGGAATACATGAAGTTTGAAAAGGTGGCAATGTGGTTATAGCTTTAGGTTGAATAACTATAGAAGATACTGAGAAAGAAACCGACTCTAAAGATTGTTCTTGATAGTTGGGTTCTTGAAATGAAGTGGATGTAAAAGGTGACTCTTGGTGAACAAAAGATGAATGTTTGGATGAAAGATGTGTTAAACTGCTGCCAGGTGTAGACAATGTAGGACTTGGTGTAACTAGAGTTTTTGGCCTTCCAACCCTCTTGGAAACTAGTCTCTCAGGGTCTGAAAGGCTTGAAACTCTGCTATGAGGTATCTAACCTCATGTGAGGTCACTTTGAAGCCAGACTTATTTATTTCTATTCAATACAGCCAAATATTTCCTCCTCACTAAACAAACAAAGGAAAATATTAAAAACCCAGAGAAAAGTATTTTTGACTTCTCTCCCTAGCAACGACGCCAATTAATGTTGTCCCTTAAGAAACCAATTTCTTGGCTGTGTAGAAATTGTGCTTAAGACATTAATGTTTATTATTCTTGTCACTTATTTGTATGATATATCCTCAAATGAAGGACCTGAAAGACCTGGTTCTTAACCCTTAATACTTAGGTGATATGAAAGTCTCAGAATGCCATATGATGCTGGATATAAATGTTGAATGAAGAATGCTTTGAAAGGTTAGAGACAATATGTTGTTTTTCATAGAAACTATTATCTGTAACACTTTGAGAAGTTAGAGACAATATGTTGTTTTCACAGAAACTATTATCGGTAACTTAGAAGAAATGTTGAAGTAGGGGTTTTAAGTATAGGAGCGCTCTTTTAAGGAATTTTAATTTCATTCACATAAGTAAACAAAGACGTGCAACTTCATCGCTATACTTAGAGAAAATAATATATATGATGACACATAACAGGGAAGTTACAAAATCATACCCAAAAATGTTTGGAAAACTTCTGATTCTTTCATTAATCAATAGTTTATCAAAAATACAGTAGCCTAGTCTCCAGGTTCTTCAAAATTCGAACCATTTTCTATAATTTTCCCTCTTTTTATACATCATGGGACAGTTGGTAATCACCAAAACTATCAAACTGCTTAACTATCTCCTAACTGTCTAAGGTAAAAGTCATTATAGAATATTACATTGGAGGGTAAAAGACACCTCATTCTTCTCAAGAAAACAAAATAACAAGAAATAACATAAATTAGAAGGTGATGGCTGCTCGTTGTTCGAATCTGTGGCTTGACTGTTGATGAAGTTTCTCTGTAGATGTTCTGATGATAGCCAGACTATTTTAACACAACAAACTGCATCTTTACCAAACTTCGTGCATGGACTTATGGGTTATGGACCCACGTGTATATCAGAAATGTTCTGATTGGCGGAAACACAAAGAAACCCTTATGGCCCACATATATATCGGAAGTGTTCTAATTGGTGGAAACACAAAGAAACCCAACCAATCAACGTTCCTTTAGAGTTTCGATTATCTACCTCTAATTTTAGTTATTCTGTTAAAACATCAGAATTGGTTGATTTACGCGGAATATGGCAAACCTTCAACTACCATGGAACTGAAAGGAATTTAGACTCCGGTTCATAATATTATTGTGTCCGACTTTTCCACAAACCTTTGCCTTCCCCACAAACCCGATATGAAACAAAACTGCAGTTAAAAGACTTCTCGGGTCCGAAATTTATAATAGAACCTGTGCACTTTTTTACACGATATCTGTCAGATCTCGTCCCTTTTTGATGAGTGGTTGTGATTGTTCCAGACTTCAACGGATTAAATCACATTTCATAAACCATCGCGTCCATTTTTTGGATTAAACATCGTCCTTGTTAACCATGCGATTACAGTCAGATCTGCATTTTTCAAGAAAACAACCCTGATCAACTGAGGTTTTAACTCGATTTTATAACTTCTCGCGTCCGATTTTGGAGTAAAGCTCGCCCTTGTTAACTACGCAACTACCATTACATCTATTGCTTGTTGATCGGATGACTCAGATCTTCTCCTAGGTTTCTCGCGTTCAAAAGCTGTCAATAATATAAAACAACTCATTTCTTTCGGATTTCCGTATTTTCTTATTTCCATTATAACATAATATTTGATTTTTTTTTTTTTTAGCGATAAAACTGAAAATAAAATTAAAATGACAATGGACGCTACAACAAGGCTCAAAGAGCATGCAACAAACATATCAAGGAATAGAACATCAAAATTTTCCTTGGCAGAACATGCATGTTCCTCCTCTCATTACATATGCATGGAAAAGGCTAAACTCATCCAAAGAGAAGAAGATTATTTAAATAGAATGGTTAAAGAAGCTATAAAGATTGAGAAAGAACAAGTGCTATGAATAGAAATGGTGGCCTTAAACTAAGCAATACTTGTGTTGCTACTCCTCGTTGTAAATTGCAATTCCATGAAAATAGACTCACTTTGAAGTCTCAAACATTGTGTTTTTCAAAAAAAAATACTATTCACAAATTTTCCACATCCTAAAAAAATGTTTATAAAATAATAAACATAAATTATGACACTTATTTTTTTAACTAAAATAAAAAATACTTAATTAAAAATAATTAATTTCAATTTGATAAATATTTATTATAAAATTTATTTTTATTATTAATATTATTAAAAATGAATATCATTTTGAATAAATAACCTAAAATGTGATACTTAAAAAATGAAAGTAAAGAGAACATACTTATATATGAAAAAATGTTTATAAAATTTTGGATTCATGGTTTATAATAGTTTAAAATATTATAAATTAATTTAATTAATTTAAATATATATATTTTTTATTATCATTAACTTAATTTGATTAAAAAATTATTGATAAAACTAGAAGTATAATTTTTACCTAACTAAAATTGCAAGTTTTTAAATTATTAAAGAAATCCTTATTCTGAAATTTACGATCTCTACCACTCATATGTATGAAATAATACTTGTTGTTTTGAAGAGGCCATTGCTTATGGAAGTCAGATGCCATTTTCAAATGGGGAAGAGGCCTAAATTAGGGAACTCTAACGCCTTTGATACGCGGTCGTCTCCCTGAGGCTTCTCCCACTAAATTTGTTGGTGAAGACTTTTTTTCCCCTAGAAACCGTAGCAAGTGGTGCATGCATTGATTGCAATTGTATAATGCATTAAAGTCCTTCCTCTGCACATTTTGTCCATGCCTCCTTCGTCCAAACATCTGCATGAACACTAAAACCGTAAATATACACTTAACAACTCCAATAGAGTTTATATATAAAATCAATGTATAAATTAATTTAGTAAACCAAAAGGCACAATTAATAAATCAAATGCTAAATGCTGGCCTTTATTTTTATTCGGCTAGCCTGAAGCAGCGTGGTAAACTTTCTTACCAACAATGAAGTGATAGATTCTCTCTTTAATTTTTTAAATATGTAGAAGTGTTGATACAAAAGGTGTCAATTCATTATTTTATTTACATTTTTTTTAAGCGATTATTATATTTCTAGTAATTTTTTTGGATTTTAAGGATTAAATAATTGATTCATTATATTTTTGTGAAATTTCAAATAAAATATATAAATTTTTTTATAGTATTATATAGATCAATGTTTGGTTTTAGTGGACTAATCACCATTATCATTATCATCATCATATAAATTAGTACAACCACATTAAAAATATTAATATGGTTGATATAACCTAAATTTTTATAAATATAACAAAAAAAATCTATTGCAATAGAAAGAATGTTTTACTAATGCACATATTTATCTCATTAACCATCTATAAAAAAAATTGGTCAACTTTAACTTGAGAAAAAAAATAAAATTACACATCTTATTGTAAAATGGACTATTTTGCTAAATAAAATTTGCTTATATATTAATTTCCACATCTCAAATCCATAGAAAATTGGTGGCACTAATCTAATTTAACTTCAGAAAAAAAAATAAAAACAAAAAATAAAAAAAATTATACATCTTATTAAAATAGACAATTTGCTAAATAAAACTTTGTTTATCTATTAATTTCTCGATCTAATTAGAATATGAACTTATTAGAATTGGAATAATATCAAATCCCTTGGAATGGCTATATATTAATTCTCCATCTAATTAGAATATGAACTTATTAGAATTGGAATAATCTCAAATCCTAGGAATGGTTATATATTAATTTCTCCTTCTAATTAGAATATGAACTTATTAGAATTAGAATAATCTCAAATCCCTAGGAATTTGGTGAGCAAAGAGCCATGTGGTATGAATACAATTTTTTTTAATTTATTAAAAGCTAATGCAACCTAACAAACTCAGTAATACACTATAACAGTTGACAAACATTTGGACTAAACATATGCCTAGTATGTTCCCTTGAGAATCAATCTACTAAACTATTAATTAAAAAAATAAAAAATAAAACATAAATAAATCTACCATTTCAATATTTCTAACACTATGTTTGAAATATTCTTAAATTTTATATTGATAACTATTATTTTTCTCCATAAAAATAGTTTCTAATTTAGAGATCTCACATTAAATAATAACATTAAAAAACTAATATAAATACAAATAAATCAGAATTTATTAAAACTTTTATATTATTTTTATATTTAATTTAATATCTAATAAATAAAATTGTAATCTCTCTTCCATTGACATATAAAATAATTTAGAAAAAAAAAATTCAAATTAAGGTTAAAAAAAATTAGTTAAATAATTCAAAACAAATTAAATGGTTTTCATTTGTTTTAACTCAGATAAAAAAATAATATAACCTGAGATTCATATCCAAGTTGCTGTAACTTACAAGTGACGTCCCGTAAAAGGCAGGTGAAATTCATATCCAATTCTTCAATTGTTCACCAAAATGCTCAGCAGAGGCGCGCTATAGCTTTTGAGATTTAAAACGGTGAACGTGAAATTAAAGGAGGAGAAGTAGGAACGAATACAGGTTTGAACTTTAAGAATACATTCATTTTATTTCTAACTCTGAAATTGTGGTAGAATTTTGAAACAATTAAATAAATTTGGGCAGTAGTATTACGTATTTTAGGAATCTGGTCCAAAATATTTTACTGACATGTTTTGTCTTCAAAATCTGGCCCCGCTTTCAACTTTACAGTAATTAATATGAAGGTATTTACGTGATGCTACTCAGCATTTTAATTGCACACAAGCAAGTGATTTTGTCACGTAAAGTGCGAGACATCTCCCTTTCACGTTCCAAGTGGCACATTAACTAAAATAAAGTAAAACAGCGTTTTTTTAATGTGTGATAAAGTAAAAACAAATCACATAAATATAGATTCGTGAAATTTATTAAAAAGCTTATTATTCTTTCTTTTTCAAAAATAGGCCTGAATTATAATAATTTTAGGTTTATTTTAATTTATAGATAAAATATTTTTTTTCGGAAATTACTAGTAATAAAATTTCAACATTTTATTTTTATTCAAAATATATTTGTGAATGTATGAATAAATTTAGCGCTCTGAAAAATCGAGAGTACTTATTAAACAATTTAAATTTAAGTTTTTAAAATCTATGCCCAATTTTGATTAAAATTAACCAGAAAAATAATCGTAAAAAATTCATTTAGTCTCTAAATTAAACTACACCATAATTTTATACAAGTATATTTCTTTAAAAAAAAATGATACAATAACACACATGCCCATGCACCAACTTACCCCTCTTCACAAGTGTTGTTCATTAGTTCCTCACATATAAAACAATTAATACTATCAACAAACAATTATGCTTTGAAAATGTCTTGTTGTTCATTAGTTCCTCACATATAAAACAATTAATACTATCAACAAACAATTATGCTTTGAAAATGTCTTATTGTATGGAGAGACGCAATGTTTTCAACAACATTTAGCATAAACAATTATGCTTTGGAAATGTCTTAAGTGTATGGAGACGCAATGTTTACAACAATATTTAGTGTTTAGGATCAGATTGGATGACAATAAAGATGTTGGGGTAAAATGTTTTTTAATTAAAAAAATATAAATTAAATATATTATTAGTATAATTATATTAAAAATATTAATGTAATTGATATAGAAGTTTTATTTTCATTTGTATTTATTATTAATAAATATATAATAATGGAAATAAATAAAAAAATTATAATAAAAAGATTATTATTGTTATTATTATAATAATGATAATTATAATAAACTATTGTAATAATAATTTTCAATTTATAAGAATTATTATTTAATATTAAATGTTATTATTATTATTTAAGATATTTTTATTAATTAATATGCCTACCATTATCAATTAATATTATTATTAAATAATTAAATAATAACCATAAAATGTAAATTAAATAATAATAAATATTAATTAATAATTTAGTTAAATATTAATAATAATTCATGTATTTATTTATATTAAAACATAATAAAAATTATAACTAACTATAGTCGATCATGATTAATTTTCATATTGAGATAATCTTTATCACAATGTGACATTGGACCATGATTGACCATGGTTGACGATGGTTAACGATCTATGACCATGGTTTATTTTCATATTGAGACATTCTTTTTCAAATGAGCCATTGGACCATTGTTGACCATGATTATTAACTAAAAAGATTTATATTAAACCCTAGGATTAATATAATAAACCCTATGAATACTATTATAGTCTAGGAATATGAACCCTTAGATTAATAAACCTAAAGGGATTGATATTATAAACCCAAGGGATAGATACTAACAACCCAAGGGATTTTAAACCCAAGGGATTAATATTATAAACCCAAGATATATAAACTCTACGATAAATATTATAAACCCTAAAATAAACATTGTTGACCATCCATGGTTGATATTGTAAACCCTATACACTGTAAGATTAATATTATAAACTCTAATATTAATATATTAAATACTAGTTTTGTAAAGTCACAATTTGATGTAGCATAAATTGCCTTGTATTGTAACATTGTGATAATTATTATCAAATTGATTGTCACATTGCTATAATGTTGACCATGGTTGACCATAATTCTTTTCATGTTGAGAAAATCTTATGATAAACCCTAAGATCAATATTATAAACCAAGGTATCCGAATACTAAAAAACCAAAAGGGTTATAAAACCAAGGAAATAATATTAAACCAAAGGGATTAATATTATAAACCCAAGCTATATAAACCATAAGATAAATATTGTAAACCCTAAAATAAATGTGGTTGACCATCCATTTTTGATATTGTAAATCCTATGAACCCTAAAATTGATATTATAAACACTTAGATTATAAACCCTAAGATTAATATATTAAATACTAATTTTGTAATGCCAAAATGTGACGTAGCATAGATTACATTGTAATGTAATATTGCGATAATTATTGTCAAATTGATTGTCACATTGTTACAGTGCTGATTATGGTTGACCATTATTGATTTTACTATTGAGAAAATCCCATGATAAACCCTAAGATAAATATTATAGACCAAGGTATATAAAAACTATGATAAATATTATAAATTGTTAAATAAATATGGTTGACCATGGTTGATTTTCATATTGAGACAATCTTTGTCACAATGTGACGTTTGGCCATGCTTTGCCATGACTAGTTTTCATATTGAGACAATCTTCATCACAATGTGACGTTGGACTATGGTTGACCATGCTCAACCATCGTTGATTTTCATATTAAGACAATCTTTGTCACAATGTGACATTAGACCATGGTTGACCATGATTGACCATGGTTGACAATAGTTGACCATGGTCGATTTCTATATTCAGACAATATTTGTCACAATGTCACATTGGACCATGGTTGACCATATTTGACCATGATTTCAACCCTAAAAGATCTATATTAAACATTACGTATAATATTATAAACCCTATAAATAATATTTAACTTAAGAATATGAATCCTTAAATTAAAACCCAAAAGATATCTATTTTAATTTTTTTACTAGTACTATTAATTTCATAATTTTTTTTAGAGATAAATTATTAATCCTTTAAAAATATTGTTTTATTTATTTTTTTAATTTCTTTGTAACATTTTTACGTTTATAAATTATTATATAAATAAATTATTAATACTTAAAAATATGTTCGCACCCTTTCACTTATTTCCCTTCCCTTCTTAATCCTTCATACTCATGTTGTTTGTTGTTTTTTACGTGTGTTATTTCCTATGAGAATAAAAGTAAACACAAAAAATAATTGTTGTTATTCTGAAATTACATCTTTTTAAAGTAATCATTGTTACAGAAATTCTTTTATTTAGATAGTAGTCGAACGAGAAATAAACGGACGTATCTTGTTATAAAGTCGTAGATACCGTTAATTATAAATCATCCCTGTAAAAGAACAGGATACAGGTCACTCAAATTAGTCCTCTTTTGAGGCTGTAATGTTGGATTATTATGAAAATTTTCAATTTCTAGTGTAATGACGAATTTCGATTATACTGTGGGTTGTAATGACGAAATTCGATTTTAGTGCGGGTTATAATGACAGATTTCGATTTACAAATGGATTAAGAGATTACAGTTTTGTTTTCTGAAGTTATAATCTTGAGTTTTTGGGAAATAGAGAAGGGAATAATACGGAATACAAAGTGGTGTTTTTATCAGGAAGGAAGGAGCGGAGCCGGAGCGTGGGAGAGCCATGCGTCACACGAAGTTTCTAGCCTCCTAGCATTCAGGCTTTATCACAGGAGCCAATTAACTGACAGGAGTAATCTTTGGTCATTGGTTCATGCGTTTTTGGTCGGAGCCAACCTTTTCGCTAGGAAAGTTGTGCCACTCCAACAGACAACCGGGGTCGTGCCAGCTTCTTTCCACTCTGCATGGCCTTCGTTTCTTTTTCTTTGCCATGTTCTCCCTTCCTGCATGGATCAGTCGGTGTGGCAGTCCTGATTTCTCTCTAGCATGCATGGGGACGCCTGGAGGGTAAATCTCGACACATCGAAGCTTCCCTTTCTCCTTTTTAAGGTTCTCCCAGCAGTCTTCGACAGGTTTCCCGGCCTCTGGCCTCGCGGCCTTGGAGACCTTCTGGTTTTCCTGGTTTTCATCGTGAAGACTTCCTGTATCTTAATATTTTCCTTGAAACTCTGTGGTGTTGTCGATAGCGCTCATGGACGCTCTCTCCTGCTGCTCTCGGTGAAGCTCTCAAAGGTCAGATTTTTTTTATCCTATCTCTGTGCTGTTGTCTGGTGTTTCGAGGAAGCTTTTTAAGGTTTCTGTTAAAGCTGTAGAAAGTTATAAATTCTCCATTGTAAGAAGACAATATGGCTTAGAAATATGGCTTAAAAACGCTATGTTATCTGAATACTGGCCTGAAATCTTTTGCTTCTAAAAATGCTGAAGTCTTTATTAATTAAGTTAAAGAATTCTATAGTCATTTACAGTTCGTGTTAAGATTTTCGCATTAGAATGGGTAAATGGTGGTGCATTTTTCAGCTATACTGTTGTTGCATTGACTGTCAGGACCATTCTTCTGCTTAGTTTTCTCCTCTAACCTGTATTGGCACTCTCTTGGCTCCTGTAAGGGTGTAGTCGGAATAACCAGTCAATTTCCGGGATCGTTTTTTCCGACGATCCGTCAAAGGGGATTTTCAAAAATTTCCGGGAGTAATATGGCTCTATCCTAATCCATCGTGTCTTCTGTACTAAAAAGTACTCATTTTCATCCGTTACAGCTTTACAAATCTTTGTCATTCATTTCTAGTCAAAATGATGGTGGGGAATTGTCCTTATCTGTCTCCTCAATAGGTGAGTTTTAGAGCCCGGGTCTTATCGCCTTCAATTTCCCTTTCTGGAGCATTCCATTTCTCGGATTTCGAGAGCTCTATCTGCTGATAACTCTTAATTATCCTTATCTAGTAGAGTCCTTTAGTCAGGATAGGATCTACGGATCGGATCCTTCCTGTTCTGTCTTCTTAATTCTTCTCCTCAAGCAGTTATTCCATCTGGGGATTTTGTTCAGAAGGGATCTACGGACCGGATATCTCCCGTACAGTCTCTGCATATTTTTATGGTCTCTAGGTGTCTTCTGGCTTTATAGCGACCTATATTCCATCTAAATGGCAGATGGGTCTGACTCATCTGCCACGCAAGCACTCATTCAAGCCACTATCGAGGTTGAGGAAGCTCAAATGAAATCAAGGAAGTGTACAGGTTGGCAAGCTACGGTGGAAGATATGATACTCAAACCTGCCTGGCAAGAAAAGAATAATCCTCTTTCCGCGATGCATGCTTCGGATGTCTTGATAAAAGGAAAGGACTGTTCTAGAGAAGGCCGGCCTCTCGACCAAGCTTTGCACTTCAACAAATCTAGGAACCCGGTGAAAACTGTACCTCCCCCAAAGGCAATTTCTTTGGACAGCGTCGTTCTAACGGAACGCATAGACAGTCTGCAAAAACTAGCTTTGGTTGGGAAATGGCAATTCCCTGAAATGGGTGAAGCGGATTGAGGCAATGGTTGACAGACAAATGGACCCCCCTGATTGGATATACTCCTGTCATCTCCCGCCTAATGAAGGAATGGTACTCTTTCCATTTCCTAAAAGTTTCTGACTTAGAGACTATTCTTCATAAACCTTGGGTCTTTGGCAGAAGTTTCTTGTCCCTCTTTCGATGGTATATTGGTTTTGATCCATTAAAGAATACTCCGTCGAACAGCCTGATCTGGGTGAAACTTCCGAATTTGCCTTTGGAAATGTGGTCGACTGAATCTCTCACAGAGATAGGGAACTCTATTGGTAAGTTTATTTATGTAGACCCCTGGTGTAGAGGGGAGAAAGATAAGAGAATTGTGTGGATCCTTATAGAGAAGCCTTACAAAGGAGGTTATCCAGATCATATCGAGATAGCATGGGATAGTTTCAAAATCAATCAAAGATTAGATTTCTGGGGTATTCCATTTAGGTGTTCCTTGTGCCATAAAACTGGACACCTGATTAAAAACTGCAGTCATCGTTTCACCCGCAGGAACAAGAGAAATTTTTTTAAACAGGATAGGAGGTCTGAGTCAGATCGCTCCTCTGATACTTTTAGTCTTCTGGAGAAACCTCATAAGATAAATCTGGATCCAGTGGCTCCCGACTTAAAGTTGTCTCATAATCTTTCTCTCCATGATCCCCATCTCGAGCCGGACCTTCGCTGCTCTCTTCAAGATTCTCATGGCCGACCTGATGCTTTCAACTCGCCTCCTATTCCTGAGCCCTTGGAGGAAAAATCTGTTCCCTCTCCTCCCGCTATGAACCAAAGGGATTTTGTGGTCGGCTCTCATCCCATACAGATTTCCTCTTCATCTCCGACTCCTGTCAAATCCCTTTCTTTTGATCCAAAAGGAAAAGAACCTCTTCTTATGCCTACTCCCTTCAACTCGCCTTCTGAGTCCCCGGTCAATAAATTCGACAGTGATATCGACCTTTTTCTCCATAGAAAATCATTGGAACTAGAGCCAATGACCATTCATAAACCTTCTAGCCCGACCTATCCTTTCATTAGTCCTAATTCAGCAAAGAATATAACGGTCAGGAAGAAACACAACGGAGGTAGTCGCCACTTTAGAGGAAGATCGATAGCTTCTGAGCATGGAGTGAGAAACTTATCTCTTGTGGAAGTTCCAATTCTGGATTCGTCAGAGTTTCAGCCTCTTAGAGCAAGTATGGCTGGCGAGTCATCCAAATGACTTTTATTGCCTCAATGAATATCAGGGGTTTGGGCGCATCCCCTAAATTCATTGCGCTTAAAGAAATTTTCTACTCGGCTCATCCTAAAATCATCTTTATATAGG
The DNA here is from genome assembly GCA_031772625.1 of Pinus tabuliformis. Lineage (NCBI taxonomy): Eukaryota > Viridiplantae > Streptophyta > Pinopsida > Pinales > Pinaceae > Pinus > Pinus tabuliformis. The sequence goes on along the minus strand of CM062816.1, from coordinate 1,488,718,596 downwards.
AAACCATGCACCCCAGCAAAGTATCTATAGCTTTCTTTAGGAGAATGTTCCCTTCGTGGTTTATGGTTGCCACTGAGGCAAATGGCCAGTCAGGAGGTCTAGCGGTTCTGTGGGACCCCGCTTGGATTAAGGCAAAAGCTTTTAAATGCTGTGCAGGAATTTTAATTTCGGCCTCTATCAGGGGTCATGCTTTAGTCCTCAACATGCTAAATGTCTACGCTCCTTATAAGAATAGACTCTCTTTTTGGGAAAGGTTGTTTGCCTCAGAAATTCTTGAGATTGACTCGTTGATGATAGCAGGTGATTTAAATGTGACTCTCAGCTCTGATGAATGCTGGGGTAAATGCAGGAAAATAGACCCTCTGGCCGACAGACTCAGGAAGGAATTTTTGAACAGGAATCTGGTGGATATTGTGCCCAATAAAATGAAGCCTACCTGGGACAACAGCAGGACTGGGCAGGCCTATATCACAAAGAGAATTGACAGATTCATCATACATGCAAGCATCATTGGAAAATTGGGAATGCCAGTATCGTCTATAGGAAATGACTTCACTTCTGACCATAGACCCATTTTCCTCGAATGGCGTGGTAAGGATTTCAGGCTCGATTACTCATTTAAATTCAACGGGATCCATTTAGAAGATCCATCATTTAATGAAATCATCTCAAACAAATGGAAGGAACTACTGGAATCTGAAATGGCTCCCTTTATGACATTTCGGGAAAATATTGAAAGCCTGAGGTCTGTGGCAAAGGATTGGCAAATTCGAAAGAAAAGGAAGGATAAACAAGAGTTGAAGGACATCTAAAAGGAATTGGACTCCCTATTAAATACAGCAGATCCAAATAGGCTGTCTCTAGACCTTAAAGGTCTAATAAGAAAATTGGAGAAAATGAAACAATTGATTTTGCTAAAGGAGGAGGCTACATGGAGACTTAAGAGCAGAGCCATCCGGCTCAAAGAAGGGGATAGGAATACAAGGTTTTTCCACAATTATGCTAATGCTCGAAGAGAGAAAAACTCTATTTGGAGGATTAGAGATGACAAGGGAGCCTTTCTCTTCTCTCAACATGAAATCTCGACGGAAGCAATGAGATTTTTTCAGAATCAATACAGAAGAAGGGAGGTAAACATCAAAGATGCTCTCTGGGGAATCGAACTGGTTCCGGAAATGTTTGATGAGGCTGAAAATGAAAGCTTCCTTAAGCCGATTTCTGAAGAGGAACTCCTAAGAGTTATCAAAGTCTTCAAAAAGGATAAAAGCCCTGGGCCGGACAGATGGCCAATCGAATTTTTCGCTCACTTCTATGACCTTTTTAAAGCAGATTTGTTGTGGATGGTGGAGGCTTCCCGGATGTCAGGAAGTATTCATAGTGCTATTTCCTCTACTCTGATAGCTCTAATTCCTAAAAAGGAAAGGTCAGACTCCTTCCATGATTATAGGCCTATTTCGCTCTGCAATATCATGTTCAAAATTATTTCAAAAATCATTGCTGAAAGGATGAAGCCAATTCTAAATTCCTTCATCTCTAGGGACCAACATGCTTTCTTAAAAGGCCGTATCATTTTGGATGTTGTTGCCATGACCCAGGAAAGTTTGTTCTCAATGTTGTCAAACAAAATGGATGCGGCTATTCTTAAGATTGATCTGCAAAAAGCCTATGATTGCGTAGATTGGGGTTTCTTAAGAATTCTGTTGGCAAAAATAGGACTGAAAACTCAGGGCATCAACTGGGTTATGTCATGTGTCGAGAATGTCAGATATTCAGTTATTATAAATGGAATTCCTTCATCTTTCTTCTTAGCGGAGAGAGGTCTCCGACAAGGTTGTCCCCTCTCCCCTCTGCTTTTTATCCTGGTAATGAACTCTCTCAGTCTACAGATAAACAAAGCAGTAGAGGAAAAGAGATGCCGCCCGGTCAAGATATGCAAGGACATTTCCCTCTCCCACAATCTCTTTGTTGATGATGTCCTCATTTTTGCTATGCTTTGTAGGGCTTCCTGGACTTGCCTAAACAAAATCCTTGGAAAATTTCAGAAAGCAACTGGTCTGATTATTAATAAGGCAAAATCTTCTCTGTTTCACAATGATTCAAACATGGAAATCATTCTCTGGATTTCTGAGTTGATGGGCATTGCTCCGTTTTCGATCAAGGAAGGGATTAAATATTTGGGTTTCAACTTAAAGGAAAAGGGAAATTCCAAAAGAGACTGGCAATGGTTATTGGACTGATTCTATAAAAATATTTCAGGTTGGGAGTTAAAATTTCTTTCTTTAGCTGGCAGGTTCATTTTAGTGCAAGCAGTTCTATCTCAACTGGCAGTCTGTTGGGCACATATCTTCTTTCTCCCTGCAAGTATCATTAACAGAATGAACAGCTTGGCAGCCAATTTCCTCTGGGGAGGGCAAGTAAATCAGAGCAAGTTTCACTTAGTTAAGATGGCTTCTATATCAAAACCAAAGAAGGCTGGTGGTTGGGGTCTTTTAGACATGCGCTCTTTCGGAAAAGCACTCCTTTGCAAGTCTCTTTACAGAGGTATTTTTGGAGATGGGCCATGGAGCAAGGTTATAAGGGCGAAATACTTAAAAGGCAGGAGCTTAGAATACTGGTACAGAAGGAAATCCATTGGCATAAGGAAGGGTTCGACAATTTGGCAAAGTCTCAGGAAAGTTCACCCTTTCTTCTTGGAAAATCTAAGATGGAACCTTTTCTCGGGATCTAGCATGCTAATTGGCTTTGATTCTATTTTAAATGGTCAGGATTTCTCTTTCCCTTCTCCGTTGGTACGCTTCCTTCATAGATTGGGATGCTTCTCGTGGGACAAATTGATCAAAACTTGGTCAGATTCTATCCCTGTCTGGAAGGATGGGGAGGACCTGCACCTACCACAAACGCTGCTCCCTCTCTGGATCTCTGTAAAAGAGAGACTTAATAGCCTGGGGATTTTTCGATCGGGATCCAAGGATTGTTTGGTCTGGTCTCTTCCAAAAGCAAAACTGCCAGTGCATGTAAAGGATATCTACGCAAAAATGATCTCTGTCCACGCTCGAAGTCATGGTCTTCTTTTCCCTCCTTGCCTCTAGGAGGCAGCATGTCCTCTTAAAATGATTATATTTTCTTGGTTGGTTTTTGGGAACAGGAATCTTACTTGGGAGGTCCTTCAAAGGAAAAACTGGCAGGGCCCAAGTAGATGTGCCATGTGCCACAACGCAGAGGAATCAAACCTGCATATGTTTTTTCAATGTGCCTCGTCTCTCCATATCTGGTATGATCTATCTTTGTCTTTTGGTTTTCCTTACCTTATCTTTCCTTCTGTACAGGATGGTTTTAAGTGGTGGAGCGAGAAATGTCTATCCTGGAGATCTTTGTTTATTATTGACTTTTGGTTCTTGTGGAAATGGAGAAATGCACAAATATTTCAAGAATCAAAGGAGCCTCTTAATTCAATTCTACAACGCATTATGGCATGCTATGAATCTTTTCATCGGGGTGATATACAATCAAAAAAAGTATGCAAAAAGATGCTGGATATCTTTTCCTTTCAGACTCCTGTTGCGTTCTTTGATGGAGCTGAGCGCAACAATAGCTATGGTTGTGGGGTCTTCGTCGTTATAAATGACAGCCTTCACTATTCAATATCTTGGCATGGCGGTTTTGGCTCAAACTCTTTGGCGGAGGCTAGGGCTCTCACAGGGCTGCTCGCCTTTTGTGTCTTCTTAGGCATCCAGTCTATTTCAATATTCGGTGACTCGAAATCGCTCATTGATCATGTAAATGGATTGGGCATCATAAACAGTCCACACCTCCTTGGATGGCTAAGCCGTATCAAGTTCCTTCAGAACTCGATAAACCAGATTTTGTTTCAGCATATTCCCCGTTCCAGGAACGCCCAGGCTGATATCCTCTCAAAGGATGGTCTTGGCATGCCGCCAGGTATGTGCTCATTATCAGTCATGCATGAAGGAATCTCTTTCCTCATTTAGGATGTCAGTATCAATGGAATGTGACTCTTTTCCTTGGCAGGGCCTGCGAGCTCACTGAGCTTCTGTTCTTTATGAATGTGTATTATCTTGCAATCCTTAGTTGTTTTGTTACTTCTGCGGCTGAATGTTTCTGTATCAAATCTGATAAGTAGATATGGTTATGTTTCTGCTTTAGGTTTTGATGAACTGTAAAAATCTGTCCCTTTATATAGTATCTGTTTTTGGGCACCTCATTGGCCCCTAAAAATTGTTATGTATTGCAAATCTTTATATTTTCTTAATATAAATCCATTATGTTTTTTTTCCTCTGAAAAAAAAGAGAAGGAAATAATACTGCTAGATACTTATAGTAAAAGTGCACAACAATATACGATAGAATTGCAGTTCTCTCAACTAAATTGACTAAATTCCTTTAGAGTACAAAAGTAAATAGATTTAAAAATTCACTGAGAATAAAATCGCTTTGTTATTTTTATACAAGCATGTATAACTAACTAAATTAACTGTTTTGATATATACTCGTAAAGTGCAAACTACGAACTAACTAAAGTAAAGCAAGAACTTTGAATAAATGGAATTTGAATATATAATATGGATTACATGAGCTTTGAATCCACATATCAATTAAGGGATTTTGACGATTTTGTATTTACCAAATGTCAAAATCTCACTTTGGAAAAACTCGTGTCATATGGGTTTTCAAATACAAAAAAGAAATCGTGGGATTTTCAATCACCATGATTGAAACTAAAACTTGGCATACTCGAAAATGGCCATTATTAAAAATATAACTCAACATTCTCATCATGGCCATCATGCATGTCCATCAAATATTAATTTGTCAGGTATTGATGGGCATATTGCACACAACAGCTTAATCCAAAAGTTCTCTTTACCAAAGAAAACTAGTCGTGGTAAGCAGGGTTTGAACTAATGAGGAATAATGAAATACAACCCAATTTCAAAACAATAAAATTATATTCTCAATCCCCATAAACATATGAAATTTAACTAATAAGATTGAATATAGTTTCAACTAAAATTAGGAATAATTGAACACGGCCCCAACGGACAAGTGAACTCAAGACATCAAAAGAGAAAATAAGAAAATAAATAAGATTTTGACAACCTAAAAATAGCAGGTGCATAATATGTTGGAAAATCCAAGGAGTTGGCACTTAAATGATTTCCCTTATTAATGACATTATGTTGTGATGTTTTCATTATTATTATTAGTTCTTTCAATTTATCGTTTCTTATCATCAAGACTAATGCCAAGCAACAAATAAGAGAGTACACAAGATGTAGGCACAATGCTAGGGAAAAACCCCACCCTTTGGAGAAAACTCAGTCAAAATTCTTCCTTCAATAGATTCAAGATGAGACGACTAAGACCCTTACAATCTGGACCCAAGACATCCTCCATCAAGTCATCCTTGTAACTGTGATAGCACCGAGTCCTTATCGCTATGATAACAACAAAATCATCTCATTGTGAGACCTTGTCACTTTGGCAACACCGAAACCTCCTTTACTTCATCTAAACCTTGTCATTGTGGCAACACGAAAACCATCTAGTAATAGCACCGAACTGTGGTTACCGAGAGCATCCCTGTGCCTAATCCAAGCTCTATTGTGACACCGAACATCCTCTCTATAATATGAATTGCTCACTATGATGTCACAGAAACTGTCAAAAGAACAAGCTTTCTCAGTGTTGTCACATCGAATCCTTATTGTATTTGCACCAAAATCCACACTACTATACTGTGATATCCGAACTGCAATTTTAGAGATAATCCAAACCTTTTTTTGAGATATATGAGAGATTCTTTTATCGGTTGTGGAGCAAGCTATAGGCTAGTATATAGTGTAGTTTGTCCATAATAAAAGAGATGACATTACTTCATGAACATCAGTGTCTACATTTATGATGAGTCAGACTTGAGTTCAGTTAGATATATCCAATTTGATGATGATCTTATTGAATTCAATAGAATGAGACTTTATGGATGCGTCTTTGACCAATAAACAAATTGAATTTAACCCATATAAATAATATTAAAGCCTACAATGGAGGCTTGACCTATAACAATTGACCAAAGCATTAAACCCATGCTTTAATAAGTCAATTGAGTTAATAATAAAAATTATTTTTGCTTTATTTTGACAAGTACCTTAAAATATGACTCAAATACAATTAATGAAGGCTGAACCTAGTTACATTTTCCAACACTCCCTATTAACTAAGGATGTATTCATATTTACATATAATCAAAGAGGTACATGGAAGATCTCAAAACAAATCATCTATGAAGAAGTTTAGGTATGATAATGACGTGGACTAGATCCCTGTCCATGGCAATCTATCCATTAGTCTCTCAACAATTTAGGCACTGCAATGCCATGGAATAGATTCTTGACCAAGGAAATCTATTAAGGTGGGACTAAAATGGACTCAAGCTTTTAGCCTCTCTAGGTACCATCAAGCTTACTTGCTAACCAACCCAAAGATCCAGGTGTGTGTGAAATCGCAATGAACAATGCCACCTTTCCATCTTCGGGACATAGATATCAATACAAAGTGTCGGTTAGATGTCCTCCCGAGAAATGCTTCACTCACAAAGCCTCACCACCCCTTGATCATGCAGATCAAAATAACAAATCTCTCCTGATCAAACTGATCAGTGACCAACATGCTAACAAAACCTCTGAGAGATTTACCTGTTCAAACACATCCCAAATCAATAATATACTTTCACATGTACATAATCAAATACAAACCTCCAAGGTCTTCTAGACAACTTGATGTTGCTTCTCAACTTTTCATAGTAGGACTATCAACCAAATCTTTGACAAAAGATTCCTCAATCATACACTTTTTCTTTCCTACTTCATATGTAGCAACATATTCTTCAATTAGATCTTTCTTTCCTTCTTTCAGCAGCACCCCAAAATGCATTCTCCAATTTCCATCTCTCACTCAAGGCTTTTACTAAAACTTACGATTGTTAGTCCCGGTCTAGTGCATGACACATGAAGTAGAGAATCATATATTTCACTCCCTCTTAAATAGAGAGGATCTAAATATTCCTATATAAGGAATATTATCAATCATCCTCTTATCCTTGAGAGATTCCTTTCATTCAATTTCCTACTTAACCTAGGGAGATTTCATTTAGACTCCCTCTTAACTTAGGAAGTTCTACGACATCAGAGAATATTTCATGCCTTCCATCCTTCTTATAAGAGTCATCCATATATCATGCTTATCACATCAATTTTACTTATGATCATCTTCACCAACTTGAAGATGATGTACCTGCAAAAAATAGATACAAAGTAGAACCAAAATTTTAGAAGCATGAAGTTAGCCATATCAAAATCTTATAACAATGGAATCATTTAGAATTTACAAAAATAATCAACAAGATACTATACTTCAATACTTCAGCTACTTGTCTAGGTTTAGTTACAAACCCTAAATCAAGATATCGAACTCATTATATCTAGGCTTTCAATATTCTTTCAATGACAAGTTCCTTCAAATAGAAATCCCTAGAAACAAATCAAATCAATGAATCTAACAACTTTCAGGATTCATATGTTAGACTTTCTAATAGGAATTCATGTAAACCCTAGATTTTATACATTAGTTTCAACAATTAGAAATCAATCATAGCTTAATCAGCATCATGACTAGCATTTACTATGGTTTGATGTAAACCCTATATTTCCATTTACAAATCCTCATAAATCACTATATAAATCCATAGATTCCAGATTGTCATATCACACATACTAGAGAATATAACTACTACTAGGGTTTAGCTACAAAACCCTAGATTTATCAAACATCATCATCCTAGAACATCAAACCTTCACTAGGGCTTGTTTTCAAACCCTAGGACTCGTGACGATAAATAATTAGGTCAACACATATGTCTAGGAATTCATTATCAATCATAAGCATAAGACATGTAAGGAAATATCAACATATTAGACATATACCTATCTAGACCAAGCTAGGGTTTTAACCAAATGAACACATAACTAAGGTTTCATTCCTAGGATTTTAAATATATAACAAGGGTTTTGCTTATAGACCCTAGCAAACCCTAAGGATCTAGGGTTTAAATTCATAATACATCAAACCCTACTTTACCATAACATCATAGGTTTGGGATTTCAGACACCACCATTTCAACCCTAACAAGTTAGGCTTTTTCATGCTCACAGCAAAACCCCAACATGACATCATCAATAAACATGATAGAAATTTAGACTTCCATCAATAACCCTAAGTAGATTAGGGTTTCATTCATTTTCAACATATCCTTAGGTTAGGGTTTTCTAGAGAACCAGTCTAGGGTTCTATAGTAATAATCAAGGATGTAACAAGGGTAGATTTATCAAAAGATGAATCACTCTGAACAAGAGTCTTTATGATTCAAGTTAGCTAGACATAGTGATGTTAGTAATGTAATGCAAACTTCAAAAATAGGATGATCATACCTTTAACATAATCTTGTAAGGAGTACAGTTTGAGGCATACCTAGAGATGTTCCTTAGCAAACTTGATAAGGATTTCTTGAAGTGTTCTCTTTGTATTAAGCCATCATCTTTTATGCTTGTAGTACATACTTACAAGAACAACATGTAATACCAAGGACATGATTTAATTTCTGATCTTAGATATTTTACATAATCATGTAGGATGTAATCCTATAATAAGTTGTTCATTCTTTCAATCAAGAGTAGAACCTTTCTTTTGACATCCTAGATTATTTATAAACTCTAGAAAAAAGATATTAAGGTTCTAATCTAAGGAGTACTATATTTATCCTAGTATAGTTATAAACAATGACCATATTAAGCATTAAAGATAATAGAAATTTAAATGCTTATGAACATACGTACCTTGTGAATTTGATACCTATGATTTCATTAGACTTGTTGCAAGTGTATTTTGTTGAGTAATGAGTAATTATTTGATTTCCTTTAGTTCATTACTTGTTTCTTTCATTGTGCCATCCTTACTTGTGTCAGACTTTAATCAAAACTTCTCTTTTATTACATTTATGTATTGACTTCATTTAGTCCTATGATTGCAGCATAGGTGTGTCTTGGTTATGTAGGTATTAGACCAAGGTTTTGGTTCTGTGGAGGCATCCCTAAAACATTTCATCTTCCACTTGTTATATTACACTGAAACTTCACTGAAATGCATCTACTATGGCATCAAACTGAGGTCGCTTAATTCCACCAAAATTCATCTTTGAAATATATAGCGAAGTTATATCTTTGTTGTAGCTTTACCGAAATGTTCATACTATGCCATCACTGAAAATGCTACTAACCCATCCTAGAAAAGATCTGAACTTATTATATCACTTAGGTTATGTTACTTAGATCATTGAAATCTTCTCTCTATGGTGGTATGGAAACAATGATTGCACCTCAATAAGAATTTACCAAAATGACCCTAGATTTACTGTGGAGTGAGGTATACCCTCATTCTTAAGTTGGCTTGAGCTTGAAAAAAAAACCTTCCTCAAATATTGTATAAGTGGTCTTCAAATTGCCTTTGAATGTGACCATATCTCTGATACCATGTTGGAAAATCCAAGTAGTTGGCAGTTAAATTATTTCCCTTATTAATGACATTATCTTGTGAATTTTTTGTTATTATTATTAGTTCTTTCAATTTATCGTTTCTTAGCATCAAGAATAATTCCAAGCAATGAATAAAAGAGTACACAAGATATAGGCACATTGGCAGGGAAAAACCCCACTCTTTTGGGAAAACTCGATAAAAATTCTTCCTTCAGTAGATTCAAGATGAGACGACCAATGCCCTTACAATATAGACCCAAGAAATCATCCATCAAGTCATCCTTGTAACTGTGAGAGTACCGATTCCTTATCACTGTGATAACAACAAAATCATCTCACTGTGAGACCTTATCACTTTGGTAGCATTGAAACCTTCTTTGCTACATCTAAACCTTATCATTGTGGCAACACCAAGACCATCTAGTGATAGCACAAAACTATGGTTACGAATACCATCCTTGTGCCTAATCTGAGCTCTGTTGTGACACTGAAACATCCCTTTTGTAATTCGAATTGCTCACTGTTATGTCACTAAAATTGTAAAAAGTATAAGCTTTCTCACTATTGTCACATCAAATCCTTCTCATTGTATTTGCACCAAAGTCCACACTACCATACTGTGATATCCAAACTGAAATTTCAGAGATAATATGAACCTTTTTTTGAGATATATTTGATCTTCTTTTCTGGGCTGTGGAGCGAGGTATATGCTAGTATATATAGTAGTTTTTCCATAATATAAGAGCTAACATTACTTCATGAACATATGTGTTTACATTTATGATGAGGCCGACTTGAGTTCAGTTAGATGTAGCTGACTTGGTGATGATCTTATTGAGGTCAAAAGAAGGAGACTTGATGGAGGAGTCTTTGACCAATAAATAAATTGACTTTGAACCATATAAATAATCCTAAAACCTTCAATAGAGGATTCACCTATAAAAATTGACCCAAGCATGAAACCCATGCTTTAATAAGTCAATTAAATCAATAATAAATTTTTTTTTTTCTTTCTTTTGACAAACACATTAAAAGATGACTCAAATACAATTAATGAAGAACGAACCTAGTTACATTTTCCAACAGAATATATTCCTGGAAAAACGTTTATTAATGCAAAAATAATATGAAGCAACAAGTGAACCCATTCCCTCTTTATAACTGCAATGGCCTAGCATCAACACACGATTAGTCGCTAAAAACCTCTTTCTAACAATGTTTGAGCTATAATAATTCACATCTAAACCAAAAGGATCAATTTCGTAACAGAAGGGTAGAAGTCGTGAGCTGTGGCACAACCTCCAATAGATATTTGTGGTGGATATTTTTAGCCTAGAAAACCTCATATTGGTGCATGAAATTGTTATCATCACCGACCTAAAAAAATATAAGCATCTAATTAGATAAAGGATCACCAAAACTAACATAAATTCAAAGTTCTCTAAGACGGTTGATATATACAAAGCATCAATGTTGAGAAATGAAAACAAGAAATTCCAGTGTAGTTTGTCCTTGAATTAAACTGAGAATTAAAATCGAATTCTATTCTCATAGAAACTTGTAAATAGTTAATTAAGTTTAATTGACTTAATTAGATTAGGAATTTCGAGTTGTAAGTCTTTCTATAGGCATGTATATGTTCTCCCTAAATTTTAGGGGTCAAAGATAGCTTATTTGAGTTGTAATTAGATAACTCAGTTTGACTGACTTATGGTCAATTAAACTAATTCTAACTATTTGTGGAACTAGTAGAGGATTAGTAGTGAGTTGGTGGACTGGTGCATCCTCAGGTGCTACTCCGTCTGACTGAAGATTCCCTCATGATAAACTCATGCATGCTAGCTCAGAGAAAGACCTACTTGAGGCTAAAGTGCAGGAACATTGTACTATGAGTTGTATGATTTTCTGAGTTGTACAAATCATGAATGCAATCAATTATGGACGTAACTTTTGATTGTGAAGCTTTGGAAGCATGATTTCCCAACTGAATATGGGTTGATCCTCTTGGGAATTATGCAAGGAAATAGGGGCTTAGTATGTAGCGGGATTGGCTAAGTGTTGGTAAGTGTGGGCTTCTGAGGTAGAGAGTTGATCATACTTGTGCTGAATTGTTATTGTGAGAAAATGATTTGTATTATCACTCATGTTTCTAATTAATGCAATAGATAGTCAGGGTTTTGAGGAGTGGCTTTCCCCAGAGAAACAATTATGTTATGTGTCATTGATGTTCTTCCTCTGGCTGATTATTATTTTCATCGATCATTGGTTTCCACTGTTTAAGAGTATAGTAGATTCTTGTCTTGTGTTATAGGAAATTACATGAGATGTGAATATATAGGAAAATATACATGGTATCATAGCATGATTTGTATAAAAATATACATGGTATCGGAGCTGAAGATAGTATACTAGAGGAGATTTCAAAGTTTTGAGTTTTGGGTTACTGGTGAAATTCGATTTCCAATATGTACTTCAAGATAGAAAGATGGGATTCTAAGCTTTGCGTCTCGAGTATGCCTTAGAAGGTAGTTCGAATTATAAAGGCTGGAAGGAAAAAATGTGGGTTGTGGTAGAGGATAATGGCTTGAAGGAATTAGTTGATAAATGCATTCCTATGCCAACAACATTAAATGCACAAAATCTAGCTGAATCGAAGAAGTGTGTGGTGAAGGCGAGGCAGATAATCCTTGAGGGAGTTCGAGACCAAACTATCTCGAGTCTCCATGGGAAGGAAAATCCATATGCTATGTGGAAAGCATTGAAAGGCCTATTCCAGAATAGAAATGACCATAGGAAGTTGGCATTGAAAGACAAACTTTGAAAACTCAAGATGGAGAAAGGCGAGACAATTCCAAAATACTTAACGAAGTTCACTCACTGTCATGATGAGATTGGAAGTGTTGGAATAACAGTTTTCGGGGATGATATGGTGAGCCTAAATCTCTTAGGCCTTCCCAAGAGTTGGAATAGCTATCAGGACTCTGTCAATGGGAGGGACAAGTTGCCAGATTGGGAATGATTGTGGTCATATTTGAGGCAGGAGGAGATCAGAAGGAACACTAGAGATGGTTCCTCATCAAAGACCAATGATGAGGAAAATTGTACCTTTGCGAGTAAGGCAAGGAAAGGGAAATGGAAGGAGTCCCATTCCAAATCATATTATTTCCATGGAGGTAAGAAGAAATACAAGAAAAAAGTTAAGTGATTTCATTGTCATGAGCTGGGCCATTTTGCTACAAATTGTCCACTCAAGAAGTCCAAGAAGAAGTCCTTAGGAGGAGTGGTGGGTGAGGCTTTGGCCTCTCAATTCGAATTGGACTTTACTCTCATTGCATGCATGGTGTCATCAATGATGGGTAGTGTATGGTATCTTGACAGTGGAGCTTCATTCCACATGACTGGTGACAAGGAGTTGTTTAGTGACCTAGAGGAGAAAGATCTCCAGATGCATATCGAGATGGGTGATGATGGGAGGTATATTTCTACTGGATTCGACATGATTAAGAATGGTGTTCTTCTCACTTTGAGGGATGTTATGTATGTCCCCGAGTTGAAGAAGAACTTAGTATTGGTTTCCATGGTTGATGATAGAGGCTATGATGTGATTTTCTCGAAAGGAAAGGCATTCCTTCAACACATAACGGTGTCAAGTAATGAAGATAGAGATTTGAGTCAAGAATCTCTATAAGCTGGAGGTAGAGGATTGTGCTACTTTGAGAACAAAAGCAAAGAATTTGTAGAGTCGAGACATTGGTGAGTTTTGGCACAGACGATTGGGCCACTCGCATCATGGGGCTTTTAGAATCATGCAACAGATCTCTATTGGTCTTCCAAAAGGTATGCTAGAGCAAGTTGATACGTGCAAGGGGTGTACTTTGGGAAAATACACCAAGGCTTCCTTTCATGGCAGAGACAGTCGAGCAAAGGTGATTTTAGGGAGAGTCCATTTATATGTGTGTGGATCATTCTCAATAGCATCGATGACCAAACATAGGTATTATGTTATATTTTTTGATGACTTTCGCATAAATGCTAGATATTTTTCATGCAGAAGGATCAAACTTTCACAAAGTTTTGTGAATTTAAAGCATTGGCCGATAAAGAGTTTGGAAAGAAGGTTAAAGCACTGAGTAGTCGTAACAGTGGTGATTATGTCTCAAATGAGTTTAAGAACTTCTGTGCAGCAGAAGGGATTAAATGGGAGTTGACGACACCACATAACCCACAACAAAAAGGGGTGGCTGAGAGGAAGAACATATGCATGGTAGGGGTAGCATAGGTGATGTTGCATGATCAGGGCCTACCACTACACTTGTGGGCCGAGGCATGCAACACATTAGTTTATTTATAGAATCGTAGCCCACATCGGATACTTGGTACGAAGACACCAAAGGAGGCTTATTTCAGTAAGAGGCCACATGTTGGTCACTTCAATATTTTTGGGTCATTGGTATATTTCCATGTGACCAAAGATGCATGAAAGAAGCTTGAGCCAAAAAGAGAGTTGGGGGTATTTGTGGGGTACACTGATACACCTCACAACTATTAGGTGTACTTGTCGACCAGTAGGATGACAGTGGTTCTCAGGGATGTTAGATTCGATGAGGAGAAGGCCATCCGAGTTTCCCTTAAGATTGGAACTTGAGCTACATGAAGTTGAGGAGCTCTTATATTCTAAGGTTGAGAAGCTTCAGATTGATGTGGAGGAGACACATATAGAGAATCCAAGAGTGGAGGAAACCACAAAGGCAGAGTCTTCTAGAGATGGGAGAAGGTGCACCAAAGAGGCTGATAGGTTATTGCATGATACACAGGAGAATGTAGGAGCACCCACATCTTAGCGCAGGAAGAGGAGGTCACCTGAGAGGTACACTAGATACATGGCTCTTATGAGCAGATGTGTTGAGACAAAGCCATATTCCTTTAAGGAGGCAGTGCAACAACTGGTTTGGGTTGATGCCATGGTGGAGGAGTATGCCTCCATAGTTTGTAACAGTGTTTGGGATGTGGTCCCAAGATTGAAGGACAAGTCAGTGGTGACCTCCCAATGGATTTACAAGGTAAAGAAAGTTGCAGATGACAGTGTGGAGAAGCACAAGGCCAGGTTTGTGGTCTGTGGCTTTTCATAGGTAGAGGGGATTGACTACGATGAGATATTTTCTCCTGTTGCAAGGTACTTATCGATCAAATCTATATTAACACTATCAATGTAGATGGGTTGGAAGATACAACATACGGAGGTAAAGACAACCTTCCTTAATGACACAATTGAGGAAGAGGTGTACATAGAGTAGCCTGAAGGTTTTGAGACCTTCGACCGTGAGTCGCATGTGTGCTGACTCAGGAGGGCAATGTATGGGCCGAAGCAAGCACCCCATTCTTGGTACACGAGGATCGATATCTACTTCATGGAGTTGGGCTTCACTAAGAGTGAAGCGGATGTGAACCAATACCACATAGTGGGGGAAGGTAAATTGTTGATCATTGTGTTATATGTCATTGATTTGATTTTCAAAATTGATGATCAACTGATCAAATCTTGCAAGGAGGACCTTGCAAGAGATTTTGAGATGAAGGACATGGAGCTCATGCATTAATTTCTTGACATGGAAGTATGGCAGGGTGATGGGGAATTATTTGTGTCTTAGGGAAAGTATGCCAATGATATACTAAAGAGGTACTACCTGGAGAGAAACAAACCCATGGAGACTTCTCTAGCAAGTAATTAGAGGAAGGAGGATGCTACTTGTGGGGAAGAAGTGGAAGTTGTTGTTTATAGGCAGCTTGTGGGTTCACTCATGTATTTGGTGAACACACAACTAAATATGTGCTATGCAGTTAACCAACTTAGTCAAGTGATTGTTAGGCCTACCAATTTGTATTGGAAGGCAAAAAAGAACGTGTTGAGATACCTCAGGGGCACTAATCAGTATGGATTGTGGTATAGATAGATAGAGGGAGTGAAGCTTCAAGGATTCAATGATGCAGAATAGGCAGGGAGTCCATCTGATAGTAAGAGAACATCAAGAGGGATATTCAGTATTGGGTCAACGACAATTTCTTGGTACAACAAAAAATAGAGATTGGTCACATTTAGTTTGGTTGAGGCAAAGTACATGGTTGTAAGTGAGGCAGTATGTGAGGCCATCTAGATGAGGAAGATTCGAGTTGGTTTTTTTGGTCAATAGATGGATCCAATTGTGATTTACTGCGATAATGAGAGTTGTATCAAACTCTCTGAAAATCCATTTTTTCGTGATCGGTCAAGCATATTGATATCTGATATCATCATATTTGATATTGTGTATTGAGGCGTATTATGTTGTTTGAGTACGTTCCCACGGAGGAGAAAGTTACTAAAATTTAGACAAAGGAATTATCAGGATGTAAATTTGAGTTTCACAGAGATAGGATTAGGGTAACTGATAATCCCTTTCTCGTTGAGAGGGAGTGTTGAGAAATGGAAAAAAGAAATTCTAGTTCAATTTTGCCTTGAATTAAACTATGAGTTAAACTATGAATTAAAATTGAATTCTATTCTCATATCGACTTATAAATAGTTAATTAAATTTAATTGATTTAATTAGCTAAAGGAATTTTGAGTTGGAAGTATTTTGGTAGTCATGGATATGTTCTCCCTAAATTTTAGGGGTCCAGGATGAGTTTATTTGAGTTTTAATTAGATAGCTCAGTTTGACTTAGTGATGGTCAGTTAAACTAGTTCTAACTATTTGTGGAACTAATAGAGGATTAGTAGTGAGTTGGTGCACTGATGCATCCTCAGGTGCTACTCTAGTTAACCGAATATTCCCTTTTGAGAAACTCATGCATGTCAGTTAAGAGAAAGACCCAGTTGAGACTAGAGTGCAAGGATAGTGTACTATCAGTTATATGATTTTTTGAGTTGTACAAATCATGAATGCAATTAGTTATGGGCCTAAGTTCATTGTGCAATTTTGGAAGCATTATTTCCCAATTAAACATGGGTTGTTCCTCTTGGGAATTGCGCAAGGAAATAGGGTCTCTGCAAGCAACATAAATTGGCTAAGTGTTGGTAAGTGCGGGATTGTGAGGTAGAGAGTTGATCATACTTGCGTGGAATTGTTCTTGTGAGAACAAGTTTTGTATTATCATTTCTGATTAATGCAATAGATAGTAGGATTTTGAGCAGTGGATTTCCCCTGAGAAACAATTGTGTTATGTGCCATTGATGTTCTTCCTCTTGTTGGTTATTGTTTTCATCGATCATTGGTTTCTGTTGTTTGAGAGTAGAGTAGATTATTGTCTTGTTTTTTACGAAATTACATGTGATATGAATCTACAAGAAAATCTACATGGTATAATAACATGATTTGTAGAAAAATCTAGAATCAAAATGTAAAATTGTTAATCACCACACATCACAAAATAAGCGCTACTTATACTTGGGAAACTATTAATCCATCATCACATTCCACATATAGTACAAACGAATACCTGTGGAGCTTCAGCCGAAAGATGGTGATTAATTGAAATAATCATATTCGATCATGGACTAGCATGTTTTCTTCATCTTCAGCTGCACCACGATAATAGAAATATAGACCTGAACAAAAACATTGAAAGCCAAAAATGCCTCAAAACACAAAATTACAAGATAGAATATACCCCAATAATCATACATACAGAAGCGAGGCAGTTGTAGGTTTAGACAATAGACCAATAAATGTGAGTAGTTAAATAGTAACAACAGAAGCACAAACCTAATCTGTGTTGCAAGACATGTTAATCTTTCAATATTGGCCTCATCTATGAGATGCCTTATCATTGCTTTCTCTCAGACATCAGATACCAAAGGATACCTATAGAATGCAGCTTTGGCATTTCAGATTACATGTCTGCCATAAACCAAGTGCGTTTATGTCCTTTCTATTTCCTCTTCTGCCACATTACCGATGGTGAGAGGGATCGACCCCACTAAAATTCAATTAAGAAAATAATATGTAACATTTTCTACCATCTCCTCATGCTTTGGATGCAGTAGAGATGTAAATATGCTTCTCAGATGAAATATATTTGGGGCATATTCACCCTATATTTAATCTCGCTCATCCAATTTTTTTTTATAAAAAAATGTCAACAAACCTCCTTCCACCTTGATATAGGATGCCTTTGAACAAAAATAATATATTTATTTTATCTCTTTTAATCGGTTTGTTGTAAACAATGTTAATGCATAGAAAAGTCCACCACCTTGTTACTTCCCATCGCATTTAGGAGATAAATGACATGGCTATCTCACCACATGCACTCGCACATGTAAATTGTATTCACGTCCCTTTGCATTAAGATGACATCTCTCATTCAAATTGTGAGCTCTTGACCCTTTTGTCATGGCTCCATGTTCTTCTACAACTTCAGTGGTGTTTACTAACCATGGGTGGGATATTTACACCACGTCGCTAGCTTTGTGGACATACTAGTGCATGGAGGTACTAGTCGCCCAGTGGTTGGCCTTCATGGTACACTTTATGACAACAATTCTAGCTTGGAGTTGGGAGGTACTTGTAGTGGTAGAGATCCCTTGGATTTTGGAAGTTGTCACAGTGGGGTTCTAATCAAGAATGGGCAGTATGTGGAGAAGAAGCATGTATTTCCTACAGTAGCTCAATGCTTAGTGGGCAGAATATTATGCAATAAATATTTGTATTTCCAATAAAAACAGAAGGTATACATCAATTTCTATTTTATCATAGAAACAAGATTTTGAAAAATCAGACTTAAATTCTTTTTCCTATTTTGAGATAAATTCTTTTCCTTTTCTTGAGATCTTAAAAATCGCATTAATCTTACATCAGGCATAATACAAAAATATGAAATAATACATATTAAATTATTATAAAATTAATTTATAAAAGAAAAATGTTTTATAAATTTTTGGATTCATGATTTATAATTCTCCAAAATATTATAAATTAATTTAATTAATAAATATAATTTAATATTTAATTAATTATTATCTATATATATATAAATATATAATTATAATTTAACTTAATTATAAAATTGTTGGTAAAAGTAGAATTATAATTTTACATCACTAAAATTGCAATTTTAAATATCAATATTTAAACTAGGTAAAAATAATTCTTAGCCTGAAATTTACAATCTCAACCACTCATATGTATAAAATAATACTTCTTGTTTTGAACAGGCCACTGCCCAAGGAAGTCGGATGCTATTTTAAAATGGGGAAGAGGTCTAAATTAGGGATTTCTAACCCTTCCCATACGAGGTCGTCTGCCTGAGGCTTCTCCCGCTAAATTTGTCGGTGAAGCCTTTCTTTTACTGGAAACGGTAGTAACTGGTGCATGCATTGCCTGAAATTGTACAATGTGCCTCCTTATCTTATTAAGGTCCTCCGGCTGCACAGGTTTGATGATGAAGTCCATGGCTCCTTCGTCCAAACATCTGCATAAACGCTAGAACCATGAATATATGCTTAACAACTCCAAGACAGTTTATATAAATAATCAATGTATAAATTAATATATTAAATCACAAGGCACAATTAATAAATCAGATGCATTTATGCTGGTCTATACTTTTTTATTCGGCTAGCATGAAGCAGCGTCCTAAACTTTGTTACCAACAATGAAGTGATAGATTCTCTCTTTAGTTTTTTAAATCTGTAAAAGTGTTAATACACAATCTATCGATTCATTATTTTATTTCGATTATTTTTTCTCCACTAATTTTTCTGAACATTAAAGATTAAGTAACATTTTTTCTGAACTTTAAAGATTATGTAACAGATTCATTATATCTTTGTGAAATTTCAAATAAAAAATACAAATTTTTTAGTATTACATATAAAAAAATTAAAAAATTATCATTTTAATATTTCTGATAAAATAATAGAAGCCAATCTCTAACTTAGAAATGTCGCATTAAATAATAACAATAAAAAACTAATATTAATATAAATACAGGTGAATGAGAATTTATTAAAAAATATATATTATTTTTATATTTAATTTAATATCTAATAAATACAATTATAATTTCTCTTCAATTGACATATAAAAAAATAAAAATAAATGATTAAAATTAATAATAAAAAATCTTAAATAATTCAATATTTGCTATGTTTATTGTAAATTTTGTTATTATGTTTATTGTAAATTTTGTTATTTTATTTATTGTAAATTAATTTATGTGTTTAATTTCTTTTGGCAAAAAGTTTGCCTTCCTAAATTATAACAAATTAATTAATAAACCAAACCAAAATATATATATATATATATATATATATATAAATATCCACAGATGATTACACATATCTTACATCCCTCTTCCTCCGAGATAGCAAGGCATTTAGGCTCTTTGGCTACACTTACGCTGTGACAAAATTCTTATTTGAGGAAGGAAAGCTATACTGATAAGAATGCTTCTGACATACTCTAATGTACCGAAAGAAGCTATATTTACAGCATGGCTGGGGATGGGGTGACCGATATCATCTACGTGGAAGTGTATAATGTATTGATTTTAGATTTTGGTATTTAAGAGTAAAGTAAATAGTTTTAGGTTTTTGTTAATTTAAATTATATTTGAAGCATAGGTTTGGATGGGGTGATCAATATCATTTAATTTAGAAGTGTATAATGTATTGAGTTAATTTAGAAGTGTATAATGGAGTGAGTTAATTTAGATTTTAGTATTTAAAAATAAAATTGGAATTGAAATATAAATAAATATTTTTAGATTTTGATTTTATTTCATATTTTTATAAATGTATCGAATCTACCATTGATATAAAAATATCTCATATTATAAAACTTTCAAATATATTATTTAAAATTTACGATTTCAAAAATGAATTATATTATCTAAAATTTACGATTTCAAAAACAAGAACCCAGGCTTCTATGAACCTGAAATGGATGCGCTGAATCTACAGTTGATCTAAAAATGCCCTGCATTATAAAATGTTAAGATATATGGCTCAAAATTTACGATGTCAAAAGATAGATATTACTGTGTAGAACCACACAGGACAGGCAGGCTTCTGTGCACAAGTGTAGTCTTTATATACCAGAAAGTGCAGAATGGGTATAAATTTTAGGAGGCGCTAAGGCTAAATTAACTACTCTAGGGGGATTATGGCATGAGTTATTGTTATTGCTATAGCGCTTCTGTATCAGAAATGTATACTTCTGAATGATCTGTGGCACATTTTCTGATGACATTATCACCACCGGTATTTCCTTCAAGCCCTTCGTTTCCTGCCAAAAGTTGACAGCAGAGCTAAGTTATAGCGTAAACTTTGGCGAGAACATTGTTATGGGTTGTGGAACATTTTATCGATGACATATTATTTTTAAACATATTTTGAACATTCAAATGTGGAAGCATTTAGCGCCATACCTTGAGTTTCTTAAGAAGATCGTAGCCTGTCATTTCCGGCATACAGTAATCGGTGATGATCATGCTGAACTTGAACACCTGGATAATGAAGAAGATTTTTGTATGTCAGAGTTATGTCTTTCATTCTGCACCATAGCCATATTATGCAGAGAAATGCATTTTATAAGATAAGTGTGACGTGTATATAGATTGGTGAAGGTAAAAAAAATCAAATTTAAATATTTAAAATAGTATTTTAAATTTATTTTGATCATGAAAATCATTCAGTTTTGGACATACCAACCATAAAAAGATGTTGATTTTTTTGTACTTACGAGATTTAGAAATGAAAAACTTCACACAACGAAACTATAAATATGGTTTATCTTTTGTACTCACGAGATCTAGAATAGAAAAACTTCAGACTAGTTGTTTTAGATTAAAAATGATTTCAAATAAGTTCAAAAATTATTCGAAAATTACAAAAATATCTTAATCTTTATAAATTAAAATAAGTCATTATGTTTTCTTAAAAAAAATATAGTTGGTGATTAATAAGTTCATCTACGGGGTTGACATTGACTCTAAACCAATGTGCTTTCGTTTTCACATTATACATGAATAAAGCTTTCCCACATTAAACATCAAAATATAAATCTCTGCCACCTGCTTTCTCTGGTTCCGGTCATTCTCGTGACTGCTTTTTCTTCTGTAACGTTTCTATAAATACCGCCATAGTTAACGCTTACATTTTTGCAAGGTGGTGTCATCGTCGGCTCTTGGCTTAATCCTAGCATCTCCAGCGCTCTCGTGGGGCTGTCTACCGTGGTAACTGTGACATTCAATATGCCGTAAACAGAATATAAGAATAATAGTAATCAGTATACGGTAGAGAAAGATAACTAGGGTTTAATACCGATACTAATCACAGTAACATTATCCACTAGCATTATCCACTCACTGGTTTTAATTTTTAACAGACTTGCATGTAAATAACAAGAAAATAGGGTTGACACCTTTCACAGTATCTGTCTCCAGCAGCCGCTCGATTATCTTCCGGTCGATAACACAATCATCGACAGCCAAAACGTGAGTTTCGCAACCGGCGAGCTCCCCCGCTTCACAGGCTTTGCCTCCCATTCTGACCACAGCAGATGAAACTGACATTGCAGCGTCGACGGGTCAAACGTAGAAATCCTCAAAGGACTTCTTTCTTTCTGCTGCAACTTCCATGTCAATCCAGCTACAATTTATAACACCGGATCTGTTATCTGCCTGCCCTTCAGCAAGAAAGCCACTTTACCAGAAAGCACAATATCTTGGGCCTGGACTTGAATCGAACAGTTGACCTACCAATGGCAATGTTGAACGGTACGATGACGACATAGAATGCTCTTAGTGTTGGAATTTTCTGATAAATTCCTTGAATCGAACAGTTGACCTACCAATGGCAATGTTGAACGGTACGATGACGACATAGAATGCTCTTAGTGTTGGAATTTTCTGATAAATTCCATAACAGACAGACAAAAATCGCACTCTGTTTTTACACAGAAAAAACAGAAAAATCGCTTGCTGGAAACGGTGTTTCAGCAACACAGTTTTTTTTTCAGTTGTTTCAGCAACGCTGAACGTGGTGTTTCAGCAACGTAAATTTTTGACGTCAAGTATTTTTTAAGTTACGGTGTAACAGCAACAGGAAAATAACTTGCGTTTAATAAAAGTAAACTAATTGTTACAGGAATTTCATAAGAGATTGTGCTTGAAAAAAACGCTGCTGTTTTACACAAATAAGATCTGTGTTCTTTCTTAGTAAACAAACATAAAACAAATTACAAACAAATCTGCACTGCTGTGCATTTTTGCCTTTCCGCTCTTTGCTACACTGTGGCGTTTACACTGTTGTGCACTGCCGTGCCTTTCTGGAAGAATTTATCTTCACGCTGTTGCGTGCTCTTCTCTGCTGTGTATCACTCTGCTGCTACAGCTGCTAACTCTAAAACAGAACTGCTGTGCGGTATTTATATGCTGAAAGATATTTGATTAAAACAATAAAATATTACAAAATATCTTCTAATGTTTATCTCAGAATTTATTGCAGCAAGGCGGTGATGCCTTTATCAAAAACAAGTCGGCTGTCTGCAGGGGAAATCAACTGAAACTTTAATGCATATTAATGTGCAGAAATATCAAAGGCGACTTGGCTGCACCGAACAGCCTGTAACATTTACTGCAAATCAGATTCCTGTGCAGCTGTTCATTGTTGCAGTTGGAATTAAATTCCAACACTCCCCCTTAATTTCAACTGCTGCATACCCAGACATTTTCTGAAATGATCAAAACCTTTCTTTGCTAATGGTTTTGTCAAGATGTCTGCAAGCTGATCCTCTGTTCTGCAGTGCTGCAAAACAATCTCACCATTGTTAACTAATTCACGTATAAAGTGAAATTTGGTGTCTATGTGCTTTGTTCTTTTATGAAAAACAGAGTTTTTAGACAATGCTATTGCTGAGCTATTGTCACAGTAAATGGTTGTGCCATTTTCTTGTTCATGACACAAATCTTTGAGAACTCTTCTCAGCCATACTGCTTGGCATGCTGCTGCTGTTGCTGCCACATACTCTGCCTCTGCTGTTGACAAAGCCACAACTAGTTGCTTCTTGGAAGCCCATGAGATGGCTCCCGATCCCATATGAAACACATATCCCGATGTGCTTTTCCTATCATCAACACTTCCAGCCCAATCACTGTCAGTGTAACCTGTCAACATGAAACTTTCAGAAGAGGAGTATAAAATACCAAACCCCTTCGTTCCATTCACATACCTTAGAATTCTCTTGGCTGCTTGCGAATGAATCTCTTTCGGTCTTTCCATAAATCTGGAGATTAAACTCACAGCGTGCATAATGTCCGGCCTAGTTGCAGTCAAGTACATAAGGCTGCCAACTATGCTCTTGTACAATTTTGGATCAAAATATTTGCTGCTGTCTTCTTTGGTTAATTTCAGCCCCACTACTGTTGGAGTCACAGCAGCCTTACTGTTCTGCATGTTAAATCTCTTCAAAACAACTTCTACATATTTATCTTGAGAAATGAAAACATCATTTTCACTTTGGTCTACTTCAATTCCAAGAAAATATCTTAAGAAGCCTAAGTCAGTCATTTCAAATTCACTCTTCATGACTGCTTTAAAATCAGCAATGAGAGAAGCATCATTGCTAGTAAAAATCAGATCATCTACATATAAAACAACAATAATAATCTTACCGTCATTATGCTTTATGTAGAGTGTGGGTTCACCATCACACTTATCAAACCCATTCTCAATCAGATAAGCATCAATTCTGCTGTACCATGCTCTTGGAGCTTGCTTCAGCCCATAAAGAGCCTTCTTCAGTTTACAAACTTTATGCTCTTGTCCTTCAACTTCATAGCCCGGAGGTTGATCAACATAAACCTCTTCTTTTAACACTCCATTCAGGAATGCAGATTTAACATCCATCTGATAAATCTTCCATTTGTGTTGTGCTGCAATAGACAACACTGTTCTGACTGTTTCCATCCTTGCTACTGGTGCAAAGGTTTCATCATAGTCTCTGCCTTGTTGCTGCTTGTAGCCTTTTACAACAAGTCTTGCTTTGTGCCTGTCAATCTTACCTTCAACATTGCTCTTGGTCTTATAAACCCACTTAACTCCAATGGCATCTTTGCCTTTAGGGAGATCCACTAACTCCCATGTTTTACTCTTCTCAATTGCACCAATTTCTTCATTCATTGCTTCAATCCATTTATCTTCATTTACAGCATCTTCAAAATGGATTGGGTCATCAATATGACAATACAAAGCAAATAATGAATTCAGACCGGTATTGTTACTTATCTCTCCTTGTTCATAAATCTCATTCAGATTTCTGAATCTTGGTCTTCTTGGTGTGCTTGGAGTTCCATCCGAACTTGAGGGTGTATTTGATCCCTGTGGTGTTTCAGCAGTAGCTGTTTGTGGTGTAACAACATCTGTTCTTCCTTGACTTCTCAAGGCTGTTCGGATTCCAGCTTGTGGCGTGGTTTGTTGTACTTGCTGTGGTGTAGGAGGAGCCACCAAGGAAGGATTATTTGCTGCTGTCCCTTCCTCTTCTTCTTCATGAGACACTATTGTCTTCACATTCACTGTTTTTTCCAAGCTTCCATCCCAAGCTTCATCTTCAATGAACTGCACATCTCTGCTTACTATTAACTTCTTGGTGGATGGATTATAGAGTTTGTATGCTTTTGACTCATCACAATAGCCAATAAAGACACACTTCTCCCCCTTACTATCAAGCTTTTTTCTTAGCTGATCTGGTACATGTGCATATGCCACACAACCGAATACTCTCATGTGAGTGACAGTTTGCTTTTGACCACTCCATGCCTCTTCTGGTATTCTGTTCATGACAGCTTTAGTTGGGCATCTATTCAAGATGTAAACTGCGCAAGTAACAGCTTCTGCCCAATACTCATATGGCAAGTGTTTTGCCTTCAGCATACTTCTGACCATGTCAAGAATGGTCCTATTCTTTCTTTCAGCAACACCGTTTTGCTGAGGTGTATACCTTGCTGTGAACTGCTTTTGTATGCCATTCTCTCTGCAAAAACGCAGAAATTCTTGGGAGATGTACTCTCCTCCTCTATCTGTTCTGAGCACTTTGATATAATGCCCACTCTGCTTTTCAACATGAGTTTTGAAGTGGCGGAATTTCTCAAACACTTCACTCTTCTGTTTCAGCATATACACCCATGTCTTTCTGGTGTAATCATCAATAAAAGTTAAAACATATCTATTTCCAGCAAATGATGGTATTTGCATCGGTCCACACACATCAGAGTGAACAATTTCCAAGGGTGCTTTTGCCCTTATACTCTTTCCTGCTGGAAAGCTTTCTTTATGTTGCTTGCCCAAGATGCAGCCTTCACAAAGGCTGTTCGGTTTCTCAATCAACGGCAATCCCTTTACCATGCCCTTTCTGTGCAACAGATTCAGGCCTCCGAAATTGAGATGTCCAAATCTCAAATGCCACAACCAATTCACATCTTTCACCTGTTCTTGAAAGACTTCTTGTGTTACAGCCGCAATAGTTCTGCCTTCCTTCAAATCTGCCCTGAGTTTGAGAGGAAACATTCTATTGCTGGTCATCTGCACCTGTGCAATGATCTTCTTACTTGGAGGTATGTCTCTGATAGTACACAAATCATCTTTGAAGAACACGTTGTAACCTTTGTTCATGAGCTGTCCAATGCTCAAAAGATTACATTTCAGACCAGGTACATAGTATACAGCTTGCACAGTCATCTGTTCTCCATTTTTTGCTCGGATATTGACACTGCCCTTACCCTTGACAGTTATCTTATCATCAGTCCCTGTTGTTACCTCAGATTTCACATTTTCATCCAGATTGGCAAACATTGCAATATTTCCAGTCATGTGATTACTACAACCTGAGTCTAAGAACCAAAAATCATCTTGTTTGTCTTGTGCTATGTTACATGTTAACAGCACATTCTTTGGGTTCTTATCTTCTTCATTTGCAAAATTAACATTCTGCCTATTGTTCATGTCATTTTGTTTTTTCTTGCATTCATTTGCATAGTGCCCAAATTTTTTACAATAATGACATTGGACTTGGGATTTGTCATACCTTTGTCCATGAGCTTGCTGTTTGCTTGAACCTTCAGCTTGGTTCTGATTGCAGCTCCTTCCGCTTGTGCTAGCTGGATAATTTCTGCCTCTGTTTTGGCTTCTTCCACGACCTCTGTAATTTGCTCTGCTTCCACCTCTTCTTTGGCCAAAAGACATCTGAGTCTTGAATGCTTGCTCAAAAGAGGAATCTGTTCCTCTACTCAGTCTGTGTTCATGAGACAACAGAGAAGCACTCAGCTCATGTACCGTGAACTGTGAGAGATCTTTTGTTTCTTCTATTGCCACTACAATAGATTCAAACCTTGAGGGTAAACATCTCAAGATTTTCTCTACAACCCTTCTATCTTCAAGAATCTCTCCATGAGATCTTATCTGGGTTATCAAGCCAATAACCTGGGTGAAGAATGAATCTATTGTATCAGATTCCTTCATGCTGAGATTTTCAAAGTCTCTCCTCAACATCTGCAACTTTGCAGTCTTCACCTTCTCCATACCTTGGTAGGCAGTTTGGAGAATATCCCATGCCTCCTTAGATTTTGTTGCTGCTGCAATCCGCGGAAAAACACTTTCATGTACTGATTGGAAGAGGAAAAAGAGGGCTTTGGCATCCTTCTTCTTGTCACTCTTCAACTGGTCTCTTTCTGCTGCTGTCAAAGCAGCCAGTGCTGTTGCATCTGCAGGTTCAGCATAACCTGTTTCAACCAGCTCCCATATTCCTTGAGAAGCAAACAATGCTTTCATTGTTATGGACCAATAACTGTAATTTTTCCCATTAAACTGAGGCAGTTGGGGATTTGTCAAACCTGTTCCAGCATCTGCCATCTTAACCTGTACTGGTAAAGAAAAAGTACTGACTGTATTTTGAAAAACAAGCAAAAACTTTCTCTGCTAGAAAAATCTGCTTAACAAACTTCTTACAGCTCCTACAGTGAAAAACAATCTCTGTTTTTGACTCACTAAGTGCCTAGACTAGCTCCGATACCATGTTGGAATTTTCTGATAAATTCCATAACAGACAGACAAAAATCGCACTCTGTTTTTACACAGAAAAAACAGAAAAATCGCTTGCTGGAAACGGTGTTTCAGCAACACAGTTTTTTTTCAGTTGCTGAAACAGGTGTTTCAGCAACGCTGAACGTGGTGTTTCAGCAACGTAAATTTTTTACGTCAAGTATTTTTTAAGTTACGGTGTAACAGCAACAAGAAAATAACTTGCATTTAATAAAAGTAAACTAACTGTTACAGGAATTTCATAAGAGATTGTGCTTGAAAAAAAACGCTGCTGTTTTACACAAATAAGATCTGTGTTCTTTCTTAGTAAACAAACATAAAACAAATTACAGACAAATCTGCACTGCTGTGCATTTTT
Organism: Pinus tabuliformis; assembly: GCA_031772625.1. NCBI lineage: Eukaryota > Viridiplantae > Streptophyta > Pinopsida > Pinales > Pinaceae > Pinus > Pinus tabuliformis. The sequence continues at coordinate 1,488,690,557 of CM062816.1, read as the reverse complement.
GCCTTTCCGCTCTCTGCTACACTGTTGCGTTTACACTGTTGTGCACTACCGTGCCTTTCTGGAAGAATTTATCTTCACGCTGCTGCATGCTCTTCTCTGTTGTGTATCACTCTGCTGCTACAGCTGCTAACTCTAAAACAGAACTGCTGTGCGGTATTTATATGCTGAAAGATATTTGATTAAAACAATAAAATATTACAAAATATCTTCTAATGTTTATCTCAGAATTTATTGCAGCAAGGTGGTGATGCCTTTATCAAAAACAAGTCGGCTGTCTGCAGGGGAAATCAACTGAAACTTTAATGCATATTAATGTGCAGAAATATCAAAGGCGACTTGGCTGCACCGAACGGCCTGTAACATTTACTGCAAATCAGATTCCTGTGCAGTTGTTCATTGTTGCAGTTGGAATTAAATTCCAACACTTAGCGCAAAGCTAGGCACTCTATTGGACTTTGCAAAGCTAAAATCTATGCAAGATACCATCATATAAAGCGCAATGGCAAGGGGAAGGGCAAGATTCTTTTCTGAAAGGCCAAAATAACCCAATCCACCACAATACTGACCAAACATATCCGCAAGAGGCCACTCCATTCAAGATTTCACTGGCTCATCATTGCAGAATTTCTCTTTTCCCCAAAACTATAAAACTAAACGATTTCCCACAGGTTTTTCCAGCAAGGCACGCCCACCCCAAAGGAATCATCGCAAATATTTCCAAGTACTCTGTGAGGTCGCCATCAGAGCCTTGCACGAAAGGGAATCTAGTCATAGATTACTCTTAAATTAGGAGCAAATCTGCGAAGTAAAAATGTTTTGATACTACTACGAATATGATGTTTCTGAGTGGGCCTAGCCCAACAGGCCAGGGGAGACGAGTGGATTCCCATAAAACGACTTCAAGTTTTCTCCTCTTGAGAAAAATAACTTGGAAAAATATACGGGATATAAAAGATAATTTCATTAACATCATATATTTTACCTCATTAACTATATACCTATAGAAGCAAAGTCAACGTTGAGACCATCTCATTGCCATTCCGAGTTTTTAATTGGTGAAACAAGTCAACGTACACAGACTTGGCATAATCTCATTAGATTTGGTGAAACATGGGCCCGACGCACAAAGGCATAGATCAAGAATAGTAACAATTTATGATTTATCTATCCTTTTATAAACTTTTTAAAAATTTTAGTATATAAAGATTTAAAGTGTAGAAATATGGCATCCATTAACTACTAATTGTTTACCTTATATTATATATTAAAATATATCAGAATATATTTTTAGTTCTTTAATTGAAACTGTAAAATTATGGGCTAAAATACTATGTATCACAAAAGTAAGGGGTAGGGGTGTCTAGTGTTGGGTTATTCTTGAATCCCCATATAGGCGAGCTTCTACCCCCTTGCTAACACCATAAACATGGGGATTTTTTCCCTTGTGAATGTTACACCTGATGCAATGTACAATGCATGGACATAGTTTTGCAAAGATTATAACATATATGCAACGTTCTCCTACTAAATGTTTTCTTTGCACACACTGGGTACAAGAATACATGATCAACAATTCATGAAAATAATTCTATTTTTTTCTCACTGGGTATTCACTCAATGAACCTCTAGCAAATCAGGTGCATTTGTGGCATACTAAAAAAATACCCTTAATTTCACTACATATTGGAAAATATCTCTAAAAATCACATTATTTAACCCGCTACCAATACGAACCCAATACATCTTCCCAATATGATCAAAAGGCTTCTAAATAAGTGGTGCCCCATAGACAGAAAGGTGCCATCTTTGGTGAGGCAGAACTATTCACTTGACATAAGGAAGGTGAGGAGATCATTGAAAGAAAGGTTCTGTGGGGGGATGAACTACTTGATTTCTTTGGCTGCTGAGTGTATAAACATGTGTTTCAAATCATTGCTATTTGACTTGAACCCATTCTAAAAGACTTACTTTCACTACATATTGTAGGTATCCACTTTCTCATTAAGTCTTACTTTCACTACATATTGTAGGTATCCACTTTCTCATTAACATTTTTTATGCCCCTTTATATTTTTCATTAACTTTGAGCTCCATTTTTAATACCTGCCAATATAAAAACCATTTACCCCCTATTATATGCTCAATATATGATTTCATTTTTTCCTCAATATATATCCCCCCATATGAATACACATGGTGTAACATTGTTCCCCTAGTGAAGCCCCCGCGTTTTCTCTCTACATCAAGTGAACTTATCAATACTGACATATTTTGTTAATGAATTGCCAACATTATTCACAATATCCATCTTCACCAATAGATCCTTCTTTTCTTCAATCATATCTCTCACAAATTCATATTAGACATAAATATGCTTTATCTTAGAATTATATGTTATGTTGTTCATTAGAAATATTGCACTTTGATTGTCATGATTTGTCTTAACATCTCACTATACCAACCCAATATCTGAACGCAATTATTGAGACCATATTGCCTCATTGCTTACATCAGTGGTTTCCATATATACAACTTATGTAGTTGAGAGTACCACTACATATTGTCACTTTCTCATCCAACTCATTGATCTTCCAAATAAGTTAAACACACACCCACTTTTAGATCTTCTACGATCTAGATCTCAACCCTAATCTACATCAGTAGGGCCATATATGTCCAAAACTCTATCCAATCCTAGTCTTCCTTGGTAGCACAATCCGTAAGTACTATTGTTGTGCTAATACCAAAATTCCATCTTACAATTTTCTAGTGCTCCTTCCTTGGTATTGGCATATACCTATTCAATCTTGCCACTACATGTGTGATGTGTAGTCTATCCCAAACCATTGCACAAATCAAACTTGCAACCACACTAACATATGGAACATGGGACATGTCAGGTAGCTTCATCTTCCTATGTCTTGGGGCATTGTTATATAGATGACTTTACACCTACAAGAATAGGCACATTTATTAATTTACATCCCTTCATATTAAACTTTTGCAAAATTGTCTCAACATATTTTTTCTGATTTAAATAGAGTTTCTTGTTTTCCTAATCTCCTTTAATTTCCATGCCCAAATCGAAATTTGTAAAACCAATATCTTTTATGTAAAATTTAAACGACAATTGGATTTTCACTTCTTGGATGATTTCCATACCATTCTAATCCACAACTTATCATCCACATACAACAACAAATAAATAACATGGTCTCGAACTAATTTGAAATACACATAGTGATTTGATCTCCTCCTTGTGAATCCATGTCCCAATACACAAGTATAAAAAGTTTTATACCACATCCTTAATGATAGGTTTAACCCATAAAGGGACATTTTTCATATTGGATATTGGATATTTATTTCCTTTAGTAGTAAAATCTTCTGACCGCTTCATGTATATTTCTTATTCTAGATCGACAGGTATGAATATTGTATTCACATCCACATGTTTTACCTCAAAAGCAAAAGTAGTAGAAACAAATAAAAGAAATATAGTGGAATTCAACTTGGCAAGAGGAGAAAAAAAAATCACCAAATTTGATTCCCTCTATCTATGAATAATATTCTGCTACTAAACGAGCCTTACATTTCTCCACTCTTCCTTCCATGTTCAACTCCTTCTTAAATATTCATTTGTTGCCATTGGGATTTCTTCCAATCGAAAACTACAGCAGATCCCAAGCCTCATTCTTTTTCAAGGATGCAATTTCTTCAAGCATGATCCTTTTCTATTGTTTTCCATACTCTAAATATAATACTTCCCTAATAGTTCTAGGATCATCACTAATACTAAACAATGCAAAAGTAAAATGGAAATCAAGTGGAGTATAACTTTTTGGATTCTTTCATTCCTAATCCAATCTCCTCAATACCAAAGAATGTGGATTTTCTTCTTTTGATTCTTGTTCTTCTATAGAGTTTGGTTCATCATCTTGCAATTCAAGTTCTATATCGTTTGGTTCTTTTTCCTTTTGTAGGACTTCCACTTTGACAACATCTTTGATTTTTATGAATACCGCATCTCTACAATATACAACCTTGGATTTCATATTCCAATTCTCATAAGCTTTCATACCATATTTATATTTAATAAAGATACACTTTTATGATTTCTTATCCAACTTACTCATATTCTCCTTTAGAATGCATACATAAACATCACAACATAATACCGTAAGAAATTTAAGAGAGGGTTTCTTACTAGTCCATACCTCATGTGGAGTCTTGTCATCCAACATTGACGAGGGTGATCTATTTACCATGTAAGTTTTAATATCGATTGCCTCTACCTAAAATATTTGTCATAACCTATCACCACCTACACTCCTTACTTTCTCCATCAACATCCTATTCATCATTTCTAACTCCATTTTTCAAAGCCGCGTATGGAGTAGTATTCTTCCTTTATATATTTCATTTCTAGCATAATTATTTGAAATAATTTGTACAAAAGTATCCACCATTATCTGTCCTCAACATTTTTATTTTCCATAAGAGCCTTAAATTCATTGAATTTTTCAAAGACTTCATATTTTTTCCTGGGGAAATAAATCTATGTATTCTTAGAGAATTCATCTATAAATGAGACATAATACATAGATTTATCCAATGATGTGACCAACATAGATCCAAACACATAATTATGCACTAACTCTAATATTCCCTTTGACCTTGTAGAACCAGACAAGAATCTTACCCAGTTTTACTTCCCATATAAACAAAGTTCACAGAAATCAAACTATGAAGAGCAATTAGACATAATTTATACCATACTATTACTGTGTAGTGGTCAATGGTCTTTCTCTTCGAGATGTCCTAGGCTTTGATTCCACAACGTAGTGTTTTCCCAAGAGGTTGTAGGAGTTATTCCTTCTTTTTCTCCACTGTTAGGAACAATATAACAATTCCACCCATCACGAGCAATTCTTCCCAAACTATTATATTGATTTCCAATCATAAATCTCCTTAACACTAATTTTTCTCCTTGAACCATCTTGTAGCCATCATTTTCAAACATTATTATACATCTCCATCACCATCTTCCTTAAAAAATCAAATTTGTAGCCAATTTTGGGATGTGCAAGACAATAGGGCGTGTTCTAATCCTTCCACCCATGAAATTGAAATTAAACTTTCCTTATCTTATTATTTTATATTTTATGTTATCTCTTAAGAAAACGTCACCACTAGCATATATTCCATACTCTTCTTTTCAGCCTTCAGGTATTGATGTTCTCTGTAAATTTTGTTGTACATTCTCATGGTTCTATACCTGTCCAATTTCATTACTCGAAGCTATCCCTTGAGGGAATCAAAATCATATTTCAAATCAGTAGTCATCTTGCAAACTTCTCTCAATGTTGTGGATCTCCCTTCAAGCAGTTAAGCCTTTAAGAAGGACCTGCCTTGATACCAATTGTTGGAAATACTGAGAGGAAGGATAGTCAATATTTATCTCTTTTTAATTAATTGGCTAATTCAAATTACTCAAAGAATTTAAATCATAAACAAAACATCAATCATCATCACAAGTACACAAAAGATTGGCTTAATAAAAACTCATTTATGTATGATATACATACAACAATTTACTAGACAATTCTAGAATGTAGTACAGTACTGCCATGCAGTTTTTATAAAAGTATGGAAGGAGGAAAATACTCCTTAAAGGTTAGGCTCCTGTACTAGGAATAATGGCCCAGTTATAATGTGTTAAACTCAAGTCACTCCCACTACTAATTTTGTTTCTCTACTACTACAACCATTGATGTTTTTGTTGTTTCTTCTACTATCTACTACTTCATTTTTTTTTTATTGTTGCACCAATTCCATTTCTTCTATTCCTCCAATTCCACATCAAATATTGCACCAAGTATACTTCTGTCACCACTATAACATTTGCTCCAACATGTTAATGTCAACAACACTATTGCCATTCGTCACTCCTCCCGCTGTTATGATTGATAAGATTGCTGCAAATACAACCAAGTTATGTAGATTGTTGTCATGTCACATCATTGTTACTATCAAGGTCAAGGTCACTGCTTCGTGCAAGGTTTATATCTTTTCTAAAGGTTATTTTTCCATAGAATATTTTCGAAACCCTATTGTCATTCTCGTCACTTTCTTAATACTACAAATAATATTAATGATTCCCAACACCAAATCTCTTATAGCTACATGATGAGTCTTGCTGCCAAAGACTAGACAATGATCCAAGAATGATATAGAACCTATGAACCTCAAGAGAAAGACTACAACAAATATGACTTCTTAAACTCTAGTTGTTACAACTGAAGTTCTGCTACTGCAACATAGCTCTCTGTTGAATCTCTGTACTGTAATCATTGCCATCATTCCTTGCTTAAATCATATTTGGTTATAGTAGATTATGCTGTCATAAGTCAAATCATTTACTCCATGGTTATGGAATCACAGGCGATGATATTGAGCGTTGCAATAATATATCATTAATTCATGTTAGGAAGACCTTGCTGTAATAATACAGACTTCCTCATAATGCTACTGGGGCTACAATACTCTAGACTTCCTTAATGAACAATACTGCTATAGGAACTAATTAATTAAATTTATAGGATTAATGTAATTCCAAACTTCAAGATCCAGAAAATGAGACACTCCTTTCTTACTCAAATATGTAACCCAAATATCATGTTGCCACTTCAAGGCTTCAACAATGACTCACTATTTTTAGGTTTTCCATGTCCTAGAGATATCGTGTTGTCCATAGGAATAGTTGTAGTAAGTGTTCATTATTTAATCTCACCAAGATCAATCAAAACTTCAATTAAATTTATAGGATTAATGTAATTCCAAACTTCAAGATCCAGAAAATGAGACACTCCTTACTCAAATATGTAACCCAAATATCATGTTTCCACTTCAAGGCTTCACTAATGAATCTATTTTTAGGTTTTGCATGTCATAGAGATATTTGTGTTGTCCATAGGAATATTTGTAGTAAGCGTTCATTATTTGATCTCAAAAAGATCAGTCCAAAGGGATCTTTAGCATAGATCTCAGAGCAAGGTCAATCTATTTACAAAAGTCCATGGTCTTGTAGGTGGAAGTTTCCTTGTGTTCAAGGCTTGATTTTTTTCATATTGAAGGTCTGAATATACCATAAATTTTCTCCTTTTTCTTCCAAAAGGTGAATGATATTGAGGGTTAAAAGTAGTAAGGTTACATGCATCATTGTGGTTTTCAAATTACAAGATCATACACCATTGTCATTATTGTGGATGAAACATATTTTCTTATGGTTAGGGTTTCTTTGAAATTACTGAAAAATAATTCTCAGTGAATTTGGATGGTACATCATACAATTATGTATCAATCAAACATGGGATATATCCTCAAGTTAGAGGATATGTCACAAGCATGAAGCTTAATTTCCAATTCTTTATAGACCCTGAAATGAGTGTAGATATGAGCTTCCAAGGTTTTTTGCTTCATAGATCCAAGTTGGCTCATATTTTCAACCCTCATGGAAGAGACTCGAACCCTAGTCTTCTCACTATTTTCACTCTAATTTTGGCTCCAAATTTGATCTCTTTTCTCACATTTTACCACAGAAATGTAGGGTGCGAGAAAATAAAATGTGAGGATGTTATAATAGTATTAGATATACAAGGTTTGAGCCACACACAAATGCGAGCTACAAAGATCACAACTGAGTCTAAGAAAATTTGGGTCTTAAAGAGCTTTGATGCCCAGCAAAAAACCCTTTAAGAAATAAAAGCCTGAGAATCTTAAGCTAAGGAATTTTCTTTATGTAGAATCTATACTAGAAATTCAGAACTTCTCCAACATCCACCTACAAAACAAATAATCCTAGCGAAACCCTAGTGAAAGTAAAGTAAATCATAGCCCCAAAATAAAATGCCCAAACTACTTGTAGTCACATTTTCAAACTTTCACAAACAACGAAACTCATTTCTAATATGAACCAATAAAAACCATCATTTCAAAATGACTCCACAGAATTTGACTGGCTGTAAATATTTTCTCTGGAGCATCCCCAACATTTCCTTGTCATAAATAACTTTGTGTAAATACTTTCCTTTTATTGGATGAATTTCGAAAGTAATGGGTCTTTCTTCTTACATTAAAACAACACCAATTCCATTTCCTGAGGCATAAAATTCCACAATAAAGGTTTTTGTGAAGTCTGGCTTAGCTAAGACCGCTGCTTGGCACATTGCCTCTCTAAGACGTTCAAAGGATTTTGTTGCTTTTGGAGTCCAAGAAAATGCATTTTTCTTCAGTAATGTTGTCAGAGGTGTTGTTATTCTCCCATAATTCTTAACAAACTTGCGATAATAACCTGTCAACCCAAGAAATCCTCGCACATGATTTATGGATGTCGGGATTTTCCATTCCTAGGGTTTACCTTAACACCTTCATGAGATACAATATGACCCAAATATTCCACCTCTTATACTCCAAAGAAACATTTGGAGGTTTTTTCATATAATTGTTTCTCCTCCAATAGTTTGAGCACTCTATCAACATGTTGACCATGATCCTTCCAAGACTTGTTGCATATTAGTATATCATCAAAAAATACTAAATTTTCTAAGGAAGGGTTTGAAAATGGAATTCATCAAACCTTGAAATGTAGAAGGTGCATTGGTAAGTCCAAAAGGCATGACCAAAAATTCATAATGACCCTCATGAGTTCTAAATGATGTTTTCAGAATGTCTTCAATCTTCATTTTGATTTGATGATATCCTAAATGAAGGTCCAACTTGGTGAAGTAAATTTCTCCATGCAATTCATCCAATAATTCATCAATGACAGGAATGGGAAATTTATCTTTAATAGTGATCTTGTTGAGCTCCCTATAATCTGGACACATGTGCCATGATCCATCCTTCTTGTGCACCAATACTACTGGAGCAGAGAAAGAACCTTGACTAGGTTGAATTATACCAGCCTCTAGCATTTTTGCAACCATACATTCAATTTCACTCTTTTGGGCATAGGGATATCTGTAAGGCCTGATGTTTGAAGGAACACTTCCTAGACTCAAATGAATAGCATGATCATGATCATGAATAGGTGGGAGTCCTTTGGGAGTCTCAAATACCTTGGAATGATTGTCCAAGACTTTTTGGAGATCTGGTGAAATAGATGATTTGGATGTGGGAACCTCTAATGAACATAAATGTGCAATTATGCCACACTGTTCTTTCCTTAGAAGCTTTGTCATGCCATTAGATTTGATTATCTTTCCCAGTTTCCCTGCAATACCCTTTAAGTCGAACTCCTTTCCTTCTGAAAAAATTCAAGAAAAGTTCTTTAAAATTAAAAGCTATCATACCCAAATATTGTAGCCATTGGACTCCTACTACAACATCAACACCACCCATTGGATAGCTTAATCTTATGGCACTTTCCAGAGAAATTTATGGTTCTTCCATTTTCAACCATCCCTTGACACTCTGGTGCTGGATATTGGAAGCAATTTAATTCCTTCGCTATCTTACAATGAATAAAATTATGGATATTGCCCGAGTCAATCAACACTATTACCTTTTTCTTCTTGATATGTCCTTCTATCTTGATAGTTTGAGGAGTGGTTATTCTGGCCAATGCATTACATGATATGGTCAGATTCATTTCTTCTTTCTCTAGTCTTTGTTCCTCGTGTGTATCCTCTTCTTTTGATGTTTCTTGTTCCTTTTCTTCTTCCTCTTCAAAATCTATGTAAAAAAATTTCTTCTCAGCACACTTATGACCTTTAGTGTATTTTCTATCACAACTGTAACAAAGCCCTTTTGCTATTTTTTATTCCAATTTCCGTGGTGTCAACTTTGTAGGTTGTGGAAGGCTAGGGGAAACAAAACTTCCATTTTTATAGTTGTGGTTTGTAGGATTCCTTGTTGCCATACATTTTCTTTCAATTTTTCTTGCCAACCTCAATCCCTTCTCCAATGAATCAGGTTCCCAAAGGAAAACCTCATGTTGGATGTTTTCCTTTAATGTCCCTATGAACACATCAATCCTATGCTCCTCTGGAATATCTTTTACCCTTATATTCTTATTTTGGAAGTCCTCAATGTGCTCCACCATTGAACCTTTTTGTTTGAGATTTACCAATTGGCTAAAAACGATGTTTCTTTTTGTATCCTCATAATGTGATATCATTTCTTTCCTAAAAATTGCCCAAGTGACAATTTATTTACAAGAGAGAAGCCATCGATGTCATACAAATTGATTGGGTTCCAAATATAAAGTGGAAATGCATACTTTTTGTGTGTTTTGCACATTATGGAGATCAAAATATTGCTCCATCTATAGTATCCATGTTACGGGATCCTTGCCATCAAACTTCCTCATATCGATCTTTTGAACATAGTGGGTATTCAATCCAACGTTAGAGTCTAAGAAATCATGACTAACATTTCTTTTGTTCTCATCATGATTTTTCTCTATTACATGTTTTCCATTAGGAAGAATTTCTTGCAGCAACTTTGCCAAACCTCCTTTGAAACCTTCCATGTCTTTCTTCAAATATTCAATATTTACTTCTAAACCATCAATATTAGCTTCCACGCCATCCATCTTAGTTTCCACGTCATTCATCTTAGCTTCCACGTCATTCTTTAAACCACGCCTTTCTTTAAACCATCCGTCTTAGCTTCTGTTACTTTTTGTGAGAATGAAATTTGTTGCACTTGGTCTCGTAATTTTGATATATCATGTTGTGTTTCTTCCTCTTTTTCATGAGTCATGCTAGAGCTTACAGGTTGCTTTCTGGGTGTTTCCATTTTATTTCTTTGGGGAATCAAAATTATCAATATGCTTTATGTTTTCCTTTGAATTCCTTCAAACTAATTTTTCAAACCAAACTTATGCAAATTTTAAAAAGACCACACATTTTTTGGCCTTGTAGGAGCTCGATATTGAATCTGTTATATCTCTGTAAATTTGGATCTCCAAGATCTGAAATTTTGTCCTATGGTAGCCCTCTAAGTCCTCGTTCAAACCCTGCAAGTATGGTCAAGATTGGATTCACCAAGAAAGATTTATTCCAAATCTCCCATGATGTTCTGATTATATACTAGTTCAATAGAGTGAACTTGTATGAATTTCCATGTGTCACTGTTTTGACCTTTAGACCTGAAACCGATACACAGAAAACTACAGTCCGTCCTCTTTCTATACCTATTCTACGAAATTTCAATCTGATGCTCAGAGAGAGAGAGAGTTATGACGATTTTCCCCAGGTCACTTGTTTGAGATATAATTCGGGAGCCTATAAAAATCCTAACTTCCTTGGATCGTATCTCTGAAAATATAGCGACACAAGATCCTAAATTCATACCAGAGGGTCATCAATATTTTAGATCAAATGGATTTTAGTTTTAGCTTCTGCACCATCGTAGAAAAAAGTTACAGCGAAAATGCCACGATGACATGTTTGAAGCAGTGAAACCCTAGAATCCAAAGCTCTCATACCAATTGTTATGTAACCAGCTTACAAAATAGAAGAAAAGATAGAACAATGACTTCAAAATCAGCCTCTTCGAGAGGAAAATTTCCTTTACATTACACAAATGAACAATTCTTGGATGATACATGATGAGCCCCAAAAATGGGCAACTTATTGGGCTCATTTTGCCTATTTTTCTCCATTTATCCACCATTCTTCATAGTTTATGTATGCTTTTGAAGTATGTTTATGTTAATTGAATGAATCAAAATAGTCATCTGACCATGAAGGCTAATACGTGTTTGCTGCAGATTTTTGGATAACTTTTGGACCAAGGTCAAGCATTTATGGACCATTTGACAGCCAAATACGAGGGGACAAGGATGAGGATTTGTAGGAAGGGTGTCTCCTACACTAAATGACCCCTTCCTTGAGTTCTCCACCATCAACTCGGAGTTCAGCAACCCACTAAAGTCGATTTCGAAAGGAAGCCGAGCAGCTTTTATGGAGTGGTTGAGTACTGCAGTTTTGAGCAGCCAAGTCCCTTGAATTAAGGAGGACTACTGGAGGTCCTCGTAGTGCATAAGTAGGAAGGCTTCCAGCCTTCGTAGGTTACTTTTTGAACATTTGTATTTTGCACTATAGTGCTGCTTTATTTCTGAGCCCATTTTGGAGCTTCTGCTGTAACACATTTTGGACATGGTTGTTTTTTGAGTAATGGAAACCAGTTTTATGTTGCATCAGTTCTGAGATTCTTTTAGGAACCTGTAGCTCTTGGGGTTGGGCCCAACCCAAGTGCCAGGACCTCCTCCATGTACTGTTATATGTTTTTCTTTATTGTCTTCATAAAATAGTTTCTGTTAGTAGATTAAAATCTTGCTTGGTTATCTAGGTCAGTTTTGATGATTGAAAAAGCTTTCATGTTTCAGAGTGATGTGATAGGTTGATAGCAGAAAAGATCTTCGAAAAAGGCCATCAAGCAACCTTGGATCTCACCTCTCCCTCCTCGGGACCATGAGCTGAGACCACAGTGTCCTTGCTGCCACAAAAACATTGTTCTTGCTTCTTCATGCAATTGCTAGTGTTAGTTTCTCATTTGTAAAAGTTGATACCAGATGTGATTACATGCTTAAATTCATTCTTGCTTGGTTTTCATAAGTTATTTCACATGATTTTCTACCAAGGGATTTCTGTTCATCATGGTTGCTAGTTCCTAGGTCAAATTAGGTTAGAATAGCTAGATACTTGGTTTGCATGATCTTTGTTTGGTCAGTTTCAAGAAGTAGTGTGCAGAACACCTAAGAAAACTCCCTGCTTACCCTTCCTCCATCAGCGCAACCTGTTCCACCCTCTAACTCAGATTCTTGCTGTTTGTTGCCACACTTTCTCACTTTGACCTAATTTCCATATTTTTGTGCAACATTTCTCTACCCCTCCTTGAACAAATCCAACCATCCTTATCACTTCTCAGCTTCACCTGCCTGGTTCTAAACCTCTTCACACCCTCATCCAACCTCCATTTCCACTTCTCCACCTTTCTTCCACCATCAACTCTCCAAAATCTCCTTTCGGAACATCCTGTAGAACCCCTGCAGACTTCCTGTAGAAGATCACGAGAGCAATTTTTCGAGATCCAATCATTGTGAAACTCTCTGTAAGGGTGTTAAGGACCCCTTAGGCCCTCTTCTCACCTTCCCAACCTCCTGCAAGTGCCCTCACCATTTCCTTCCATCAATCAACCTCTGCACAGCCAAAACAGTTAAGCACATGCATAATAATTCTACAAGATTACTCAAAAATACAAAAAGACATTCCTTTTCAGATTTCACTGCAAGAGTAGCTTAGTCACAAGAATTCTACATTTATAGAAGTCAATGGCATCTAGTTCTGTTGTTTTCATCTTTTTCCATGCACCGGTAGAGTTAGTCTGTAGAACTAGGGTTTGCTAGGGTTTGCATTCCTTTTTCACTTTCAGCTTCTTTCTGCAAGTAGACTAGCTTCCTTTGAGTTAGATTTCATCCATCAGCATTAAAATCTTCTTCTCAGAGCTCATAGAAGTTGGCTTAAGCTCATAGTGGACTTGTGCCAGCTGATCCAGTGATAGCTGCGGCAAGAGCTAGCACTTGTGCATATAGCACCATCGCTTCCAAGTTTGTTACAAACTATCGGGTTGATAAAAGTAAAGAAGGGTGCCCCAGGAGTTGCATCATTATTGCTGCAATACTGGAGCCCACCATCTCTTTGGCACTATTGCTGGGGAAGCATCAGAGTATTTGCGATTGCTGCTTTTCTTCTACTTTCTGCTTCAATCTTCTGCTAAGTAGTTATTTCAGCAAGAGTAGAATAGTTGTTTCATTTCCTTTCTGCAATTTCATTTCCGAAAAAGTAGATTAGACATTTCTTGCTTTCATTTCATTTCAGCAAGCATAGATTAGATATTTCCTGCCTTCATAAATTAGCATTTCAATTTTGCAAGCATAGATTAGCATTTCAATTCCGCAATTTCAATTTTGCAAGCGTAGCCTAGCATTTCTTTCCTGCAATTTCATTTCAACAAAATAGATTAGTCCTTTCCTACTTTCATTTCAATTCTGCATTTTCATTTCATCAAGATAGATTTTAGTTAGTTGCAGTTCAACCGCTTTCAGTTTTGCAGGTACAAGCTGAAAAAAACGCCAAAACTCCACCAAAAATATTCCATTTCATGCCTCGTAGGAACAGAGACAATACAGGGAAATTCTTACCCAACACCCCCACCACATCGCTGAGTCACACTTCTCTCTTCTTTGGTGGAAGTGATCCAGAAGAACCTATAGGTGAACCTCCAGAGGTATACGAAGATCCTATAACAGAAGAAGAGCAAGAAAACATTCCTCTTGAGACCATGGCTGAAAACAGAAACAGTAGAGAAGATGAGGAAAGAATAGAAGGTGCCTTTCCCATTCGAAAGACCAACGGGGACATGAAAATGAAAAACATAAGTCCCTTAGCTTTACCTCGTTTCCATGGATTGACCACTGAAGACCTTGATACCTTCTTGTTTGATTTTGTTGTCCTTTGTCAAACTTATGACTATGCAGAAGACGAGCAAAAGTTAACACTCTTTCCCTCTACCCTCAAGGATGTGGCACTACGTTGGTTCATGGGGTTACCTAGAAACAATATCACAACTTGGGCTCAGATGCAGTAAGCCTTTAAGAACAAATACCGAGACTACTGTAGGTCAAAGGAAACGAAGGGAGAGATCTTTCGGATGACCATGGGAAGTGATGAGTCTTTAGAAGACTATGAAGAAAGGTTCCAACTTAGTTATAAAAGGGCCAGGTGCACACTGGACCCCGAATCTTTGAAGTTGGTCCTGCTCCGAGGAGTCCCTGAAGACCTTCTAGATACCCTCCATCTGCTAGCTGGAGGAGACATCTACCAACTACCTTATGAGGACATAAAGACTGTGTTTAGAAACCACTCTAGGGCAACCCGGAAAAGAGGTAGGGGGAATCCACTTTCAGCTAGTGCCACCTTCTCCAAGCATGAGTTTGCAAATCAGATGGAAGACCTCAAAAGTGAGATGAGATAGACCATTTCCATGCAACTGGATACCTTCCGAATCTAACAGAAGAAGGAGGAAGCTGAGAAGGCTTTGGCCATCTTTTGTCCCAAGTGTACAAGGGAGCATCCTAAGAATGAGTGTCCATTGCACTCAGTGGAGGTATGTTTCGTTTGTGAGGAAGACCACCCCACAAGCCAGTGCCCAACCTTACGTGGACTTAAATCCATGTACCAAGGGACTGAAGGGGCCACTGATCCACTCTACTTCCTTAACCAAAGGGGGCTGCATGGATCCAGACATTACCAGTAGGGGATGCAAGGAACATCCCAAACTTATTACCACCCCAACCAATCCGCTCACATGCCTTCTTGGGCCCCCCCCCTGCTCATCCTTCCTGGTCCGCACCTCCTCCTTGGTCTTATCCATCTCAATACCATACTCGACCTACTTCTCATTCGTTTCACTCTCATGTTCAGCCACAACTTCAGTGGAATGCACCTGAATTGGCGTAGAGGCCCTAATACAACTCTCCTCCCGCTATTTTTCCTCCACCTCCTGCTCAACCATAATCATTACCTCCTACTCCTCCAAGACAACTCTAGATGCCTTCTCAACCAAACCTGAACCCCAACAATAGACAGGCCCAACAGGTATACACTGGAGAGACAACATGCCCTACCTATGCTGTGGAGATTTAGGAAATCAACCTACGATCTGGAAAGGTCCTTCTAGATCGCCACCCTCCTCCCCTGGAGGATGAGGAATGGAAACAGGAAAGTGAACCCAAAGCCATTCCACCATTTCCTGAGAGACTAACGGTAGCCACGCAACCAAACCCAGAGGAGACTGAAATTCTGGGAGAACTTAAACAGTTGTGTGTGAAAATTCCACTTCTCCATGCCATAAAAGATGTACCAATCTACAACAAATTGATAAAGGAGAAGTGTTTCAGGCACCCAAGCAGGTGCAAGAGATATGCCTCGACTATCAATGTCATAGGACAACTGTCCGATCTGATGATAGGGCAAATAATCTGTCCAAAATATTTGGATCCTAGGAGTCCAGTAGTAGATGTCCACATCAATGGCACCATAATCCCCCACACCCTGATCGATCTAGGGGCTGCCATCAATGTGATGACCAGGGACACTATGCTCAAACTCAACCTCTGGAGTTCCTTAAGAAAGACCTCGACAGTACTACAATTAGCAGACCGCTCCACCGTGACTCCCGAAGGGATTGTGGAGGATGTCCTAGTCTCTATTGATTCTTGGGAGTACCCTGCAGACTTTTTGGTCCTTCAGCCAAAGGCAAAACTCACTGGATACCCCCTCATTTTGGGAAGGCCTTGGTTAGCTACTACGGATGCTTACATCAGTTGTGGAGCTGGGAGCATGACCACCAAGAATGGGCCTATGTCCAAACAGCTAGTCCTATACCCTCCTGCCCAACCTCTGTTAGAACATGACTTACCTCTCTAGTTGGAGGAGGAAGATGAGGATGAAGTCTACTCTGCACCAGTGTGCACAATGGAAGCCACCCGGGAGGTCCTCAAACCGAGGACGACCTAATTGAGAAGTTGATTCAAAATCCACCTCTCGGTGTGCTACCATTAGAGAAGTTGGTGGAAAGTACCCAATCCTGCACTTTAGTGGACCTCTGTATGGCTGATCCGACCTCTCCCAGAGTTAAGAATGTGGAATTTGGCCCTGAAAGAACCATGAAGACCAGCTCATCCTTATCTCCCTCACAGGAGAAGGAGCTATGTAGCTTATTGAACCACCATTTGGAGGTTTTCACTTGGAGCTATAAGGAAATGAAAGGAGTCCATCCATCAGTCTGTACCCATCACATTTACATTAAAGAGGATTGTAAACCAGTCAGGCAGCCTCAGAGGAGAATGAATCCAGCCCTTAAGGACATCGTTAAAGAAGAATTGCAAAAGTTGTTGGACGCAGGATTCATCTACCCCATCTCGGACAACGAATGGGTTTCTCCTCTGGTGCTTGTGCCCAAGAAAAATGGGAAGTGGAGAATCTGTGTAGATTATCGAGAACTTAACAAAGCCACCAAGAAGGAGCATTTCCCTTTGCCTTTCATAGATCAAGTGCTAGATGGGCTGGCAGGGAATAAGTTCTTTTCTTTCCTATATGGGTTCAACGGGTATAATTAGATCCAAATTAGCCTGGAAGACCAAGATAAGACCACCTTCACTTGTCCATGGGGAACCTTTGCCTACCGTCCTTCCCTTTGGGTTATGCAACGCTCCCGCCACTTTCCAGAGAGCAGTACTGAGCATATATGCTGAGATGGTTCATGATTCGGTAGAAATCTACATGGATGACTTTACTCCTTATGGGTCCAGCTTCCAAGAAGCATTGACTAACCTAGGAAAAGTTTTAACCAAGTGTATTGAGATGAACCTGTCCCTCAGTCCTGAAAAATGTGAATTCCTGATGACTGAAGGGACCATGCTAGGCCATACAATCTCTCAGCAAGGATTACAGGTGGATCCTAACAAAATTGCTATTATCCAAAAGGTTCCACCTCCTCAGAAGGTAAGAGATGTTCGGAGTTTTCTAGGCTTAGCAGGATACTATAGAAGATTCATCAAAGACTTTAGTAAGCTAGCCTCGCCATTGTTTGGTCTTTTGGGGAAAGATGTTGAATTTAAATGGACTGACAACTGCTAAGAGGCTCTAGATGAGTTAAAAGATAAACTGGTAACTGCCCCAATCCTAAGAGGTCCAAACTGGGCCCTACCTTTCCACATCCACGCGGATGCCTCAAACAAAGCCATAGGGGTAGCCTTAGGACAAATTGAAGAGAAGCTACCATATGCCATATACTTTGTTAGCAAAAACCTTTCCAAGGCAGAGTTAAACTATACAGTGACCGAGAAAGAGCTCCTAGCTATAGTCCATTCCCTAAATAAGTTCAGACACTACATCACTGGTTATCAAACATTTTTACACACTGATCATGCTACGATAAGGTACTTGATGAATAAACCTGATGCGAATTGACTTAACCATTGTTGACAAGCCAGGAAAGGAAAATGTCATTGCTGATTTTTTGTCTAGATTAGATTTGCATACAGATGAAGAAGGGACGGTGGATGACCAGATGCCAGATGAAAACCTATTTGTTATTTTAGTACTCTCTCCATGGTTTGCTGATATAGCGAACTACTTGGTCTCATCACAGTTCCCTCCACACCTATCCTCGAAAGAAGAGAGCAGAATTGTGAGGAAAAGCACCCCCTTTACTTAGATTGGGGGCAACTTGTTCAAACTCAGTCTAGATCAGATCCTGAGGCATTGTGTTAGGGAGGAGGAAGTTTTTGACATTCTCCTAACCTGTCACGATGGACCCTGTGGAGGCCACGTCACAGCAAAAAGGACTGCCTTCAAAATTCTACAGGTAGGCTACTATTGGCCTACTCTTCATCAAGATGTCAGAAGATACATCAGCCAATGTGACCGATGTCAAAGGATGGGGAAATCGACTTTGAGGGATGAAATTCCCCTCCAACCTCAAGTGACTTTCGAGCCATTTGAGAAGTGGGGCATAGATTTTGTGGGTCGTCTCAACCCTCCTTCAAAGAAAAAGTCTTACATCATTGTGTGTATAGACTACCTGACAAAGTGGGCAGAAACAAATGCAATCAAGGCAGTGACAGAAGAAAAAGTGGCTTAGTTTTTAAGGGAAAATATCTTCTACAAATTTGGCTACCCAAGAGAATTACTCACAGATCAAGGAAGTCAGTTCACCTCTAACCTGATTGAAGATCTGCTCGCTCATCACAAGATCAAGCACAGAACTTCCACCCCTTATCATCCGCAAGCAAATGGGCAGGTGGAAGTCACTAATAGGGCTCTAGAAGAAATTTTGACTAAGGTGGTAAGCAGCAGCAGAAAGGATTGGGCAGACCGCTTGGTTGAGGCCACCTGGGCCTACAACACCACTTGGAAAACCACAACAGCTTTCACACCTTATGAGCTAGTCTACGGGAAGAAGGCTCTACTATCCATAGAGTTCAAGTACAACACATTAAGGTTGGCAGCTCAACTGGACCTGGATCTCAGCCATGCGCAACAGGAAAGGTTTCTACAACTGAACGGATTAGATGAACAGAGAATGCAGGCCCTCCTCCACTCAGAAGTAGTTCAACTCCAGAGAAAGATATGGAATGACCGACACCTTAACGAAAAGCAATTTCAGCCAGGAGATTGGGCGCTATTATATGACTCAAGATACAAGGATTTCAAGGGGAAGATAAGGAAAAGGTGGTTGGGACCATATGCAGTGGAGAAATGCAACGACAATGGTTCAGCCCTTATTAGGACCATTGATGAAGAAGCCACCCCCATGCTTGTCAACGGGTACCGATTGAAAATGTACAAGAAGCCCCTTTCCAAGCAGGAGTTCATTGAAACTCTGGATAAGTCAGTGCTGGTAGTGGAGCAGGGCCTTGTCTCTACTCCACCCACACCGTGATAAAAAAAAAAGAAGGAAGAGAAAAAAAGAAGAAGAAAAAATAAAAGAATAAAAATATCCTTGGCTGAAAACCTCTTAGAGGCGCCCGGGGTAGACAGTGAGGGTGAAAAACTCCTGGAGGCACCCCAGCTGTCTCACAAAAAAAAAGAAGAAATAGGCCTAATTTTTGTTGAATAATTGCAGGTTGCAGGGAAGACATTTTGGGGGGGGGGGGGGGGGGGGGGCGCCCGCGAAAAAACAAGGACAGAGGTCGACACCAGACTACAAACATCCCTCACACACACCTCCTCCATGATCACTCCCCTTTCTTAGGATTTGATCGCATTAAGGCTAAGATTAACCTTCTACAGGAAGATCCTGTAGAAACTCCAGACAGGAAAAATTGATCATGGGAGGGAATCCGAAGGTTGGAATCTACTTATTAAGCCTGCAACCACCCCTGTTTATGTCCATCACCATACATCACCTTGTTTCATATCTTCACACTTCCATTGCATCCATTCCGTTATTTATCCCTGCACAGTAAAAAACAAAATATAATAAAAAACCCCTGTTTTCCTCATACTGCCAGCAAGAACTCCGAGTGAAAATCCAACAGTGGTGTTTCACTCTCCCTACCTATCAAATCCCCATCTGGACTCCTCATCAGCCGAATCCCTCATCAGCAGTATAGCCCTGCTCATTTAGCTTGCATCCCAGGAGGAGAAGCAGCTACAGGAATCCTGTAGCGGCTGATCCCTCTGAAAGATACACTCTGGAGATGAGGACAGCCGAAAAACAACAAAGGAGACATGTAAAGAGCTCGTCTTGAATGCAGAAACATCATCAGCAGCTGAAACCAAGAAACACCTGAGCATGCAACGACAACAACCAATGGAATGAATTTCGAAACACGCGCATGCAGCGTCAACGACTGAAGGATTGGGTTCCAAAACCAATGTAGGAAGCAGCAACAAACGAAGATATGGTTCAAAGACCCGAAATCTGTATAACACGGCCGTGACCACGCAGGTAAACTTGTGTCTAAACGCATTCGTCAATTACATATACTATATTTTAAAAAGATGCATGCCTATGGAAGTGGTTGGATAGAATGGGATCGGTGGCCAGTCAACTGGCCACCCTCGGCCAGTTAACATAGCCTCGTGGGATCCAAACAAGCTCAGTTACATTCAAATTTCCAACGAGACGTGCAACCAACATGTGTGGAGTGTCCACTCAGGGAGAAATCATCGGGATTAGCAGTGGTGGCGGCGGTTAATGGCAGAGGGGAGGTGATGGCGGCCAGAGACACGCAGAGAAATTATGGTGGTGACGTTGAATCAACGGTTCGGTCTGGCCACCTCACCCCCTCGCCATGAATTACGCCGCAATTAAAATATGCTCAGCTGAAACTCACACCACCCTTTGTTCATTTGCACTTGCAATGTCCTCGACTGAAGTACGTGTCCTCCACTCCAGAAATTGTTAACCAGTCGCCCACCACTGGTTTTTCTACCTGTTTCCGAGAGTCTCCCACGTATCGGGCTCGCGTAGAGACACAGAGATATTCTATAGGAACTGGGGAGTCTTCTACAGGAAGGGTTCTACAGGAAACCTTGCACAGCCTTACGAAGCAAGGAAACCTGAGATTTGTCTTCATCAAATTTAGAGCTCCAAGGGAGGTAGGCTTGAAAACTCTTTATGCATGGTGTGATTTGAAAAGGTGGTGAATTGAATGATATCAGAGTGGGGAACCAGAGAAAAATCTGCCTGGGGATTGGAAGAAAACATTTTCCTGTGTGTTGCACTGGGTTTCTCAGTTGTTTTTGCATCCAAATTCTCCTCCATGTTCCTATTTTTTTTTAAATTCTCCTGTAGAAAGATATGCAACTGTGGAGGTCAGCCTGTGTATGAAATTTTGAATTTGAATATCTATATATGTGCTGGGAAGGAAAAATTGAGCTCTGTACTCTGTCTGTAGAAACGAAACTCTCCCTTTCATAAATAGGCAGGCGTGTTCTAGACAATAGTAGTTTTGAAAACTAGGGAATAGCTATTAATTAATATTGATACCCGAGAAATCCCTTCTTGAGTTAAGAGGGAAAACCATAAGCAGCATTCCTTCTTCTGATCAAAGCAAAAATAAAAACACTCTCACCATGCCAGGGGGATTCATAAGGAAAGAACCCGGACACTAGCAAACTGCACGAGCATCCTGAGGTGGTGGATCTCTTCACCCGGGCCAATTGGATGACATTTTTAGATAGAATTCGGGGTCATGACGAGGAGACAATAGAGGAATTTTTGATGTCCATGAGACCTCAATCAAAGACACAGGCCATAGTAAGTTTTAGGGGTTTGACCCTATAACTTACCCTTGAGCTGATCAGTTGTGTTACTGGTCTGCCATTAGGGCTCCATTGGAGCAAAGAAGAGAGGTCTTTGTGCCAGGTTGCCAAGAAAACATTCTTCCTACTAGAGGAACATCCTGTAGAAGACAAAAATGGGGTTAGAAGAACCAGCGTGCCTCCTCTCTAGAGTGAGGTCAATTTCAAATTATGAATTACATTACATGTGATGGGATGTTTAGCATTGTCTATGGATACCATTTCAGGATGCTGTGTGAACTAAGGCATGTGATTGATTCACCTCCAGCCCAAAAGCTGAGCATTCCCTATTTTCTTCTTCAGTCACTAATTGAATGTGGTACAAAATAGAATGAAGGGACCCCAGATCAGCTGGCCCATCATGGGCTCATTAAGCTATTAGTGGAAGATTCCTTGCATACCTACAATGTCCCCATATCTTAGGAAATCTTCCGAAACATGTCCCGAGATGACGATATTGGAATCTTGGCCGAAGACATCACCTCATCTAGCAGTGAGGAGGGAGAACACGCTGAAGAAGGTAAGAAAACCAATGATGAAGGAACACAAGACATTCAAGCACAACAAGGACATAAAGAAAAAGGGGGAGAGGGCCAAATTGCTGAGCCTAAAACAGAGCAAGGAACAATAGCACAAACCCCAAGGGAAAAGAGACTGCAGAGGAGAGTAGAGAAGGCAGAAACATCCCAAGTGAAGGTTGTCACAGCCAAAGCAGTCACACCAAAACAAAAGGGAAAGACAGATCCTGAAATGGCCGCAATACAGGCAGAAACAGTTGACACAGGGACTTCTACAGGAAGCATGGAAAAAGAACAACAAAGGGGGAAATCACCTAAAATATTGGCAAGAGAGGCAGCAGCTATGCTTGCCGCCTTAAAAACACCTCCAAAACAGAAAGGGAAGCGAAAGAGGCAAACCTCCATGTACTTTAAAGCAAGAAGGAGCACACGGATCAAAGTAGGCAAACCCCAGCCGCAGTCAAAGGAGCCAATTATCATTGAGGACACAACACCTAAACCAAAAGAAGGGTCTCCTTCAAAGATATCTGTCACCTATGAACGAGGAAGCCCAAAAACTTCCACCTAGAGAGAGAGAATGAAGACAATGGACTCAAAGACGGTTCTACAAGGAAGCTAGGAAATATCTATAGGAAACTCGGGCTAAAAGTGACCAAGAAATTGGAGGAAAAGGCGGCCAAACAATCACAGGAGGAAGAAAATACAGAGGAAATATTGGAACCAAGCCCTCAACCCAGCTTGGACTCATACTATAACCTGTTAGAAGTCACGAAAATAATTCCCCAGAAATTTACGGTGCCACTCTTCTTTGCACTGGAAGAAGAAAGAATTAGGACTCACACTTGGATGAGGATTACCAAGTCCAAGGGTGTGGCAGACATAGGCCCCCTAGAAGAACAACTTAGGGAGTCAAGGAGAGAATTGGCCATGGTGAAGCATGTGGAAAGTAGTCAGAGGGCCAAACTACAGGAAGAGAATGAGCTACTGAAACAGCAGCTACGGCTACAGGGAATTCATAAGGATGACAGGCCCTCCATTCTAGGAGAACAACAGCAACAGGAAAAGCCTTCAGTAGACAAAGAAACCTCTGATGAACAACAAAAAGTGGACGGGCTGCAGGCCGAGGTTGAGGCACTAACAAAATAGCTACAGGAGAAGGAGTCACAGACAGCTGAGGAAATACAGTCTCTAAAGCAACAGGTACAAGAAAAGGAAGCCCAACTGGCCTGCATGGCCAGCTGGGTAGTAGAGGCCTTGCAGTGTAGGCAACCTGCCAAGTCATATGCCCTATATCTTAAATATCAATGGTTGTAGGTTCAGATTAACACCTTGGCCCAAGGGGGCACCATTCCATTTTAAAGCTACCATCAATTCATGACCTTGTGTGACAGCAGCTTAGCAAAGGATAAGGCTAAGTTATCCAAATTCTATTTACACAACTTGGCCCTGCCAAACATGACTCTTTGGGACCCCAATGCTACATTGGAAGATGTGCAACTTATGGCCATGGCCTCCTGGTTAAATCATGAGGAAAAGAGGGCAGCAGAGATTCGGGATATTATGAACAGGGAGCTGAGTGAACCCCTCATGATCAGGGCAGAACCAAAGGATACATAACCTTTAATACATGCCCATCAGCACTTGGCCAATAACCCTCAGGTTTTACCAGATTACATTGAACGACAAGCTCAAGCTATTGCCCACTTTGAGGACATGGAAAGATTGTTGGGGATAACTGCATTCATGCTTGCACAAGGAGGTGGAACACATTGCCCCACAGTTTGAAAATAAGAGAATACCACTCCTCAACTAGGATGAGGGAAGCCTTGGCAAGGGTACCCCTCTATAAATAGTCAATGCGAAATCTACAGGCCAATTGGATTGGCCTAAAGTTCAGTCCTCCCTTGCTTTTAGGATTGCTGGAAGGAGTCAGGGAAGAAGAGGAAAACAGGCAGTGGGAGGAAGTAGAAAGAAAAGCAGGATTTCATGACCAGGAAGAAGACATCACCTCGGAGGCCTGGGACATGAGGGAGGCAGTCAAAGCTATCAAGGATGATGAGCTAGATTAGTTTCTTAGAGGATAAGCAACCCATTTAGCAGGGGGTGATGATGAGCCCCAAAAATGGGTAAATTATTGGGCTCATTTTGCCTATTGTTCTCCATTTATCCACCATTCTTCATAGTTTATGTATGCTTTTGAAGTATGTTTATGTTAATTGAATGAATGAGAATAGTCACCTGACCATGAAGGCTAATACTTGTTTGCGGCAGATATTTGGACAAATTTTGGACCAAGGTCAAGCATTTATGGACCATATGACAGCCAAATACGAGGGGACAAGGATGAGGATTCGTAGGAAGGGTGTCTCCTACACTAAATGACCCCTTCCTCGAGTTCTCCACCATCATCTCGGAGTTCAGCAACCCACCAAAGTCAATTTCCAAAGGTAGCCGAGCAGCTTTTATGGAGTGGTTGAGTATTGCAGTTTTGTGCAGCCAAGTCCCTTGAATTAAGGAGGACTACTGGAGGTCCTCGTAGTGAATAAGTAGGAAGGCTTCTAGCCTTCATAGGTTACTTGTTGAACATTTGTATTTTGCACTATAGTGCTGCTTTATTTCTGAGCCCATTTTGGAGCTTCTGCTGTAACACATTTTGGAC
Organism: Pinus tabuliformis; assembly: GCA_031772625.1. NCBI lineage: Eukaryota > Viridiplantae > Streptophyta > Pinopsida > Pinales > Pinaceae > Pinus > Pinus tabuliformis. Next base: position 1,488,665,493 of record CM062816.1, on the reverse strand, counting down.
ATGGTTGTTTTTTTAGTAATGGAAACCAGTTTTATGTTGCATCAGTTCTGAGCTTCTTTTAGGAGCCTGTAGCTCTTGGGGTTGGGCCCAACCCAAGTGCCAGGACCTCCTCCATGTATTTTTATATCTTTTTCTTTATTGTCTTCATAAAATCGTTTCTGTTAGTAGATTAAAATCTTGCTTGGTTATCTAGGTTAGTTTTGATGATTGAAAAAGCTTTCATATTTCAGAGTGATGCGATAGGTTGATAGCAGAAAAGATCTTTGAAAAATTCCATCAAGCAAACTTGGATCTCACCTCTCCCTCCTCGGGACCGTGCGCTGAGACCACGGTGTCCTTGCTGCCACAAAAACACTGTTCTTGCTTCTTCATGCAATTGCTAGTGTTAGTTTGTCATTTGTAAAAGTTGATACCAGATGTGATTACATGCTTAAATTCATTCTTGCTTGGTTTTCATAAGTTGTTTCACATGATTTTCTACCAAGGGATTTCTGTTCATCATGGTTGCTAGTTCCTAGGTCAAATTAGGTTAGAATAGCTAGCTAGATACATGGTTTGCATGATCTTTGTTTCGTCAATTTCAAGAAGTAGTGTGCAGAACACCTGAGAAACCTCCCTGCTTACCCTTCCTCCATCAACGCAACCTATTCCATCCTCTAACTCAGATTCTTGCTGTTTGTTTGCCACACTTTCTCACTTTGACCTAATTTCCATATTTTTGTGCAACATTTCTCTACCCCTCCTTGAACAAATCCAACCATCCTCATCACTTCTCAGCTTCACCTGCCAGGTTCTAAACCTCTTCACACCCTCATCCAACCTCCATTTCCACTTCTCCACCTTTCTTCCACCATCAACCCTCCAAAATATCCTTTCAGAACATCCTGTAGAACCCCTGCAGACTTCTTGTAGAAGATCACGAGAACGGTTTTTCGAGATCCAATCACTGTGAAACTCTCTGGAAGGGTGTTAGGGACCCCTTAGGCCCTATTCTTACCTTCCCAACCTCCTGCAAGCACCCTCACCATTTCCTTCCATCAATCAACCTCTGCACAGTCAAAACAGTTAAGCACATGCATAATAATTCTACAAGATTACTCAAAAATACAAAAGACATTCTCTTTTAGATTTCACTAAAAGAGTAGCTTAGTCGCAGGCATTCCACATTTTTAGAAGTCAATGGCATCCATTTCCGCTGCTTTCATCTTTTTCCTTTCACCGGTAGGGTTAGTCTGTAGAACTAGGGTTTGCATTCATTTTTCACTTTCAGCTTCTTTCTGCAAGTAGACTAGCTTCCTTTGAGTTAGCTTTCATCCATCACCATTAAAAGCTTCTTCTCAAAGTTCATAGAAATTGGCTTAAGCTCCTAGCGAACTTGTGCCAGCTGATCTAGTGATAGCTGCGAAAAGAGCTAGTACTTGTGCATATAGCACCATTGCTTCTAAGTTTGTTATGAACTACCGGGTTGATAAAAGTAAAGAAGGGAGCCCTAGGAGTTGTAGCATTATTGCTGCAATACTGGAGCCCACCAATACAATTGAAAATACATTCTTTCTATATATAGGACTCTAAAGGGTCACAATATAGTCAAAGCCGACATAACAATAATAATGTAAGGGTACAACAAAAACAATGGTGGGATTTTATGGGGCACAATAATAACAATATGGGGACAACATGGGCATAACAATAACAATAAGGGGCTATAATGAAAATAATAATAAGGGAATACACTAGTATTATAGGGACCTAACAGACAATAATATTAAACCCTAGGAATATGAACCCTTAGATTAATAAACTCAAGGGATTGAAATTATAAAACCAAAGGAATAATAAACCCAAGTGATAAAAATTATAAAACCAAGGTATATAAACCCTAAGGTAAATATTATAAACCCTAAAATGAACATGGTTGACCATGGTTGATTTTCATATTGGGACAATATTTGTCACAATGCGACATTGGACCAGTGTTGAAGAAGGGCGAGTTGTCTCGAGCACCTAGACGTAGACTGTAGAGGATTGTACTGGACGTAGTCTCTGTACAATACAGAAGGGCGCTATTACACTCGACGAAGTACACATGGCTTCCCAAGACTACAACGTTATCTCCCACTGCATATTCACCGAGTTGATGCAACACCACCATATGCATTGTTGTATTAAGCCTAGTGTTATACTTTGAAATCCATGGTGTCATTGACTCTTGAATGTAAATAAGTCATTGGTCAACTATTATAATATTTGGGCCAAACGCTTCATAAAAATTATAGCTAGTGGATTCTATATGGGTTTGTTTGATATTAATACTAGCATTTAATTATTTGCAATGGATTTGAGGGATATGTCATATGTGAATATTCTGCTAGGAAGGTTTTAATATTAGGTTTGTTATAGTGGTAGCATTATTTCTTATTAAGCATATTACAACAGTGGTGTTGTTTCTTTATTAAGCCTATTACAACTATTGACCATGCTTGATCATGGTAGAACATGGTTTGTTTTCATATCAAGGCAAGCTCTGTCACAATGCGGTGTTCGATCATGGTTAACCATGGTTGAGCATGATTGACCATGATTGTCCATGCTTCACCATCATAGCTCCATGGTTGATCATCATAGTTGATCATGATGAACGAGATTTTAATAAGGTTGATTATGTTTCATGAAATTCAACCATGGTAAATCATGGTTGACCATGGTAGACTTTTGTTGACCAAAATGACATTGACCATGGTTAACCATAATCAAGTATGATTAACCATCGTTGATCATGGTTCATCATAGAGACATTGATTAACCATTATGACCATGGTTGATGATGGTGGAGCATGCTTGACCATGGAAAATCATCATTGAACATGGTTGATCACGGTAAATGATGGTTGACATTGATTGACCATATTCAATTTTATTAAATTATTAATAAATTTATTAATTTATTAATTAGTATTAATTAATTAAATAATAATTGATGTAAGGTTATTTATTTATAATAATTAATATTAATACTAATAACAATGTTAATCTATCAATTAATATTAATATAGTAATCTAAACATTGTTAAATTAATTTTCAATGTTATTAAAAATTATTGTTATTAATATTCTTTAAAATTATTAATATTATAATCAATAAAATATTGTTATTTATTTATAATATTATTAATCATTATTATTATTTTTAATAATATTAATACTTAATAATATTATTGTTTATTAATATTTAATAATGTTATTGTTTGATAATATTTATTAATTTAAAGTGAGGGATTTTTTTATTATTATTATTATTAAATACTAGTTTTTTTTTTATGAAATTTTTTAATAGTATTTTCATTAAGGAATTTTAAGGTTTTATTGAACATACATTTTTTTGATGTAATTTCTTCTTAAGATAAAAAACACATATATTTGTTAATAATTTTGACATATTTTATCACTGATATTTTATAATTTTGACATATTTTATCACTGATATTTTATTGTTATATTTTGTTATATCAGGGATTGATTTTAAATAAAAATATCTTTGTTGTTTTATGAATTTTTGTAATTTCAATTATCGAATTTTTTTAATTTCAATCATCTATAATAATTATTTTCAAAATATTTATTAGATACACTTCTTATTAATATATGAGTCATCGTAATTATAACACAAAATTATTATATTTAAAAATAATCCTTTAAATTTAATCCAAATTAACGTTAATACCCATCATGTGAGGATCATTGGGTCGAGTGAAAAACTTCAACTCCACGAAGTGTGATTGTCCACCATTTTCATTTAATATAATATGGATAATTTTTCCTTGAATCTATTCATCCACTGGGGCAACGAGGCTGCGGCCTAATTGAACGAAAAATCAACATATGCATTGAATGACTTGACTTTGACGAGGAAGCTTTCACTACAAGTACCAAACTAGCAACTGCATTTGACCATTTCCCAAAACTGTTTAAACCAGCAACTGCATTTGACCATTTCCCAAAACTGTTTCCAAGCAGATCCTATAAATCGCTTCCACTAAACCACATTGAACAGTATAAGCCCAAAAGTCGAGTACACAGAAGTGAGTGTTTTGGATTTACCTGACAATCTCGAACCCTCATTCTTCTTGTCATGGAATCAGTGGCCTGATCCGACAAGGAATTTTTAGTCCCGAAGAAGAGAACTTCATTGAGACCACACTCATGCCTGAATTAGTCGATGTTTGCAGACGGGAAATGGAGAGGAAAACACCGATACTGGGCGTTAAGTCTTGTCATCCCTCGCTCTCTGTCTCTATTACTTGACATGGATTGGATCATTCGAGTGTGAGTGTGAGAAAATTCCAGTTGATTGGGGACTCGATAATTCTGTGATTGGTGTATAGATGTCGCAATCGCCCACATGTGGAAAACGCAGAGATATAGAAACGAAGGGACAAAATACGCATTGTCTTTTTCCTAGCCGTAGATAACACTTCAAAAGAAGCATATTTGTTGAAGAATCCATCCTCGCCGTTGGTTTAAAAATCAACGTGGCCTCATCCACTTGAGGTCGAAATAGGACGCCTTTGGATATGATCAGTGAATAATAAATTTATGTACGTAGTAGACATTGATACTAAATTAATTAGAATTAATATTATTAAGTATTTTCTTTTTCACATTAAGCATTAATGGAGTATTACATAATAATAACTAGTATTTGCTGTTTAATTCAAATATAATTAACTTAAATTAAAAATAATAAAAAATTAAAATTGCACATATCTCATTTTTCAAGCATCTTATAATTTCAAGTATATTACTATTAAATATATTCAACACTCCTTACCAATCATATCTTCAAGGCTCAATCGTTTGCAACTTAACTCACTATTTTCTATAACCATAATCAGTTGATATCTCTATTTCTATATGACAGGCATTCAGTTTTCAACGGCTAGCTTGCAGACGGGAAATGGAGAGGAAAACACTGATATTGGGCATTAAGTCTTGTCATCCCTTGCTCCCTGTCTCTATTACTTGACATTGATTGGATCATTTAAGTGTGAGAGTGAGAAAATTACTTTACATTAATAATAATGAGAAGAATAATAGTGTGAGTGTGAGAAAATTACTTGACGTCAATCATCACTTCCGGGGCTTGCACCTAGACTTCCTAGGAGGTCACCTGTCACGCTCCTATATTTGCGGTAGTCTTTCAACCGCTTGTAGCAAGGTGCGGCACCACCGAACGCTTTCTTTTCACCAATACTAACATTCGTGGACTACGCCTACTTTCATATTAACATACTTAGCTTGTGTTTCACAACTAAGTAAAATGCAATTATCCTTTATACTTAATGAAGCCCATACTCATTCATTATCATCATGCAATTATACCAAGAGCAACAACAATTGCAACAAGTATAAAGGGGAGGGGCAACTCCCCGTAATGTGAGTCTGCCCGACAATTTTATTAAGAATATCAGATTTACAACACAAGTGTGTCTTGGCTGAACCAAGTCTCACACTTAACCGAATAATACAAAGAGAGGAAAACCTGCCTTTACAACATCTTGTGCATCTCTTGCACAAAGGACGGTGCTCACCCGAGCCACCAAGAATCCTTGCCAAGTCTTACACCAAGAACCCAACCATAGAATCCACCCCGGACACCTCTGTCCAACCTTCGACCTGATACAAGACTTCTCCAAGCGTACAGCCCTCCTTAAGGAAATGTGCATGAGATATGCGCAAGTCATCATCTTTAACTGCGCACTTCTTGTCTTATGCGAAGAGATCAAGAGTGAATGCGATGTTTCAAATGAGCTCTCATGCTCTTTACTTGTATGCTTCTTAACTTAGTTTTAGGTGTGGGTTTACAAGGGGTGTGCAGCCCCTTGGCTGACCCCCAAAACCACCATACATGCGCCCATAAGCCTATGTACAAGTCCGCTTGCACATTTCTCTCCATCGCATATATATGGACGCGCTCCAACACTTAGTCGCATAAGTGTTTTGCGTATCATCACATCTTTTGTCAAATTTCTTCCGCACGTTTTGTCACATTTCTTCCGCAGCTCGTCGCACGCCCGTGTCGCCGCGCCCGCCCGTCGTGCAGCCCTCGCCCGCCCGTCGTGCAGGCCCCCGTGTGCCCGCGCGCCCGCCCGCGCACCCGTCGACCGCCCGTGCACCCGTGTGCCCATCGACTCGCCCGGCGCCCAACCGCGCCCACGCTCAGGTAGAACTCGAGGACCTTACATCCTCCTCCACCTGAAATCGTTGTCGTCCTTGACAACATACCATCCCGGTAGCCATCCACCAAGATCATCATCGTCCATGATGTTGACTCCTCCACATAAAGCAAACATCCTTGCAACATATGTAGAGCCTCATCTCCATCATGCCTCGACTTAGTGACCAACTGCCACCAAGCTCACCATACCAAGGTATGCACCTCAACAGTATGCTCTCCATCAGATGTCATCTCGATCCATGATTACTGACCTCCTGTCTTCATCATGTGTCCTCATGTGAACTGCTGCCATGATACTCCAACACGATGCCAACACATCTCTGTACACTTCGCGACCCCATGTTTGAACTAGTCGGATGGCCAGTCCAACTGCCACGCTCAAACCATGAGAGTGAACATCCTCATGCCACCATCAGTCGTTTCTCAAAACATCCTGCCACATCCTTGACTCATCAAGAATCTATCTCCATAATCCATGCTCAGGTCCATGGAAACTCCATCCATCTCATCTGCAACATGCTGTCCATGATGTTTGGTGTCAATGTTTACATGAAATCAGCCACATCTATCCCAACATCGTCATGTGTGTGTGTATCTCCTCCATATGAAGAGATCATCTCATCAAACCGACTCTCGATGTGCCAAATCTAGATCCATGAAGCACCCCTTCACCATATCTACAATGTGCCATCCCTCAAATCTGTCATAGAAACAAGTATGCACTTGTCTCATCTATCCATGTGTCAAAGTAGTTGAGTCTCGGCTCAACCCATGCCCAAGTCAAGGCATCATCATCATCGTAACTCCATCACTCCAAAGTGTCTCATATCGATCCTCTACATCAAGTCACTCTTCCAAGCCATGCCCATACATGTACTTTGAAAGTATGCATCCCATACTGCATCAAAGTCTCCTGACCTCAGCTCCTCAATGCATCAAATCCTCTAAGTCCACCATGTATGAAGTCCCTAAAAGTCACAACAATCTCATGTCATCATGAGCTCCATGAGTCATCTCCAACCAACATCTCCATGTAGTAGGAATGCTCCATAATCTGCTCACAACTCCATCCAAGTCCATGGTCTTGTTGTACAAGAGTGTACAACCTCTCCATCGACTCATAAGTAATAAGTCTCCATGTCACATTAGCAAATCCATCTGCACAACATCCCTGCCTTGGCACTCTTCCTTGGATGTCCATGACACCTCTACAAGTGCTCCCACACAATGTCCCTGCATAAGACTACCATGCTCCATGCCTCCAACCTGATGTCCATGACTATGTTGCCCATGTAGTCCAACCAAGTAGACCTATCACAACAATTGGTCATCCTCATCCAAGCTGCAATCTTCGGTCTAGTGAACTTGGTCACCCAACCATATCATCATGTCATGAGTCCCTTCCATCACAGCTCCTCCACCAAAGTGTCCACCAAGACTATCTCTTGGTCTCGGCCATGAGAAGTCCACCCAAGAGTGTGCCCTCCAATCTGTCCATGAGTCATGCCGGGCACTTAGCCAAATCTCCATGTGGCTAAAGCATGACCCAATCCTCCACAACGATCATCAAGTTCCTCCCTTGTCAAGGGCCTTTGTACCTTCTACCATAAGGTCACAAACAACCCCAACAAGTCCTGCAACAATCGACAATCCTTGCTCCTCCATACAAGGTCCCATCGTAGACATCCATGGTAAGATCCTCCCTAGCATAGGCAAACTGGCTTTGCCCTTCCCTGCATATGGTCCATCTACCAAATGCCCAAATGAAACACAAGTATCAATAATACTTACATCATCATCATGAGGCTCTTCCTCATTCATCCATGTCCACAAACTGCACGATCCTGGTCCAACTTGATCATCCTCAAGTTCGTCCTCCATCATGGTTATGTCTGCAACATCTTCAACTGTCACGACTTCCTTCTCCTTGTTAGCACAATCTGCAACTTCATCTTGCTCCATTGTCCAACCAAGTTGAAGAAGCTCTTCCTCAATATTCCTTTCCAAGACTGCAAGCTTCTCTCAAATCCGGGGATTCTCTTCTTTCAACCTCTTCAACCTGTATAAGGTAAGCAAGAGCTTCCCTTCACCTTCTCCCAAACTTTCCATGCCTTGTCACTCAGCTTGGCCCAAGCAGTAAGCTTCACCTCTGCTAAACCTGCTTCCACTGTCACAAGCAACCCTGCTCAAAATCAAGTCTTGAAACTACCTTCAAATGCTTCAACACCTGAACCTTGTTCAAGCCTCAATATCACCTGTCATCAACTTCAAACCTTAACCAGCAAATCTTGCTCTGATACCACCTGTCACGAAGTGCAGGTGTGTATCTGCTTCAACACCAACTTCCTGCAAGACTTCTCCAAGTCTTCAGACTTGATTTGATACCAACTGTCACGCCCCTACACTTGCAATAGTCTTCCAACCGCTTGTGGCAAGGTGCGGCACCACCGAACGCTTTCTTTTCACCAATACTAACATTCGTGGGCTACGCCTACTTTCATATTAACATACTTAGCTTGTGTTTCGAAACTAAGTAAAATGCAATTGTCTTTTATAATTAATGAAGCCCATACTCATTCATTATCATCATGCAATTATACCAAGAACAACAACAATTGCAACAAGTATAAAGGGGAGGGGAAACTCCCCGTAATGTGAGTCCGCCCGACAATTTTATTAAGAATATCAGATTTACAACACAAGTGTGTCTTGGCTGAACCAAGTCTCACACTTAACCGAATAATACAAAGAGAGGCAAACCTGCCTTTACAACATCTTGTGCATCTCTTGCACGAAGGACGGTGCTCACCCGAGCCACCAAGAATCCTTGCCAAGTCTTACACCAAGAACCTAACCATAAAATCCATCCCAGACACCTCTGTCCAACCTTCGACCTGATACAAGACTTCTCCAAGTGTACAGCCCTCCTTAAGGAAATGCGCATGATATATGCGCAAGTCCTCCTCTTTAACTGCGCACTTCTTGTCTTATGCGAAGAGATCAAGAGTGAATGCGATGTTTCAAATGAGCTCTCATGCTCTTTACTTATATGCTTCTTAACTTAGTTTTAGGTGTGGGTTTACAAGGGGTGTGCAGCCCCTTGGCCGACCCCCAAAACCACCATACATGCGCCCATAAGCCTATGTACAAGTCGGCTTGCACATTTCTCTCCATCGCATATATATGTATACGCTCCAACACTTAGTCGCATAAGTGTTTTGCATATCGTCGCATCTTTTGTCACATTTCTTCCGCACGTTTTGTCACATTTCTTCCGCAGCTCGTCGCACGCCCGTGTCGCCACGCCCGCCCGTCATGCAGCCCTCGCCCGCCCGTCATGTAGCCGGCGCCCACTTTGTGCGCCCGCGCCCACCCGCGCGCCCGTCGACCGCCTGTGCACCAGTGCGCCCGTCGACTCGCCCGGCGCCCAACCGCGCCCGCGCTCGGGTAGAACTCGAGGACCTTACATCACCCATCCCAGATTGCCTCTTGCTCAAGTGCGCTTAATACTTAAATTCAAAAGAGTGAAGGGAACTCTACTTGAATGGTTCATGAAGCACAATACTTGCTAAGGTTTTGCAAATGGGGCAGCAAGCTAAGTAGGCTTGATTATGGGGAAAACTCCATAGTTAAGTGCATTTGAGCCGGAGGCGATCTGGGATGGGTGACCTCTTAGGAAGTCGTGGTTATCGGGTGCAATCCCCCGAAGTGATGATAGATGCTATGTGATTAATTTCACTAGTTTCAATCCCACTTCTTCATCCTTGTAACGCCCTGCGGTTGCATGCACAGGTGCGCGCCCTTCCCATCGCGAAAAATGACTAAGTCATTGAGTGCGAGCGCTCAAACAGCAAAGGCGCAGTCATAATGTGCGTGCGGATATGGGAGAGCGTTCACATGGTTATAGGGCAAGTTGGTAGCTCGCCCCACACATGAAGCCGACCAAAGGGTGGATTAAGCGATGGGCGAGCCGACGGTGAGAAACGCTTAAAGACACAACGGTTAGGCGTTAGTGTTGCGCGTTGGTGAGTCGGCCAAGCAGTAAGTCGACACCACGATGGAGCATATAAACACAAGGATGGAGCGTTCATTTGCAACATCAACTTCGCATAGCTCTTCGCACAAGAAGTGAGTGCGCACAAGAGGTGCGAAGATCGCACTACTGCAGGTCACATGTTGGATGTGCCCGCCGAGTCGGGTGACATAGTATCGTGCAGTGCGGGTTGTAGTGTGGGCGGTGGAGCGCAAGGGCGCCCGCCTGCCGAAGTGTATATACGAGTTGGGTTTGTGTTGGGCGTAGGTTGTGCACGGGCGTGCCCACCCGTTCGACAAAGAACTCGGTTGTATGTTGTATTGTGTATTCGGTTAAGGTTGAGGCAAGACCGTCGTGCGCTCTTGCACGAGCGGGCGCCCGCCTTGTTTATAAATGTCGGTGGAGCGTTCGCTCCCAATCATTGTAATCTTTCTCTTATATAATAAAAAGATTACTTTTCTTATATATTATTGGGTTATTATTGTTCTTATATTATTGATGGATTCCTTACATTAATAATGTTAATTCATGATTATTATGAATTGTTGAAACCGTAGTTCGTAATGTTAATTAACGATGGATAAAGTTATTAACTTAGGCGGTGCTGCACCCGACCAATTTAAGGAAAAAAGAATTGGGGGCGTGACAGGTGGTATCAGAGCAGGTTCACAAGTGGTGAAGCCGTTGCTTATGACAGGTGAAGCTGATTCAAGGTTGAAGAAGCTTGATGAACAAGGAAGAGTTATGGAGAAATCGTGGATGAACAGTTTGGGTTTCATGGACTTGATGGTTCATGGCAAGACCATTCAAGCTCTGGTGGACACGGGGGCCACTCATAACTTCATGACGACATGGTTGGAAAAAGAGGTTGGACTGATGATCTTCCCATTGAATGTGGAAGTCAAGGTAGTGAACTCTAGAGCTAAAGTGGCAGGTTTGGTACACGAAGTACCTGTGCAGATAAAAGACTAGAAGGGTCAGTTGGACTTCACAGTGATGGAGATGAACGACTTCGATATGATACTCGGACAGGATTTCTTGAAAGGCAACAAGGCTATTGTTGTCCCCTTCTGTGCTGAGGTGGTGCTGGTTGGACAGACACAAACTTGGACTTTTCCCACTTATAGGCAAAGGAGGGAAGTCAAGGTGCAACATGTTTCAGCACTAAGTTTGGAGAAGGCTATGAAGGAATCAGATATGGAGACATATGCGGTGATGTTCAAGGATGTCGAAGGTGATGGAGTGGGGACGCCTGTTCCAGCTGAGATATCTGATGTGCTAACCAAATATGCAGATTTGATGCCTGATGAGCTACCAAAGAAGCTTCCACCAAGGCGTGCAGTGGACCATAGCATTGAGCTTGAGCCAGGAAAGCAACCCCCAGCTAAAGCACCTTATCACTTGTCAGGGCCTGAGTTGGAGGAGTTGAAACGATAGTTAAAGGAGTTAACTGATGCAGGTTTCATCAGACCTTCAAGGTCCCCTTATGGAGCTTCGGTATTGTTCCAGCGGAAGAAGGATTCAAATGAGCTATGGATGTTCTGTGATTACCGTGCATTGAATAAGCAGACGGTAAGGAACAGGTATCCTTTGCCATTGGCTGCTGATTTATTTGACAAGCTTGCGAAAGCTCGAGTGTTTTCCAAGCTGGACTTGAGGCATGGGTATTATCAGGTGCGGAGAGGTGAAGGAGATGAGAAGAAGACCGCGATAGTAAGGAGGTATGGTAGCTTTGAGTTCCTTGTTATGCCATTCGGGTTGTGTAACGCTCCTACTACATTTTGCACTTTGATGAATGATTTCCTATGACCATACTTGGATTTGTTCGTAGTAGTGTACTTGGACGATATAGTGGTGTTCAGTGACAACATGGAGGATCATAAGAAGCACTTGGCGATGGTGTTCAAGGCACTGAGGGCAAATCAGTTGTTCTTGAAGAAGTCTAAGTGTGTGTTTTCTCAGACCGAGATTCTGTTCCTTGGGCATATTGTTGGTCAAGGGTACATACGGATGGAGCCGAGCAGGGTGAAGGCGATCGAGGACTGGGTTGAACCGAAGAATGTCCATGAGATGAGGGTGTTCTTGGGCATGACCAACTACCAATGGAAGTTTTTATAGGGGTACTCCAAGGTGACATCGGCACTGACAGACTTATTGAAGAAAGACAAGAGGTGGAGTTGGATGAACAAATGTCAAGAGGCATTTGATGATTTGAACAAGAGGATTGTTACAACACCGATACTAAAGTCTCCTGACTTCGAGAGACCATTTGAGGTGCACACTGATGCTTCGGATTTTGCCATAGGAGGGGCTCTTATGCAGGATGGGCATCCGGTGGCATACGAGAGTTGGAAATTGCAGGATAGAGAACGGAGGTATCCGGTCCATGAGAAGGAGATGACTGCCATCATCCATTATCTTCATGTGTGGAGGAATTACCTAATTGGGAAGCCGTTTGTTGTCAAGACTAACAACGTTGCAGCAAGTTATTTTGCATCACAACCGAAGCTTTCTGCGAAGCAAGCTCGTTGGCAGGACTTCTTGGCAGAATTCGACATGACTATCGAGTATAGACCGGGAAGGCACAATGCGGTAGCAGATGCCCTTAGCAGGAAGGGACAACTTGCAGCATTGGAGGGAGAAGACCGGGCAGCTAGGAGTAGGAGTCGAGTTCAGATGTCAGAAGAGATGCAGAATAAGATCAAGGAAAGTGTTGAAACCGATACTTTGGCGCAAAATATAGTGAAGCAGATAAAGGAGGGGAAGACATGAAAGTTCTTTCTACGAGACGGGTTCTTGTTCTTTGGAAACCAATTCTATGTTCCAAAGTCATCTGGACTCAGGAGGCACCTTTTGAAGGAGTGCCACGACTCGCCATGGGCTGGCCACCCAGGGATGCGTCGTTCTTTAGCATTGTTGGAGAGAGGATTCTTTTGGGAGAAGATGCGGGAGGATGTAGAGGAGTATGTACATACGTGCATCATTTGCCCGCAGGACAAATCGGATACTCAGAGGCAAGGAGGACTGTTGCAGCCTTTACCAATTCTTGAGAGACCATGGATGAGTGTCTCGATGAACTTCATCACTCAGTTGCCACAGGTTCAGGGGTATAATGAGATTATGGTCGTGGTTGATCGTTTTTCCAAGTACGCTGTCTTTGTTCCTACAAAGATACCTTGTGGAGCCGAGCGGATTGCGGAGTTGTTCTTTAAGAACATAATGAAGTATTGGGGGATGCCATTGAGCATTGTGTCGGATAGAGATCCGCATTTTACAGGCAGATTTTGGACCACATTGTTCAAGCTAGTCGGGGCAGAGTTGTTGATGAGTTCGAGTTACCATCCGCAGACAGATGGGAAGACTGAGAGGATCAACGCATTGCTGGAGGACTACTTGCGACATTATGTGACGGCTGATCAGAAGAATTGGCCCGAACTCTTGGATATTGCTCAGTTTAGCTATAATATTCAAAAGAGTTCTGCGACGGGGTATAGTCCATTTGAGTTGGCGAATGGACAGATACCGGTTGCACCGCATACCGTAGTGACGAGAGGCTTCTTGAGAAGTCCTCATGCGAGGAAGTTCATGAAGGCTTGGGAGGAGACCTTGGAGTTAGCACGGTTGCGCTTGCACGATGCTGCAAGGAGGATGAAAAAGTATGCTGATCATGGAAGACGGGAGGCACACTTCAGTGTGGGAGATATGGTGTTTCTCAGGATTACCGGGGAGCAGTTTCAGCCAGCCAAGGGGACAATGAGCAAACTGACACGGAAGTATGAGGGACCATTCCGAGTGAAGAAGAGAGTGGGGGAAGTTTCTTACGAGCTGGAGCTTCCACGCCATATGCACATGAAGCATCCAGTTTTTCATGTGAGTCAGTTGAAGAGATGTAGACTTGATTCAGACCATCCAGAGAGAGTTGAACCGCCAAGAGGACCAGCCGGAATTGTGACAAGCCAGGAGTGGAGTTGGAGAAGATTTTGAGACTCAAAACGACAGGGGTTGGTTGCCACATGAGAAGGGAATTTCTTTGTAGATGGAAGAATACACCAGAGGAAGAGAGTTGGGAATTGGAGGACTCACTTTGGAGAGGGAAGGACAAGATCGAGAAGTACAATAGGAAGTTGATGAGAAGAGCAAGATTGTCGAGGGCGACAATGATTTCCAGTGGGGGAGGATGTAATGCCCTGCGGTTGCGTGCACGAGCGCGCGCCCCTCCCATCACGAAAAATGACTAAGTCATTGAGTGCAAGCGCTCAAACAGCGAAGGCGCAGTCATAATGTGCGCGCGGATATGGGAGAGCGTTCACACGTTTATAGGGCGAGTTGGCAGCTTGCCCCACACATGAAGCCGACCAAAGGGTGGATTAAGCGATGGGTGAGCCGATAGTGAGAAACTCTTAAAGACACAACGGTTGGGCGTTGGTGTTGCGCGTTGGTGAGTCGGCCAAGCAGTAAGTCGACACCACGATGGAGCGTATAAACACAAGGATGGAGCGTTCATTTTCAACATCAACTTCGCATAGCTCTTCGCACAAGAAGTGAGTGCACACAAGAGGTGCGAAGATCGCACTACCGCAGGTCGCATGTTGGATGTGCCCGTCGAGTCGGGCGACATAGTATTGTGCAGCGCAGGTTGTAGTGTGGGCGGTGGAGCGCAAGGGCACCCGCCCGCTGAAGTGTATATACGAGTTGGGTTTGTGTTGGTCGTAGGTTGTGCATGGGCATGCCCGCCCGTTCGACAAAGAACTCGGTTGTATGTTGTATTGTGTATTCGGTTAAGGTTGAGGCAAGACTGTCGTGCGCTCTTGCACGGGCGAGCGCCCACCTTGTTTATAAACGCCGGTGGAGCGTTCGCTCCCAGTCATTGTAATCTTTCTCTTATATAATAAAAAGATTACTTCTCTTATATATTATTGGGTTATTATTGTTCTTATATTATTGATGGACTCCGCACATTAATAATGTTAATTCATGATTATTATGAATTGTTGAAGGCGTAGTTCGTAAAGTTAATTAATGATGGATAAAGTTATTAACTTAGGCGGTGCTGCACCCGGCCAATTTAAGGAAAAAAGAATTGGGGGCGTGACTGGTGACCTCTCAGGAAGTCGTGGTTATTGGGTGCAATCCCCCGAAGTGATGATAGACGCTATGTGATTAATTTCACTAGTTTCAATCCCACTTCTTCACTCTTGTGAGTATCACCCGATGCAATGAGTGCTAACTGGACTATTCAAAAATCATGAGAAATTAATCACGACTACCTCTTATGGAAATGGTCATACATGAATAACCACTTAGAAAACCTCTTAATTATTATTCTTATTAAATACTAGTTTTTTGTTATGAAAAATTGTAATAATATTTTTATTAAAAATATTTAATGTTTTATTAAATATATATATATTTTTAAATGTAATTCTTTCTTAAAATAGGAAAACACATATATTTGTTAATAATTTTTATATATTTTATCACTGCTATTTTATAGTTGCATTTTGTTATATCAAGGATTGATTTTAAATAAATATCTTTGTTGTTTTATAAATTTTTATAATTTTAATTATTTGTAATAATTATTTTCAAAAAATTTATTAAATACGTATCTTATTAATATATGAGTGATCGTAATTATAACACAAAATTATATATTTAAAAATAATTTTTTAAATTTAATCAAAATAAACGTTAATACCCATCAGGTGAGGATCATCGGGTCGAGTGAAAAACTTCAACTCCACGAAGTGTGATTGTCCACCATTTTCATTTAATATAATATGGATAATATGCGGGTCATGGTTTTCCTTGAATCTATTCATCCACTGGGGCAGCCAGGCTGCGGCCGTAATTGAACCAAAAATCAACATATGCATTGAATGACTTGACTTTGACAAGGAAGATTTAACTACAAGTTCCAAACTAGCAACTGCATTTGACCATTTCCCAAAAATGTCTCCAAGAAGATCCTATTAGATCCTATAAATGTCAGAACAAACTTTGCACCATAGTTACCAAATACGGCCGAATCACGTTTAAAAATACGAAAATTCGCTCGTACGATTCGAATACCGAATGGTTCGATAAAATTCGATCAGGTTCGTAGTGTAGGTGATTAACGATTTGGGCGCATGTATGGTTTATTACCTGGCATAGTTAATGGTCGCAGATGGTTTATTAACTAAGGAACAAATAGATTGCTGCGGTATGGCATGCATGCGGCAGAGAAAAACAAAAATTGTTGCAGTATGGCATGCAACAGAGAAAAACAAAAACTGTTGTGGTATGTCAAGCAGCAGAGAAAGACAAAAGATTCACCCAATAAATCGTTTATTCGCTAAACACAAATAGATTGCTGCTGTATGGAAGTATTTAAATTAGAGCATTGATGTTATTAAATTTTATTTTCTGGTTAGATTTTTCCCACTCACAGAAAAGGAAATGGAAGTATTTAAATTAGAAAATTTCTTTTTTCAAAAATAAGTGGTTGATTTTTTATAAAATAAATTTGAATATTAATTTTGTAAATAGAAAAGGATTTTACATTAATGAATCTTTGAAATCAAAGAAAGAATATAGGTTTTTGAAAAGAGTATATGGTTTAGAGGGAAATGCATAGAATGATATTTTCTGGTTAGATTTTTCCCACTCATAGAGAAGGAAATGGAAGTATTTAAATTAGAAAATTTCTTTTTTCAAAGACAAGAGGTTGATTTTTCTATAAAATAAATTTGAATATTAATTTTCTAAATAAACAAGGATTTTATATTAATAAAATTTTGAAATCAAAGAAATAATATAGGTTTTTGAAAGGAGTATATAGTTTGGAGGGAAATGCACAGAAAGAAATGGAAGTACCTAAATTAATTTTTTTTTTTTTTTAACAAGAGATTGATTTCTCTATAAAATAAATTTGAATATTAATTTTCTAAATAAAGAATTATTTTACATGAATAAATTTCTGAAATCAAGATAAGAACATAGGTTTTTGAAAAGAGTATATAATTTGGAGGGAAAAGGTGAGTGAATTCTTTTTGAGTGGATTTGGTTCTGAAGATTTTTTATTATATACAGTTATAAGTTATATAAAATTCAAAATAAATTAGAAAAAAGATAGTTACAAATATTTTAAAAATATATTATTTAAAAATGTTTAAAAAGTGTATTATGTATCGAATTTGGTAACTATGCTTTGCACAAAGAGCTCAGTGCCAAGTTCTAATAGCTTCCACTAAACCACATTGAACAGTATAAGCACAAAAGTCGAGTACACAGAAGTGAGTGTTTTGGAATTACCCGACAATCTTGAACCCTCATTCTTCTTGTCATGGAATCAGTGGCCTGATCCGACAAGAAATCGTAGTCCCGAAGAAGAGAACTTCATTGAGACCACACTCATGTCCTGAATTAGTCGATGTTTGTTGACGGGAAATGGAGAGGGAAACACCGATACTGTGCGTTAAGTCTTGTTTTCCCTCGCTCTCTGTCTCTATTACTTGACATGGATCATTCGAGTGTGAGAAAATTCCAGTTGATGGGGGACTCGATAATTCTGTGATTGCTGTATAGATAATTTGAATTAAAAAATCTAGATAATTCTGTAATTGGTGTATAGATTATTTGAATTAAAAAATAATAAAAGATTAAAATTGTATATATTTTATCTTTTAAATATTTTACTATTAAATGTAGTATTCAACATTCTTTACCAATCATGTCTTCAAATCAAAAGAAAATCTTACTCTAGTATAAAAAACTGTGTTTAATTTATAACAAATGCATAGGGCAAATCGTTTGTAACTTTAATTCACTATTTTATATAACCATAATCAGTTGATATCTCTATTTCTATATGAGAGGCATTCAGTATAAGACAATATGCTATTGATTTTTTATTACCTTTCTAGTTTCTTCACAGAAGATTACTGTCTGTTTATCCTCCCACGAATTTATCGCCAAAAACACATTTCTCTCAATGTCCACTAGAAATTCATTTTTGGATTGTACAATGTCCGCGAGATGTAGTACATGACCCCCACAGTCGTTTGTGAACATCTCCAACTACCATAAGCAAAGATGACTCTCTCATTATACTATGCATGGCCTATTGGGTAACTTCATTGAAAGAGACGATTCTGGTTTCAGAGTACACAAGCATTCAGTTATGAGTCACATGAAACAATGGTTGGTAATCCTCTGTCTCTCTACGATAGGAATTCAATATAAAACAATATGATATTATTTTTTTATTAACTTTCTATATTCTTCACAGAAGATTACTATTTGTTTATCCTCCCACAAATTTATCACCAACCTTACATTTCTCTTGATGTCCACTAGAAATTCATTTTTGGATTCGACAATGTCCACAAGATTTATTACATGGCTCCCATAGTCGTTTGTTAATATCTCCAACTACCACAACCAGAGATGGCTCTCTTATTATACTATGCATGGCCTTCGATATTTGCATGGATAGAGACAGTTCTCATTTCGGACTACAAATGCATTTAGTTTCAAATCACATGAAATAATGGTTGGTGATGGGGTTTTGGTGTTTTGAATATATTGCAATTAGTCTTATCTATGTTCAAATTTCTAGATGTATGAATCATATGTTTGTAGTTTAAGAAGATACAGACATAACTCATCACCCATTCTGACCTCGAAAGTTGGTGTTTGAAAATAATTTGCATTATCACATCCATATTCTATCTAAATAATAGACATTCAATATAAAACTATATGCTATTATTTTTTATTTCCTTTCTATTTTTCTTCACAAAAAGTTACAGTATGTTTATCTTCCCACGAATTCATCACCAGCAGCACATTTCTCTTGATGTCCACTAGAAATTCTCTTTTGGATTCTACAATGTCCACGAGATTTATTACATGGCTGCCGTAGTCATTTGTGAACATCTCCAACTACAACAAACAGAGATGAGTCCCTTATTGCACTATGCATTGAAAGAGACGATTCTGGTTTCCGACTACAAAGGCGTTCAATTATGAGTCACATGAAACAATGGTTGGTGATCCAAAGAGATCAGACTTGAAAACCTTTCCATAGTTGAAAGATCACAATATAGATACATGCATATTATAACATAAAACAATTAATTTTATTGTTGTTATTTCATACAACTATCAAAAAATGCTACAACCAACCATCCATGTTGAAAGATAATGATCTGTCAAAATCGTATAGAGTACAATTTTTTTTTACCAATAAATATATACTATCATAAAAGTTAAACATACTTTTCATCTAAAATGATAGACTTAGTAGTTCACAAATTTTGAGTTGGTCAAGTTCCTCACTAAAATGTAACCCCTCGTTCTGGCTTAGCTAGTTAGCACAAGCATCCCAATATGGATGCCAACAAATTTATACTCATTTTTTTTTGCAGAATAATTCACTGTATTCATTATTCTAGGTATATGTCTCTGATCTAAATGAGGATTATCTTCTAATATGAATCATGATTATATCTAAAATAATTACTCAAAAAATAAAACTTTGTTTCAAAATGTCCATCTACCATAATGATAATGAATATTGCGAATTATTCACGAAAAACCTTACACTCTAAAAATACTAACCATAAAACCTTATTGGAAACCAATAAAATATAGGACATAGAGACATATTTAGTAATAAGCATTACCTTCCAATGAATGTTTTGGAAGAAATTTATTTAAACATGATGATTTATTACCTTATGCAGGTCCAAAAAATTTCCTCTTATGTTTGAATAGTGTGGTTGGAGGAAAGCCAATGCCTCTCCCAGTGGCCATCCCGTGCATCGAGGGGGTGCTCTTTTCATTTGTTGAAAGAAATGTAGGTAGTGGGACAACATCATATAACCATATCCTACCAGAGCCGGTACTACCACCCAAAAAAACTCATAGCATGCTTAAATAAATTATGTGAAATAGGTGTATGCGTTTAATATTTTTAAGCTGATGGACAATTCAGTGTGAGCTTGGAGATTGCAGTGTCTTCTTTCAGTGCATACGTATAGAATCTCTAGATCAAGAAAATGGATGCCAAGGGCCTCAAGAAGTTCTTGGTTGATTATGGATACACCAGAGAAGTTGGTTGATTATGGACACACCAGTGAAGCTTGCCACTGAGCTTATCAGTGTCCTCGGTGAGGATTGACGGTAACCTGCCCACTCCATCTTCTCACCTGATGGTGAATTCAAGAGCTGGTATTTGTTTTCGGAGTTAAGATAACACAGCGGTGGAAAAAAGATTTAAAGGCCGCGGTGGAACGGAACACTGCTTCACCCTGAAAACCACATGAGACTGTTGCTGGCATGTACCTGGAACGGGCCGAGAACAACATAGACGTTGCGCAGTAAGGAATAAGGTATGTCTCCAAGCAATTAAAGCATTGTTTTCTGTGGTAGTAAAGGGTCTGGGTTGAAATATTTGAATTGGGGGTTTTTTGCTATTAATTAGGATTAAAGCTTGTTCCGTAGGGAAATATAGGACAAAGTGTAGCTCCATTTTGAATGTGGTTCCTTAGGGTGGTATTCGTTTAAGTGAAGTAAAATCCTGTAGAATCTATTCAGAGGTTCCCCCATTTCCAGTTATTGTTTGCCTGTCCCTGGGTCGAATGGTTATATAAGGCATCTCCCTACTATCTCCCTCGGTTATTGGTTTTTTGAATTATCAGTTATATTACTTCCACTCTTCTTGTTATCCGAATGATAGCATGCAATTATCCATTAGCTCGATCTTGCCCCTCCTTCGTATAGATTGATTCCTCATGCCTACAGTCTCGCACCCTAGACATATTGTGGTATAAATGGAGTAATATTTTCTCTATATCACACCTCTGTAAAAGAGTAGGCATTAAAATATGTTACAGATGGTGGTTTTGCCAAGGGTGGTATTGCATCTGATGTTGTGAGGGTCCTGAGCCTTGAATAAGCTTGAAGGTAGTTTCAGTGCTTACTGGTTTTTCCGGGAAGGGCTGTTACCAGAATCCAACTCTGCGAAATTCCAGAGGGTTTTCAAATCCTATTAATTTTAAAATCAAATTGATTCCAATCACTGGCACCTGTTGGAGGTGATAGGTGTCCATGTCCATTCACCTAGAAAACTTGTCCTGACGTTTGCCCCTGTCCCCCATATGTGTAACTTTACTATTTTAGGACAGTGTGTGTTACCGAGGTGATATCTTTCCAAATCAGGCGATCGATCTAGGGACGTTGACATTCCCTTAGGTGGCGAGCTCTTGGAGGGTTGAGGCATGGGAACTGCCGAGTCTGCAAGTGGTCAGGCAATATTTATTGTCTGTCGTGGCCTGTCCTGTAGGGCAGTTCCTATTTCCACCTCCATAGCAAAGTTAATGCTATGTCTTTACACCTTCTGACACCCTCCTTGACGTCATGGAGCCCTTCCATGTTCGACCATGCATCATAGCATGCATCCCTCTCCGGCGATTACAGGGCACGCAGCTCCAGCGACTCTGCCATCTGTCGTGCTCCTGCCCATCGACCTTGCCCGCCTCCACTTTGGCCTCCACTCTCGCGTATTGATGAGGCACATTCACCAACCTGAGGCACATTTACGACACATTTACGACATTTACGAATGGTACCAACCATCCTCCAGGCAATTCAAACTCTCGGCAATTCAAACTCCAAGACAATTCACGCATTGAACTCCGACGAACAGAGGAGAGGTTACAACCATTGAACTCCGACGAACAGAGGAGAGGTTACAGAAGGTGATTCAGTGCATGCAGCGCTTCGAGGACGGAAGATTTCAAACGCTCTTTCGACCTCTGTCTTGCGCGTATACAGGTATTATCGTATACCCCTGCATACAACCATAATATAGAATTCATGAAACAGCTACTGAAAAACGCGGGGCTTTCCCCTTTGCGGTTCTGTGAAAAGGGTTGATACAATGAAAATTATATGTTCAGGGTGTTACAGGTACTCTTGTTTGCGGTTTTATGAATTCCTATCAGATGTATTTCAGATCCCATACAGTCGAACTTTGATAGTCATGAATATAAGCACTCTTGAGTTTAAGTTCCAGCAAATTGATAGCCCAGCAAATTGTTTACATAAATATATAAAGACCACAAACAAGCACAACGAAAAGGTGGTAGCATACACAAAATTAAAGACGTTACTGATGTGAAGCCAAGAATCTTGCATTATCCCGTTTATGCTCTCAATTGTAAATCCAAATATCTACATGCTATATATCATTACAAGTATTCTATTATTGATACCAAAATTTAAGAGGTAAAAGACGCCAATATTAGGGTCAGGAATTGCTGTCTGCCGCTGTTCAAGTCATTGATCAACAATGCCTTCAATTCGGCGTCAAAAGTTTCAGCCATTTTCTTCACTTCTCTGGTGACCTCAGCCAACGTATCCATGATTTCCTTCATAATTGGCGTCGATGAAACTGGGGGCTTGATAGCGATTGAATTCCTATCAGATGTATACAGCTCAGAATTTCAATAACAGAGGCGCTTTTACTGAAAGTTTGAAACTATATGCAGCTGGCCATTGGTGATCGAAAATTGCTTTTCGCAAGGTTAGTGCGCATCCTTTTCATGCCTCGAAGCCGTATTTTAAAAAGCCATATGCAACGCGACAAAGCCCTAGCATTTCCAATAGATTCCCAACGACATTTCATGTTTTATGAACTCTTCCCTGGTTAATGATCTGTAATTGATTTAGCACAGATTCCAAAACACGTTTCGATTGATTTAAAGATTTAAATATATTTTAAAGATTCAGAGATTACAGCTCGATTTGCTCACTCCGCCAAACTGTCTCGTAAAAGATAGCAAATTTATTCTGGAGCAGTAATATATGGCCAAATTTAGATTGCAACTGGACTCACAGTTTAGAATAAATTTTATTTGACTCCTCAAGAATGCGGTGCCATGAAGAATCTTGTTCATCATTCTCACAAGCATCGGTCCTGGTCACGGTTAATTATAAGGAGTATTCCCAAGCCAAATGGCTCTGAAAATCTTATTTTGGTTGGAATTTGATTAATAAAAGGTTCAAGTTTCATTGGATTAGATGAATTTTAAAAAAATTAGGGTTTTGATGAAGTCAGTGCTCACAAAATTTTATGAGGCAATGAAGAACCGTGTTCCGGAATTTTAGTTAAGGAAAATCGAAATTTCTTCCCAGTGACGGAAAGTAAAAGTTTTAAAGAATCTTTTTTCTGCATGTTTAGTCAAATATCTTGTGACTGAAAGCATTTAAATATAAGCATTTAAAGATTCTAAATAGATAGAAGTTTTTACTTGCTCAAATATTTTTATTAATTTATTTTTTCCAACCTGATAAAAAAAGATTTAAATTTTTTAATATAATTATAATTTTGTTACGATTCAAATTTTTCTCCTAATGACTTGTTTTTCTCAAAAATCTGCTTTAGGATCGTAAAAATTTTCAATTAAATGTTTGATTAATAAGTATTCGTGTTTCCTATATCCGCAAAATCTTACAGCAAATCATCTATCCTCATTTCATTCAATTTTATATTATACAAATGAATTATGAATACTGTAGGTATATTATACGCAGTGGAATCGGTAGATGAATCTGGTGTCATCTGTTTGGATGGAGAAATGGAAAACCATAGTAAAAAATCACAAAACAATTGCATAGTCTAATAAATGTGGAATATTGTTGTTAAGGAATCTGTTTAGTTATTAACACTGTGAGTATATATACACAGTGGAAACAGTAGATAAATTTGATCTAATAAGTATAAATGGAGAAATAAAGAAGTGAGGTACACATGGAAACAGCAGAAGGATCTGATGTCATAGGAAGAAATGGAGAAGTAAAGAAATGAGAGTTGACATTATTTACATTAAATATTAACACTTTAGATATTCAGACTAAAATCAGTTGATGAAAGCACTTACAGAGTTTGTCCTTGCCGGATGTGCAACAGTAATGTGCTTAGAATTGCCGGAGGCTTACAAGCCTTGGCTTTCCAAGCTTTTCTTCTCCTTTCTAATTTTAAGTGGAATGATGATGCTGGGATAAGCCGGATAGTTATGGTAACCACAAAAAAATAGATATGAATATTGATTTTTACTTTAATGTGTTTTTATCATGTTTTTAACAACATTGTTGTTTACATATTCATTTATAAGGAAGTAAGAAAATGGAGGAAATTAGACATGAATGGGAGGTAACTATCAAAGGCACCAAGCAAGTGTTCACTTGTCTTGTTGGTGGCTGTGCGGGGAATTTGAGTCGATCTAAGCTATTTGGCCTTAATCATCATCGCGCTACCACCCACAATCTCCCACCAATTCCTCCACGTCAAAGAGGTCGAGTAAGAGATGCAAATGATACATGGGTGGTCAAATCAACAAGTGCAGTTAAAAGGAAAAATGCCAAAATACAATATGATTTAGATGCAAGGCTATGTCGTGCACGACAACAAGAATATAAAAGATTTGTCAATGAAGAAATTCTTTCAGCTGTAAGTATTTATTAGTATTTATTTGTATATGATTTTTTATTAATATTGTCAATGAAGAAATTCTTTCAGCTATAAGTATTTATTAGTATTTATCTGTATATGTTTTCTATTAATATTAATTTATTGTTGTGGACTAAATTCATTGAAAATTGTTTTCACAGTCAGTTGTTACATTTGATCAGCTTAATGATACTTCAAAGCAAAGGATTTGTGAAAAAATTCAACGTTGGGATCAAAGTCTACCTCGTAGACGCATGGAGACAATGAAGCGCATAGATATTGCTTTAAAAGAGAAAGCAAGCACTGAGGTTCCCGATGATGTGGGGGAAGAAGGATTAGATGAGCACAACCATATATTAAACTTTGATGAAACTAATCAGGACAATGACAACACAGTTGAGTCCATTTTTTTGCATATATTAATTTTTTAGACATTTTAACATTAAATAATATTTATATTTATTATAATTGTATACTAATTTCTCATTGTTATTGATATGCATAGCCTAATCAACAAAATTCCCCAAATTCAAGCCACCAACCATTACGACGCTCACCTAGATTTCAAGGTTTTCAAGGGGTTACTGGGCCAGTAAGTTTTTAATCCATATAACCTATTCCACTAAAAACATTAATATATAAATTGTTATGTTTTACCATAATGATGGGATGAGAAATGGATGTTCTGTATTATATATCGTTATCTTTGATTTTTTTTTATTGTGTGTGTGTGTGTTATTTCTTATTTATGGTGCAGGTGTTCCCTTTGGAACCATCACAATCAATGAAAACCCCTTGTCGAAGCCTTAAGAAGAATGGAAATGAAATGGTTCAAATGCTACAACCATCTTCACCTCCAATGTCACAATGCAAGGTAAGATTATATTTATTTATACTCTTATAATTTTATCATATTTTTACATTTAATTCTTTTTGAGTCACATACTTATATCTATGTATAATCTAATGTTCAGAGTAATGAATATACATCTCCTAAAACACCTTTGCACATGCATGATGGTGGACATGATACTCAGCAAAAATCACATTCTCCTCAACCATCACGGCATTCACCTAGACTTCAAGATAAATTAAGAGAGGTAAGTTATATACTACATATCTTAGCTCATAATAACATTGACATATTTTTTTACGACTAGTTAATGCATTTTATTTTCATATTCGTTACATGTTCACCATATTCTCATTATATCTATATAGATTTTGATATTTATTGATAGCTAGTCAATGAATTGTCTTTTCATATTCGTTACATGGTCAGCATATTTTCATTATATCTATGTGGATTTTGATATTTATTGATAATGTTTTAATTTCCACAGAAAACAAAAAAGATAAATGTTGATGCTATGGTTAAAAGGACCAAAATCACGCCAAAGGACTTGAAAGCACGTGGGTTCAAGTCACGCAAACAATACATAGAGCATATATGCTCAACTACCATTGCTCTCACTAAACCCACTAGGTTTGCTACTTTGAAGGCTAAACATTCCAGCAAGTTTAAATGACTTAGGCTACAATAATATAACTTTAGCCATTGTTTTGTCTATAAAGGAGCTACAAGGACAGTTTCAATATATGTAATCTCTGTATTCTTTAGACTTTTCAATACATCATTTTTTTTTCCAAAAGTTGTTTCCAGGTGCTAAGTATGTCTTTAAAGTGCCAACATCATAAATATTTTAAATATATTTGCATGATATTCCTCTGAAGTACTGCCCTTCACTAGCTACGTTTGCCCTTATCTGTCCAACTTTATCCTAGCTGCTATCGCATCAATCCAAGAAATAGTGAATCCGTGACTTTAAAGGTGAAATAATGCACACAAATATATACAAAGGAATAAAAATAGGATAATATATTCCTGAATGATTTAGTGCTCAGTCTCCTGGCATCCTTATCAAAGAATAATTAACAAAATCTAATGTTATTAATTATTAATGCAGTAAACCGCTCCAAGACGTCATTATCTCCATATGTGACCGCATTTCTGAGCACCCATTTCAATCATCCCTCTCCTCACGTAGATAGTTTCTGGTTATGTTAATAGGTGTGATAGGTCTTCATAATTTTAGTTTTAAAAAAGGAAAATAATAATGTTGTAGATTTCAACTATATATCTGTTAATTTTTAGTGGTTTATTTTAGAATAAGTTTTTCCAGAATTTTCATTCTTTAAAGAAAAATTATGAATGTTATAGATTTCAACGATATCTCTGTTCACATTAATCTAGTTATATGAATAGGTGTAGTTTAATCTAGTTATATGAATAGGTGTGATTTATTTCTACTTTAAATTTTTAGTGTTTTATTTGGTTTATTTTAGAATACATCTTTCAAAATTTTTATTTTTTAAAGAAAAAATATAAATACTTCATAAAGATGTTGCAGATTTCAATCTTATCTTTCTTTTTCTTTTTTTTTTCCCTTTTTTTTTGTAGTTGGTTTTAGTGCAATTTTTTGGATTTTCTAGTGTGAAATCCGGTGGAAAAATCTGAGGTGAAATCTTGATTTGTGCTATTTAAACTAGTTTTTTTCATCACCCTGGAAAACCCCTAGGGCACTTCGTTTGCACAAGATTACCCATCTAGCTTGTGATTTCAATAAATTTCTGCTAGATTTTAGAGAAATTTGACGGAAAAAACCCTAGGGCACTTCTATTGCACAGGATTAACCATGAAGCTTGTGATTTCAATAAATTCCTCCTAGATTTTAGAGACATTTGATTAGAAAAACCCACCATAAAAGCTTCCAAAAAGTAGCACTAAAGACAACTCTCTTTTTTCTACCGAAAATAGACCATTTTTTTTAGTTATTCAAGTAAAAATAATAATAAAAAATACATACTATATCATTTATATAGCTCAGTGATGCAACCAGTAAGGAAAAAACATATAGCTATCAAATGGCAAAAAACTTCTATACATATAATTTTTGGTTATGTCAATAGGTGTGGTTTATTTCAGAGTAATTTCTAGTTATGTCAATAAGTATTATTTATCTCAGAATCAACATTTCAAAATTTAGATTTAAATAATGTTTTGTTTCAAATTTAATACATAATTTATTCAAAAAATATTAAATATTAATTTTAAAATGTTTTAATAAAATTAGTTTATTTATATTATATTTTTAAATAATAAATTTAGATAAAAGTTTTACTAAATATATTTTTGTTGGTGCTTATTCATGTTAATATCAACTATGCTCTTTGGTACATATATGACATTTAAAATTAGCCTACATTTCTATTTTCTTTCTTTTTCTTTTAAAAAGTTCTTAATAGTGTCACCTTGGAATTCAACCCATGCTAACTCTAAGCATGTACATAGGTCACATCAATTAACAAAACTCACTATCGTTTGAAGTGCATCAAATAGTCATATATGAAATGTGCATAAATTTACTATGCTCTTTGGTAAATTAACACCTCGATGTAAGGGCGATAATGAACTTTAATACAATCCAAACTCATGTATGTTCGATTCCGTATATTATAATAATGACAATTATCTAAAGCATTTTGTGTATCTGTCATCTATTTACATATGCACTTTTCACCAATTTTAACAAAATTGAAATCAAATACTTTAATTAAGATTAAGGTAAATTTGATAATTGTGAAAACTTAATTATTATCAAATGTAAGTTTACAACAATTCCAATTTAGATTTAAATAATGTTTTGTTTCAAATTTAATACATAATTTATTCAAAAAATATTAAATATTAATTTTAAAATGTTTTAGTAAAATTAGTTTATTTATATTATATTTTTAAATAATAAATTTAGGTAAAAGTTTTACTAAATATATTTTTGTTGGTGCTTATTCATGTTAATATCAACTATGCTCTTTGGTACATATATGACATTTAAAATTAGCCTACATTTCTATTTTCTTTCTTTTTCTTTTAAAAAGTTCTTAATAGTGTCACCTTGGAATTCAAACCATGCTAACTCTAAGCATGTACACAGGTCACATCAATTAACAAAACTCACTATCGTTTGAAGTGCATCAAATAGTCATATATGAAATGTGCATAAATTTACTATGCTCTTTGGTACATTAACACCTCGATGTAAGGGCGATAATGAACTTTAATA
This sequence comes from Pinus tabuliformis, assembly GCA_031772625.1. Taxonomy (NCBI): domain Eukaryota; kingdom Viridiplantae; phylum Streptophyta; class Pinopsida; order Pinales; family Pinaceae; genus Pinus; species Pinus tabuliformis. The sequence continues at coordinate 1,488,636,601 of CM062816.1, read as the reverse complement.
CAATCCAAACTCATGTATATTCGATTCCGTATATTATAATAATGACAATTATCTAAAGCATTTTGTGTATCTGTCATCTATTTGCATATGCACTTTTCACCAATTTTAACAAAATTGAAATCAAATACTTTAGTTAAGATTAAGGTAAATTTGATAATTGTGAAAACTTAATTATTATCAAATGTAAGTTTACAACAATTTCAATTTAGATTTAAATAATGTTTTGTTTCAAATTTAATACATAATTTATTCAAAAAATATTAAATATTAATTTTAAAATGTTTTAGTAAAATTAGTTTATTTATATTATATTTTTAAATAATAAATTTAGGTAAAAGTTTTACTAAATATATTTTTGTTGGTGCTTATTCATGTTAATATCAACTATGCTCTTTGGTACATATATGACATTTAAAATTAGCCTACATTTCTATTTTCTTTCTTTTTCTTTTAAAAAGTTCTTAATAGTGTCACCTTGGAATTCAAACCATGCTAACTCTGAGCATGTACACAGGTCACATCAATTAACAAAACTCACTACCGTTTGAAGTGCATCAAATAGTCATATATGAAATGTGCATAAATTTACTATGCTCTTTGGTACATTAACACCTCGATGTAGGGCGATAATGAACTTTAATACAATCCAAACTCATGTATATTCGATTCCGTATATTATAGTAATGACAATTATCTAAAGCATTTTGCATATCTGTCATCTATTTACATATGCACTTTTCACCAATTTTAACAAAATTGAAATCAAATACTTTAGTTAAGATTAAGGTAAATTTGATAATTGTGAAAACTTAATTATTATCAAATGTAAGTTTACAACAATTTCAATTTAGATTTAAATAATGTTTTGTTTCAAATTTAATACATAATTTATTCAAAAAATATTAAATATTAATTTTAAAATGTTTTAGTAAAATTAGTTTATTTATATTATATTTTTAAATAATAAATTTAGGTAAAAGTTTTACTAAATATATTTTTGTTGGTGCTTATTCATGTTAATATCAACTATGCTCCTTGGTACATATATGACATTTAAGATTAGCCTACATTTCTATTTTCTTTCTTTTTCTTTTAAAAAGTTCTTAATAGTGTCACTTTGGAATTCAAACCATGCTAACTCTAAGCATGTACACAGGTCACATCAATTAACAAAACTCACTACCGTTTGAAGTGCATCAAATAGTCATATATGAAATGTGCATAAATTTACTATGCTCTTTGGTACATTAACACCTCGATGTAAGGGCGATAATGAACTTTAATACAATCCAAACTCGTGTATATTCGATTCCGTATATTATAATAATGACAATTATCTAAAGCATTTTGTGTATCTGTCATCTATTTGCATATGCACTTTTCACCAATTTTAACAAAATTGAAATCAAATACTTTAGTTAAGATTAAGGTAAATTTGATAATTGTGAAAACTTAATTATTATCAAATGTAAGTTTACAACAATTTCAATTTAGATTTAAATAATGTTTTGTTTCAAATTTAATACATAATTTATTCAAAAAATATTAAATATTAATTTTAAAATGTTTTAGTAAAATTAGTTTATTTATATTATATTTTTAAATAATAAATTTAGGTAAAAGTTTTACTAAATATATTTTTGTTGGTGCTTATTCATGTTAATATCAACTATGCTCTTTGGTACATATATGACATTTAAAATTAGCGTACATTTCTATTTTCTTTCTCTTTCTTTTAAAAAGTTCTTAATAGTGTCACCTTGGAATTCAAACCATGCTAACTCTGAGCATGTACACAGGTCACATCAATTAACAAAACTCACTACCGTTTGAAGTGCATCAAATAGTCATATATGAAATGTGCATAAATTTACTATGCTCTTTGGTACATTAACACCTCGATGTAGAGCGATAATGAACTTTAATACAATCCAAACTCATGTATATTTGATTCCATATATTATAATAATGACAATTATCTAAAGCATTTTGTGTATCTGTCGTCTATTTACATATGCACTTTTCACCAATTTTAACAAAATTGAAATCAAATACTTTAGTTAAGATTAAGGTAAATTTGATAATTGTGAAAACTTAATTATTATCAAATGTAAGTTTACAACAATTTCAATTTAGATTTAAATAATGTTTTGTTTCAAATTTAATACATAATTTATTCAAAAAATATTAAATATTAATTTTAAAATGTTTTAGTAAAATTAGTTTATTTATATTATATTTTTAAATAATAAATTTAGGTAAAAGTTTTACTAAATATATTTTTGTTGGTGCTTATTCATGTTAATATCAATTTTTTTTTTTAATAAATTATTTTCAATGTGTTAAATAGAGTTATATTAATGTAGATTGTTCTATGGTATGTTGTAAAGGTTTCAAAAAATTTGGCCAATGTTATATATGAAAGATACCATCATAGCCATGTATTACCCTCCTATGTGCACTAAGGTAGGTTAAGTTATTTTATAAAATAATATTTATTGTGCTTTCAATATAATAAGTGGGGCACCATGGTAGGGTTTAAAAAGATATATCGCATTGAACTTTTCATTTTAAATCGTATATAATGCACCACACACATACAAGCACCGATGCTTTATATTCTAGTATGAGCACTTCTTTGTCATGTGTTATTGAATTGTTATATTTCATTATAACTTCTATTCCATAATATATTTGATTTATTTTTAGAATTTTGGCAAACATATAAATCTATAGTTTTCATCTACATAGATACCATATATTGATAGTTGTTTTAACTAGCTAAAAATTTAAAATTAGCCTACATTTCTATTTTCTTTCTTTTTCTTTTAAAAAGTTATTGATAGTGTCACCTTGGAATTCAAACCATGCTAACTCTAAGCATGTACACAGGTCACATCAATTAACAAAACTCACTATCGTTTGAAGTGCATCAAATAGTCATATATGAAATGTGCATAAATTTACTATGCTCTTTCGTACATTAGCACCTCGATGTAAGGGCGATAATGAACTTTAATACAATCCAAACTCATGTATATTCGATTCTGTATATTATAATAATGACAATTATCTAAAGCATTTTGTGTATCTGTCATCTATTTGCATATGCACTTTTCACCAATTTTAACAAAATTGAAATCAAATACTTTAGTTAAGATTAAGGTAAATTTGATAATTGTGAAAACTTAATTATTATCAAATGTAAGTTTTCAACAATTTCAATTTAGATTTAAATAATGTTTTGTTTCAAATTTAATACATAATATATTCAAAAAATATTAAATATTAATTTTAAAATGTTTTAGTAAAATTAGTTTATTTATATTATATTTTTAAATAATAAATTTAGGTAAAAGTTTTACTAAATATATTTTTGTTGGTGCTTATTCATTTTAATATCAATTTTTTTTTTTAATAAATTATTTTCAATGTGTTAAATAGAGTTATATTAATGTAGATTGTTCTATGGTATGTTGTAAAGGTTTCAAAAAATTTGGCCAATGTTATACATGAAAGATACTATCATAGCCATGTATTACCCTCCTATGTGCACTAAGGTAGGTTAAGTTATTTTATAAAATAATTTTTATTGTACCTTCAATATAATAAGTGGGGCACCATGGTAGGGTTTAAAAAGATATATCGCGTTGAGCTTTTCATTTTGAATTGTATATAATGCACCACACACATGCAAGCACCGATGCTTTATATTCTAGTATGAGCACTTCTTTGTCATGTGTTATTGAATTGTTATATTTCATTATTCCTTCTATTCCATAATATATTTGATTTATTTTTAGAATTTTGGCAAACATATAAATTTATAGTTTTCATCTACATAGATACCATATATTGATAGTTGTTTTAACTAGCTAAACATTTAAAATTAGCCTACATTTCTATTTTCTTTCTTTTTCTTTTAAAAAGTTCTTGATAGTGTCACCTTGGAATTCAAACCATGCTAACTCTAAGCATGTACACAGGTCACATCAATTAACAAAACTCACTATCGTTTGAAGTGCATCAAATAGTCATATATGAAATGTGCATAAATTTACTATGCTCTTTCGTACATTAACAAATGGATGGGAGCACTTATTGCAATACTCCCATATGATAATGTGCATCACACATCTTTGATAACTACACTAAGTGAATGAGAAGTGCATATTGATGGACATGGGATAATTAGGGTATAACACAGCAGGTGTTGCTACTTTACTAGAGAAACACACCACCATCCCATTTTTTTCTTTTTGTAAGTCATGTAATGCATTGTCATGTAATAGTAGCACCTCTTTTAGTGTTACTATGGATGGCTAAGTGTGTCATTAATGGTGCTTCTCATTCACATAGATACATTGAAGAACTAACAAACAACATTAAAATGAAAGTTAGCATATATATATATATATATATATAAAACAAACAAATCAAAATACAAAGAAACTTTTCTTGGGAAAGTCCGGGGTGGTTGACAGAGAATGATCCCTAGTTTATCAGGGTCAAGTTAATGACAAAGAAAATAAGAAGACTCATTACTCAACTTTTAAGATTAAGTTATTATGCCAAAGATATAAATAATGGACAGGGAAGAATACCTTTCACCAATTAGTTGGTCCCTTGGTTGGATTTGTAATTGTATAGATAAAGTCTTGCATGCTCCAAACTTCTATAGAGATATGCTCAAAATCTTCCGTATATGCACGTCGTTCATGTATCTGCATCGTATATGCGCAGATTCCATATACAGAAATTGTGCATATACGAAAACTGGGCATATACGGAAGATATGCGCATATCTTCCGTATATGCCCAATTTCCATATATGCGCATATCCTCCGTATATACACAATTTCCGTATATGCCCAATTTCCGTATACAGGAATTGCGCATATACGGAAACTGTGCATATACGGAAGCTGTGCGCATATACGGAAATTGGGCATATACGGAAGATATGCGCATGTCTTCCATATATGCCTAACTTTCCTGTATGTGCACATCTTCCGTATATGCACGTCGTTCATGTATCTGCATCGCAGATGCGCATATTCCATATACAGGAATTGCGCATATACGGAAACTGTGCATATACGGAAGATGTGCGCATATACAGAAATTAGACATATACGGAAACTGTGCATATACGGAAGATGTGCGCATATACGGAAATTAGGCATATACGGAAGATATGCGCATGTCTTCCGTATATGCCTAACTTTCCTGTATGTGCACATCTTCCGTATATGCACGTCGTTCATGTATCTGCATCGCAGATGCGCATATTCCATATATAGGAATTGCGCATATACGGAAACTGTGCATATACGGAAGATGTGCGCATATACGGAAATTGGGCATATACGGAAGATATGCGCATGTCTTCCGTATATGCCTAACTTTCTTGTATGTGCACATCTTCCGTATATGCATGTCGTTCATGTATCTGCAGCGCAGATGCGCAGATTCCATATACAGAAATTGTGCATATACGGAAACTGGGCATATACGGAAGATATGCGCATATCTTCCGTATATGCCCAATTTCCGTATATGCGCACATCCTCCGTATATGCACAGTTTCCGTAAATGCCCAATTTCCATATACAAGAATTGCGCATATACGGAAACTGTGCATATACGGAAGCTGTGCGCATATACGGAAATTGGGCATATACGGAAGATATGCGCATGTCTTCCGTATATGCCTAACTTTCCTGTATGTGCACATCTTCCGTATATGCATGTCGTTCATGTATCTGCATCGCAGATGCGCATATTCCATATACAGGAATTGCGCATATACGGAAACTGTGCATATACGGAAGATGTGCGCATATACGGAAATTAAGCATATACGAAAGATATGCGCATGTCTTTTGTATATGCCTAACTTTCCTGTATGTGCACATCTTCCGTATATGCATGTCGTTCATGTATCTGCATCGCAGATGCGCAGATTCCATATACAAGAATTGCGCATATACTGAAACTTTGCATATACGGAAGATGTGCGCATATACGGAAATTGGGCATATATGGAATATATGCGCATATCTTCCGTATATGCCTAACTTTTCTGTATGTGCACATCTTCTGTATATGCATGTCGTTCATGTATCTGCATCGCAGATGGGCAGATTCCATATACAGAAATTGTGCATATACGGAAACTGGACATATACGGAAGATATGCGCATATATTCCATATATGCCCAATTTCCGTATATGCGCATATCCTCCGTATATACACAATTTCCGTATATGCCCAATTTTCATATACAGGAATTGTGCATATACGGAAACTGTGCATATACGGAAGCTGTGCGCATATACGGAAAATGGGCATATACGGAAGATATGCGCATGTCTTCCGTATATGCCTAACTTTCCTGTATGTGCACATCTTCCGTATATGCACGTCGTTCATGTATCTGCATCGCAGATGCGCATATTCCATATACAGGAATTGCGCATATACGGAAACTGTGCATATACGGAAGATATGCGCATATCTTCCGTATATGCCCAATTTCCGTATATGCGCATATCCTCCGTATATACACAATTTCCGTATATGCCCAATTTCCGTATACAAGAATTGCACATATATGGAAACTGTGCATATACGGAAGCTGTGCGCATATACGGAAAATGGGCATATACGGAAGATATGCGCATGTCTTCCGTATATGCCTAACTTTCCTGTATGTGCACATCTTTCGTATATGCACGTCGTTCATATATATGCATTGTAGATGCACATATTCCATATACAAGAATTGCGCATATACGAAAACTGTGCATATACGGAAGATATGCGCATATCTTCCGTATATGCCCAATTTCCGTATATGCGCAATTCCTCCGTATATATACAATTTCCGTATATGCCCAATTTTCGTATACAGGAATTGCGCATATACAGAAACTGTGCATATACGGAAGCTGTGCGCATATACGGAAAATGGGCATATACGGAAGAAATGCGCATGTCTTCCGTATATGTCTAACTTTCCTATATGTGCACATCTTCCGTATATGCACGTCGTTCATGTATCTACATCGCAAATGCGTATATTCCATATACAGGAATTGCGCATATACGGATACTGTGCATATACGGAAGATGTGCGCATATACGGAAATTAGGCATATACGGAAGATATGCGCATGTCTTCCGTATATGCCTAACTTTCCTGTATGTGCATATCTTCCATATATGCACGTCGTTCATGTATCTGCATCACAGATGCGCAGATTCCATATACAAGAATTGCGCATATACGGAAACTGTGCATATACGGAAGATGTGCGCATATACGGAAATTGGGCATATATGGAAGATATGCGCATGTCTTCCGTATATGCCTAACTTTCCTGTATGTGCACATCTTCCGTATATGCATGTCGTTCATGTATCTGCATCGCAGATGCGCAAATTCCATATACAGAAATTGTGCATATACGGAAACTGGGCATATACGGAAGATATGCGCATATCTTCCGTATATGCCCAGTTTCCGTATATGCGCATATCCTCCGTATATGCACAGTTTCCATATATGCCCAATTTCCGTATACAGGAATTGCGCATATACGGAAACTGTGCATATATAGAAGCTGTGTGCATATACGGAAATTGGGCATATACGGAAGATATGCGCATGTCTTCCTATATGCCTAACTTTCCTGTATGTGCACATCTTCCGTATATGCACGTCGTTCATGTATCTGCATCGCAGATGCACATATTCCATATACAGGAATTGCGCATATATGAAAATTGTGCATATACGGAAGATGTGTGCATATACGGAAATTGGGCATATACGAAAGATATGCGCATGTCTTCCGTATATGCCTAACTTTCCTGTATGTGCACATCTTCCGTATATGCACGTCGTTCATGTATCTGCATCGCAGATGCGCAGATTCCATATACAGGAATTGCGCATATACGGAAACTGTGCATATACGGAAGATGTGCGCATATCTTCCGTATATGCCCAATTTCCGTATATGCGCATATCCTCCGTATATACACAATTTCCGTATATGCCCAATTTCCGTATACAGGAATTGCGCATATACGGAAACTGTGCATATACGGAAGCTGTGCGCATATACGGAAATTAGGCATATACGGAAGATATGCGCATGTCTTCCGTATATGCCTAACTTTCCTGTATGTGCACATCTTCCGTATATGCACGTCGTTCATGTATCTGCATCGCAGATGCGCAGATTTCATATACAAGAATTGCGCATATACAGAAACTGTGCATATACGGAAGATGTGCGCATATACGGAAATTAGGCATATACCGAAGATATGCACATGTCTTCTGTATATGCCTAACTTTCCTGTATGTGCACATCTTCCGTATACACACGTCGTTCATGTATCTGCATCGCAGATACGGAGATTCCATATACAGGAATTGCGCATATACGGAAGATATGCGCATGTCTTCCGTATATGCTTAACTTTCCTGTATGTGCACATCTTCCGTATATGCATGTCGTTCATGTATCTGCATCGCAGATGCGCAGATTCCATATACAGAAATTGTGCATATACGGAAACTGCGCATATCTTCCATATATGCCCAATTTCCGTATATGCACACAGCTTATGTATATGCACAGTTTCCGTATATGCCCAATTTCCGTATACAGGAATTGCGCATATACGGAAACTATGCATATACGGAAATTAGGCATATACGGAAGATATGTGCATGTCTTCCGTATATGCCTAACATTCCTGTATGTGCACATCTTCCTTATATGCACGTCATTCATGTATCTGCATCGCAGATGTGCATATTCCATATACAAGAATTGTGCATATATGGAAACTGTGCATATATGGAAGATGTGCGCATATACAAAAATTAGGCATATACGGAAGATATGCGCATGTCTTCCGTATATGCCTAACTTTCCTGTATGTGCACATATTCTGTATATGCACGTTGTTCATGTATCTGCATCGCAGATGTGCAGATTCCATATACAGGAATTGCGCATATACGGAAACTGTGCATATACGGAAGATGTATGCATATACGGAAATTGGGCATATACGGAAGATATGCGCATGTCTTCCGTATATGCCTAACTTTCTTGTATGTGCACATCTTCCGTATATGCATGTCGTTCATGTATCTGCATCGCAGATGTGTAGATTCCATATACAGGAATTGCGCATATACGGAAACTGTCCATATACGGAAGATGTGCGCATATATGGAAATTGGGCATATACGGAAAGACATTCGCATATCTTCCGTATATGCCTAACTTTCCTGTATGTGCACATCTTCCGTATATGCATGTCGTTCATGTATCGGCATCGCAGATGCGCAGATTCCATATACAGGAATTGCACATATACAGAAACTGTGCATATACGAAAGATATGCGCATATCTTCCGTATATGCACAGTTTCTGTATATGTGCAATTCCTGTATATGGAATCTGCGCATCTGCGATGCAGATACATGAACGACGTGCATATACGGAAGATGTGCACATACAGGAAAGTTAGGGAATTGATAGTGAAATTCACTATTTTTTAATTTAAATTAACAACTTTGAAATCAAAATTTATATTTTTGAAACCAAAACATAACACTTAACGCTTTAGAAATCAAAATTCACAGTTTGGAGGTTTGAAATTAAAGGAATTCACATTTTTGGATTCCAAATACATACTTTTATCCATCGATATTTCCACTTTCAAAAATCAACATTTCACTTTAGAATATTAACCATTTCAAAATTTAAATTTACAACTTTTATCTTTATACTTCCTTACTATTTCAATTGTACTTTTATTTTGGTAATCTTAATATTCCCTCTTCTCCAATCACACCCTTAACCCCATAAAACAAAAAAAAATCAATAAAGGTTAAAGAGGTTAAATAACAAGTACATGTTTATTAAATGGGTTGATTCTCACATGTAAAATCTATGGAATATGAACATAAACTATAAACTATAATTCATATGTAAAGAAATAAATGAATATTCTAGGGCTGAGGATGTGAAAATATATTTAAGCTTTCATATTTTTTTCGATATATATTTTGTTTATACTTAAGAGTCGTTGTTGTATGGTAGCTTATGATAAAAATATCTACGGTTACATATTTGTTAAGAGACTTGGTAAGAATATTTTTAAAGTGATATTGGATTGTAATGTGTGGTTATTGTTTTTTCATCTAGTATCAAGTTTGAAAGGCATATGTATTTTTAGACAGATGAATCTTGAGGTGCGAGGTATAAGTCTTAAGATTACATTTTAAACATCAAATAAGATATAAATATAAAAGTAACTTAACTTATAAACTTGATAATTTGTAAATAATAAAAACAAAATCCGTTACAACTATTCATCAAAAGTAATGTAACATTGATAGAATACAACATTGCATCCACATAAGGATTTAAAATTCAATGAAGATGTTGTCATAAACACAAATATAAATTTATGTATTTTTATTCAAAATAGGTCCAACTATACATGTTTCTTTTTTACAAAATAGAACTTCATTTCCAACATAAATAATGGAATCTCATGCCCATAAATGACATAATGGAAAAACAACATCATGATCGATCTAAAGTATGGGTCTATAAGTCACCCTCATCCCTCTTGGCACTCCCAGGTGGATTTCCAAATTGATATCTCTGCAAAAAATTACAATAATCAATTAGTTGTAAAAATTGAAAGGCATATAATCAATTTCATTAATTCATGATGATATTTTGATCAAATACTCATTCTCACCATGAGGATTTGAGGCAATGGAGAAGACAACCCTTCCTGGGTAGATAGCAGAGCACTTGGTGACGGATATAGGCATGGTTCAGGGGCGCTGGATAAAGGCATGGTGGATGTGAAATAGGGAAAAGGTAGTCGGTGCAGGCGACGATACACCCCCACCGGTTGTACGATAGTGGGAATCACTGTAGGCCAGGGGATTAACCTAGGGGGGGAAATTGGAATGTTAAGGGTGGACGATTGAAAAAATGAGAATGGTGGATGATTGAAGGGTAGGGGTGAGCATTGGGAAGGTATTACAGAGGTGGTTATAGGCATGGAAGAATTTATGGAGGAAAAAGGTGGTGGGTGTGGGCGATGATACATCCTAATTGGTTCAACAATAGGGGGGAGCACCCTTGGGGAGGATATTGGGGTGTTAATGGCTGAAGCAGTGTTCCCAATGCTGGATCTTTTTTCAATAGCGTCTTCATCAAATAAACGAATTCGACAATTTGGAATGTTGTGAGATGTGGGTCCCTCAGCTGTAACAATAAAAAAAGTTCATATAGTCATGCAAATGTGTTGAACATGCTAATATATCGCATTTAACGTAAAACAATGCATAACATGAAATTTCCATACCAATATTGGGTATAATAGAATCTTGCATTATCTCAGGCGCGTGGTCCACATTTCTTTGTTTTTGAGAAGATGACTCCAATTGTTCATCCATTCTTTTTTTCCTTGCATGAACTCATCCAACCCTTTCAAATTGTAGTATATCTGTCCCTGATTTTGACTTGCGACCACATGCCTATTTTTATTTACTGGACTCAAAAAACTATGTTTTCTCTTGGTAGTGATCTTGGATGGAGTTATAGTATTGAAAAACATTTTGTTGTATTCTTGACATGCTTTGTCTACCAAGTTGTTCAATGCATATGCCTGTTCCAAATTTGTAGGTATTATGGATCTCAATTTCTCAAGAGTTGATGAGTTAACATGTTTCATCTCATCATGTTCAGAGAATGCACTATCTTGTCGTACATTGGTCGATTCAACATTGTATGAGAAATTCTCTAAATTATCAATGCTTGTTTCATTATGATAATTCAGATTGGGAGGAGAATCAAAGCATGGCGAAAGCTCTGTTTGGATTTCTGGGACCAATATAGGTGTTTCATTCAAATCAAATAAAATTCTAGGCCTTTCTGTCATGGGATCAGTGACACCAGGTGCTACATTTTCACCCAAAATAGTGTTACTCACTAACATCTCAACTTTCAATACATGTTTACAGATATTTCCATTTAGGGCCCAATTGCAATTGCAGAAGTGTAGATTAGAATCCTTATATATGACATTGTACCAAATGTCACGAGTATCCTTATTTTGGCTATGAACCCAGTAGTCATTACTCTTTTCATCAGGCACACAATCTTCATTTGGGATTTTCTTAGCTCTACACTTGGATGAATTCAATTGTTCCTGTATTTTTCTGGGTCGTACAAAACCAGCTTCTTTTAAACCGTGCATATGATTGTAATATAATACAAACTTTGTCAACAAAACATAGATTAACCAATCAACCCTTCTGTGGCATGCATTGTTCTTCTCACATAGGTACCTTTCCTTGATATACCGATGGTAAGATTCAATGGCATTGTTCGTATCTTGATTTGAATGTGGAAAATTTCTGTATGCTTTTGCCCACATATCTGTAGAAAGAAATTTATTAGTTATATATTAATAAGTATACATATGACATGAAAAATAGAGTCATTAAAACCACCAATAAGAAGCTTACATATTTTGTTGTTGGACAACCAAGTATTTCTAAAATATTCCAAAAATCTTTTTTGTTCACTGAATTCTTCAAATAAGCTTTCAACTTTCTTTCTCACAGATTCATCATCTTTACACATGTGCATGATTTCTCCTAAACTGCGAAAAATGCGTATTTGGTTTTCCCTCCCTTTGACCTTGTTTCCAACATTTTTCAACCATGCATGGCAAACATGCCACACACATAATAATACTTTGCACTTGATTGAAGACTTGCAATAACATAATTTTTAGAGAGATTATACATTAACAATATTTTTTATGCCTCTTATAAAAATAATAAACACATCACCTCAATGCTTCAATTTCAGCAGTAGCATCATCTGTGATGAAGGCAAGAACATGCCAATCTGGTCGCTCTTTGTTTCCAATTGCAAGTAAGGCCAACATCCATTTAGAAAGATCAGCTATAGTATTGCGTGATGATATCACCCAAGCTATTGGAACCCCATTGTGATGTTCGTCGAAAACCATTAAGGTGTAAAGTTGATACTGCATTACAAAAAATGTGCATAATTATATTTATATAAGATACATGCATTAATATGAGGTTAAATAAATGAATCAGATTTAGGATAAATATGTACTCACCCCGTACTTATTTGTACTAAAGGTTGAATCCATTGAGATAATATTATTGTGAGAGTATTTCAGCATCATTGAACACATCCACTTTGTTTGTATGCCTATGATAAAAGGGATATTTTCAACAAGATCTTGTTTTTGGTAGAAGAAAAAACTCTCTGGGTTTTCCTTATACCAGCACTCCACACTCTTTGGATCACTTTGATCTTTAACATACTCTAGCCTTATGATATCATTGTAAATGTTACTTATATCTTTTTTTGTCATGTAGGTATCTCGAGGTATCCCTGTGTATAACTCACCAGATCCATCCTTCACATCAGAGATGAACTTGTCCCATATCATTGTAACATTAAAACCTCTTTTAATGAAATGTTGGACACTAGATCGCATATTCCAACTTAAATGTGGTGCATAATTGAATCTCATGGACCTACCGATTGCATCTGTCCCATGACAAATAACATTGGATTTATCAATATGTCTACATGCAGTATATATTATTACAGCATCATCTGGTCTCATTTGAAGTCGTCGCACAAAGAAGTGACATTGGCAACCAACTTTAATACTTTCATGTCGATTGCGGGTTGTCTTTGGATCTGATGATGCACTCCTAATTCTCCTTGTCGACTGTGGACCATATGAACACCAATAATTGTACCTAAAAAAATTACTACAAATTAGATATAATATTTATGCATATTGAAAAAATTATACGTATCTTGAAAAAGCATATAGAGACTCACACACTGTACTCCAGGAATGTTGAGTAATTGGTGTGTTTGATATCCTCTATTTTGTTACTTCGATGATTCTTAAGAAGAAATTGAGTGGGTGCACTTTCATTTGATTCCTCTCCACTTATGAAATCATCAAGTCGACAATATGGAATAACTGCAACTTGGTCCCCCTCAATCTCTGTCCATGTTAAGTCTTCTGCTGAAAATTGTATCATATCTTCCGGGTCTTCAACTTCCAACTCGTTAATCCTCCCCCACTTATTCATTCTTAAAATACCTGTACAAATTGCATTGAAAATAATTTAGTTTGAGTAAATAATATGGTCTTGATCAATGCATAGCGTACTAAGCATGGAAGTCTCATTTTTTAGTAAATATTTTATACTTTCCACATAAACCACTTTGGGATTAAGTAATATTCAAGGGATCTTAGATGACATTGTACGATAACTAAGATCATAAGAAATTGGGTCATTAATAAGCTTAAATATCTCTGACAAATTTAGACTAACCCATGTATGACATATGAATTCTTTCTGGAGGTGGGGCCACCATGTTATTGTCGAGGGGCGACTTGTGATGGGTTGCTGAGCTGGAATTGGTGAAAGGGAACTGCCTAACACTGACACATAAGATGGTGCGTTAATGGGTCCCTTCAAATAGGGATGAAAGGGAGAGACATAAAACCTGTCCCCAACAAACCCCCAATATCAAGAGTAAAACCACTAAAAAATTTTGTGAATTAAGACAAGAGGAAATCCCCTCTATTAAATCTTCTTTGAGAAAAAAATACACAGTGGTGGTGACTTAGTAATGTTATAGAGTAGGATAGGGACTCGACTAGGATATAATAGGATCAACTAGCTCGAAAAGACAAGACTCACCAAACCACACCTCAATTTGCAATCTAGTTCCTCTAGCTAAAAAGCCAAAGCCTATAACCATCGTCCTTGAAGAATAAAGGGTGGCATTGATTTGCATATATATTGATCAAAGAGTTTTTGAAGGAGGACCTTACTTCTATGCAGCAGCTAGACTCTACATGTGGCCATGGATGATGAATTTTGTTCCAGAACGTGAAACTTTTACTTCAGTATCGGTTTGGGTAAGGCTCTATTCTCTACCTCTTGATTACTGGCAAAATGAATTGTTAGCCGCTATCGGCAATAAATTAGGTCGTTTTGTTAAAGCTTCTGAAGCCACAAGAAAAGAAAAATATACTTCATTTGCCAAAATATATGTGGAAATGGATTTATCGGGAGCTCTACTGGATGAGGTGATCTTGGAAGTTTTTGATGAAGAATGGGTGCAAACAGTAGATTATGAGCACATTCCATTCAGATGTCGCAGATGTCATGAACATGGACACCTTCTCAGAGATTGTCCACTCAGTAAAGTAGTAAGCAAGAGCAAAAATAACACAATGAAGGAAACATACAGCTTTCACAAAGTGGTGAATCGTGGAAAGGGCAGCAAAAGAGGACCAAAACAACATCAAGATGAAGGTCAACAAATCAGTCAGAACAAATTCCAAGTGCTTGAGGAAGATGAAGAGATCTCAAAAGAAGATCAAGCAATGGAAGGAAGTCCTGCGGACAAGGAATCTGAAGAAAACCGGGAAAACACACAGGACATCGATTATCAGAAGGAAGCCATAATGAGTGATGCAGAACTGGAGATGGATCAGGAAATGACCCAAAATGAGATGGACCTAGAGGATCATGAACTACAAGAAATTCTTGATAAAGAAAACCTAGATCTGGAAGGGTTTTTGATACAGGGAACCACGGGAGGAGTAGATTCGTTACCACAAGAACTCAATAAAATACAACAGTTGTTTCTATGGAAATCACAGGCTGGCCGCTAAAATACCTAGAGTTAGTCAGATGAACATCACTGTTCATTGGCGTGAGCACAGCGGATACCATAGTTCCTTAATTAATGGAGAGCCTCTCTTCTTTTCTGGGATCTAGGTTCAGGCAAAAAAGTTGAGCAGGCATGGAAGGAATCCTTATTTTACCGGCAACCGGAATCTTTACATTTTTGGGCCTCGTAGAGTAAAACCGCTTCCTTGGCGGTTTTTGGATGTTCGCATCGCTCTAAAGTGGGAAACGGTTTTAGCGATTTTGCAGCGATCCCATCCAACAACCTACATGTGGCAGATAGAGGGTTTGGAAAACTGCCCTCCATCGCACACTAACGTCTGGTCCGCTTGTTCGGTGCGATATTATGCTCTTCCATTGGATTTCTCTATGTGGATCAACAGTCAAGATTGTTCGTGTCAAAGGGACTCTGCCGGGGACAGAATTGCGGGAGATCTCGCGGGCTACTAGGGGCAAGTGGCAATTTTGGGTTATTTTGAATTCGGGTTCGGATTCACTGTTATCTTCCATGCATGTTGAGCCTTGAGGTTGGAATTGGTGGATTTCGGGAGATTCACATGCGCGAAGTTTATTCCACCATTCGGACTCGAAATCCGTTTAGTGTGGTTTCTATTATTTCATCGGGTCTGTTTTTGGAATCTAAGAATATGCCTTTTTTGGCTCCGATTTGCGTCTCATCCGTCAGAACTTTGCAAACGGATTGGCCAGTTTAGGCTTTTGTTTGTATTTTGAAGGTCTCACAGTTAAATTTGTGGGCCCGTGGCCCGGATGTTAAGCTTTTGGCTTGGTACCCAAGCCCTGAGTGGATAGTTGACTCTATGTCCCTCAGGTCTCTTTGGGTAGTTGTATTATATGTAATTTGTTTCTTTGTTTCTAATGAATAGAAGGTACGAATCTTGCTTCAGCAAAAAAAAGAATTTAAGTTAGTCATCCCCATAATATCATTGTTCACCCTAGCTTACATACTTAATATTAAACAATGAACCAACTTAACATAAGCTGATGCACCCCGCATCTTTGCTTTATTAGAAGCATAAGTTAGAGGCTTATTTAGCCTAATAACACCCCTCTTTTTTAATTAAGTAGATTATGGAGAGTCCTTTACCAGATCTCAAGGTATGTGGTTATAGATGATAATGCGTCATTGAGAAAGGTAACTTTTAAGTGTAAAAGCATAGGTTGAGGCTTCTCGAGTCTAATAATACCCCTCGTTTTTTCGTATTTTACATAAGTAGATTGGAGAGGTCTTCACCATGAGATGTCATGGTATTGAAAGTTGAGAGTGAATTTTTCAAAAAGTAATATTAAGTTTAAGTTATTGTGAACAATATATAAATTATTGTAGATATTCACCCAAAGTAATTTATTATAGCCTACAATGTCATTTTTGAATTTTTATTATTTAATTTATTTTTTGAATTTTAATTTTGTTTATTATTTTATTATTCAAATATTTGAAAATAATTTAAAAAAATAATAAGTAAATGGAAATATTAGTTATATGATTTAATAAAAGATGTAATTTATAATATATGATATCAGAGAAATCTAATTAAAAAGCAGACTTATATTCTATTATATTTTATTTAATTATGAAACTTTACATACAGAAAAACAAGTATTTATTACAGAGTTTTTTTTGACATTGTATTCTAAATGATTCTTATGTTATGCTCTTAAATCTAACTCTTAGATGCTCTACTCTACCACGAGACAATACAATGCTAGAAAGATGGAACCCCCTCTTTCTAGTGACCTGGTGTTTAACATAGTTTGATAATGATTTCAGATTAGGGTTTTCACATCTCTCAACACTTCGTTAGTGTTAAATACATATAAATATTTAAACCCATAAAAGAAAAAAATATAAGTGAATATAAAAATCATATAATTTAATATAAGATATAACTCAGGGGATATCATATAAAAGAAAACCTAATTAGAAGGTGAGGCTTATACTCTACTCTTTTTTATTTAATTATGGAAATACAAATACAAAGAAAGGGGTATTTACGATCGATTTGCCTATGACATTGTTGTCTATATGGTTGTTGCAAATTATCTTTCTCCTTTGTTTTGATCTCAAATCCCACTCCTAGATGTTGTGCTCAACTATGTTTTAATACAATCCTAAAAAGATGGAACCCCTTCTCTTCCTAGTGACGTAGTATTTAACATAGCTTGGAAACTATTTAAGGTTTAGGGTTTTCACATTTTTCAAGCCACTATTAGTGTTATGGTTTTGGACCTTTTAGGATCTTCTTGAATGTCCACACGTGACTAACTCCACATATCTAAGTAATGGTGTTGATGCAGCGTCCACTTGGTACCACCGTATGAACAAGTTAGCTGAACTTGTGGGAGGCATAGCTTCTGCATATGAAATTTGATTAAGGTGATTTTCACATTGTTTGAAAGCTAGAATTGGTGTGTAAAACGACATCAAGAGGCAGAGAGCTATGCTCACAAAGGTTTCACTCATTTCATATCCCAAAATAACTTTAGAGGGCTTTAAATTCTAAATCTCAAAATTAAGACATATCATAAAATATGTCACAAAAGATAATTCCTCCAATTTTCCTACCCAAAAAATATCAAAATAAATAACAAGTTATCCAATAATTCATTTTAAATCAGTTAAAAAAAAATGTTTCATTTCAATTTTTATTTGTACAATTTATTTTAATGTATATTCAGGTGAAACAAGAATTGGAATGTTTTGTGTAGCATTGTCTTGTTATTCTTAATATGAAAAAGTAAAGTATTTATGTATTCTTAAAATGGAATGTGTGTCACTTTTGTGGTGAGGAGAGGAATGTGTATAAAAAGAAATTACATACATAAAGAAAAATGAAAAATAAAGTGTTACTTTCCCTTTAAGTTAAGCTATGTGATCGATCAAACAAGGAAAATATTTTAGTTTGTTTTGCGTATGATAAAAGGCCCTATGAAGACCTATTCGTCCTTTCCACTCTATAAGTAACTCGGCCTTGCAGAGATATCTTTTGTGACGGGTACTGGGGCTATGTCCTGAAAGAACTGGTGACGCTTCCAGCAGCCAAAAAATGACAGGTACTGGGGCTACGTTCCGAAAGAACTCGTGACGCTTCCAGCAGCCAAAAAATGACGAGTACTGGGGCTACGTCCCGAAAGAACTGGTGACACTTCCAGCAACGAAAAGAATCAACCAAGGTATTGAATGAGGCTTTAGTGCTTCCCACACCTCCACCTATAGGGAAAGATGCCCTAAAATTTGGCCAGTAGGATACCTTCGTCTCACGGAGGCAGTCGAGTCTTTAGCTTCTTGGTAATCGGTTATCAGTACCGAGCACTATACAGGTTGGGTAGCCCCATATAGTACCGCATGCACTGAGCCTAAGCTGAACCCCCTCTGAATCGGGTCTCTATGCTGCCTAGGTTGTCTTTTCCGTGGACCGATTGAAGGATTTGAAGCACCCTAAAAGACAACTTCTATGTTTCAAAATGTAACATGACCATGGTGGCTTATTGGATGCCTACCCCCAATAGTCCTAACCTAAACTATAAATTATTTTGTGGCCCATGTGGGGAAATTTAGTTTGTTCAAGTTATGATTGCTTTTATGTGTCTTCCTTCACTTATGGTGTGAAAAATTAAGCTTAAATAAACTAAGTACAAAAGTTTTTTACACTTGATTCCCTTTGTTTAAAGTTTAGAGTAGCTTAGTGTGTGTAGTGAAATGTGTGTGTAAGTGACAGAGTGAACATACAAAGTTTGTAGTCATGTGGATATTCGATGATCCTTTTCAAATTCGTCTACTTACACTAAATTATGTTTGTTCCTTACCTACAAATAAAATAATGTGTGGTTGATGGGCCACTTACTTCCTTCCTATTACACTATGTGAGCCTAAAAAGGGAGATGAAAAACTGAGTGCTTTGAGAAATATTTCAAATGCAAGCCTAGGATCGTCTAAAAGACGCAAGGGAAGCAGGGGCTACTCCCTTTCTTTAATAACACCAGTTCCTAGTCCCAATGCTAATGAATTAAAGATGCTTTCGTTAGTAAACAATATGAGTGAATTATGGGCCACTTACTCCTTTGCTAATTAAGCTATGTGACTTGGGTAAAATAGCAAAACAAATTGAAAAAATGTGTGGATTATGGCCACTTACTTTTCCCCTTAATTAAGCTATGTGTGAAATGTAAAAAATTTAAAGTAAAGGCTAAGTAATTGCCCTTCTAATACTGATTATTAAAACAATCTGAACTATACGGAAAAAAATTGCAGAGGTGAAGGCAATTCACTAAAGGTTGCCAGTCACCCACGAAAGAAAAATTACAATGATTGTTTTTGTTCTTTGTAAACTGTGGGGTTAGGCTCTGCACAAGCGAGCGAACCGTGTGTCAATCTGTAAGAAAATGATAAGTGTTAATCCAAATTATAGATATTAAGAGTGAGAATGATTATAAGCAATATGCATTATCAATGTTCTAAATTTAAACTTATATGATTAAAGAACAACGTATTTTATAAATGATACTATAATAGAAATAATTTGACTAAAATTTACAATCTCACTAATACAAATTAGTATTGAAGAACTAAAGGCAAAATTTATACCTTTACCATAAATTCAGTTAAATTAAATGACATCCTAAGCAATAACACAAGGCCATGTGCAAGAAAATTAAAGTAGAGTATAAAGAAGTATCAGAGTACTTTGTAAAATAAATGTAGAGATAAAAAATTATACTAATTATATGTTATTAGTCAATCCAAAATGCATTATCTAATATTTTTTCTCAAAACTTTGGAAATGAGTCGCATACTTATGCTTGTGCTCATAATTTTGAAGCAGAAAATATTCAAATAAAAGAATTATATTTTTTTAGGCCTAGTTTAAAGAGATAATTATTTAGTATGACTCGTAATGAAATTGTAATGTTCCATCATTTAAATTATATATTTAAATATGATATAGATTTAATACATTAATTTTTTTATGACATATTCCATTAAATAAATTCAATAATCTAAAATTATAATTATCTCAATTTCGTTCCATCATTTAAATATGATATAGATTTAATACATTAAATTTTTTATGATATATTCCATTAAATAAATTCAATAATCTAAAATTATAATTATCTCAATTTCACACGGTGAATTAAAAAATCTTAAAAAACAAAAAATCTGATTAAATATAAAAAAAAATAATGCATCAAAAAAATTATGATGCATTCCATTAAATAAACTTAACAATTTAAAATTATAATTATCTCAGTTTCACACACTGAATTAAAAAATCTTAAAAAAATAAAAAAATAACAGCATTAAACTACATTTCATATTAAAATTTATAATGAATTATATAAATATCATTAAACTCATCATAGAATTTAGGTAAAGAAATAAAAAATTAAAAAAAGAAACAACTCGTAAAATTTAATAATTTTAATAATTACCCTTTTAATTTTGCACAATCTTTTACAGTATTTAACTAACGAAGGAGGAATTGCACACTATGAATCCTTAGTATCCTATCCATGTTGGAGAGGGAAATTTTTTTTTTTTTTTTTCCAAATTTCTAGCACTGTTTTTTTGATTGGTCCTACTGATGGGGATGAACAAAAATGAGTCTAATCCTATATCCAATATAATTCTATGTATAGTACTCAAAACTGTCAATGTAAGAAGTGTATGTATGAATTTGGGGTAGTACTTTGAAAAATTGAACGCATTGTTCTTTGTCTTGTAAACTTAACTTGATTTGTCTGTAGATCTTCCAGTGTACCATCCACCATAGTTGTAGACTTCTAGTGCCAATAGTAACCCAAAAATGTCTTTGCACCATCCACACTAGGGAAATAAGGTGGTTCAAAATATATCTGACGCAGGGCATCACAAGCACCTAGATATGATGGACCCTTCATTTCAATGCTACCCATGGCTGTTACTACCAGCTGCTGATATGAGAAGAAAAACCTTTTCACTGTGGCTTCTATTGCCTGGAAGGCCAACAGAACATGTATTGCTGCAACATGATAAGCACCTGAAGTGTAATGTGAGCGAAGTCCATGTGAATGAAACAAATGCATAAGTGCCTCCTGGAGCCTTGGTCCACCCTTTGGATCAGCCTCAACACCCATGACTTTGGGCACCAGATGCCTTAGTTCCTTGCATGCATTTGTAAGGTCTCTAAGGGGGGCAGACCGAAGGCAATATGCGAATGCAAGTGTACTATTGCTGCTAATTGCCAACTGGTGTTTAAGGTAAAGGAAATCATCTGGGTCCATCACTAGAAGCAAATTCACAATTTCTGTGAGCATGTTCCACACCCTTTCAACCATCCAACAGTCTGTGGATGCTCCTACGAAATCCCCAGAATCTATTCTTTCATATACTCTGTGCAACAATTCTTAGCCTACAAATACCCAGGGCTCAAAGATCTGGAGGACATTGCAAAGTTTGGCATCTTCTGGATTATGGAACTGTTTATGTTGTTTTAAAGAGTGCAAATATCTTGGCTTGCAGATTCTATCATATTCAAGAAGAGGCTTACCTGACATATTTGGTTCCCCCAGACCTAAGGTGAAGGGAGTCCTCTGCATATGGCCTTCAATGGCAAGCCATATTCTAGAAACCATAGCTTCAACGCTTTTCCATGTACCCAAACGCGGAAGTAAGCTCTCTTTACTTGTTCTACTAACCACAGATAAAGCGCCAGGTCTCTGCCATACCTCATGGAAAACTTTCCATGAGAGAACACCACTACTTACTGACAACTGAAGAATGGGAACCTGCTTGTCATTTTCACAAATCATTGAAATCAACTCAATCTGGGAACTAATTAAGGATTCAAGCCTTCTCTTCCATTCCGCTTTGTCAATGTAAGTCCTTGTGTCACAGAGGACAGACGAAACAAACCGAAAAGTAATCTCCAATGACTGTAAGGCAGCCTTTACCAACCCCTCTCTAGACCAACCAGGCCATTCCTTGAATTTCCACATGGCACTGAGCTCAGGGAGATGCACATACTGCTCGTAACCCGCACACTCCATGGGGGAGGGCTCTATGGATTCTTCAACAAAGGCAAAATAGGATGCCATTTATTTACAGGACATATTTTTTCCCTGCGAACATAACCAGGAGAGTAAAGACACTAATGCTCTCCATATACCATAATCTAAAAAGAACAACATAATAATAGAATAAACACTAAAATCCATTTTAAACACTAAAATTTTGAAAACTGGAATAGAATAAAATGTTCTTAAATCCATGATATATTTAAAAAGTTGTATATAATATGTTACTGGACAGAAAACATATCTATTTGTTGCAACTCAACTTTTTTTGTAGATGATAAAAACTCAACACATAAATAATGAAAAGAGTTAAATAATGTCAACACATAAATATATATTTTTCCAGTTAACAAAGTGAATAGATATAAGCTAAATATACGGTGGTTGGTCTGTTGGCACTTAAATTCTGAGCACCTTACTGTTGCACATCCGGCAAGGACAAAGTCTGTAAGTGCTTTCATCAACTGATTTTAGTCTGAATATCTAAAGTGTTAATATTTAATGTAAATAATGTCAACTCTCATTTCTTTACTTCTCCATTTCTTCCTATGACATCAGATCCTTCTGTTGTTTCCATGTGTACCTCACTTCTTTATTTCTTCATTTATACTTATTAGATCAAATTTATCTACTGTTTCCACTGTGTATATATACTCACAGTGTTAATAACTAAACAAATTCCTTAACAACAATATTCCACATTTATTAGACTATGAAATTGTTTTGTGATTTTTTATTATGGTTTTCCATTTCTCCATCCAAACAGATGACACTAGATTCATCTACCGATTCCACTGCGTATAATATACCTACAGTATTCATAATTCATTTGTATAATATAAAATTGAATAAAATGAGGATCATTTGTATAATATAAAATTGAATGAAATGAGGATAGATGATTTGCTGTAAGATTTTGCGGATATAGGAAACACGAATACTTATTAATCAAACATTTAATTGAAAATTTTTACGATCCTAAAGCAGATTTTTGAGAAAAACAAGTCATTAGGAGAAAAATTTGAATCGTAACAAAATTATAATTATATTAAAAAATTTAAATCTTTTTTTATCAGGTTGGAAAAAATAAATTAATAAAAATATTTGAGCGAGGAAAAACTTCTATCTATTTAGAATCTTTAAATGCTTGCTTACTGCATTTAAGCGCTGACTTCATCAAAACCCTAATTTTTTTAAAATTCATCTAATCCAATGAAACTTGAACCTTTTATTAATCAAATTCCAACCAAAATAAGATTTTCAGAGCCATTTGGCTTGGGAATACTCCTTATAATTAACCATGACCAGGACCGATGCTTGTGAGAATGATGAACAAGATTCTTCATGGCACCGCATTCTTGAGGAGTCAAATAAAATTTATTCTGAACTGTGAGTCCAGTTGCGATCTAAATTTGGCCATATATTACTGCTCCAGAATAAATTTGCTATCTTTTACGAGACAGTTTGGCAGAGTGAGCAAATCGAGCTGTAATCTCTGAATCTTTAAAATATATTTAAATCTTTAAATCAATCAAAACATGTTTTGGAATCTGTGCTAAATCAATTACAGATCATTAACCAGGGAAGAGTTCATAAAACATGAAATGCCGTTGGGAATCTATCGGAAATGCTAGGGCTTTGTCGCGTTGCATATGGATTTTTAAAATACGGCTTCAGAGGCATGAAAAGGATGCACACTAACCTTGCGAAAAGCAATTTTCGATCACCAATGGCCAGCTGCATATAGTTTCAAAATTTCAGTAAAAGTGCCTCTGTTATTGAAATTCTGAGTTGTATACATCTGATAGGAATTCAATCGCTATCAAGCCCCCAGTTTCATCGACGTCAATTATGAAGTAAATCATGGATACGTTGGCTGAGGTCACCAGAGAAGTGAAGAAAGAGGTCACCAGGGAAGTGAAGAAAATGGCTGAAACTTTTGATGCCGAATTGAAGGCATTGTTGATCAATGACTTGAACAGTGGCAGACAGCAATTCCTGACCCTAATATTGATGTCTTTTACCTCTTAAACTTTGGTATCAATAATAGAATACTTGTAATGATATATAGCATATAGATATTTGGATTTACAATTGAGAGCATAAACGGGGTAATGCAAGATTCTTGGCTTCACATCAGTAACGTCTTTAATTTTGTGTATGCTACCACCTTTTCATTGTGCTTGTTTGTGGTCTTTATATATTTATGTAAACAATTTGCTGGGCTATCAATTTGCTGGAACTTAAACTCAAGAGTGCTTATATTCATGACTATCAAAGTTCGACTGTATGGGATCTGAAATACATCTGATAGGAATTCATAAAACCGCAAACAAGAGTACCTGTAACACCCTGAACATATAATTTTCATTGTATCAACCCTTTTCACAGAACCACAAAGGGGAAAGCCCCGCGTTTTTCAGTAGCTGTTTCATGAATTCTATATTATGGTTGTATGCAGGGGTATACGATAATACCTGTATACGTGAGACAGAGGTCGAAAGAGCATTTGAAATCTTCCGTCCTTGAAGTGCTGCATGCACTGAATCACCTTCTGTAACCTCTCCTCTGTTTGCCGGAGTTCAATGCATGAATTGTCTTGGAGTTTGAATTGCCGGGAGTTTGAATTGCCTGGAGGATGGTTGGTACCATTCGTAAATGCCGTAAATGTGCCTCAGGTTGGTGAATGTGCCTCATCAATATGCGAGAGTGGAGGCCAAAGTGGAGGCGGGTAGGGTCGATGGGCAGGAGCACGGCAGACGGCAGAGTCGCCGGAGCTGCGTGCCCTGTAATCGCCGGAGAGGGATGCATGCTATGATGCATGGTCGAACATGGAAGGGCCCCATGACGTCAAGGAGGGTGTCAGAAGGTGTAAAGACATAGCATTAACTTTGCTATGGAGGTGGAAATAGGAACTGCCGTCCTGTAGTTGGCATGATAAAAAATCCAAGGGGATGTACCTATCCTTACACTTATCCTACCTGGGGACATTGACATTCTCTCGGGAGGTGGTATCCAGGTGGGTTGGGACGTGGGAAGTGTCTTGATTGAAATAGTTTATCTTGGTAGGTGTGATGTCATAAAGTCCTGAAGGGAGGGCATATGTTTCCATTTAATCCGATGGAACACTTTGAGTCTGACACGTCTTTACAGGAAGCCTTCATCCAAGCCACATTGGCCACTGAGTCACAATGCCATGTCAACTTGAACATGAAGTGGAATGTGGCACACTCCCCTCAGCTGACAACCTTGGGTGACGGACATGACATATGGGTAGATGTTGGTTACCAGCCTCAGAATAATTTGGAGGATAAAAAAGGTGGCAAAAGGCAGTGTGGTAAAAAACAACATCCTATTAAGATTACAGCTCCCGAACCTATCCTTTCTTTTGGCCACAACGTGCTCCTTGATCGAGTTACGAGTCTCCAGAAGTGGGCATTAGTAGGAAGGTGGTATTTTACAGAGATTGAAGAAGCCAAGATGCGGCAGTGGTTGGCAAAAAAATGGAAAATTTTGTTGGGTTATGTCTCCACGGTAGTGAGGCTTATGGGGGGGCAGGTATAATTTTCATTTTCTGAGTGAAGAGGATCTCAGAAAAATTGCTACAATACCATGGGTTAAGGACTGAGGTTTTTTGGCAATGTATGCATGGTATGTTGGCTTTAATCCTTTGAAACAAATGCCCAAAAACAAGCTTATATGGGTTAAATTGCCCGGATTACCCTTAGAATTTTGGACGAAGGAAGTATTTACTGATATCGACGCCATTGGAAAATTCATATACGTAGATCCTCGATGCTTGGGAGCTAGGGATAAAAGGATAGCTTGGGTCCTTATAGAAAAAGATTTTGGTGAGGCCTTTCTAGATCACATAGAATTAAGGTGGGAAAACATAAATCTCACACAGCGCTTGGATTTCTGGGGAATTCCATTCCGGTGCCTCAGTTGCCACCAAACTGGACATTTAATTGCTAACTGTCCCAAAGCAAGAGGAGGGTGGTGGCCTTCGAGGGATTGTAAAGGGATTCATCAAAGGATACAAAAGGAGAACAAATCAGAGTTCCTCTCACACAGCGCTTGGATTTCTGGGGAATTCCTTTCCGGTGCCTCAGTTGCCACCAGACTGGACATTTAATTGCTAACTGTCCCAAAGCAAGAGGAGGGTGGTGGCCTTCGAGGGATTGTAAAGGGATTCATCAAAGGATACAAAAGGAGAACAAGTCAGAGTGCCTCTCTCCACGTCATGGATATGTCACCAAACACAATGGAAACACTTCGGGCTCAGGTAACTCTATTCACACTAATCAGGTTTTTTCTGAGCCATCTCCTCGTTTTATAAAAAAGGTCTCTACTCCTATTCCTATTCATGTTCACTCCTCATCCTTGACATCAGAACAATCCATCTCCCATATTGCTGTTGACTCTCCATATCGGGAGCATCACCAGCTTTTTTCCTCTCCAGTCTTGCCTCCACCATCGGTACTGTCACAACACACTATGGCAGATATCCCATCTACCTCATATGCCACATATACTCAAGCCCGAAGGCTCCATTCTCCAGCTACTCAACCAAATTCTCCCAATGCTAAATCTCTCGCTCAATTATCTCTGGTCTCATCACCAAATAACTCTGTCGACAGTGATCTCGACTTCCTCCTACAAAGGAAAACCCTTGATCTAAAGTCGCTCACTATTCATAAGCCAAAGGGATCCGGTTCTCCTGTAATAAGTCCATCCTCTACAGGGAACATTACTATGAGGCATACAAACAATAGAGGCAGCAAACACTTTAGAGGTTGCCCGCGACAAACTCATACTACCTTGACAAATTCACCATCTCTCATTGATATACCCATTTCCTCTCCCATCTCTCCCAGGGCACTTAGAGCATGTATGCCCTCTAACAGGCTCAAATGAACTCCATCCTTTCACTGAATATAAGGGGTTTGGGGGCCCTTCCAAAATTCCTCGCACTAAGAGACCTATTTATTTCATCTAAGTCCAACATTATTCTCATCCAAGAATCAATGCACTCTGCATCTCAAATTGTCGATTATTTTAGGAGGATGTTTCCAATGTGGTATATTGTGGAAACTGATGCCACAGGAAGATCTGGGGGTCTAGCTATTTTCTAGGACCCAAGGTGGGAAAAATTGAAGGAATTTTCATGCTCAGCAGTATTTTTCTGGCTGGTAACATCAGAGGTATCCCGAGAAGATTGTACATTCTCAATGTGTATGCTCCTTACAAAGAGTGGGAAGGTTTTTGGGAAACAATGGAGGCAACTGGGATCCTTCATTCATCCTCTTTGATTTTAGCTGGGGATCTTAACTGTACCCTAGGCATCGAGGAGTTGTGGGGACAATCTAGGGTGGTAGACAAGATGGCACAGAAGCTAAGGGACATTATTTTCTCCCACAACTTAATAGATGTTTGCCCGCCTAAAAATGCTCCCACTTGGGATAATGGAAGAAGTGGAAACAATTATATAGCAAAGAGACTAGATAGATTTCTCGTACAAGAAAATATGGTGGAGAAGATGGGGGATGTAAGATCTCTCATTATTGAAAACTATGTATCAGATCATCATCCAATCACTCTTTTTTGGTGCAAAACTGATACAAGAGTTGGAATGCCTTTCAAGTTTAATAGAGTTTGGCTTGAAGGTATAGCTTTTGATTCACTTATTTGATCATTCTGGAAAGAAAGAAGAAATATAGAGCAAGGCCTCTCATATACTGAAAGATTTATGAATAGGCTTCGAATTCTTAAAGCAGAGGTAAAAACACGGGAACAAAATAAGAAGGAAAGCCTAAGAACGGAGCTATCAGATATTGAGGAGGAACTAAAGACACTGCATAGTCAAATCGCCACCCATTCCCTTCCTGTAAAAGTAAGGGAGAGAATCCATGCTCTCGAATTTGAAAAAATAATATCCTTCAAGTTAGAGAGACGACATGGAGATTGAAAAGTAGAGCCATTTGGATTAGAGAAGGAGATAAAAATACCAAGTTCTTTCATCGCTTTTCCAACTATAGAAGGAAACAAAATACAATTTGGCAGATGAGTGATGGTGAAGGAAACTGTTATAACAAGCAATCGGAAATTACAGCCTTGGCAGTTTCATATTTCAAAAGAGCATATAATAGACTGGAAGTGGAGGATGCAGAATCACAGATGTGGACAGTTGATGAATACATTATAATGTTTGATGAGGAGGAAAATGTGGAATTGTATAAGGAGGTTAAGGTGGAAGAACTGAACCAGGCTATTAAATCAATGAAAGGAGACAAAAGCCCGGGTCCAGATGGATGGACTGTAGAATTTTTTGTTCACTTCATAGACATCTTTCAGGATGACCTTCTACAGATTATTGAGGAATCAAGGATGAAAGGATTCATACATCCTAATCCAAACTCTACCTATATTTCCCTTATTCCAAAGAAATCTGAGGCGGAAACCTTTGCAAGTTTTCATCCAATATCATTGTGCAATCTAACATACAAGATTATCTCTAAGATAATTGCCAATAGATTAAAAGCATCCTTATCAAAATTCATTTCTCCAGAACAATATGGTTTTCTAGATAACAGAATAATCCATGATGTAATGGTTGTTGCACAAGAATGTATGCACAATAATAAGTCAAAAAAGATGAATACAACAGTTATGAAGGTAGATATAAAAAAAAAAAATCTTATGACTACTTAGATTGGGCTTATCTGAGATTGGTCCTAAACAAAGTAGGAATAAACACAAATATGGTTGAATGGATCATGGGATGTGTAACTATATTATGTTATGCTATGATAATTAATGGATAGCCATCCAAGTTTTTTGCTGCGGGAAGGGGACTTAGGCAAGGATGTGCCTTATCCCCCCTACTTTTATATTGGCGATGGATGGACTAAGTCTGAAAATTAAAAAATCTGTGACCACTAGTGAATTTGAAGCACTTAAAATCAACAATCATGTCTCTATCTCTCATAGCTTCTTTGTTGATGATATCTTGCTGATGGATATGTTAAACAGACTTAAATGGTATTCACTTTCATTAATTCTAAAAAAGTTTGGAAAAGCCACTGGTCTTGTTCAAAATGAACAAAAATCCATCATCTTATATGGATCATGTAACCATGATGATATCAGCTATATCCAGAGGTGCTTTGGGGTAAATGCAGTAAATTTAGATAATGGAATGAAATATCTGGGGTATCGCCTAAAACCAGGAAACTATAAAAATGTTGATTGGATGTGGTTGGTGGAAAGATTCTACTCCAAGATTAAGGGATGGGAATACAGATGTTTATCAATGGGAGGTCATATCATCCTCACACAGTTAGTTCTTACATAGCTGGGGATTTATTGGGCACACTTGTTCCGCATTCCACAAATGATTATAAAACTACTGAACCGCATAATGGCAAACTATATTTGGTCAGGTGCTAGAAGGAGCTGTAAATATCACTTGGTTAAGCTGGAGAAGATTACCAGACCAAAAATATTGGGTGGATGGGGTGTTTTAAATCTTAAAATTTTTGGATGGGCATTAATTTTAAAATCTTTATGGCGGGGCATCAACAGTAGAGGCATATGGGGAAAGGTGATCCGATTTAAGTACATGAAGAATAAGGATTTTTCCTTCCTGACGAGACAATGAGAAATTGGGAAAAAATGTGGTTCATAGATATGGAATAGCTTTAATAAGGTCAAGAACATCCTCATCAAGAACATCTCGTGGATTTTTGGATCTTGTAATAGTATTATGTTGGGAAAATACAACATTGTAGGATCAGGTGTGTTTCCTCTTGGTATAGTGGAACTAATAAACCATCTAAACAGAAAAGGCATTTTCATACTGAGCCAGTTGATTATTGATTAGAATGGTAACATTCCAATTTGGCTTGACTCTAGCCAACTGAACCTTACAGGACAATACAAATTGGATTGGCTACAGTTTGTAAAATCACTAAAAGATGCAGGGATATGTTATGACAACAAAGGGGATTGCATCACATGGGCTGGTAAAAAGAAGAAATCAAGAGAGATCGAGGTGGCAGACTGCTATCTCAAATTATGCTTGAAGGAGCTACAAAATGTGGAATATTGTTGGTTTTACAAGTTCTGGAAAATTAATATTCCTATAAAAATTATCATTTTCCTTTGGTTAACTTGGCAGAATAAGAATCTTACATGGGAAAACTTACAAAAAAAGAATCATCATGGTCCTGGGATTTGTTATCTGTGTAGGAAAAATGATGAGGATAATGGGAACTTATTCTTACATTGTCGTAGATCTATAAGCATCTAGAAACACTTCACCACCAAGTTGCAGATTCCATTCATACAGTTTAATATAATTGAGGATTATTTAAAATGGTCGAGTACAGAAAGGAAAAGTAGCTGATTGCTTACTTTGGTTGTCTTCTAGGAGATCTAAAAAGGTCGAAATAAATTGATTTTTGGATCCAATAGATGGGGAGAAAATGTAGTTTGTGAATTCATAGAGCAGTGGGTTATATCAAATCAGGAATATGGCACCAAGAAAAAAAGGAAGGCAGAAAAGGGGAGGGTACAGATCACCAATTACCCAGCGAGGTTTTTTGATGGGGCAATGCAAGGAGTGAGATGTGGGTGTGGAATTTGGATAAAGATATCAGAAGAACAATAGTTCTAGATTCACTTGAATGCGGGAGAGGGTACAAGTATGAAAGTAGAAGCAATAGCTTTATGGGATTACTATGGTTTATCAAAATTCTGGATATCGGACAAATGCAAATTTATGGGGATTCTAGATGTATGATTGATCATG
Source organism: Pinus tabuliformis (assembly GCA_031772625.1). Lineage (NCBI taxonomy): Eukaryota > Viridiplantae > Streptophyta > Pinopsida > Pinales > Pinaceae > Pinus > Pinus tabuliformis. Next base: position 1,488,604,875 of record CM062816.1, on the reverse strand, counting down.
TTATGGGGAAGAATAACATCCAACAAAATTCACTACAAGGCTGGCTGAGACATAAACAAAGCCAATGGAATACCCTTCATCAACCTTCCATTCAGCACATTAGTAGGGCACACAACAAGATTGCGAATGAAATGTCAAAGAAGGGATTACTAGCCATAGAAAAAGGTATGCATATCCTAGTTGCATTGGATTCAGAATGAAGGGATCTTTGCAATGATATTATTTCTGAGAGCAGCCTATGATTTTCAATTTCCTCTGATTTACAAAGGATTTGTGCCATTTGGCACCCTTTTTAGACTTATAGGTTTATCTAGGATCCATTTTTGGATCACACATTCCCACTAAAAGAAATTTTGGTCTCGAAAAGATTAATATACTAATCTTAACAGTAAATTAGAGTGACTCACCCTCTTCTTTCAGCCTCCCTACACTTGCCTTTGCATAGTGCCTCTGAACCAATGTTTCTGACCACTTCCCTTCTTGGATGGGTTTGCTTTCCTGGGAAGAACTGTCTTCCTCCTTGCCTTCCTGCAGAAATGGTCATAGAAGGTGGTTTGAACTTCTTTTCCTTGATCATTGATCCAAGGTGACTCAAAAAAATGTGAAGTACATCTGCTCCACAAACTTTCATTTGTACTTGTTTGAAAGGCTGCCAACAACAACTGTTAACAAAAACATGCATACAGACAACAACTAGATGGACTAAACTCCCACTTCCACAAAAGAAACAAATTTCACATCTTGTGAACACCTCCATGTCTTTCATCTGCATACAAGTGATGGACTAGATAACAAGCCCACAAAGAATGCCTTTAAACAATTGACCCTTCAAGTCAAGCATGTAGAAAAAGACCATTAGGACTCTTTTTCCAAAAGATGAAACTTTCATCTTTGTCTCCATTTAGAGGCCAAGTTATCTTCTTTCAAGTAAACATGGCATCACATGCAATGCATGCGTTTCATCCCTTAACTTTCACTTAAGCACACTATACTTTCGAAGCTGAAATGAAATATAATGTTTCATCCTTCAACCTTCACTTAAGTACACTGTACTTTCAAAGCTGAAATGAACATAATATTGCAGCAACAAAGTGAGTCTTCTACTCAACCTTTTTCCATTCACCATCTTGGTAAAATCCTACAACTTGCATTCCATTAGCAAAGAAATGCAATAAATAAAAAGACAAGCATCCTTTTGCAACAAACCTCTTGTGCTTCAATGATTGCCTTTAGGTCCTTGGGGATAAGGAGAATGCCTTCAATAGCTTTCCCTTCACCTTGAAAACTCATAAAATAGCCAGTCTATAAGAAGCATACATCAATTAGACAATCAATCCTTGACTGCCCAAACACGTTTCAGACAAGCAATCTTTGCTTTGTCAATCAAGCATTCTGATATAACCTTCTTTGAAGGTGGGGTTAACCAAACTTTGGCTCTGATACCACCTGATCTGAAAATGGGGCTCTTAGGCTTCTTGTCTAATCTACAAGAACCTCTCCCACTTCCAAAGCTTTAAATTTTCCCAAGTCTATTTGATTAACCAATGGGTAAATAAGAAATGCTTGAAAATATAGGTGTATGCTTGTATTTATTTTAACTGATTATGCACTTTAAAATCTGTTGCTTGTGCTGATATGTGAATGTGCTTAAATTGATATATTATTGCGTACAACAGTAAATAAGCAACATTAAAACACACACATAAGACAACAAATTAATTAGGAGTTCACCCACAACTCTTGGGCTACATCTCCGTGAGCTCTAGTTAATTCAACTAGGCTCTCTGGGATTATGGTATTAGTCATTTTTACAAGCTCTTGGCCCAACTCCTGTTGTTCTACACAAAAACAATGGGTTCAGACACCATTTAATCCCCTGGCTCTTGAAGCTCTGGCTCTTGGCTCTTGGTTCTAGCTCTTGGCTCTGACTCTAGCTCTTTGGCTCTAGTTCTGGCTCTTGGCTCTGACTCTTGGCTCTTTGGCTCTGGCTCTTGGCTCTTGGCTCTTCGGCTCTGGCTTCTTGGCCCTCTGCAACCTTCAACTCCCTGGCTTTTCACTTGAACTTCAAGGGACTGCAAAGGCTCCTTCAATTTCTTTGCACAGTAGCTCTTCGGCTCTGCAACTGCTTTCAACATCCTACTTTCAGCTTTATCTTTCTCTCAATTGAGCTCTCTGCAGCTATCGCTCTCTGCAGCTATCATTCAGGATCCTTGTCCCTTCACTTGCTGTTCAGCCTTCCACGCTCTTGTGGTCCTCTGTAGCTCAATTATTCGGGCTCTCTGTCTCTTCCTCATCTTGAGGAAACATCCCTTGCAATCGCCCCAACCTCTAGCAGCTCTATGCCTTTTATCAGCTCTGTGGCTATGGGATGTATAGCGTGAGCTCTCGACTCTGTGGCTCTTTGCTCTGCTGTGAGCTCCCTGGTTCACTCAACCTCCGAGTGACTCCAAAACTCCCACACCCCTTCAACAATCGTGCTCTTTGTATTTTGTGGAATCTTCTGACTCTGTGGCTTCCACAACCATTTCTCTATTCATGATCATTACTTTGCCTCTTCGACTAGCCCTCTGGCTCACCAACTCTGTGGCTTTGCGTTTGGCTTTCTAGCGCTCTAGCTCTGTGGCTCTGTGTGTGTAACGCATTCCTGCATCATTGTTACAAATGCTTGCTTACAACATGGGAAGGAGAATGGGGTAGTTACAAAGGAAATACACAGGCAGCCACTTCCCAAACAAAATCCATGAAAACATGCATTCTTGGCTTGTAACGAAAATACAAAGAAAAACACTATCGGATGCAAAAACCGAATTTCAAAATCTATGAAATTGCCCCTATAATCCTTATTGGGCCTGCCTTCCATCGCATATCGCAATCACTTCGGTGGCATGGCCAATGGTCAAAATTCCATTAAACGGGAAATACATTGAAAAGTCTGATTTTCTAGACTTCAAAAATCATGAAATCGGGCTTATGATCCCTATCGGGTCCGGCCTTTATCGCTAGTCACAAGTCACAACAACGCGAGGGCTCCCCCTTTGGGTGTGCTTATCACCGATCCGTCGATCGACTGATCACAATTGGAAATCACATTTCTAATAGCCCGGGGGTTCTATCCAATTACTATGCCGATCACCGACGCTGATTCATCGCATATCGAAATATTGCATCGGCCCCGGGCCTTTGCCTTATGTTATGCACAGCCTGCCTCCGACCCGATCCACCAATCCGATCATCAGAGATCACTGATCAGGGATTTCTTTCGATTGGCCTTAAGTCCTCCTCTTTGCCTTATGCGATGCGATTTTCCTCTATGAACCTTTTAGGCCATTTTTAATGGAATTTGCCCCTTTTTCAAAGGATAAAGGGAAACTTCTTCCTGCGACAACTTCTTCGTCTGAAGTCTGTTTTCTCCCATTCAAGTTGCATTGGATTTAGAATGAAGAGATATCTCCAATGAGATTATTTCCGAGAGCAGCCTCTGATTTTCATTTTCCTCCGATTTACAAAGGATTTGTGACATTTGGCACCCTTTACCTCTTACATGAAGTCTTTTAGACTTAGAGGTTTATCCAGGATCCATTTTTGGATCATCAATGATCAGAGATGCATTTTAGTCTTCTAGATTCGCATTGTGTGAATCTAAGAAATATTGTTGAAGGGGCAGAGAAAATAAAGATTCAATGTCTCTGTTATATATTAGCATATAGCTTTAGATGATTGTATGCCGAGTATTTACAACTCCGTATAGTCTTAGTGTGGATACCATCGGATTTATGAGGATGATTTGTCCTTGATATATATGTACTTCTTTAACCATAATATAAAACAGACGGTTTTTTCCTACTGAAAAAATAAATGGGTGTATGCATATACCACAGTTCCAAACAACTACCTGATAAAAGTAATGAGGTACGTCGAATAAGAAAAGGATTATTGTCCAATGAAAAGGAGATTAGGTCAGGGCTGAGGGAAGTTCTAAGATCTCCAATACAGTAACCAGGAGTGGGAAATTTGGTCAACTCTGAGAAAATTGAAATATGTCACTACAACATAAAGGGGGTTTTAAACAATATTTCAGATAATTTATGGGTAAATTATCTTAACATGATACAAGAAAAAACTTGTATATTGCTTGATTATTGTTTGTAAACTAGTGTCTCAAATTATTGTTTGTGAGAGATTTTTCGGCGAAAATCACATGGAATACCATTTGACAAATGGTATTCCATGTGATTTTCGCCGAAAAATCTCTCACAAACTTGATATGGATCACAGAAGCCTGAACGCTATAATCAAATTATTGTCTTAAAGAATTGTATCTATAAAGACAATATATAACACAAGCATAAATGTCTCTTTAGAGACAATTTTTAAAACAATAATTTGAGACACTCGCGAAGACAATACACAAGTTTTTTGTCTCATGTTAAGAAAATTTACCCAAAAATTGTTATAGAATATTGTCTTAAAACCCCCCTTTATGTTGTAGTCATTTTTGTCTCTCCAAATATAATAGTTGGGATTAAATACATATTTTCCTTATAGAGACAATATTTCTTTATTTCATTAATCCCAACGATTGTCTCTCTAGAGACAATAAAAAATTATATTTAAAGACAATATATTATCACTTTTTCCTTTATAATATCATTGATTAATTCATTTTAGGGCATAGTGGAATCAAACCACCAACCTCCTACTTATATGACATGTGCTCTTCCAATGAGCTAGAACCCTTTAAATAATTACGTGAGAAGTTATGACACCTATTATGTGAAAATAAACCCTAATTTTCACCTGGCCTCAACCCCATGGAATGTTCTTAACCTAGTGAGCAAAACTACCAAGATATGAACCTATATAATTATTTCTTCAAGCTAGAGCATAGCTACGAGTAGGACAACAAGTTAATGTTACTTTGGACTGCACCTTTCAGCCAATTAATTTGTAAAATCAATTTCATTAAGTCTATTTTTCCAGACTAAATTGAGAATCATTTGAAAGATGTCATATATTTGATAAGGCTTCATGTGCCACAAAAAATGCTTTCTAGCTTTACTAAGTCTAAAATGCATGGACATTTACCTTCTCTTTGAAATTCCAAGAAGAATAGTCCTCAAATTTAATACGTCCTTCTTTGGAACTGTTATTGAGAAGTATTTCTAGTTGAGTACCTTGCTAAAGTGAAGAAAATAATGGTTGGCTATTATTTATCATAGGGACACAATCATAGTAAATTTTCTCCACTAGACTTGGATTTCTTACTTCATAGCCCATGAGATAAAGGAAATATTTACTCTCCTCTATTTGATCTCTATAAGACTTTTCCATTTTTATTTCTAAAGGTAAGTTCTCATAATGTTTATGTTGGGGCCCTTGTTTTACCAATATTTAAATAGAGCTGCCCTTACCCTACCATGATTACCTCCAACAAAAAATGCAACAAGGAACTGATTTCTTACAGAACCTGCTAAGACCACAAGGTGGCTCTATAAACACTTGAGGTTGGTTTCAGAAAGAGCACCATCCTTGCCTAATACAAAGTGTCCCTCAGATAGGTTGGCATTACAAAGAAATTTTATGGCATTCAATCTGAGTTTAGGATTCTCCTTTGTTGTGTAAGGTCCCTAAAGAAAGTTTTCTATTTGTTCAACATACAAAATAAATCCTCTTAAAAATAATAAGGTAGCTATTTTATAGAATAGAATCATTTTACTTGCCACGTAAGAAATAAAGACAAAATAAATATAGCCTATACTAAACTTATTTGAAGTATAACTTGTTTTCTCTTAACATAATAATATAAAGATTATTATGATATATATTTCTATTATTTGATAAAGAACACAGAAAAAACAAATAGACATTTATAATATTGTATTAAAGAATTTTAAAACACCATAAAAAGAGCTATAATAATTAAGATTCGGATATGGCATCATACATCTAGAGGGTCATGTCTATGTGCAATATTACTAACCTTTGAGAACCTGGTAAGGACATTAAAGAATTTCTTAAACAAGCGACACATATTTATGTTGATATAATTCTTAAATAATTCCCATCTCTATGATATAATCCAGAGAAATAATACCTTGACGCATTTTGTTCGTTGACCCTTTGGTAAATGTTTTAGGCTGATTTGAATGGTATAGAGATATAATGATCATGCATATTAATAAAACTGAATTGATCGAGTTGCAAACAATAGCCAGTGTTGATACAAAATCTATCCATTTTAAAAATCAACTTAATACTCTTATAAATATAATTTCACAAAAGATGTAATCACAAATAGAACTAATGTATGGAATCTAAAATTTAGTTCTGTTTTTACCTATTGATTATCTAGAGTATGTCCTACAAAGTGATCCAATCCAATTGCCACAGAGACTTGGATTTCCTAATACATTGATGCAATAATCAATCTCGTTAGATAAAAAAACACAAATCCACTAATATCCAAAAGTATAGTGAATTTGATCCAAAAATAAATAATAATCAATCCTATTAGATAAAGTTGCACAAATCCACTAATATCCAAATAGTATACCGAATTTGATCTAGAAATAAATGTTTACATTATATCTACACCTCTCTAGGGTAGATCTTGTAATGTTCTTTATGAAAGGAATTTTTCAGACATTTTAGTAGCATAGTTTTATGTGACATAAATGAAATCATTTCCGATATCAATTAGTACAAGGACTAGGAATATGAAATATAATTTTCTTTTTAATTTAAAAAGAAATGAAATTAGAATAAGGGATGGAATTCAGACGAATTATTAGAGTATAATAAGGATGAAACAATTGGTCAATCGATATGGAACCTCCCCTGAGAACATGTTGTTATTCAATATCATGTATATGATCCAACTCCATAGTTTTTTTTAGTATACCTGTCAACCTATTAAACAAATTTTATTTTATAGGTCATTCCAAGGAACTTACAGTGAGAAAAAATTAAGTAGTTGTCCAAGTTCTTGATGAATGAGGACTGATAATCAGTTAGCACAGAGGTATCTATGTTGAAGAGATATCACACAATGTTACTTTTTTGTTAAAGTGACAATGGTACAGTAATTAGTGATGTGGAAGAAAAGTAACTATAACACATGTTTGCTGTCTACACAAATCATGTCTAGAGGACTTACATATCCCCAATGCGTCTTAGGTTTCCAATTTCTGCTGGGAGAAAACCACTCAGTTTATTTCCACTCAAGTTCCTTGAATTCACAATCCAATAGATATCACAAGGATTAATATAACATTGACCTCATAGAAACCTGGTTTTTAATAAAAGGAAAAAAAAGTACATGTGAAGCTTACAATTTTAAAAGATGCTCTGAATCCCTGACATATCTTAAGCTACATCTAGAAATATCACTTTTAGATATGTCCCTAAACATTCACATCAAATCAGAGATTAATCAAAATATCTATTCTACCTTTAGGGCAATTATGTTTCTAGATGAAATTTTAACAGGGGGCTAGGAAACTTAATCAAGAGGCTCAAATCATAAATGGCAATAATGGAGTGTGTGTTTAGAATTGTAATATGTCCCATCTCTATGTGAATTTATCCCTTCATGTTGTTGGAGGAAAAAATTCTATAAAAGTCACAACAAAATATATTAATAACTTTGAATTTTCTTTTAATAAATTCAATCATTCATTATCTTATATAAATCGTTAACATTGGTTGTGGCTTACAGACACTTACAAATAAGTGAGGCTTACATGTTTACGAAATTCCAAAGAAAAAGTTCCATTCGAACGGTTTCCATGTACATTGCTAGACAACAAAATTCAAGAGAAGACACAACCTCAATATTGTTAGACAAATAACAAGATTATATCCAACAATTTCTTTAGTAGACTTGAAGATTATATCACTTAAAACTAATTAAGATCAATGCATGAACTAATGTTCTCTATAATCAGAAATTCAAGATGATTTCCAGCAAGGTTTATGTCCCAACAAAATACAACTTAGTATTGTTAAATACGTGCAGCAAAAGTCCACAAAAGTTAATGATTAATGTGTAATTTTTAACTAGATTTGAATGCACTTCTACCATGTTGACATAAACTTACAATTCGAACAATTCTTCCAACTTCCCCAACTCAGGTGGAATCTTCCCTGTAAGAGAATTGTCATTTGGCTACCTACATATCAATGTATTGGTCAATACCAGTGGAGTTTTTCTTGTCATTCAAATCCAATTTCTATGTTTTTACAAATGTGATTTAAAGTTATTACAAGTAGCTCAAATTTGTCATGTTCCCCAAATATGGTGGAATAGATCTTGTGAGATTATTACTGTGTAAATACTTGAGAAGTGGAAAGGAAAGAGTAACATAATCAGTTACTTGAAATTTGAAAATGAATGAAAGTTATAGTCAAGATGCAAGGAACCAAAGGGTATAATTCAAGAATTTAAGTATGCAAGCAACTTACAACTTTCCATTGTGAGTCATGGGAGGAATTTTTCCCATAATATGATTATCACTCAAAACCACGAAACAAAGATACTAATGTATCACTGCACTAAAGTATCGACCAAAATTGTATAGTCAAGTATTTGATAAGGATCACAAAGCATTGGTCAAAGAAACAAGGAATATGAATTGACTCTACATAAGAAATGTATTGACAAGGTCCAAAAACATTATGGATTTTAATTGAGCTAAGATTAAATGTATTTCATGGGTCGAGGTTAGACTTTCAATCAAATTGAAAGAAAATTGCATAGAAGTTGAGATCCATTAAAAAAATTACTTAAAAATAACTAGAGCTTGCATGAGACCAATCAATTCTAAAATAATTCATGTTAATTTATTTCCTTGTAGTGACCTATGGAAACCAATTCAAAATTAGGCTGACAACAAAGAAAAGCAATGTGATACCATTCCTTAGATGGTACATATATTGCAACTAACTAAATACTTACAACCTACATGATGTCATATCCCTTAAATATTTAATGAAAAATTTATGATACTTCTTTTCTTTCACTCACATTATATATGATATATGGAAGATGGATCAGTGTTGGTATAAGAGATTGGAACACAACTTAGCTCAAGAAATTTTTACACTTATAGAATAGACACTTGTAGAAACACAATGTTGGAGGGGATCCCTCCTTTGGGTTGATTATATGACAAGTCCTTGATATCAACCCCAATAAAACAATTTTTAAATATGTATCATAAAATCCACACATCAAAACATATCTTTCAACCCATTTGGCCACTTATAACTTAGTTGGAAAAAATAGAAAAACATAGAAAATCTCAAAGCTTGTTCCATTTCTAATATTGTCCCGAATAGTGCGCGTCAAGTGGTTGCTTCACACATCAGCATGTGACAGAGATCAAAATGTTTAAAGGTCAAAAACATTGTAGCTAAATTCTCCAATAGTAATAGATGACAAAAGAAATAGAGAGTAGAAACAATAGTTGTAGAATGTATCTATAAACTATTGACAAACATCTCAATTGGGTATAAATTATTGTCAAAATATTCTCGGGATCTCTCGATGAGGAAGTGGATATCCTTCAGTTAATTCCTATATGAGAAGTGATCCCATCGAATACAGTTGAATACGGTGATTTTTGGAAACAATCTATCTCCACCAATGTTTCCAGGGCATATGCTAGCCTTGCATAACAACTAGCAACGATGCTAGTCCATATATTAAATGAGTTTCTATCTCAGATCACTACTGGTAATGCAATAAGGCATACATATACAAAATATGAAAGAAGATAGAATGAAAAACACCTTTTTGACATAATTTCTTAACGAGATGTATTATCAGACACATTAATTGTTGCTGGATATGCTTGAAAATGGTAATTTAAAGGAGGCACGATAATTTATTTTAACAAAATGTTGGAGAGAGACATGGTTTAGGGACCGTTAAGGTTGAAAATTATGCCAAGTGTTTGAAAAAATGGTTAGATGAAATTTTGTCTCATGGTCCAATACAAGCTCAAATTATCCTATCTAATTCACTTCTCTCTTGCAATCTTGCAAAGACATGAAACCTTTGGAGCAATCCTATGCCCTCTTGGCCATAAGAAGATAAGATCAAGGTACATGTCTTGAAATGAGGTTGGTGAGAATCTATGCCTTCTTCCTTGTCAAGTTAGAGAATGCGTGCTATGTTCTGAACAAAATGTGGTCTCTTCTATAAAACTAACAGGGCTTGTTTTCACCACCATTTTTCAATTACAATGGTTCGACTTTGCCTCTGCATCCATTGCACAACATGTCAAGGAAGTATGAGAGGATGGAAGATGATTGAAGGTGTTGCATGTGATGAGCTGAAGAGAATTAAAGCATAACTAGGTGAAAGTGACAACGCTGACATAATACCAGACGACTTCGTTTAGACAAATTAAATTAAATTTTGATTTTCCAATTTTCCTGCATATCTATTTCCATTTCCCTAGGCCATATAATTGGTTGGGTATTCCATTTATCTAGTGATGAAATTCAATGAGGGTTTTTAAATAGATGTTCCATTTTAATACATCAATTAATTGTGAGAATAGATGGTGTGTGATTGACTGAATTTGAAACTCTCGAATCCAAGATTTCTCAACTGTCAAGGAAAATCAATTGAGATTGGAATTTTGGAAACCTGGTATATTGATAGTTGCAGGAACTATGATTCTACTCAAAACAATTCCATCTTTTGAAGGATAAAATTCTAAACTCTCTGAATGAAGCATGCATCTCATAAATCAATATGTACAAGCTCACAAAAGATGAATTTTCTCTTGTAACTAAAGTATTTTCTTTGGTAAATTTATTAGAAGTAGATGCAGTTGATGTACTTCATACCTCACAATGTATTATTGTCATTGGTCAAGAAATATTGACTCTGATGTGTTATATTGACCCCAGACTCTGATCAGTTGTTTTAAAAGATGTTTCTCTGGGAAAATATGCCCTTAGTGATCATTTGGAAAGTGGCTTTCCATGCCAGATTTTGGACTTAAGTTCTTGTTGTACCAGGAAAGTAAACATGATAGGACAAAGGAAAGTAAATGTGAAATGACAATTTCTTTAGCACTTCACACAATGAATATGGACTTCAAAGCGTGAAGACAACAATGGTTGCATTATCAATACTTACGTCATTATCATAGTTTCTATTTTAGAATTGGTTGTGCTACAATGACACATGGCAATGTGCATCGTCTTCAACTGAAAAGACTAACTCTTTTGTTCATGAAATTATTTGTTTAAATCAAGCCTATAAGGCTTGTGTAATATTCTTCCCTGGAAAATTTCCAAATTCTACCTATAACATTCTGAGGTCTATAAATATTTCTAATTGATCACTCTCGTCAAACAATTTGACTGTTAAATGTTGTAAATGTGTTTTTATAATTGCCAACTCATAAAAGACAAACAGTGAACAGAATACACCTAAATGAAGCCTCCACAGAATTCAAATTGATGTATTCTGATATGCATGAAAATTTTTCCACGATGGCCATATATTATCACAGAGAAAAAGTGTTGGGAAATACACCATTATTTATTTCTTATGGACAGTCAGATATTCAAGGGAAATAAAATAGTGGAACATGGTTCATTAGCTCATCTCCTCAACGCATCCTTTATAAGTGCAGCATTTATACACCAACAGAATAACCCATATTTTGTTTTTAAAATGGTACACAGTCTAGATGTGGCATTACAACAGCCTCAAGTGTGATTAAGAACACGAATGAGAGGAATCCTCTCCAACTGAATCGGCACATATATATCACAGTATGCTAGACGTAGATGATAAAGACCTCTGTCATGCCCAGCAATAAAAAGTTGAGTCTCTCGAAGACCAAATGTTTTCCACTATACGCACAAGTTGTTCTAGTAATATTCACGCCCAGGAAATAATAGAAATACCTGGCATGTACAAAAATTGGCAACACGACCATGTTTAGATTGTGGTTAGTCCCAACGAGAAATATTTCCAACCCTATACGTTAATTAATGCTCTTAGAGTATAGGTTCCCGTCCGGCCATCCATCGATACCCATAGCTCGCTCTGGGTTGCATGAGGTACGTTACATTCAATGCGCCCACAACCCATGCCATACATCCATGGTATATTGAATCACAACCTATCTTGCATCCATGCCGTATCCATACAGCCCATGCGTACACAACACTCAAATCATATTGAAGAGCATATATCTTAGTAAATCTCGAACGCACAGCATATATCTTAGTAAATCTCGAACGCCGCCATAGCTATGGACGCCATTTACTCTTCCCACCTCCTAGATTTAATAAAATATATGCATCGGCTAAGCGATCTATACTGGTTCGAAGTTTGGCATTGGCAGCAACGAGCTATTTCTTGAACGTTTTTTCCCGAGACTTCTTCCACAACACCCTTCTTCCACATCACGCCCTTCTTTCACATCGCAGGTAAGTGCATCACTCCTGAAAATCATTGAGATGCGCCTTTTATCACAATCTCTTTTATTTGAATTCTGTCAGTCACTTAAGAGAGAAAACATCAGGGCATCCAAATATTCATTCTAGGTAGCATTGCAATCTTGATTTTAATCAATCAATTGCATATATTCATTGCAAGTGTAAATATATTGTTACGACTGCTTCAAACACAAACTAGAGTATATTCATGGTCAAATCAGAACGTACGTATCTGTCAAGTTTCAACAATGTATATTATCATTCATTTCACATTGTAGCAATCTATGTGAATATTCATACCTATTCCAGATGCATGTGTAGGACTAATCAATTAGCTCTATACAAAGAAATATGCAGTCCAGACATTATGTTTCAAATAAAATATAATCACAGGGATATGAAATTTAATCAAATTATTGAAGATCCATTATAAGCTTGTTAATGCAGATGGGTGATCCAGTGTCAAATTGAAACAATAGATCAATGATCTAGGAAGATACTGGAGTAGAAATGTAAACCCTAATATAGCTAACTCCTTAATCGTATTCCTTGTGAGGCGACTAATACTTGGACAAAACCGATCCTAAAGTTCCTTCCATATACATTGTTACAATATGCAGTTAGCTTATTTATCATTATAGAAATTATTTATATGTCTATAAATTTAAGAACTAACATATCATTACCAACCTGCTTAGATTAATTTATAATATTAGAAGAAATCTTGACCATGCAGGCCGATGGTTCTGGTTTTTATGTAATGTTTAGTACACTGTGCAAGTGGTGATGAATTTAATAAATGTGGCCTTCTTAACCACAAGATTTTTATTGCTTGCAATAAACTCTGTGAGTAGCCCAACATGTTTTTATTCATAGCCTATTTAAGGGATTAGATTTTTTTTTAGCTTCCTCCAATAATCAACCCACAAATATTTACATGTAGGAAGCACTCTCAATTATGCACACATTCTAGCCTCCTTCAAGTTTAATTATGTTTAGTGGAGTACCGATATTTATCCCTTTACATGCGGAGGCCCTCAAGTATACACACCTTCTAGCCTCCTCCTAAGCAGAATTCTATTCAGTGGAGTACCATGGATTCTGCTTAGTGGATTACCTCCTCCTTTATGGTGCTCTAGTTAACTAGGGGAACTAAAATGCTCTGTCAACTAAGGGCACTAAGAGAGATAACATTGCCTTTAGCTCTAGATCAGTGAAGACTATACAGACCATTTCCCCTCCCCAAAGACCTTAGAGATGTTGCCAGCCTAGATCCCTTACTTGCAGGGCCTAATAGATCAACTAAACAACAATAATGATTTATAGTGGCCCAGCAATCACACCAAAAGCTATGTCAGAGAAACCACTGAAAAGCCACGGGAAAATGGATCCTGTTGAAAGCCTATCATGGGCTCTACATTCTAAAATTTGACTTTTGAATGTAGAAACCATTCACCATCTGAGCCCTAACTTGACGGAGTTAATATTTTTTTCGACTTGCATAATGAGGGGACAAGGAGGAGGAAGATAGCTAGTAACTATGAGTACGCAATGCGCATGCCATCCTCTTAACAGAAAACTTTGGCTTCTCTATCGCTAGAATCCGTGATGGAGAAATCGCTGAAAAGCCAAAGTTTTATGTCAAGAGGATGGCATGCACATTGCGTACTCATAGTTACTGGCTATCTTCCTACTCCTCGTATCCATGTGAACACTCTCTTCCTACTAAAACCGCAACAGGTGCCTCTTATCCTAAAGCATGCCTTACAATTTAAATAATTCCATGTTGTGGCAGTTTATGGTTGAACTTTTGTGGTCATAGGTGTTCAAATTCAAATTTTATTTTAAGAGAAAGTATATAAATATTTATTTTCATCATTATTGCATCAAAAGTAGTAAGGTGCTTTACAGTACAGTATGGGGAGATGACGTCACATAACATTATATAATGTTTCATGACTACAAAATAAACAAATACATATACATTTAGATGAAAAGAGTCTAAAAAAATACATCAACATAGATCCGTCTTAATGTAGATCCATATTTTTCAATGTGTCCCATTTATAATTTCTTAGTAATTAATGTCATAAAATAATTCATTTTTATTCAATTAAATAATCATATTTCAAGCACTCCCTAAAAGTGGATAATTTTCTTATGAACTAATACCACCAAGGAATCCACTTATAGTTTCCTTGGTCTAGCTTGAAATTTGGAAGGTTGAGATACTAGGGAGTAAGGTCTTAACAACCTTATTGTGCACCCTTCATTGATAATTGTGAAATAAGTACTCCACCTCTTTATTCCCATGATAGAATGACTTAAATTAGGCAAGTTAGGCAATCCAAGCATGTCTACTCTTTGATAGATTGGTGTTGCCAAACTATCAAGCTTCCTTATCCAACACATTCTATAAGGAGACTCAACATCTCTCTTGGGATTGAGTGGGTACATTGAAGCACCACTACCTATTCCAATACAACAAAGTGAAAGCCTTCTAACAAACTATGCACTTTTTCTTGGTATGAAGTGGGTAAGTAAAAGCACCACTACTCATCTCAAACAATGAAGCAAAGTCTCTTTATTATGTTGCACACCCATATGTTGGTAACTTGGTAAGTCGTTTCCTTATCTCTTTCACATGCGTGAGCCTCTCATACACACATCAGGTAGATTGACAAGACATATATAACATAATTCAAATCAAAATGCTTAAGTTCACAAGATTCCCTCTATGGGTCTCACTTTAGACTCCAAACCTAGAGTTCTCCTAGATTGTCAATCATCAAAAGTTACCTTCCATGAACCTTATTGCCAAATTCCCAACTTGGAGTTATTCTAGATAATTAATAACCTATTGTTTGCATCATCAAGATCAATTAACCATAACACAACATATGCATATGGGCATGTAAGATAAGAAAACATCATCATATGAGGTTGATGTCAATTATGCTTCCTCAACCTTCCAAATGTCTAAACAAGAATGGGTTATGGAGCTCTAACTAACCTACAACAATTCACACTTGCTCAACAACATCAATGATAATTTATTATCATATAATTGCTTTTCAAGTCATAAATAAGATTAATGATCAAGTCATCCTAGGAAAAACATCTAGGTCATAGACTAACATTAGTGATCAAGTGGTACAAGGACAAACATCAAGGTCATAGGAAAACCCAAGCTAAGTAACATGGGGCATCACAATCATGCTCTACAACACAAGTACATATTTTGAAAGATTCAATGAAATTATGCTCCACAAGATAATGAAATATTTCCAAATATTTGATGGGAGAGCTCTAAGCTTGACATGAAAAGATTTAAAGGCATCTCTTTTCTCTCTCATGCCAACATTCCCCTCTTGTTGGTTTGAAGCCCTCAATTTTCTCTTGGCAAGTTGAATTCCATAATTCTATACACATTTAATAATATCATATGTTTTTTTATGTTTTACATCATGTACTATGCTGACAAATATATTTATGTAAAATTTCCAAGCCTATGTCCTCTACTTGGCCCTAGGCCTTTAGCACCCACTAAAACCTTTACAATATAGTGTTTATACACATCAACCCACATAAGTAGAGCCCCTAGCAAACATGTTGAATACATACAATATTACGTACTCTTATAGATATAATCTAGAGGATCCAAAATAAGGCATTACCTTTTTCATGCCCCCATTTTTCCTCTTGTCAGTTCAAAGCCCTCAATTTTCTTGTAGCAAGTTGAATTCCATACACATTTTTAATTATATCACATGTTAAACAACCATTTCATTAATTGTTTGGACTAATTTTAGTTTTAGGTCATTTATGGATAGGCCAAAATCGATGTTTCTAAAGTGTGAAATTAGGATTCCTAAAGTGCAAAATCTAGGTCTACATGTGCCAATATCAAATTCCAATTTTTTTCCAAAATTGGATTTACAAAGTGCAAAATAAATTTTGAAAATGCGAAATAAAATTCAAAAAATGTGAATACACAATTACCCACTTTAAATTTCCTTTCACTATGATGTTGATCAACTTATTGTTTCACCTTGTCTTGTGTTATAACTAAGTTATCCTTCAATAGTTGGAGAGCCTCTTGTTTGTGTTCTATATTATATTGCACGTCCTAAACCTTAGCTTTTGCACTTAGTGGCAATATGAATAATGGAGGATGAACTCATAAAGTGCCATAAATGGGGACATTTTGAATGGAGCATGAAAGGAGGTGTTATACCACCATTTTGCTAAGGGTAACCACATGACCAATTTTATCTATTTATCATATGCAAAGAAACAAAGATAAATTTATAGACACTTAATTAAAAATATTAATTCATCTATTAGATTGAGGATATTAAAATGAGCTATGGGCTAATTGAGTACCACAACAAGAAAATAGGCAAGTCCAAAAATTACCTATAAAAATTGGATCTTTGTCACTTGAAATAATATTGGGGTTTCCATGCAACTTCAAAACTATTTCCATGAATGTTGTAGTTATTGTACTTGCTTTAAAGGAACATGAAATAGAGCAAAAGTGGACATACTTTGTGAGTCAAAACACCAAAACCATAATGAAATTCGTTCCTTCAGACTTTGGTATAATTGTAATAAAATCCATTATGGCCTCTTCCCAACACTCACTTGGTATGGACAATGGTTCTAGTAGACTTGGTTTCTTGATTATTCCTCCTTTGTATTCTTGGAAAACCAAATATGTTGCTACTAACTTGTGAATTCTTACATAAGTTTAGGCAATACACTAAAGTGAATCATTTTTCTACACTAATTTATCTAATACACTAGGTTCCTATTATAGTTGTTGAATAAACTTCCATGCCTTTTAGTTCTACTACCATTCTATCCTTGCCTCTTCCACCCAATCAACTTTTAATCAAATGCTATGCTTAGTACCAAGCCCTTTCTTGATTATGATTCTCTGATCCAAAAATGTACTAAGCCCTTTCTTTCACCTCCAAGTTACTGACGTGAATTTTACTACTGAAATCAATTTAATCTCCATCTCCTATGCCCTAATTAAACTGTCACAAGCTTGCATTTCTTGATTTTTCAATTGTGTGTTTTTTCCTGTTTTTTCCAAGGAGGAACAAGCTTTTGTCTTTTGCTTCATCTTTGCTTTCCTTCACCTCAAAGTTACCTACACGAATTTTACTACTGAAATCAATTTAATCTCAGTCTCCTATGCCCCAATTAAACAGTCACAAGCATGCATTTCTTGATTTTTCAAATTTACTTATTAAACTGCCACCAACTTGCATTTCTTGAACTTTCAAATAAAGTAGTCATTTGAACTTTCAAAAATGGATTAATTTAAACATTATATAATTTATATAATTTTGGTTAAAACGAAACCATTAAAGGCTTATAGAGGTAAGATATTAACGATGGATGCTGCATAAAATAATCTCTTCTTATTCATTGGAAAATAGTTTTTAATTGATATCAGAATGATTTTTATATATTGGACACGACCATTTTAATTTTTTACTATAAAAAAACAATTTCCATGATAGATAGGTCACCACTAATACAACTGACAATCATGAAAAGCTTAGCAATATGCAATTTTGAGTAAAAATTCCCTCGAGCTACATTCCTACCATAAATATCCACTCATTTCCAAAGTTTTGAGAAAAAATATTACATAAGGCATTTTGGATTGACTAATAACATATAATTCGTATAATTTTTTATCTCTACATTTGTTTTGCATAGTAATTTGATATTTCTTTCTACTCTTCTTTAATTTCCTTCCACATGGACTTGTGCTATTGCTTAGTATGTCATTTAATTTAACTGAATTTATGATAAAGGTAAAAAAATTTCCTTTAGTTCTTCAATACTAATTTTTTTAGTGAGATTGTAAATTTTAATTAAATTATTTATAGTATAGTATCATTTATAAAATACGTTGTTCCCTAATCATATAAGTTTAAATATAGAACATTGATAATGCATATTGCTTATAATCATTCTCACTCTTGATATCTATAATTTTGCTTAACACTTATCATTTTATTGTAGATTGACACACGGTTTGTTCGTCTGTGTAAATCCTAACCCGCATGGTTTACAGAGAACAAAAACAATCATTGTAATTTTTCTTTCATGGGTGACTGACAACCTTTAGTAAATTGCCTTCACCTCTGCAATTTTTTTCCAGATAGTTCAGATTATTTAATTGTTTTACTAATCAATATTAGTAGGGAAGTTACTTAGCCTTTACTTTAAATTTTTACATTTCACACATAGCTTAATTAAGGGGAAAAGTAAGTGGCCATAATCCACACATATTTCTCAATTTTTTTTGCTATTTTACCCAAATCACATAGCTTAATTAGCAAAGGAGTAAGCAACCCATAATGCACACATATTTTTTACTAACCAAATAATTTTTACTTCATTAGAATTGGGACCAAGAGCTGAGTGTTATTAAAGAAAGGGAGTAGCCCCTCCTTCATTCGCATATTTTAGATGATCCTGAGCTTGCATCTAAAATCTTTCTCAAGGCATTTAGTTTTCCATCTCCCTTTTTAGGCTTACATAGTGTAATAGGAAGGAAGTAAGTGGCCCATCAACCACACATTATTTTCTTTGCAGGTAAGGAACAAACATAACTTATTGTAAGTAGACTATTTTGTAAAGGATCATCACATATCCACATCACTGCAAACTTTGTATGTCCACTTTGTCACTTACACACACACTGCACTACACACACTAAGCTACTTTAAACTTTGAACAAAAGGAATCAAGTTTAACGACCTCTTGTACTTAGTTTATTTAAGTTTTTGTTTTCACACCATAAGTGAAGGAAGACACCTAAAAGCAATCATAACTTGAACAAACTAAATTTCCCCACATGGGCCACAAAATAATTTATAGTTTAGGTTAGTATTGTTGGGGGTAGGCATCCAATAAACAGCCATGGTCATGTTACATTTTGAAACATAGAAGTTGTCTTTTAGGGTGCTTCAAATCCTTCAATCATCTCACAGAAAAGAGTACCTGGGCAACGCAGAGACTGATTCAGAGGGGGTTTGGCTTAAGCTCAGTGTGTGTGATACTATATGGGGCTACCTGACCTGTATAGTGCTCAGTATTGATAACCAATTACCAAGAAGCTAAAGACTCGACTGCCCCCATGAGACGAAGCTATCCTATTGGCCAAATTTTAGGGCATATTTCCCTATAGGTGGAGGTGTAGGAAGAACTAAAGCCTCATTCAATACCTTGGTTGATTCTTTTTGGCTACTAGAAGAGTCACCAGTTCTTTCGGGACGTAGCCCCAGTACCCATCATAAAATATATCTCCACAAGGCCTAATTACTTGTACAATGGAAAGGACAAATAGGTCTTCATAGGACCTTTTATCATACGCAAAACAAACTAAAACCACTTTCCTTGTTTGATTGATCACATAGCTTAACTTAAAGTGAAAGTAACAATTTATTTTTCACTTTGTTTTATGTATGTAATTTGTTTTTATACATATGCCTCTCCTCACCACAAAAGTGACACACATTCCATTTTAAGAATACATAAATACCTTACTTTTTCATATTAAGAATAATAAGACAATGATACACAAAACATTCCAATTCCCATTTCACCTGAATATACATTAAAATAAATTCTACAAATAAAAATTGAAACGAAACATTTAAGTTTAAGAAAAAAATATTTTTAAATAATAAAAATAATTAATCAAATTATAATTAATTAAGAAAATTGAAACCATTAACTATATTTAATTCACTATAATTATAAATTCTAATAACTTATAAATAATGCTTCCTTTTTGTCCATTAGCTATTGTGGAAATGTAATTATGATTGTAAAATACTATTATTAATGCCAAAACTTAATCAAATTCAAATTATCCATTAAAAATTAAATGAAAAGAAGTGTAAACTTACTTCATAATATATCTCGTAGGAATTGAAATATGTTCCCAAAATACTGTTGTTATTATCCAATTGTAAACTTTGTTATACTAAAATGTAAATAATAAACTTACTGGTCATTGAGATTTTCAAATTTGTTACCAAGTTCTATATAACCGGTTATGGTTTATTAATTTTTATGTCTTAGGAGCCAAAACAATGTTCTCAACATTTTTTATAAGTGGAGAAAGAGATATGACTAACACAATTTAAAAAACAAAGACATATTGAATAAATAACATACCAAATTCATCAAATGAAGTGACAAAAATAGGACTACAATTCTCATAACTAAAAAAATTAGTTCCAAAGCTTATGTTTGGTTAGAAAAGTTCAAAGTAATAAAATTAGTGCAACCATATAAATGAGGTGACTAATAAATATTCGTAGACATCATTTTGTAATTAATAACAAAACACATCTTTTACTATATCTCATATTATTAAGATTAAAAAAAACATTGAAATTAACTAAATTATAATTTTATTTTCAATTATTATCATTATTATTAATTATAATGTAAACAATAAATATTTCATATTATTAAGATTAAAAAAAAACATTATAATTAATTAATTATAATTTTATTTTAAATTATTATTATTATTATTATTATTATTATTATTAATTATAATGTAAACAATAATCATTGAGATTTTGAAATTTGTTACTAAATGATATATAACCGGTTATGGTTTATTAATTTTTATGTCTTAGGAGCCAAACCAATGTTCTTAACATTTGTTTATAAGTGGAGAAAGAAATATAACTAACATCGTTTAAAAAAAGCACGGTATATTGAATAAATAACCTACTGAACTCATCAAATGTAGTGACAGAAGTAGGACTATAATTCTTAGAAGGAGACATGCCTTTTCTCTCTCTATATATATCAAAGTATAAATTTTACTTCCAAAGCTCCTGTTTTTGAAAAAAAATGTTTGATTAGAAAAGTTCAGTAAAATTAGTGCAACCATATAAATTAGATGACTAATAAATATTGATAGACATCAATTCATAATCAATAACAAAACACACTACTTTAATATATCTCATATTATTAAGATTAAAAAAAACATAAAAATTAACTAAATTATAATTTTATTTTAAATTCTTATTATTATTATTAATTACAAAAAACAAGTAATACAAAAATTAAAACTATATACATTTAGAAAAACAAGTAACAAGGTTTTTAGTCATGGAGATTCACACTCACTTTACCATGGAGATTTGCTAATGTAAATAATTTTTTTTACAATATCAAAACTTATCAATACTACATGACCAAAAGCCATAACTTGTTTTATATGACACTTGGTTATGTGGCATTTTTTTTAATTAGTCAATTCAGTTAAAAAGACAAAAATAACATAAAAATTCTAGAATATTAAGTCCTTACCATTAATAATTATTAATGATTCAATTAAAATTCTAAAAATTCTACTAATTTTCTTAACTCACTAATTAGCATGTTATAAAGTGGGGTGGTGGGTGATATATGGGTTATTACATATCCTATAGGATTAATTGAAAGTGCATTTTTTGGGTTCTTGATATTTCAATAATTAATTATGTTGAATCTTCTGCACTATTTGAAGGCTTCATTCTACTTTGGTTTTCAATTTTTGAAGGTGGTGATGAATTTTTAGAATGTAACAAGGCCTATGGTTCACATTACTCCATTGAGCACTCTTTTGGTTATAATACTAAAGTGGGTGAAGGAGGTATCCAAGACCTCCCCAGGGTTAACTTCCTGGCTGCTTTAAGGGAGAATAATGCTTTGATCAATATATATGAAAATTAATGCATTAATACTTAAAGAGAGGGGGTATTGCTTATTAATGATAAGTTGGGAATTTAGTTCATTCCCTAAGTTTCTCATAAAGGACAAGACATGTATCTCTTATTTATGGAGGCACACAGTAAATCTAATAATAATATTACAGGGAATGTAATGTGAAGATACCCAAATCCCCTCATTTCTTACATGAGCAACTATTTGGTTCCACACAATTTTTATTTGGTGAGAGGTTCCACCCTTTATTCTTCAAGGATTATGGTTATAGGCTTTGGCTTTTTAGCTAGAGGAACTAGATTGCAAAATGAGGTGTGGTTTGCTGAGTCTTGTATTTTTGAGCTAGTTGATCCTATTCTATCCTATTTGAGTCCCTATCCTATTCTATAACATTAGTAAGTCACCACCACTGTGTATTTTTTTCTCAAAGAATATTTAATAGAGGGTGTTAGAGCCTAGATTTGTCTCAGGCTGGAAAGACAAGGTTCTAGGTCCACATCAAACCACGCTTAGCCTTGTAGCTAGCCCTACGAGGACAGGAGAGGGCTCTCTTCGGGTCAATCTCGGCAAAAGGTAATCGATGAGGCTCGAGATGACCAAATTTGCAACTGATCTTAGGCTAGGCATTAAGTGCAAGGATTTGATTTTGTTTTTGGTAGTTTTTGTTGAAAAAATGGGAAAGGCAAATCGGGCTTGGGAATGAGGCACAGTTTCTGTAGAGTTCTGATTGGGGCAAGGAAGGCAATCACTTTGATGCTTTAAAGTGAGTGAATGGATAGATCAGACTGGTGAGGAGTTAAGGAGAGCAAGAGAGTCTCAAGAATTCTCCTTAAAGAGATGAAAACATGAAAATTTAAACAAATTCAAAGGTAGAGCATAGCAGTTATGGATTCTACCTTAATCACTCATCTGTTCAAATTCAGAAGAAGAAGCAGGAAAATGATACACATAACACTAATGAACTTACAATTACTTAGAGAAGAACACCATCAAAACATAAAGCCACATGGATCCCAAATAGTGCTGCAAAACCCTGGTCTTTCCTTAGCCAAAAATGCAGAGATAGAATGTACGATGATATGCCAAAGCAATCCCAAGTGTCCAACCCTGAAAATGACTTAGGAATTACATGATATAGACTAGCCCAACCCATTCCCTTGCCTCTAGGGGTCGAGCTCATCATTCTAGGAGCTGTTTCAACCAATTCTAAACAAAGCACTAAAATCTAGGCAGTGAAAACAACTTGCCTCTATAAGGTAGGAAACTGATTCATTCATTAAATTTTCACTTTTTAGTGAATGAATCCTCTAGAGCAAGTAAATAAGTGCCAAAATTACATCATTTTCATCCAATTACATCAAGATAGATCAAAAGTTAAATCACAAAGCAAAGCTAGTCAAACTGGCCGAATTTCTGAGTTGGAAGGTGAAAAATTGAGAAAAAATCCTCTGTGCACCGCACCAATTTCTCTGTGCATCGCGCCACTTTGAGGGACTTCCTGAAGTCAAAATTGAGCCCAAGTGTGCTTGCTGGAAATCCCTGTCTGTCTACTTTCCAACCCAAGTGGAATTTCTGAATTTAGTGCCCATTTTCCCCGTCAAAACTTCAATCTCCCGAGACTGCTTCCTGTGTGTCAAAATAGGGGCAGAGAGGTCATTTTTTGAGGGTTGTTGACCTCCTGAGGACTCAAAACTTGCCCAAACTTCTTAGCCATGCACCAGCGGTCATGATTTTTCATGAAAAATACAAAAATATAAAGTTTTTTCCATTTGGAGCTTCCTATCATAAGCGCGCGCCACGTGGCGTGGTGCATAGGGAGAAAAGCCCTGTTTTCTAGTGCAAAAAATTTCAAAATGTCAAAAATGCTCCAAATTTCTTGAAATTTGGGCTGTAGGTCCCCCATCAAGTGCCATGCTTAGGCAAAGAAGCTTCGGTCAAGACTTGGAGCCGATCATGTGTTTGGAGCCTCCTCAGTACCCTCCTGGTGTATGCAGTTTCAGTTGTAGAGTCGTTGTCTTGGTCATATGATGTGTCGGTGTCCATCTGCATGGTGCTGCAAGGTGTATGTCAAGTATATGTTTGATTTGTTGAAAATGAGAAGGCTTGATGTCTTTGTCTCCAAGTGCCAAATATGCCAAAGGGAAATGAGGGGCTGTGAGGAATATGGAACAGTAGGTATAATGGAGTGAGGGTAAGGATATGGTTCAATCAAGTGAAGTCTACAATGTGAGGACAGTCACTTGATTGTGTTTTAGGAGTGTGAGGTTTGGGGATTTAGGAATTTTGGAAATGGTATGGGAAAGAGAGAGTAATAGGGTATGGTAGGGTTTAGGGATAGGAAAATAAGACTTTAGAAATAAGTGATTTGGGATGTAGAGGAACAGGGGATTTAATAAGGATGATGGGTTTAAGGTGAGGGAAAGATAGTGGCGAATTAAGGGATTGTTTGGGATAGACTTAGTTAGGGAAGTATGGGATGTTATGGGAATTTTGTATAGGGTTAGGAGTTTTGTATAGGATTAGGGTTTCGAGTTTTACATTTAGAAATTTGGGAAAGGGAATTTGGGATAGAGGTTTAGTAATTTTAGGGGATAGGGAACAATGACATCAAGGGAAAAAATGGAATCAAGGAGAAAAGAAAGTGATGGAAAAGAGTAAGCTTGGTGGCAAACAATTTTTGAAACCCTAATCAGCACTTTTCACATGAATATTTTGACATGGTATGGTTTGAGTTTTTCTTTGAACCATTACCATCCATCAACCACCATACCCTAGCACAAACTTGGATGAAACACACAATTGAGGCTCTACCTACTTGTGGAAAGAATAATTTGCAATTTGGAGGAAGATTTCAATGAATTTTAGGCTTTTTAGCCCAGTGCGTCGCGCCAGTGTAAATTTACACTGGAAACTTTCTCCCAGTGCACCGCGCCTCCCCAGTGCACAACGCCTTTTTTCAGGAGCCTTTTGGAGGCCTTCCCGGTGTTCAAATTGGGCTCAGGATAGCTCGTTAGAAAGGTATGTGAGTTTACTTTCCAACACAGCTAGAATTTTTCAATTTTGAGTTTATTTACCTTGTCAAAAATCAAATCTCCCAAGACTAGTCAAAATGTGCCAAATGAGGCTGCCTAAAGGTAGAGTGTTGTTACAGTCAACTTTTGAATGCCTTCCTCAACTCCAAATTGATCTCATGATAGATCATTGGAAATATATTTGTGTCTAGTTATCCTTTGACTCATCAAATAAGTCATTTGGCCAACCAAGCTTGGATAAAACTTGATTTTCCCAAGGTAACTTCAGAGGTGCATCAATTCTCCCAAGGCAACTTTATTTTTGACATTTCTCTAAAACCATGACACTTGTGTAAAAAGTCAAGGAGATTTTTCTTCATTGGCCTATTTTCGAAAAACACCTCTCTCAGTTCTCAAAAATTCATCTTTTATTGCTCAGAAACATCATTTGAGTGAAACCTATCCCGATGTGTGGAACATGGGATTTGTCGAAATGAATGGAAATGAAAGTGATAAGGGGCTTCTAAATTCTTGAGAAAAATTTTGGAAGTAGGGAGGGATGCTAGGAAGTAGAGGAAAGTCGAATCTTAGAAATTGAGTGAGGGGAAGGGGTCCAAAAGGGCAAAACACAAGTCTAACCTAGAAAATTGCCAAGTTGTAGCAAGAAACTAGGGTTTGTGCAAAAATGAGGAATTTGAGGGATATCAGTGATGGGAAGTGTTTAATAAGGTAAATTAAGGATAGGGGAAGGCATATGAACATCAGGATACAAGTTTTTCTAATGATTTGACCATCCAAGAGAAATTAGCATCAAAACCCTAGGAGAGGGAAATGAACCTTGCCTAGGCGCAACTGAAGCATGAACAAGGTATAAAATGACCCAGTGGAACTTGACATGATGATGACAACCCTCTAAATGATGGTACACTCAACTGAATGGTGACATGGACCAAGATTTGGACAACTTTGACAGCAGTAAAAGCAAACCCTAGACCCAGTACTTAGTGACCAAAATTTGCTTGAAGACTCACTGAAATGACAAAATTTGACCTTGACACCTTAAAATCATTTTGTAAGAGCATGTTT
Source organism: Pinus tabuliformis (assembly GCA_031772625.1). Taxonomy (NCBI): domain Eukaryota; kingdom Viridiplantae; phylum Streptophyta; class Pinopsida; order Pinales; family Pinaceae; genus Pinus; species Pinus tabuliformis. Next base: position 1,488,578,539 of record CM062816.1, on the reverse strand, counting down.
GATCACTGGAGGAAGGTTGGAAAGACTGACACTAACAGAGGGGATTTCCTCTTGTCTTAATTCACAACTTTTTTTAGTGGTTTTACTCTTGATATTGGGGGGTTTGTTGGGGAGAGGTTTTATGTCTCTCCCTTTCATCTCTATTTTAAGGGGCCTATTAACAAACCATCTCATGCGTTAGTGCTAAGCAGTTCCCTTTGACCCCTTCCACCTTAGTGACTCATCACAAGTCGCCCCTTGACAATAACATGGTGGCACCACCTCCATAAAGAATTCATATGTCATACATGGTTAGTCTAAATTTGTCATAAATATTTAAGCTTATTAATGACCCAGTATCTTATGATCTTACTTATCATACAATGTCATCTAAGATCCCCTTAATATTACTTAATCTGAAAATCGTTTATGTGAAAAGTATAAAATATTTACCTAAAAATGAGACTTACATGCTTAGTATGCTATGCATTAATCAAGACCATAATATTTACTCAAACTAAATTATATTCAATACAGTTTGTATAAGTATTTTAACAATGACTAAGTGGGAGAGGATTAACGAGTTGGAAGTTGATACCTGAAGGATATGATACTATTTTCAGCAGAAGACTTAACATGGACAAAGATTGATGGGGACCAAGTTGTAGTTATTCCATATTGTCGACTTGATGATATCATAAGTGGAGAGGAATCAAATGAAAGTGAAACCACTCAATTTCTTCTTAAGTCTCATCGAAGTCAAAAAATAGAGGATATCAAACACACCTATTACTCAACATATCTAGAGTACGCTGTGTGAGTCTCTATATACTTTTTCAAGATCCATATAATTTTTTCAATATGCATAAATATTATAACTAATTTGTAGTAATTTTTTTTATGTACAGTTATTGGTGTGCATATGGTCCACAATTGAAAAAGATAATTAGAAGTTCATCCTCAAATTAAAAGACAGACTGCAATTGATATGAAAGTATTAAAGCTGGTTGCTAGTGTCACTTCTTTGTGCGACTACTTCAACTTAGGCCAGATGATGATGTTGTAATAATATATATTGCATGTAGGTATATTGATAAATGCAATGTTATTTGTCATGGGACAGATGCAATCGGTAGGCTTATGAGATTCAATTTTGCACCACATTTAACAAGGGATATATGATCTAGCGTCCAACATTTCATTCAAAGAGGTTTTAATGTTTCAATGATATGGAACAAGTTCATCTCTGATGTGAAATATGGATCTTGCGAGTTATACATAGGGATATTTATAGATACATACATGACAATACAAGATATATTAAACATTTACAATGATACCATAAGGCTAAAGTATGTTAAAGATCAAAGTGATCCAAACAATGTAGAATGCTGGTATAAGGAACACCCTGAGAGTTTTTTCTTCTACCAAAAAAAGATCTTGTTGAAAATATCCCTTTTATCATAGGCATACAAACAAAGTGGATGTGTTCAATGATGCCGAAATACTCTCACAATAATATTATCTCAATGGATTCAACATTTAGTACAAATAAGTATGGGGTGAGTACATATTTATCTTAAATCCGAGTCATCTATTCAACCTCATATTAATGCATGTATCTTATATAAATATAAGTATGCACAATTTTTGTAATGCAGTATCAACTTTACACCTTAATGGTTTTCGATGAACATCACAATGGGGTTCCAGTATTTGGGTGATATCATCATGCAATACTATAAATGATCTTTCTAAATGGATGTTGGCCTTATTTGCAATTGGAAACAAAAAGCAACTAGATTGGCATGTTCTTGCCTTCATCATAGATGATGCTACTACTCAAATTGAAGCGTTAAGGTGATGTGTTTATTATTTTTATAACAGGAATAAAAAATATTGTTAATGTATAATCTCTCTAAAAATTACGTTATTCCAGGTCTTCAATCAACTATATAGTATTATTATGTGTGTGGCATGTTCATCATGCATGGTTGAAGAATGTTGGAAATAAGGTCCAAGGAAGGGAAAACCAAATATGCATTTTTCGTGGTTCAGGAGAAAACATGCACACGTGTAAAGATGATGAATCTGTAAAAAAGGAATTTGAAAGCTTATTTGAAGAATTCAGTGAACAAAAAAGGTTTTTGGAATATTTTAAAATACTTGGTTAGCCAACAACAAAATATGTAAGCTTTTTATTGGTGGTTTTAATGACTCTATTTTTCATGTCATATGTATACTTATTAATATATAACTAATAAATTTCTTTCTACGGATATGTGGGCAAAAGCATACATAAATTTTCCACATTCCAATCAAGATACAAATAATGCAATTGAATATTACCATCGGTATATCAAGGAAAAGTACCTAAGTGAGAAGAACAATGCATGCCATAGAAGGGTTGACTGGTTAATCTATGTTTTGTTGACAAAGGTTGTATTATATTACAATCATATGCAACTTTCAAAACAATTTGGTTTTGTACGACCCAGAAAAATCTAGGAACAATTGAATTCATCCAAATGTAGAGCTAAGAAAATCCCAAATGAGGATTGCGTGCCTAATGAAAAAAGTAATTATTATTGGGTTCGTAGCCAAAATACAGATACTCGTAACATTTGGTACAATGTCTTATATAAGGGTTATAATCTACACTCATGCAATTGTAATTGGGCCCTGAATGGAAATATCTGTAAACATGTATTGAAAGTTGAGATGTTGGTGAGTAACACTATTTTGGGTGAAAATGTACTACCTGGTGTCACTGATCCCACTACAGAAAGGCCTAGAATTTTATTTGATTTGAATGAAACACCTATATTGGGCTCAGAAATCCAAACAAAGCTTCTGTCATGCTTTCATTCTCCTCCCAATATGAATTATCATAATGAAACAAGCATTGATGATTTAGAGAATTTCTCATATAATGTTGAATCAACCAATGTATGACAAGATAGTGCATTCTTTGAAGATGATGAGATTAAATGTGTTAACTCATCGACTCATGAGAAATTGAGATCCATAATACCTACAAATTTGGACCAGGCATATGCATTGAGAAACTTGGTAGACAAAGCATGTCAAGAATACAACAAAATGTTTTTCAATACTATAACTCCATCCAATATCACTACCAAAAGAAAACATACTTTCTTGATTCCATTCAATAAAAAAAGGCAATGTGGTCGCAATTCAAAATCAGAGATAGATAAACTACAATTTCAAAGGGTTGGACGAGTTCATGCAAGAAAAAAAAGCATGGATGAACAATTGGAGTTATCTTTTAAAAAACAAAGAAATGTGGACCACAAGCCTAAGATAATGCAAGATTCTATTATACCCAAAATTGGTATGGAAATGTCATGCTATGCATTGTTTTACGTTAAATGCGATATATTACCATGTTCAATACATTTGCATAACTATATGAAATTTTCATTGTTACAGCTGAGGGACCCACATCTCACAAGAATCCAAATTGCAGAATTTGTTTATTTGATGAACATGCTATTAAAGAAATCTCTAGCATTGGGAACACTTCTTCAGCCAATAACATCCTAATTTCCTCCCCAAGGGTGCTTCCCCCTATTATACAACCAATGAGGATGTATCATTAACAACACCCACCACATTTTTCCTTCATAAATTCTTCCATGCCTATAACCACCTCTGTAATACCTTCCCAATGCTCACCCCTACCCTTTAGTCCATAGAAAATTTTAGGGGCGAATGTTCGCCCTTTGGCGAAATTAAGGGGTTTTAAATTTTTAGTGGGTGAATATTTTGTATCATAGTACATTTTTACAAATCACCTCAAATAGCCCACCTTATTTTAAGGGAGAGGGTAAAAAAGGTAAATTTAGCCCTTGAAATTAAGAGTTACAACCTTCCATTTTCCCATTTTCAAGAATAGGTTTTATTTAAGTGAATCCTACGGGCCAAAGGCCCAAATACCATATTTATAAAAGAGGTATGGTAAATTAATAAAAATATAAATAAATGAGAGGTATGGTAAATAAATAAAACATTTTTTATATTTAATCCATAAGTCACCTTATATACATGCATGGGTGTAAACAAATAAAAATATAAGTAAAGTGGAGGTATGGTAAATAAATAAAATGTCTTTTTATACTTACTCAAAAGGTATGGTAAATAAATAAAAATATAAATAAACTAGACGCATGGTAAATAAATAAAACATCTTTTTATATTTAAACAAATAAAACATTTTTTTATATTTACTCCATAAGTCACCTTATATTTACGAACTCTTAAAAAATGCGTTATATTTAGGTGAAACCTATGGGAAAAATACTATGGGACAAATACCATGGACTAGATTGTTATTAATACCATGCAAAAAAACATTATTAACCCTAATATTAGTATTAATAAAAATAAAAATGGCACATGGTATTCACCAAAATGGCACATGGTATTGACCCATGGTATTCACCTGGAATGTAGCCTATTTAAATGGGGGAATTAAACCAGCATAGATCCATCTTTACTCTGGATCTACTAACCCCCGAGAGGTATCAAATATCGTGATATGCAAACTAGCATAGAGTGAAAAAATATTTGATCCGATCAAGAGTAAAAATGGATGTTGTAATTTAATGTATGTTAAACATTTTAGCTTGGTTAAAATAAAAAATAAAATAAAAATCAACTATTAATTTTATTAATTTTTATAAATTACTAATAGTAATTTTTAAGCTCCAGGTTTATGATAACCCATGGTATTGACCCATGGTAATACCATGGTATTCATGTGAGCATAGACTATTTAATGGGGAAATTCTATCATCTTAGATCCATCTTAATTCTGGGTCTACCAAGTGCTCAGAGAGATAAATAGATTTCATCCCCCTAAGAGTGGTAGATGTGGAGTTAAGATGGATATAGGTTGGTTTTTATGATAATGAAGATATTAAATAGACTTAGGACATTATATTGTAAAAACATCTTAAGGTGAACATTTAAAGCATAGACATTGGACAAGTATATTTGTATACTTCTGTTTTAAGCTGAAACAAATCTAGGGCTAAAAGGAATGGATTGATTGCACTAGTCATCCTTCTATAACTTTCCAACATATGCTGGAGTAAACAGATTGTAATTTGGGTAATTTTTTTAATTGCAAACAGGAACATACTTGTGTATTGGCAAGGTGGTTACGAGGTCCCTAGAAGTGATGAATTTGATTTTTTTTTGGTTTTATATATAGTATTAGGTTTTTTCTCATGCTTTTTGTGAATGACACGGGTGAATTTTATCCTACACCCACTAGGTTATCAATATGTAATTTCGGTAATTTTGATTTCAAAAGATATTTTAAAGAAATGCAATGATTTCATTTGTGTATTCAATAAACACAATATTTTATAATTGAGTAAATTATTCGCCATGCCTGGTGAGAGATTCACCAAAAAATTATATATACATATCATATTATTGATAAAATCGCCTTCCATTTTTCCTATATACCATGGAGATTCGCCCATTTATTATACATGTAAATTTAGGGGGGGTTCTTAAAATTTTCCCTGCTTTAGTCATCCACCATTCTCATTGTTTCAGTCATCCACCCTTAACATTCCAATTTTCCCCCAAGGTTGATCCCCCGGCCTACAGTGATTCCCACTATCGTACGACCGGTGGGGGTGTATCATCGCCCACACCCACTACCTTTTCCCGATTTCACTTCCACCATGCCTTTATCCATCACCCTTGAACCATGCCTATATCCGTCACCAAATGCTCCACCATCTACCTAGGAAGGGAAATCTTCTCCATTGCCTCAGATCCTCATGGTGAGAATGAGTATTTGATCAAAATCTCATCATGAATTAATGAAATTGATTCTATGCCTTTAAATTTTTACAACTAATTGATTGTTGTAATTTTTGTAGAAATATCAATTTGGAAATCCACCTGGGAGTGCTAAGAGGGGCGAGGGTGACTTATAGACCCATACTTTAGATCGATCGTGATGTTGTTTTTCCATTATGTCATTTATGGGCATGCGCTTCCATTATACATGTTGGAAATGAAGTTCTATTTTGTAAAAACAAAAAATGTATAGTTGGACCAATTTTGAATAAAAATACATAAATTTAGACTTGTGTTTATGACAACATCTTCATTGAATTTTAAATTCATGATGTGGATTCGATGTTATATTCTATCAATGTTACATTACTTTTGATGAATGTAGCTATAATGGATTTAATTTTTTTATTTACAAATTATCAAGTGTGCAATTTAAGTTACTTTTATATTTATATCTTATTTGATGTTGCATGCCTAGACGAACATATCATTACCATGGAACTTTACTTACTTATAATAATAGATTTATCATGTACATGATGTTGATGTAGATGTATCATGTACATGAAATTAATTTTATGTTTTTTTTGTACAATTAATTGATTAATTAATTAATTAATGTAAACTAATTAAATCATTATTTGTACAAAATAAACAATATGGTAATAAATTATATCGAACCACATACTACAAAAAAAAGGCTTAATTGATCCCTATGGCTCGATTGAGCCTTAACGTTCTATCAAATGCTATGTCTCGATTGAGTGTTATTGCTCGATCAAGGGTTAGTTTTCAACCCTTGATCGACCTTTTGTTTTAATGCCCAAGGAGAATACATGAAGTATAGGGCACAAAACATATGTATAGTAAGAATACAAGAAGTGTGTAAGATTTTTTTGAGACATGGAAGAATAAGAGCACAAAAAGTATGTATGGTGAGAATATTGGTAAGCAATATGCATAGTGAGAGTGCATGAAAGAAAATGTACACTAGTAAAAAGATGAAATATCCATGGTATATGTGCATATATTCCATATATGCACAACTTTTGTATATGCGTAGATCTTTTGTATATGCGCAACTTCCGTATATGCACATATACAAAAGCTAAGAATATATAGAAGTTGTGCACAAGTTCCGCAATATGCATACACAATAGTCTCTATATATGCACAACTTCTGTATATGCACATATTTTTTGTATATGTGCAACTTCCATATATGCGCATATATTTCATATATGTGCATATCTTTTGTATATGCGTATCTTCTACATATGCACATATCTTCCGTATATACTCATATTTAGAAGATATCTACATATACAAAAGAAACGTATATACGGAAGTTATGCATATACGAAAGATATGTGCATATACAAAATTTGTGCATATCTCATGTGCATGTGAAATTTCCATATATACACATATCCTCCATATATGCATATACGACAACCTCCATATGCGCATATCTTTTGTGCCTATCCTAAAGAAGTGCATATACAAAAGCACATATATGGAAGACATGCCCATATATGGAAGTTGTTCATATGTAGAAGGCATGCACATATATGAACCTTACACATATATAGAGGGTACAGATTTGCATAGCTTCCGCATATGTGCATATCTTCCGTAAATGCACATTTTTTATTTTTTTCTCGTATATGCGCATATGTTCCATATATGTGCATATCTTTTGTAAATGTGCATACCTTCTCTACAGTGCACAACTTTTGTATATACATATACAAAAAAGTTGTGCGCATATGGAAAATATGCATATATATTGAAGTTGTGTATATATGAAGGTTTCAGTTGTACGTGTATGTGCATATATGAAAAATATGGACCTATACAAAATATATGTGCATATACAAAAGATATAGGAATATACGGAAGTTGCACATATATAGAGGATGTGCACATATACAAAAGTTATGTGTATTTATGAAAGATATGAACATATATAAAAGATATGTGTATTTACAAAAGAAGCATAAATTTTATATATGGAGGTAGCGCAACTTTATATATGTGCATCGTTTGTATTGCATATCTTCTGTATGTGCACAACTTATATATATGTGCATATCTTCTGTATATGCACATAAACAGAAGATGCACATATATGGACATTAAAGTTGTGCATAGATTTTGTATATGCTGTCAGGTGAAAAGAGTCGATAGTGCGGACACAACCAACCTCCCTAGAAGCTTAAGGCTTTCTAGTGACAAACAAGACAATTAAGAGCAATCCTTCTCTAAATATGCATTTATCATACAAGAAATCAAGTGTTTAGATCCTACCTGTAACCCAACGCTGTTGTAGTAGTCTAGCCTCTTCGATCCGGATGAGCTCCTCCTTCTCTTCGAAACCTACATTCACTAACAATCAAACGATTAAATAACACCTGAATATCTCATAAAACAAAACATATTTAACATATAGACCAAGGAGTATATGAAACAACTCATAAATAACAAATTGTTGAGAAGAATGGACTTATTTGTATTAATAGGAAACAAAAGAAACCATTACAACCTGAGCCTTGGTGTTGTGCAGGTCCCTCCCAGGGTCCAGCAAGAGTTTTCCTTTACTTTGATAAGCTCACCCACTTCCAAATGAAACAAGAAAGGATGGGAATCTCTCCTCACAAGCTTCTACAAGGAAGTCCTCATTCCAACAGCATCTACCCTTAGGAATGTTCAGCTTTCAACCTCCCCTCCTTCTGGCCCAATGCCTGTATTTATAGTGCTCAAGAGGAAGTTAATCAGGTCCACCATCAATGGGATAATCCCCTCTTTGGATGGGATAGCTCCTCTCTTGATGGGATAAGTTCCTCTTTCATAGGGGTACATGAACCATCTGGAGGCGCTCAATTCATGTCGAACAACCTTCTAGAATGCTCTAGAAATGACCACAAGTAACTTTTTAAAGATGAAACTCGCACCTTTTGACCTTTACAGGGGTACGCACCTGTCCCTTTACATACAAAGTGTACAAGTACGCAGTTTTTGTGAACATTAGGTGCGTATACGCAGGTAAGGCCGAGAGAATCTGCGTACCCAGAGATAAAAACATTTACAAAGACTTTCTCTCTTTTTTGGAGTTTGACATGGAGAGCAGAGGCATAAGACTTGCCCAGGAGGATAGCATGACTGTTGATAGAGCCATACTAACTGTGAATAGTCATGGTGACATTTTTTAGTGTAACATATGCACATATATGAAAGTTGCGCTTATACAAAATATTATACGGAACCTGCACTTTTATAGAGACCGAAGTTATGGACAACTTTTGTATAAGCTCATATCTTCCGTATATGTACAACTTCTATATATGATCATATATTCTGTATATATGTGAAATTGACATGTTATATACTTATTGAAGTTGATTATATAAGAAGGTTGAAGTTATTCTCAACTTTTGTATATGCACATATATGGAAGTTACGTATATACAGAAGTTGTGCATATCTTCCGTATATGCACAACTTATGTATATGTGTATATCCTTTGTATATGTGGAACTTCCATATATGCACATATACAAAAGCTAAGTATATAAAGAAGTTTTGCACAACTTCCATAATATGCATACATAATAGTCTATATATATGCACAACTTCTCCACCTGCACATATCTTCCGTATATGTGCAAATTTCATATATTTGCATATCCTCTCAATATGTGCATCTTGCATATATTCACATATCTTCTGTATATATGCATATTCAGAAGATATGCACATATACTTGAAACGTATATATGAAAGTTACACATATACAGAAGATATGTGCATATCTCATGTACATGTGAAACTTCTGTATATATGCATATCTAACAGCCTCCATATGCGCATATCTTATGTGCCTATACTGAAGAAGTGCACATACGCAAGACATGGAAATATATGGATGCTAGAGTTCTGCACAACTTCCGTATATGCACATACCTTCCGTATATGCACATCTTCTGTAAATGCACATTTTTTTCCATATATGTGCCGTTTTGTAAATGTGCATACCTTCTCTATAGTGCACAACTTTTTTATATGTGTATACATAGAAGTTGTGCGCATATGGAAAATATGCATATATATTGAAGTTGTGTATATATGAAGGTTGGAGTTGTACATGTGTATGTGCATATACGAAAAATATGCACATATACAAAATTAATGTGCATTTACAAAAGTTGCACATATACACAAGATATACGCATATACGGAAGATGTGCGCATATATAGAAGTTATGTGTATTTATGAAAGATATGAACATATATAGAAGATATGTGTATTTACAAAGAAGCATACATTTTATATATCGAGGTAGCACAACTTTATATATGTGCATCTTTTGTATCGCATATCTTCGATATGTGCACAACTTATATATACGTGCATAACTTCTGTATATGTACATAAACAGAAGATGCACATATATGGAGGTTAAAGTTGTGCATAGATTTTGTATATGCACATATATGAATGTTGTGTTTATACAAAGGATTATACGGAACCTGCACTTTTACAGAGACCGAAGTTGTGCACAACTTCTGTATAAGCGCATATCTTCCGTATATGTACAACTTCTATAAATGCTCGTATATTCTGTGTATATGTGAAATTGACATGTTATATACTTAGTGAAATTGATTATATAAGAATGTTGAAGTTATTTTCAACTTTTGTATATGTGCGTATATCGAAGCTATGTATATATGAAAGTTGTGCATATCTTACGTATATGCACAACTTTTGTATATGCGTATATCCTCTGTATATGTGCAATTTCCATATATACACATATACAAAAGCTAAGTATATAAAGAAGTTGTGCACAACTTCTATAATATGCATACACAACAGTCTATATATGTGCACAACTTCTCTATTTGCACATATCTTCCGTATATGTGCAACTTTTATATATGTGCATATCCTCTCTATATGTGTATATTCCTTATATTCACATATCTTTCGTATATACGCATATTCAGAAGATATGCACATATACTTGAAACGTATATATGAAAGTTAGACATATACGGAAGATATGTCCATATCCAACTTCCATATATATGCATATCCTCCATGTATGCAAATCTAACAGCTTCCATATGTGCATATCTTATGTGCCTATACTGAAGAAGTGCATATACGAAACACATGCACATATATGGAGGCTAGAGTTCTGCACAACTTCCATATATGCGCATATCTTCCGTATATGCACATCTTTCGTAAATGCACATTTTTTTCCATATATGTGCATATCTTTTGTAAATGTGCATACCTTCTCTACAGTGCACAACTTCTATATATGCATATATATTGAAGTTGTGTATATATGAAGGTTTCAATTGTACATGTGTATGTACATATACAAAAAATATGCACATATATAAAATATATGTGCATATACAGAAGATGACCACATATACAAAAGTTATGTAGATTTACTGAAAATATGAACATATATAGAAGATATGTGTATTTACAAAAGAAGCATAAATTTTATATACGAAGGTAGGAAAACTTTATATATGTGCATCTTTTCTATCACATGTCTTCCATATGTGCACAACTTATATATATATATATATATATATATATATATATGTGCATATCTTCTGTATATGTACATAAACAGAAGATGCACATATATGGAGGTTAAAGTTGTGCATAGATTTTGTATATGCACATATAAGAAAGTTGCGCTTATATAGAAGATTATAGGGAACCTGCACTTTTATAGAGACTGAAGTTATGCACAACTTTTGTATAATCGCATATCTTTCGTATATGTACGACTTCTATATATGCTCGTATATTCCATATATATGTGAAATTGACATGTTATATAATTATTGAAGCTGAGTATATAAGAAGTTTGAATTTATTTGCAACTTTTGTGTATGTGCATATATGGAAGTTACACATATACAGAAGTTGTGCATATCTTCCATATATGCACAACTTCTGTATATGCATATATCCTATGTATATGTGAAACTTCTGTATATGCACATATACAAAAGCTAAGTATATAAAGAAGTTGTGCACAAATTCCATAATATGCATACACAACAATCTATATATATGCACAACTTCTATACCTTCATATCTCTTCCGTATATGAGCAAATTTTATATATGTGCATATGCTCTCTATATGTGTATCTTAGGTATATTCACATATCTTTTGTATATACGCATATCCTCCATATATGCATATTTGACAGCCTCTATATGCACATATCTTATGTGCCTATACTGAAGAAGTGCTTATAAAGAAGACATAGACATATATGGAGGCTAGAGTTCTGCATAACTTCCGTATATGCGCATATCTTCCATATATGCACATCATGTGTAAATGCACATTTTGTTTTCCGTTTATGTGCATATCTTTTGTAAATGTGCATACCTTCTCTATAGTGAACAACTTTTGTATATGCGTATACATAGAAGTTGTGTGCATATGGAAAATATGCATATATATTGAAGTTGTTTATATATGAAGGTTGCAGTTGTACATGCGTATGTGCATATACAAAAAATGTGCACATATACAAAATATATGTGCATATACCAAAGTTTCACATATACAAAAGATATACACTTATATGGAAGTTGCGCATATACGAAAGATATGCACATTTACAGAGGTATGCCTATTTACTAAAGATATGCACATATACAAAAGATATGCGTATTTATGAAAGAACAATAAATTTTATATAGGGAAGTAGCACAACTTTATATGTGCATCTTTTGTATTGCATATCTTCCATATGTGCACAACTCATATATATGTGCATATCTTCCGTATATGCACATAAACAATAGATGCACATATATGGAGGTGAGAGTTGTGCATAGATTTTGTATATGCACATATATGAAAGTTGCGTTTATACAGAAGATTATACGGAACCTGCACTTTTATAGAGAACGAACTTATGCATAATTTTTGTATAAGCGCATATATTCCGTATATGTACAACTTCTTTATATGCTTGTATATTCCGTATATATGTGAATTTGACATGTTATATACTTATTAAAGTTGAGTATATAAGAATTTTGAAGTTATTCTTAACTTTTGTATATGCCATATATGGAAGTTACGTATATAGGAAGTTGTGCATATCTTCTGTATATGCACAACTTCTGTATGTGCATATATCCTCTGTATATGTGCAACTTCTGTATATGCACATATAAATGCACATTTTTTTTATGTATATGTGAATATATTTTGTAAATGTGCATACCTTCTCTAAAGTGCACAACTTCTGTATATGCATATACACAAAACTTGTGCGCATATTGAAAATATGCACATATATGGAAGTTGTGTATATATGAAAGTTGAAGTTGTGCATGTGTATGTTCATATACAAAAAATATGAAGATATACAAAAGTTTCACATATACAAAAGATATATGCATATATGGAAGTTGCGCATATACGAAAGATATGCACATATACAGAAGTATGCATATTTACTAAATATATGCACATATACAAAAGATATGTGTATTTACAAAAGAAGGATAAATTTTATATACGGAGGTAACACAACTTTATATATGTGCATCTTCTGTATCACATATCTTCCATATGTGCACAACTTATATATATTTACATATCTTCCATATATGCACATATAAAGAAGCTCTGCATATATGGAGGTTGAAGTTGTGTATATATTTTGTATATTCAATATACTAAAGGTTATATAGAACCTATGAATATCTAGGGACCAAAATTATGCACAACTTCTCTCTATACCTTTATCCAATCAGGACTAATTGAAATGTTTACAATACATCGTACTCTTCACAACTTAGATGAATAAAAAGATCAATTTAATTATCAAACAATCTTTCTAATACCTATAAGAAGAAATAATTAAAATAAAAGCTACTATATTTCACTTACCTTCATTCCAAATTCCCAACACCACCCCTCCCCTTCAATTTTTTTCTTGGAATTGACATCCCAAAGGAGAGACACATCAATATCAAGCACTACTTAGGGTAAATACCACTAACATACAATGTAAATTGATATGCCATATGGACTAATGTTAGGGTGGTTCAAGTAAACTTAACTTGGTTAAGTTATCAGTGGTTTTAGGGCTCCAAGTATATGAGCACCCATGTTTTTTCCCATGGTATCATCTTTAATGTAGTCTATGTAGATGAATATAAGCTCCATATTATGTGGTCTTAGTGGCCAGAGGGAACAAAGAAATGGTGTATTTAGACACTTCCACTTCTCTCGGTGCTTTGACTAGTTACCCTTGTAATCTAGTATACAAACTTCTTATATGGACTTCAATAGAAAATTATTAGGACCAGGTCAATCTCCCTGACTCAAGCTTAAGGATGAGGATTGTTAGGGTGGTTCAAGTAAGCTTGACTCAGTCAAGTTATCGATTGTTTTAGATCTTCCTATGTATAAGCACCCATGCGTTTTTCCCATGGTATTTATCTTGAATGTATTTTATTTAAAGTGAGATAAGATCCATGTTAAGTTGTCTCAGTGGCTAGTGGAAACAAAGAAATATTGTCTTTAGACACCACCTCTTCTCTTGGTGCTTTATGAACCTAAAAACTTAGACAATTAATTCCTATGGACATGATCATTGTTTAACAAGGAAACTTTAATGCCTTCACGTGTCTCTCCACCAATCACATTTCCTTGCATGCCACATATTTCATTCTCCTTCACTAGATGTATGATATAATGTTCAAGTAGATACTTATGTATTTCACAAATTAAATAATAAATTTATCTCTTCCAATCTCTAATATTTTCTTTAAGTATTTTTTAAATGACAATCACCTATACATGTAAAATTACATGTGTCAAATATATAATGTATATAAATCAAATATCAACAACTTGTACAACTAACATTTCAATTATAACATTCTAGTTAATTCATGTACTTCCACTTCCATATTTGTGTGGTTTCCATGTGCTTTTAAAATTTCCAATCACATGTAATTGCTTCCTTTGTAATTAAGTGCGCAAGTGCAGTGACAAAAGTTGTTTGATTTGAAAGTAGGGTTTGCAAGTTGAGTAAGAGCAATTACCTAATTTGACATAGTGTTTTCTGGATTTTCATGTAAAGTTTGAAAGCGTTTATTCTAGAAAAAAAACGATAAAAATACCTTTGTAATTCCTTCAATTGTAAAACCACCAGACCAACTAATTAACCACTAAATAATCAAAAACTTTATAAATTCAAATTTAGATATTCAAACACCCTTTTAAGCACAATTTTGAAAGCTAATAAAAAATTAAAATTTACACACCCTTAAACACAACATTTTAAACTAATAAATTTAAATGTTACCCACCCTTAAACTTAATCACTACTTTGAAAACTAATAAAAAATTAAATGTTACACACCATTAAACAAAAACAAAAAGTTACACAATTTGTGTTGTCGTAATATTATATAAAGTTGGAGAAAATACTTTCAATAAGCTAATTGATTACAAAGGTTGTGATGACCTAGCACTTAGTCAATATTGATTAACATTCAAATGCACTTTAGAGTTAAGGAGGTCCATTTAAACAATAAATAAATGACTGAGGACACTTCAAAGTCATTGTGAAAAGTGAAAAGTTATGCTCAAATTAGAGTGTTTTATATGGAAGCTACTTTGATTCTCACTCTTTCAAGATAATTTGTCTAGAATGAAAATATTTCACAATTAATGTTTGAATATGATGGTGAAAATCCAAAAGATGCTCTAAGGTGATGAAAGTCATTTTCACGCATAGATTGCATCCTTTAAGTGATATATGGAGACTATAAGGCAATGCGATTAAGAGAGAAATGTAAAAGAAAAGACCAGTGATTGGAATTTCAACATAAAATTAATATTTATTGTGTATGTTGATTTTAGGATATTGTATTCTACCACAAATGACAAAAAATTAATGAAGAAGGGAAAGAGATCGTGACCAAAAGAAGAGATGAAATGTGTGAAGGAATATTTTCTAATTATATATTTAGAAGAGGATCATGAACCTACTCTAACATAAGGTAGGTGGGATGCACCAAAGCTATATTATAATAATAATAATAATAATAATAATAATAATAAAAAAATAATGAATAAGTGAAAGAGTTATTAACTAAAAATACTTTTAAATGTAGAGTATTATTTTTCAAAAAGAGAATAATTTGATGGAGAATTATTAGTTCACTTTTTATTTTGATAGAAGAAGATGTATTAAAACTAGGTAAAAGGGGATATATCAAAACTAAATTTGGGATATATCAAATTCTACGTAAGCATGTCCATTTTTAAGTTACAATTTTATTTATTTACAATTTGAAATAGTAAAGCTCATGCACATATATTAAAACTTACAATTTTTTTTATTACCATAAAATATGCTTTATTAAAATATTTTTATAATACATTTAAGTTATATCTTAAAAAAAATAAGTTATAACTTAATTATAATTATAACTTTATGAAGTGAAATCTCTTAATTTAATTGGAAAATAGATAGTCATTTGTGAATGATAATAAGGCATATGCCTATGTATAAACTAGAATGGCCATATCAATTAAATTGTTAGTAAATTTTGGTAGACATTTCACATGCTAAAATTTAAAATAAATAACATAAAAAATAACTTTATTATTATTATTATTATTAAAATAATTAATATATAAATAATATATTTAAAGGAACATTTAATAAGATTATCAACCATGTAGATTCAACACAATATATTTTGTTACAATATCATGGAATAATACCATGGTATGACATTTTTTAAAAATTTATTAATTTACTTAAATGAACAAAAAAAACATAACTATTTTCAAGATAAATCTCAACCTTTGATTTATGAATATTCTAATATATTTTTAGAGATTAAATCTTTACCATCTACTTTATAGTTATTGATATTTAAATTAAAATTTTGAAAATTATATTAAAAAATAAACATATCTATTAAAATAATAATGCATATCAATTTATTATAATAAACATAAATGACTTAAATTTAAATAATTATAAATATTTATGAAAAATAAATATAAAGATATCACTTGTTATCTCTTTGGATAAGTCCATTTTAATGGGTATCAAGGTTTGTAAAACTCATTTGTAAATGATATTTGAATACCCTTTATTAAAGGAGTGTTGAGATTAAAAAATAAAAGAGTGATGTAAAATTGAGTCTTTCTTTCTTTTTTTTTTTTTTCTTCTTCTTATGTTTCTTGTTTTAGCCTTTTCGAAGATTCTTGGAAGAAATTTGAAAAATGATTCCTATTAGAGGAATTAAAGTTTAAAATACAAATCTTCTCACTATATAAGTGTATTTAAATTTAAGTGTATCTATTAAGGATTCATCACTATCTTGTGAGAGCACTACATGAAGGACATCATCAAGCTACTAACAAGCATGTAATCAAAGAAAGAATCATGGCCATATACCTCATTTACTAATTATAATCATGGACATTTAAGTCATGAACTTAAGGAAAATTCCAAAGAATATATCACAAGTATAGTTGATATGCAACTCTTTTAAAGTGTATCATTCATATAGGACAAAATGCATATACAATTTCAAATGTGAAAAACACTTCTCTAATACACCATTCTATATCGAGACAAAGTTTAGTCTATCATTCAAAAATATAATATTCATTACAAAATGAGAAACTTCTTTTTACACAAAACACTGATTATAGCTCTAAACATGTTCAAGTTACCTAAACATGGTGAATTGTTTTAGTTCTCAAAGTGGTAAGCCTAGTGGGTTTAGTAAGAGCAATACTAGTTGAGCATATATGCTCTATGTATTGTTTTCGAGACTTGAACCCTCGTGCTTTCAAGTCTTTTGGTGTAATTTTCGTTCTTTTCATCATCCCAAGATCATTTTCCCTTTTTGCCTTCTGCAAAAGTTAGAACATAATCAATAATATGAAAATTGATATCAACATAATAGAAAAATGGGTTAAAAATGTAATATAGTATGGAAATAATTAATAGATGGGCACCATGCAAAATGGAAGAAGACACAATGCATTGAAAAGGTATGCAATTATAATGTATTCTAAATTATATGTCAATATATTATGAGTTATAGTATAGGGTATACAACTTCTCCCAAATTCCCTTGAAGATGAGGTGAAAATGGTAATTGTTGTCAACAATGGGGCTTTGGATGCAACACTTGCTCGCTATCTATTATATGTGGATCACTTTGAGGAGATGCATATTCTTTATTTTAGACACAAGAGAGTAAGTAGAGATATATAATTATGAATCTCAATCCAAATTAAATGTAAAAACTAATTTACAACCATAAAGAATTATTTAAATAAATACTTAATCCATCTCACTTACATTATTTTCAAGACCATTAGCATGTTCTGGTGTTTCAAATTATTGTAATGGTTCAAAAAACAATACCTGCATCCATTTTCCTTATTATCATCCTAGTAAAATATAATAATAACTAAGAAAAGAAATCTAAAAAATAAAATATTTGTTTTCTTGCTTGTCATCCTAGTAAAATACATTAATTTGTATGTTAATGTTGATGTGAAATAGTTTGTATGGAAACAAAAATTACTTCTTCCAAAACCTATTGAAATCTAGGTGAACGTCACAGTGGTTCACAACTTGATGTCTGTTGAGTTTCCGAGTTACTGGATTTAAAATCAGTGGCCAAATAATGTGGATATATCTCTATGGAATTATGTTCATTATGCTAAAAATATCAATAAAAATGGGAAATTAGTATACAATTGATAGTAAAAATAAACATGTCATTTAGTGTGAAAATGCCTTGAAAATAAAACCAAGCAAAAATTATACTTATGTGAGTGTGCATCTACCTCTTCATCCCCTACATCATTAAAAATCCCTTCTCTTTCTTTTTGTTGCAAAGCAATTTCTATGCACTTATTTGTGTCCATACGTCTATGAGGTAGACTTTTTTCCCAACGATCCATTTTCTCTTTGATTCTGAGTTTTGAGGCATCATCAAACTCATCGATTGCAGAAACTGACTATATGAAACTTTCAACAAATTTAACATGTAATTATAAATTCATGTTATTATAACAAGACACACATAACCATGCCAATAAATACTTACAGTAGAAATAATTTCTTCATGAACGAATCTTTTATATGCTTGTTTGCGCACACGACATAACCTTGCATCTATCATATTGTATCTTTTCATTATGTTTTCCAATCTTGCTTGGCAACTTGACCCCACGTCTAGCATTTTGGTATCCTTGTCTCCCTATTGGATGTGGAAGAATAGGAAGGAGATTATGCATCATTATGTGATGGTGATTAAGGCCACTTAAATTCGATCATACTGACAGAATCACCAATTAAACAAGAAAAAATATATTTGGTACCTTGGACAATGAAATTCCATTCGTGTTTATTTTCCTCCATATTCTCAATTCCCCGACATACATAATCAATTTTTGTTTTAAACAAAAAATATTATAAACTTTCTTTAAAAAAAATGATAAAACACAATTATATGATAAACAAGGCACAATATATCATATCATGGCAAATGCAGTTTATTGTATAAATAAAAAGAATTTATTGTTGAGAAACTCTTTGCAACATGGCTGATTTTGCTTGGGTTTGTGTGGCTACATCTAAAGATTATAGTGGTAACATTTGGAATCAACTCCATATTGTGCACCTACAAACCCAGATTTCACTAGGAATGAATGTTGTATATGTATGATAATAAGTCCTACTCAATTTTGCACTGTTATACAAGTGGGTGTTAAATGTTCAATGCATTAAAGAATTTGATAAATGGTGATAGAAATCACATCTCTTTTTGTGCAGTGTAAAAATTACATAGAGTTGCATTGAAATCTGGTTTATGTGCGGTTGGAAGCTCTAGTAGAAACCCCACAATGGAATTATAGATGCATTTCAGTCAATATTCAGACCAATTTCAAATGATATTTTGAATTTCAGTGAAGTGGGCACCCATCCATACACTAAGCCACTCACAAAGGACAACGACCTCTACACAGGCATGCTTTGAGACCAATTCTATTTCAAACTTGTTTTTACACAATGAAAAAATAAAATACATACGACCTCTACACGGGCATGCTTTGAGCCCAATTCTATTTCATACTTTCTTTTACACAATGAAAAAATAAATACATGTTGGGCCATTCACAAAGGGCAGTGACCTCTACAAGGGCATGCTTTGAGCCCAATTTTGTTTCATACTTTTTCTTAAACAATGACAGATAAATAAAGTATGATAGTTATGTTAATGTCCAACAAATAACCACAAAAAATAACTTAATCAGACTGCTAAGTACAAAAATGTCAATACAAACAAGAGTACTAAGAAGTCTCCTTTGTAAAGAACAAGAAGTAAAGTAGAAACATGAAGTCTATATGTGAAAACATAAGAAAGCCCTCAAATCCAAGTGCGGGTAGCCAGAACAAGAGGGGGATCTGCAGAGCAAAAGGATCTAGGGATTGTGTCATGACCCAATAGATCTACCTCTCCTAAGGCCGAATGAGGAAAACTCAAGATTGGATGATACTTTGAAGAAGAGCTAGGGGAAGATCTAGACACTTTGTTGCATTATTGCTAGGCCACTATAACTCATTATTGTTGTTTAGGTGATCTATTAGGCCCTGCAAATAAGGGATCCAGACTGGAAATATCTCTAAGGTCTTTGGGTAGGGGGAATCGTCCGTATAGTCTTCACTAATATAGAGCTAAAGGCAATGTTATCTCTCTTAATTCCCCTAGTTGACAGAGCATTTTAGTTCCCCTAGTCGACTGGAGCACCATAAAGGAGGAGGTAATCCACTCAATGGAATCCATTATAAAAGAGGTACTCCACTGAACAGAATTCCGCTTAGGAGGAGGCTAGAAGGTGTGCATACTTGAGGGCCTCCACATGTAAAGGGATAAATATCAGTACTCCACTAAACAAAATTATGCTTGGAAGGAGGCTAGAAAGTGTGCATACTTGAGAGTGCTTCCTACATGTAAATATTTGTGGTCTGATTATTGGAGGAAGCTGAAAACAATATGATCCCTTAAACAAGCTATGAATAAAAACATGTTGGGCTACTCACAGAGTTTATTGCAAGAATCTTGTGGTTAAGAAAGCCATGTTTATTAAAGTCATCACCACTTGCATAGTGTACTAAAGATTTCGTAGAAACCAGAACCATCGGCCTACATGGTCAAGATTTCTTCTAATATGATAAATTGATCTAAGCAGGTTGGTAATGATATGTAAATTCTTAAATTTCTAGACATACAAATAATTTGTAAGATGATAAATAAGCTAACTGCATATTGTAATAATGTATATGGAAGGAATTTTAAGATCAGTTTTTTCCAAGTATTAGTCACCTCACAAGGAATACGATTACGCAGTTGTCTGTATTAGGGTTTACATTTCTGCTCTAGTCTCTTCCTAGATCATTGATCTATTGTTTCAATTTGACACCACGTCACTGATCTGCATTGACAAGCTTATAATGGATCTTCAATAATTTGATAAAATTTCATATAGTTGCAATTATATTTTATTTGAAACATAATGTCTGCAATGCATATTTCTTGTATGGAGATAATTGATTAGTCCTACACATGCATCTAGAATAGGTATGAGTATTCACACAGATTGCTACATCGTGAAATGAATGATAATATACAGTGTTGAAACTTGACAGATACGTATGTTCTGGTTCGACCATGAATATACTCTAGTTTGTGTTTGAAGCTGTCTTAACAATATATTTACACTTGCAATGAATATATGCAATTGATTGATTAAAATCAAAATTACAATGCTACTGAGAATGAATATTTGGATGCCCTGATGTTTTCTCTCTTAAGTGACTGACAGAATTCAAATAAAAGAGATTGTGATAAAAGGCGAGCCTCCATGATTTGCAGGAGTGATGAACTTACCTACAATGTGGAAGAAGGGCGTCGTGGAAGAAGTCTCAGGAAAAAACATTCAAGAAATAGCTCGTTGTTGCGCAAGATGTGGAAGAAGGGTGTCGTGGAAGAAGTCTTCGGAAAAAACGTTCAGGAAATAGCTCGTTGTTTCCAATGCCAAATTTTGAACCATTATAGCTCACTATGGCCAATGTGTATATTATAATAAATCTAGGAGGTGGGAAGAGTAAATGTCATCTATAGCTATGGCGACGTTCCAAATTTGCTAAGATATCTGACTTTCAATGTGATTTGAGTGCCATGTACACATGGGTTATATGGATACGACATGGATGCAAGATGTGGTGTGATTCAATATACCATGGATGTATGGCATGGGCTGTGGGCGCATTGAATGTAACTTACCTCATGCAACCCTGAGCGAGCTATGGGTATCGATGGATGGATGAGAACCTGTACTCTAAGAGCATTAAATAACATATATGGTTGGAGATAAGGCTCGCCACTAGTCCCTGACAGTGTACATGCTCAGCCAAACAGGCGGATCCTAATTCCACCTTTATTACATATTTAATGCGCCCTGACATGTGGGGGTGATAGCGAAATATAACGCGTCGTTTTTTTTTTTTCCTCCATCATGACAGTGCGCGTTATATATCGCTATAGCCCCCACATGTCAGGGCGCATTAAATATGTAATAGAGGTGGAAATAGGATCCGCCAGCCAAACATTTAGTACGTAACCCATAAAGTGAACACTAAAGACTACGTCTAATAACAATAGGAAACTCGTACAAGAAGAGAAATGAAGGTTTCGAGTTATGTTCATGCTTCAAAAAGTCATACAATATCATAAGGGAATCATGATGCCTTTGTGTCTTCAAACCCAGTCACATGAGGCTCTACGCTTCTGATTTTACGAATAATATTTAGACTGGCCACACCATAAAGTATGCATTTCTCTCAATAATTCGTGTGTCCCATCAAACTGGTGTATTTACTGATATTATTTTCCTTTGAATCTTTATTCTCCACGAAGCCTTCATCATGTCATAAGGAAATAGGAAAATGCATTATAAGGATATAAACAAATGAAATAAAGCTTGAATGCCTCATCACTTTTCAGAATTTTTTTTCTCCATTGAAGTTGTTGCCATTGCACTTATATGAAATGCTTCACACTATCCCTCCTCAATTATTTAAAATATATATATATATTGTTCATGATAGTATTGTTACTTAGTTTAAAGGTTCTTGACAATTTATATGTAATTTAGTTGGAGAGAGAGCATTAATATTATTTGAACAATATTATGAAAGAGAATTTGAACAATATTTTCAGTTTCTTTCATAAAATCATAGAGAAAGAGAATTTTTTCAACATTTTAAAAGGGCATGAAATTGGAATATCCTATGGAACACTTTTTTTGTGCAAGCGAAAGAAACTAAGCACAAGTAATGGTAATGCTATTTCATTTTCCAGCTCTATTTGTGCAGCCAAGATGGCCCCTTATGCATGCCCAACCACTTACCCTATTTCCAAATTAAAAAGGAACTCTACTAAAAATCATATAGAGATTAAAAAGAAGTTTCCCCAAACAATGAATATCATCCATTTGATAGTAGTTTGGTGGTCTTTGGGATGTTGGATGGGGATGTAGTTGTGATCAGATGTGAAAGTGGTAATATTATTGGCCATGTTAATTCAGTTGGAGAAAATCACATTATTCTTGGACTATGTTGGCTCAACACTGACCCTACCAAGACAACGGCACTAGAAACCCCGCCACTTACACATATGAAGAGTTTGAGCAATTAACATATGTCGATACTAATGCAACAAATAATTATTTCCTTGCTAGTGTATATTGAAAACATCTTTCTCTATATAAAGTGTGTAGTAGAAAATGGTTACAATATTTTGAAGATCTCCGCCATGAACATATAAATGTGGTAATGCTTGCTCATCATTCTGTATACTTGTTTACAATTTCATCATGAAATCAAAAAGTGGGATTTATGACAAAATCCTACATATCCTTTATATACAATGACCAACTTAAGAGGGAATTTGATGGTGTGCTTTACACGTGATGATCATTATATCCTTTCCTCAACTATTGATAACAAGGCCAAACAACATTTAGCAATGGATGGGAGGCCATATATGAAATTTGACATTGCTCTTCCTAGAGGAAGTGCTCAAAACTATACTCGATCATATTACATGAATGGTATGGATTACATTATTAGTGGGAGTTATGAGGAAAATGTTTTTAATAAATGTTGTGCTTAGATTGGAAGAAGACTTAAGGATATTTTCCTTGAAGAGGAATACTCTATAAGGAAGAATGTCTAGTTCAAGTTTATGAGGTAGATCTACCAGTGAAGATCTAATTGTTACCAACAACTTATAAACAACATTTAGAACTATTATTTGTAGACCTGGCAGCATGAAAAATGACAACAGTCCCCCATGTATTTTGGGTGCTAAATTATCAATTTGGATATTATGAGGTAGAGCTACTGGTGAATATCTAATTGTTACCAGCAACTTATACACAAAATTTAGAACAACTGTTTATAGAGCTCGAAACATGAATTATGACAATAGTCCCGAATGTATTTTGATGTTCAACTATCTACAGGGAGGAGAGTTAGCAACTTCATTGAATTTTTTTTCAATTGTTAAGGCCCATTGGATATTCCCCCATTTGTAGATGGTGGAAAATGCGAAACAAATTCTAGATTACACACATAGAGAAGAGGAATTCAAGGGCATGGTTACTATGATGAATTTTTTGTCCCAATAATTGAAAACACTACTTCTGAATATGCATTAACATAATATTCTTTAAGTAGAATCAATTTCCAAATCTACATGTGTGAAGGAAAAAGAAAAATTCTTCCAAGTTTGCATACTAGTCAAATTTTTAATATTTTTGGGAGGGTAATTCTTCCAACAAAGTTCCTCAGATCATTAGAGTATATAACAGGGAATCAAAGTGACTACAAGTAGTAATAACATATCAGTGACTACAAGTAGCCATGAAATATCTGAATAGATTTCCATGGCACCTATCACTCAAATTCTCTGGGTAGTGAAAAGAGTTCGTTCATATTTCCTAGTGCTAGTGAAAATATCTATCTTTGAGAAGATGGAGTTAAAGAGTCGAAATTGTGGGAATTTTTGTAGTGGTTGTTGTAGCCACCAATCAAATTAAAATGAATTTCACGATATTCAGAATGTCGAAGTGTTTGGGGACCAATTACATGGTGCTTATGATAATTGTGGCAACTTGAACCTTGGCGAAAAATAATATGAGAAATATCTCTGGAAATCTTCACCAAAAGGAAGGTATATTGAAATTAAATGATGACTACCAAGGTACGCATCTTACTGGCAATGAAGAGGGTGCACTTTTCAGGTGTTATGTCAACATTTTCAACTATTGTTGGAGCATGCTGCCATGAGGGATACATAACACAATGAAGATATACTCTTAATAGAGATATCAACAAAAAAATGAAAATTATTCTTACTTAAAAGTTAACAGTTGCATCCATATAGTCTTGCTCTCAATAGGATATCATGGCAATCAACACATTCTCAAGTCTAAAATTAGAGAAAGGTTAAATAGCTACGAAGACATGGTTAATCTTAGTAAAAATTCCTTTCTTGAATGATGATTAAGCATAATACCTTCAACAATATGATGATTAAGCATAATACCTTCAACAATACAATATATGCAGGGATTTTAGATCAGCAATCAAGGAGGGATAATTATATTGCACTCAATATGTTCATGAATGAAAATGTGTAGGCTTCTAAGGTGTCTATTTAAAATGAGTTCTTGAAATTTAAATAGAGCTTTTGGGTGTCTTAGTTAAGTTTGGAATACTCAAAATTTCTAGGATTTTAGCATGAGATAGAGAACGTTAGCAGTCATTTTGGAGAGATAATTAAATAATGATTTAGATGTAGGAAACCTTATTATTTTGAGATGAAATTATTTGGTGAGGCAAAGGTTGTCATTGTGTGAGTTTGGAATGCCAATAGTTTGGAATGACACCTTCCTTCATTTATAAAGGAATTTTTATAAACCTTTTTTAATAAAAAAAAATTATGTTTTAATTTTTAATGTGTAAAAGTAAACTTACATATTTTTAATTCCTACATACCTTTATATATCTTTAATAAATCTGAATTTAAGATAATTATATACTCATTAATAAATTTAACTATAGTAAACCAAATATATGTGCATATTGGTATAAATCTCTACATCTACCATTTGTATAAAGTCTAATTTCTAAATAGGCATTCTACTAGTATTTGTCTTAATAAAAAAACTATAGAAAATCTAGTATATATATTTATGGTCTTTTTTGTCTCGATTGTAGATTTCTGGAATATTCTTAGATTTAAAGAACAAGATATTTATTTAGATTGTAGATTTCCATAATATTATGGAATTTAAATGACAAGATATAGGTCAAACACAACAATTGACTTGGATCCAATTATTCAAAATCCTAAATAGTTTCCAAACTACTATTAAATTAAATTCAACTTGTGTATACTAGTACAAATATCTACATCTGTCATTTGTATAAATTCCAATTAGGCATCCCAATGGGATTGGAATACTTACAATAGCCATTAAACAAACTGATATTTGTGCTTGCAAGGTGGAAACACTCTATCCAATGTTCAATACTTCACACATTGGCCCGAAGATAACATGGGACAAGAGTTTAGATGGGTACATTGCCCATATTTAAGGTGGCAAGGATATATCTTAAGGTTTATTATTTTACACATTAGTGTCAAGATATACATGAGAAAAGAGAATTTATAAGGGTTTATTGCCCATGTTTAATGTGCCCAAAGAATCTGTTAGATTGAATGTATTGTGCATGAAACTAGAGCTCACACAAATTGCCTAGAATTCCAAAGATGTACACTAGAGCTTCACAAGTGACAACACCAAGCTATATATCAGACCCAGAGGTGCATATCTAGATGAATCTGTTTTAGTTCAGATTCAATGCACCACGCAGAAGCAAGGATTTTATGGCAGTCATAAAAATGAGGTTATTTTGGAGATAGGGTGGCAGAAATAGTTAAAATATATGAAATTTCACCTATTAAGTGTAAAGTAATGGTGGGTGAGAAAGATGACAAAAATAAACTAAATGAAAACTTATCTGCACCTAAAAGATTTGAACTAAAATTTATAGCAAATGTTTTTAATTATTTCTGTAAAATTAAAATAATTTTTATTATTGTATTACCCCATGAATGGATTAATCACCCCATCTGTAGCTTCACCCAACCTCTATCTTTAGATTGCAGCTCAAAAATTTAACAATCAGGCATCGAAGGACTCCACTGACCTAAAATGCAGTGAACTTAAAGGGTGATTAGAGGTCAAATTTACATCCTGAATCCATCTTTTGGGCTTGAACTCCTTCACATCATCTCCCCATAGGTATGTCATTCTCCCCGTAGCATAAGGCAAATAATTCACTGAATTGCCCTTCAACTTGAATTCATCTAGAAGAGTATCCTCATTTACCATGCACTTCCCATCCTGTATCATTCAAAAGAATCAAGGAAACCCAAATGGGCCATAATCAATTATAATTCTATGATGCCCATGGCTCACTAGTGGAAAAAAATCAGAAAATACTATTGTTGCACCAACTACTTAACACAAGAATAGCGAAGAGTTCCAGACAATGATGCGTTAAGATAATGCATCACACCCTTGGGTGAAGGTGGATATATCATTACATTTGGTCCTCATGTACGCTGGTAGTGGAAATTATTTCTTCAAGGAGATTTTCTTCTACATGTTGATGCTTGTAGAGCATGTAGTGGAACCATGATAATGGAATAGCTGTTGGTGTGAGGAGAAGAAATCATGAATTTGATAATAACATCATATAGATATTTATCAAAAACATTTCCATATGTCTCCTTTTTATTATGATGACATAGCGAGACGAAATATTTGGTCTTACCTTTATTGGAAAATAAATAAGAAACAATCTAATTGTACACTACGATAACATCAAAATTTTGCACCGACATTAAGAGCACCTGGTTGGAGTGTTACATGACAGAAGAGTAAATTGGTGAAATGAATTTCATTCAAACTTGGCAGGTGATCTCTCTTCTCTTCTTGAGACCCACGGGTTATCTATTCTCTAACCATAATGTTTTTGCAGTGATTACAAGGTTTACAAGATGGGTAACTTTACTGAGATGCAAATCAACTATTCCATCACCAAAACTAGGAGTGCAACGGGTGCTTTCAAGGCTCCTACTATTGATTCCCTGCCAAACGAAACTATGATATAAAATAAAATTACAAGGCTTTAGAGTTGAACTCCAACATGTATAAATGTTAAAAATAATATCAAACATTTCACGCTTTAACACTTTTATTCATATTCATGATAGAATCTAGGCTACCGAAAGTTTTCCAGCAATGCAAATATCAAAATGATTATCCGATAATTCCATTAACAAATAAACTAATATTAGGATTACATTTCAATCATTTAAAAATTATTCATATTCATGATAAAAACTAGGTTAAAGATCATATCAAGTTATCGAAAGATTTTGCAAAGAATGAAAATATCAAAATGTTTATTATATTTTCATCTCATAATTTTTTTTTCTTTTCTCAGGGAAAGATTAAGAAACAGATCATTTCATTCTTAGGCTCTTCTGAATGAATGATCCATACATTAATTTAATCAGATTAGTGTTATGAGTAGGATCTTTTGAGTGAAAGATATAAAAACAACACTGATCAAATCAGTTCACTCTTTAGCTGTTTTTAATGAAATATCCAAATACATTGATTTCATCAAATCATGTGTTATGACTAGAATTTTTAATATTAGACCAGTTTTGTTATGACTAGACTTTCTGATATTAATATAAGTTAAAAGTGAACTAAAAAATATTCTTGTGTAAGGTTATTATTATGTAAGGTTATTATTATCTTATGTTGATTGCAAATTCCAAAATATTTAGATTGAATGGAAATAAACAAAGTCAACCATCTAACTTTGTAAAAACACATTAGATTTCCAAACTATTCTAGAATTTACAATAGACATAACCTCACCCCTTTTCCAGTTATATATCTTCTACTCCATTTTCTAAAGAATTTTTAAACCAACTATGAAATTTTAATTAAAAGTAATTTGATTGATCTTCATCAACTGCCTAGTACCTTTAACGTTTAGTGGTGGTTCGATGCAATTTTCTCTTTCCTTGTTTGTTATCTAATACCTAAAAACAAAAATCATCATATATGTTAGCATGACCTTAGATCTTAATAGTCCAAAAAAATAGTGTGGTCACAATTTTCTCACATCTGAGTGGTCCAACAAAGTAGTTTGTTGTTCTTGTCTAAGTGCTCTAACAAAGTAGTTTGTTGTTCTTATTTAAGTGCTATAACAAAAGAGTTTTCCTCGAAACCATAGTCCCACATCTTAAGGTTTCAACAATGTTTGTGATCAAATGTTTGTGATCAAAGATTAAGATTTCAATAAGAATCTACCAAATCTTCATTATGTCTTCTCTTCTGTGCGTATTCACAAAATAATAGGATTTCTTATTTATTATTTCTTACATGCATAGAAATGGAGATAGTATACTTGAAAATTTCAACATGGCTTTCTATCAAAAAGAACCCCCTTAGGTGCATTTTGTGGTATGAATGGTTAAGTTATTCAAAATTTCTTACTCAATCACTACTTTTTAATTTGGACCGTGGAATAGATAAATTGCAGGAACCGTGAGTGACTCTCATTTGTTGTTCAAAGGGATTATAAGAAATATACATATTACTATCAGTGGAACTAACAATTTCTACAGTTGTGAATCTCTATGAAACTTGAGTTTTCTTAATCTACTAACCTTGCAAACATCCCCAACATCTGTATTCTTTTACCAATTGAATTACCTTGGCTGGGTATGGAAGAATACGTTTGATATGACGAGCTCCCGTTCTTTCTCTTCTTCTTGTGAACCTAAATGATAATGATGGATCACCTAATTTATTTTCTCGAGTTTCTTGTGTTTCCAAAAGTTGGTGTAGAAAACTAAGGCTAGCTCATGTTACACAAGTGTATCATGTGTTAGATTTTCTTGTAGCCTTTTTGTGTGGCATTAACCAACCATGATCTTGTTTTGCTAGTCTTGTGCCATGTTTTTTCGCCTTCACCAATATCATCACAAGTTGTTTGGGCCTTTCTCTTTTTTTTTCTGGTGCCTATTATGTGTGCTTTAGAATTTTGATGAAATAAATTCCTTACAAGGCCATCTCAAGATATTCCCATTACCAAAAGATAATCTCACTGTCTAACTAGGAATACCAGCAATGTATAAATATACCTAATATCAAGCCTTTTTTTCTTATGATCGGTGGAATCTCTATAGGAAATGTTGTTTTTTCATACATACATGATTTACATCCAAAATATGGTCCATTTCGATATATATACACAATTTACATTTAACTTTTGTACACTTGCACATATATATACAATTTATATCCAAAAAAAAGCAAGCATATTTTTTTTGAAAGATATTATCTACTACTCACATGATTAATTGTACTAGTTAGGTTAAAAAATCCCCTATTGTTTGAGCAATACATACCTAGAATTTTTTTTGGATGGGTATATCAGATCCCATATCCACCTTTAGTTATAGAAATGAACTCATCGATAAAAGGATTAGGGATGGAATTATCAAAGTTAATATATCCTTGAAGATTTTATATGAGCTCTTGATTTGTAGGGTCAAATTTTATTTCGGAAGGAAGTCTAGGCCAATCTTGAAGAGCCTATAACCAAAAGAAAAATTCCTATAGTTAACTACATGCAAGAATAAAATTAGTGGAAATAAATTATTATTTTTCTTGTAGATGGGCATATGATGAACCATATATATATACTCTGGATTGAACTTGTTTAGTGGGTCTCCTACACAATGAACTATGGCATATTCCTCATGTCGAAATAGAAAAGGTGAACAATTGCATAACTCTTCGTGTTAAATTTGGTGACCATAAGTAGGTTATTGCTATAGTCATCCCTCATCCTACTAACCTTTGCCACACAAAATTGATATTCATAACCTGAACCATCAATAACAAAAAATTCTAAGCTCTTAAGATAAATTCTAATCTTGGAGACTACTTTTCCTAACAACCAGTCACAACCCACAACTGCTTTCCTTAATTACAAAACTTAATAAAGAAATAAAATTAAAACTGACTTAAATCAAACAAATAAAACTCTAATAATTTTGGATATATACACACCTCTCTCTTTGAGGCACACTAAAAAAAAAATCATGCAATCAAATATACCAATCTTTGAATGTTCATAAGACCATAGTTCCATGACTCCACTTAACATGTTGACAAAGATGCAAAATGGGTTCAAATACTAACCCAAAAAATTCCAAATAAGGATATAAATAACAAACCCTAGATATGTGAACTCAGAGATCAAGAACTCCTTAATATTTTGAAAATCCTTTTGGAGGAACAAAGTGGCCTAGTTTATGTGTTCCACCAGAAGCTCCTTTTTATAGGCAGAAGAAGAAGTGACTATAGGAAGGGCCCTATGGTCATCTCAGTGTAGACATCACACTGGTTTTCGGAAGCCTTAGAGGAGGATACCATCAATCTTTTCATGTTGTCATCTAAATCCTCCAACTCCCATGAATCTGGAGCTCCCTAATGTCCATCCGAGAACCCCTACCTGGAACCCATCTATCTCTCCCTTTTCTTCTCAATCGAAAAATCCCTTTGCAGTTTCCAAGTCCATGATTCTCAGGTCTTCCACAACCATGACTTCTAGATCATGAAAATGGAATCAAAATATAGAAACTATCCATTGATTTTTCACAGAAAACAATGAGTGGATGAATTGCCTCCCCACTTTCAAGGGTCGATAGAGGGAAATGAAAACATGAAGACGTCTCTATTTCCCCGCATCTTTGATGAAATATAAACCAAACATAATATTCTATAGGAAATGGATTAACCTACTTTAATAAAATGCCTTCGGTTTAAAGAGAGTAGTTTAAGACAATTTGAGTGTTCATGACGAAAAATTATTTTCATCTTCAAAAAAATGTCTTAAACTACCCTCTTCTATAGTAGTGTGCAGTCATGTTCACTGTGGAGTCAAAGGAATTAAACTAATTTTTCATTAATTCCTTAAATTGTTGTGCAAAAATTAGGGTTGTAATCCTTTCTCTCTTCGTTATTGTGTCCAAATATGCTATTTATCTCAACTTTACTGAGTCCATTTCTACAGCAGGAAGGGTTGAAGAATTCTATAATTACCTTAGGATATTCTGCTATGGAAAAGTACTTCCCAAGAAGAATTATATAATTATGCTACTTGCTATGGATGGTCCTTCACAAGCAAAATTCTCATTGCATTTATTTCTATGCTGAAGAAATCTATACTTACAATAGGAATTTATGTTAAGGAAAAACAACTCCTGAGAAGAAATCTATAACTATGTTACATCACAAGAAGAATTCTATAATTATACTATGCGCCTATGATATGAATAATCATATTAGTTGACCAAAATATAATAACTTCACTAGATTCATGTACCAAACTACATTAAATGTGTTAAAAAAAAATGAAACAATACCATATGTGTATTGAAACTGTAATTCATGATATTTTTCTACCAAGGTAACGAAACATTGCCATATGTTTAGTAAAATAAAACCTTTTTTCTACAAAAAAGAAATAAATTCAACTTGGGGCCATCCATCTCCTCTATTTTTCATGATTGAGTTGCTGAGGGACATCCAAATCCATTAAGGACCATCTCTGTTGTTTCCATCTACATGTCACTAACCCTAGGACTATGCTTGGATTTCGAGAATCATTATTTGGTCACTGTGTGGAGACGCATTGTTTACTCGCTATGGAATTTACTTTAGGCCTAATTCTAGTTACAATCCCCAAAAAGCAAGAGATTATAGCATGATAGGGATCGTCAAGTTAAAGCTCAATCTTAGTTTTAGAAGATACGCATTATGATATGCATAGAGATTGGTAGATGAATGATATAGTATCATATAGAAGCTCACTACTTGAAAAGATAATAATCGATATGCACAACAATATGGTTGTTGCACAGGGTTGAATCAAAACTGCTTTATTGGAATAAAACAATTCATTTGTTAATATAGGGACCAAGATGAGTTGGATTGAGAGAAATATGCTTTGTGTGATGTCCCTAGAAAATTGTAATTATTTCAGTTACTGCAGTAAAACAAAGATTGGATTTTATTATTATTAAAATTTGAATTTATGTATTAAATTTTGATAATTATGAATGAAAAAAAATATGGAGTGTTAACAAATCTTGTAACTCTCTCTCATATCAAGAAGTTGGGAATAGGTAGTTACCTAACCATAACTACTTCCCTGATTATGAATTCTCTAAGAGGGGATCAAGAGGGTAATGGGAAAAGTACCTGAGAGAACCAAAAAAGGAGAAAGGATAATGTCTGTCGTGTTTGAAGGACAGACAGTTTGTGAGCTAAGTCTGGTGGTGACTAGATAGTTGTGGATGTTGTGACTGACAAGTTTTGCAAGAAGGCAGCTATCTTGTGAGAAAGAACTCGAGGGGAGGCTTGGACCTAAAGGAAAGTCTCATGGTTGTGAGGATAAATCTGAAATATGAAGTGGTGACTTCAAACGTTAACTGTCGTAGAGATTGTATCCAGGTAAGTACTGGATCCACTATATTAAATTTAGACCATGAAACTGTATATGTAGAAGGATATTAACTCTTAAAATTAGTTAACTAGGTGGCCTGAGGGCACTAGTCTGAACTATGTTATTTTACAAATACATAAGTAAGGAAACCAGGGTAAACCCTGTGTATAGTAGAAAAGAAGCAATAAATATTCTAACATAGAAAACACAGTATTCTGAAATTAAAAGGGGGTAATCTTTTGCTGTAGATATATTTACAATGTTTGCAAAAGAGAAAAATGGATTTCCTAGATAGTAACTTTCGGCATAATCAAATACAGATAGTTAAATTAACTGAGCTATTAAAGTAAAGATACCCCATTCTTGAAATATAATATATTGAAAAAGAGAATTAGGAGGTTAAGCATTATGACCATAACACTTACAAATTTACCAAACTGAATCAAAACAAAAATTTGAAATCATGGCTATTCATTTTATCAATTGATGTTGGGTCACTTGAGACTAAATAGGCAAAAAGGGCAATGTTTGCCCCAAATTAATTTTAACCCAGAAGAGAAGAACCATTATACATAGAGTACATCCATTAAGGAGGGTAATAACAGAATCCCAGCTAGATTCACACACAAGAAAACACGTAATTAGAATGTTTAGAGAAACTAGAGCCAGAAGCAGAGCCCTAACCAACACTTCAACATAACCAAACAAAACTGAACAAAGAATAGACAATGTAATCCAATGCATAAAGCTAAAGAAACGTGCTAACTAAGATTCCAGTTTTGAGTTCAAATACAAAAGCACAAGCTCGGAATGAGATTGAACCCTCACAAGAAAATCCAGAATGAAAGCTAGAAAACAAACCCTCATTAACTGTACAAGTGGAAATTCAACAAAGAAAACCTAAACTTTAATTAATAGTTGTATGCACAGAATTGTAGTAAAAAAAGTTAGAGTTGATGAATCAAGATGGTAGCAAAAATAACAAGAGTTCAATTAGGGTCGATACCCACTTCAAAGCAGCTTCAAATAGACTAACAAGTTAAAACTTTACATAAACCCGAGGATAACCCTTTTCAAAATAATATTGTCAACTAAGTTAACATATAAATTCATGGACATAGGCTGGCCTCAGAAAGGCAAGGCGGTTCTGTAATATCCAAAGGGACCAGTAGAGTAATCATTGCATCAAAAAAATTGGAACACTCAAGACATTAACTTTGAGGTGGGAACTCAAGAAGAGGCGAGAACCCACTAGAAACCATAACCGTGAAAAAATTCTTACACATACACGAAGCAGCGGATAAGGCCAGAGCATAGAGCCATGACAGAACAGCAAAGGATGCACCTTGCAATGCTACCCTGAGTGCCAAGGTGCATCTGGAAGAACCTATAACAAACCCACTTCCAACATTATCATCATGGAAGTAAACAAAGAGGAAAACAATACTTCATAGAGTCAAACCTTTCGAGGAATAAAATTACCTGTCAGGGCAGTGCTATGAGTCGATTCTACCATAGGAACAGAGCCATGAAGTCACTCCTTAGCTGCAGAGGAATAACACTGGTAAGCCTGTGAAGGTTTCATGGAATGAGCAAGATACCAAAAGGAAAAAATCAAACACAGAAGTGTCAATTGAAACAATGGAACCTTACCTAAGGATAACTGGGACTACTAGACAAGGACTCTACCATCAGATGAGTTTGAGCACGCATGGCCATTGATGGAGCAAAGATGCCGAGGAAGGGTGGATATCTGGTGAGATGATAGAAAGAGCTCTGAGATATGCTCCTGCCAATGCTCAGTAGTATAGGAGGGTTGTATAAATTTTAATGTAAATCCCGTCGATCATTAATGTAAACCATATGGTTCAAAGAACCATTAAATTGTTGAGTAATGAATTTTTGATGGGTAATGTAACGAGTGTAGTAAAATAATAAATAATTACACACATTTCGAAGCAAATCTTTTATAGTATTGTGATTATAGTTCAATGACATAGGAATTCTTATAGTTTAATGCTATAGGAATTCTATTTAATTTTTCTTTTTTATGTGGAGACATGAAAAGTGGTATTGGAGCACTTAGGTTACAAAGTTGAGACAACTGGAAACTAATGTTTAATAGTGTGGGTGATTTATCCAGTAAAAGAAGGCAAAGAAGCTAGCATGAAGAGGACAGACAACACACCGCATAGAACCATGGTGGGTTTAGGACCTGCATCTTTTCATGAAACTAACCTTGAAGTATGAGTGTAACTGGGAGAAGAACCACACAACACCAACACCACCATTCTGGAAACTGTGCAACAGTTGAAAAGTGAGATAGCACAGTTGAGGGTATATAATGAAAGGCTGATGCAGGAACAGAAGAAGATTATAAAGAGTCTGTCAGACAGAAAAAATCAGTGTCAATCAATCCCCAGCCCACAACGCGAGCATATGATAGTGGAGTAGGAATATCAAACAGAATATCTAGAGAAGGAAGGAGGGAAGAAAATCAAGAAGAAAAAATCTGATAGTGCATCAAAACACAAAACACTGAAAAGACAAAGGATAGAACAACAAGGAGAGTTTTGGAAAATAAAACTGCCCCTCTTTGATGGTGAGCAGAAGAGGCAGCTCAAGCCTGGCTTATTAATATTAATAAGTATTTTCAGTTGTATGAATATGAACATAATTTAAAAGCTCACTTGGCCATTTTTGAGATGCAAGGGAAAGCCTCCTTGTGGTGGGAGGAAGTAAAGACTGTGCATCGAGTAAATGAACAGAACATAACATGTGAAAAATTTCAAAGGTATTTTAAGGAAGAATATTTAACTAAACAATTCTATGAATAAAAATCAAAAGAGTTTCACAATTTAAGATTGGGACAGCTGACAATGGACGAGTTCATTACAAAATTTACATCCTTACTTTGTTATGTACTCTAAATACAAGAGGAGAAGGCAAATGCGTAGTGATTTATCAGTTGTTTTCCGTTGTTCACGAAGGAGTGTCTCGAATTCGACAACCCAAAAACCATGGATGATGTTATATGGAAAGCCCAGATATGTTATCAGCAAAGCATGAAAAAGGGAGATGTAGGGAAAAAATGGACTGACAAAAAGGGAACTAAGTTCCCTCTTGGAAGCAAGGGAAACTAGTCTATAATCAATAAAGGACCCCACAAGGGACAAATAAACATAAAACTTAATAGACAGTCCAGATTTAGACTTCCTAATGAATCCAAGACCAACAAGTAGTCAGGCATAACTGAAGTTGAAATAGCAGCAAGACCCCCAGTGCAATGTTGGGGATGTGGAGGACCACATTACATCAAAAATTGTCCAAATCGCAAAGGAACTAAATAGATTTCACAGATTCAGGAGGCATCCACTATAGGAGAAGTGGCCAGGAGCATCCCAAAAATCAATGTTTCCCTTGAAGACCATCAGGCGGAATACCAACCAACCATGGTGGAATTCAAAGGTAATTTTTTTACCAAACTATATCTATTTTAATTGACCCAGGAGCTACATTAAGTTATGTTAGTCATAAGATAGTTGATTAGTGTTGTTTACAAGCTGTCAAATTCAAAAATCTCTGGTTAGTACAGCTAGCCACAGGGACAAAAAGACGAGTGTTGGCCAAAGTCAGCAACTGCCCATTGAAAATAGCAGGTCAGTCCTTGATGGCAGACTTGAATGTATTGCCCCTGGGATTATATGACGTTCTAATAGGCATGGACTGATTGGAAAAGCATTGGTCCCTCATAAACTATAAAACAAAAGCTATTTACTACATGGATGAGGAGGGAAAGAGGCAGGAAATTCAAGGTATATTAAGGCCTCTAAAATTAGGATGAGTAACCACCTCACAGTTAGCAAAGTGTATCAAGAAAGGATTTCAAATTTATGCAATTCAAGTGGGATATGCCAACCCAATGGAAAAATTTGTCTCCTTAGAAAATATATTGGTAATACAAAAAATTTCGGACGTATTTCGTGAAGAGATTCTAGGACTCCCTCCAAAAAGAGATATAGATTTCACCATTGAATTGATACTAGGAGCAACTCTGGTGTCCCAAGCTCCTTATTGCATGAGTATACCAGAAATGACAAAATTAAACATTCAACTACAAGAACTATTTGATAAAAATTACATCTGCCCAAGCATGTCACCTTGGGGAGCCCCAATACTTTTTGTTAAAAGGAAGGATGGAACTCTCCGTATGTGTATGGATTACCGCCAGCTAAGTAATCTGACTATTAAAAATAAATACCCTTTACCATGTATAGATGAGTTGTTTGATCAAGTGAAGGGTGCAACAGTGTTTTCAAAGATTGATCTACGCTCGGGATACCATTAGATCATAATCAAGGAAGAAGACATGGCTAAAACATCCTTTAGAACTAGTTATGGACATTACGAGTTTGTGGTGTTACCCTTTGGGCTGACTAATGCTCTCGCAGCCTTCAGGTGTCTCATGAAAAATATATTTCATCAGTACTTGGATAAAATTGTGTTAATTTTTATTAATGATATACTGATTTATTCTCGCAATATAGAAAAACATAAAGAACATCTCAGAATAGTGTTGCAGACTCTCAGAGAACATCAATTGTATGCTAAATACAGTAAGTGTGATTTCTTTAAGGAACAATTTTAGTATTTAGGCCACATCATTACCAAAGATGGAATCGTTGTGGACACGGAAAAGATAAAGACTATAATGGAGTGGCCCGTGGCAAAGGAGGTGGTAGATATAAGATCATTCATGGGTCTATCCGAGCACTATAGGCGATTCGTTGAAGTATTTTCCAGAGTGGCATACCCTATTACCTCCTTGCAGAAGAAAGGAAAATCCTTCAAGTGGATAACATAATGCCAAAAAAGCTTTGACCAACTTAAGCATTCACTAACTACCGCACC
Organism: Pinus tabuliformis; assembly: GCA_031772625.1. Lineage (NCBI taxonomy): Eukaryota > Viridiplantae > Streptophyta > Pinopsida > Pinales > Pinaceae > Pinus > Pinus tabuliformis. The sequence goes on along the minus strand of CM062816.1, from coordinate 1,488,539,993 downwards.
TATCTTGAGCATTCCAAACCCAAATAAAGATTATGTAGTTTGCACAGATGCTAGCAAGGAAGGGGTTGGTGGCGTTTTAATGCAAGAAGGAAGAGTGATTGCCTACTAATCTAGGAAACTCAAGGAGCCCCAACAAAAATATTCGGCCTATGACTTAGAGCTAGCAGTTGTCATTCATGCATTGAAAATGTGGTGGCATTATCTAATGGGTAAGAAATTTCTCCTAATGATTGATCATCATAGCTTAACTAACTATTTTAAGCAGCCCACTTTGAATGTGAGGCAAGCCAGATGGATCGACTTTTTAAGTGGTTTTTATTTTGAAATTAAGCACTTGAAGGGTAAGGAGAATCAGGTCACGGATGCTTTGAGTTGGAAGGTACATTGTATTTACGAAATCTCTTATAGTGCGTAGGACTACCTTCCATGAGTTGATTAAGGAGGCAGCCAGGCGGAATCTGGAATATCAGTCTTTATGGCAGCAAGCTAAAGTTTCAAACAACCACGAACAACAGCTGGGATATGGGATAAACCATGAAACTATGCTAATTTATAAAGGAAGAATCTATGTGCCTAACCAGAAAAATATTAAAGACTTAATTTTGGATGAATATCATAAGAGTCCATATGCAGGCCACCCTAGGTACCAGAAGCTTATTACCGTGCTTATAAGAGAATATTTCTAGCCTAGCATGAAGAAGGATGTAGCTGAGTATCTGACTCGTTGTTTGGAATGTCAGCAAGTGAAAACAGAGCATCAACATCTAGCTGAGTTACTGCATCCACTGCCAATTTAAGAATGGAAGTGGGAGACCATTTCCATCGATTTCATTACAGGACTACCTAGGTCCAAGAAGAAAAATTATTTGATAATGGTGGTAATGGATAAGTTGAGCAAATATGCTCATTTCATGCTAGTGCAATTAACCTACAAGGCTATACAGATCGCTAACACATTCATGCAAAATATTTTCAGATTACATGGGCTACCAAAATTTATAATTTCTGACTGTGATGTAAAATTTACATCAGCTTTCTAGAAAGATTTATTTTAGGGATTAGGCACACAACTAAATTTCAGCACTGCATACCATCCTCAAATGGATGGGCAGACCGAATGGGTAAATCAGGTAATGGAGGACATGCTGCGAACTTATGTGATGTAACAACCCTCCAAATGGGTGGATTACCTACATTTGGTATAATTTTCTTATAACAATGGCTATCATACGTCATTACAAATGAGCCTGTTTGAATTTTTTTATGGACGCAAGTTCCTAATCCCATCAAGTTGGGGAGGGCTGGAAGATAAGCTGATGCTGGTACCCGAGATGTTAAAATAAATGGAGGAAATGGTCAAGAAGGTTTGTTCCAATTTAAAGGCCACTTAAGATCGACAAAAGAACTTTGCTGACCGAAAAAGGAATTTATGAGAATTTCAAATTGGAGATCACGTCTATGTAAGGGTACAAGAAAAGAAAAGTACATTACAATGGAGTGGATGTGCTAAGTTGGCACACTGATTTTGTGTCCTTTTCTCGATCTTGGCATGAGTCAGACCAGTGGCCTACCATCTCGCCTTGCCCAACCATATTCGTGTGCACAATGTTTTCCATGTTTCCGTGTTAAAAAAGTATGTTTATGATCCTAAACATATAATCAATTGGCAAGATATACAGGTAAAATAGTTTAACAATCTGCCAAAAGAAAAGTATTAATAGTTAAGGGAATTGACTTTTTTTTTTGGTAGGTCGAACCGAAAGGTGAGCTCTCATTCAAACCTTTAGTTATACTCGATTGGAGAGAAGTAATGCAGCAGAAATGAGCTATCACCCAGGTTAAAGTGCAATGGCAGCACTTTGGGCCAAAAGAGGCCACCTGAGAGGATGAGAAGGTTATGAGGGAAACTTTTCCAGGTCTATTTGCACCAGAAAAACATCAAGATGATGTTTGATATTAGGGGGGAGATGTGAAGTCCCTAGAAAATTGTAATTATTTCATTTACTATAGTAAAATAAAGACTGGATTTTATTATTATTACCATTTGAATTTATGTATTAAATTTTGATAATTATGAATGAAAACAAATATAGGGTGTTAACAAATATTGTAACTCTCTCTCATATCAAGAAGTTGGGAAAAGGTAGTTACCTAACTCTAACTATTTCCCTGATTATGAATTCTCCAAGAGGGGATCAAGAGGGTAATGGGAAAAGTACCTAAGAGAACTAAAAAAGGAGAAAGGGGAATATCTGTCGTAATGGAAGGACAAATGGTTTGTGAACTAAATCTAGTGGTAACCAAATAGCTATGGATGTTGTGACTGATAAGTTTTGTAGGAAGGCATATGTCTTGCGAGTAAGAGCTCAGGGTGGGGGGCTTGGACCTAAAGGAAAGTCTCATGGTTGGGAGAATAAATCTGAAATATGAAGTGGTGACTTCAATAGTTAACTGTCATAGACATTGTATCTAGGTAAGTAATAGATCCACTATATTTAATTTAGACCATGAAACTGTATATGTAGAAGGATATTAACTCTTAAAATTAGTTAACTAGGTGGCCTGAGGGCACTAGTGTGAACTGTGTTATTTTACAAATGCGTAAGTGAGGAAACCAAGGTAAACCCCGTGTATAGTAGGAGAGAAACAGTAAATATTATAACACAAAAAACATAGTATTGTGAAATTAAAAGGGGGTAATCTTTTGTTGTAGATATATTTACAATGTTTGCAAAAGAGAAAAATAGATTTGCTAGATAGTAGCTTTCGGCATAATCAAATACAGATAGTTCAATTAACTAAGATATTAAAGTAAAGATGCGCCATTCTTGAAATATAATGTATTAACAAAGAGAAACATTAGGAGGCCAAGAATTGTGGCCATAACACTTAAAAATTTACCAAACTGAATCAAAACAAAAAACTCGAAATCATGGCTATTCATTTTATTAGTTCATGGCGGGTCGCTTGAAACTGAATAGGCAAAAGGGGAAATGCTTGCCTCAAATTAATTGTAACCCTAGAAGAGCAGAACTGCCAGACATAGAATACATCCATTAAGGAGGGTAATAATAGAATCTAGGCCAGATTCACACACAAGAAAACATGTAATTAGAATGTTCGAAGAAACTGGAGACAAAAGCAGAGCCCCTGCCAAGCCTTCGACATAACCAAGTGGAACTGAACAAAGAACAAACAATGTAATCGAATGTGTAAAGCTAGAGAAATGTGCTAACTAAGATTCTAGTTTCAAGTTCAAATGCAAAAGAACGAGCTCGGAATGAGATTTAACCCTCATAAGAAAATCTAGAATTAAAGCTAGAAAACAAACCCTCATTAACTATACAAGCGAAAATTCAACAAAGAAAACCTGAACTTTAATTAATAATTGTATGTGCAGAATTGTAGTACAAAAACTTAGAGCTAATGAGTCAAGGCGATAGAAAAAATAACAAGAGTTCATTTAGGGTGAATACCTGCTTCTGAGTAACTTCAAATAGACTAAAAGTTAAAATTTTTCACAAACTCATGGACAACCCTCTTCAAAATAATACTGTCAGCTAAGTTAACATATAAATTCATTGATAGAGGTTGGCCTCAGAAAGGCAAGGCAGTTCTTTAATATCTAAAGGAACCAGCAAAGTAATAACCACATCAAAATAAATGGAACACTAAAGACATTAACTCTTATGTGGGCACTCAAGAAGTGGCTAGAACCCACTTGAACCCATAACCGTGAAAGAAGTTGTGCACATACCCGAAGCAACGAATAAGGCCAGAGTGTAGAGACATGATAGAACACTAGAGGATCTACTTTGCAATGTTACCCTAAGTGTCAAGGTGCCTCCGAAAGAACCTATAACAAACCCACATCCAACATTATCATTATGGACGTAAACAAAGAGGAAAACAATACTTTATAGAGTCAAACCTTTTTAGGAATAAAAATACCTATCAGGGCCACGCTATGAGTCGATTCTACCATAGGAACAGAGCCATGAAGTTGCTCCTTAGTTGCAGAGGAATAGCACTAGTAAGCCTGCGAAGGTTTCATGGAATGAGCCAGATACCAAAAGGCAAAACCAAACACATAAGCATCAATTGAAACAATGGAACCTTACCCAAGCATAACTACAACTACTAGACAAGGACTCTGTCGTCGGATGAGCCCGAGCATGTGTGGCCATAGATGGAGCGAAGATGTCGAGGAAGGGTGGACAGCTAGTGAGTTGATAGAAGGAGTTCCAAGATCTGCTCCCTCCAATGCTCGGGAGTATAGGAGGGTTGTATCAGTTCTAATGTAAATCCCGTCGATCACTAATGCAAACCATACGGTGAATAGAACCATTAAATTGACGAGTAATGAATTTGTGATGGGTAATGCACAGGGGCTCCATTGGGGGAGCAATACCATACCACGTGGGTTCATATTGGGGGATATATATTGGGGAAAAAATGACATAATATATTGGGGGATATATAGGGGTTAAAGGGTTTTTATATTGGAAGGTGTAAAAAATGGAGTTCAAAGTTAATGAAAAAATATAAAGGGGTATAAAAAATGTTAATGAAAAATGGATACCTACAATATTGAGTAGAAGTAGGGATTTTCTAAATTGGGAAGGTGTATTGGGTTTGTATTGGTAGGGGGTTAAATAATGTGATCTTTAGGGGTATTTTCCAGTATGAAGTCAAATTAAGGGTATTGTTTAATATGTCGCGAATGCACGTGATAGGAAAAAGGTTCATTGAGTGAAGCCCCTGTGGGGTAATGTAACAAATGTAGTAAAATAATATATAATTACACACATTTCAGAGCAAATATTTTATGGTATTGTGATTATAGTTCAATGTTGTAGGAATTCTATTTAAAAAACAAAAATTAGGTGGAGACATGACACTTTTCTAAAGCTACACTTTTTGATTAGGAAAGTAGCTAGCATTCATTTCGACCGAAAATAGATGTAGTCAATTGGGCCCCAATATTTATCCTATCTTCTCTAGTCATCGTGCTAAACACTATTTTTGGTCTTGTCGTTGTGCTAAGAATTGTTGGCTGCATATATTTATGGTATTTTCTAGTGATGATGTTGAATATAGGTTAAATAAATGTCAGCCTAATTAACTTTGATAGATTTTTTCGCCTTAATTATGGAATAGCTTAAGATTTAGGTTTGAGAAATCATCCCAGCTAGGGACACCACTTCTTTTAGTAATTCAGGTAGTCCTATAACCATTATTTCACAAGCTGGTAGCACGACCTTCTTCCCCAAAATAATTTTTCTCTTATGAGTTCAGGATAAAATAAGAGTTCAAGTTTGAACAACAACAAGGGGCAACGATATATTATCAACACTTACTTAGGGTTTAGACATAAAATTTTCTGATCTTATCTACGAATAATGGGATTTTTTTTCACCTGGGTTCGATTTATTGTCCAATGGGGTTTGGATGTCACTGAATCGATTCAAAGCCTCAAAAAACATTGATTGAGTCCAATTTCATTGGAGTTTTGAACTTCTGTTACACTAGAAGCTAACTGCAAGTGACAAAATTAGACTAGCCTTATAACATTTTAGAAAAGGCTTTGTTACATCATGATTGATTGCAACATTTATGATTAATCTACTTATACTTGAAGCTTGCCAAAAAATCTAATAATAAGGTAGTATTACGTCAAAATTTATCGTTGGTGGTTCAAGCTTGACACTATCTATGCAAAAATCAAAACTCACATTTTCAATCCACCCTCATTAGAAGTCAGTAAAGAAAATCATCCAAATTTACACGCCACGTAACTTACAAATGGATTCGATGATGCTAAGGAAAACCTTAGTATAAGTGTGAAAAGATCATATTTGAGAGGAAAAACATGGAGTTGCAGATAATTTTTTTGTGGGAAAATGCAAGGAAGGTGGAGCTAATGCCTCAATTCCATCACTCTCCATTGAAAATTGAATATGGTCTTGGGTTGGGTAATCAAAGAAAAGTATTATGACCACAATGAAATCATAGCATGCCTTAATGAAATCCAAAAACTCTAATGTCACCAACTTTCTTGCTTAGCAAGTGTTAACATTCATCTAGCAAACATAGAAGGTCATGTACAATGTGACCTCAGGCCTTCAGCTCCAACATGCACAATAATCGAGGATATGGCCCTAGTAACATCCTGTGACAATTAATGTTAGCCCAACCTTTTGGCCTATGTTATTTAACTTCACTATATTAGTTTCTTTGAAGATGTATAGTTAGTTATAAATGGCAATTGATATTTTGTATTTATGTCCTAGTGTATGTCACAAAGTTGGATGCATCCTAGTAATTTTTTTTTATGGTTTTGATTGATAAACAATAGATCTCGCTATCAATAAGTGTGACCATGATGGTGTTCAGGTATAATAGTGAACTTTGATTTTATATGGAAGTGAATTTGAAGCATTAGTATATATATATATATATATATATATATATATATATATATATATATATATATATATATATATATATATATATTATTTGATTCAACCTAATAAATACAAGAAATATTGGATTACAATTATTAAATAATATATTTCACTCAATTTTTCCACACACTTTAATTTTCATGTTCACTTAATAGATTAAACATATTATAATACTAGCGATTTCCCCTAAAGATGAAAAGATACATCGAAGGAATAAAATATGCTTATAATGTTACTACAAAAAAGTTGTAGCAAAGGAAAGATAACAACTTAAAGTGTGGATGATGGTGGGGAGGAAATGTGTTCAAGCTTGCAACAGTCTCACACTTGGGTTGATGCCCGACTGACAGTTGTTGCTCCAACCACCATTCCTGGCTAAATCATTTTTTTCCAATCATACCACTATGTAAAAATCTTATATACATATTATATCCAAGCTATAACATGTAGGGTAATGAGAAGAAACATTACCATAGGTCTCAGTGGGCACTGGCGCGCATAAAATGTAATTACATAGATGAAATGGCTAAAGTCAATATTGTTGATAATGAGATTTAATAAAGAGCGCCTTTCACTAAAGTGACCCTTCAGATTCTAGGATATTCTGTAAAGAAGGGTGTTTGTTTTAGAATTTTAGTTATCTCCTTTTAAAAATTTTAAATTAATTTGGAGCCATTTTCCTAGAGCGATTAGTTCCAGTTTGAAAGTTAAATTTTGTCTAGCAAAGATTTGTTGGAATTGCAAATTTAAGTGGCGTAGTTTACACAATACAAGTGTCCAAGTAGAGTTTTGAAGGCATTGTATCGATTTATGCATTCAAAAATATAGTTTTAAAAATGAAAAGTTACACATGCTATATGTAGATATAGAACCAACATATATGCATTTTGAAGAGGATTAGATCTTTAGAGGGGCAAACATTTTTTGAAGTTTTGCATCCTAAAAGATGTTTCCATATCAAGAGATGAAATCTCTATAGGGGCAAACATTTTTCGAAGTTTTTCTCTCTAAAAGATGTTCCCATATCAAAAGAATAGATCCTTCTCAACCCTTGGTAAATTTTTCATTAAAATAGATCTAAAGTAGTCTACCTAACACATTGTTATTTAAATCTTCTACCTATTTTTTTTTCTTCTTCTTCTTTTTTTCCTGATAATTATATTTAAAATTTGTTCAAAATTTATTAAAAGCACAATTTAAAATTTACATAATTTTAATGTTTTTTACCTAATTTTAATCTTAATGTTATAAGTGAGTTAAATTTATTTATACGTATAAAAAAATTAAAAAACATAAAATTAATTTTTAACTAAACAATAATAAAACAGACTTTTCGATATATGAAATTTATTTATAATTTAAAAATGTACTTAAATCAACATTAAAACGCAATTTAATTGACCAAAGTTTATAGCGGCCAAACAAAACACTCAAACATTTAAACAAAAGTGGCAATTAAGCCCAACATATATTTATTTATGGGATTGAATCCTAAAATTAAGAAATAATAATCGTTTATATCTAAAAGGAAAGACGTTAGATTGTTTGTAACGAATATTATTTATATTTAAGATTTAATTAAAAAATATATGTAATTATTATTTTTTATAAAGATTATAGTTAAATTTATAATGATTTATGTTATTGTTCATGCACCATTTAACTGATGTAATCTTAACGCTAATTTCTCATGATCAAAAAATGTGTTTCATTGTGTTTTGTTTTGTTCTTGCAATCACGTGTGCTTTTCATTTTCGTTGTTTAGTTTTTATATTTTATATTTTAACAACCGGAATTTAACAATTTCGTTTTCTAACTGGCCAATAGTTAAAACGAATGCATTTAATGCATTAAAATATGAAATAATGGTTATATACCCATTTCATTAAATATTATACTTTACATTCGACCAATACTTACTTCCAATAACAAGGAAAGTAATAGCAGAAACCTATCATCAAACACTGTCCTTGCTGCATTATTTACAATGACATCCTGAACAACATCCCAGAGATGTTTTCGTGTTTTCTATATGGATTCCAAGATCATGATTTGCTGTAACTTCTCCAACTATGGTAACAATTTTTTGGAATACAAAGTTTTTAAACTTGTTCCATATTGCTCCCTCAAAGTTTTGGACGAGTCCGCTCCAATAACCTGTCTACTATATCTCAGGAAACGACTTTATGATAAAGTTTAATCTTTTTCAGAGAGAAAATCCATATATGGTCGAAGCCCTCATGATTACAATATGGTCGAAACCAGAATACAATATAGTAGGGAATTGTTTTTAGTGTGATTTTTTGGGCTTATTAAAAACCCTCGAACTTAATTCGATCGCTCCATTGGTTGAATCTACATGGGCGTTGTCAAATAATTGACCGCTCTTGCCAAATATTTAGTGAATCAGTAATAAAGATAAAAATGCCTATTAAAAACAACTAGATATTAAAAACAACTAGATATATTAGACTAGACAAAAAAAATTAATACTTTGTTTTGAATCGAATTTGGGCAGATTCGAAATCTTTAGCTCTTAAACAAAACAAAAATGCATCCAATGTCTCTTGTTGTGTGCATAAGATTTTCTCCAAGAATAACTGCCCCAAATCAATGGCAATTGCCTTTATTATCATGAAAACTAAATATGTGTAAAATATTCATGTCACTTCTTGCTTTCAGATTTAGTAACTTCTTCCTTTAACACGTAGCATGGTTAGCGGGCAGCGTGTCGTGTTTCGTTGTAATTACAGCTGTTTGCACACACCGAACAATGGAGTACAAAAGTGTAGACAAAAGTTGATGGCGAGCTGTAATGACAGCTGTTTGCACAAACGTACCGTGGAAAACTAAAGTGTAGACGAAAGTTGATGGTGAAGAGTTTGAAAAGAGTGTTGGAATAATGTCATAAAGTTGCGCTTTCTGTCGGTAAATTTTGTTGGTGTTTTATAGCTTTTGCAAGGAGTAGTTCGCTTTCTTATTGAATCCTTTCTGGCCCATTATCCTGAATGAGTCGTAGTAATCAATTACTTTCACTCTAAATCCTTTGCCTAGAAAACCAACTTGGCTTCAATTTCCCAAAGAATCATTGTGAAGCTGGCATCACTCTCCAGAGTCAAATCTTACCATGTGCACAAAGCCCTAAAATTGATAGATGATAAATTGGCAATTCATTTAGTGCTACTAGCAAAAGACACCCGTCACCTCAAATCAGCAAATTTCATAGCATCCCATGCCATGAGGTCATTATGGAGCTGGAAGGAGGCTACAGGATGTAATCTTGGAATAACGATCTTTGGATTCTTAAAGGGTAGTTTCCAGACGCTAGTATTTGTCATGTGTTTAGCTGAAAGAATCTCTGTAGTAGGGAGGGAAGTACATAGTATAGGTAAACTTACTCTAAAGTTGTGGGATGGTTTCATTTATGGATAAGTATATGGTGGCACTTTCATGGGTTAATAGTATGAATTTTTGTGGTACATTTCAATATCGTCTTCCAAGTTGGTCAATTTTTCATTCCCTTGATACCATTGTTCAACTCCTAATTATACTCCAATTTGAGCTGAATAGTGTACATCTGCAAATTAGAGTGGAACCATTGATATTACAAGTGGCCTCTTGTCGTAACATAATAATCCAACATCGACAGCAATTTCAAAGTTTAAAAGAAATAACTCAGCTCAGTATGGAGTGAGTTGGATGATCTCTATTCTCCTACCCTTACGTAGTTTCACTCTCTCCTATGTGTAGTCGACCTCCTATTGATATGTTCCTTGCAGCTACCCTCTTTAGAATTTAAATGATGAAGCATAAAGGGACAAACCTGTAACTCAACTCAGTCTTTATGATATTGATTCCATTAGTTAGTAAGCATGTATTTTATGATATTGATTCCATTAGTTAGTAAGCATGTATTTTAAGATCAACAAAATTTTGGATGTCAATTTCGGAATCTATTATCATAGTCGCTAAATCAGAGCAGAGACTTGCATTTTCTTATTTTTTTTTGTTGTTCTTAGATCATGTTAGGTTCAATCTGTACTCATGTAGCAAGCTTCGAGTGCATGTTTTCATAAATAAAATTTCTCTGCTTCCATTTAGAAAACGGAACGTTTTATCCATCGCCACTTCCGACCACATGCCCACTCTCCATAAAAATTTAGATTTGAATGAGATATTCAGTGGAAATGGAGCAACATTAAATAAATATAATTTGCAATTAAAATAAAAACAATTTTACAATTAAAAATTATAATGGTAGAAGAATTATTGTGTACATTTTAAATAATTGAGCTTAGATGTTTATTACATCATCTAGTATGACTGAGCCTAGAGGCTCATTCTACAGCCGAGTAGTAATGTTGCCAGTACTCATTTTACAATAACCCAGTATGATTAGAGTAGAGGCTCATTCTACAGCCCAGTATGATGTGTAAAGTTGCCAGTATGATTGAGCCCAAGAGATTCACTCTACAACCCACTATGATGTGTAATGTTGTCAGTCGCTCATCAAAGTTGAAATTTTATTCACCTAAAATTAAAAAAACAAAACAAACAAACAAAAAAACATTTAAATAATATCGATTAATAAAAAAATTACAAGTAAAGAAATTAGATTTCTATGGATTCATGTTAAATCAATATTTAGAATGGATCTATGCTGATATTAAGCGTGACATAAACACTGAAAAACTTTTCTAATTTTCAAAATATATACTCACAGTAAAATAGAAATCGCTCAAAAACTGTCTGGAAAATTGTTAATGATAAGAATTGTTGATTTATAGACCAAAAAACGAAAATCCCTCAAAAACTGTCTGGAAAATTGTTAATGATAAAAATTGTTGATTTATACCCTTGGTTGTAAGATAAAACTGTTGATTTATACCCTTGGTTGTAAGATGCCGACCGCTTGTGGCCAAAAAAGAGTTCCCCATCAAGAACGTCTTTTCAGTCCTTTACTGAAAGGCACTCCCTTCACTTCCGTTTAATTTTTCAGCTGTATAAGATTCGAAAACAAAAATCCAAACAAATATTACATTAACATAATTAAAATAAAAAATTAAATAGACGAAGACAATATTAATGATCTATCCGTGTAAGGCCTTTTCCTCTTACGAGGAGGAAGATTCGAATCGAAAAGACATGTTTGTTTAATTTTTTAAATTTTCGGGGAATATGATGACTGAAAAAGAATATTTGAGTTTAGATACCATTTGTTTTTAAGCGGATTTCGTTGAAGAAGTATTATATTACAATATATATAATTCAACATGTTTGGTATGAATCGAATTTGGGTGGGGAGGATAATACACTATAATATTTGTTATTATTATTATTTTCTTTTTCAACTATTTTATAATTGATTAAAATTTGATTTTAAATATTAGTGTTCAATGCGGAAGTATGGAAAAATTTTATAATTGATTGAAATTTGATTTTAAAATATTAGTATTTTATGGAGAAACATAAAATGATAATTTGTTTCTTTGTTTTGGTAAACTGGCAAACACTCACAATTGGCATCTAGAGATTCCATTGGAGCAGGCCACCTTAAACATGGGATGTTTTCCTAATCCAGGTTAAAGAACACTATGTTTTGCCACTTGGAACTATCCTTTCTACTATTTTTGTAAATTTTGTTAGATAAGTACATACTGTTAAATCAATTTCAGGATAACTTTGAAGAGAAAGATCTATCAAAACTACCCTATAAAAGCTGAAGTGTTGGAATTTTTTATAAGCATATATTCATATTTTTCTCTGTAAATTTTTTGGAAGGTTATCAGCGTGGCCACTGGGCAAAAACAATGTCCTCTACAAGGAAGGCATGTACCTCCTCCTTAGATGGCGTGATAATCTAAGTAAAAGATGTTTCTAATCTGATGGTACATATATTTCGTTTCAATTTTTTCATGGATGAGGATAACATTGAAGAGAAAGATCTATCAAAACTGCCCTATAAAAGTTGAAGTGTTGGAATTTTTTGTAAGCATATATTCATATTTTTCTCTGTAAATTTTTTGGAAGGTTATCAGCGTGGCCACGGGGCAAAACCAATGTCCTCTACCAGGAAGGCATGTACCTCCTCGTTAGATGGTGTGATAATCTAAGTAAAAGATGTTTCTAATCTGATGGTACATATATTTCTTTTCAATTTTTTCATGGAGCAGGTATTTTGAAGACACAGATTTCTCTCAAATACGGGGATTTTTTCTCCAATTTGGAATATGTTCCTTCAACTCAGCTTCAACTGAGACATATGATTCTCTTCAGTTTTTGCAACAGTTTTTTGTATTTTCTTATGTCATGCTATTGATCTGAAAATGCACTAATATCAACAATAGAATGGTTATGTCTATTGTGAGATGCAGGACCTACGATCTTGTTTGAAGAGAAATATCTCTATCTTTTGTAATTTTGCCTATAGCAGAAACAAAGAAAATCATGGTTATAATTTACCTTTATGACAGATATAATATATAATGTTTTTTTCTTTCTGAAAAAAAAAAAATAGAGAAATTTAGGTGTCACAACTACATTGAGAAAGATTTGCATTGAGAAGGTCTATGTCATTGCTAAGGCTCGTTATTTCTATCAATGTAAATTTAGGGAGGCATTGGAAATAGAAAAAAGACCCAATAATTTAAATAGAGATAATGGTTGGAATATTTGCAAAAGTTGGGTCCATGTTCTGTCCTTAGTTTGTTTTATTGTTTTTATTTACAGATTCTTCTGTTTTTTAGGGTTTAACATTTCTAATTATGATTTTTTTTTGTTTCTATATAGGTATTTGCATTTAATGTTAGTAATTTTTTTAATCCGTTTTCTCACCTTTAAAAAAAATAAAAAAAAATTGTCGTAGAGCTTTGTTTTAATTTTAGTCTCTCATTTAATTAGTATTTTTGTTATAGTTTTTACTCATAATCAAGTCTTGATTCCTCTTTATATATATATATATTATGTTCCCTATCTTTGGTTGACTTGGAATGTTTGTTTCTTATTAATGTTTATATATATATATATATATATATATATATATATATTCTTAAACTAGCCATTATAAATAATAATAATAATAACAATATTTTTGCTCTTATCTTTTGATTGCTTTGTTTTATTTTTTGTCTCCTATATATATATATATATATATATTCTTAAACTAGCCATTATAAATAATAATAATAATAACAATAATTTTACTCTCTCTTTTGATTGCTTTGTTTGGATTTTTGTCTCCTTTAATTATTATTTTTTGTTAGAGGATCTTGACTCATTAATCAGGGCTTGACTCCTATTTATTTATTTATTTTGTTTTTTGGGACTCTCTTCCCTATATTTGGCTGACTTGGATTCTTTGTTTCTTAATAATGTTTACGTTTTTCGATCTATAAATTATAATATTATTATTCTTAAACTAATAGTTATAGGAATATTATTTGATCTTAATAATCATTATTAAAATATTAATTTTCATAAACTAGTCATTATAATCTTTTGATCTCTACATGGCCCTCTATTTAATACCATGTTATGATTTGCATCTTCATCTATTTGTGATTATGAACCACACTAGTTGATTCAAAAAACCCCGACAATATTTTCTCCTCTGTAATTTTTCTTTTAAAAAATATTTTTAATGTAATATGAACACAGAAACTTGAATTCAAAAAATATTTAAATAATTAGACTTCTAATTTTTATCTTTTAATTATTACTATTATCTATTAGATATAATTAATTTCTTTTAACTCAAACAAAATAAATAATAATTCAACAATAAAATGAAAACGTTTTCACTCTTCAAAGATATTTATAATTTATAATTAAATTTAAATAAAAATATTAAATAGTTGATAAAGTTAAACCTATTTTAATATCGGAAAAATATTTAGAAGTTTTTGAAAACTATATTGAAAAAGTTAACTTGATTTTATTATAAAGCGATTTTTTTTTTAAATTAAAAATAATTTTATAATATTGTTTAGATAATCTTCGGCAAAATCACATAATCAATCTTTTGTCGACGCGTTTCGAACCAACCAGTGTGGTTCATCGTCAGGACAAGTTGAAGAACCAATCCGGCTAAGCTGAATAAATGGAGAGTGCAGAGACTCCAACGGCTATATTGCCAACTGCTAAATTTGACCTAAGGATCCTAGGATCCTTAGGTCAAATTTAGCAGTTGGCAATATAGCCGTTGGAGTCTCTGCACTCTCCATTTATTCAGCTTAGCCGGATTGGTTCTTCAACTTGTCCTGACGATGAACCACACTGGTTGGTTCGAAACGCGTCGACAAAAGATTGATTATGTGATTTTGCCGAAGATTATCTAAACAACGTTATGGATCACAGAAGTCTAAATTCCTTAATTTTATAATATTCAAAATTTAATTTTAAATTCATAAACTTTTCCATTATAATTTATAATTAAATTTAAATAAAAAAATTAAATGATTGGTAAAGTTAAATTTATTTTAATATTTAAAAATAATATTTATAAGTTTTTGTTTTTGTTTTTGTTTTTTGTTTTTGTTTTTTGTTTTGTTTTTTTAATTAATTATAAAGCGATTCCTCATGGGGTGAGTTCCTAAAACAATCATAGGATAATGGGTATCACTACCCTTACATGCGATGATCATAATGTAGGAAGGGAATAGCATGTGGGTATTGGAAAGAGACCCGATGTAAGAGGGGAATAACAAGTGGGTATTGGAAAGAGACCCGATGAAAATTCTTGATGCAAAGCTTGATATATTTGTGAAGAAAGTGGGAACGACGATAAGGTTAGTCGGACAAGAAATTAGCACAGGACTTACAGCGATAATTGCACTTATTGTAGAGAGTCTCCTTGGCACCAATTTTGGGTTTACTATGGGAGGGGAGACTTTTTCCCATTGTAATAACAATCAAAGAAACTTACATAGCATTAAGAATTCATAGAGTGCCCATCATTTGGCACCCTAGAGCGAATTATTTGTGGAGACAGAAGGAGTGGGAAGGTTCTCGAGTAGTCATCCTCCCTTCAAGGCCACACTAGAGGTGGGAAAGCGGGGCTAGAGTAGTATGCTGGAGTGCGCGACCTTTGTAGTTGGTTCGATAAGTAATTGATATCTCTCTTTATGCAGTCTTTGGGTTATTAAGATATGCATTCACTATAACAATTCTCTCTTAGAAGCTTGGAGAGATTCCCATCATCCTCGCTCGGCCGCTAAAAGGAAGGGATGGTGGGGAACTTGATATTTTGTCTATTTGGGACGAGGAGACTGAGAGTGGGTCCCTTTTGGGAGATAGTCCCCATATATTCTATGTCACACCTCTAGAGTTTTCCAGGCTCAACATCCTTGGGGTGGGATTGGTCTTCAAAATTAAAGTAACCTCTCTGTGTTGCTGCTTGCGAGGGTGGATGTGTAATGACTGGGCGAGAAGCCTGAGAGAAGCCTAAGGTACTACAACATCCCATTGTGGGGAACATTAATTGGAGATTTTGGTTGGATTGACGAGACTCCCACAATGCTTCGCTAATGAGGTCATCCTTGTTAGGGAGGTGGCCACCAGGGTAGAGGAACCCAAGAGGAGGAAGGAGAGCTTGTAGATCTTCTCAAAGATTCACCTGGTTGTGTAGACCTGCCAGCCCCCTTTAACTTTATTGAGGCTGAAATCTATCTTCTCCAACATTTTGTAGGCCAACTCACTCAAATGCAAAAAGAGGACCATGCTTACCTCGTGAGTTATTTTGCAAACATCTTGCATAACCAGAGGCACATTCTCAACAACCAAGCATCCCTTCGCAAAAACTAGCAGTGACTTCAAGACTGTATGGAGGGATTTGAGGCTCAACTGACTCATATGGAGTCACAGATTCATGATGGTTTCCATCGTCTAGATGACAGAAGCAGAGGTAATGAGGTGAATGAGCCCAATGCAGTAAATATGTGAGGAAAAAATAGTGTTTTTGTAGTATTTTGATAGATTTTATGTCTTGTGGACTCTTGATAGAAAGCGACCCAATTTTACTTAGTTACTTTCTGTTCTGTTTTGTTTGTACCTAAAGGCTAACAAATCTAGTCAAAGTGAGGTCATTTTTAGTTGTCTCAAGAGTCTCCCAACATGTATCTTTCCTATGATTTAATAAAAAACCGCTAATTTATGGAATTAAAAAAATATATATATAATATTTAAAAGTTAATTTTTAAATTCATAAATAGTGATGGAATATACTATTAAGACATTTCTTGATATTAAAACTAACCCATTAGTAATTACAATTATAAAACCTAAAGAATATTTTTTAATTAAATATAATTGTTTATATTCATTAATATATTTATTATTAATTTTGTTAAAAATTAATAAATAGTATCCTATAGTCCAAGAATATAATCAAATACAATTATAAAACCAAAAAATTATTTTTTAATTAAATATAATTTTTTATATTCATTAATATATTTATTATTAATTTTGTTAAAAATTAATAAATAGTATCCAATAGTCCAAGAATGTAATCAAAAGTGAAAAATAATATCAACCAATACCTATTAAATTAATATAAAATTAACTTATAAGTGAAAAATGTATTACAGACTTTGAGTCACAGACTTTGAGTCACAGTGAATGGATGTAGTTCATCAGTTATAAGGATCAGTAACAACTAAAAAAATCTAAAAAGAAGTTATAAGTGAAAAATAATAATTTAAAATATTATAAATTAATTTGATTAATTAATGCAGTTGATTATTTAATTAATTTAGATATTTTTATATTCATTAATCTAATTTGATTATAGAATTGTCAATGGAATGGAACCATAATTTTAGGTAAGTGAATTTTAAATCATAAATATTTTTAGGTTGACAAAAAAGTGCTTATTCTGAAATTTACAATCTCAACCATCCATATTTTATAATTCCCACAATTCTTTCAAGTTTAGAAAAATATTCAAAATACATACCCCTATAAATAAAAATAAATAAATAAATGTATAACCATTTTTTGAACAGGGCATTGCCTATGGAAGTCAGATGCCAGTTTAAAATGGAGGAGAGGCCTAATCAGGAAACTTTGACTCTACTCATACGAGGTCCGGGAGGCTTCTCCTGCTAAATTTAGCAGTGAAGCCTTTCTTTTCACGGACACAGTGCTAAGTGGTGCATGCTTTGACTACATTTATATGATTTGCCTCCTTATTTCATTTTATTAACGTCCTCCCTCTGGGCAGGTTTGATGATGAAGTTCATGGCTCCTTCGTGCAAACATCTGCATACAAACTAAAACCATGAAGATATCCTTAACAAATTCAATACCATTTATACAATTAATCAGTGCATAAATTAATTTATTAAACCACAACGCACAATTAATAAATAATTTATTCCGGTCGATATTTTTATTCAGCTAGCGTGAAGCAGCGTCGTAAACTTTGTCACCAACGATAAAGTGGTAGATTCTCTTATAAGTTTTTATATTGGTGAAATATTTAATAGAAAATCTCTCACTTATTTTATTTTGTTTAAAATTTGTGCGCATTAGACATAAGTATGATATATATTTTTTTTAATGGAATTTTAAATAAATTTTTTTATCCAAAATCATTTTAGTATTTTAATATTCCAAACACAATATTTGAAAGATGCTTAAATTCTATATTGATAAATCTTATTTTTTTATAAATGCCATAATGTCGTATTAAATAAAAAGACACTGAACTTTAATTTACTTTTTCATAACATTAAAACCTATTACAAATTTTTTTGTTATTAATGTATTAAATTTGACATTTAATAAATACATTTTGTTTTGTTAATTAACATAAGAAATAAATTAAAGAATAATTTCAAATTGATACAAAGAAATAAGTTAAATGTTTCTTCATGGTTTGTTAAATTGGGTTTTTGTTTACAAAGAGTTTATCTTCCTAAATTAAAAATAAATAAATTGATAATCCAAACTCAAAAATATGTCTCCAAGATTACTATACTATATCACTTTACATATGATATATCTCTCTTCCTCCAAGATTACTAGGCATTTAGGCTTTCTGGGTACGCTTATGCTGTGCCAAAATAACAATGTGATGACATGCTCTATTGTAGAGAGAGAATATATTTAAAGCATGGGCGTGGATGGATTAATATATACCCTCGAAATGGAAGTGTATA
Organism: Pinus tabuliformis; assembly: GCA_031772625.1. Taxonomy (NCBI): domain Eukaryota; kingdom Viridiplantae; phylum Streptophyta; class Pinopsida; order Pinales; family Pinaceae; genus Pinus; species Pinus tabuliformis. Next base: position 1,488,521,365 of record CM062816.1, on the reverse strand, counting down.
TTTAGGCATGCCTTAGTGTGTAGATTGTAGATTTTGATATTTAAGAGTAAAAAAGAAGGTTGCAAGCAACAAGTCCTTGCTTTGATAAGGCTATATGTGTTACTGCAGATTTTTTTATGAAAGTGTTGGGAACATACTGAAACACTAGTTCCAACAGCAATACTAAACGTTATTTAGATTACCTTATTGCATGTTTTATTTCAATAACTGGTCTTCTTGCTTCAGGCAGGAATTCGGTCTAGAAATAAAAACATCTTAAAACATGCTATTGGTGAACCAATAGTTCTAATTTGTGAATTTCCAACGTATTCGCTCTGAATTTGACCAAGTGCAAAAGATTGTGCTAACCCCACCTATTGGGAATCTCTTTCCCACCAGTTTAGGCACACTGCTATTTAATCTCTTTAGATCTTCATCTCTATTACATGCAAAAGAAGTTGCTTCCAGACTTTTTCCCAGGTATGGAAAAGACAATTCACCTTCTTTGCAAGTAGTGGAATAACCCCTGTACATTTTGTTTGATTTTTTTGAGGAAGAGACATCCCATGTGACTTCTGAGGTGCTTGGAATTTTTTTGTCACTGCCTTGTTGATACTTCTTTATGGTGTTTCCTGCTTCATTTTCACCCACAATAATGAAATTATGACCCATTAATCTCATGATATGTTGTGTTGTAGGCTGCTCCTTTCATGAGCTTTGTACTTCTGGGCAAGTTTTCTCCAAGACAGGAGATTTTTGCTTATGTTCTCCATTATATCCAAACTCAATATTTGAATTCATACACGCTATCAAAGTTGAGCTTGTGTCGGTTTTGCTAACTGATGAACCAACCTTTATTTTTCGCTACTCTATAGATAGTTTACAGCTCTAGTTAGAAGAACACTCTGCTTAGGAGCGGTAAAGTAGGTTAATAGCTTGCACCTCGTCAATAGTATGTGTCCGTGATTGTGTTTCCACAAGTTGAGTTTGTGTTGAACGAGCATAAGTATTAGGCATGAACCAACTAACTATAGGTCCCAGTGACTAGCGACCAATGCCTATCCCTAAATCCTTGTCTGACATCGAAAATTTGTGTGCGGGTAGGTGTATCCGATGATCAAGAAGTGGATGAACTTATTAATTATGAGAAAGAGTCGGGGCTAGCCACGAATACACTCAATAAAGAAACACATCGAATCCATACCTTTGGGCCTCGGTAATTAGTAATTCTATTACTATATCTAAGCAAATAAAAGAGCATCTAAATGTCTTGTATTCTCCTAAATAGTGTTAGGTAGTGACAAATGTTTGAGAGAAATAAATGTCAGTATTAGTCTCAGCACGGGGGTTCTCCTTAATGAGAATGGCAAGTATGATGATGCCTTCTTGAGGCTTGCATGCAAACCACCTACCAGTTCTTCACACTAAACGTTTGTATATGAGTTTGAATCCGAAACATGAAGCAATCACTTATTACACAACTGGTAATTTGGTTTGGATTTTTGTCTTGTATGGCATGGTTGTGATGCTGGTCCTGCAGCAGTGATGTTGTTCTTGCCGTTGGTTCTCTTGCTAGCTCTTCTACTGCTACTGGTGTAGGTAGTGATGGATACGCACATCTTAAGTTCAATATTCCACATAATAGGTCAGTTTATTTGTGGAGGGCAAGGGAACATAGTGAGGGATCTTAAGTTGCTTCAGCCACTGATCCATAGCTACCTACGGCAGAGAAGGCATATGAGTAGCGGTTCTACTAGTTTTCGAATTACTAGCAAATCTGGCAATTTTTATTACAAGTTTTTTGAGAAAGCGAAAGTTTTTTGGGAAAGCAGCTTCATCTGGAGATGGGTGCCATGGATTTTGTGGCCACCATCACAGGTTATGGCTTTACCTGCAATTTTTAGTACAAGTTTTTAAGAAGGCGGCCTCAGAAACAGTTAATTAGACGACGCATTACCTTTAATATTGTAGAGGCTTATGCTATAATCTTCTCAAATTCGGTAGGTATGAGCAATTCTTCTATAAGAAATTCATGGAGTACATGTACAATGCCCAAGATTTGTAGTCAGTATTTCCTTTGAGCCTCGGGCATGCCCCTTATTCTTGCTTTAGCTCATCCCTTGTTGCTTATTTACGGCTTTCGTTCTTGTAGTTTTGAGTGCAAGACTTGCTCCCCTTTCCAGTTTTTTTTAAATATAGAATTTTATTCTCCAAAAACATATTTAAAGCAAGTTATATAAAAAAAAATGATCCAAAGAATATTTGAGGTGAGTTATTACATTACGGGATCAACCCTCCCTGAATTACATATAAATCTGTCAATGGATCCTTCATATATTCTGTCCTCGTCCCACTTGTATAAACAAGAGAAACAAAGATGAGTGTAGCGGCATTTATACTGTACAACAAGCTAATAATATAATTATTAGAAAATAAAAAACGTCATAGCAATGTACATTAATATCATCACAAAGAATGAAAATTAGAGTTAATCGGAGCTGACATAAGCATTGATGTCAATATCATGGGGTGATTGCTAAACATCCTCCAGTGATCGAAACCAGTGCGTCTGTCTGAAGCCCTCCACAAATACTGATTCTTTGCTTTAGAAAGAGTTGCCTTGACTAGCCTTACAGTATTACTGCTTGAATTTGGATGTGGAAGAGCTATCAGTACACTGGTCTTCTTGTTTATGGATTGATATCGCTTGCCGGGAGCGCTACTTGTGTGTGCTTGATAACTATCGGGAAAAGTATGGTAAGAGTATGCTTGATAACTGTCGGGAAAAGTATGGTAAGAGTCGGATTGAAATCAATAACAGAATAGATTAATTACAAATCTCTAAAAGTTCGAAAGGGCGGCGGTTACCCTTGGCCCAAATCCTGACCGTTCTATTGAAAATCTAATTTTTTATGGTGTAGATCTTGCCAATTGTTCATATCGTAATAATCGTAGCTTAGTGGGATAATTGCATGTCACTTGTAGGACCCTACGCTATGTGGATTATCATGAGAATATCATCTAGCCCCTTCTTTCTCCCAGCCCTTTCGCCTAATATCACAACCTCCCCTTCTTTCTCCCAGCCCTTTTGCCCAAAATCGCAGCCTCCCCTTCTTTCTCCCAGCCCTTTCGCTCGGTATCGCAGCCTCTTTTTCTTTTTTCTTTGCTTTCATGTTTTGATATTTTACACATATTCCCAGCTACCGCAGATCAATATGTCCGCCACGCCGACTTAACATAATACAGTTACGAGTCAGCATATTTATCAAATTTCAATTAACCATATATTTAACACAAATATTTAAATTCATAACATGAATAACCTTACACCAATGACTTCTATATCTAACAGATTTCTGATTATATCCCTTAGTTTTAGGAAAAACCTTTCTGCATAATTTGATACATAACTAGATAATTTAGTGATTCATAAATGAAAATTGATTGTGCAGTGTGCAAGAAACGATGACAAAGAGTGAATGCAGAATGAAGAAAAGATCAAAAAGAGTGAATTCAAATTGATTGTGCAAGAAATGATAGCAAAGAATGCAAAGTTGTTTCTTACTTGTTGCTCCACTATTCTTCCGTTTGTTCTTAATCGACCACCCATAAATGTGAAGAAATTGTTGTTTCTATATTTCCTATTAATTATTGTTTCTGTATTTCCTAGTAATTATTGTTTCTGTATTTCCTACTCCATAGCCTTGACAATTGTTTTTGTCCTTCCTACTCCATAGCCTTGACCTCAAGTTTCACAGGAAACTGAAGGACTTCTTGTAATCTTCATACAAGACAAGACACCGTAGACTAGTTCATCTTTGTTATGATGCAGAAGACTCAAGGACTCCGACTTATGGAAAACTCTCCCATGCAATCTGGTGAAAGGGACAACTATTACAGTGTATGATATGACACCTAGATTGAAGCGGTGGCACGTGCACTAGTCAGAAGCCTTGGCAGAAAGACATGCAGACAGCGATGGCAGACGGACATGCAGACAACAGTGGTAGACGGACACACTCCAGAGTATCCTGATCTTCAGGGATTAGGCCAAGTCTCTTACCTTGTTGTGAAGCTTAGGAGCTTACGTTCGGTAATTTAATTCAATTGTTATAACATTTAATGTTTTAAACTAATGCTCGCATTAGTTTACTCTGCTGAGCAAAATATTTTCCAAATGCGAAGGGAAAAACTGAATATAACTTATGTTTTTAGCCTCCCACCTCGGGAAGAGACTAAATAAGATGATCAAACTCGTTGGTCTTAAAAAGTTTGATCATTCATAATAGTAACTTGTCATTTGTCATAATAAGCAGAACTAATAAATGTTAAAATCCATCTTTTCGATTACTATAGTTCCATGCCATTACCAAATGACAGGGACTAATAAGGTTGACCATTTTATGTTTTTTTGGGCTATGTTTTAAATTACCAAAAGAGATAAATATCCTTTCATTTTGATTTTGCTCCACCAAATCTACAATGATATCTAAATGTCTTACATTATAAAACCATGAAATATATTATTCAAAATTTAATGCCAAAGATGGATATCACTATGTGGAAACAGGTCACGGTAGTGTTTATCATTTTGAGAGCATAAATTGTTATGTTATCATTTGCAACTCAATTATAGTTATACTTATTACATTTATTTGGATATTAAGATTTTTATATAATATTAAACTTTTTATAGCATTTTTTTTAATTTTTGTTTTTTAATATTTAATTGAATGGGCAGAAGGTGCAGAAACCTTTGATCATTTTCATGTATGCATTTACTCTTTTCCACACTAGGCAAGTTTCCTAAAGTGACGTTTCATGGTTCCAGGGGGAATCACTAGGGAACCACTTTTTATATATATTTGAGAATTGTTAAAATGTTTATTTAATTTTTTTCCTTCTTTTCGATTTAACAAAATGTTTTGCTTCTTGATATATCTTTATCCTCATACCTTATATGTCATATGCCAAATAAATTTCATTATCTTCGTACTTTATATGCCATATGTCAAATAAATTTCTAGATTGATTTGTGTTTACCTTACATGTGATTTCCATGCTCTGTTCATCGTTGTAGGTCTATCCCATATTCATTACATGGGGCTACATCATTTGGATTTTCATTTGGTTTAAATTATTTATCAATACAAATATATATTATTTTAATTATCTTCATACTTTATATGCAATATGCCAAATAAATTTCTAAATTGATTTGTGTTTACCTTACACGTGATTTCCATGCTCTGTTTATCGTTGGTATGTCTATCCCATATTCATTACATGGAACTACATCATTTGGATTTTCATTTGGTATATTTGTAATATGGTTTAAGTTATTTATCATTGATGCATAATACCATTATCTTTTGTTTATTTTTGAAAATTAAGGCTAGCAAAAAGAAATGTTTTCTTTATTGTGATAGAATAGATTTCCTTTTTAAGTATTTTTTTTTTAACTTTTTGAAAAAAATAAATCAAGTTTCTTATATCTATCGTGAAAGCCATATTACTTTAAGTGAATTTTCTTTTTTCTCTTACATAGGATAAAAAATGATAATCTAATCCTTCAAATCACCCAAAATAGAGGCGCCCCCTCAGTCTTCGACTATTCCTCAGGATTCGGCTATTCCACAGTCTTCAACCTTTCTCAGGATACATGGAGGGAACAATTTTTAATTGTAAACAACAAATCTAGCAACTCAATGAAAACCTTACACGGCTCGACTGGGGAAAAATGGACAACCACTGCTTCTTCAATATACTCAACCTTCAGTTCAGTTATAATTGCAATCAATATTCTTTACTTGTTCCAACGAATAGGAAGTACCACATCAGTGGTGCTAAGAATATGCAATAATTCAGTCAAAGAGGATTCCAAATTAAATGGAGTACACATGTCTCTTAAGGGGAGAAATTGTTATGTTATCATCTGCAGCTCAATTAGACCTATTTATTACATTTATTTGCATATAAAAAATTTATTACATGGAGCACCCATCTCTGGACAGAATTGCTATGTTCTCATCTGTAACTCAATTAGAATTATTTATTTGTTACATTTATTTGGGTATTAAAATTTCATGTATTAAATTTCTTCTTAAAAGGGTAAAAGTTTCATTTTGTTTTGATATTTTCCTTATATACATTTGCTCTTGTCTTGTATTAGGCATGTTTTCATAATGTGATGCTTTATGGTTACATGGGATGGGTATACATTTGCTCTTGTCTTGTATTAGGCATGTTTTCATAATGTGATGCTTTAGGGTTACATGGGATGGGAAGAATTGCTAGTGGGCCACTTTATGCTACTAATTCTTGTAAAACACACAAGACTGAAAACCAAATCAAATGTATATTAATCAATATCAAAGAATTATGTACAAGATGTACATATAAATACATATAGGAAATATTTGAATTAGTTTCTGGGTCTTCTTAGACTCCAATAACTACCCAAACTAATCCTATCATTAACTATGAGGATTAGTGGTCTAACATTCCCCCCTTAATCTGAAGGGATGTACCAAATTCCAAAAAGGAGAACTCAAAATGCATAAATGAATCTCAGCCAAGAGTTGAATCTCTCTTAAGAAATGGATTTTATGGATGACCACAAACCAATATGGGAGAACTCAAGGTCTCAACCAACACCAATTCTAGAACCTTCATAGCAGTTCTCAAAACAACCAAAAATATGGTTTTCAGGTGACCACAAACTCTCGAACTATCACAACAGTTCCCCCATAAACTCTAGAACTATCACAGTAGTTCCTCAAACAATTCCAAATATGAAAGTGCTCAATCAACTCAATAAACTCAAATCTGACTTAGGCTCGCTTGACATCTCGAACTCAAACCTGTAGCAGACCATTAATAATTCCCCCGTTGTCGGATACAAGATTCTGAATTTCTCCAATAGTCTTTCATTATGATGGAAATATATAAAACTTACAAAGAGTCAATAGTTTGGGCATCCTGCTGGGCTAACCTTTTTCTGCACTCAACTATCCTTGCAATATTCACGCTTTGCGTCTCCTTTACGCCATAGCCTTCAAATACATGGAGTTTAGAAACAACTCAATCGGGGGATTTAATACCATTGTACAAGCCCAAATAAACTCCACAATAAAAGAGATACTAACCATACATTCCAAAGAAAAAAAACTTGCGATTTGATTTTTTTCTCCTTCATTCCCGTCACAATGACGATGATCATCGACACAAGGTAACATTTGCAGTCAACAACAGTCTTGCATGCTCTTTAAACTATTTTCAGCCTTCATCTTTTACTCGGTGTGATGAAGACAATAAGGAGTAGATGGACAATAACCACCATAGCCAATAGTTATAAAATAAATATTTAAAAACAAAAATAAACATTTACATTTTAGAATAGTCCTATCAGCTAATTCCTCCATTTTCTCCAATCTAGAAGGTTCGATATGGATGAAAAATAATATAATGATCCATTGTGGATTATATATTAAAATTTGGAGATATATTCATAGTATTTAACATATCCGTTCAACCATAAAGAATAGTCATAAACTTGGTGCATTTTATTATTTCCATAATGAAAATGCTCAATAATGGAGTTTTTTTTAACCATGAACATATTTTTTTTAAATGACCACATCCTTGAAAGATCAATGGTTCTTTGCAGTATGTATTGTTGTTGTTAGGGAATATTAAAAATGACATAGAGAAGGACAAAGAAGCGTTGAATCATCCATCAACTTGACAATGTGTCATTGTGGTAGAAGATCTTAATCGTGGTAAAATACTCGGTGAGAGGGGTATTGAGTGTCTTCTCCTGAGCTTTTTTCCTTAGCCACCGTTGCATTAATGACACAATGTACAACATTGATGGACACTTCCTCAGAATATTTTTTTTCCTAATAGAGGGAAAATCATCCCTCATGTTTTCAGATCTTCCTATAGAGCTTCATGTTCTATTGGTATTTCCAATTCTATTTGGCACTACAAGCAAATATCTTGGTTGCGAACAAAATTTGTTTCTTACCTGTTTGACCTCTAATTTAATTTGAAGTTGTAACCAAGGTGTCTAGCCATGAAAAAAATTCAAACATCTAACCAAACTCCAAAAAAAAAATCTTTTGTTTTGGCGACCCAATCTCTAGTCCACGAGATGCTCTGGTGAGTCTTAGACCTTGTACTCAAACTTCCATCGACTACCCAATTACATGGTCCGCAAGTCCAAACCTTTGGTGGCCACCGATGAACCCTAACCTAATTCAATGGTTATATGACTTAGTATTACAATATGGGGTTAACGAATGGATTAACAGTGGGATTCTTACATCGAAATTAATGGTCAAAGAACCATCGAACATTCAAAACTTCCACAATTGATCCACTTTCTTAAGACCGATGGGCATTTTTTCTTGGGTTTGATAGTCTTATTGGGTGTGAAGCAAATTGCTGGTGGTCCCCACTTTTGTTATCCGATGGAAGCTGACTAGCTAGAGATTCGACGGTCGTGACTCAATGCTACGAATCGATACATGGCTCAATTTCCAAAAACTTTGCTCAATGACATAAATTTCAGGTCCTGTAGCTTAATATGTGGTGTAATGGTCAAATGGATGACCCTCATCATTGGAAGATCTCATGGTCATCGATTGATTTATCTACTGGTCTATATATATATATATATATATATATATGTATATATATATATATATATATATATATATATATATATATATATATATATATATATATATATATTTCACTTTGGATTACCACAATAATTTGGCCAAGTAACGAGAGAACATTGTACATGAAGAACTACGCTTAGACTAACGTAAGCTAGAGTAAAGATGCCATAAAACATAAACTACATAGATTTATTAATTTTAACTTCTAGGTAAATACACAGACAAAGTCTTTAACAACTCATGGGCTTGGACAAGTGACTCTTTCGAGGACCCTCGTACCTTATATTATTTTTACATTAAGAAAAATATGTTCTTAAAACAAAATGGTTGTAACTAACAACCTTTCTAGAAAATTGACATCTATCCAAGGTGGTAGAAACCAAAGGACACCTCATGCTTATCAAATATGTATCCTTGTTCTCTTGGAAACCTCGGAAAAACTACCAAATTCATGGGGAGAAAAGATATTCTCCATAAATGCTTTAATTTAAAAAATAGAATGAAAAATAAATTTATGGAGTATGCCCCTCCATCAATTAATGGGGTAAAAGAGAGGTCGAATTAGTTGTCAAAAGCAAGTTGTACCTTGAAAGAGGGGGAATCCCTAAATTATTGTGTTTGGAGTAATCAAATGTTTGACAAACTGAACCCATATTCCCTTTATTTCCCTTTATTGTTTTATGTATGTATGTGTTTAATATTCTTGAAATATAATTTTAAATATTTACGTAAAAAAAACATCAACATGAATTCATTTTAATTCAAGCTTTTTTAAACATCTAAATTTCTATATCTTAAATTAGTTGTATCCTTTATACTAAATAAATTTAAAATTAAAATTAAAAAACATACACTAATTATATAAAAAAATTGAAAATATAATAACTTGTTCAATATAAGATAAAATAGAAGTTAAGTTAGTTGTAAAAGCAAGTTGTGCCTGGAATAAGGGAAATCCTTAAATCACAATGTTTGGAGTAATCAAATATTTGACAAACAAAACCCATATTCCCTTTATTCTTTTACATATATATGTGTTTAATATTCTTAAAATATAGTTTTAAATATTTACATAAAAACATCAACATCAAGTTCTTTCAAACATCTAAATATTTATTTTTTAATTTATTCCTTTCATTTATACTACTTAATAAATTTAAATAATTTTACACTAATTATATAAAAATTTGAAAACTATAATAACTTGTTAAATATAAATTTATTAAACAATTTTACACTAATTATATAAAAATTTGAAAACTATAATAACTTGTTCAATATAAAATCATCCAGATTCTAATTTTATAATCTAAAATGACTTCACTTAATTTATACTAATTATATAAAAATTTGAAAAATATAATAAATTGTTCAATATAGGATCATCCCAATTCTAGTTTTATAATCTAAAAGGACTTATTCCACTTTGAACTTATGTTTGTGCTATCTACATTGTGCTTTTCCAAATAATTCAAGGAAGCATGTTGTTAAAAGCATAATAATGATTGTGGTTAAAATAAATCCTGAATTCATAATAAATTAAATGGATGTTTAAGTTTTCCATAATGTTGATGAAAATTTGATTTTCTATTATAGAGATAGTTAAGTTAGTTTGAGTTAATATGAATATAGAGGAAAAAATAGCAAATTATTAATTCAAGAGAGTATTATTCAAAATTATAGTTTTATAATACAAAAGGACTTTTTCCACTTTAAACTTAGGTTTGTTTTATCTCTTTTCCAAATAATTCAAAGAAACATATTATTGAAAATATAATAAGGATTATGATTAAAATAAACTCTGAATTTATAATAAATTAAATGGGTTTATTTAACAAAGTTATCGTAATCTTGACGATAAACAATTTTTTATATATTGAATAGGATGATAAATCTTTTTTCGATATATTTTTATTCATTATATAGATAGTATAAGTTTAAGCTTAAAAATTAAAAATATAGTAATAAATAAAAAAAAAAAATCAATTTTAAAACTAAGATTAGTAATAGTGATTCTAAGTAACAACATCAATAATGTGAGGGACCTTGTACTAAGGGAAAAAAAATATTAAAAGACCAGGAGGAAGAGTGTCACCTCAAAGGCAGGGTTTTCTAGCTAAAAAATGGGGATAAAAACACTAGATTTTTCCATAAGTTAGTTAGTAAATGAAGGGTTTTCAATTCTATAAGGAACATAAATAATTCCAAGGGTAGCTCACTTCACAAAAAAGACTATAAAAGAGGCTTTCATATTTTTCAGTGGACAGTACAAAGAATGGGTGGAGGATAACATCTTGGATAATGTTGACCTGGTAAATATCTATCCCTAATTTGTAAATGAGGATGACGTAGGATTTATGGACAACCCTCTTTCGGAAGATGAGATCCGACATTTGCTAAAAGAAAAGGCCAAAAATAAAAGTCCATGCCCTGATGGTTGGCTAGTAGAGCTTTATATTTCTTTCTTTGACATTATGGGGCCTGATCCGTTGCAAATGGTGAAAGAATCGAGGGTGAATGATCTTATCGTAGGTGCCATCAATGCAACCTTCCTTGTTTTAATTCCAAAAAAATCAAATTTTATAAGCTTTTCTGAATGTAAGCCTATCTCTCTTTGTAATTCTTCTTATAAATTGGTATAAAAATTATAGCTAATAGAATGAAAAATATCATTTCTCCCCATATATGTCTGGGACAATTTTCCTTTCTACCTGACAATAGAATACAACAATTTGTTGCCATCGCATAAGAGTGCATCCATTCGATCAAATCGACTAAAAAAATCCTGCCTTATGAAAATTGATCTCTTGTGGGCATATGATCGAGTGGACTCAGATTTTCTTTGCCTCATCCTACACAATATAGGCTTCCCTCATCAACACATTAGATGGATAATGGCATATGTGACTTCGACTTCTATGGTTGTCTTAATTAATGGATTTTCCACATATTTTTTCAAAACCTCCAAGGGTCTAAGACAAAGATGTTCTCTTTCACAACTCCTTTTCATATTGGTTATGGAATCACTCAGTATAATTTTTATCAAAGGAAAAACTCTTAGAGTCGTATCTGGTTGCATGGTCTCTTCGACGACTTCTACAACACATCTTCTCTTCGTGGATGATGTCTTGTGTTTTGGAGCTACCAAATTCTTAGAATGGGAAGCTTTATATCAATTTTTTTCTAAATTTGGAAGAGCCTCAGGCCTGATAATTAACAAGGAAAAATCTGAGCTAATAAATAGAATTTCAAATACTTAGGTTGCTCTCTTAAACCTTACAATTATTGTATTCAGGTCTAGGATTAACTGATCCATAAAATTTAGAAAAATATTCTTCTATGGGATCACATATGGCTGACCCTCGAAGACAGAGTGAACATGATTAAATAAATGCTACAAGTAATTTTCATGTATTGGATGCATTTGTTCCTTCTTCCTACGAAAATCATTCACAATATCAACACAATCATGACCAAGTTTCTGTGGTCAGGAGGTGGAAGGTGGGGGGGGAATTCAACCTCATAAATCTAGACTGTCTAACTCATCCTCATGATTCGAGTGGTTGGGGCCTTAAGGACACGAAACAATTTAATTTGGCACTCCTTTCTTGTAATATTTGTAGGGATTTTAATTCTCAGGGTCTGTGGTGTGAAATTTTCCATGTAAAATACCTACAACAATAATCTTTTGAGGATTAGGTCACTAATGGTGCACCTACGAAGCATAGGATCTCATATATATGGAGTAGTTGTATGTTAGCAAAAACATGGCTTTGTCGTAATCTGAAGTTGCAAGTTGGTAATGGTGTTAAGATCCATTTAGGGGTGGACATGATCAAGGGCTTGAATGGTAATCATATTCTCTCTACTCAAATATTAATCACTCTACACCATTTGGGATTTCAATTTTAAGTAGATTTGATAAATCAGCTCCCCTAGGTGAGCCTTTTTCCTTCTTGGCCACATTCATGGGATTTGAGCCTTAATATTGTATATGAATGTGAATGGGAGTCATATAGACTTAAACTTATTGAGGAAGGTATTGAATTAAAAGACAACCCTGATTTCCTTGCTCGGGGTGGGCGAGTTGTTGGAGACAACATTGTAATCAAGGAAATTTATTCATATATTTCAGGATCTCCTTCTCCTAGCCCATATGATGAATGGATATTGCCTATGTGGAAATGGGATGCCCCTTAAAGAGTAAATGTTTTTCCTCATTGACCTTCTTTACCTATATTCTCACATGGGACAACTTGATGAAAATAGGTCTTCAAGGTCTGGGGCACTGCCTTTTCTACTCATCAAAATTTGAGTATGTTTTTCATTTTTTCCTGGATTTCCCTTTTGCAAAGGCCATTTCATACCACATAGCAGAACTCCTACAGCTTTAGATTGATAGGTTATGGGCCTCTATCTACGAGTGCTTGATGTATTGGTCCACGATACATAGATCATATAGAGAACTCCCTATGTATGCTCTATGGGGGATCTAGGATTCTAGGAATTCCTCCGTTTTCGAGAATTGGCTTCTTGACTGCCATTCTACATGTGTCAAAATTGTTGGATATTTTTTGGTGACTAGCCCCTGGATCCAATGGTCTCCTTAATGCTTAGTTATCTTTCGGGATTTGGAATATTTTTTTCCTGTTGACTTCTTTGATGGAGCCTTTGCTGAAGTACTCTGTGGCTATGGAGCCCTTATCAAAGTCCGCCCCAATAAGGAAATTTATTTCTTTTGGAATGGTGGGGGTGGCACAAATTGTCAGGTAGTGATCATTGCGTTGTGGGGCCTACTTCAAAATAGTGCCTGACTTGTTATGAATTCTATTAAGATAGTTGAAGATTCCCAAGTTGTCGTTGATTGGATGCAGGGGCATAACTCTCTTGAGGTCCCTCTACTTCACCACTAGATGGCTAACATTGTTGCTCTTTGTTCCTCCTCCGAGGACTTATCGTTCCTCCATGTGTACAAGAAATGTGGATGTGGATGCTCTGTCCAAACATGGAATCTCCTTCCTCCTTGGTACAATTCTTTTTTCTTTTTGAGCACTTGGTTGATGATTCCATTCTTCATTCAGGTTCCTTTGACCTTTGAAGGCCCTTGGTTTCACTATGGACTGTCATGGCACTCGACTCTATCTGTGCCCTTGGTTGGGTGTGACATGGATGTTGTTATTGTGTTTTCATAGCTTTCTTTGGTTCTCCCTAATTTTCTTTGTTTTTTTCTGCTCTCGATATCTCTCCATTTTGATTTCACTTGTACAGGGCATTATCCACATTTTCTGATTATGTATCTTCACATTTTCTTAATGATAAAAGACACATTTTTTCCTTTAAAAATAAAAAACCAACGTGGCGGAGGCGCTTATGATGACATTCGGTCAAGTGGTACAATGTTGGATACAAGATGTACGATGGTCAAGAGAGATAAATTGTTTGAACTCTCTTGACTTGCAAATTTTGGGATATCGTTAGAATTTGCAATAGACATAAAGATGCTTAAGGAAATTTATAGCCGAATAAACAATCCATTTCAAAATATCGGTGCACATAAAGTGGTCTTTTTTGAAGATGTCTAGCTTATTTTGGGTGCCTATAGGCCATATAGAATGTTCACCACCAATATTACAATGACAAACCGATATTTAGTGTACATTTTATTTTCCATACATTTTTAATTATCATGAACCCAAAAATAGAATGATGAAAGACCAATGTGAATTGGGTGAAGCTTATAAACCTTGTTTTCCGAAAATGATGGCAGTGATGCATGATCATACTTGCTTTGTTGGTAGTTTCATTGATTAAGTAATTGGCCTTATAAATGATAGGTTTCCTTTTCTATAAGTTGAACTGAGCTCATTGTCATTTGGTAAAAGGTGTCTATCATATAAAGCCATTTATTATGAGTTTAATAATGTTTAAGCACTAAAGAGTGCACAAATTCGACCAGATATGGATGGAAGATTAAGGTCATGATCTATAAGTGTGTGTTCAAATTCCCTTTCAATGTGCAACACATAAATTATTTAATCTAGATGGCCAAGTATTCTAACGCGAGTTCTGATCTTGAGTGACGACATTCGTTCAAATGCCACTTCTCTTTTATTTTTGTTACACTGTGATTCAAAATGGAAAAAGAACTATGATACCCCTAGTTATCCAATAATCAAATAAAAAATAATTGTGATACCTCGCTGGTTCTCCAATAATCAAATATTCATACGACGACATTTGGCCTAGTGCTATGATTCTCGATTTGACTGACATGAACAAGCTATTAAAAATAATATTATTTTATTATACAAGGTAGATTGATCTATTGTTACCAATTTTCAAGCCAAACATAAAAAAATTATTTATAAATGAAAATGTAATAATAAATTTAGTGTAAATAATTTTCATATATATCATATTATAAATTTAAATTTACATAAAAACTAATAAAAATACAGTGAGTTGTTTCCTCTAGTTGTTGAACAACTTTTTTTTAATAAAAATATTATGAAACACTAGAATTCATTTTAAAAATAAAAAACAATATTTACCATTCTTAATTTTATAATTAAAATAATAATTAAAATCGTAAAAACTATTTTATTTTATACATTTTTAAAATTTGACAAATAATAATCAAGTGAAAAAGAAAAGGTGATGGAGACGTCTCGAGTTCCAGTTTGATTGAAAATGATACGGTTAAATTAAAAAAACTTTATTTAACCATATCATTCTTAATCAAACTGGAACTCACAACAACTTGGAGGGGTCGGTGCTTGGAACCTCCCAACAAAACCCGAATTATTTCTTTAACATCTCAAGTTTTAACCCTCCAAATTTACGTATATATTGTGTATGTATATTGAGTTTTGCCAATAAAACCCTTGTCCATTCCTTCACGATATTCAGATTCGTCTGCGCGTCTCTGTATGTTCGTCATTTCATACCCTTGTTGAGTATTCTCAGAATACTATTTTATGCGCACACCTCTGGGATCTTAAACGTTTATGGTTTGTGGTGACAGAGAAGCCATCGAACTCCCTACTCGTTGTGCTTTTGGACGCTCGCAGAGTTCGCTCAGGCCGCATCTCCCAACTCTTTAGTCGAACTAGTCTGCTGTTGTTTAAGCAAAAATTACGAGGTATTTATTTGGTCAGTGACAATGAGTAGCCGTGCAAGTCGAACATTATATGTTGGGAATCTACCTGGCAATATCAGCGAAAAGGAAGTTGAAAACCTATTTTACAAGTATGGACTTATTGTTGATATTGATCTGAAGATTCCTCCCAGGCCTCCAGCTTATTGTTTTATTGAGTTTGAGGATGCTCGTGACGCAGAGGCTGCTATTCGTGGTCGTGATGGGTATAACTTTGATGGCAATCGTTTACGGGTCGAGCTTGCACATGGTGGTCGGGGACAATCTTCAACTAATGATCGTTATAGTAGTTACAGCGGTGCAGGGGGTCGCGGTGGAGGAGTACCTCGACGATCTGAATATTGCGTCCTTGTTACTGGCCTACCATCATCGGCGTCATGGCAGGATCTAAAGGACCATATGCGACGAGCTGGCGATGTTGGTTTTTCTCATGTCTTTCGTGACAGCAGTGGTACAACTGGGATTGTGGACTACACGAATTACGATGACATGAAACATGCTATCAGAAAGCTTGATGACTCTGAATTCAGGAATGCATTTTCTCGGGGTTATATCCGGGTCAAGGAGTATGTATCCAAGAGAAGCATTTCAAGGAGCCCCAGCCGCAGTTACAGCCATAGTCGTCGTCGTTCTGTGTCACGGAGTCGCAGTCGGAGCCGAAACAGAAGCAGAAGCAGGAGCCGTAGTAGGAGCCGCAGCATCAGCCACAGCAAGTCTCCAAAGCACAAAGCACCACCTCGTTCAATGTCAAAGTCACGATCTCGGTCTCCATCTCAGCCTAGCCCTCGTCATAAGCGCCATTCTCCGTCTAGATCACTATCAAGGTCCAGAACCCCTCAGCCTTTGCCAACCTCATATAAACCTCGAACTCAGAGTCCTAGAAGCCGCAGCCTCAGTTGGAGCCCCAGCCCTAGCAGGAGCCGCAGCCAATCCTATTCTCGTTCACCTGCAGTTAAATCAGCTCGAAGTCTGTCTCCAGTTCCCCGAGATGATTAAACTAAATCCTATACACAATTTTACTTTGGAAAGTTAGTGGGAGATCTCTCAAAGGAGCTTTTATAAAAAGTGGAAAGTTGTTCAAACAAGAGTTTCTTGAGAACATCGTGGTAACCTCTGGTCATTTATATCTATGTGGTGCTGCTGAATCATTTAAGATCGACATTTTGGATATATCCTTGTATTGTCTCTAAAGAGGCTCTTTGTCTCAAGTTGAGTGGCAGATCCTCTAATTTTTGGGTTTGTTGGGAATTTATTTGCACTTTTTTTTATTGAAAGCTTGGGTCCATTCAACACTATTCACTACAGAATTTGATTCCAGAGCAGTTTTGACTGCTTGTAGTTAAAGTTTTTTTAAGATTATTAGAGTAAGTGATATAATATAATAAATAATATTTAAAAAAAAATTAATATAACATATAAATTAGAAAATTTGGCTTCGTGATTATTTTGTATAGTGTCACAAAGATACCAGAATAAATTATTGCTCTTGTGAAAGCTGTTCTTAAAAAGTGATTAAAAATATATAAAGATAGTGGTTTTTTTTGTCTGAAAAAAAAATAGTGATTGAAAATAATATTAGTTTGTTACACAAGGTAGTTTGATTTGTTGCTGATGATGGTGTAACATGCATGGTACCATGTAGTAATCACCGTATGCTAAGTACAGTGAAAATACCTGCCAAGGGTTGTCTACTACAAATTCCTCGAGATTTATGGGGGTCTTTCCTGACTTCAACGGTGGGCGTTACGTTAACGGAACCAGCAAGGGAGACGGAGAGGACTCCACTGGCCACGTCAACGAGCTTGATGAATATGCAACCCAGATAACCGCAGCCGCATGCATGTTGGCGTTCTGGATCACAATTTGAATGTTGGTCATGTTAGGAAGAAGATATGGTGTACTCAAAATCTTATTGCCCACTGCAATATACTTTATATTGGTGGCTGGATAAAAGGCGACAATGCTATCATTAACCCAAGCGTCTGCTAAGTCCTAGTTAGAGGATATGCTCTGCAATTAGCCATTACCCACACCCACTACTACATCGATCTCTGAATTTTCCAAATCTTTCGATGTATCCGTATTTGCTTGGAAAATCCATTTCAGAGTAGAAACTCATTTATACATGGAGAAAAGTTGTTGGAGTGAGTCGTCATTAATCCATAGCGAAGAATAAGGAAAACCTAAACATAGCAATTTTGTTACCACGAATAACATCAATGCAATGGGTGAACCATAAGGCTTCGGAAAATGTCGGGGAAAGGGTACCGTGAACAAAAATCTTCGACAGCCATGCCCAGCCATGCCCTCACATATTTCCAAATCATATTTTAGATCTTCCAAGTCGTAAGCATGCAAAATTATACCGCAATGTTGTCAATAGCTAAGAACAAGCTATTGAAATGAAATGGCTTAGGCGAAATAAACTATATTTAAATTTAATATGTTATTTTTTGATTTTGTTTTTGGTTTGAAATTGAAAATCTGTTAAAATCATTTTTTCATATAGCTTATTCGATTATGTATTAGATTAAAGATATTCTATCTAAATCAAACCTCAACTGTTTATTTATTTAAAAAAAAAAATTCAAACCCATATTTAAAATTAAAATAAACGCAACATAATTAATATATTATCCGATATTTGAATTTAAATTTTTATTTTTATTTTTTATTATTCGTGACATAAATAAATTCTATAATAATAATTATTTAATAAAACAATACGATAATAATGATCTAGTCAAACAATATGAAAAGCGTATGAGAGATATAATTCTATATTAATAATTATTTAATGAAACAATGCGATAATAATGATCTAGTCAAACAATATGAAAAGCGTTTGAGAAATATATACCTGATATCAGTTCCTTTTCTGATCGAAAGTAAATGCTTATACATATTACGCAAAGTATGAGGTAATTTTGTTGATCATATTGTTTGATTGGTTTGTTATGTTGGAAACTGTTCATTGCCCATTTTGTCGTTATTGTTGGTTCGTTTTCATATCAAAAGTAAATACTTATACCTATTACGCAAAGTATGATGTCATTTTGTTGATCATGTTTTGTTATGTTGGAAACTGCTCATTGTGTTGTGATTGTGGGTTCCTTTTCAGATCGAAAGTAAATACTTATACCTATTACGGAAAGTATGATGTGTTTTTGTTGATCATATTATTTCATTGGTTTGTTAGGTTGAAAACTGCTCATTGTCTATTGTGTTGTGACAGTTGGTATATTATGATGAAAAATGTTCATTTTATTTTTAATCTAATGAACAATACGATAATGAAACAATACCATAATAATGATCTGGGTAAACAATATGAAATACATATCAGAAATATATATTTGATACCATTGTCTTTTCACATTAAAAATAAATACTTATATTAGGCAAAGTATGATGTGATTTTAATGATCATATTGTTTGGTTATTTTGTTAGGTTGGAGGCTGCCCATTGTCCATTGTGTTGTGATTTGATTGTTGATTTATTATGTTTTGATTGTTGATTTATTATGTTGAAAAATATTCATCATACTTTATGATGGGGCTGGATATGGTCCATTTTATGTAATTATTAAATATTTGTATCATAAAGGTATGGGCTTGATATTGTTCATTTTATGTAATTATTAAATATTTGTATTATAAAGGCGGGTATTATTAATTCAATAATATTAGTAAATGTGGTTGATATATGTTTATACGTGTATATCAACTACATTAATAATTATTAGATTTATGGTCAAGATTTCATATTAATATTAATATTAACATTACTATTAATTATTATATAATTATAATAGTTATATAAGTAACTATATAAGTTCAGTGTTCAACTAGGTGGATAAATTTCAATTATCTTTGAAACTTTAAAGTTCATGTTAATGTTAATATCATTAATACTATCATTAATATTATTAAAATGTCATGGGGACTCCACTATATATTATAAACCGTATATATTAAAAACCTAATATTAAACCCAAAATTATAAACCCTAATATAACTTAATATTATAAACCCTAATGTTTTAAAATCTATATATTATAAACCCCATTTTTAAATCCTAATATTATGAAACTTATATATTAAATACCCTAATATTATAAATCCAATATTAAAAATCCCAACATTAAACCCAATATTATAAACCCAGCTAAGTATAGCAAGTCTGATTTTTTCAAAAGTCAAATACAACATCTAGGTCATGTTATATTAGCATAGGGAATAGTGGTGGATCCGTAAAAGATTAAAACCATTATGGAATGGACCACCCCGAAAAATGTTGTTGATATTAGACCCTTTTTTAGCTTGGCCGGTTACTACCATCGATTCATTAAAGGTTTTTCGAAAATAGCATTTCCTATGACCTCATTGCAGAAAAAGAGGTGTATTTTCTAATGGATAGCTGAATGTCAGCAAAGTTTTGAGGAGTTAAAACATTTGCTTACCACTGCACCTGTGCTAAAGGTAGCAGATCCAGAAAAATCTTTTGTGGTTTGCACAGATGCAAGTAAGGAGGGTGTCGCAGGGTATTAACACAGGAAGGGAAGGTTATAGCCTATGAATCACACAAATTGAAAGAGTATGAACAATGATACTCTGCTTATGATCTTGAGTTGACCGCGTTGGTACATGTGCTCAAAATGTGGCGACACTACCTACTAGGAAATAAATTTATGTTACTAACTAATCATAGTAGCCTTACAAGCTATTTTAACCAATCTAGTTTGAATGCTCAGCATGCTAGGTGGGTTGTGTTCTTGAGTGAGTTCGACTTTGAAATAAAGCACCTTAAGGAGAAGGAATATCAAGTGGCCGACGCATTAAGCTGGAAACTGCATTGCATTTATGAGGTACAGTTTAGTCAAGTATGATCTAACCTACCTAACATTATTAGAGAAGCATATCTCAAAGACCTAGAATATGTTTTTCTTTTGTAGCAAGCTTTGGAAGCTCAAGAGAAGGGAGAAGAGTCTGATTATGGTATAGATATGGACAAAATGTTAACATTCAGAAATAGAATATGCGTTCCTAATCAGAATTCTATCAAACAAATGTTATTAGATGAGTTTCATAGGAAACCTTATGCACTCACCGAGGATACCAGAAATTGTATTCTGCCATCAAAAAAAGTTATTTCTGGCTA
Source organism: Pinus tabuliformis (assembly GCA_031772625.1). Classification (NCBI taxonomy): domain Eukaryota; kingdom Viridiplantae; phylum Streptophyta; class Pinopsida; order Pinales; family Pinaceae; genus Pinus; species Pinus tabuliformis. The sequence continues at coordinate 1,488,500,382 of CM062816.1, read as the reverse complement.
GGTTTAAGGAAGGATGTTGCTGAGTACCTATCCAAATGTTTGGAGTGCCAACTGGTGAAGGCAGAACATCAGCACCCCATTGGTCTATTGCAACCATTACCCATTCTTGAGTGGAAATGGGAGACAATCACTCTAGATTTCATCACTAATTTACCTCGCACTAAGAAGAAGCATGACTCTATTATGGTGGTGGTGGACAAGTTAAGAAAAACCGCTCATTTCATACCCGTAAAATCCACCTACAAAACAGTGGAAATTGCAGACATATTTATGAGAGAAATTTTCCGGTTGCATGGAATACCTAGAGTGGTAATTTCCGATAGAGATGTAAAATTTACATCCACATTTTGGAAAACCCTCTTCTCTAGGTTAGGTACCCAGATTCAATTTAGTACTGCTTACCATCCACAGACGGATGGCCAAACAGAGCAAGTGAATCAAATCCTAGAGGACATGTTGAGGATGTCTGTGATGTAGCAACCACATAAATGGGAGGACTACCTCCACCTGGTAGATTTCACCTACAATAACGGATATCATGAATCACTGGGCATGAGCCCTTTTGAAGTAATTTATGGGAGAAAATGCATGGTACCCACTGATTGGAATAGCCATGTTCACAAATTAGCATTGGGTCCTCATATGTTAGCTGAAATGGAGGATGCAGTAAAAATGGTCCGTCAAAATTTAAAGGTTGCCCAGGATAGGAAATTTTTTATTGAGATAAGCAGATAAGGAATTTTAGGTGGGGGATCATGTATACCTGAAAGTCAAACCCCAGAAAAGTACCTTACAGTGGAAGGGTTGTGCTAAGTTAGCACCTTGGTACTGTGGACCATTTCAAATCTAGGAACGGATTGGACCAATAGCATACAAGCTAGCACTGCCAGGCCATATATGAGTCCACAATGTTTTCCATGTCTCCTTGTTAAAAAAATATATGTACAATCCTCAGCGTATAATTAACTAGGAAAATATACAGGTAATAAAAGAGCAGAATCGTAACATATGAATTGTTGTTTTTTCTTTTTAATTCTCTGACAACAGATTGTTATTTGTGCTGACAACAGATTATTATTTGTGCAAGTCGAACCAGAGGGAGAATTTCTGGTAGAGCCTCTTCGTATCCTAGATCAAAGAGAAACCATATTGCAGAAATGAGCCATCACCCAGGTTAAAGTGCAGTGGAAGCACTTTGGCCCAGAAGAGGCTACCTGGGAAGAAGAGGAAACTATGCTGGAAGCTTACTCGACACTATTTTCTTAAAAAAAGGGAGAGAAAGAGAAGAATAGGGACGGTGTTCCTCATAAGGGGGGAAGATGTAACACTCTATGCTGCAAAAACATTTACTTTGTTACCAATTTTTACTTCAATCTTTTATCTTGTTTAACATAGACTGTTAAAGAACTAAGGCTAAATAGCTAGAACATATTTTGTTACTTATTAATTAGGAATTTAAACAGTTTGTGAAGAACTGAAAGAAATAGTTGATAACTCCTGAGATAGTTACAAATAGTTGCTCATATGTCCTCTCAAAAGGAAATGAGGGGGAACCCTACAGGGGTTGGAAAATATACAGAGAAAAAGAAGCATGAGGGAGATACTGCCCAGATTTTCCTTGAGTTGGACAAAAGTACTAGTGGGAAAACTGTGAGTGGTAGTAAAAAAGGTATGAGGCTTGAGGCTAGACCACAGTCCTGATGCCCAATATATCAGATTGAGACAAAATTATTGATTGTGAGGAGTAGGAAGATCTCGGAGGGGGAATCTGGAAATAACCACCAGATCCATGGCTAGATGGAGAGACCTTAAAAGAAAAGGGAACCACTTACACAATTATAAAATAAGCAGAACCCAATAAGTAATACATGTTGTGCTTGGTATATATTAGCTACAAGGGGTTAATATTATTCATTAATAGATAGATAGCTAACAATAGACAGATTTCTAGATACATATATTCTGTCATGGTCTATTGTTAAGCATAAGCTATCCTTTTGTACTGATGATTATATCCTATTGCTCTACATAAAGTGGTGAATTATAAGGTAAAACACACCGATAGATTTATACTGTTCTAGGAGAATACATTAACCATTTCGGATTAACATTACATCAGAAAATTAAAGAAATCATGTTATGATCAGTGTCTGGCTTTTAGAGCAAGTGGTAATTTCTTTTAATCAAACATGAGATGCATTCTAGTTGCATAGAGCATACGGAGACTAAACTTAAAGGAATTCATTATGTAACTATACATTTTCTATAGATACAAACTCGAGATAATGCTAACTGCCAGATGCAATAGGAAGACGATATTTCATTGATGGAATAGCTATTACAAACCATCACATAACCATACTTATTATTAATTGTACAAAGGAAGACATTAACTGAATTGTAAGGGTTCTTCGTGGCTCTCAACTGGTTTTTGTAGGAATAACCGAGAGCCAAACACCCTCGTTTCTGTCTAAATTTCCAAGTTACTCAAGCAAAAAACGCTGATACTCATTAAAACCAAGAATAGTACTGGAATCGACTAAACAGAGTAACAACATTTATTTAAGGAAGGTTCTGGAATTATAACTGAAACCTGAACAAGAAACATCAAACAGGGCTTAAACCCATTTAGCCAAAGTCAAACCAATTTATAATGTCATCTCATTTCGGACCGTTCCAAACAAAATTACCATATAAAATTACAACTCTTATGCAGTGTCTCTCAGTGCAGCTATGAACCTAAAAATGGTCATGCCTCGATATGGGGTTACATATAAACCTAAAAATCTAACATTAAATACAGCAAAGAGGAATGCTTCCATGGCTAGCAGAAGCTATGAGGCACTTTCTAGTCATGAGTTCATCATAAGTCAGAGTGTTTAAACTGACCTGTGACCAGAAGACAGTAACCAGCGTGAGGATAACCGTCCAACTTCTGAAATCTCTAGAAAACGCATTTCCGAGACCTTACCTGCAATTACAAGGATGCCAGGATTAAATCCTGTAAGGCATTAAGAACTAATCGACCGAGGCACTAAGAACTAATCGATCGATGCATTAAGAACTAAACGACTAAAGCAATTTAATAAGCTGAAGGTTGCAACATTACGTGTGTGAGAGGAGTTCCGGGCAATGAGAATCCATGAGCATCTGTAAAACCTGTCACAATTGTTAGTGATTATTCACTCTCAGACCAATTCGAAAACAAAACCGTAGCGTACATGGATCTTACCTCCACATAAGCGTAATTTTTCCTGTCGCATCCTTCCAGGGATGTGCACAATCGTGGACAGATAAATACCCGCATGCCATGAACCAATGGGTTAGGGAAACACTTCGAACGGATGGGAAACGAAAGCTTCCTAAGGTTTTCACATTAAACAACTTCTAAACCCACTACCTAAACGCATGTTGGACTCAGTCGGGCCAAGGAGATTAAGCCAACACCATGGTGACCCTTCAAACCCTTAGACAGGACGCTGAGCAAAACCCTAAGTTTTGCAAATTGGAAAATACAAGTCATGCACAGTGGGAAGCCAGAAAAGTACCATACCAATGATTATGGAGTGTGAGGACCGTCGAATCCTCCAACCTTCATCCTACGATGGAGAAACGGATGTGACCAAGCACCAGAATGCTGTGAGATCTATTCAATGGACAGAGTCAGATACTTGATGCTTGAAGCTACAGGTGGTAGCACAACCTTCGATCCACCCTTATCCTCATTAAATATTTCTTTAAACTGTGAACTTAGAATGTGAGAGTCTAAATAAGGTGGAAGATCGCGGCAGATATGAAGGATAGGTCCTCAGTAACTATCAACAGTCGTATAATCTAAATTAATATCCTCATTATCCGCCAGCGACATAGTTAATGAAATGTGGAATGACAAGAAAAAAAGAATTATGTGTTAAATTTGTTACATTATTGTTTTTAAATTGAAAAACAGTTAAATTCTTTTTTATTTCATCCATAGCATTGGATAATTTATATGACTAAAAATATTCTTTCACTAATAAATCTAAGCTCTGTACAATTTTTAATTTTATAAAGAATAAAAATTATGAAAAGCTTTTCTAATTTTATAAAAAATAAAAATTATGAAAAGTTTATTTTGAAATATACCATGTTTATCAATTTAACAAAGAAAATTATAAACAATACTAAATATTTTAAACTACTATATACAATTTCATATTCAAATCTTTAAATAGTTTAAAGTAACTTACACAATTAGAAAAATGAAAACCACTATATACAATTTCATTTTCAAATCCTTTAAATAGTTTAAAGTAACTTATACAATTAGAAAAATGGAGTCTAATTCTTAAATCGTCAAGTAGGAAGGTTTTCTTTAAATAGACATTCTTGATATAACATATTTATTGAATTAATAAAAAAATTTAATATAATTTAAAATTCATATCCAAAGTGTTGTGATTTATAAGTGACTTATAACCTAATAATAACAAACATTGGTTTGAATGTAAAGAATACATTTATTTTATTTTTTATCTTAAAAGTGAAATATAAAATGTTGAAATTGTGGTAGAATTTTGAAACAATTAAATAAATTTCGCCAATAGTATTACGTATTTTCAGGAATCTTGTCCAAAATCTTATACTGACGTGTTTTGCCTTCAAAATCTGGCCCTCGTTTTCGACAAAATTCTCTTGGGCTTTTCAATTAAAATAGGAGTAGTCTATTCAGGCGGAGGAATTCTCGGTTTTTGTCGCCGCCCAGCAAAACCTCCGGCTCTGGCCGCCAACAATTCCTCCGCCCACCACCCTTCGCAAGCTCCGCCCAGCTCCGCCATGAGACCAATAAATCCCATGATATCGGGCCATAAATGAATGGTGGTTGTATATGCCGACTATTCGATTTGGCTAATGCCGAAATCGAATGGTGCAGATATACACCTGTCGTTCATTTATGGCCTGATAGCATGGGAAATATGGCTCGCCCTCCGCCGCCCTCCGCCACCCTCCGCATTAAAGTCGACTTCTGACAAGAATTGCAAAGTCCATCGCCGTCTTGCCACTGGGCGTTAATGCACCTTCCCAATTCGAATTCGGAAATAATCACGGGCTGCTCCCTGGCCAATTCGACCCCGGCTGTAAGGCCCTCGTAACCCGGGCAGGTGCGCGACGGGCGCACACCTCTTCACACGGTGGTTGGGCAGTGGGCACGACCCGGGTAGGCGCGCACGACCGTGGGCGGGCGCCCTTGCACGATGGGCGGGCGGCCCGACGAGTCGATGTGCGACGGACAGACACGACGAGCTGGCGTGCGGGTGCGGTCACCCGGCGAGCTGACGGACAGGCGCGACGAGCTGGAGTGCGGGTGCGGTCACTCGACGAGCTGACGGACAAGCGCGGCAAGCTGGAGTGCGGGTGCGGTCACCCGACGAGCTGACGGACAGGCGCGGTGAGTTGGCATACGGGTGCGGTCACTCGACGAACTGGTGCGACGGACAAACGGGCGACCCGTGGGCGACCCGTGCACGATGGGCGGGCGACCCACCCATGCGACGAGCTGGTGCGACAGACAAACGGGCGACCCGTGCACGATGGGCGGGCGACCCGTGGGTGACCCGTGCCCGATGGGCGGGCGACCCATGCGACGAGCGGGCGGTGGTGAATGACGGTTCCGGCCTGCGACAAAACAATGCGACGAACTCATGCGACATATGTGTTACACTTAGTGCGAAGTGGGAAAAGGGCCGAAGCCTTATACCATGCGTTGGAGGCTTTGCCATGGGCAAAGGCCGACTTGCAATTAAACTAAGGCAGGGGCTTGTATAACGAATTTAAGGGGTCGGCCTAATGGCTTGACACCCCTTCACCAAATGGCAAGCTAGCGTATATATGGATGGCGCAGAGCTTCATTTGGCATCAAGCAATTCGCTCAACACTTCTCTTCTACGACTTGGGAGCAGGGGTAAAAAGGGCGCAGTTTGGACTGCGCATAACTCATGCGCTGAAGGGAAAAGTGCGCAGTTTTACCGGAGCTTGACGTGGGTTGAATGAAGGTCGATTCTGAGGTAGTTTTATGCAGAACCAAGTTGGAGGAGTTCTGGTGGCTCGGGTGAGCACCCTCCTACCGAGAGAGGTTGGCATATGGTTGTAAAGGCTGTCTTGCCTTGATTGTAAATATTTCTAAGTGTTGGCCTTGGATTTTGCCAGGCACACTTGTATGATGTATTATTGAAGACTTTCATAATATATTGTTATCGGGCAGACTTGTTCGGGAGTTGCCCCTCCCTTTATACTTGTGTGCAATTGTTATTGTTCTCGGTTTAATTGCATATTGGTTAATGAATGTGTATGGGCTTCATTAAGTATAAAGGTTAATGCATTTTACTTGGTTGAGAAAAACAAACTAAGTATGTTAATGTGGAAAGGCGTAGTCCATGTGCACGAGTATTGTTAAAAAGAAAGTGTACGGTGGTGCCGCACCTCGCCGGACACGGTTGGAAGACTACCGTAGGCCTGGGGGCGTGACAGGTGGTATCAGAGCAGGGTTGCTCGTAGAGACTTGAACAAGGTTCAGGTGTTGAAGCATATCAGAGCTCGGTCTAGAGCTGGTGAGCAGGGTTGTTCACACACTTGGATTTGGCAGTTGACAAGGTTCTTGCAAGTGAAGGAAACCGTTTCACACAAAGTGAGACAAGGGTTGGTTCTATTGCAGGAAGCTGTTGAATGGTTGAAACTAGGTCGCAGAAGGGCAAGAAGTTGTTGGGGATGGCAACTAATTCTCAGGCTGGGTCTAGTCACACAATGAAGGACACAGTGAAGGATACTACTCTTGGGTTCATGGAAAAAGTGATTGAAAGAATGGAGACTTTGGAGACTTCTTGGAACCAAGATGTGGACTCACTTGCTAAGGAGCGAGAAGCCATCTTGAAGGTCAAGGAAGAGCTTGAAGAACTCCGTGCACAGCATGATGAGCTCAAGACACAATATGAGTACACTGATCTTATGTGTACACAACTTGAAGTAAGAGTCAAGGAGGTTGAAGAATCAAGGGATCAGGGTCTTGCAGAGATCGTGAACTTGAAGGGAACTCTTGACAAGGTAAACAAAACTCTTGATGATGCCAAAGATGAGATTGTGGTATTGAAGAGGGCCGTGAGACATAACTCAGGTGGAGGAGTGCCTCATGTAAAGGTCAAAGAACCGGAATCTTATGATGGAACAAGGAGTGCAAAGACTCTTGGCAACTTTCTATGGGATATGGAACAGTACCTGGAACGATTGAGTCTACCTGATGGGGAGACACAAGTCAAGGTGGCTGCTCAATTCTTGACAAAGGATGCTAAGATGTGGTGGCGAAGGAGGGTGGATCAGATTATCAATGGCAATGCTGATGACATCACTTCGTGGGATGATATGAAGAAGGCCTTGCAGACCCATTTCAGTCCTCAGGATGAAACATGGGAAGCAAGAACGAAGATTAAGTTCATCAAGCAAACCGGAAGCTTACAAGCATACCAGCGAGAGTTTTCAAGTGCAGCTCTGGAACTTCCCGACATGGTAGAAAGGGACAAGGTTGGGTTGAAACCTTGGGCACGCAATGAGGTGAAGAGGTAGAAGATCAGAACACTTGAAGAGGCTTTTGTTGCGGTTGACAGATTGGTGGATCACTATGATGAGACTTCTAATGAGAAAAAGAAGTCCGACAAGCCAAAAGAAAAGAAGAAGGATGATGCTTCGAAATCAGATGATAGTCCGAAAGCGAAGAAGCCTTTGAAGTGTTGGATATGTGCAGGACCACATGTGGTGAAGAATTGTCCCTCTAAACCAAAGGTGGCCGCTGCTACACAATCTGATGATGATGACAATGCTTCTGTGGGGATGATGCAGATACTTGGTGCCTCTGCTACTACGGAAGTGACTTCTAGAAGAGATCCGGAAAGAAACAGGTTGGAGTATGTTCAGATGAAGGTCGGAGGTGCTGATGTACTCACTATGGTGGATAGTGGGGCTTCACACAACTTCATGAGTGAAGATACTGCAAGAAGGATTGGGCTGAAATTTGTACCAGTGAAGGCACAAATGAAGAAAGTGAATTCTCATCCTATGGGAATTCTTGGTATAGCTGAAAAGGTGGAAATTACACTAGGTGAATGGACCAGAAAAGTGGACTTCACTATAGTGCGGATTGATGACTATGAAGCTGTATTAGGGATGGAGTTCATGAAACAATTTGAGGCTATGATTGTACCACATTTGAGGAAACTCTTCATTTATGATGGAAGGGAAGATGTACCCATTGGTGTTCCAACCATTGGTGTAACAAAACCTGATCATAAGTTAGGAGGAATGCAAATGGAGGATATGGAGAAGGTGAACAAGCGGTTGTCCACTGTGGAGACAAAGCTTGTGGAGCAGTCATTGGTCATCCGATCACTTTCAGATAGCATCTTGGACTTGTCAAGAAGGCTAGAGCTGGTGGAGGACGATGATGATGATGTTGACGAGATATATGTGAGGCCGAATATCCAGAAGGAAGATCGGGAGGCATATCTACAAAGGATGGAGGTTGAGGATCCTGATAGATGGATTGAGCTGATTAGTGAGGGAGAGCCTCCAGGCTCTTCCCCCTCTACATCTTCTTAGGTGACATAGAAGATGGGGCTCATTGTTAGCTGCTCATGGCAGTGAGCCCTTAAACATGTTTGAGCAGGTACGATGATGCAAGATGATCAAAGGCTAGGATGGAGTCTACATGGGTAGAACATCATGGACAGCTAGAGTCATAGACATGCTGCAGAAGGATGGGGTTTCCATGGACCTGAGCATGGGATCGTGGAGATGAGTGTTGACACATGATTGGGGTGTGTAGCACTTGTTGATATGCATGGGCAGTTTGCACATGGAGAGGATGACCTGATGGAGACAGAGCCTTATATATGTTGCAGTGATGTTTGCCTTATATGGAGGGGTCTACATCATGGTTGATGACGGTCTTGGTGGAGAGCTACCAGGATGGTGTGTTGTCGAGGACGACAACGATTTCAGGTGGAGGAGGATGTAAGGCCCTCGTAACCCGGGCAGGTGCGCGACGGGTGCACACCTCTTCACACGGTGGTTGGGCAGTGGGCACGACCCGAGTAGGCGTGCACAACTGTGGGCGGGCGGCCCGACGAGTCGATGTGCGACGGACAGACACGGCGAAACTGGCGTGCGGGTGTGGTCACCCGGCGAGCTGACGGACAGGCGCGGCGAGCTGGAGTGCGGGTGTGGTCACCCGACGAGCTGACGGACAGGCGCGGCGAGCTGGAGTGCGGGTGCGGTCACCCGACGAGCTGACGGACAGGCGCAGCGAGTTGGCGTGCGGTCACCCGACGAGCTGGTGCGACGGACAAACGGGCGACCCGTGGGCGACCCGTGCACGATGGGCGGGCGACCCGTGGGCGACCCGCGCCCGATGGGCGGGCGACCTATGCGACGAGCTGGTGCGACGGACAAACGGGCGACCTGTGGGCGACCCGTGCACGATGGGCGGGCGACCCGTGGGCGACCCGCACCCGATGGGCGGGCGACCCATGCGACGAGCGGGCGGTGGTGAACGACGGTTCCGGCCTGCGACAAAACAATGCGACGAACTCATGCGACATATGTGTTACACTTAGTGCGAAGTGGGAAAAGGGCCGAAGCCTTATACCATGCGTTGGAGTCTTTGCCATGGGCAAAGGCCGACTTACAGTTAAACTAGGGCAGGGGCTTGTATAACGAATTTAAGGGGTCGGCCTAATGGCTTGACACCCCTTCACAAAATGGCAAGCTAGCATATATATGGATGGCGCAGAGCTTCATTTGGCATCAAGAAATTCGCTCAACACTTCTCTTCTACGACTTGGGAGCAGGGGTAAAAAGGGCGCAGTTTGGACTGCGCATAACTCATGCGCTGAAGGGAAAAGTGCGCAGTTTTACCGGAGCCTGACGTGGGTTGAACGAAGGTCGATTCTAAGGCAGTTTTATGCAGAACCGAGTTGGAGGAGTTCTGGTGGCTCGGGTGAGCACCCTCCTACCGAGAGAGGTTGGCATATGGTTGTAAAGGTTGTCTTGCCTTGATTGTAAATATTTCTAAGTGTTGGCCTTGGATTTTTCCAGGCACACTTGTATGATGTATTATTGAAGACTTTCATAATATATTGTTATCGGGCAGACTTGTTCGGGAGTTGCCCCTCCCTTTATACTTGTGTGCAATTGTTATTGTTCTCGGTTTAATTGCATATTGGTTAATGAATGTGTATGGGCTTCATTAAGTATAAAGGTTAATGCATTTTACTTGGTTGAGAAAAACAAACTAAGTATGATAATGTGGAAAGGCGTAGTCCATGTGCACGAGTATTGTTAAAAAGAAAGTGTACGGTGGTGCCGCACCTCGTCGGACACGGTTGGAAGACTACCGTAGGCCTGGGGGCGTGACACCGGCTGTAAGGCCTTCGCGACTCGGGCAGGCACGCGACGGGCGGGCGCCCCTTGCACGACGGGCGGGCGCTCCGTGCACGACGAGCGGGCAGACGATGCGACGGGTGGGCGCGGTTATGCGACGGTCATCCGAACCTCATGCGACGATAATATGCGACGTTTGGAGCTAAGTGCAACGATATAACACTTAGTGCGAAATAATGAAGTGGAGCGAAAGGCTTTATACCACGATTTGGAGAGACTTGCATATGGGCAAGCCGACTTACACTTTGGTTAAAGTGTGGGCATTATAACACAGTTTATGGGGTCGGCCTTAAGGCTGGACACCCCTTCACATATGAGCAAGCTAGCGTATATATACATGAACGCAGGGCTCATTTGCAATCAACAACTTCGCATCTCTCTTCTACGACTTGGATAGGGGTAAAAGGGGAGGCGCAGAAATAGAGTAGAGTGCGCATAACTCATGCGCTCTACCATAGGTGTGCGCAGTTTTACCGGAAGTCGAATGTAGGTGCAGAGGTACGGTTTTGAGGTGGAATTGTGCAGGACTTAAAGGAGGAGTTCTTGGTGTCTCGGGTGAGCACCCTCCTACCGTATGAGGTTGGCACATGTATTGTAAAGGCTATCTTTGCCTTGATTGTAAATTATTCTAAGTGTTGGCTTGAAGTCTGTCAAGCACACTTGTATGATGTATTATTGAAGAACTGTTATAATATATTATTGTTGGGCAGACTTGTTCGGGAGTTGCCCCTCCCTTTATACTTGTGTGCAATTGTTATTGTTCTCGGTTTAATTGCATTTGGATAATGAATGAGTATGGGCTTCATTAAGTATAAAGGATAAATGCATTTTACTTGGTTGCGAAACACAAACTAAGGACAAGTGAATTAGGCGTAGTCCATGTGCACGAGTATTGGTGAAAAGAAAGTGTTCGGTGGTGCCGCACCTCGTCGGCACGGTTGAAAGACTACCGTAGGCTTGGGGGCGTGAGAGTTGTTATTAGAGCAGCTGATTCAGGGTGTTGAAGGTTGAAGCTGCTACACAACTTCACCGAAGTGAAGTTGGTATCAGAGCTCGGTCTAGAGCTACTGAGCAGGGTTGCTCGTGACAAGATACTGCAGGTGAAGGAAACCGTTTCACACGAAGTGGAACAAGGGTTGGTTCTATTTGCAGGTGACTTGGTAAAAATGTCTATCTTGCAGAGATTGGGTTATGCTACCTTTGAAGAATTTGAAGGAGACCTACTTGAAGAGTCAAGGGAAGTAAAACAAGGATTTGCAGATTGTAGCAAAAGATTGTTTGAAACAAGGATTGCTCTTCGTGCCTTGGCTAAAGAAGGGGTTTCTAATCAGAGTAAGGAAGAAGCCTCTCGACTTGCAAAGGAGGTGGTCTTGCTTGAAGCAGAATTCAAGGAACTAGAGATAAGACATGAATTGAATCAGAAAAAGTGGGATTGCCTAGCTCTTGAGGTAAGGCATCTCAAGGCCTTGAAGAAAAAGGTTGAATCTGATGAAAGACAAAACGAAGAAAGTGAGGAGAGGACCTCATGAACAGGAAGACACTTAGTGGAAGACTCTTCTACTGATGATCTTCACAATGGAGCTACAAGTAAAGGGAGCCCGAGTGCTACTTCAAAGGCAGTGGTTGATGAGGATTATGAAAGGAGAGATCCCGAAAGGAACAGATTGGAGTATGTTTAGATGAAGGTTGGAGGTGCTGATGTACTCACTATGGTAGATAGTGGGGCTTCACACAACTTCATGAGTGAAGATACTGCGAGAAGGATTGGGCTGAAATTTGTACCGGTAAAGGCACAAATGAAGATAGTGAATTCTCCTCCTATGGGGATTCTTGGTATAACTGAGAAGGTGGACACAACACTTGGTGAATGGACCGGGAAGGTGGACTTCACTATAGTGCGGATTGATGACTATAAAGCTGTATTGGGGATGGAATTCATGAAACAGTTTGAGGCTATAGTTGTACCACATTTGAGGAAGCTCTACATTTATGATGGAAGGGAAGATGTACCCATTGATGTTCCAACCATTGGTGTGACAAAACCTAATCATAAATTAGGAGGAATGCAAATGGAGGATAAGGAGAAAGTGAACAAGCGGTTGTCCACTGTTGAGGCAAAGCTTGTGGAGCAGTCATTGGTCATTAGATCACTTTCAGATAGCATCTTGGATTTGTCAAGAAGGCTAGAGCTAGTGGAGGACGATGATGATGTTGATGAGGTATATGTGAGACCGAATATCCAGAAGGAAGACTGGGAGGCATATCTACAAAGGATGGAGGTTGAGGATCCTGATAGATGGATTGAGTTGATTAGTGAGGGAGAGCCTTCAGGCTCTACTCCCTCTACATCTTCTTAGATGACATAGAAGATGGGGCTCATTGTTAGCTGCTCATGGCAGTGAGTCCTTAAACATGTTTGAGCAGGTATGATTGATGGTGCAGAGATGGCTTGGCATCAAGCATCATGACATGTTGCAGATGGATGGAGTTTCCATGGACTTGAGCATGGATTGTAGATTCTTGATGAGTCGAGGATGTGGCAGATGTTTGAGGAACAGTTGATGAGGACATGAGGATGTTCACTCTCATGGATTGAGCGTGATGGTTGGATTAGCTACCCAACTAGTTCAGACATGAGGTCGCGAAGTGTACAGAGATGTGTTGGCATTATGCTGGAGTATCATGACAGAGGTTCACATGATGACATATGGATCGAGAAGACTACTGATATATTGTTGAGATGAGATGTTGACACATGGTTGAGGTGTGTTAGCACTTGTTGGCATAGCATGGGCAGTTTTGCACATGGTGATGATGATATGATGGAGTTTGACACATTGTTGCGGTAGACATGTAGCTTGAGTTGGAGGGATCAACCTTCCATGGTGGAGAGTAGCATGGGGAGATTGTGACAAGGTGGTCATGGACATCTGATATATAACATACATTAGTATGGAGTATCTTGGTGACAGTTGGTTGCTAAGGTGGAGCATGATGGAGATGGGATTCTACATATGTTGCAGAGATGTTTGCCTTATGTGGAGGAATTGATATCATGGTTGATGAAGATCTTGGTGGAGAGCTACCGGGATGGTATGTTGTCGAGGACGACAACGATTTCAGGTGGAGGAGGATGTAAGGCCTTCGCGACTCAGGTAGGCACGCGACGGGTGGGCGCCCCTTGCACGACGGGCGGGCGCTCCGTGCACGACGAGCGGGCGGACGATGCGACGGGCGGGCGCGGTTATGCGACGGTCATCCGAACCTCATGCGACGATAATATGCGACATTTGGAGCTAAGTGCGACGATATAACACTTAGTGCGAAATAATGAAGTGGAGCGAAAGGCTTTATACCACGATTTGGAGAGACTTGCATATGGGCAAGCCGACTTACACTTTGGTTAAAGTCTGGGCGTTATAACATAGTTTATGGGGTCAGCCTTAAGGCTGGACACCCCTTCACATATGAGCAAGCTAGCGTATATATACATGAACGCAGAGCTCATTTGCAATCAACAACTTCGCATCTCTCTTCTACGACTTGGATAGGGGTAAAAGGGGAGGCGCAGAAATAGAGTAGAGTGCGCATAACTCATGCGCTCTACCATAGGAGTGTCCAGTTTTACCGGAAGTCGAATGTAGGTGCAGAGGTACGGTTTTGAGGTGGAATTGTGCAGAACTTAAAGGAGGAGTTCTTGGTGTCTCGGGTGAGCACCCTCCTACCGTATGAGGTTGGCACATGTATTGTAAAGGCTGTCTTTGCCTTGATTTTAAATTATTCTAAGTGTTGGCTTGAAGTCTGTCAAGCACACTTGTATGATGTATTATTGAAGAATTGTTATAATATATTATTGTTGGGCAGACTTGTTCGGGAGTTGCCCCTCCCTTTATACTTGTGTGCAATTGTTATTGTTCTCGGTTTAATTGCATTTGGATAATGAATGAGTATGGGCTTCATTAAGTATAAAGGATAAATGCATTTTACTTGGTTGCGAAACACAAACTAAGTAAGGGCAAGTGAATTAGGCGTAGTCCATGTGCACGAGTATTGGTGAAAAGAAAGTGTTTGGTGGTGCCGCACCTCGCCGGCACGGTTGAAAGACTACCGTAGGCTTGGGGGCGTGACACCGGCACTCCCCTGCAGCTCACCTGGTCAAAGCGGAGAACAAGGCGGAAAAGGGCTTGACAAGGCTCCTACAGCTAACCAGAGTAAGGTGGAAGACAAGCAGGTTCATTCATCGAACCCAATCCTCTAGTGATATGGTAGTCTAGTTTCAGCGATTTTTATCAAGAACCTGCCAAGGCATTTTGTTCCCCAATTTCAGCGATTTTTATGAAATTGTTATCTACCAAGGCATAACAATTTCATAATATCAAGCTTCAAAACGTTCTCAAAAGTACTGTCATTGCAACAATATTTAAGGGCAATTATGTGTGCTCTGCTGTATTTATATGAATAATCTGGCTTACATCATCGAATTTTTCAGGTTCTTGATAAAAATCGTTGAAATTGGGGAACAAAATGCAGCCACCATGACACTAAACCCTACCTTTTGCCTGAAATTGAGCTTATTGAAAATGAAGAAGCAGAGCGTAATCAGTTGTGACCGCTTTCATCCCAATAGGAAGCAGACTTTCCAGATCTAACCAGCTGAAATATTAAATTGTTTTCACATAAACATGGTGAAGTTTCAGTTTTCAACATAAGCAGGCTTTCCAGATTTAACCAACGGAAATATTAAACTGTTTTCACATAAACAAGGTGAAATATTAATTCTGTGTGCTCTGCTGTATTTATATGAATAGTCTAGCTTACATCATCAAATTTTTCAGGTTCTTGATAAAAATCGCTGAAATTGGGGAACAAAATGCAGCCATCATGAGATTGAACCCTGCCTTTTGCCTGAAATTGAGCTTATTGAGAATGAAGAAGCAAAGCTTAATCAGTTGTGACTGCTTTCATCCCAATAAGAAGCAGACTTTCCATATCTAACTACCTGAAATATTAAATTGTTTTCAAATAAACATGGTGAAGAAACTTAAACCTAGAACCTGATAAAGATTAAACCCCACAAACAAACAAAAATAATTTTCACATTTAAATATGTCCGGTGCTTTAAATTCACATAAACATGGTGAAGTTTTCCTTCTATTTGTATATTTTTCAACATCACTTGATAGTCACATAATGCTAGGGAAAATAGAAAACCATTAATCAGCATTTGGAAAAGTCAGTCTGCAATAAAAGAACAGGGTGGTTCCATGAAAATAATAAATGAGGGAATTAAACAATTGTCTAGACAAGTCAGTGCAGCTTGACAAAATAACTCTCCCTGCCCTTGAATGTGGCAGAAGATTGTATATTTTTCAACATCACCTGATAGTCACATGATGTTATGGAAAATAGAATACTATTAATCAGCATTTGTAAAAGTCAAAGCCTGCAATAAAAGAACAAGGTGATTCCATGAAAACAATGAATGAAGGAATTAAAATTTTTTCTAGACAATTGAATACAGCTGACAAAATGACTTTCCTTGTCCTTGATTGTGGAAGAAGACGCCATAATCAAATTCACCATGAATTCACTGTCCTCTTCAAATACACTCAAAAATACCTATTAACTGCCGAAACTGGTGATGTGGATGCATTAGAGTACATGCATCACTTCAGAGTAATAGTGTAGCAATCCTCATTTCGTACTTCAGAAGATAACGGCTCTCTGTCATCTCTTTCAGTGTCCTAGCACAAGATTAATCTTGTGAATAAACATCTCTATATAACATGAGAGGATTAATCTTCTGAACAATAAACATCTCTGTATAACAAAAGATATCACATAGTAAATTATAAAGGGTTTTCTTTATCTACCTTAAACTGTCTTTGATTGAATCTACTGAACCTCCCCAAAGTTTAATCTGATCTTCATCTTGTGAAGCCTGCAATTTATGGGTAAAACTAGCAATATACTAAATTCCTCTACTATGGAGAAAGTGCATACAGAACACAATCTACAGATTGTCTCTCCTATGAAAGCTTATTTTACAGATTTTGCCAGTAAATCGTGATTCCAATTTTCCCAAGTTTTGCTTCAAATGAATTTACTTTCTCTTGAAAATACTTCCATTCATCAAATTTATTTTATATTCATATTTGCATGGTCAAGATATTGATCACCATACTACTAAAATAGTTTAACCAATGAACCTCTGCTTCTTCTACCCATTAGATGTCTTTTATGGAAATTTGTGATATTGCAAACCAATCTTCTGCCGTGGAAGTTCATGACTATGAATTATATTACATAATATTTTGAAAATATCCTAAAAAGAAGGTGAAAGTTAGACAGTCTCCATTAGCGATGAACATGAAAGAAAAGTGTCTCTACAAAAATGGAAATCATTTTAAGAGGAAAAATAATAGTTGGTTAATCAGCTACATAACTCTAGTTTTACTAACAAGATGCAAGTATGTACCAGTAAGTCCATTGTCATCTCAGAAAGGAGGGTTAGGCCATCTTCAAAGTTTTGTATTTGTTGGAAAAGAAACAACTAGTCAAACTTCAAAGGTTGCAAAATAATAACAATAGGAACAATATTTCTTTTATTTTGATATTCAGATTGTTGTTTTTTATCAGCTCAATTTTTCCATTTACACATAATATTGCTGCATTGCAATAAACATTCCCATCTGAGAAATTGGACAGCTGGGAGAAAGTAAGAACAGAAAGCAACCATTAACTGAAGTAAAACAAAAAACTGTGACTGACAAAAACATTAAAACTCGTATTGATTATTCAAACAGCTGCACAGCATCAGTGTGTATACTGTCATTATTATATGATTATATGGTAGGAAAAGTTGATTACAAATCATTTCAAATGTTTGCTTTATCTACCTTCCTTAAACTGTCTTTCGTATGATAAGTATATTTATGTTTTCCTATTGTTATGTTGTTATGAAAATACCTTTTTCATAATCTATTCATGCTCACGCTGTTACTTTTTCCCTCTCCATCATGTTGGCTGTCAAATAGAATCTCTTTACTTATTTATGTTCATGCAACATGTTTGATTTTTATACTTAAACATGTAGTTACTATGTTCTCATACCTATGTTCAGGTTCAATGTTTATTAGATTTATAGATCTTTATATTTTACATCTTTATAAATTTATGGTTAGATGGTCAAAGGCCAATGAGGTTTGAACCTTATCATTGCGTTTCTTTGTTGTTGGATTTTTGATTCCTTGCCTCTAGTCAGAGATCTCGTTGGATTTTCATGACTTCATCACGCTGATTTTGCCTTCATGGAATAGTATATGATACCGTAGTAGATTGTTATGCTATTTTGAACATGCCCTCTTCATGATTTGTTGATATTCACTGAATGATGTTCTATCCTTTTATGCTTGTGATAAATTGTAAACTGTCCTATTGCCCAAATCAACGTCGGTTGTTATCTTTTAGTTGTGTGTTCGGTGAAAGTGTTTATTTTGATCTTGTGTGCTTGTGTATATATGCGTGTTGATGTTCCTAGTCACATATAGTTTATGGTCTGCTAGGATAATGATGATGTTGATTAATTTTCAAAATTTTAACGTGGATGCTCTTTTTTTTAGGTTGTTCTACAATTCTGCTTCCAACCAGGATTTTCCATGCATTGAACCTCAATGTGGAAGACATAAATTCTCAGCCAAGCACACAATGTGGTCTTTTTCCAAGCATGCAATTCTCATCCAAGCACACAATGTTTATCTATACAAATATTTTTTGTTGTAAAATGCATCATGGAAGTGATGGTCATGGTTGAAGGCTTGTATTTTATCTATTCCATGGTTTTCCAACTTCCAGTTGTACAGCAAGTGATAAAGCTGTGATATATTAATTTGCCTTTTGTATAAGCATCATTACATGAAATGATGCTCTGGAAGCACAAGGGAATTATTATTCAATACTGTGGCAGTTTCCACGGTCTTGAGGAAACAATTCTAGCTTTTTGTAATAAATTGAATATAATGAAATCCATTGTAGTGAATTTTTTGCTAGCAATCTGTTATTTTTCTAAACTTTTGATGTTCAGCTCCACTCCATTTGGTAATCAATAAAATACAAGTTTAGGAGTTCTTTGATGGAACCTCAGAAAAAGGCATTATTGTGAGTAATTTGCATCTGTCTGGAAATCAAATTGTTGAAACGATTGCAGGATTGGGAGCTAGAACAACTATGAATAATTTATGACATTAAGGTTTCTGCTCAAATGTGCTCTGAACAACAATGTTTCTCAGCTGCAGGTGTTTAGGGATTCTAGATTGTTAATCAACTGGCTGAATGGCAGAGGACAGATGCACAAGATTTCTTTAAGACTTTGGGTGATCATTTAAAATAAGTTGCAAATTCATTTCAGCCTGTTACTGACATTGATGTCTTTAGAGACCAAAATATGATAGCAGTCGCATTATCAAAGAGGGACTACAAGTAGTTGCAAGGAAAATTATAAAAAAAGAGAACATGATATATTGTTATATGCTTCCTCATTTTGTCACTGCTGTAAACTTTCGGTGGATTGCTTTGTTGGCTAATAATGTTCAATTTGTTTTAAATGGAGGCAACAAATATTTTGGGTAAAATATGAGAAAATGTGATTTGCAGAGCTACAACTTTTCATTTAGCTAGAGAGCCTATTTAGGGGTTAGTAGGTATTTCGTGTTTGTTATTGAATTTTTGTAATCTTTTTTTCTAGAAATTTTGTGATTGATATAGTTTACTGAAATTAGTAATTGTTTTATGCATTCTTTTAATATTTTTTAAGATTTGGGTGGTATGGATTTTCACATTTATTATTTTGTTATTTTGGTCAGTGCCTATGATATTATTTAGAATAATTGACGGGTGAAGAATTTTTATTTTGGCCAAAATGGAGGCCAATATCTATTTTAAGTGGGCTTTTAACAATTGTTGCTAGGTTCTTTGAGTCATCTTCTCAAGTGCTATGTTGATCTCCTTTCCATGGTAGATCCATGTTTATATTAAAAGAATAGTAATATCTTAATGGCACAATGTCTCAAACCAATGTTGTTGTATTTCATTGTTAACAAGTAATATCTGGTAATCGGTGGATGTGTTAATCAAAGTTCCTTCATAGCTTTAAAGGTTTGGACCACTGGTTTATATGTATCTAATATCTTTCTACTTTCAAGTAAATAATTGGATGGTTGGTTTGTACATTGGACATATACAAAATCTTTAAAACAATGGGGTAATATAATGGCCACTTATACATAAAATACAAGATATTTATGCTGACCCTATCTCATTTTAATATTTGATTTATTGCAATGTCATCATAAAAATGGGCACTCATCAATTATTACTCCATCCAAAAAGGTAACAAAATTCTGCGAGGCATTCCATTTATGGCTTTTTCAATAACATACAGTTATAAATAAACGATAACATACAGAACATAAACTAGCCAGGAGTTCCTTTGAAACAAATATATACAAAGCGAAAGCTTGGCATTTTCATCTTACATGCTATAGTCTCATCTCCTCTCCATTGAAATCATCCCACAAGTGCTTGAACTCAAGTAGGCTTCTCTTGACCACAGATACTTGGGACAAAATTGTGCCACGATGGTCTAAAGCCATTAAGAGAAATCTGAACTAGCTCATTATCCTCAATTGTGTCTCCGACTGCTACAATTTGATCTCTTAGTTTTGCTATCTTCATGATATAGTTTGTCATTATATTTGTGTTGCTCATGCAGTTAATGCTGAGCTTGTTCTTTAAGAACATATTTCTGGATACATTCACACTTTGTTATAAGGTTCCCAAGTCATCATACATCTCTTTTGCAGTGTTCTTCCTGATGATATGAGGGATAAAGTGATATTCACTAATTCCAACAGGATTTGCTTTGCTACCACTACCTTCCTGTTTTGTTTTACCAGATCTTGGGGATCTGTAGGTGGCACAGTCACCTACTCAACAAGTTACCACAAATCTGCGATTTTTAAAAGAAACTGTTATCTCAACATTCATGGTACAAATGACTTTCTTGCATATCGGGAGTCTCCATTGCTACAACATCAAACAAGCTACACTTTACCATCATTAGATCAACAAGGGCTTCTCACCCAACAACTTGTCTTAGGTCCATGTGCCAATCATTGGCAAAATTCACTTAGATCACTAAAGTTTGGAACACTGGCTAATACATACTATAGAAAACATATAACTAAAACTCACATTTCTGTCCTAAATCACAGTGTTGTTAATAAGTAGGAATACAAATTACAGCATACTAAATCACTGTTAAAAGCAAAACAGAAGCTCAATAGATGAACTGTCAAAACTTGTTATTTCTTTCTCATTAATTCTGAACTGGAATTTGTTATAGGAAAAATACAATAGGGTAATTCATTGCTTGTTGTTGAACTAAATGAATGAGCCTATACCCTTACTTTCTACTTTATAGACGAAGAAGAGTAAGCCTAATGAATCTGGACACATGTACAACAACGCATCCATTGGAGATGATCTGAAGCATTCAAACATGGATCCTCTTAGAGATCTGTACCCTTATCTGTATGTATGCACCTAACTAAACTTACACTTAATCTACATTTAGAACACTGCTTAATAAAATGAAATTATCACATGCGACTGTGTGTGCCCTGTTTCACTTAGAAATGATATGCAATCTTCTAGAAGTGGAATCTAACAATAACCTTAGCTTATCCTAACTATAGATATCACATGCATTCATGCATGCGCCTTCAATGGTGGAAGCCTAGAATCCTAGATATAGTGATGTGCCCAGTGTTGTATGCATCCATTGTGTGTGTGATTTTGCTGTAACAGAAAAACGCTTATATCAGTAACACATGTGGAAAATGCTGTAGAAGACTATCCGAGGTACACTCTTTAACAACTTCTCACTGCAGTAATATTGCAAAAGCTAATTTAAGCCCAAACAAATTTTCGCTTTTGGATTTGCCACCGAACAAAATCTTTCTTTGGTTGGAGACATACGTTCTACCACCTCCCTCCCCTAAGGAGGATTCAGAAAAACATGGAACATCCTGCAGTCACTCTAGAGAGTTAAGGACCTCAATAGGATGGGAAATCTGCCCCCAGAGGAGAAAAAGAATATCCTCATAGAAGTTCAGGATATGTTGAAAAGTAGTTTTAAGTGTAGAATATCCCGTCCTCCATCATTCTATCCAGAATCTCGATCTGGAAGCTCCTAGAGGCATCCCAACGTAGAGCCAGACAGGGAGGCCATCAAATAAAAAGCCCTAGGAACCCTCCTTTGATCAAGATTGGCTTGGGTATCCCAATGTAAGATGAACCTAATAGGTGACTTGCTTCAAAGAACTAGAAATGGGGGAATATATTATGAAAGGGAGGAGCACAGAAATTGTGTACTGTCTGAGCTGAAGGCATTGCATAACATCCTAAGAAAGTCTCTATTAGAATTCAAAGAAGTTTTGATTGGATCGCTCTTCGATTTGGTGATTGTAGCCAACAAAAATGTAGGCTCTTCCCCTATGCCTGCACCTCTCACTGTTCTTTGCATGGCATTTAATCCAATTTCTTATGGAGATCTAAAGCTGAATGTTCGTTTCTTGCATTTTGTTATGTAATCAGTTTGTAAGGCAGAATTCTTGTGACTTAGAAGGAGAGAAAATTGGCTTGCACGGAACTCTCTAGGAGCCAAGCCTCTCCCCATATTTTTATGGGTTTATGCAACAACAAACAAAGCGCTGATGAATCTCACTGTTACTCCTACCATACACTAGAACAGCCACAGGTTTTTTAGAAGCAATTCATCATAACCATTGCTTCTATTGCATTGAGATATGGTACTATAAAGGCCTCGGACTAGAGCATTATTACAAAATTATGAGCTTACATAGAAAATAGCTTTAGTAAAAAGAGTCTAATGCTCAATAAAGATGTCACGAGGTACACAACAATGAAAGAAAACAAAATAGTTGCGTCTTAATATCTGGCCTGAAGTCTTGTTATATAGTTGCGTCATTATATGCTATTGTTCAAGCTACAAACAAAATTTTTTACATCTACAGCAATCCCGCAACAAACTCTTGTCAAAAGGCTTCACCTTAAAAAATCACATAAAACTCCAGTTACCAATTTGGGAAATTTATAGAGGGAATTTAAACAAAACTTCAATCCACATATCTATATAATAGATAAATTTTTTTTTTTTTTTTTTTTCATTTTAATAAAAATAATAAAAATAGCACTTCAAGCATTATTCTCCAAGTTATATAAAGGAAAAGCTCTCACTTTATATTTGGAGAAATGTAGCAATACACCTATATAAATAAATGAAAAAGCTATTCATGAATGTAAAGCAACATCCAGTTGGCGCCTTTATAAAGAGCTGGCTAGAGTCAATCAAAGCTTTCGGTCCAACTTCTGGAGCCTGTGCTGCTTCTAAGTGCCTGCAAAAAGACACTCGAGGGAAGCAAAGAATTTATAACTTCCAGTAAACAATTAGCAAAACCTTATTATATATATATAACACGACACAACCTCTACCTTCATTGCAAACCATTCGTTGTATACCAATCTCTGTTCATCATGGTCATGGATATGTTTGGTGATGGTCATGCAGGTAGTGGAACTAAGAGTGGGAATGCATTGTGATAAGTGCATTAAGGAAATCAAGAGGGCCATCAAAAAACTTGAGGGCACAAAGACCTACAAAGTTGACACAATCGCCCACAAGGTAACTGTTACAGGAGATGTGACCACCAAAAGGGTTCTCAAAACGCTGGTTAGATCTGGAAAGCCTGCTTCTTATTAGGATGAAAGCGGTCACAGCTGATTAAGCTCTGCTTCTTCATTCTCAATAAGCTCAATTTCAGGCAAAAGGCAGGGTTCAGTCTCATGATGGCTGCATCTTGTTCCCCAATTTCAGCGACTTTTATCATGAACCTGAAAAATTCGATGATGTAAGCTAAATTATTCATATAAATACAACAGAGCACACAGAATTAATATTTCACCATGTTTATGTGAAAACAGTTTAATATTTCAGCTGGTTAGATCTGGAAAGCCTGCTTATGTTGAAAACTAAAACTTCACCATGTTTATGTGAAAACAGTTTAATATTTCAGCTGGTTAGAAATGTAGCAATACACCTATATAAATAAATGAAAAAGCTATTCACGAATGTAAAGCAACATCCAGTTGGCGCCTTTATAAAGAGCTGGCTAGAGTCAATCAAAGCTTTCGGTCCAACTTCTGGAGCCTGTGCTGCTTCTGAGTGCCTACAAAAAGACACCCGAGGGAAGCAAAGAATTTATAACTTCCAGTAAACAATTAGCAAAACCTTATTATATATATATAACACGACACAACCTCTACCTTCATTGCAAACCATTCGTTGTATACCAATCTCTGTTCATCATGGTCATGGATATGTTTGGTGATGGTCGTGCAGGTAGTGGAACTAAGAGTGGGAATGCACTGTGATAAGTGCATTAAGGAAATCAAGAGGGCCATCAAAAAACTTGAGGGCACAGAGACCTACAAAGTTGACACAATCGCCCACAAGGTAACTGTTACAGGAGATGTGACCACCAAAAGGGTTCTCAAAGCGCTGGTTAGATCTGGAAAGCCTGCTTCTTATTGGGATGAAAGCGGTCACAGCTGATTAATCTCTGCTTCTTCATTCTCAATATGCTCAATTTCAGGCAAAAGGCAGGGTTCAATCTCATGATGGTTACATTTTGTTCCCCAATTTCAGTGATTTTTATCAAGAACCTGAAAAATTCGATGATGTAAGCTAGATTATTCATATAAATACAACAGATCACACAGAATTGCCCTTAAATATTGTTGCAATGACAGTACTTTTGAGAACGTGTTGAAGCTTGATATTATGAAATTGTTATGCCTTGGAAGATAACAATTTCATAAATATCGCTGAAATTGGGGAACAAAATGCCTTGGCAGGTTCTTGATAAAAAACGCTGAAACTAGACTACCATATCACTAGAGGATTGGGTTCAATGAATGAACCTGTCTGTCTTCCGCCTTATTCTGGTGGGCTGCAGGAGCCGAGTTGAGCCCTTTTCCGCCTTGTTCTCCGCCTTGTTCTGGTGACCAGGTGAGCTGCAGGGGAGTGCCGGGTCGAATTGGCTAGGGAGCAGCCCGCGGTTATTTCCGAATTCGAAATGGGAAGGTGCATTAACTCCTGGGGACAAGGCGGCGATGGACTCGAGAATTCCTGTCAGACGTTGACTTTAATGCGGAGGGTGGCGAAGCTCGCGTACGGTGGGGGAGGGTGAGGGTGGAGAAATTGCGGGCCGCCGGAGCCGGAAGGTGACGGAAACCCACCAATTCCTCGGCTGGGTAGACTACTCCATTAAGATATACGCATTTAGCGGTTTTAAACTAATTTATCTCTTTCCCCTAAAAAGCTTATAAAACCACTTTCCGAAAACATGCAAAACACTAAACCCAACTTGACAGTAATTAATAACTTATATAAAGGTATTTACGTGATTCTAGTTAGCATTTTAATTGCACAGAAACAAGTGATTATTTCACGTAAAGTGCGAGACATATCCCCTTCCCGTTCCAAGTGGCACATTAACTAAAATAAAGTAAAACAACGCAATGAGTTTTTTCATTTGCGATAAAGTAAAAACATATCAGATAAATATAGATTCATGAGAATTATTTAAAAAACTTTATATTCTTTCCTTTTCGGAGAATATCTCTGAATTATAATAATTCTATACGAATATATTTCTTTCACCGAAAATTATGCAGTCACACACATCCGCATGCACCAACTTACCCCTCTTCACACATGTTTTTTTATTTCAAGTTCCTCGCGTATAAAACAGTTAAACTCTCGACAGACAATAATGCTTGGGAAATGTCTTAGGGTATGGAGAGACGCAATTTTTACAATAAGGTGAAGGTGAAGGTGATTTTTAATTTTATTTTGGTTAAACGTATTATAATAATATATTTATTTATTTTATTTTATCAGGTTGTTGTAAATAATGTCAACGGATAGGAAAGTCTGCTATTTTATTATTTTCCAAGAAATTTAATAGAGAAATGGCATGGCTATCTCACTTCATGAACTAGAACATGTAAACCATTTTCACATCCCTTTACATTAAGATGGCATCTCTCATTCCCATATGAGATCTTTACCTTTTTATCATAGCTTTATGTTTTTTTGCAACTTCAACGGTGTTTAGCAACCATGGATGACATAATTCCACCACGATGCTAGCTTTTGTGGACATTCTAGTGTGTGGAGGTACTAGTCCCCCAAAGGTTGGCCTTCATGGTATACCCTTTGACAACAATTCCAACTTGGAGTTGGGAGGTAGTTGTAGTCATAGTGATCCCTTGGATTTTGGAAGTGGCCGCAGCGGGGGTCTAATCGAGAATGGGCGGTGTCTCGAGAAGAAGCATGTCTTCCCTACAGTAGCTCAATGCTTCATGGGATGACTTTCATGCAATAAATATTTGTATGCCCAATCTTTGAAGAATTTTTAGCATGTTTATATTTCCATGGTGGAATTTGGTTTTCAATATACAAAGCAGCTCAGTGGTGTGGAGACTAATTGGCATGCCCAAGGTTTTATGGTTGACTGATCCTTCCCAAAGCTATCCTATGTATGCCCCTCCTTTGCCATTGTTAGCTAATACCATCCCTATGCCAACTTTGAAGCAAACCATGAATTTTGTTATGACTGTGTCCTCGTTTCTTTCCATTTTCCTCATTGGTCTTCCCCTCTACAAGGGGTTTCTTTCACTGTGCTTATCTATCCTTTGAGTGTTACACTCCATTAGTGTATGCACCCTTGAAAATGGCTTGGAGATCGGGGCCCTCAGGGAAGACCTTGGGCTCAAACACAAGCATAAATAGCTATGGCTCTTTTCCATTCCTCCACTCTGCTTGAAATCCAAGAGGAAATTCACAAGTTAGAAACTTTAACCGCTAATGATTACCAAGCCCAATCTGACTCTGAAATCCAAATTGAATTTGCTAGTTGGGTCCTCAATGCTAGCCATACCAAGGGAAGGCGAAATGAATACCTCAATTCCATAAAATTCCATTGGAAAATGAAGAAGCTCTTGGATAGGGTACTCAAAGAAAGGTATGAGGAAGAAAATGAAATTGTAGCATGCCTTAAGGAAAGCCGATGAGTCCAATGCCACCACTTCTATTGCTTGACCAACTTCACTACTCGCATGGCACACATAGAAGGTCATCTACAACGTGTCCTCAAGACGCCAGCTCCGACGGGAACAACCACCCAGGATTTGGCCCAAGTGACGTCCAATGATAGTTGATGTTTGCCCGACCTTTTGGAATATATTTTTTACTTTTAGTAAATTAGTTTCTTTTAGATGATGTTTAACAAGCTATAACTGGAAATGGTTATTTTGTATTTTTGTCCTAGTGTATATCATAAAATTGGATGGAGGCTAGTAATATTTTTCGATGGTTTTGGATGATAAACTGTAGATCTCACTGTTCATAGGTCTAGCTTCCCTTATGGAAAAACACAACCATGTTCTTATTTGACAATGAAGTCTGATTTCGTATGGAAGTTATTTTGAGACAATAGAAAATTGAGCTAATATTTTTTTTTGTAAGCTTGGTAGGATTCTCTAATTTTTTAGTTTTACATGTCCATTATTCACCCCGCTACGAGGGGAGGGTAGCACAAGATTCGAACCCAAGATCTCTGGTTCAGATGTCCATTATTCACCCCGCTACGAGGGGAGGGTAGCACAAGATTCGAACCCAAGATCTCTGGTTCAGTGAGACTTCATTCCACGACCATCGCCACTTGAGCTACAGCAGACGAACAAAATTTGAGCTAATA
Source organism: Pinus tabuliformis (assembly GCA_031772625.1). NCBI lineage: Eukaryota > Viridiplantae > Streptophyta > Pinopsida > Pinales > Pinaceae > Pinus > Pinus tabuliformis. The sequence goes on along the minus strand of CM062816.1, from coordinate 1,488,473,014 downwards.
TATATACATAATTCAACTTAATAATTATAGGACAAATATTAGATGAAACATATCAAATAATATATTTTATTCAAACTTTCCATATATTTCCATTTTCATCTTCACTTAATAGGTTCAACCTAATATAACTATATGTTTTATCCTAGGAATATTATGTGATGATGGGATTATTTTTTATTCTAAAGGAAATGTGCTTATTCCTTTTCCAAGAGCTTGGGTCACGCTTCCAACAACTAAGACAAATTTTACACTCTCTTAAAGGGAGTTAAGTTTACTTCCTTATTAAAACCTTTCTCACGGATTATCTTGAGTTAGACCTTGTTAATAGTCAATTACATTCACTCAAGATGATGAATTGGCAAATTAGGCAATGTTCCCTTCCAGTCAAATCAAGAAATATCAGAGCAGGTAATGCCATGATCTCATTATGGTCAACACTTATCATGCATGGATGGTAGCAGAATGATGTAATCTTGGTACACAAATGTTTAGACTCTCAAAGGGTAGCTTCCACATCATAGGTTTTATCATGTGTTCAAGTGCTTTGTAGTAGGGAGTGAAGTACACAATATAGGCACATTCACTCAAACTCGTGGGGATGACTTCATTTATGGATAAGTAGATGGTGTCGTAGTAGGGAGTGAAGTACACAATATAGGCACATTCACTCAAACTCGTGGGGATGACTTCATTTATGGATAAGTAGATGGTGTCCCTCTCAGGGTTGATAGTATGAATTTTTGTGGTGAATTTCAATATCACTTTCCTAATTGGTTTTGTTGGTTAATATTTCATTCATTTAACCACATTTTTCTCAGACCTCCCTCTCATATTCCAATTTGAGCTAGATGATTTGAGGATACATTGCAGTATCTACAAATTAGAAGAAACAATGGGCAACACAAATGGCCTCTTCTCCTCGCATGTTAATCTAACATTGACAACAATTCCAATAGTTAGCGGATGAAATAAGCTAGACGCGGATTAATTTAAATGAGCTTTATCGTCCTATCCCTCCCCTAGTGTCACTCTCCTATTTCTCATGTGTAGTCAACCTCCTACTGATATGTTTCGTGCAACTATCCTTCTCCGGATTTTGAATGATGAAGCATAAGGGGATACGATCTCAACTCACTCTCTATGATATCGATTCCACTTATTATCAAGCCTGTATTTTATGAATTACAATTTTTTTGATGTTCATTTCAGAATCTATAATTATCATCGCTCAATCAGAGTAGAGACTTGCATTTTTTATTTTTATTTATTTTTTGACTAAGCGAGTTGTTTTTTATCAACGTTGATATTGGATCATGTTAGGTTCAACATGTACTCATGTAGCAAGCTCTGAATGCATGTTTTTATGAATAAAATTTCTCCGCTTCTGATTGAATAACTAAATATGTTTTATTCATCCCCACCGATTTGAATGAGATCATGTCTCTGGTAAATTTGAATATTCAATGGAAATGGAGTGACATAAGATACATAATTTGCAATAAAAATAAAAATATGCATATAATTAAAAACTATAACTGTACATGATTCTTTATTTAATTTTAAATAATATTTAGCTCAAGGCTTCCCATAATGACTCGAGGTGGATGTATCGCCGTTGAATTTTATTTATTTCTATTTATTGACGGTCTCGATTGAGTTTAAAGAGAATATGATTCATCTAGGTTATGGATGGATGGTTGTGCCTGATGGGAAATCGAAGAGTTTGATTTTTTATTTTTCTTCGTCGTGTCCTCCTTCTTCTGTGCTTTGGATTATTTTTTAATTGATACGCCATGGTTTCCAACATGATAGATCGATTGTTCATTTCAATACACCACGTTGTTGCCTGATGGATCGTCAATTTCTTGCATGATGGCAGATGATTTGTTTCAATTTAAGATTCAGAGGTAAATATTTATGTGTATGGCGAAGTGCGTATCGATTGTGATTTCTGGAAGAAATGTGAGGCGGGCATTGTGCCAACGATATTTAAAACGTGAATGAAAATGTGAAGGGTTCTGGAAAGATGAGTGAAAATGTGAAGGTGCCCACGAGTCACAAAACAAGAAATTATTTCATAAATGTTTGATGTCAAAATCGGTATTGTAATATTAATTTTTTATTATTTTAATTTATTAAATTTAAAAATTTTCATCTTACATTATGTTAAGCCGTTAATATTTTGTTGAATCATTCATGGTAGCTTTCAATTTTATTTAAATAGAAGCCTGAGATTTACGATGGATTTCATGCTTGCTGAATGACATTTACATGTATCTACTAATTCTAATAAACAATCTCTACGTAGCATTGGAACCTAATAGTTTTGAATTTGAGCACATCATAAAAAGATTCTAAACCAAGATTTTCAGAACAATGTGATGTGGGGTGTGACTTGGTTGTCGACAAACTCCTAACGCCTTAACATTGGCAATTTACCTCATAAACAAACGGTAGTTACACATGGATCACATCGACAACATGCAAGATCTATTTTGCATTATTGAAAATGACTTGTCCCTTGCCAATCAAGAATTATCATTCGCCACGTTGATTCCCCTCATGAACTTTTAGCGTATTCCACCCTGCAATCATGTGTTGTATTTGATGCAATTATTACAATATTAATTTGACTTTTGACTTTCTATTAATTTCGGTAAATATTTCGTTGTCACAGGATTCAGAGTGAAACCCGAATAATTGCTTTCTTGGATATTATGTAAACGAATGAGAGTCATGTCCTTGAACTTTCATATGGTATATACTTTTCCAAGCTTTTCATAATAAGGCTGTTAGTTGAGTTCATCGTGGACAAAGCTTTTCAATTATTTGTGTTTATATGGTTGGCTATATACTTATGATTCTGACAATATTGATAACAATCTTTTACGAACATTTCTTCAAAATTTATGTCTTTCTTGTTGTTTGCATAAATACACACATCGATAAATTCTAAACCAGAAAATTTAAGAGCCTACGCTTTGGAACCATGGTGAAATATGAAAGAAGCTGATCTTGTACCTTATAAAAATTTCCCACAATTTTTTTATCATTATAAATATCTAAATATCATTATATTTTTTTTTCGACAGTATGACACTGATTTTAACATGGTCATTTTAATATTATTTTAATACCAGGTTTTAAAATATAGAATTATGTTTCAATAAGTTTTTTTTAATAATAATATCACAGTAATTTTATAATCTATATCCAATTAAAATAATCATGTTTAATTAATTACACGTGGTTGATCTAGGTCAAAAGCTTTATTTTTAACTACACAAAAGCTATTAATAAATATATAATAATAAAAACGATATTATAAAAACAATTATTACAGTACCAAAAAAACTATTACATCTCATGCATGACTTGAAGTATGTAGACCCAACATATAAAATATAATTACTTATATTGTATCTTATTTTGCGTTAGAAGTTACAATATTTAAATGAGTTCATGATGCATTAGTGACTTTGCCACATAGCCTTCTCTTTGATAGATTTTAAGGAAACATTTGTGTATAAATAGCATTTGATAATACTTTATATTAAATAAAATGAAGATGTTTAGGATTATTTTAATTGATTTTTTTCGTATGGTGAAATTAATGTATTTATATTCTTTAGATTTTTTAAAATTAAAATATTAATAGTATTTATATTTTTTAGATTTTTTAAAATTAAAATATTAATATTTTTATATAAAATATAAATATATATTTATTAAAAGTCAATTATAGTTAATCTTGGTCAAATATTATCGAGTATTGTACATTGACAAAGATTTTCTCGATATGAAAATCAATCATGGTTAACTATGATCCAACGTCGCATTGTGAGGGTTTATATACCTTGGATTTTCAAATTAAATAATTATTATTTAATTAAATAATAACATTTAATATTAAATAATTATAATTATAAATAATAATAATTAAATAATAACAAATTAATAATAATAATAATAATATAAATAATAATATTTTTATTGTAATAATGTTTTTAGATCAAAATAATAGTTTTATCAATATTAGATATAAATGAAGCTTTTGGTTTATATTAACTAGTAACTATAATAACTAGGTAACTATAATATAAATACAGAGAAATTTGGGTAGAAATATACCTAATGTAAAATAGAAACTGAGCAAAAACTGTTAGTAGAGCGTTGGTAATAGGAAATGTTGAATATACCTTTGGTTGTAAGATGCCAACCACTCGGAAAAATGATGTTGTTGTGTGTAAGGAATCGAGTTACGGCACGAAAGGGAAAGGATAGTAATGCTGAGATAAGTTAATCCCAGTCACAGAAAAGTAAAAGCATTCCGGATTATGAACACTTTTCAATCTTTTACTGAAAGGCACTCCACTTCACTCCCGTTTAATTTTCCAAATTAACATGGAAGATAAATTCACATTAAAAACGATATTAACGATTTATCTATTCAACGCCTTACGGTTTAATGAGGAAGATTACAACATAAAAAACCTATATGTTTAATCCTTAAATTTTTTCGAGTACGATGACTTAACAAGAAAACTTGAGTTGAGATACCATTTGTTATTAAGCTTGTTTCCTCCCTTTAAGTATGAAGATTTTATAATCCATCGAAATTTGATTGAAATTATTATTTTAATTCAAATAAAACAAATAATAATTGAATCACAAAATTAAGAATTTTTAAAGGTTAAATTATATCGATAGCTGGACATAATCTAATTAAAAAGAAGAATAAAATAAATAACCTACATATCATACAAAACATACCTAAAATTAATACATGCTCAAAATTTGACATGAATATAATGAATAATTATAACGTTTTTTCTAAGAAGGTATCTCCAAATATAAGCACACAACTCTCATTAATCACACAACTCTCATGGATCATTCAGCTCCCATCAAACAAACCGGACATTGTAATCCCACAGCTCTCATTTAACGCACAAAATCAGCCATCCAGCCATAGTGACCACCTTTACTCAATCAAGCACAAGTTTCGATTAATAATGAGTTGAAGGAAATCACCGGTTCTGTCTGCTGTTGTAATTTTCTGATAAATTCCATAACAGAGAGACAAAAATTGCTCTGTTTTTGCACTCTGTTTTTGCACAGAAAAACAGAAAATTGCTTACTGGAAACGGTGTTTCAGCAACACAGTTTTTTTCAGTCGCTGTAACTTGTGTTGCAGCAACGCTGTTCGTGGTGTTGCAGCAACGTAAATTTTTGACGTCAAGTATTCTTTGAGTTACGGTGTAACAGCAACACGAAAAATTAACTTGCGTTTATTAAAATAAACTAAGTGTTACAGATTTGTCTTCCTCATACTGAGGGAATTTCACAACTTCTATTACAAAACAGATTCACCAAGGAACGCTTCTGTTCCACACAAATAAACATCTTCTAAACAAATTTCATTCAAATATATGCACTGCTGTGCATTTTTCCCTTTCTGCTCTCTGCTGCGCTGTTGCATCTACTGCTGCTGTGCACTGCTGTGCGTTTCACTATCTGGCAGGTATTATCTTCACGCTGTTGCGTGCTCTCCTCTGCTCTCTATCAATCTGCTGCTAACCTTAAAACAGAACTGCTGTGTGATATTTATATGCTAAAACATATCTGATTAAAACAATAAAATATTATAAAATATCTTCTAATGTTTATCTCTGTATTTAATGCAGCAAGGTGGTGATGCTTCTATCAAAAAACAAGTCGGCTGTCTGCAGGAGAATTCAATTGAAACTTTAATGCATATTAATGTGCAAAAATATCGGGCTTGACTTTAAGGCATCCAACAGGCTGGAGTATTTACTGCAAATCCAGCTGTTCATTGTTGCAGTTGGAATTAAATTCCAACACTCCCCCTTAATTTCAACTGCTGCATACCCAGACATTTCCTGAAATGATCAAAACCTTTTTTTGCTAATGGTTTTGTCAAGATGTCAGCAAACTGATCCTCTGTTCTGCAGTGCTGCAAAACAATCTCACCATTGTTAACCAATTCACGTATGAAGTGAAATTTGGTGTCTATGTGCTTTGTTCTTTTATGAAAAACAGAGTTTTTAGACAATGCTATTGCTGAGCTATTGTCACAGTAAATGGTTGTGCCATTTTCTTGTTCATAACACAAATCTTTGAGAACTCTTCTCAGCCATACTGCTTGGAATGTTGCTGCTGTTGCTGCCACATACTCTGCCTCTGCTGTTGACAAAGCCACAACTGGTTGCTTCTTGGAAGCCCATGAGATGGCTCCCGATCCCATATGAAACACATATCTCGATGTGCTTTTCCTATCATCAACACTTCCAGCCCAATCACTGTCAGTGTAACCTGTCAACATGAAACTTTCAGAAGAGGAGTATAAAATACCATACCCCTTCGTTCTATTCACATACCTTAGAATTCTCTTGGCTGCCTGCCAATGAGTCTCTTTTGGTCTTTCCATAAATCTGGAGATTAAACTCACAGCGTGCATAATGTCCGGCCTAGTTGCAGTCAAGTACATAAGGCTGTCAACTATGCTCTTGTACAGTTTTGGATCAAAATATTTTCTACTGTCTTCTTTGGTTAATTTCAGCCCCATTACTGTTGGAGTCACAGCAGCCTTGCTGTTCTGCATGTTAAATCTCTTCAACACAACTTCTACATATTTATCTTGAGAAATGAAAACACCATTTTCACTTTGGTCTACTTCAATTCCAAGAAAATATCTTAAGAAGCCCAAGTCAGTCATTTCAAATTCACTCTTCATGATTGCTTTAAAATCAGCAATGAGAGAAGCATCATTGCTAGTAAAAATCAGATCATCTACATATAAAACAACAATAATAATCTTATCGTCATTCTGTTTTATGTAGAGTGTGGGTTCACCATCACACTTATCAAACCCATTCTCAATCAGATAAGCATCTATTCTGTTGTACCATGCTCTTGGAGCTTGCTTCAGCCCATAAAGAGCCTTCTTCAGTTTACAAACTTTATGCTCTTGGCCTTCAACTTCATAGCCCGGAGGTTGATCAACATAAACCTCTTCTTTTAACACTCCATTCAGGAATGCAGATTTAACATCCATCTGATAAATCTTCCATTTGTGTTGTGCTGCAATAGACAACACTGTTCTCACTGTTTCCATCCTTGCTACTGGTGCAAAGGTTTCATCATAGTCTTTGCCTTGTTGCTGCTTGTAGCCTTTCACAACAAGCCTTGCTTTGTGCCTGTCAATCTTATCTTCAGCATTGCTTTTGGTCTTATAGACCCACTTAACTCCAATGGCATCCTTGCCTTCAGGGAGGTCCACTAACTCCCATGTTTTACTCTTCTCAATTGCACCAATTTCTTCATTCATTGCTTCAATCCATTTATCTTCATTTACAGCATCTTCAAAATGAATTGGGTCATCAATATGACAATACAAAGCGAATAATGAATTCAGATCGGTATTGTTACTTACCTCTCCTTGTTCATAAATCTCATTCAGATTTCTGAATCTTGGTCTTCTTGATGTGCTTGGAGTTCCATCCGAACTTGAGGGTATTTCAGATCCCTGTGGTGTTTCAGCATCAGCTGTTTGTGGTGTAACAGCATCTGTTCTTCCTTGACTTCTCAAGGCTGTTCGGATTCCAGCTTGTGGTGTGGTTTGTTGTACTAGCTGTGGTGTAGGAGGAGCCACCAAGGAAGGATTATTTGCTGTTGTCCCTTCCTCTTGTTCTTCATGAGACACAATTGCAAGGATAATTTTAGGGGCGAATGTTCGCTCTTTGGCGAAATTAAGGGGTTTTAAATTTTTAGTGGGCGAATATTTTGTATCATAGTACATTTTTACAAATCACCTCAAATAACCCACTTTATTTTAAGGGAGAGGGTAAAAAAGGTAAATTTAGCCCTTGAAATTAGGACTTACAACCTTCCATTCGCCCATTTTCAAGAATAGGTTTTATTTAAGTGAATCCTATGGGCCAAATACCATATTTATAAAAGAGGTATGGTAAATTAATAAAAATATAAATAAATGAGAGGTATGGTAAATAAATAAAACATTTTTTATATTTACTCCATAAGGCACCTTATATACATGTAAGGGTGTAAACAAATAAAAATATAAGTAAAGTGGAGGTATGGTAAATAAATAAAAATATAAATAAACTAGACGTATCGTAAATAAATAAAACCTCTTTTTATATTTAGTCCATAACCCTCGTTCTATTTATGAAGGCTCAAGAAAGAGGTTTTATTTAAGTAAATCCTATGGGCCAAATACCATATTTGTAAAAGAGGTATGGTAAATTAATAAAAATATAAATAAACAAGAGGTATGGTAAACAAATAAAACATTTTTTTATATTTACTCCATAAGTCACCTTATATTTACGAACACTCAAAAAATGGGTTATATTTAGGTGAAACCTATGGCCAAAATACTATGGGACAAATACCATGGAGTAGATTGTTATCAATACCATGCAAAAAACCATTATTAACCCTAATATTAGAATTAATAAAAATAAAAATGGCACATGGTATTGACCCATGGTATTCACCTGGAATGTAGCCTATTTAAATGGGGGAATTAAACCAGCATGTAGCCTATGCTAAGATTAACTAGGACTTTACAAAGTTTTATTATTTAGTGAAAGACTCGCCAAGATCTTACAAGATTTTATAATTGAGTAAAATATTCGCCATGCCTGGTGAGAGATTCGCCAAAAAATTATATATACATATTATATTATTGATAAAATCGCCTTCCATTTTTCCTATATACCATGGAGATTCGCCCATTTATTATATTTATAAATTTAGGGGGGGTTCTTAAAATTTTCCCTGCACAATTGTCTTCACACTCACTGTTTTGCCCAAGCTTCCATCCCAAGCTTCATCTTCAATGAACTGCACATCTCTGCTTACTATTAATTTCTTGGTGGATGGATTATAGAGTTTGTATGCTTTTGACTCATCACAATAGCCAATAAAGACACACTTCTCCCCCTTACTATCAAGCTTTTGCCTTAGCTGATCTGGTACATGTGCATATGCAACACAACCGAATACTCTCATGTGAGTGACAGTTTGTTTTTGACCACTCCATGCCTCTTATGGTATTCTGTTCATGACAGCTTTAGTTGGGCATCTATTCAAGATGTAAACTGCGCAAGTAACAGCTTCTGCCCAATACTCATGCGGCAAGTGTTTTGCCTTCAGCATACTTCTGACCATGTCAAGAATGGTCCTATTCTTTCTTTCAGCAACACCGTTTTGCTGAGGTGTATACCTTGTGGTGCACTGCTTTTGTATGCCATTCTCTCTGCAAAAACGCAGAAAGTCTTGGGAGATGTACTCTCCTCCTCTATCTGTTCTGAGCACTTTGATATAATGCCCACTCTGCTTTTCATCAAGAGTTTTGAAGTGGCAGAATTTCTCAAACACTTCACTCTTCTGTTTCAGCATATACACCCATGTCTTTTTGGTGTAATCATCAATAAAAGTTAAAACATATTTATTTCTGGCAAATGATGGTATTTGCATCGGTCCACACACATCAGAGTGAACAATTTCCAAGGGTGCTTTTGCCCTTATACTCTTTCCTACTGGAAAGCTTTCTTTGTGTTGCTTGCCCAAGATGCAGCCTTCACAAAGGCTATCCGGTTTCTCAATCAACGGCAATCCCTTTACCATTCCCTTTATGTGCAACAGATTCAGGCCTCCGAAATTGAGATGTCCAAATCTCAAATGCCACAACCAATTCACATCTTTCACTTGTTCCTGAAAGACTTCTTGTGTTACAGCGGCAATAGTTCTGCCTTCCTTCAAATCTGCCCTGAGTTTGCGAGGAAACATTCTATTGTTGGTCATCTGCACTTGTGCAATGATCTTCTTACTTGGAGGTATGTCTCTGATAGTACACAAATCATCTTTGAAGAACACGTTGTAACCTTTGTTTATGAGTTGTCCAATGCTCAAAAGATTACATTTCAGACCAGGTACATAGTATACCTCTGGCACAATCATCTGTTCTCCATTTTTTGCTCGAATACTGACTCTGCCCTTACCCTTGACAGTTATCTTATTATCAGTCCCTGTTGTTACCTCAGATTTCACATTTTCATCCAGATTGACAAACATTGCAATATTTCCAGTCATGTGATTACTACAACCTGAGTCTAAGAACCAAAAATCTCCTTGTTTGTCTTGTGCTATGTTACATGTTAACAACACGTTCTTTGGGTTCTTATCTTCTTCATTTGCAAAATTAGCATTCTTCCTATTATTCATGTCATTTTGTTTTTTCTTGCATTCATTGGCATAGTGCCCAAATTTTTTACAATAATGACATTGGACTTGGGATTTGTCACACCTTTGTCCATGAGCTTGCTGTTTGCTCGAACCTTCAGCTTGGTTCTGATTGCAGCTCCTTCTGCTTGTGCTAGTAGGGTAATTTCTGCCTCTGTTTTGGCTTCTTCCACGACCTTTGTTATTTGCTCTGCCTCGACCTCTTCTTTGGCCAAAAAACATCTGAGTCTTGAATGCTTTGCTCAAATGAGGAATCTGTTCCTCTACTCAGTCTGTGTTCATGAGACAACAGAGAAGCACTCAGCTCATCTACCATGAACTGTGAGAGATCTTTTGTTTCTTCTATTGCCACCACAATAGATTCAAACCTTGAGGGTAAACATCTCAAGATTTTCTCTACAATCCTTCTATCTTCAAGAATCTCACCATGAGATCTTATCTGGGTTATCAAGCCAATAACCTGAGTGAAGAATGAATCTATTGTATCAGATTCCTTCATGCTGAGATTTTCAAAGTCTCTCCTCAACATCTATAACTTTGCAGTCTTCACCTTGTCCATGCCTTGATAGGCAGTTTGGAGAATATCCCATGCCTCCTTGGATTTTGTTGCTGCAGCAATCTGCGGAAAAACACTTTCATGTACTGATTGGAAGAGGAAAAAGAGGGCTTTGGCATCCTTCTTTCTGTCGCTCTTCAACTGGTCTCTTTCTGCTGCTGTCAAAGCAGCCAACGCTGTTGCATTTGCAGGTTCAGCATAGCCAGTTTCAACCAGCTCCCATATTCCTTGAGAAGCAAACAATGCTTTCATTGTTATGGACCAATAATTATAATTTTTTCCATTAAACTGTGGCAGTTGGGGATTTGACAAACCTATTCCAGCATCTGCCATCTTAACCTGTACTGGTAAAGAAAAGATACTGACTGTATTTTGAAAACAAGCAAAAACTTTCTCTGCTGGAAAAATCTGCTCAATAAACTTCTTACAGCTCCTACAGTGAAAAACAATCTCTGTTTTTGACTCACTGAGTGCCTAGACCAGCTCTGATACCATGTTGGAATTTTCTGATAAATTCCATAACAGACAGACAAAAATTGCTCTATTTTTGCACTCTGTTTTTGCACAGAAAAACAGAAAATCGCTTACTGGAAATGGTGTTTCAGCAACACAGTTTTTTTTAGTTGCTGTAACTTGTGTTGCAGCAACGCTGTTCATGGTGTTGCAGCAACGTAAATTTTTGACGTCAAGTATTTTTTGAGTTACGGTGTAACAGCAACAGGAAAAATTAACTTGCGTTTATTAAAATAAACTAAGTGTTAGAGATTTGTCTTCCTCATACTGAGGGAATTTCACAACTTCTATTACAAAACAGATTCACCAAGGAACGCTTCTATTCCACACAAATAAACATCTGTTAAACAAATTTCATTCAAATATCTGCACTGTTGTGCATTTTTCCCTTTCTGCTCTCTGCTGCGCTGTTGCATCTACTGCTGCTGTGCACTGCTGTGCGTTTCACTATCTGGCAGGTATTATCTTCACGCTGCTGCGTGCTCTCCTCTGCTCTCTATCAATCTGCTGCTAACCTTAAAACAGAACTGCTGTGTGATATTTATATGCTAAAACATATCTGATTAAAACAATAAAATATTACAAAATATCTTCTAATGTTTATCTCTATATTTAATGCAGCAAGGCGGTGATGCTTCTATCAAAAAACAAGTCGGCTGTCTGTAGGGGAATTCAATTGAAACTTTAATGCATATTAATGTGCAAAAATATCGGGCTTGACTTTAAGGCATCGAACAGGCTGGAGTATTTACTGCAAATCCAGCTGTTCATTGTTGCAGTTGGAATTAAATTCCAACATCTGCAACAATCCTTCCACAGTGATTAATCTCCCAAATCTCACTTTAGACAGCGCATCTAAATTTCTTCTCCAAAATGGCTTAAATTTTGCCATAACGCCAAACAGAGTACATGTTGAAGAAATAATAAGCAACGTTGAAGTAACCATCAAACACATCCACTCTCACTTTAGACAGCACATCTAAATTTGTCTCCGAAAAGGATTACCATAACACCAAACAGAGTATGGGTTGAAGAAATAATAAGCAACGTTGAAGTAGCTATCAAAGACATAATACAAGATGTAGCCAAAATTCTCATAATCCCCAAACGTCCTGTAAGCAATATATCCAAGGAAGAAATAATTGCGCTAAAAAACCTGAAGTGTAACGAGGAAATTGCGACTCTAAAAGCCGACAAGGGAAATGGCACTATAATAAAGCACTGACATGATAATGATGAAAATATGTATGATCATTTAAATTAAAGTGGATGCTGCAGAATTATGGACAAAGGCCCAACAAGAAAATTAATAAATGAATCATTTTTGGATGCTTTAAATGAATCATTTTTGAATGCTGTAACAAAAAAGGAGAATCACACCATCCCGCAAAATTATACTTATAATAGAATATAGGGAGCTCCGAGGATACATAAAATTGATATCCCCTTAAGGCCTATAGTACATACCATTGGGTCACCCACTTACTTTCTTACACGATACCTTGCCAAAAAACTACACCTATTGTTTGGCAACTCCTTTTTTATTAAACTCCTTTTTTATTAAAGACTCTGCATCCACTTTGCATCTTTTGTCAAATGGATAAAAGATTTAAAGGTAAATGATGGGAACTCTGGGTTAGTTTTGACATATTATTACTCTACACAATGATTATAGTATTACTCTACAAAATGATCTTTGTAGATGAAGTGATCCATGTTATGAGTATCATTATTGACAATGAAACTGTGGAATAATTAAAAATTCGCTTTAAATTATTGTACTTTAATTTCAAAGGAAGAATTTATGAGAAAACACATGGCGTAGTCATGGGATTTTAGATCACCATTATCTCGTAGTCGATATTTACATAAAGCATTTTGAAAAAAAATACTTATACCATTTCCTTACATGTTAGAAGAATGGAAAAGATTTGTAGATGACATATTTGCAAAATGGAGCCATGGAAGAGAAAAACTTGATAGATCACATCAAATTCACTTTAGAAATTGAAAAACATAACCACTTACCCTTCCTTGACATCCTTCTCACTAAATAAAATGGTAAAATAGGGTACCAGGTCATGAAAAAAACCCACACAGATAGATATCTACACCATGCCTTTCATCACCATCCGAAACAAAAAATTGGTGTCATCGAAACCCTAACTATTAGAGCATATAGAATTTGTATCCTTATCTTTTAAACATTGAACTTGACCAGCTTTTAAAAGTAATAAAAGCATCATTAAAAAAACTATCCATCACGCCCTAAATAGAAATCATTTGAAACCTTCTTCAGATCTCCCTAGAATCACCTTTCCCTTCACAAAAGAATCTAGAGATAAAATTGCGAAAATTTAAAAAAAGAATAACATCATGATTGATTTTACCCTTGCCAAACACCATCAGAAAATTAACTAACTCTGTGAAAGACTAGTTGTGCCCTAACCAACATAAAGGCATATACACCATTCCTTTTTCGTGCAGACAAGAATACATAGGAGAATTAGGAAGATTTGTTAGCATTAGACTCAAAGAGCATGTGTCAGACATATTAAGGAATAGAATACCAAAATTTTCCTTGGCAGAACATGCAAGTTCCTTCTCTCATTATATCTGTATGGAAAATGCTAAACTCATCCAAAGAGAACAACATTATTTAAAAAGAAGGGTTAAAGAAGCTATAGAGATTGAAAAAGAATGAACACTATGAATAGAGATGGTGGTCTTAAACTAAGCAATCCCATGAAGATGGACTCAGATTGAAGTCCACAACTTTGAATTTTTCAGGCAAAAAACTACTCACAATTTTTTCACATCTTTAAAAAAATTTACTTGTTTATAAGATAATAAATGTGAATTATACCACATTAACTAAGTTTTTCTATACTAAAATAAAAATATTTAATTAAACCTAATTAGTTTATATTTGATAAATATTTATTATTAAATTTATTTTTATTATTAATATTATTGAAAACTAATATCATTTTCAATAAGTAACCTAAAATGTGATACTTAAGGAATGAAAGTAAAGACAATATATATATAAATGTTTGGTAAAGTTTTGGATTGATGGTTTAAAATATTAAAATTATTTTAATTAATCAATATTTAATTAATTTAAATATATGTATTTTTTACCATTATTAATTTAATTTGATTATAAAATTGTTGGCTATAATTTTGCGTAACTAAAATTGCAAATTTTTAAATTGATAAAAGAAATCGTTATACTGAAATTTACAATCTCAACCACTCATATGTATAAAATAACACTTTTTATTTTGAAAAGGCCATTACCTATGGAAGTCAGATGTCATTTTAAAAATGGGGAAGAGGCCTAAATTAGGGAACTCTAATGCCTTTGATCCGGGGTCCTCTCCCTGAGGCTTCTCCCGCTAAATTTGTCAGTGAAGCCTTTCTTTTCCTGGAAACAGTAGTAAGTGGTGCCTGCATTGATTGCAATTGTATAATGTGCCTCCTTATCTTATTAACGTCCGCCTACTGCACAGGTTGTCCGTGGCTCCTTCGTCCAAACATTTGCATGAACACTAAAACCATAAATACACGCTTAACAACTCCAATACAGTCTATATAATGTATAAATTAATTTACTAAACCACAAGGTATAATTAATAAATCATATGCATTTATGTTGGTCTTTATTTTTATTCGGCTAGCGCGAAGCAGCCTGGTAAACTTTCTTACCAACACTGAAGTGATAGATTCTCTCATTATTTTTTTAAATATGTAAAAGTATTAATACACAATCTGTCAATTCATTAGTTTATTTCGAAATTTTTTGATTCATTCTTTTATTTTGAATAATTTTTTTAGATTATTTTTTCTTAATTTCTAAGATTAAATAGTTGATTATTATATTTTTGTGAAATTTCAAATAAAATATACAAAATCTTTATAGTTTTATATAAAATTTAATACAACTATAAAATATTAATGTGGTTGATATAACTTAAAGCTTTATAAATATAACAAAAAAATTATAGTAATATAAAAAATGATTTATCATTACACACATTTATTTCATTAATCATGTATATAAGTTTTGGGTCAATTTTAACTTGAGGAAAAAAAGAATTACAAATTTTATTGTCAAATAAATTATTTTGCTAAATAAAATTTACTTATATAAATAAAATTTAATAAATCTATTAAAAGTCAATACAACCTAACAAAATCGATAACACACTACTATAATTGAAATGAATTTTTATTTAGTTAGATAACATTCAAATCTTTTGTCATCTACTAAAACAAGTTTCATTTGTTTTTAAAATTGAAATTGGTGTCATTTGTTTTAACTTAATTGAAGTGGGTTTTCATTTATATAACATTCAAGTCATCCACTGGAATGGGTTTCATTTGTTTTGTTTTGTTTTGTTTGTTTGTTTGTTTTTTTTTTTTTTTTTTGCGTAAATACTAATTCTATTAAAAAGAGAAAAGATATGTACAGTGAGGTCAAGACCTCAGAGGAGGCCGAAGCCATTCCTCAACCAGATACTCAGAGATATTACAATTCAAGCTTTCAGCCGAATTCACAGTACAACCTTCAAAAGATTTTGTTTGGGCCATGACACGCTGAAAAATTTTACTAAGACTTACACTGTCATGCCACCCATTGACCAAAAAAACACAAGGATACCCAACATAGTCACAGTTGCAACAAAAAACAGAGAACAGATTGGCTATCGCCTCACCCTGGAACAAGAACATAAACCAGACATAGACCCATAGACTTGGAGACGAAGACACGAAATCAAAATTGCACAGCGCATAGGCAAGAATGCCACCCGTCAGTGAAGAGCCGGCTTTAGTCTGCATGCTGCAGAGAGTCAGGTGTGTCCCTCTCCACCTGGCTGGAAGAAGCTACCCAGGTGACAAAGCCATTGTCATCATGTCCTTCTGTGCCACCTTCAGGAGTGGTCACCAAATTGAGAATGCAGCCTGCATGCTGAGACGGCCCACAGGCCAGAATCTCGCTCTGAGTCGGGTCGACGGGATGTTGAGGCGCTTCAGAGACAGGGGTGTCCTCCTGCATATTGTCTGCGTTAAACACCAC
This sequence comes from Pinus tabuliformis, assembly GCA_031772625.1. NCBI lineage: Eukaryota > Viridiplantae > Streptophyta > Pinopsida > Pinales > Pinaceae > Pinus > Pinus tabuliformis. The sequence goes on along the minus strand of CM062816.1, from coordinate 1,488,456,569 downwards.
CCCTGCCATATCCCCTTGCAGAACACTGTCTTCCTGAGAGTGAGAGGAAGTGGTTTGAGCCGAGCTGACATGATTATTCTCCTCCTCCGCGAGAATAATTGTGATGCTTGTTGTCAAAACAGGCCTGTTGTGGAAAGTAAACCTGGAGGTCTGAAAAGAGTTATGCGGAAGAGACCCAGCTTGACCCAGGGGCGGAGAAGAAGGGGAGGCTGAGGCGATGGGAATGACGTTCTGTGGTGCAGGTCGAGAGGGACGGCCTCTGTTTCCCGTGTTGCTTCCTCTGCGCGGGATACCTCGGCGGCGAGGCATGCTTGGGCGAACAGATTGACTGAGAAAGGGGTTGAGGCGGAGTAAGCGGGTGAGAGTTTGAGCGCAGAGGAGCCCAATGATACTCAAAGACCAGGCGAGCTTCCAAATTCGATGGACCAGGCAGGAGTGCGGGAAGAGTTCTGCGCCGAGGTAAATAAAACCAGTGACAATGGCTTGAATGAAAAACGGATCCATACATAAGAACTGACCTGTATGCGCATGAACCAGGCGCTCATAAATGCTAAATTGCGAGACCATCATTCCAAACTGCAACGAATTAACTTCGCATGCCCTTGAAAGAGTTCGCCAGCCCGAGGTGCATGTCATGAGGGCCGTCCGCCAGCCAGGTGCCAGGCCAGCTACCTGCTCTGTGCGGCGTCCCATTAATAGCATTGAATGCCACCCACATCCGGGTGGTTTCATTTGTTTTAACTTAGATTAAAAAAATAATATAATTTGAAATTCATATCCAAGGTGCTGTGACTTCTAAGTGAGATTCTTGTTTCAAGATCCAATTCTTCTACTGACCAAAATACTCAAGAGAGGCAAATGTGAAAATTAAAGGAGAAGCAAGTAGGAATGAATACAGGTTTGAACTTAAAGAATACATTCATTTCATTTTTAATTTTGGAATTGTAGTAGAATTCTGAAACAATTAAATAAATTTGGGAGACAATATTACGTATTTTCAGGAATCTTGTTCAAAATCTTGTTCTTGGCTTATATTGACAAACAATTATGCTTTGGAAATGTCTTAGTGTATGGAGAGACTTAATATTTACAATAACTTTTATTATTTAGGACAAGAACAGGATGAAGATAAAAATGTTGTGGATAAAATGTTTTTTAATTTTTAGAAAGATATAAATTAAACATATTATTAGTACAATCATATTAAAAATATTAATGTGATTGATATAGCTAAAACTTTCACTTGTATCTATAATTAATAAATATATAATAGTAAAAATAATAAAATAAAAAACTATTATAATAAAAATATTATTATTATCATTATAATAATAATGATAATTATAATAGACTACTGTAATAATAATTTTTAATTTATATTAATCATTATTTAATATTAAACATTATTTATTATTATTTAAACAAGGGAATCATATTATTATTTAAGATTATTCTTATTAATTAATATTTTTACCATTATCAATTAATATTATTATTAAATAATTCAATAATATAAAAAAATGTAAATTAAATAATAATAAATATTAAATAATTAATTAATAATTTAATTAAATATTAATAATAATTTAATTATTTATTCCCTAGATGCGGGTGTTAGCACATCAGGCAGGGAAAGGCCACATGCCAAGCATGTGTCGCCTCGTGTTCATTCAAGGCATTCATCGCCCACTGCCGCCGAGGAATGAAGAACAGATATACGAGCTCATTGCATTCAATGTCACATAAGGTGAAGTGCAGTGGTTGCAGAGAGCAGTTATGGAGGGCTGTTATCGAGAGAATTTTGAAAGGATTAAGATGGGCGAAGGATTACTGCAGGCCCATTCGCAATGTAAGGTTGACGCAGTGCAGGCTCTTGAGGGCAATCTTCTTGTGGGCATTCCTCTCCTTCAAGCCTCAGCTCCTGCTGGCTCAGACAGCCATCAAGAAGCCAAGGGACATCTCGAGTGTGAATTCCTGGTTGGGTGCTGTTTATGCGCTATTAAACTTCGTCCTGAATCTGCTGGGAGGGGTCTCAACTACGTGGGGGGGCGACTCAAGCTGGGTAAATCTGCATCTGACGCTCTGCTCCACGCCACCAGCATCACGGCAAATATGGTCAGACCAAGGCAAAGGTTGCTCAGTCGACGAGGCTCCGCTCGTGGAGGCTCTTCGCGCAACCCTGCTGTAGATTCCCATCACCACTGCTGATGTTGTTATTGCCATAGAAGAACAGGGGCCTCTCCCATACAGGTTAGTCAATTTATGGATTCAGGCAGTCCCAGTGCTGGACCGCCCTCGCTGCCAGCGTTTGGAACTGCCATTTTCTCCCTCGGCAGTTCGAGGAATAATGCCCGTATCAATGCTCATATCTTAGTCCTATTCATTGAGGACTCTCAGGATGAGGAGGGAGGTTCGGCCAGCAAGGAGGCGCCCCCAGATGACCAACCAGAAACTATTGAGGAAGAGCCAGCGGGAGTTCCTGAGCAGATTCCCATCCAACCTCACGAGAATGAGGCGTCGACCTCCAAAAAGGCCGAAGTGGAAGAGTGGGAAGGCCGCCCTGAAGGATACGGGTGGTATAGAATCCTCGAGGAGAATCTGGAGGAATAGCATCCAACGGCACGCTCTGTCATCCTCCTCTTCTGCTTAGGATTCGAAATCATGCTGTCACTGGTCCTCTGTCACCCCTGCGAGGGAAAATTATTGTTTTTGTTTCGAAGCCCCTGCGTGGGTTGCTTTTGCATGGTTTGATTACAATTTTGAGTTTTGTCATGTGCTGGAAGAGATTAAGTTTGGTAACGCTGCCCCTGCGAGGGCTAATTCTGAGTCGTGAACTGCTTCCCAAAGAGCCACAGTTGGCCTTGGGCAACCTGTCTTTCTGATTGTAATGTTTTACTGTACATAATATAATAGATTAGTATAGCTTTAACGAGAAAAAAAATAATTTAATTATTTATTTATGTTAAAACACAATAAAAAATATAACTAACCATGGTTGATTTTCATATTGAGACATTCTTTGTCACAATGTGACATTGGACCATGATTGACCATGGTTAACGATGGTTGACCATAGTTTATTTTCATATTGAGACAATATTTTTCAAATGAGGCATGAGGCCATGGTTGACCATGATTATTAACCAAAGAGATTTATATTAAACCCTAGGATTAATATTATAAACCCTATGAATAAGATTATAATCTAGGAATATGAACCCTTAGATTAATATTATAAAACCAAGCTATTTAAAACATAAAATAAATATTGTAAGCCTTGAAATAAATGTGGCTGACCATCCATTGTTGATATTGTAAATCCTATAAACCCTAAGATTGATATTATAAACCCTTAGATTAATATATTACATACTAATTTTGTAATGATAGAATGTGACGTAGCATAAATTGCATTGTAACGTAACATTGCAATAATTATTGTCAAGTTGATTGTCACATTGCTACAATGTTGACCATGGTTGACCATGCTTGAACATTATTGATTTTCATATTGAGAAAATCCCATGATAAACCCTATAATAAATATTATAGACCAAGGCATATAAAAACTATGATAAATATTATAATTTGTTAAATAAATATGGTTGACCATGGTTGATTTTCATATTGAGAGAATCTTTGTCACAATGTGACATTTGACCATGCTTGACCATGACTTATTTTCTTATTGAGACAATGTTCATCATAATGTGACATTAGAACATGGTTGACCATGCTCGACCATGGTTGATTTTAATATTAAGACAATCTTTGTCACAATGTGACATTGGACCATGATTGTTGATGATTGACTATGGTTGATTTTCATATTCAAACAATATTTGTCACACTATCATGTTGGACCATGGTTGACCATGTTTGACCATGATTTTTAACCCAAGGGATTTATATTAAACCTTACATCTAATATTATAAACCCCATGAATAATATTTAACCTAAGAATATGAACCCTTAGATTAAAACCAAAAGGATTTCTATTATAAGCCCAAGGGCATAATAAAACCAATGGATTAATACTAAAATCCCAAGGGATTATAAACACAAGGGAATAATATTAAACCCAAGAGATTAATAGTATAAATCCAAGGTATATAAACCTTATCATAAATATTATAAACCATAAAATAAGCATGGTTGACCATGGTTGATTTTCATATTGAGGCAATCCTTGTCATAATGCGACATTGGACCATGGTTGACCATGATTTATTTTCATATCGCGAAAATCTTTGTCACAATGTGATGTTGGACCATGCTTAACCATGGTTGTCCATGGTTGATTTTCATATTGAGACAATCTTTGCCACAATGTGATGATGGGCCAAGGTTGACCATAATTGACCATGGTTGACGATGGTTAACGATGGTTAACCATGGTTGATTTTCATATTGAGACAATCTTTCTCAAAATGTGATGTTGGACCATAGTTGGCAATTATTGATCATGATTGATGAAGGTTAATGACGGTTGACCATGTTTGACCATGATTTCTTTTCATTTCGAGACAATATTTGTTGCAATGCAACATTGGACCATGGTTAACCATGGTCGACCATGGTTGATCATGATTAACCATGGCTGACCATGATTGTCCATGGTTGATGATGTTTAATTATGGTTGACCATGGTTGATTTGCATATTAAGACAATCTTTCTCACAATGTGGCGTTGGACCATGGTTGACCATGATTTACCATGATTGTTAACCTAGGAGATTTACATTAAACCTTAGGATTAATATTGTAAACCCTATGAATAATGTTATACCCTACGAATATGAACCCTTATATTAATAAACCAAAGGGATTGATATTATAAACCCTAGGGATTATAAACCAAAAAGAATAATATTAAACCCAAGGGACCAATATTATAATTTCAAGCTATATAAAACCTAAGATAAATAATATAAACCCTAAAATAAACATGGTTGACCATCCATGGTTGATATTATAAATCATATGAACCCTAATATTATAAACCCTAAGATAAGTAAAATGTTAATTATGTTATGTCACAATGTGACATAACATAAATTGCATTGTAATGTAACATTGTGATAACTATTGTCAAATTGATCATCACATTTCTATAATGTTGACCATGATTTATTTTCATATTCATAAAATCCTATGATAAACCCTAACATCAATATTATAATCCAAGGTATATGAACCCTATGATAAATATTATAAATAGTAAAATAAAATGGTTGACCATGGTTGATTTTCATATTGAGACAATCTTTGTCAGAATGTGATGTTGGACAATGGTTGACCATAATTGATTTCCATATCGAAACAATTTGTGTCACAATGTGATGTTGGACCATTCTTAACCATGATTTACCATTGTTGATTTTCACATTTAGACAATCTTTGTCACCATTCGATGATGGGCCATGGTTGACGATGGTTGATGATGGTTGACGATGGTTGATTTTCATAATTAGACAATCTTTCTCACAACGTGATGTCGGACTATAGTTGACTATGATTGACCATGGTTGATGGTAGTTAATGATGGATGACCATGGTTGAACATGATTACTTTTCATTTCAAGACAATATTTGTCACAATGCAATGTTGGACCATGGTTAACCATGGTCGACCATGATTAACCATGGTTTACCATGGTTGATTTTCATATTGAGACAATTTTTGTCACAATGTGACATATGACCATGGTTGACCATGATTGTCCATGGTTGATGATGGTTAATGATGGTTGACCATGGTTGATTTTCATATTGAGACAATCTTTCTCATAATGAGACGTTGGACCATGGTTGACCATGATTATTAATCCAATTGATTTATATTAAACCCTAGGATTAATATTATAAACCCTATGAATAGTGTTATACCCTACGAATATGAACCCTAAGATTAATAAACCAAACGGGTTGATATTATAAACCCAAGGTATTATAAACCAAAAGGAATGATATCAAACCCAAGGTATCAATATTATAAGTCCAAGCTATATAAACCCTAAAATAAACATGGTTGACCATCAATGGTTGATATTGTAAAACCTATGAACCCTAAGGTTATAAACCCTAAGATAAATAAAATACTAATTATGTTATGTCACAATGTGACATAGCATAAATTGCATTGTAATGTTGTGTCATGATGTGGACATAGCATAAATTGCATTGTAATGTAACATTGTAATAACTATTTTCGAATTGATCATCACATTTCTATACTATTTACCATGGTTGACCATGATTGATTTTCATATTCATAAAATCCCATGATAAACCCTAGGATAAATATTATAATCCAAGGTATATAAACCCTATGATAAATATTATAAACAATAAAATAAACATGGTTGACCATGGTTGATTTTCATATTGAGACAATCTTTGTCACAATGTGATGTTCGATCATGCTTGACCATAATTGATTTTCATATTGACAAAATCTTTGTCACAATGCCATGTTGGACCATACATGACCATGGTTGTTTTTTATATTGAGACAATCTTTGTCACAATGTGACGTTGAACCATGGTTGACTGTGATTGACTATGGCTAACAATGTTGGACAATGGTTGATTTTCATATTGAGATAATCCCTGTCACAATGTGACATTGCACCATTGTTAATCATGGCTGACAATGATTTTAAACCCAAGGGATTTATATTTAACCCTAGGATTAATATTATAAACCCTACCCTAAGAGTATAAACCCTTATATTAACAAACTCAAAGGATTGATATTATAAACCCAAGGGAATAATAAACCTAAAAGATTAATATTAAAACCTCAAGGATTATAAACCGAAGGGAATAATATTAAAACCAAGGGATTAATATTGTAAACCCAAGGTATATAAACCCCAAGATAAATATTATAAAAGGTAAAATAAACATGGTTTACCATGGTTGATTTTCATATTGAGATAATCCTTGTCACAATGCAAAGTTGGACCATGGTTGACCATGATTGGTTTTCATATCGGGACAACATTAAACTAATATTATGATGACCATGGTTGACCATGTTTTACCATGGTTTATTTTCATATTGAGACAATATTTTTCACAATGTGACATTGTACCATGGTTGACCATGATTGACCATGGTTGAAAATGGTTGACCATGGTTGATTTTCATATTAAAACTATATTTGTCACAATGTGATGTTGTACCATGGTTGACCATGATTATAAACTCAAGGGATTAATATTATAAACCCTATGAACAATATTTACACTAACAATATGAAGCCTTAGATTAATAAACCCAAGGGATTGATATTATAAGCCCAAAGGAATAATAAACCTGAGGGATTAATAATAAAACCCCAAAAGATTATAAACCCAAGGGAATAATATTAAGCCAAAGGGATAAATATTATAAACTTAAGGTATATAAAACCCAAGATAAATATTATAAACCCTAAAATTAACAACACCCTTCATCAGATCCGGTGGACAAAATGTTTTGTTTGTAGTCAAACATGAATTGTTATAAAGTCATAGATACCTTTAATTATAAATCATTCCTGTAAAAGAACAAGATATAGGTGACTCAAATTAGTCCTCTCTTGAAGTTGTAATGTTGGATTATTATGAAATTTTTTTAGTTTGCAGTGTATTATGATTATACTATGGGTTGTAATGACGGATTTCGATTTTACTGCGGGCTATAATGACATATTTCTATTTACAAATGGATTAAGAGATTACAGTTTTATTTTTTGAAGTTATAGTCTTGAGTATTTGGGAAATAGAGAAGGAAATAATACTGGTAGATACTTATAGTAAAAGTACACAACAATATACAATAGAATTGCGGTTCTATCAATTAAATTCACTAAATTCTTTTAGAATATAAAAATGAATAGATTTAAAAATTCACTGAGAATTTTATTGTAAAATCTTTATGTTCCTTTCTATATAGTCATGTATAACTAAATTAATTGTTTTGAAATATGTTCATAGAGTGAAAACTACGAATTAACTAAAGTAGAGAAAGAACTTTGATTCTGCAAATGAAATTTGAACATGTAATATTGAATTATAATATGGATTACAATAGGAGATTTGAATCCACATATGAATTAAGCTATTTTGACAATCTTTTATTTACCAAATGTCAAAATACTACTTTGGAAAATTGGGGTCATATGAGTTTTCAAATACAAAAATTAAATCGTGGGATTTTCAATCACCATCATTGAAAATGAAACTTGGCATACTCGGAAATGGTCATTATTAAAAATATAATTCGACATTCTCATCATGGCCATCATGCACTTCCATGAAACATTAATTTGTCATATATTGGTGGGCATACTACAAACAACAATTTAATCCAAAAGTTTTCTTTACTGAAGAAAACTAGTAGTGGTAAGTAAGGTTTGAACTAATGAGGAATAATGAAATACATCCCAATTTCAAAACAAAAAATTATAGTTTAAATCCCCATAAGAAAATGACATTGAACTAATAGGATTGAATAGGGTTTCAACTAAAATTAGGAATAATTGAACACGATCCCAATGGACAAGTGAAATCAAGCCATCAAAATAGAAAATAAGAAAATAAATAACATTTGGACAACCTGAAAATAATAGGCGCAAAATTTGTTGGAAAATCCAAGGAGTTGGCACTTAAATGATTTCCCTTATTAAGGACATTATCTTATGATTTTTTCATTATTATTATTTTTTCTTTCAATTTATTGTTTCTTATCATCAAGACTAATTCCAAGCAACAAATAAAAGAGTACACAAGATGTAGGCATGCTGCCAGGGCAAAACCCCACTATTTGGGGAAAACTCAGTCAAAATTATTCCTTCAATAGATTCAAGATGAGATGACCAAGGCCCTTACAATCTAGACCCAATACATCCTCTATCAAGTCATCCTTGTAACTGTGAAAACACTGAGTCCTTATCACTATGATAGCAACACAATCATCTCAGGGTGAGACCTTGTCACTTTTGCAACACCGAAACCTTCTATACTGCATCTAGACCTTGTCATTGTAGCAACACCGTAACCATCAAGTAATAACAACAAACTGTGGTTACCGAGATCATCCTTGTGCCTAATCCAAGCTCTATTTCTACACCAAAAAATCCTCTCTATAATCTAAACTACTCACTATGATGTCACAGAAACTGTCAAAAGAACAAGCCTTCTCATTGCTATCACATCGAATCTTTATTGTATTTTCACTGAAATCCACACTACCATATCGTGATATCCAAACTGCAATTTTAGTGATAATTTGAACCTTTTTTTGAGATATATGCGAGCTTATTTTCTGGGCTATGGAGTGAATTATGGGATAGTATATATAGTAGTTTATCCATAATAAAAGAGCCAACATTAATTCATGAGCATCAGTGTCTACATTAATGATGAGGCCAACTTGAGTTCAGTTAGATCTAGCTGACGTGATGATGACCTTATTGAATTCAATAGAAGGAGACTTTATGGATGCATTTTTTATCAATAAACAAATTGACTTTGACCCATATAAATAATCCTAAAGCTTATAATTGAGGCTTGAACTATAACAATTAACACAAGCATAAAACCCATGCTTTAATAAGTTAATCGAATCAATAATAAAAAATATATTTTCTTTCTTTTGACAAGTACCTTACAATATGACTTAAACACAATTAATGAAGACTGAACCTAGTTACATTTTCCAACACTCCCTCTTAACTAGGGAGGTATTCATATTTACATATAATGAAAGAGGTACTTGGAAGATCTAAAAAAAATCATATACGAAGAAGTTTAAGCACCACAATTCCATGGACTAGATTTCTGACCATGGAAATCCATCCATTAGTCTTTCAACAATTTAGGCACTGCAACGCTGTGGACTAGATTCATGACCAAGGAAATCTATCTGGGTGGGACTAAGATGGACTCAAGCTTTTAGCCTCTCTAGGTACCATCAAGCTTGCTAACCAACCTAGAGATCCAGGTGCGTGTCAGAGCTCAATGACTAATGCAACCTTTCAAACTTCAAGACCTAGACATCAACAGAAAGTGTCGGCTAGATGTCCTCCCAGGAAATGCTTCACTCACAAAGCCTCATCATCCCTTGATCTTGTAGATCAAGAACAAAAAATCTTTTGATCCGAATTGAAAATGGCATCAACCCATGGTATTCATCCATCCATGTTATTCATCTGCCCATGCAATTTACCCATGGTATTGTAAGTGGCATCCACTCATGGTATTTATCCACCCATGGTATTGTAAGTGACATCCACCCATGGTATTCATTCACCCATGGTATTGTGACATCCACCCATGGTATTCATTCACCCATGGAATTAACCCATGGTATTCATTCACCCATGGAATTGACTCATGGTATTGTGACATCCACCCATGGTATTCATTCACCCCTGGAATTGACCTGTGGTATTGTAACTGGAAAATACTATAAGTAACAAGTCGCATTTTGTAAAAGGGCAGTTTGTCCACCATAATGTAGCTCTTACAATTATTCTTCATTTTAATAAAAAAAATCTTTGTGGTTTTGTTTATTGGGCATTCTCCTCTTTTTCTTCTGGCATTTCAATTTTTCAGATCTTGGGGGCCTTTCCCCCAAGATCCATTTCAATCTTTTAGATCTTGGGGGTCTCCCCCCAAGATCCAGATCAGTGGTATCAGAGTAGGTTATGATTCCATGGGAATGAGGGTTTCATGCATATTTCAGTTTCAAATTTTTGCAGCAATATTCAACAAACTTTAGGCATGCACTGTGACCTCCACAGAGCACTTTGTTGGGCCAAGCAAGAAGAATTTTTCTTTTTTCATTTTTTTTGCAGGAATTATTTTCTGGGCAGCGAGTTTGCAAATCTAATCTGAAACATTTGGTACAATATTTACAAAAACAAATAATAGATCTGGATTCCTTGTGAAAAATACCAAAATTAAAAAAAAAATTAGCTAAATTGGAGTTTGGATGAGGGAGATATCGTTGATTTACAATCAGCTATGTTGTAGAATTTTTTCTGATGACATCTGGTGGATGGTGACTCTCCTATCAATTTTTGAAGTTTTTGTGCAGAATTTTAGAAGAAGGATTGTAGATCTAAGCTCCTCTTGAAAAATCACACAATTTAAAAAAAAATGGGTCGAATCGGAGTTTAGATGTGGGAGATATTGCTCATTTAAAATCAACTTTTTTTTAGAACTTTTGTGATGATGGAAAAAATTGTAGCACAAATCGGAGATTCTAGGGTGTCCAGATAAGGATTTCCAACACATGGGAAGATGAAAAATGGTCCTTCTACTTCCAAAAATAGGTTATAATAAATATTCTATGTTATATTGACCAAGTTATGTCCATTTTAATTCTGGAGCAACATTTGGAGCGGGTTCCCATTGGAGACATTCCCTCCCACCCCACTGTAGTAGGCATTTGCTTCACATTCATCAGTTTCAGCATAGCAGCATTCGGCTTGGGTTATTTGGAGACGTGCCCTCCCACCCCTGGCTATGTAGGCACCTGCTACTTCATCAACAACCAACATCATGGTTATGGGTCAACTGCACAAAATCCTTGTCATTGAAGTCCATTGCTAGGCCACACATTGTTAGTATCACAGTTGGTTACAAGCATTACAGGGTATCTCTATCCTCGGATCTTTGTTTTTCATGGTTATGGATCATCCACATACCCACACTTCATCGAAGTCCATTTTCTAGGCCACACACTATCAATATCACAGTTGGTCACAAGCATTACAAGGTATCTCTATCCTCGGATCTTCGTTCATCATGGTTATGGGTCATCAACAAACCCACACTTCATCGAAGTCCATTTGCTAGGCTGCACAGTGTTAGTATCACAGTTGGTCACAAGCATTATAGAGTATCTCTATCCTTAGATCTTCGTTCATCGTGGTTATGAGTTAACCACATCAAACCCTTCTCTTCAGTGGCTCTTCATATTCAACAAAGGCTTCACAGGAGGGAACTTCACGCAATGGGGAGCATTGCTTCTTAAGGGAGGAGGAATGATCCAAATGGAAAATGGCATCAACCCATGGTATTCATCCATTCATGTTATTCATCAACCCATGGAATTTACCCATGGTATTGTAAGTGGCATCCACTCATGGTATTTATCCACCCATGGTATTGTAAGTGACATCCACCCATGGTATTTTCCCATGGTATTGTGACATCCACCCATGGTATTCATTCACCCATGGAATTAACCTATGGTATTCATTCACCCATGGAATTGACCCGTGGTGTTGTGACATCGACCCATGGTATTCATTCACCCATGGAATTGACCCGTGGTATTGTAACTAAAAAATACTATAAGTAGCAAGTCGCATTTTGTAAAAGGACAGATGGTCCGCCACAATGTAGCCTTTATAGTTGTTATCAGTTTTAATAAAAAAGTTTCTTTGTGGTTTTATTTACTATGTGTTCTGTCATTTTCTTTCTAGCATTGCAATTCTTCAGATCTTGGGGTCCTCCCCTACAAGATCCATTTCAATCTTTTAGATCTTGGGGGCCTCCCCCCAAGATCCAGATCATCTTTCCCAATCAAACTGATCGGTAGCCAACGTGCTAACAAAACCTTCGAGATATTTACCTGTACAGACACAAACCCAATCAATAATATACTTTCACATGTACATAATAATATACAAACCACCAGGGTCTTCCAAATAACTTGATGTTTCTTCTCAACTTTTCATAGTAGGACTATCAACCAAATCTTAGATAGAAGATTCCTCAGTCATACACTTTTTCTTTCCTACTTCATAGGTAGCAACATATTCTTCAATCGGATCTTGCTTTCCTTCTTTCAACAACACCCCAAAATTCATTCTCCAATTTCCATCTCTCCTTAAGGCCTTTACTAAAACATCTGATTGTTAGTCTTGGTCTAATGCATGACACATGAAGTAGAGAATCATATCTTTCACTCCCTCTTAAATTGAGAGGATCCAATTACTCCTATACAAGGAATATTTTCCACCATCCTCTTATCCTTGGGAGATTCCTTTCATTCAAGTTCCCACTTAACCTAGGGAGATTTCATCTAGACTCCCTGTTAGCTTAGGAAGTTCTATGACATTGGAGAATATTTCATGCCTTCCATCCTTCTTATCAGAGTCATTCATATATCATGCTTATCACATAAATTTTACTTATGATCATGTTCACCAACTTGAAGATGATGTACCTGCACAAATTAGATAGCAAGTACAACCAAAATTATAGAAGCATGAAGTTAGCCATATCAAAATCTTATAACAGAAACATTTAAACTTTACAAACATAATAAACAAGAGACTATACTTCAATACTTCAACTAATTACTGAGGTTTAGTAACAAACCCTAAATCAAGATATCAAACCCATTATATCTAGGGTTTCCATATTCTTTCAACGACAAGTTCCTTCATATAGAAAACATTAGAAACAAATCAAATCAATGAATATAAGAACTTTCAAAATTCATATGTTAGACTTTCTACTAGGATTTCATGTAAACCCTAGATTTTATCATGAGTTTCAACAATCAGAAATCAATCACAGCTTAATCAACATCATGACTAGAATCTACTAGGGTTTGATGTAAACCCTATATTTCCATTTACGAATTTTCAACCATCACCATATAAATCCATAGATTACAAATTGTCATATCACACATACTAGAGAATATAACTACTACTAGGTTTTAGGTGAAAAACCCTAGATTTATCAAACATCATCATACTAGAACATCAAACCTTAACTAGGGCTTGTTTCCAAACCCTATGAATCATGACCATCAATAATTAGGTCAACACATATATCTAGGAATTAATTATCAATCATAAGCATAAAAGATGTCGGGCAATATCAACATATTAGACATATATCTTCCTAGACCAAGCTAAGGTTTTAACCAAATGAACACATACCTAGGGTTACATTCCTAGGATTTTAAATACATAACAAGGGTTTTTCTTATAGAAGCAACAAGACCCTAAGGATCTAGGGTTTCAATTCATAATATATCAAACCCAAATTTACCAAAACTTCATATGTTTGGGATTTCAGACACCATCATTTCAACCCTAACAAGTTAGGGTTTTTCATGATCACACCAAAACCCCAAACACAACATCATCAATAAACATAATAGAAATTTTTTATTCCATCAATAACCCTAAGTAGATTAGGGTTTCATTCATTTTCAACATATCATTAGGTTAGGGTTTTCTAGAGAACCAGTCTAGGGTTCTATAATAACAACCAAGGATGTAGGGAGGGTACATTTATCAAAAGATGAATCAACTGAACAAGAATATTTGTGATTCAAGATAGGTAGATATAATGATGTTAGTAATGTAATCCAAACTTTAAAAATAGGATGATCATACCTTTAACATAATCTTATAAGGAGTATAGTTTGAGATATACCTGGAGGTTTTCCTTGGAAAACTTGACAAGGATTTCTTGAAGTGTTCTCTTTGTATTAAGCCATCACCTTTTATACCTATAGTACATACTTACAAGCACAACATGTGATACGAAGCACATGATTTAATTTATTAAGTTAGATCTTTTACATAATCATGGAGGATGGAATCCTATGATAAGTTGTTCATTATTTCAATCAAGAGCGAGACTTTTTATTTGACATCCTAGATTATTTGTAAACTTTAGAAAAAATTTATTAAAGTTCTCCTCTAGGGAGTATTATGTTTATCCTACTCTGGTTATAAACAAGGATTATTTTAACCATTAAAGATAATAGCAATTTAAATTCTTATGAACATAAGTACCTTGTGAATTGCATACCTATGATTTCATTAGACTTGTTGTAAGTGTATTTTGTTGAGAAAGGAGTACTTACTTGATTTCCTTAAGTTGGTTCCTTGTTTCGTTCATCGTGGCATCCTTACTTGTGTCATACTTTAATCAAAACTTTTCTTTTTTTACATTTATGTAATGACTTCATTTAGTCCTATGATAAGAACATAGGCGTGTCTTGGTTATGTAGGTATTAGACCAAGGCTTTGGTTGTGTGGAGGAAACTCTAAAACATTACATCTTCCACTGATTATATTACACTGAAACTTCACTGAAATGCATCTACTATGGCATGAAGCTGAGGTCACTTAACTGCACCAAAATTCATCTTTGAAATATATAGCGAAGTTATATCTTTGTTGTGGCTTTACCGAAATGTTCATATTGTGCCATCATCGAAAATGATACTAACCCATTATAGAAAAAATCCAAACTTGTTATATCACCGAGGTTCTCTTCCTTAGATCACCGAAATTGTCTCTTTGTGGTGGTATTGAAACAATGATTGCACCTCAATAAAAATTTACCAAAATGACCCTAGATTTACTATGGAGTGAGGTATACCCTCCTTCTCAAGTTGGCTCGAGCTTCAATACAGAACCTTCCTCAAACATTGTATAATTGGTCTTCAAACTTCCTTTGACTTTGAGCATAGATCTGATACCATGTTGGAAAATCCAAGTAGTTGGCAGTTAAATAATTCCCTTGTAATGACATTACCTAGTGATGTTTTTGTTATTATTATTAGTTCTTTAAATTTATTGTTTCTTATCATCAAGACTAATCCAAAGAAATGAATAAAAGAGTACACAATATGTAGGCATGCTACTAGGGAAAAATCCCACTCTTTTGGGAAAAACCGGTCAAAATTCTTCCTTCATTAGATTCAAGATGAGATGACCAAGATTCTCATATTCTAGACCCTAGACATCCTCCAGTAAGTCATCCTTGTAATTGTGAGGGCATTGATTCCTTATCACTGTGATAGCAACGAAATCATATCACTGTGAGACCTTGTAAATTTTGCAGTACCAAAACTTTCTTTGCTACATCTAGACCTTATCATTGTAGAAGCACCAAAACTTTCTTAGCTACATCTAGACCTTATCATTATAGAAGTACCAAAACCATATAGTAATGACACCAAAATGTGGTTACCCAAATCATCCCTGTCCCTTAGCTCTATTGTCACACTGAAACATCCTCTTTTTAATTCGAACTGCTCACTGTGATGTCACTAAAACTTTCAAAAGAACATGATTTCTCACTATTTTTACATCGAATCCTTCTCATTGTATTTGCACCAAAATCTTCACTACCATACTGTGATATCTGAACTGCACTTTCAGAGATAATATGAACCTTTTTTTGAGATATATGCGATCTTGTTTTCTGGGCTGTGCAGTGAGGCCTATGTTAGTATATCTAGTAGTTTTTCCATAATGAAAGAGCTGACATTACTTCATGAACATATGTGTCTACATTTATGATGAGGCTGACCTAAGTTTAGTTAGATGTAGCTAACTTGATGATGATATTATTGAAGTCAATAAAAGGAGACTTGATGGAAGAGTCTTTGACCAGTAAACAAATTGACTTTGACCCATATAAATAATCCTAAATCCTATAGTGGAGGATTGACCTATAGCAACTGACCCAAGCATGAAACCCATGCTTTAATAATTCAATTAAATCAATAACAAAAAATATTTTTGCTTTCTTTTGACAAGTACATTACAAGATGACTCGAATACAATTCATGAATACTTAACCTAGTTACATTATCCAACAAAATCTACTCCTACGAAAATGTTTATTAATGCAAAAACAATATGAAGCAATAAGTGAACACATGCCCTCTTTATAAGTGCAATTACCTAACATCAATGAATGATTAGTCACTAAAAAATTATTTCCCACAATGTTTGAGCTATAATAATTCACGTCTAAACCAGAAGAATCTATTTTGCAACAGAAGGGTAGAAGTCGTGAGTTGCGACACAACCTCAAATAGATATTTATGGTGGATATTTTCAGCCTAGAAACCTTTAGATTGGTGCATTATATTTTTATCATCAATGGCCTAAAAAACATAAGCATGTAATCAGATTAAGGATCACCAAAACTAACATAAATTTAAATTTCTCTAAGAAAATTGATATATACAAGGGATCAATGTTGAGAAATGGCAACAAGAAATTCCAGTTTAGTTTGTCCTTGAATTAAACTGAGAATTAAAATCAAATTATATTCTCATAACAACTTGTAAATCGTTAATTATGTTTAATTGTGTTAATTAGCTTAGGAATTTCGATTTGGAAGTATTTCTGTAGTCCTGTATATGTTCTCCATAAATTTCAAGGGTCCAGGATGAGTTTATTTGAGTTGTAATTAGATAACTCAGTTTGATTGAGTTATTGTCAGTTAAACTAGTTGCAGCTGTTTGTGGAACTAGTAGAGGATTAGTAGTGAGTTGGTGCACCGGTGCATCCTCAGGTGCTACTCTATCTAACTGAATATTCCCTCATGAGAAACTCATGCATGTCAGTTTAGAGAAAGACCCAGTTGAGACTAGAGTGCAGGGACAGTGTACTATTAGTTATATGATTTTTCGAGTTGTACAGATCATGCATGCAATCAATTATGGACCTAAGTTTAGATTGCACAGTTTTGGAAGCATGGTTTCCCAATTAAATATGGTTTGATCCTCTTGGGAAATGCGCAAGGAAATAGGGGCTTAATGGGCAGCAGAAATTGGCTAAGTGTTGGTCAGTGTTGGTTTGTGAGGTAGAGTGTTGATCATACTTTTGCGTAATTATTCTTGTGAGAACAAGTTTTGTATTATCACTTAGATTTATGATTAATGCAATAGATATTCATGGTTTTGAGTAGTGGCTTTCCCCAGAGAAACAATTATGTTATGTGTCATTGTTGTTATTCCTCTAACTAATTATTGTTTTCATCGATCATTGGTTTCCGTTGTTTGAGAGTAGAGTAGATTCTTGTCTTGTGTTTTAGGAAATTACATGAGTTGTGAATCTACATGAAAACCTACATGGTATCAGAGCATGACTTTTATAAAAATTTACATGGTATCGAAGCTGAAGACAATATAGTGGAGGATATTTCAAAGTTCTAAGTTTGGGTTACAAGTGAAATTGGAATTTGCAATACCTACTTTAGGATTGATAGATGGTGTTCTACGGTTTGCGGCTTGAGTATGCCTTGGAAGGCAACTTGAATTATAATAGACTAGAAGGACAAAATGGAGGTTGTGCTGGAGGATAATGGCTTGAAGGAATTCATTGATCGAGGCATTCCTAATCCAACAACATTAGATGCACATAATCTGGCCGAATGGAAGAAGTCAGTGGTGAAGGCAAGGCGGATAATCCTTGAGGGAGTTTCAGACCACATTGTCTCAAGTCTCCACGGGAAGGAAACTCTATATGTTATGTGGAAAGAATTGACAAAACTATTCCAGAATAGAAATGACCATAGGAAGTTGGAACTTAAAGACCAAATTCAAAAAATCAAGATGAAGAAAGGTGAGACTATTCCAAAATACCTGACCAATTTCATTCATTGTTGTGATGAGCTTGGAAATTTTGGAATAACCGTTGTCGTGGATGATATGGTGAGCCTAGCTGTTACAGATCCATTTGGGCACATCACTCCCATCATTCAGATCAGTACTATTTGATGAGCCTAAAAAATGGATAATTATATGGGCTCATTCAACCTCCTAATTCGACTTAATCCACCATTCTCATTAGTTTATTGCATGTTTTTTATTATATTTATGGTAATAGAGTGAATTAGGTTAGTCATTATGCCAACAAGTCTAATGGGTGCTTTGTGCAGTTTTTTAGTCAATTTTGAGACAAAATCAAATGTTTTAATGAGCACTTGGCAGCCAGATTCATGGAAGAATAAGGGAGAGGATTTGTAGGAAGGTGTCCCCTTCATTTATGGGCCCTTACCTCAAATTCTCCACCATCAGCTTGGAGTTCAAGGGCCACCAAATCGATTATCAAAAGGGCAGCCGAGCAAGGGCTAGTAAAGTTGCTGTTAACTACAAGTTTTGACAGCCGAGTTCCTAAGTTTAGGAGGGATGTTGGGGTCCTCAATTTGTATAAATAAGAGGGATTAGGGCCTCATTTGGGTTGGAAGAAGTTAGCTAATTGGCAGTTCGATTTTAGTCATTTTTTTAGTCATTTTTTAAGCAGTAGGTTAGCTCTGTATTTTAGCACATTTCCGAGTTTTTCCTTATGGACAGTTTTTGGAATGTAACTATTCTTTTGATCAATAAAGATGAATCCAGCTTTGCACCAGCTCTAATCTCTCTTAGGAGGCTATATCTCTTGGGGTTGGGCCCAACCCAAGTGCCTAGTACCTCCTTTGTTTACATTTATGTGTTTTTGCTGCATTCTTAGAAGAAAATCTACTATTTAGATTTAAATCTTGTTTTGTTATTTAGGTTGCTTTTGATGATTAAAAAGGATTTTCATGTTCAGATTGATTTGATAGGTTAATAACAGAGAAGATCTTCAGAAAAAGGCTATCAAGCACCTCTGATCTCACCTCTCCCTCAGTGGGACCATGAGCTGTGACCAAGTTGTCCTTGTTGCCACCAAAAACACTGTCTTTGCTTCATCATGCAATTATTAGTGTTAGATTCTCATTTTCAGAAGTTGATATCAGTTGTGGTTACATGCTCAGGTTCATGATTGCTTAGTTTTCATAGCTATTTCACATTATTTCGTTGCAAATAAATTGTTGTTCATTTTCTTTGCTGTTATTTAGGTCAGATTAGGTTAAAGCAGCTAGATCTTTGGTTTTCTTAGTCTTTGTTGACTAGTTTTGAAAAATCACGTGCAGAGCACATGTGAAACCTCCTCTCCTACCCTTACCCCATCGATGCAACCTGCTTCATCTTCCAACTTAGATTCTTTCCTCTCATTTGCCACGTTTTCTCACTTTTCCCTAGTTTCTACATTCTTATGCATCATTGCTCCCTCTATCCTTGAACAAATCCAATCACTCCTTAGCCTCATTCACCAGGTCCTTGATCCCTTAACATACTTATCCAACCTCCATTTCCACTTTCCCACCATTTTTCCTCCATCAACCCTCCAAAATCCTCTTTTCGGAACATCCTGTAGAAATTACAGAACATCCTGTAGAAATTTCAGAACATCCTGTAGAACCCTTGCAGACTTCCTATAGAAGCTCATGAAAGTGGTTTCTTGAGATCCGATCACTGTAAAACTCTCTGGAAGGGTGCTAGGGATCCCTTAGGCCCTCTTCTAACCTTCCCAAGCTCCTGCAAGCATTTCCTTTCGCCAATCCACCTCTGCACAGTAAAAAACAGTTAAAGCACATGCACAATAATTCTGCCAACTTACTCAAAAATACAAAAAGATGTTTCTTTTCAGATTTCACTTCAGAAGTAGCTTAGTCACATGCATTCCTTTCTGTAGCTTTCATCATTTTTCTTGCACCAGTAGGGTTAGTCGGTAAAACTAGGGTTTGCTAGGGTTTGCATTTCCTTTTCGCTCTCAGTTTCTTTCTGCAAGTAGATTAGCCTCCTTTGAGTTAGCTTTCATCCATCAGTTAAAAATCTTCTTCTAAGAGCTCATAGAAGTTGGCTTAAGCTCCTAGCAGACTTGTGCCAGCTGATCAAGTGATAGCCACGGCAAGAGCTAGTACTTGTGCATATAGCACCATTGCTTCCAAGTTTGTTACGAACTACCGGGTTGATAAAAGTAAAGAAGGGAGTCCCAGGAGTTGTAACATTATTGTTGCAATACTGGGGCCCACCATCTTTTTGGCGCCATTGCTGGGGAAGCATCAGAGTATTTATGATTGCTGCTTTTCTTCTATTTTCTACTACAACCTTCTGCTAAGTAGTTTATTTCAATTCCATTCTGCAATTTCATGTCTACAAAAGTAGATTAGACATTTCCTGCTTTCATAAATTAGCATTTCAATTCCGCAATTTCATTTCTGCAAACGTAGATTAGCATTTCGATTCTGCAATTTCAATTCTGCAAGCGTAGATTAACATTTCAATTCCACAATTTCAATTCTGCAAGCGTAGCCTAGCATTTCGTTCTTGCAATTTCATTCCAGCAAAATAGATTAATCCTTTCCTGCTTTCATTACAATTCCGCATTTTCATTTCAGCAAGATAGATTTTAGTTAGTTGCAGTTCAATCCATTTTAGTTTTTGCAGGTACAAATAGAAAAAAGAAACAAACATCAACCAAAAAGATTTCATTTCATGCCTTGTAGGAGTAGAGATAAGTCAGAAAAATGTTTGCACAACATCCCCACTGCTTCACACAGCCACCCTTCTCTCTTCTTCGATGGCTATGATTAAAGAACCCTTAGGTGGATAGCAAGACATATCTGAAGAACCTCAAGGGAAGAAGAAGAAGAAAACATTCCTCTGGAGCAGATGGCTACAAGCAGAAATGTTGGGAGCAGTACCTTATCCAAAAATGAATTTTCAAATCAGATGGAAGATTTCAAGAGTGAGATGAGGCAGTTTCTTGCCATGCAACTAGATACCTTGCAGATCCAAAGGAAGCAAGAGGAAGCCAAGAGGGCTTTGGACATCTTTTTTCCTAGGTGCACTAGAAAGCATCCTAGGAATGAATGTCCAATGCACTCCCTAGAAGTGTGTTTCATCTATGAAGAATACCATCCTACGAATCAGTGCCCTTCCTTGCCTGGACTTAAAGCTGCATATCAGAGAGCCAAAGGAGCCACTGAATCACTCTATTTTATGAACCAAAGGAGGTCACATGGACCCATACCCTACCAGCAAGGAATGCAAGGGACATCCCAGACCTATTACGACCCCTATCAAGCCACTTCCATGCCTTCTTGGGGTCCCCCTACTCATCCTTCCTAGTCCACACCCCCTCCTTGGTCGTATCCTCCTCAATACCATGCTTCTCCAGTTCCTCATTCGTTTCACTCTTATGCTTAGCCACAACCTCAGTGGAATGCACCTCATGCGGGGTGGAGGCCCCAGTACAACTCTACTCTCACTCCTTTGCCTCTACCACTTGCCCAACCACAACCCCATCCACATCCATCTCAAATATACACCCCCACTCAACTACCCATACCACCATTTCCAAACCCGCACATTGGAATAGCTCAACCCAATTGCAAAGCTGAGGCACAACATGTCCAAATGACTCCTCTTGAGCTCAAAGATCTTCACCATAGCTCATGAAGAGTATTGCGAAAAAGAGATATTGAAAGCATTGAAGGACCACATCCAACAAAAGAAGATTCAAAAGAAAATATCAAAGAACCATGGGCTGCACTTGATGAAGAGAAGGCATCAAAATCAGAGATCGAGAGAGTTCCCTCATGTTTACCATCAAATCCTCCATGTATTCAAGAGAAAAATCAGCAAAAAGAGGAAGATGTGAAGGTCATGATAGAAGGTGACATGAAAAATGATCCATATCAGCAAAAGGACCAAGGATATTAGAGCTATATTGAGATATGGTTCCAGATGGTCACTAAGTTGCAGCAATACTCTCTTCCTCAGCTATGTTTAATCCCTTCAACGTCAAATCATTTGGTCTCTGAAATCCGAATACTTGTCAAAGCATGCATTTCGATCCTCCACATCATTTTGTCTCTAATCTCAATGTACACATGACTCCATTGGAAGTATTCTTATACTTGAAAATGATTTTTTTTTTCAAGTAGGGTAGGGTAGGAAAAAAAGAAAAAATGAAAAAAATGAAAATAAGAAGAAAATAAAAATCTAAGGTGAAAACCTCGTCGGAGGCACCTCGATTGGCTCATTGATTGAAAACCTCCATGAGGCAATCAATGGGTTGGAAAGAAGAGAAAATAAAAAGAGAATAAGATCCCCAGGTGAAAACCTCCCTTGGAGGCACCCAGGGTAGGCAATTAAGGTGAAAACCTCCATGAGGCGCCCTAGTTGTTTTCAAAAAAAAAAAAAAAAGAGAAAAAGGAAGAAGAAAAAGAAAAACTAATTTCCATTGAATAATTGCAGGTTACAACAAAGACATTGCAAGTTAGGAGGATCACTTAAAACAAAGACAGACGAAGTTCTGTGCCTTCTACAGGAAGTTCTGTGTCTTCTACAGAAAGTTCTGTGTCTTCTATAGGAAACCTACAAACAAGCCAAAATTGATCTCCGAAGAGGACCAGAAGGCTAGGAATATGTCCATGAGATTTACAAGCATCCATGTTTCCATCCCTCACCCTTCTCCATCATTTTTTCCATCTCATTGTGCTTCTTTCCTAAAAACTGCGTGTTCTACAGGAAGTTCCTGTAGAAATTACAGGATTTCTACAAGAAGCTAGAAATGGATTTCAAAAAGGGAGTTTGAAGAACATGATAGCTTCTTCACGGGTTCATAAGTCCTCCTACAATCCTCAAACCTCTCTCCCATCAATTCCATGCCTACATCACAGCCCAAGCTCATTTTTTCTTACCATGCAAAAAACTGCAAAATGCTTGGAAGCAAAAATACATAGTGCTGAAATTTGTTTTTTCCCTAGCTTGAAAACCGTGCATCCATTTACAAAACTGTTACATGGGGAGTTGTATAGGGATGATGGCAATATGCCCGAGCAATTTCAGCCAATTCCAGTGCACGGTTTCCAAGAAATCAACCCCTATCACCTTCAGCCATTTTTGCATTTTCTCCATATCCATGCATCTGTTTCAAAACCTGTTTGATGGGGAGATGCATATGGGTGATAGTAACCTACCCAAGTAGTTTCAGCCGATTTTGATGCATGGTTTTCGAGAAATTGACCTCTGTAATATTAAGCCATTTTCAATTTTTCTCGAAATCTGTGCATCCATTGATCGCAATTTGGCTATGGGAGGCGCATAATGATGAAAGGAACATGCTCAGAAATTTTTATATCTATCTGGTCTATCGTTTGGGAGCTATGGAGAAAACAAGTTGCTGTCCTATGAAAATTCAGTGTCAACAGCATGAGGGTGCAAATCTGAATGTGGAAGCCAGCTCCTGCAGCGTGGATCCGGCCAGAGGATACCTGCACAAGAAAAATAACCACACATCAGACAACAAAAAGCTTATAGCATAAAGGATCCAGGCATGCAGCAAGGGAATGTGAGCATGCAGCAGCAAAAAAGGACCCAGCAGCACGTCGACTTACAGGTATGTGTCTAAACCAGTTCCTCTATTTGCATCAATATGATTCGAAAGTGCATAAAAAAATGAAATGGTGGGATTAATCCGACAGTGCCTTGTCTAGTTCTCTAGCGCTCAGCCAGAAATCATGCAGCATACGTGTATAGACAACTCACGTGAAATTAAAAAAACAGGTAGTGTTGGCCGTTTGAACTCTAGTGCAACTGATGTCAAGTGATTAACAAGAAGAGAACATACAGTTCATAACAGCACTACAGTCTGCATGGGGCCAGTGCACATCTGGCCACCTCACTCCCTCACCACGAATCATGCTGAAATTAAACGATGCTCGGTTGAAACTCTCACCACTCTTTGTTCAACTGCGGTCACAACTGAAGCATGCGTCCACCACTTCCAGATCAGTTAACCAGTGGTCCTCTGTAAGATTCTTGACTGATTTCTCGAGATTTCTGTCGTTTTTTAAAAAATCTCCCACCTATCGGGCTCTACAGGAAGGGCAGTTTCGTTCTACAGGAAGGCTTCTATAGGAAACACTAAAAACAGCCATGCAGAAAGAAAACTTGGGATTTTTAGCGAATTTCAATCTCAAAATGAGGTAGGATCAGGGAAACTTCTTTGTGCATGATTTGTTGGTGCAAAATGGTGAATTGAACACAGCATTAAATTGAAAAATGAGAGTAAAAAGTCTACTTGTGCATTGAGAACAACGGAAGTTTGCCTGCATTATTCACTGAGTTTACCCATTTTTTTTCTTCTGCATCCGAAATCTCCTCATCAGTTTAAAAAAAAGAAAGAAAATAAAAAAATTCCCTTGCAAGGAAGACATGCAGCAGTAGAGACCAACCTGTGTCTGTGGAAAAACCCGAATTTACATATCTATCAATGTGTTGAAAAAACCAGTGTCCTTATGCTCTGATCTGTAAAAATTTTCTTTCATAAGCAGATAGACCAATTCGAGGTGACAGAAGTTTTAACACAAGGGAATTACTGCCATTTGATGTTGTAAGGAGCACATGAAAAATTCCTTATTTGGTCTCAGAAAAAGAAGAAAATTAAGCTATCCTCTGTCGTAGTGAAATGACTGTTTTCCTGAACAATTTTCTTTTTTTTTGGTTAAAACACAAACTCAACACCATGCCAACTGAAGAAATTGAGAAGATCATTGATGAGGGAGCACAAGACATTCAAGAAGAGGGCAAAACAGAGGAAGAACAGAAGGAAAAAGAGGAGTTTGACATGACCATTGGGCATGAGACAGAAAAGGAGACAACAACAAAAACAGAGTGGGCGAAAAAGGAAAAAGGTTGGGAAGAAAAAGGCCAAGAAAGCCAAATGAAAGTTATCACAACCAAGGAAACCACACAAAAATTAAAAGGAAAGACACATCCAGCCAAGCAGACCGAAACAGTTAACACCGGACTTTCTACAGGAAGCATGAAAATAGAACAACAAGAGGAGAAATCACCTGAGATTTTGGCCAGGGAGGCAGCAGCCGTGCTTTCCACCATTAGCACACCCCCAAGACCAAAAAGGAAGAGAAAGAGGCAAAACTCCATGTACTTTAAAGCGAGGAGGAGCACATAGATCAAAGTAGGCAGACCCCAGCCATAGTCAAAGGAGCAAATTGTCATTAAGGACACAACAGCTAAACAAAAGGAGGAGTCTTCTTCAAAGATATCCATCACCTATGAATCAGGAAGCCAAAAACCTTCACTTGAAGAGAGAGAATTCATATGATGGACTCAAAGACAACTTTACAGGAAGCTGAGACAGCTCTACAGGAAGCTGAGAATTCTCCACAGGAAACTCGGTCTAAGCTAAGAGAGACCGAGAAATTGGAGGAAAAGGTGGCCAAACAATCACAGGAAGAAGGAAAGACAAGGAAACATCTGATGAACAACAAAGAGAGGACAAGCTGCAGGCTTAGGTTGAGGTGCTAACAAGACTGCTAAAAGAAAAGGAGCACAGGCAGTGGGAAGAAGTAGAGAGAAAAGCATGGTTTCAAGACCGAGAAGAGGACATTACTTCAGAATCTTGGCATGATAGGAAGGCCATTAGGGCCATCAAATATGGAGAGATGGATTAGTTGCTCAGAGTATGAGCAACACTTTCAGTAGGGGGGTGATGATGAGCCTAAAAAATGGATAATTATATGGGCTCATTCAGCCTCGTAATTCGACTTAATCCACCATTCTCATTAGTTTATTGCATGTTTATGATTATATGTATGCTAATAGAGTGAATTGGGTTAGTCATTATGCTAACAAGTCAATGGGTGCTTTGTGCAGTTTTTTGGTCAACTTTGAGACAAAATCAAAGGTTTTAATGAGCACTTGGCAGCAAAAATCATGGAAGAACAAGGGAGAGGATTTGTAGGAAGGTGTCCCCTTCATTTATGGGCCCTTACCTCGACTTCTCCACCATCATCTTGAAGTTCAAGGGCCACCAAATCGATTATCACAAGGGAAACTGAGCAAGGGCTAGTAAAGTTGTTGTTAACTACAAGTTTTGGCAGCCGAATTCCTAAAGTTTAGGAGGGCTGTTGGGGTCCTCAATTTGTATAAATAAGAGGGCTTAGGGCCTCATTTGGGTTGGTAGAAGTTAGCTAGTTGGTAGTTCGATTTTAGTCATTTTTTAAGTAGTAGGTTAGCTCTGCATTTCAACACATTTTCAAGCTTTTCCTTGTGGACAATTTTTGGAATGTAACTATTCTTTTGATCAATAAAGATGAATCCAGCTTTGCACCAGCTCTAATCTCTCTTAGGAGGCTGTAGCTCTTGGGGTTGGGCCCAACCCAAGTGCCCAATACCTCCTTTGTTTACTTTTATGTGTTTTTGCTGCATTCTTAGAAGAAAATCTGCTATTTAGATTTAAATCTTGTTTTGTTATTTAGGTTGCTTTTGATGATTAAAAAGGCTTTTCATGTTCAGATTGATTTGATAGGTTAATAACAGAGAATATCTTTAGAAAAAGGCTATCAAGCACCTCTGATCTCACCTCTCCCTCAGTGGGACCATGAGCTGGGACCAAGGTGTCCTTGCTGCCACTGAAAACACTGTCTTTGCTTCATCATGCAATTATTAGTGTTAGATTCTCATTTACAGAATTTGATACCAGTTGTGGTTACATGCTTAGGTTCATGATTGCTTAGTTTTCATATCTATTTCACATTATTTTGTTGCAAATAAACTATTGTTAATTTTATTTGCTGTTAGTTAGGTCAGATTAGGTTAAAGTAGCTAGATCTTTGATTTTTTTAGTCTCTGTTGGTTAGTTTTGAAAAATCATGTGCAAAGCACCTGTGAAACCTCCTCTCCTACCCTTACCCCATCCATGCAACCTGCTTCGTCCTCCAACTCAGATTCTTGCCTCTCATTTGCCACGTTTTCTCACTTTGCCCTAGTTTCTACATTCTTATGCATCATTGCTCCCTCCATCCTTGAACAAATCCAATCGCTCTTTAGCCTCATTCACCAGTTCCTAGACCCCTTAACATCCTTATCCAACCTCCATTTCCACTTTCCCACCATTTTTCCTCCATCAACCCTCCAAAATCCTTTTTTCGGAACATCCTGTAGAAATTACAGAACATCCTGTAGAAATTTCAGAACATCCTGTAGAACCCCTATAGACTTCTTGTAGAAGCTCACGAAAGCGGTTTCTTGAGATCTGATCACTATAAAACTCTTTGGAAGGATGCTAGGGACCCCTTAGGTCCTATTCTAACCTTCCCAACCTCCTGCAAGCATTTCCTTTCACCAATACACCTCTACATAGTCAAAAACAGTTAAAGCACATGTACAATAATTTTGCCAACTTACTCAAAAATACAAAAAGATGTTTCTTTTTAGATTTTACTTCAGAAGTAGCTTATTCACATGCATTTTACTTTTCTAAGAGTCAATGGCATTCCTTTCTGTATCTTTTGTCATTTTTCTTGCACCAGTAGGGTTAGTCGGTAAAACTATGGTTTGCATTTCCTTTTCGCTTTCAGTTTCTTTCTGCAAGTAGATTAGCCTCATTTGAGTTAGCTTTCATCCATCAGTTAAAAAGCTTCTTCTAAGATCTCATAGAATTTGTCTTAAGCTCCTAGCGGACTTGTGCCAGCTGATCAAGTGACAGTTGCGGCAAGAGGTAGTACTTGTGCATACAGCACCATCGCTTCCAAGTTTGTTATGAACTACCGGGTTGATAAAAGTAAAGAAGGGAGTCCCAAGAGTTGCATCATTATTGCTGCAATACTGGGGCCCACCACTATTAGGGCTCATCAAACCGTAATTCAGTTGCTACATGCCCCAAACAAGTCATCACTTTGAATGCCTCCTTCCCTAAGAGTTTCTTGGCTTGAAGCCCTCCCAAAATGCCTCCTTGAGGGACCAGCACAACCTTGGTTCGGGGTAAGTGCACTTCAGTGTAGGTAGGCCCATGTTAGGGTGCATTTCAGAGCACTTAGGCCGACTTTGACCTGCGCTGGGCGAGATTGAGTGAAATCCTCATAGGGTTTTGGGAATATTCCTATCTTTTGGAGCCTTCTAGAAGATTCCCACCCTTATCATGTCCTATGAGCTCGAAATTGGATAGGGAATGAGTTAAGTAACCTCCTATCCACTCATCCCTTCCTCCATGGAAAATAAATCTATGTTTGGAAGGCCATTCAATACCCTCATTTATGACCAAACCTCCTCCATTTTCCTATAAATTGAGCACTCATCTAAGTGTTCAGGGGATGGAATTTGAGAATTTGTAAGGAGATACTATTGGTGTGAGGTTTGACATTGTAAGCAAGTATTGTTATGCTATTGGAGTGTTGTTATTTTGATGTGATGTTGGTTGGAACCCAAGCTGAAGGAGTGGCATTAGATTGGACTTCATGGTTGTAACTCTTCCTTCTACTTAATAAATTTGTTTACACCTTTTCCCATATTATTGTCTTTATGTATGATGATTATATGTGTAAATTCTTTCAATTTCATTTACTTATAGTAGATATATCTCTTGCTTTGATTGGTTTTTGTCCTCTGTTTATGATTACAGGTACTTGTCAAGCATATTAAGTTTGATAAGGAGCAATGGGAGCCATACAAATGAGACAAAGGGAAAGAGAAAGATAACAAGTAGGTCCCTTGTCTTATTTATCTTCTATAGAAAAAGGTTAAGTGCTTTAATTTTGTTGTTCTAGGTGTAGCTACCCACCTAGGGAAATTGTATTTATCCGTAGATACAAAATTCCACATAACAAATTGGCAACCATACTGGGGAACGATCATCATTCCGGTTAGTTTACCTTCATCCTAGTACACCCTAGTGGACTTGAATTGATTCCATTGATATTTCTTTAGCCTTTTTGAAGAAGTTTTTGGTAAAAATTGTGCTTGAAAGCCCCTAGGATGGCCTCTATAGCACCAGCACAGGTTTGATCAAGAGGCAGAGTGTTGTAGAGCACCCTTGGCTTGAGGATAGTGCTTTGATGCACGCTGTCTCCCATTCAAGGCTACTTTGATCCTCCTTAGGTAAAATAATCTCACCTTTGACTTGATTTTTCCCAAATTTCCTTCTATTTTTGCTTGTTGAAAGATCAATGATGCTTGTGTCTCTGAAATCAATTTATGTTTTCTTTGCTAGCACTAGTTTGGCCTTGATTTTTTATTGTTTCTTAAATGATTTCTTTATCACTTTCAATTCATTATTAAAGTTAGTTTATAGTCGATTAATCTTTGTTCAAAAGAAAGTGTCGTAAAAGTCTTCATTTCTTTCGAGAAAGAACAGTCGTAAAGTCTTTGTTATTGCAAAAATATTGATTGATTGTATGTGCATTAGCTTCCTTTTGTTCATTTCAACATTAAGGGAATTGAAAAGAAAAACTTGCATTGTGCATTGAAAAAGTTTGTGTGTGCTCATTAGAATAGTTTAGGGAAATTTCATTAGATGTGCTCTTTGCTCTTTTATTAAAAGAATCTGATTGCTCTATGCCTACTAGCTAAGGTTTTCATTGTTCAAATTGAATGAGAGGAATTATTATCATATTAGTTACATTATAGGAATTTCAAAGACATCACGTGGTGAACCTTCAAAGGAAAATTCCTAATCAATATCAACTTAAAATTAACCTCAATTAACCTAATGGAGCATTGTCACCTAACGCAAAACATTTAGAGGTTCTAGGATAGAGACATGTTTCGGTGTCATAAAACATAGCAGCTGTCGCTAACTTGTCTGTGATACATTTCGAGTGTGATACCTCATTCCACGTACGTGAGTATATTGTAGCTCGTCCATGTACCTTTGGGTATATAGGGCGGTGTTACAATACGTAATGTATAAAGGAATGCTCTCATTGTGCGGTTTCGCATTAGACAACACTAATACGGATTGGGCCTCCACGTACTTTCAGGTATATATGGGAGGAAAACACTAGGTTGCTATCCATCCTTAGGTAACCAAGTCGGCTGCCTTGTACACTTTGATACACCAAACACAACATTCGGGGAGATTGCCTGTCCGTACTTCTCGGTTCGTCGGGAGGTATTCTGCAGTTCACAGTTGCTTGGTAAACATTTTTCCTAGCTTAACAACTTTTTTTATTTCTTTTTTGTGATAAAAACAATCAGAAATCATGGAGGAACATCAACCCTTACCCCTTCCTTCACGGAGAGCAGCAATTAAACCGCCTTTACCACCTGAAGCTACACCTATCTGGTCGAAGCAATCTCGTTTGACTGGATCCAGTACCTCACAAACTTTTGGTTCTTCATCACAATTACCATAAAAACCTATACCGGTATGTACTATGACCCCTGTTACTCCTACAATTACTGGTACATCTATTACTGAAGTGGAATCTCCACAATTACTTGAGGAAACTAGAACTGAATCTAGTGAAACGGTAACCCAAGTTGTTAAACAAAAAGTTGATTCCAAACTTGAAGTTGTTCAACAAGAAATTACTTTTGAGCATGAATTTGTTCAACTAGAAGTTGATCCTGAACCTATCACTGTTCAATCAGAAGTTACTTATGAACTAGAAGTTGGTCAAGAAACCCAACCTCAACCTGTTCTTTTACTAGAACATTTGGATCTTTAGGTTGAACAATCAAAAGTTGTTACCATACCGAAATAAGATCAACTAGTACATCCTCAGACATCCATAATTTCTGAGACTTCCTCTTTAACTCAGGAGAAAATACCAGAAATATATTATGGACCTGATGGTGAAATTCTTCCACCTGGTTTGATTTCAATAGAAGAGGAACCTGAGGTAGAATCACCCAAAACTCCATTCCATTTTGGAATTGGACTTTATATGTATCCTCATAATCCTCATTTTACTGATCCTTTTGATCTTGATTTCTTTCATACACCCATTGATTTGTTAGGAAATTTATTTCGACATTTGACTATGGTAGAGTCAACATCCTAGACTATACCATCTGTTACAACTATGGCAGAATCTTTTGTTGCAACCTCTTCGATGTTTACTACGACACCTGAGTCACACTTGTATGGTGTTCTGTCCATCCCATCAGGTTACCAATATTTATCTGGAACCCACTCATGTGTTGCTTCAAGCCCTTGGTCTTCACCAATGTCATCTACAAGAATTTTATCTAGTTAACACATATTTTATTAAATTTGGAATTAAATAGCGGATATAGAATTTCAAAATAACCAAAAAACTCAATTCTAGTGATGTCCTTGTAATAAAAAATTTCCAATTTTAATGAAATATGTGTTAGTTCCTCTTTAACTGATACTGAAAAGCTAGACCCATCAAGTCAATATCAAGCTGTTTCATCTGGTTACTGTCCTATGTATCCACTTTACATGGGACTATCCCCATACAAATAAAAATATGCATAGATTCCTTATCCTCCATTTTCTAGGGGATAACCATATGTCAGTATGTTGTCGTCTTTAGGTCAGCCTGGAATGATTGTCTGTCAGTGGTAGCCAACAATGCCCATTCAACCTAAGCTTGTGTATCCCTCACAACCTATGCAATCTATCTCATCCATACCTACAATGCGTGTTGTTACAACTTTACTGCAGTCACAAGCTCAGATTGTTGTATCTCAACTTATGCAAGATGGTCCTTCAACCTCAGACCCCGAAGTTTTAGGTGTACAGATCCATCCTTCTCAGGGAGTTTTACAACAACCACTTGTGCCTAGAGTCTAA
Source organism: Pinus tabuliformis (assembly GCA_031772625.1). NCBI lineage: Eukaryota > Viridiplantae > Streptophyta > Pinopsida > Pinales > Pinaceae > Pinus > Pinus tabuliformis. The sequence goes on along the minus strand of CM062816.1, from coordinate 1,488,424,346 downwards.
CAATGTCAGGCTAGTTTACCTTTTATTGGAATGACTCAGAATTACACTAGTTTAGTGTATTCACAACCTGGTCAATCTTACATTGGTGGGCAACAACCGTTAAATCAAAAACCGTTGTATCAACAACAACAACAATTTCTTCAATAACCTTGGCAGTCCCAATATCAACAACAACAATTCTAGCAATACTAACCTCATCCTAGACTTGGTCAACAAGCCTATGTTGGGTTTGGTCAACAACAAGTTTACACAGGTCCTGGTCAACAAGCCTATGCTGGGTTTGGACAACAGCAAATGTATCCTAGTGCTCAACAACAACCTTACACTAGATTTTCTCAACAAACTTACCCATATCAAGGTTACCAGCAGTAGATGCCTTATGCTAGTATGCAAAGGCCTATTGCCCAGGCAATCCCATCTTACCATGGATATGCTCAACCTGACCTCAATAGACAATTTCCTTTCGTTGCAACACTTAAGTTCCCAGATCTAAATCGGCTCACCAATGATCCAATTCTTTATGCAGCTTGGTGGCCGGTGATTCCTCATAAGTTACCTTCCGATATTCCAAAATTCAATGGAAATGCTAGAGAAGACCCGTCCAACCATGTCATGACTTTTCGTTTATGGTGTTCATCAAACTCCTTGAATGATGATTCTGTTAGACTATGTCTTTTCCAAAGAATGCTTACTCGTCTATTTGTGAAGTGTTACATTAAGTTACCACGAGCTTCTTTTGATAACTTTACAACCTTAGCTACCACGTTTTTAACCCACTTCCAGTTACCCATATGATATGAAACTAGAACAAAACTATTAACCAACTTTAAACTGACTAGTTCTCCTCATATCTCTGATCATATTTATGAGTGGCGTTATCATCGTCGAATGGTTAAAACTTATGTCCCTAATCAACTTTTAGCTGAGTGGTTTATAAAGTCCTTGTTGCCATCTATCACTGAGGATGTGGCGAAAGGTGGAGTTGTCACTGAAGAGAAAGTAATTGCTCGTGCCCAATATTTGGACTTGATTTATACATAGTCTTTTATGCACTATGAGAAGATCCAGAATGCACCTCGACCAGCTTTCATTGTTCCTCCACCACTGTCGAGTAAGGACTCTCATGCCAGTGATGATGTGCTTTGTTCTTCAAGCACACAAACGGTAAGTAGACCATCTGGTCAAACACTTTCCATTTCCAATCAAACTTCAAAATCATCTGACAACACTCTTTCTTATGAAATAAATGTTGTGTCATTTGACAAAGGTAAGAATGAAAAGCAACTAGGAAGCAAGAAGAAGGGGAAAAACAAGAAGAAACAAAATTATCCCCCTGAAGAGAAATCATCTAATTCCTCTCCTTTGGCTAGGAAATCTCATTACCCATGTTTAATCTATAACGATGAGCAACTTACGCGAGATTTTCCTCACTGCTCTGAATTCTCAAAGCTTCTGAAGACTTCTAATACATCTATAGTGTTGACTGATCCTTTTCTAAACCCAAAGACACATATGGTTGCTACAGACCATTATTCCACTTCCCACGTGCTTATGCTATCCACCTCTAATTCAAAAATTGATATTTTAGTGTCAACACGAAGTAAAGATTATGGAAATCAACTGTCATCATTGAATAACTAGGCTAATCAACCTAATCCTTTGACTTCAACTTCGTCTGATCCTATTCCGCCACCTATTGCACCAGAGTTATCAATAAAACTGCCTAAGGGTGTAGTACATAAATCAACATTTAACCCTCAAGCTTGAGTTGCAAAAAATTATAACATAGTAGAAGATTTGGTTTAGTAACCTTCTGTTATGTCAACGCTTGAGGTGCTTCAAAATTGTCCCTCCCAAAAGAAGGCTTTGTTGTCAGCAATTGGTGGAATCGATCCAACTAATTCCAATCTTGTGGTTTTCAACCATGCGGGTTATACGCCACAGTTACTAGCACAATTAGCATTCCTAATTCAAGTAAATGCCTTGAATAAACTTATTCACTGAACCATTATTGATGAGGGGGAATCTACTTGTATTATGTCTATGAATTGCTAGAAAACACTTGGCTCACCGCCTTTGTCACGTTCACCAACAACGTTAAAAGCTTTTGACGGTCGCACATATATGCCTTGTGGAATCTTGAGTAATCTGCAAATTGAACTAGGGGGCAAAACAATAACTGTTGAAGTTGAGGTTGTTGACAGACCCCTTGACTACAAAATTTTGCTAGGAAGATCGTGGGTTTATGCTATGGCTGTTGTGGTTTCAACATACTTTCATACAATTTCATTCCCTTATAAGGGTGGAATCATAGTTATCGATCAACTCGCCTTCTTCACCTCTAGTTCACAGGCTACTGGAAGCATTCTGTTAGTTCATGGACCCTCACTATCTCTTCAAAACATTGGTGTAGGTCTCTTCAAGAATTCTTCCCTAATGGGTACTTTTTCACTACCACCACCATCAAACATGGCAGAAGTGGAAAATGTTGAGGCTTGCAACATGATATCTTCCACTTCATCTGACTTAAGGAAGACTAAAATAGTTCTGAAGTTGATAGTAATAGTGAAATCATGCCGCTAAACCATATTGAGCTTGCATAGCAATAAATCTTTTTGGCTTGCGTGGTGAACCCAAATCCATCTTCATCAATTGTATGGGTAGATCGTTCATTAGAATATGGTACTTCCTCTGATCCTCTTTCACGTATATTTTATATTGATGAAGGAATCATCCAATTAATGATGATGAAAGGAGAACCATGGGAAGATTATCATCATCGTTCTCATCTTCCAGATCACATAGAAGATTATTCAAATGAACTTAATCACCCTTCAGTTGTCGATTTCCTTTCGAATTCTGTTTTCATAGATATAGTAGATTCTGAGTGAAACTTGTCAAATATCGAAGAAACTATTTCTATCAATATTTCGACCAAACCTAAAGTTGTAGAAAACATTCATGTTGGCAAATCTTATCCTCCATTAGAAATTGATATTTACTATGCTCTCTTTCGTGAATTCCGAGATATATTTTCATGGTCATATGAGGAGATGCCAGGTATTGACTCTAGTATAGTTTAACATGAAATCAAAATGTATCCTGATGTCAAACTAGTGTGACAATGCCTCCTTCCTGTTCATCCAAAGAGGGTTGCTGCCATAAAAATAGAAGTTGAAAAACTTTTTCACGCTAGTTTCATTTACCATGTTCCTCTTACTGATTGGGTTTCTAATATTGTTCCTATCATGAAGAAACAAGGGACAATATAAGTGTGCATCGATTATAGGGATGTTAATAAGGCTTGTCCAAAAGACAATTATCCCATTCCCTTTATCGACCAGATTATTGATGAATGTGCTAGATGTGAAATATTCTCATTTATGGATGGCTTTTTCGGCTATAATCGGATCAATATATGCCCAGAGGACCAATCTAAAACTGATTTTATTTGTCCATGGGGCACATTCGCTTATAGGAAACTCCCTTTTGGTTTGAAGAATGTAGGGGAAACATTTTAGAGGGAAATGAACTATGCCTTCCATGACATCAAACATATTATTCAACCATATCTTGATGATTTACCTGCTCATTTATGAAAATGCACTGATCACCTACAGCATTTGAGAGATATATTTTTACAGTGCCGACACTACAAAATACGACTCAATCCACACAAATGTGTGTTTTGTGTTGGTTTTGGTCATTTGCTTGGATTCGTAGTGTCTAAGGAAGGAATTTGACTCGACCCAATTAAGGTTTAGGAAATTCTTGATTTGCCTCCACCTTCCAATCTACTACAATTACAAAGACTCCAAGGGAAGGCTAACTTTTTGAGGAGGTTCATTCCCAATTATGATGAAATGGCTAAAGGATTTACTTGTATTTTGAAAATGGGGATACCCTTCCATTGGGATCAGGTTGCACAAGCTTCCTTTGATGCTCTTAAAGATACCTTGATTAGAGCCTCATTAATGTATTCTCCGAATTATCAAAACGACTATTTCCTGTATCTCGCCACTACAGATACAACCATTGGTATGGTTTTAGTCCAAGAAGAAGATGGGATTGAACATCTGATATATTATTTGAGCCGCAATCTCAATGATACAGAAGTTAAGTACTCTTATGTCGAAAATCTAGCTTTGGCTGTTGTTCAAGCTGTACAGAGATTTCACCTCTATATCATGCTCTGAAAGACCACTGTCATTTTGTATTGCAACCCTATGACATATATTTTGTCACGTCAAATGCTGGGGGAAAATATTCAAAATGGATCGTCATTTTGCAGGAACCTGATTTGGAATTCATCAAATCCAAATCAAAGAAATCTCTAGTTTTCGTCGAGCTTCTTTGTGACATTCCCTCGAATACCATTGATTCAACATCAGAACCACCAATCCTAGATGAGTCTTTGTTCCTGATTTCATCATCTGACCTATGGTATGGAGATATATTGATTTATCTCCAGACCCAAACTTTCCAGCCTGATACCTCTCGCTCGCAACAATGACGTATCTGATACCAAGCCAAAGATTATCTGATCAATGGCGACATTCTTTACCGTTGTGGTATCGATACAATTTTACGAAGGTGCCTCACTAATGAAGAAGCTGAGAAAGTTTTGAATGATTACCATTCAGGTGCTTGTGGTGGACACTTATCTGGTTATGCTACTGCACAAAGGATTCACCTTGTTGGTTACTTCTGGCCTACCATATTCAAAGATTGCATTATTGCAGTCAAAAGCTGTCATGCATGCCAGATATATGACCGTAAAACTAGATTACCACCTGCACCACTGCATCCTGTCGTCGATGTTGGACCATTCGCCAAATGTCGCATTGACTTCATAGCCGCCATTGAGTATTTTACAAAATGGGCCGAGGCAATTGGTGGGCTCCAGTATTGTAGCAATAATGCTACAACTCCTGGAGCTTCCTTCTCTAATTTTATCAATCCGGTAGTTCGTAACAAACTTGGAAGCGACGGTGCTGTATGCACAAGTACTAGCTCTTGTCGCAGCTGTCACTTGGTCAGCTGGCACAAGTCCGCTAGGGGCTCAAGCCAACTTCTATGAGCTCTCAGAAGAAGCTTTTTAACTGATGGACGAAAGCTAACTCGAAGGAAGCTAATCTATTTGCAAAAAAGAACTGAAAGCCAACAAGAAACGCAAACCCTAGCAAACCCTAATTCTACCAGCTAGTCTTATTGATGCAGAGATGGGGATGCAAACTACTGAAAGCGATGCCATTACTTCTGCGAAGGTGAAATGCAGATGTTTAGACTACTTTGATCTGAAGAGAACATATTTTTGTATTTTTGTTCAAGTTGTTGGGATTATTATGCATGTGCTTCTAACTGGATCTTTACTTTGCAGGGGTAGACCAAGGGGGGAAATGCTTGGAAGAGGTTAGGAAGGCTCAGAGAGGGTCTAAGGAGTCCCTAACATCCTTCCAGAGAGTTCCACAAAGTTTGGATGCCAAGCAACCGTGTTTATGGGCTTCTACAGGAAGTCTGCAGGGGTTCTACAGGATGTTTCAGAACTTCTATAGGATGTTCAGTAATTCCTACAGGATGTTCTACAGTCGGATTTTTGGGTGATGGGTGAGTGGAGGAGGCTGCATGGGTGGATAGGGAGGTAGGAGAGGGGTTTGTAATGGCTTAGGGACAGAGAGATGAGATGAAGAGGGGGTGTGCAAAGCTAGGTTGTCTTGAAGAGGGCAGAGGGAATGGAAGGCAGAAGGAGGTAGAATAACGAGGGTGATAGAATAGTTGAGAGACAAGGGGTCTAATTGGGAGATGAGTAGTTGGCCTGGGCATGACTTAGAAGGACAAGAGAGTGAGGGAGTAGCGTTGCACAGTGTAAACGAAACAAATCATCCACGTCCTGCACATAACCGAAATATTATTAACCTATTCTAATTGTTTAATAAAACCAATGAACAACAACGTTATTTCTAAGGAGAATCATGCATGGTACGGAACCAAAGAAACATTCCAAGAGATCTGAACACATGGACACTTCTACAAATGAAAATAGTACACCACAGATTGCATGAACGTGTAAACCAATGGTTTTGGTGGGCAGCACTGTCTGCAATTCCAGCCCCTAGAAAGAGGTGAAAATGAGTGTGCAAGCAACCCTTTTCTGGAACCTTTATCAACTCTAATCTCCTCAATTTATTCTAAACAGCTAAAGCAACTCTATCTTCTACCAATGACCTACTTAACCACACCAAGAAATCTGATTCAACAACTGTGTTTCAAATGCATGTAGATAAAAACCATAATGCTGAAAGAAAGATAACAATACAAAGGAAGGAGGCCTTAGGCTCTCAGGTTGGGCCCAACCCCGAGAGCTATGGCTCCTTTAAGAACTCAGAACTGAACTCAAATCTGCCTGCTTTCCATTAAAAGATAATAATCATAAGTCAAATAACATGCCAATAATGGCTACAAAAGAGCAAAACAGAGCTAGCAGCTCATAATCCAGAATGTGCAACAAGGTTTCAAAAGTCCTTTTCGAAGGCTAAAGCCCTCTCATTTATACATCTCGAGGCCCCAAGCTGGCCTCCTAAATCAGTGGGGCTTGGCTAACCAAACTAAGAGTGAACTGCTGCTTCCTCAAAATCCGTTTGGCTGCCTTCTAGATCCGGTTGTGGTGGCTATCAGAGCTCGGAGTTGGGGGTGAAAATCCCAAGGAAGGCCATTTAATGCTGTGGACAACCCTCCTACGAATCCTCAACCCCATCTTGGCTGTCTCCTAGCCCTCATCTGCGTGGTTTTGCTCCATTAAATGTCAAAAAACCTGAAATAAGCACGTGTTAGCCACCTAGGAATAGTGACTGCCCTTATTCGTACAAATGACATAAATATACTAAAAAATGATGCATAAGTTATGAAAAATGAAGGATTGAGCAGAGGTAGTTAGGCCAAATGAGCCCAAAATGTTACCAAATTTGGGGCTCATCATCACCCCCCAGCTAAAATGATTGCTCATCCTTGAGCAACTAATCCAGCTCCTCGTCCTTCATTGGTTTCACTGCCACCCTCACATCCCAGGCCTCTGAAGTGGTCTCCTCCTCACTGGCATGGAAACCAGCCTTCCTTTCCACCTCTTCCCACTGCTTTTTCTCTTCTTTTTCTGTGCTTCCTTCCATCAATCCTAACAACAGAGGTGGGCTTAGTTTGAGGCCAATCCAGCTGGCTTGCAGGTTCTGTATGGACTTTTTGTAGAAGGGCACCCGTGCTAGAGCTTCCCTCATTCGAGTTGGAGCATGGTATTCTCTGATTTTAAGGCTGTGGGTCAATGTGTTCCATCGGCGGGTGCAAGCATGAACACAGTTGTCCCCTAACAGTCGCTCCATATCCTCGAAATGTGCTATGGCCTGTGCCTGCTGATCCATGTATTTTAATAAAGTTTGAGGGTTGGTGGCTAAGTGTTGGTGGGCCGATATCACCGCAGTGGGATCCCCTCGCTCTGCTCTGATCAGCAGTGGCTCATGTAGTTCTCGATCCATGACCTCCTTGACTTTTGCTGCCCTCTTTTCTTCATGGTTCAACCATGAGGCAAATGCCATCAATTTCATATTCCCTACAACTGTGTTGGGGTCCCATGTAGTCACGTTAGGAAGGGCCAAGTTATGGAGATAGAACTCCGAGAGCTTGGCCTTATCCTCTGATGAACTGCTATTACATAATGCTATGAACTGCTGGGGGTCTTGGAGCTGGGAGATACCCATCTGTGCCAATGCATTTATCTGAAATTGCAGCCACTGGTCTCGAAGGTACAGGCCATAGGATTTGGCCGGCTGTCTGCATTGTAGAGCATCCATGGCCCAACTGGCCATGCAAGCCAGTTGTGCCTCTTTTTGCTGCAACTGCTGTTTGAGAGCTTGTATCTCAATTTGTGCTTGCAGTTCCCCTTCCTGTAGATGCGAGGTTGGCTCCCCAAGACCAACTTGCAGTCCTTCTCTGCCTTGATGTTCTGCTGTAGTGTCCCCTTAGGATGTGCCTTTTCCCTTCTTCAGCTCCTGTAGCTGCAGTCTAAGTTTTTCGTTCTCTTCCTGTAGGAACACCCGCTGGCAGTTTTCCATGTGTTTAGCCATAGCTAATTCCTTTCTTGGCTCCTTGAGTTGTTCCTCCAAGGGGCCTATGTCTGCCACACCTTTTGATTTAGCTATTTTCATCCACGTGTGGGTTCGTACCCTTTCTTCCTCCAACGCAAAGAAAAGTGGCACAGTGAATTTCTGTGGTATAATTTTTCCAGCTTCTAAGAAGTTATAATATGAGCTTAAACTTGGCTGGGGACTAGGCTCCGGAATATGCTCTTTCTCTTCCCTTGGTGGCTCTACTTCATCTTCCCTCAGTGGTGATGAGGGTGCCTCTCCCTCCATCCTTTCTGTCTCCTTAAGCCGGGCCAAGGTTTCCTGTAGAGCGGCCTCAGCATCCTGTAGCCGGGCTTTTGAAGCCAACTGGTCCATCCTCTCCTTCCAAGTAGTCATCTTCGGGCTCCCCCTCTCATAAGTGACTGATATCTTTGAGGGGGACCTCTCCCTTGGCAAGGTAGGAGTATCTTCTATAGTAATTGGGTTGCTGGATGGAGGTTGGGGCTTGCCCGTTTTGATTCTCACACTTCTCCTAGCTTTGAAATATAGAGGGGTCTCCCTCTTTCGTTTTTCTTTTGGCTTAGGAGGTGTACTGAGGGTGGCCAGCATGGCTGCTGCCTCCCTTGCAAGAATTTCGGCTCTCTTTTCCTTTGGTTTTCCTTTCTCAGGGCTTCCTGTAGAAGGCCCTGTATCAGCTGATTTCTGGCTTCCTGTATAAGCCGTTTTTGGTTTTCCTGTAGAAACAGGTGGCACCGTTTTAGCTTGTTTGACTGCGAGGGTTTTGCTTTTTGATTTGGTTGGGGCTGCTGTCGAGGTGCCTTTACTGACGTGGACCTGCTCAGTCTTGTCCACCCTACTTTGTAACCTTTTCTCCCTGGGTGTCAATGTGGATTTATCATCCTTCTCTTCGGCAACCTTTTTCTCTTGTTTTCCTTTTCGCTCTTTCTTCGGTGCTTTGGCCGTGGGTTCTTAGCCTTTCCCTTTCTTCTCTGTGTGTACTGATTCCTTTTCTTCGCTGCTGGAGGAGGTGAGCTCCTCGGTCAACATTTTGATATCACCATCCTTAGTCAGATTCCGGAAGGCTTCCCACGAGAGAGGGACTTTGTATGTGTGGAGTGCATCCTCCACGAGGAGCTTAATGAGCCCATGATGAGCTACCTGGTCTGGTGTGCCCTCTCGTAATTTGGTGGCACATTCTGTCATAGACTGCAGGAGAAAGTAGGGAATACTTAGTTTGCTTTCTGCAGGTAGGTCCATCTGATGTCTCAATTCAGTGAGTAGCCGGAAATGGTACCCATATACAATGTTGAGCCGTCCTTCGCATGTGATGTATTTCATAATTTGGAGGCTAACCTCACTCCAAAGTGGCTGTAAGCTAGTTCTGCGAACCCTGTTCTTATCTTCTGAGAATTGCTCCTCTGGTGGGAAGAACTCCTTTTTAGCCTTTTGGCCTAATTTCCTCTCCTCCTTGTCCCACGGTACCCCCATTGGGAGGTCAGTGACTCTGCTGATGAATTGTGGGGTAATCCTGAGATTCAAACCCCTGAAATTAACAGTGGCTAGCGTTTTTGATTTTGGTTTCAATGCGCGCAGGGACTCCTCTACCACCTCATCATCATAACCTTGAAGTTTGTCGTAGAACGACATCCATTGCGCACGAGTGAACAGTTCCACCACCTCAGGGTTCTCCCTTAGTTTCTTTGAGTCTGTCGGTTCCTTTCTGATGAATCCACCCGGCATGGTGAAAACCTGCTATGTTAACCGGAGGTGGCGGGTGCGTATCAAAAGATGGCCTTTCAGATTTCTTTGGGACAGAGCGTAGAATTACGCCTCTGTCACGCACGCAATTCGTGAAGATTATCTACAGATGAGCCTTGACAGGGGCTCAATTATAAATCACATCCTGTAGAAAACCCCACATATACTTCGACGACAATTCATGCAAAAGGAAGACGACGCTTGCAATTTTATGCTCAGACTTTTCGAAGACGTCGACTTCGCCACCCTTTTAACCAATTGCATGGGAGGAACAGGTTCAGGCTTACCTTTTCCAATTCGCCACCTTTGACGTGAAGGGACCAATTTTCCTCGTGGCAGTGAGCTTCCTGTAGGAGTAGTGCACGGGTTCTGGAGAGCACGACAGTGGTTCTGCATCTTCTGTGCCGCTACCAGACGTTCGAACAAGCCGAAGACTTGGAGTAACGAGCTTCAGAGAAATTTGGACGCTCACTCGACTTCAAAACGGCTGATGATAAATGAGTGGAGTGGCGATCCAGCTGGTAGATTTGAATCCCGGCCAAACTCGTGGCGCGGGGGTGAGCTGTCCCTGCCGGACCGTTGGACGACGTCACCTACTCATTTCACTGCAAATCTCCCCTACTGCCGCATCATTCCCCGCATATCTGCAGCCGCCATTTCCATTAAATCGCACTTCTCCCCGACTGGACGCTTCTCACGTGTCCACTACCCGTTTTACTTGCCACGACCACCACTTTCCAAATCCGACTAGACCATCTGACTGGTCGTCGTGGCTAGTTGAATGGCCATTTGACTACTCAACCCGTTCATTTCATACTTGCAAACATTCTAGAGTAGTATTCATGTAATTTGACGAAAGAAAGGGTGAAGCACTTACCTGTGCGGCCGCGACATGATTTTCAGGTTTCAGGATGATGGTGATTAGATTTGCTCGCTGCTGCTATTTGCACAGGCCCGGAGGTCCTTCCTTGCAGACTGCTACTACTGACGAAGCTTGTGACTCGGCTGCGGGTGGTGCATGTGCCCGCTCTATGTGTTGCAGGCGCTTTGATGGTGTACACTCTAGCGGGATGAATTGCTACGGGATTCCTGTAGGATGTCCTCTAGCCGTTTTTCCTCCTCGGGTGCATGCTGAGACAGTGGAGACAGTGGCATCATAGCCATGATCGTAGGGCCCTCGGATGGCTTTGATAAGTATTGCATCATATCTTTGCATCATTTTTCCCGTTTGAGAATCACTTCCTCTGATAATTCCGTGTTCTGATTTGACTGTGCAGGTATTTCCATTGCATGGCAACTGGGGTGGTAGAAGGAGGTGACAGCAGTGCGTGATGGAGAAAATATTAACTTGCATGCCTCAGTGTTGGACCTCGGGTGTTAGATCTCCCCACACAATTAGTTCTGGGCCGTCCAAAACTTCTACAGGAAGTTTCCTGTAGAAATACAGAACTTCCTGTAGAAAGTCCTGTAGCTTCCTGTAGAAGACTAAACTGTGATCAAATCGTGCCCAGACCTTGGAGAAGATGAGTGTTTCCAGAGGGAGTGCTGGTGAGGTCACCTGGTAGCATAGTAAGGACCCTTGTCCTTGAGTTGAGGGACCTCTTTTCCTTCATAGAATACCTGCAACCTGCATGCATTGCCACATTGTGAACTTGCTGTCCCTGTTTTTTTGTTTTTTTGTTTTTTTTGTTTTTGTTTTCTTTTTAGAAAGACAGCAGGGGCGCCTCCATGAGGTTTTCACCCTTACCATCTGCCTTGAGTGCCTCAAAGAGGTTTTCACTCAAGGGTCTTTTTCAAACCTTTTTCTTGAAAGACAGTAGGGGCGCCTCAATGAGGTTTTCACCCCTACCATCTGCCTTGGGATCCTCAGAAAGGTTTTCACCCAAGGATCTTTATTATTATTTTTTCTCTTCTCTTTTTGTTTTTTTTTTCATAGATCTTCAGGGTATGCCCAAAATAGAGGCAGAACCCTGATCTATGACCAGCACTGATTTTTACACCGTTTTGATGAATTCTTGTCTTGAGAGAGGTTTCCTGTAGATCTTCAGTCGATGCCCATTGACAAGCATAGGGATGGCCTCCTCATCAATGGTCCGAATAAGAACAGATCCATTGTCATGACATTTTTCCACTGCATATGGTCCCAGCCATCTGGTTCTCAGCTTCCCCTTGAAATCTTTATGCCTGGAATCATACAACAGTGCCCAATCTCCCGGCTGAAATTGTTTGTCATTGAGGTGTTGGTCATGCCACACCTTCCTCTGGAGTTGAACCACTTCTGAGTGAAGAAGGGCCTTCATTCGGTGCTCGTCCAATCCATTCAGCTACAATAACCTTTCTTGTTGGGCATGGCTGAGATCTAGGTCCAGCTGAGCTGCCATCCTCAAAGTGTTGTACTCGAATTCAATTGACAGCAAAGCTTTCTTCCCATAGACCAGCTCATAAGGTGTGAAGCCGGTTGTGGTCTTCCAAGTGGTGTTGTAAGCCCATGTGGCCTCAACCAGGCGATCTGCCCAATCTTTTCTACTGCTGCTCACCACCTTAGTCAAGATCCCTTCCAATGCTCTATTGGTGACTTCCACCTGCCCATTTGCCTAAGGATGATAGGGGGTGGAAGTCCTATTCTTGATTTTGTGATGAGCTAGAAGGTATTCAATTAAGTTGGAGGTGAACTGGCTTCCTTGATCGGTGACTAGCTCTCTTGGGTAGCCAAATTTGTAGAAGATGTTTTCTCTTAAGAACTCGGCCACCTTTTCCTCTGTCGCTGCTTTGATTGCCTTGGTTTCTGCCCACTTTGTCAGGTAGTCTGTGCACACAATGATGTAAGACCTTTGCCTCGAAGGAGGATTGATCGGACCCACAAAATCCATACCCCACTTCTCAAATGGCTCAAGAGTCACTTGAGGTTGGAGAGGCATTTCATCCCTTGGAGTCGGTTTCCCCATCCTTTGGCATCGGTCACACTGGCTGATATACCTTCTGACATCTTGATGAAGCGTGGGCCAATAGTAGCCTGCCTGCAGGATTTTGAAGGCAGTCCTCTTTGCTGCAAAATTTCCTCCACAAGGCCCATCATGACAGGTGAGGAGGATATCAAAGACTTCCTCCTCCCTTACACAACGCCTTAAGATCTGATCAGGGCCAAGCTTGAACAGGTTGCCCTCGATCCAAGTGAATGAGGCACTCTTCCGTATGATCCTGCTCTTCTCTCTTGAGGATAGGTGCGGAGGAAACTGTGCTGAGACAAGGTAGTTTGCTATATCAGCAAACCATGGAGAGAGTATCAAGATAGCAAACAGATGTTCGTCGGGCATCTGGTCATCCACTGTTCCATCCTCCCCTGCAGGTAAATCCAATCTAGACAAAAAGTCAGCAACGACATTTTCTTTACCTGGCTTGTCAACAATAGTCAAATCAAACTGCTGCAACAAAAGTAACCATCTAATAATACGGGCATTTACATTTGGTTTATTCATTAAATATCTAATTGCAGCATGATCAGTATGTACAAATGTTTGATATCCAGTGATATAATGTCAGAATTTGTTCAGTGCATGGAGCACGACCAAGAATTCCTTCTCAGTCACAGTGTAATTCAGTTCTGCCTTGGATAAGTTTTTGCTGACAAAGTAAATGGCATATGGAAGTTTTTGTTCAACTTGTCCTAAGGCTGCCCCTATGGCTTTGTTCGAGGCATCAGTGTGGATGTGGAAAGGTAGGGCCCAGTTTGGACCTCTCAAGATTGGGGCAGACACCAACTTGTCCTTTAATTCATTCAGAGCCTTCTTGCAATCGTCAGTCCATTTAAACTCAACATCTTTTGCCAAGAGGCCAAACAATGGCGAGGCTAGCTTGCCAAAGTCTTTAATGAATCTCCTATAATACCCTGCTAATCCTAAGAAACTCCGAACATCTCTTACCTTCTGAGGAGGTGGAACCATCTTGATGAGAGCAATTTTGTTGGGATCCACCTATAATCCTTGACAAGAAATGGTATGGCCTAGCACGATCCCTTCAGTCATCAGGAATTCACACTTTTCAGGACTAAGGGATAGGTCCATCTCAATGCACTTGGTTAGGACTTTTCCCAGATTGGACAATGCTTCCTGGAAGTTGGACCCGTAAGGTGTGAAGTCATCCATATAGATTTCCACCGAATCATGGACCAGCTCAGAAAAGATGCTCAAGACGGCTCTCTGGAAGGTGGCAGGAGCATTGCATAGTCCAAAGGGAAGAACTCGGTAAGCAAAGGTACCCCAAGGACAAGTGAAGGTGGTCTTATCTTGGTCTTCCGGGCTGATTTGGATCTGGTTGTACCCGCTAAACCCATCTAGGAAAGAGAAAAACTTCTTTCCTGCCAGTCCATCCAACACTTGATCTATGAAAGGTAGAGAAAAATGGTCTTTCTTGGTAGCTTTGTTCAGTTCTCGGTAGTCCACACAGATTCTCCACTTCCCGTTTTTCTTGGGAACCAACACCAAAGGGGACACCCATTCGCTATCCGAGATGGGGTAAATGAATCCGACATCCAACAGTTTTTGTAATTCCTCCTTGACGATGTCCTTAAAGGCTGGATTCATTCTCCTTTGGGGTTGCCTAACCGGTTTACAGTGTTCTTTGATGTAGATGTGATGGGTACAGACCAAAGGATGGACTCCTTTCATCTCCTTATAGCTCCAAGAAAAAGCATCTAGATGACTGGCCAACAGACTACACAGCTCCTTTTCCTGGGAAGGAGATAGGGAGGAGCTGATCTTTAACGTTCTCTTAGGACCGAAATCCACATTTCTGACTCTGGGAGTGACAGGGTCGGTCACACAAAGGTCCACTAAGGTGCTGGCTTGGGCATCCTCCACCAATTCCTCTAAGGACAATGCACTGGGAGGTGGAGTCTGGATCAAGGTTTCAATCAAATCATCCTCTGTTGGGAGGCCTCCCCTAGTGGTGTCTAGGGTGCACAAAGGTGCTGAGTACACCTCATCTTCTTCTCCTTCCTCCAACCAAAGTGGTAAGTCATTCTCTAATAAGGGTTGGGCAGGAGGGTACAGGACTAGCTGCTTGGACATAGGACCATTTTTTATGGTCATGTTTCCTGCATGGCAGCTTATGTAAGCATCTGCAGTGGCTAACCAAGGCCTTCCCAAAATGAGAGGGTATCCAGTAAGCTTTGCCTTTGGTTGCAAAACCAAGAAGTCTGCAGGGTACTCCCAAGAGTCAACCGAGACCAAGACATCCTCTACGATCCCTTCGGGAGTCACGGTGGAGCGATCTGCTAGTTGTAGGACTATCGAGGTCTTTCTCAAGGAACCCTGGAGGTTAAGTTTGAGCATGGTATCTCTGGTCATCACATTAATGGCAGCCCCCAGATCAATCAATGTGTGAGGTATGATGGTGCCATTGATGTGTACATTTACTACAGGACTCCCAGGATCCAAATACTTTGGGCAGATGGCCTGCCCCAACATAAGATCCGACAGTTGTGCCATGACATTGATGGTTGAAGCATCTCTTTTTCGCCTGCTTGGGTGTCTGAAACACTTTTCCTTAACCAGTTTGTTGATATCGGTACATCTTTGATGGCTGTATTCTCACACACAACTATTTGAGTTCCCCCAGAAGCTCATCCTCCTCTGGGTTGGGTTGTGTGGTGGTCGTTAGTCTCTCAGGAAAGGGTGGAATAGCCTTTGGTTCACTTTCCTATTTATCTTCCTCGTCCTCTGGGGGAGGAGGTTGGCGATCCGGAAGAGTCTTCCTCGATCGCAGATTGATCTCCTGGATCTCCACAGCATAGGTAGGGCATGATGTTTCCCTAGTATATACCTGCTGGGCCTGTCTGTTGTTGGGGTTCGGGTTCGGTTGAGCAGGCATTTGGGGTTGCCTTGGAGGAGCAGGAGGTAATGGTTGTGGTTGAGCTGGTGGTGGAGGCAAAATGGAGGGAGGAGTATTGTACTGGGGCCTCCACCCCGGTTGAGGTGCATTCCACTGAGGCTGTGGCTGGGCATGTGAGTGAAACGAAGGAGTAGTGGGCTGAGTATGGTACTGAGGTGGGTAAGACCATGGAGGAGGTATAGACCAGGAAGGATGAACAGGGGGGTCCCCAGGAAGGCATAGGAGCAGATTGGTTGGGGCTATAATAGGTTTGGGGTGTCCCTTGTGTCCCCTGTTGGTAAGGTCTAGGTCCTTGTGGCCTTCTTTGGTTGAGGAAATAGAGAGGTTCAGTGGGCGCTTCTGTCCCTTGATACATGGCTTTAAGCCCAGGTAAGGTTGGACATTGGTTTGTGGGGTGGTCCTCCTCACAGAAAAAACATACCTCAACCGAATGTAATGGGCACTCATTCTTAGGGTGTTTCCTTGTACACCTAGGGCAGAAAATAGCCAAAGCCCTCTCAGCTTCCTCTTTCTTCTGCTGGATTCAGAATGTATCAAGTTGCATGGCGATGGTCTGTCTCACCTCACTCTTGAGATCCTCTAATTGATTTGCAAACTCATGTTTGGGCTGCCCTAGAGTGGTTTCTAAACACAGTTTTTATGTCCTCATAAGGTAGTTGGTAAATATCTCCACCAACTAGCATGTGAAGGGTATCTAAGAGGTCTTCAGGGACTCCTCGGAGCAGGACCAACTTGAGGGATTCAGGGTCAAGTGTGCACCTGGCCCGTTTATAGCTGAGTTGGAACCTTTCCTCGTAATCTTCTAAAGACTCATCATTCCCCATGGTCATCCGAAAGATTTCTCCCTTGGTTTCCTTGGACCTACAGTAGTCCCTGTACTTGGTATTGAAAGCTTGCTGCATCTGAGCCCAAGTGGTGATACTGTTCCCAGGTAAGCCCATGAACCAGCGTAATGCTGCATCCTTAAGGGTTGAGGGGAAGAGTTTCAGTTTCTGCTCATCTTCAGTATAGTCATAGGTTCGACAAAGGACAACAAACTCAAATAGGAAGGTATCAGGGTCTTCAGTAGTCAGTCCATGGAAGTGAGGTAAAGCGGAGGGACTGATGTTCTTCATTTTCATGTCTCCATTGGTCTCTCGGATGGGGAAGGCACCTTCAATTCTCTCATCTTCTCCCCTATTGTCAGCCATAGCTTCAGATGGAGTGGTCTCTAACTCTTCCTCTACTATAGGATCTTCGTATATCTCAGGAGGTTCGCCTATAGGTTCTTCTGGATCACTGTCACCAAAGAAGAGAGAAGGGTGACTTAGTGATGTGGTGGGGCTGTTGGGTAAGAATTTGCCTGTTTTATCTCGATTTCTACGAGGCATGAAATGAAAATACTTCTGATTTCTTTTGTTTTTCTGGTACCTGCAAAACTAAAATGGATTGAACTGCAACTAACTATCTTGATGAAATGGAAATGCGGAATTGAAATGAAAGCATGAAAGAGCTAATCTATTTTGCTCAAATGAAATTGCAGAAATGAAACGATAAGCTATGCTTGCAGAATTGAAATGCTAATCTACGCTTGCAGAAATGAAATTGTGGAATTGAAATGTTAATCTATTGAAGCAGGAAATGTCTATACTACTTTTGCAGAAAGGAAATTGCAGAATGGAAATGAAATACTACTTAGCAGAAGGCGAGAGTAGGAAAGTAGAAGAAAAGCAACAATCACTAATACTCTGACGCTTCCCCGGCAACGGCGCCAAAAAGATGGTGGGCTCCAGTATTGTAGCAATAATGCTACAACTCCTGGAGCTTCCTTCTCTAATTTTATCAACCTGGTAGTTCGTAACAAACTTGGAAGCGACGGTGTTGTATGCACAAGTACTAGCTCTTGTCGCAGCTGTCACTTGGTCAGCTGGCACAAGTCCGCTAGGGGTTCAAGCCAACTTCTATGAGCTCTCAGAAGAAGCTTTTTAACTGATGGACGAAAGCTAACTCGAAGGAAGCTAATCTATTTGCAAAAAGGAACTGAAAGCCAACAAGAAACGCAAACCGTAGCAAACCCTAATTCTACCAGCTAGTCTTACTGATGCAGAGATGGGGATGCAAACTACTAAAAGCGATGCCATTACTTCTACGAAGGTGAAATGCAGGTGTTTAGACTACTTTGATCTGAAGAGAACATATTTTTGTATTTTTGTTCAAGTTGTTAGGATTATTATGCATGTGCTTTTAACTGGATCTTTACTATGCAGGGGTAGACCAAGGGGGGAAATGCTTGGAAGAGGTCAGGAAGGCTCAGAGAGGGTCTAAGGAGTCCCTAACATCCTTCCAGAGAGTTCCACAAAGTTTGGATTCCAAGCAACCATGTTTATGGGTTTCTACAGGAACTCTGCAGGGGTTCTACAGGATGTTTCAGAACTTCTACAGGATGTTCAGTAATTCCTACAGGATGTTCTACAGTCGGATTTTCGGGTGATGGGTGAGTGGAGGAGGCTGCATGGGTGGATAGGGAGGTAGGAGAGGGGTTTGTAATGGCTTAGGGACAGAGAGATGAGATGAAGAGGGGGTGTGCAAAGCTAGGTTGTCTTGAAGAGGGCAGAGGGAATGGAAGGCAGAAGGAGGTAGAATAACGAGGG
Organism: Pinus tabuliformis; assembly: GCA_031772625.1. Lineage (NCBI taxonomy): Eukaryota > Viridiplantae > Streptophyta > Pinopsida > Pinales > Pinaceae > Pinus > Pinus tabuliformis. The sequence continues at coordinate 1,488,405,958 of CM062816.1, read as the reverse complement.
TGATAGAATAGTTGAGAGACAAGGGGTCTAATTGGGAGATGAGTAGTTGGCCTAGGCATGACTTAGAAGGACAAGAGAGTGAGGGAGTAGCGCTGCACAGTGTAAACGAAACAAATCATCCACGTCCTGCACATAACCGAAATATTATTAACCTATTCTAACTGTTTAATAAAACCAATGAACAACAACGTTATTTCTAAGGAGAATCATGCATGGTACAAAACCAAAGAAACATTCCAAGAGATCTGAACGCATGGACACTTCTACAAACGAAAATAGTACACCACAGATTGCATGAACGTGTAAACCAATGGTTTTGGTGGGCAGCACTGTCTGCAATTCCAGCCCCTAGAAAGAGGTGAAAGTGAGTGTGCAAGCAACCCTTTTCTGGAACCTTTATCAACTCTAATCTCCTCAATTTATTCTAAACAGCTAAAGCAACTCTATCTTCTACCAATGACCTACTTAACCACACCAAGAAATCTGATTCAACAACTGTGTTTCAAATGCATGTAGATAAAAACCATAATGCTGAAAGAAAGATAACAATACAAAGGAAGAAGGCCTTAGGCTCTCAGGTTGGGCCCAACCCCGAGAGCTATGGCTCCTTTAAGAACTCAGAACTGAACTCAAATCTGCCTACTTTCCATTAAAAGATAATAATCATAAGTCAAATAACATGCCAATAAAGGCTACAAAAGAGCAAAACAGAGCTAGCAGCTCGTAATCCAGAATGTGCAACAAGGTTTCAAAAGTCCTTTTCAAAGGCTAAAGCCCTCTCATTTATACATCTCGAGGCCCCAAGCTGGCCTCCTAAATCAGTGGGGCTTGGCTGACCAAACTAAGAGTGAACTGCTGCTTCCTCAAAATCCGTTTGGCTGCCTTCTAGATCCGGTTGTGGTGGCTATCAGAGCTCGCAGTTGGGGGTGAAAATCCCAAGGAAGGCCATTTAATGCTGTGGACAACCCTCCTACGAATCCTCAACCCCATCTTGGCTGTCTCCTAGCCCTCATATGCGTGGTTTTGCTCCATTAAATGTCAAAAAACTTGAAATAAGCACGTGTTAGCCACCTAGGAATAGTGACTTCCCTTATTCGTACAAATGACATAAATATACTAAAAAATGATGCATAAGTTATGGAAAATGAAGGATTGAGCAGAGGTAGTTAGGCCAAATGAGCCCAAAATGTTACCAAATTTGGGGCTCATCAGCGATGCCGACATTAAACAACGGTGGCGAGATGGATGCACTTTTCTTTTTCAACCACGTGGTTGCCTGGTTTGATGTACCACAGGCTATAGTTACAGATCATGGGTCACATTTTTGCAATCACATGATGATTGAGTTAACTGCGAAGCTAGGACTTTCACATGATAGTTCTACTCCTTATTATCCTCAAGCTAATGGAAAAATTGAGGCCATAAACAAAGTCCTGAAGCGAATGCTTCAAAGAATGATAAGGGTTCATAAACGAAACTGACATTTAATATTGTACTCGGCTTTGTGGGCATATCGAACCTTGGTAAGGAATGCAATTGGATTCACACGCTTTAAATTGTTGTATGGTTTGGAGGAAATCTTGCTGATACAATGTGAAATTTCATCTCTTAAACTCGCGATTGACCTATTACCCAACACTATTGATGAAGAAGTGTGTTTCTTAGAACTCATCCATCTGGATGAAATCCTTCGTGAAGCTGCATTGGCTAACGAAGCACATAAGAAATGAACCAAGGCATAATACGACCAAAATGTCAAGCCTCACATTTTCTCAGAAGGAGAACTAGTCTTGCTTTATGATCAAGAAGCTGATAAACTAGGAAATTTGAACCACTATGGATGGGCCCTTATATTCTCGAAGTGTGTTTTGGCAAAAGGTGCCTACGAGTTGGTGGATTATGATGGAATTCCATTGTCACAACCCCGAAATGGGTTGTATCTGAAACATTACTATGCTTAATTGAGTGTAGTAAAATCATTGTATATATGCTTTAATTGCATGTGTGTGTGTTGGTGTGTCTTTTAGAGTTTTAATGTAGTTAATTAATTTGCTTTGCATTTGTTGCAGATGTCAGAATCTTTGGAACCATTTTTTGGTACGCCGATGGTGCTAGTCGTAGTATTTAGAACCTATCTTCTGCAGCATGGGCCATTTTTGCTCCAAGTGGCAAGTTAGTGATTTTTCAAGGGATTTGTATCGGTCATTCTATGAACAATACCACTGAGTATAGCACATTGATCGAGCTTCTCTCTGATGCCATTTCACTTGGCATTCGCGGAATCATCATTAGGCTGGACTCACAACTCATCGTACTACAACTAACAAACATTTATACCATCTGAAACCCAACAATTCTTCGTATGTTCCTTAGAGTTCTTCTCTCGGAAAGACATTTTGAGTATATTCAATATCAAGATATTTCCAGAAACTTTAACACATTAACCGATTCATTAGCAAACTATGTGTTAAACTAACATTTGTGACACATGTAAAAGTAAATTTTTAATTCACATCATTAGCTTAATAGGATCGCACATAACCATATATATAAACTCTGAAAGTAAAATATAGATAGATTTTTTTTTTTTACTTACAAAATTTGTGTCCAAGACATGTTTGGTCATCTGACCTAAAAACTGAAAATGCATACAAAAATCATCCTAAGTAGACCTAGTGATGCTCATGATAATAGGTCACAGCCTGATCTATCATGCGCAATAGCCGCATCCAACGACCAGGAACACCAATATCATGGCGCTGCATCCTCATAGGTAACTCCTCAATCCAGATATCTGGAATACCGAGGGTTAACCCCTCTACATGATCCTGCAACTCTGCCAGTGTCTTGGTCAAATCCAAATCTTGGAGAACTACTCTCCCAACATTTCTCTGTGCTGGTCCACCTGCCTCCTGTTGGTGTCTCATACGTCGAATAGTACCAACATATGTATGCATGAGAACAATTTTAGTTTAGTCTTGGAAACATAAAAACCGAAAAACATGTAGAAACTTAAAAATCAAAAAGCATTTGGTCAAAATCAATTTATCTATAGCACACCATGGAGTGCCCACTGGTAAACTCAACTCTGGATCTTCACGAAAATCCATTCCTGCATATGGATTCTCCTGGATGACAATGTGTTGTCGATCATGCTAACTGAAGAATGGAGTAGAAAATGTAATTTATGACTGGCCAACATTTCTAGCCATCAATTCGACCCACCTCTGCATCCATGGATCTCTAGGACTAGCTACATCTAATGTTACATGCCGAGGTTGCATCAATGGAATTCTATATAAGGTAAAATAGATTAAGAGCAATCCATAGCTAAAATTCTCCGTCTTACCACTCTTTACCTTTGTCAGCTATTCTTTCAGTGAAGAAAGTACTGCTTCACACCAGTTGAATAAAGTTGGCTCAAGGCACTCAAGTGCATACTGCATGTATGATCTGTTCGCCAGATGAAGTGTCACACTGCCTGCCAACTTTGTGATGGTAAAAAGGATTGTTTTCAAAGGCAAATCATAAATATTTTTGATGATTATCTTTCCGTCTTTGCTAGGTTGTGTACCTGGTCAACAGAATTGTCGAACATAGTCCCTCACTAATTCCCCCCCATGGGAAGAACTTGAAAGAGAAATGGGGGTACCACGTCTCGAAAACCCTGTAGGAAAATAAACATCATCGATCATAATAGGGACCACTTTGTCCCTTATGTGAAAATCTTGATACGTCAAATCCCATGCATGAACTAGGAACTGCAATAGTTCTAATTGTTGCCTCACCCCGGACAACCTAAAGTATTTGAGCAACCCACAGTTTCTGAGGGCCTCAACTGTACCTGGATAATTTAGGGAAACCATGTCTTATTCTTCATGCTCTCTTTCTTGTCAAGTAATAGACATTCTGATTCGATGAAAGCCTGAAATGAAACCATAAGCTTAGTTAGGATCCATTTCATGCAAAAAAATGCAAAGATTTTGGGCCAAACAGGTGAAACCAATTTGTGAAACTCACCCAGCGCAGCCCAGGCAAGGAGACAGTGTGCTGCAATGTAGCTGCCCTTCTGTGTGGGTGCTCTGTAATGCATTTTTCGACATGGAAGGTTGCACTAATCCTAGGGTGAAATATTCTAACCCCCAGGGCCCCTAAAAACCCTAAAAACTTGCATGAAACTATAAAAGAATGGCATGAAAAGAAAGAAGAGGGGTAGATCTTCTACCTGGTACAGACGGCACGAGAAATGATCCATAGAATCTCTCACAATTAGCTGTTGAAGATCGAGGTAAAAAATAGGGTCAGAGCACAAACTAAATGGTAAATATCAAATGGTGAAAATAACACGGTAAATTCTTTTTTTTAATGTTTATTTCATGATCATTAAATGAGTAAACTTTAGTATTTACCTATTTTTACCAATGAAACAGGTATGTTTGATCCATTTGGTGTTGCTTTGAATAGATTTACAGCTGATTTACAGAATTTGATGTGAAGGATTGTGAATTATACTTTGACCATAGAGCATAATTTTATCTCTTTTTCGAGCTTTGTTAAACATCAAAAAAGTAACCCCCTTAGAACCCTCTTTAAGCTCTATTCAAACTCTTGAAATATGAAAAGATTTTCGATCGCTTGTCCTTTTCAGCTCGTTAACGGATTGGAAACTACATCTACTTAGTATAAGTTTAATCCTTTTTCAGACTGATATGGATTATTTATGAAAAAGGAATACATTGATCGAACATGGTCAATAGGTTCTCTCTCGTATTGTTTTACGCTTTTTTCAGACTTGAGAGACAAATATACAAAAAATAACTTGTGGAGTTTTCTTTTTGTCCCTTTTCAAACTCTCTAAACATGAAAAGGACCGAGTTATCATTGTCGTTAAACTCTTTAAAACATCAAATTGTGACAAACTTGTCCATCATGACAAGACCAAGTTTCACCTTCTCTAGACTAGTTAAAACATCACATAGTGATGGATTCACCCAAAGGGTGGAATTATATAAAAAGCATATGTTATCCTCCTCAAGCTTGATAAAAATAAAGAGGTACTGGTTAGTAATGACTGGGGAAAATGGGAAAAGGGGTAAACCGCTTTATGGCAGTAGGTTGCTCTTGAACATGGCACTTTTAATTCATCGCTGTGACTATATGGATTGGGTTATCTGCTTGATGGTCATCATACCTTGGTATATCATACCATCCATTAATTTGGTTTTGGGTCAATGCAGCTAATTCATTCTGTGTCGCCGACATGTTCAAGAGAAGTCACTCAGTCAAAATTCATTCTTTGCAATACTCACAAACCTTCATTTTCATGACCACCATTCCTGAACCTTGTGTCGTCAGTCACATTCCGTCTCCAAAAATCATTACACTCATTTCGTGTCATTGATGTGGGATACATCAAGGATCTCCTGTGATGATTCGCTTCTTTTCGACATCAACTCATTATCCAAGAAGTTGACTTAAAAACACCCTTCTAGTACCTTGAGGCTTACATACATCAATGGCAGGTTTTCGATTCCAGTGATAGGTTGACATCATTGGCCTTCAATCGAAAGACTTTGTATGGTGTTTGACATCAAAAAATTTATTCACACCATACATAATGTACTGTAATACCTTGAGGATCATTATCATTATCAGTGATTTCTTTCGCGTCTGTTAATGGCTTACATCATTGGTTGGTAATCAGATGGTGTCTTCCCATTTTCGACTTCAGATCACATATTCGCATGGTTGGACTTGTACTTGAGAAAATTATTGAACACGATAGAAGACCCCGATCTATTTTCATCCATTTGGGATGCGATTTTAGGAAAGTACTAAATCATCTGTACAATGGTTTTACACTGATGTTCATGCCATCATGGGTCTATATCTGTAGATGACTATCTATGTACATGTTATGAAAGTTTATATGCTAAGCATGGGTATGCATTCCCTCAGCAATTCATGAGAAAAAATTAAAATATCATGATATTATGTATTGTAATTGATGCAGGTCACCATCCGCTTCAAAACCTCCTCATCACATCGTAAATCATATCACTTGACATTATCATTTTCGACTTCATGCTTTAGGGGGTAGATGTTACAGATCCATTTGGGCACATCACTCCCATCATTTAGATCAGTACTATTAGGGCTCATCAAACCCTAATTCAATTGCTACATGCCCTAGACAAGTCATCACTTTGAATGCCTCCTTCACTAAGAGTTTCTTGGCCTAAAGCCCTGCATAAATGCCTCCTTGAGGGACCAATGCAACCTTGGTCGGGGGTAAGTGCGCTTCAGTGCAGATAGGCTCATGTCAGGGTGCATTTCAGAGAAATTAAGCGCACTTTGACCTGCACTAGGTGATATTGAGCAAAATCCTCACAGGGTTCTGGGAATATTCTTATCTTCTGGAGCCTTCTAGAAGATTCCCACACTTATCATCTCCTATGAGCTTGAAATTGGATAGGGAATGAGTTAAGTAACCTCCTATCCTCTCATCCCTTCCTCCATGGAAACTAACTCTAAGTTTGGAAGGCCATTCAATACCCTCATTTATGACCAAACCTCCTCCATTTTCCTATAAATTGAGCACTCATCTAAGTGATCAGTGGCTAGACTTTGAGAATTTGTAAGGAGATACTATTGGTGTGAGGTTTGAGATTGTAAGAAAGTATTGTTATGTTGTAGGAGTGTTGTGCTTTTGATGTGATGTTGGTTGGAACCCAAGCTGGAGGAGTGAAATTAGATCAGACTTTTGTACCTCTTCCTTCTATTCAATAAAGTTGTTTACACCTTTTCCCATATTCTTGTCTTTATGTATGATGATTATATGTGTAAATGCTTTCGATTCCATTTTCTTATAGTAGATAGATCTCTTCCTTTGATTGGTTTTGTCCTATATTTATGATTATAGGTACTTGTCAAGCGGATTATGTTTGAGAAGGAGTGACAGGAGCCATAGAAAGGAGACAAAGGGAAAGCAAAAGATAACAAGTAGCCCCTTGTCTTATTTATCTTCTAGATAAAAAGGTTAAGTGCTTTAATTCTGTTGTTCTTAGTGTAGCTACCCACCTAGGGAAATTGTATTTATCCGTAGATGCAGAATTCCACATAACACTAGCTCTCCTAGGCCTTCCCAAGAGTTAGAATAACTATCAGGACTTTATCAATGGGAAGGAGAAGCTACCAAATTGGGAACAACTATGGTCAGATTTGAGGCAGGAGGAGATCAAAAGGAACACTAGAGACGGTTCCTCATCAAAGACTGATGATGTGGAAAATTATGCCTTCGCGAGTAAGGAAAGGAAATGGAAAGGGAAGGCATCCCATTCCAAATCGAATTCTTGCCATGGATGTAAGAAGAAATACATGAAGAAAGTTAAGAGCTTTCATTGTCACGAGCTGGTCTTTTTTGCTACAAATTGTCTGCTCAAGAATTCCAAGAAGAAGTCCCCAAGAGGAGTAGTGGGTGAGGCTTTGTCATCTCAATTTGAATTGTAATTTACTCTTATTGCATGCATGGTATCATCAATGATGGGTTGTGTATGGTATCTTAGCAATGGAGCTTCTTTCCACATGACTAGTGACAAGGAGTTGTTCAATGACTTGGAGGAGAAATATCTCCAGATGCATATCGAGATGGGTGATGATGGGAGGTATAGTGCTACTAGATTTGGAATGGTTACTTTTAAGAGGGAGGAGGGTGCTCCTCTCACCTTGAGGGATGTCATGTATTTTCTCGGGTTGTAGAACAACATGGTATCGATCACCATGCTTGAGGATAGAGGTTATGGTGTGATTTTCTCAAAAGCAAAGGATTTCCTTTGACACATAGCCGGGTCAAGTAAAGAAGATAGTGATTCGAGTGAAGAATCACTATAAGTTGGAGGTAGAGGATTGTGTTGCTTTGAGCACAAACAAAAATGTGTAGATCTGAGATGTTGGTGAGTTGTGGCATAGGTGATTAGGCCACTTGGATCATGGGGCTTTGAAAATCATGCAACAGAACTCTACTGGTCTTCCTAAAGGTACACCAGAGAAAGTTCATACATGCAAGGGGTGTAGTTTAGGAAAATAAACCAAGGCTTCCTCTCACAACAGTGACAGTCGAGCAGAGGCGATTCTAGAGCAAGTCGATTTAGATGTTTATGGACCATTCTCGAAAATATCGACGACCAAACATATGTATTATGTTATATTTGTTGACGACTTTTCTCGTAAATGTTGGATATTTTTCATGTAGAAGAAGGATCAAACTTTCAAAAAGTTTTATGAATTTAAAGAATTGGTCGCAAAAGAGTTTGGAAAGAAGGTTAAAGTGCCAAGGATTGATAACAGTGGTGAGTATATCTCAAATGAGTTTAAAAACTTTTGTGCAGCAAAAGGGATTAAACGGGGGTTGACGACACCCCATAACCCAAAGTATAATGGGGTGGCTGAGAGGAAGAACATAAACATTGTAGGGGAAATATGGGTGATGTTCATGATCAAGGCATACCACTATAATTCTGGGCTGAGGCATGAAACACCAATTTATTTTTAGAACCGTAGCCCGCATTGGATACTTGGTATGAAGACACCAAAGGAGGCTTATTTCAGTAAGAGGACATATTTTGGTCACTTCAGGATTTTTGGGTCATCAGTATATTACGATGTGACCAAAGATGCATGAAAGAATCTTGAGCTAACAATAGAGGTGGGGATATTTGTGGGGTACATTGATACACCTAACAACTATCGGGTGTACTTGTCGACCAATAGGTTGACATTGGTTCACAGGGATATCATATTCGATGAGGAGAAGGCCATGCAAGATTCTGTTGAGAGGGAGCTTGAGCTACATGTAGTTGAGGGGCTCGTATCTCCTAAGGTTGAGGAGCCTCAAATTGATGAGGAGTAGCCACATGCAGAGGATCGAGAAGTGGAGGAAACCACTAAGGAAGAGTCTTCCAGTGATGGGAGAAAGCGCACCAGAGAGGTTGATAGCTTATTGCATGAAGCACGTGAGAATGTGGGAGCACCCACATCTCAGTGCAGGTAGAGGAGGTCACCTGAGAGGTACACTAGATACATGGCTCTTATGAGCGGATGTTTTGAGACATAGCCATCTTCCTTTGAGGAGGCAGTGCAGCAACCAGTTTGGGTTAGTGCAATGGTGGAGGGGTATGAATCCATAGTTTGTAATAGTGTTTGGGATGTGGTCTTGAGATCAGTGAACAAGTTAGTGGTGAGATCTCGATGGCTTTCCAAGGTAAATAAAGCTTCAGATGGTAGTGCGGAGAAGCATAAGGCTAGGTTTGTGACTCGTGGCTTTTCATAGGTATATGGGATTGACTATGATGAGGCCTAGTGAGCACCAGTATTGTAGCAATAATGTTGCAACTCCTGGGGCTCCCTAATTTACTTTTATCGACTTGGTAGTTCGTAACAAACTTGGAAGCGATGGTGCTGTATGCACAAGTACTAGCTCTTACTGCAGGCTATCACTTGATCAGCTGGCCCAGGTTCGCTAGGAGCTTAAGCCAACTTCTATGAATTCTTAGAAGAAGCTTTTAACTGTGATGAAAGAAAGCTAACTCAAAAAAGGCTATTCTACTCGCAGAAAGAGAAGGAAAACTGAAATGTAACGCAAACCCTAATGTACCCACTAACCCTATTGTTGCAGGAAAAGAGATCAAAACTGATGAAATGAGTGCCATTGACTACTGAAAAGGTAAATTGCATTTATTCAAGATACTTTTGAAAAGAAATGAGAATGAAACATCTTTTTGTACTTTTGAGTGTTTTTATGTGAAATTATTATGCTTGTGATTTATTTGGCTATGACTGTGCAGAGATTCGGTGGTAAAGGAAGATGGAGTTGGTTGTTGCAGAGGTGGAGGAAGGTGTGGAGAGGTCCTAATATTCCCTTAGTACCCTTCTAAAGATTTCCATTGTGATCAGACTTCGAAAAATCACTCACAGGAAATTCTACAGGAGGCTACAGGGGATCTATAGGAGGTTCTATAGGAGGATCTACAAGAGGAGGCCGAAAGCTGTTTTTGGAGTTTTGAAAGTGGAAAAATGATGGGAAAAGGGAACTGAAGGCTGGATGGAGGTGTTGAGGTGTTTAGAACTTTTCAAAGAAGATCAAGGATCAACGTGATGGTTGGATTTGTTCAAATAGCAAGAAAACAACTTTATGGAAAAAACGCAGAAATTAGGGCAGATTGGCGAAATGTTGCAAATGAGCTGGGAAATCTATGAGGAGTGAGCTAGTGCTAGCTGTTACATGGATGGATGGTGAGCTGGAAGGTCATGCAATAGATCTGCAGACTTGCTTATCAACACTAACCAAAGAAAGAACTAAAAACAGAATTTTGTGTATCTTGACCTAATTTCTGACCTAGAAACAGAAAATGCTAAATAGTAACTTATGAACAGAAAATCATGTGAGAGAACTATGGTAAATGAATAGGAAATGATATAAGCAAGTGAATCTAAACCAATATCAGCTTTTCCAAATCAAGTTATCACACTAGTAGTTGCATTGAAGAGCAAAAATTGTGTTTTTGGTGGTAGTAGTAGTGCCTTAACCTCAAATCATTATCCCAAGAAGGGAGAAAGGAGATCAAGGCCTGTTGTTGGAATTTTTGAATCTTATCTTGTCACTGTAGTAACCTACTTGATCGATTGAAACAATAACAACTATACTAACCATCAAAAGAAACATATTCTAACAAAGAAAAGTGAATTTATGCAATAGAAATTAACTGATGAATGGAAGCAAAGAACATATAAGTACACAAAGGAGGTGTTGGGAATGTTGGGTTGGGTCCTAACCCAAGAGCTTCAACCCTTTGAAAGAGATCAGTGTTGGCTCAAAACTGTTTCATCTTCATTTATCAAAAAAATAACAGTTACATCACATAAACTGTCCTCAAGAAGAACTCGAAAATACGCTGAACAATGTGCTGCATGAAAGTGCGAAAATCTACTAAGAACTGGCTAACCTACTAAGGCTCGAAGCCTTCTTATTTATACAAATTGGGACTTCCAACAGTCCTCCTAAAATCAAGGAACTCGGCTTCCTAGAACTGAAGATAAACAACAGCCCTAAAGATAAACAACAACCCTACTTGACTTTCTCGACTGCCCCTTGGAATCATCAATGTGGGCCTTTGTGCTCTGAGTTACTGATGGAGGATTTGAGGAAAGGGATTATTAATGAAGGAGACACCCCCCTTGCAAGTCCTCTTACCTGTTTTCCTTGAGTTTGGCTGCCATTTGCTCATAAATTCATTGTCTTTGTCCAAAATTCTCCAAAAAATATGCATAAAACACTTATTAGACTACATGGCAAAGTGACTAACCCATTTCACTCTATTAGAATAAATACATTCAAAAACATGCATTAAACTAATGAGAATGGTGGATTAAGTCAAAATAAGAGGTAGAATGAGCCCATATAATTACCCATTTCTGGGGCTCATCATCACCCCCCTGCTAAATGGGTTGCTCATCCTCTGAGTAACTAATATAACTCTTCATCCTTAAGGGCTCTGACAGATTCCCTGACATCCCAAGCCTTTGATGTGATGTCTTCCTCCTTATCATGGAAACCTGCTTTCCTATCCACTTCCTCCCATTGTTTTTGTTCTTCCTCCTCCTTAACTCCTTCCAACAGTCCTAGCAGCAGTGGAGGACTGAACTTAAGACCAATCTAGTTGTCTTTCAAGTTTTTCATTGAGTGCTTATACAGGGGCACTCTCCTCATGGCCTCCCTCATCTTGTTTGGGGAGTGATAATCCCTAATCCTTAGGCTATGTGGCAATGTATTCCACCTTCTCATGCAGGCATGAAGGTAGTCATCGCCAAACAATCTCTCCATATCCTCGAAATGAGCAATAACCTGTGCTTTCCTGTTAACATAGTCAGGGAGAACTTGAGGATTAGCTACAAGGTGTTGGTGGACATAGATGAGAGCTAATGGGTCTTCTGGTTTTGCTCTAATCATCAGGGGCTCACTCAACTCTTTTGTCATCATTTTCTGAATTTCCACTGCTCTCTTTTATTCATCTCTCATCCATGAAGCCATAGCCATTAGCTGCAAGTCTCCCAATCCAACATTTGGATCCCATAAATTCATGTCAGTAAGTGCCATGTTGTGTAGGTAAAATTCTGCTAGCTTTGCTTTATCCTCAGCTGAGCTGTGATCACATAAATGCATAAATTGGCCATAATTTTGAAATGGTATTGTGCCTCTCTGGGCCAGTGTCTTAATCTATAATTGGAGCCACTGATCTTTGAGATATAGTGCATATGATTTAGTTAGCTATCTGTATTGCAATGCCTCCATTTCCTAGCTGGCCATGTAGGCTAACTGGGCTTCCTTTTCCTGTAGCTACCTTTTCAAAATCAACAATTCATTTTCTGCCTGGGATTCTTTTTCTTGTTGTTGTTTCATCAATGTCTCACTATCTGTATATGGTTTTTCTTGTTGTTGTTGTTTCTCTGCTGCCTCACTATCTACTTGGGGTCCCTCTTTTTGTTGCTGTCCTTCCAAGATTGATAGCTTATTTCCTCCTTGAGGTTCCCTTTCTTGTAGCTGATTTTTCAACAACTCATTTTCTTCTTGCAATTGAGCTCTTTTGATGCTCCGTGTGTGCCTTACCATGCTCAATTCTCTACTCATCTCTCTCAACCTATTTTCCATGTGCCCTATATCTTCGACCCCCTTGGATTTTACAATCTGCATGTAGGTGTGGGTCATAACTCTTTTCTTTTCCAATTCGAAGAAAAGAGGCACTGCAAATTTTTGTGGGATGATCTTCCCACCTTCTAGAAGGTTATAGTAGGAGCCTAAGTTAGGCTGTGGTCCAGGCTCAAGTATCTCTTTTGCCTTACCTTCATCTTGGGACTATTCTTCTACCTTCTTTTCTAGTTTTTCAGTTTCTTTGAGCTTGGCGAATGTCTCCTGTAGAGAGGTTTGTGCCTCCTATAGAACTGCTTTAGAATCCATTAATTTGATCCTTTCCTTCCAGGTGGAGGTCTTAGGACTCCCTCTCTCGTAGGTGATAGAGATTTTGTAGGGAGATTCCTCCTTTGTCACAGTAGGTGCGTCCTCAATTATCATGGGCTCCTTTGAAGGTGGCTGAGGCTTCTCTATCTTGATCCTGGTGCTCTTTTCAGCTTTGAAATACATAGATGTCTGTCTCTTTCTCTTCCCTTTTTGCTTAGATGGAGTGCTATGTGCATCAAGAATAGTTGTTGCTTCTCTTGCTAGTGTCTTAGGTGACACTTCTTCTTACTGTTTTTCTTCTTCATCTTCTACAATCTTGCCTGTGTCTATTGTTCCTAATTTTGTTTTTGCTATCTTTGGTGTTGTTTTCTCCCTTTCTTGATGAGTTTCTGACTTTCCTGTGGAAGTCTTTTTCTGAGTTGTCTTGGGCTTCTTCTCCTCAGCTTTTGTCCTCTTCCTTTTCTCTGCCTTTGATGTTGTTTTCTTCTCTGCTTTAGGTTAAACTGTGGTGGTGTCTTGTTTCTCTTCTCTTCTCTGTTTTTCTTCTTTTTATTCCCCCAATTGGATATTCTATGTTTCCTCATGGATTTCCTTCTCAAGTTCCTCTTTCTGCTCCTCCTCTTCACTGCTAGATGGGCTAAGGTCATCAGCAAGAGTTTTTATGTCATCTTCCCTAGATATGTTCCTGAAAATTTCCCAGGCTATAGGGATGGTGTATGTGTGAAGGGCATCCTCTACCAGTAATTTAATGAGCCCATGGTGGGCCAGTTGGTCTGGAACCCCTGCATTCAATTTGGTGCCACACTCTATCAAATATTGGAGGAGAAAATATGGCAAACTGAGTTTTTTAGATGCAGGTAGGTGCATTCCATATCTTAGTTCATGCAGTAATCTGAAATGATAACCATAGACTATACTATATCTTCCTTCACAGGAGATATATTTCATGATCTGGTAGCTAACCTCACCCCATGGATGAGGTATACTTTTCCTTCTGACCCCATTCTTATCCTCCACAGGGTGTTCATCAGGCTGGAAAAAGGTCTTTTTAGCAACCTGTCCTAGTGGTTTTTCTTCTTTGCTCCAGGGGAGCCCAAGTTGAAGACCTGTAATTCTGTTGATGAATTCTACTATAAGCTCTATGGTTAAGCCCCTGAAACTGACTATAGTATGGGTCTTTGAATTGGGTCTTAAAGACATTAAAAATTCCTCTGTCACTTCCTCATCATACCCATGAATTCTCTCAAAGAAATACATCCAATTTGCCTTGGTAAAGAGGGCTACCACTTCTAGGTGTTCATGCAATTTGGTGGAATTTAAAGGCTCTTTTTTCATAAAACCCCCTATCATGATGTTTATTGACTGCTAGAAATTCTCAGGTGAGGAGGAAGGAAACAAATTTTCAAGACCAAAAACAGAGGAACAACTGAGGTTTGTCTTTCTAGAACCAGAGAGGGAATTTTTCATGTTCTTGTTTCACAACAATAATTTGTAATTTCCCTCCCTTCAAACCATGTTCTCAACCTGAATTTACTTCTCAGGTTTTTTGAGGAAATCAATATTTTGACAAAATAGAGAGTATATAAAATAGTGTTTTCTCTTCCTCACAAAATAAACATACTTCCCAATGCAAATGCATTTTTTCAGGCTTGGTTTTCTATGGTTGAATCCCTTCTTTACAGGAGAATAAGGAGAAGAAAAAGACAAACTTTTAGTGCAGAGAGTAAAATGGAGAGACTGTATATAATTCAGAAAAACATAGGCATACTTCATTTTCACTTTCACTTACTTTTTCAACCCAGTACTTTGCTTTAAATCCCACCACCTTTTGTAGATATATCATATGCAAAGTGGGTTTCTGAGCCTACCTTGTTTCAAGCTCGAATTTGGCAAAGATTTCAAATTTTCCCTCTGCAGAGTTGTTCTCTGGGCTTCCTGTAGAAAGGCTCCTGTAGACTGTGTTTTCACTCCTGTAGAATGCGATAATGCTCTTATAGAGCCCGATAAGCGGGAGGGTTTTGGAAACTTGCAGAGAGCGACTGTTTCAATGTTCTGAAGGTGGTATGTGAGTTTTTGCAACCAAGAAATTGTCGATGCCAATGAAAACAATAGGTGGTGGAGGCTTCTAGCGCAGTGTACTTAAGCTGATGGCATGTTCTGCGGTGATGAGGTGAGGTGGCAGGAAGGGTACATTATCCCCATCCAGACCATTGGTCCCTACTCTAGTGCCATTATGGTATTTCATGTCACCTGCCCACCATCACTTCCATCATTCCCATTATACACCGCCACCACTACCGGTTCTGAGTTTTTCTTCCCGAGTTGACGGACCACACGTGCTGACTGCACCTTCTGACCGTCGTTTGAATTGGATGAGGCTTGTTTGAACTAGACGAGGGTGGCTAGTTAGCTGGTCACCGATTTCATTTAATCACGACCATCTCAAAGGTTCATGCAGTTTCTAAATAATCTTCATGTAACAGAGGAACAAGTTTAGCCACTTACCTCTTAGTCGCTACCGTGCTCTACATTCTCAGACTTTGGCACTTTGTTTGTTGATTTCTGCTGTTGTTGATGATCATGGCCTCTAAGTTGGTGGCTTGGCTATCTTATGCTGGTTTTTTTTTTATCAGGAACTGCTCCTTGCACGTTGCATACACCTATGGTTGCACTGACCCTTTCTCTGGAGCTTGTTTTTTTAAAGGGATCAGCTACTACAGGAATCCTGCAGGATTTCCTGTAGCTGCTTCTCCCTCTAAAATTTCTGGTTGATGCTTGAGCAGGGACTGAAGAGACAGCTGAGGAAAGTTCTAAAAGAAAGGAAAAACAGCTAGAATTCATTAGGTAAGAAACAAGTGAAGAATGTTGTTGTTTTACTCATCATTTATTTTTTTGTTTAAAAAAAAAGAAACATAATTTATGTGCTTTCTGTGCAGGGAAGGAAAAGAAAGTGGAAATGTAGTTGTGTGGGGATGGCATGGAGAGTTAGGAGGATGAATGGTGGTAGGGAGGTCCACAGGCCTTTTGGACAAATCTCTGGCCCTCATATTCTTTTCTGAACTTGATTTTGAGCTCTCTGTGGTTTCTATAGGAGCCTCCTGTACAATGCACAGAGTTTCTTGTAGGATGAAAATTTTTAGAACAAGTGAGACCAACGCCTAGGAAAAGACAATGGCGATAGAGAAATGAACTATCAAGGGTATATGCAACTTGGCCATGTCCTTTCTCTTTCTGTGACCCTCCTGCAATCTGCAATGTATTCAAAAGAAGTTAGTTTTTCTGTTTTTTCTTCTTCTTTTTTTTTTTGAGACAGTTGGGGTGCCTCCAGGAGGTTTTCACCCTCATTGCCTACCCTGGGCACCTCCAGGAGGTTTTCACCCAGGGATCTTTTATTCTCTCTATTTTTTTTTTAGGGTGTGGGTGGAGTGGAGGTAGAGACCTGCTCCACTACCAACACTGTTTTACTTAGATTTTTAATGAATTCCTACTTGGAGAGGGGCTTCATGTAGATCTTCAACCTATGCCCATTGACGAGCATGGGGATGGCCTCTTCATCGATGGTTCGGATTAGAACTGAACCATTGTCATTGCATTTTTCTACTGTGTATGGTCCCAGTCATCTTGTCCTAAGTTTTCCCTTGAAACCCTTATATCTTGAATCATACAGTAGTGCCCAATCTCCTTCCTAGAATTTTTTTCTTTGAGGTGTCTATCATGCCATATTTTTCTTTCAAGTTGGACTACCTCTGAGTGGAGAGGGGCCTGCAATCTCTGTTCATCCAATCCATTTAGCTGAAGTAACCTTTCCTTTTGTGTATGGCTGAGATCCAGGTCTAGCTGAGCTACCATCCTTAATGTGTTATATTCAAATTCTATTGATAGCAAAGCCTTCTTCCCATAGACCAGCTCATAGGGTGTGAACCCTGTGGTGGTTTTCCAGGTGGTGTTATAGGCCCAGGTGGCCTCAACCAATCGATCTACCCAATCTTTCCTGCTGCTACTTACTACCTAAGTCAAAATCCCTTCCAAAGCTCTGTTAGTGAGTTCCACCTATCCGTTTACTTGCGGATGGTAAGGGGTGGAAGTTCTGTTCTTAACTTTGTGATGTGTGAGCATGTCTTCAATTAGATTGGATGTAAACTGACTCCCTTGATCTGTGACTAATTCTCTTAGATAGCCAAACTTATAGAAGATATTTTCTCTCAAAAACTCAGCTACTTTTTCTTCTGTTGCTGCCTTGATCACCTTTGTTTTAGCCAATTTTGTCAGATAATCAGTACACGCAATGATGTAAGACTTCTATTTTGATGGAGGGTTGATAGGACCCACAACGTCCATGCCCCACTTCTCAAATGGTTCGAAAGTCACTTGAGGTTGTAGGGGCATCTCATCCCTTGGAGTAGGTTTCCCCATCCTTTGACATCGGTCACATTGGCTGATATATCTTCAGACATCTTGATGAAGAGTGGGCCAATAGTAACTTGCTTGCAGAATTTTGAAGGCAGTCCTCTTTGCTGCAAAATGGCCCCCACAGGGTCCATCATGATATGTTAGGAGGATGTCAAAAAATTCCTCCTCCTTGACACAATGCCTCAAAATCTGATCTAGGCCAAGTTTGAAGAGATTACCCCCAATCCAGGTGAATGGGGCACTTTTCCTCAGGATCTTGCTCTTCTCTTTTGAGGACAGGTGTAGCGGAAACTGTGCTGAAACCAAGTAATTTGTTATATTAGCAAACCATGGAGAGAGTACTAAGATAAAAAATAGGTGCTCATCTATCATTTGATCATCCACCATTCCTTCTTCACCTACAGGCAGATCTAGTCTAGATAGAAAATCAGGAACAACATTTTCCTTACCCGACTTATCAACAATGGTCAAATCAAATTACTGCAATAAAAATAACCATCTAATAATATGAGCATTCACATCTGGTTTGTTCATCAAATACCTAATTGCAGCATGATCAGTGTGCATGAATGTTTGATAACCGGTGATGTAGTGTCTGAACTTATTTAGGGAATGGACTACAACTAGGAGCTCCTTTTCAGTTAGAGTCTAGTTTAATTCTGCTTTGGACAAGTTTTTACTTACAAAATATATGGCATAAGGTAGCTTCTCATCAACTTGCCCTAAGGCTGCCCCTATCGCTTTATTCGAGGCATCTGTATGAATGTGGAAAGGTAGGGCCCAGTTTGGACCTCTCAAAATTGGGGCAGTTACCAGTTTACCTTTCAAGGTGTCCAAAGCCTCTTGACAGTTGTCAGTCCATATGAACTCAACATCTTTTCCCAAAAGACCAAACAATGGAGAGGCTAGATTACTAAAATCCTTAATGAATCTTCTATAATACCCTTCTAAGCCTAGGAAACTTCGAACATCTCTTACCTTTTGAGGAGGTGGGACCATTTGGAGGATGGCAGTTTTGTTGGGATCCACCTGTAATCCTTGCTGAGAAATTGTATGACCTAGCACAGTCCCTTCAGTCACCAGGAGTTTGCATTTTTCAGGATTGAGGGACAGGTTCATTTTGATGCACTTGGCTAAAACTTTTCCTAGGTTAGTCAAAGCTTCTTGGAAGTTAGAACCATAAGGGGTAAAGTCATCCATATAGATTTCCGCTGAATCATGAACCAGTTCAGCAAATATGCTCACTACTGCTCTCTGGAAAGTGGCGAGAGCATTACAAAACCCAAAAGGAAGGACCCGGTATGAAAAAATACCCCAAGGACAAGTGAAAGTGGTCTTATCTTGGTCGTCCGGGCTGATTTGGATCTGGTTGTACCTGCTAAACCCATTTAGGAAGGAGAAGAACTTCTTCCCTGCCAGGCCATCTAACACTTGATCTATGAAAGGTAAATGAAAATGGTCCTTCTTGGTGGCCTTGTTTAGTTCTCGATAATCGACAGAGATTCTCCACTTCCCATTTTTCTTTGGCACCAACACCAAAGGAGAGACCCATTCGCTATCAGAGATGGGGTAGATGAATCTTGCATCCAACAACTTTTGCAGTTCTTCTTTGACAATGTCCTTAAGGGCTAGATTCATCCTCCTTTGAGGTTTCCTAACCGATTTACAATATTCTTTAATGTAAATGTGATGAGTACAGACTGAAGGGTGGACTCCCTTCATTTTCTTATAGCTCCAAGCAAAAGCGTCCAAGTGGTTTTTCAATAAGCTACACAATTCTTTCTCCTAAGAGGTGGATAGGGATGAGTTGATCTTTAAGGTTCTCTCTAGGCCAAATTCCACATTCTTAACTCGGAGAGAGGTTAGATCAGCCACACAGAGATCAATTAAAGCATTGGTTTGGGTTTCTTCCACCAGTTCTTCTAATGGCAACACACTAGGGGGTGGATTCTGAATCAAGTTTTTAATAAGATCATCCTCAGTTTGTGGGCCACCCATGGTAGCTTCTACTGTACACAATGGTGTGGAATAAACTTTATTCTCATCTTCCTCCTATAACTAGAGAGATAAATCATGTTCTAACAGAGGTTGAGCAGGAGGATATAGGACTAGTTGTTTAGACATATGCCCATTCTTGATTGTCATGTTCCCAGCTTGACAACTAATGTAGGCATCTGCAGTAGCCAACCAAGATCTTCTCAGGATGAGAGGATACCCAGTGAGCTTTGCCTTTGGCTAGAGAACCAAGAAATCAGCAGGGTACTTCCAAGAATCAATAGAGAGCATTGCATATTCCATGATCCCCTCAGGGGTCATGGTGGAGCGGTTTGCTAGTTGCAGTACTGTTGTGGTCTTTCTCAGGGAGCCCTAAAGGTTAAGCTTAAGCATAGTGTCCTTGGTCATCACATTAATGGCAGCCCCTAAAACCTTCCTAGATCGTAGGTTAATCTCCTGATTTTCCACAGCATAGGTCGGGCATGATGTTTCTCCACTATATACCTGCTGGGCCTGTCTATTATTGGGATTCGGGTTTGGTTGAGTATATATTTGGGGTTTCCTTGGTGGAGCAGGAGGCAATGGTTGTGGTTGAGCAGGTGGTGGAGGTAAAAGAGTGGGAGGAGAGTTGTACTGCGGCCTCCATCCCTGGTTAGGTGCATTCCACTGAGGCTGTGGCTAAGCATAAGAGTGAAACGGATGAGCAACTGGTTGAGCATGGTATTGAGATGGATACAACCAAGGAGGGGGTGTGGACCAGGAAGGATGAGCAAGGGGACCCCAAGAAGGCATGGAAGTGGCTTGATTGGGGTTTTAATAGGTCTGGGATGTCCCTTGCATTCCCTGCTGGTAAGGTCTGGGTCCATGTGGCCTCCTTTGGTTCATGAAATATAGTGGTTTAGTGGCTCCTTCGGCCCGCTGATGTGCAGCTTTAATTTTGGGCAAGGAAGGGCACTGATTTGTAGGATGGTCTTCTTCACAGACTAAACACACTTATATAGAGTGCAATGGACATTCGTTCCTAGGATGCTTTCTAGTGCACCTAGGACAAAAGATGGCCCAAGCCCTCTCGGCTTCTTCTAGTTTCCTTTTGATATGCAAGGTATCCATTTGTATGGCAAGAGTCTGCCTCATCTCACTCTTGAAATCTTCCAGCCGATTCTCAAGTTCACTTCTAAGCGATGAACTGGATGAGGATGTACTGGCTAAATTTTGACTTCCCCTAACTCTCTTTCTGGCCGCCCTAGAATGGTTTCTAAACACAGTCTTTATGTCATCATAAGGTAGTTGGCAGATTTCTCCCCCAGCCAGCAAATGGAGGGTATCAAGAAGGTTTTCAGGGACTCCTCTGAGCACGACCGACTTCAAAGATTCGGGGTCAAGTGTGCACCTCACCCTTTTATAACTGAGATGAAACCTCTCTTCATAGTGTTCTAAAGATTCATCACTTCCCATGGTCATTCGAAAGATTTCTTCCTTGGTATCCTTTGACCTATAGTAGTCTCGGTATTTGTTGTTAAAGGCTTACTACATCTGAGCCCAAGTTGTGATACTGTTTCCAAGTAACCCCATGAACCAGCGTAATGTTGCATCCTTGAGGGTAGAAGGAAACAGTTTTAACTTCTGCTCGTCTTCTACATAGTCATAGGTTCAACAGAGAACAACAAATTCAAACAAGAAGGTATTAGGATCTTCGATAGTCAATCCATGGAAGTAAGGTAACGCTGAAGGACTTATGTTTTTCATTTTTGTGTCCCCATTGGTCTCTCAGATAGGAAAGGCACCCTCAATTCATTCCCCATTTCCTCTAACGTTTCTGTTTCTAGCCATATTCTTAGGAGGAATGGTTTCTTGCTCTTCTTTTGTTATAGGATCTTCATATATCTCTGGAGGTTCACCTATAGGTTTTTCTGGATCACTACCACTAAAGAAGAGAGAAGGGTGACTTAGTGATGTGGTGGGGGTGCTAGGTAGGAATTTTCTTGAATTGTGTCTGTTCCTACGAGGCATGAAAGACAATATTTTTTTTTTCTCTTCTGCTTGTACCTGCAAAACTAAAATGGATTGAACAACAAACTACAACTAACTGAAATCAACTTGCTGAAATGAAATTGCAGAATTGAAATGAAAGCAAGGAAATGACTAATCTATTTTGCTGAAATGGAAATTGCAGAATTGAAATGAAAGCAAGAAATGACTAATCTATTTTGCTGAAATGGAAATTGAAGAATTGAAATGAAAGTAGGAAATGCCTAATCTACGCTTGCTAAAATGGAAATTGTAGAATTGAAATGAAGGCAGGAAATGCCTATTCTACTTTTGCAGAATTGAAATGAAAGAAGGAAAGGTATAATCTACACTTGCTAAAATGAAAATTGCAGAATTTGAAATGAACTACTTACCAGAATGTTGCAGTAAAAAAATAGAAGAGAGCAGTAATCATAAAGTACTCTGACGCTTCCCCGGCAACGACACCAAAAAGATGGTGAGCACCAGTATTGCAGCAATAATGCTACAACTCTTGGGGCTCCCTACTTTACTTTTATCACCCTGGTAATTCGTAACAAACTTGGAAGCGAAGGTGCTGTATGCACAAGTACTAGCTCTTACTGCAGGTTGTCACTTGATCAACTGGTGCAAGTTCACTAGGAGCTTAAGCCAACTTCTATGAATTTTCAGAGGAAGCTTTTAACTGTGATGAAAGAAAGCTAACTCAAAAGAGGCTATTCTACTTGTAGAAAGAGAAGGAAAACTGAAATGTAACGCAAACCCTAGCAAACCCCAATGTACCCACTAACCCTACTGTTGCAGGAAAAGAGATCAAAACTGATCAAATGAATGCCATTGACTATTGAAAAGGTAAATTGCATTTATTCAAGCTAATTCTAAAAAGAAATGAGAAGGAAACATCTCTTTTTACTTTTGAGTGTTTTTATGTGAAATTATTATGCTTGTGATTTATCTGGCTATGACTGTGTAGAGGTTCGGTGGTAAAGGAAGATGGAGTTGGTTGTTGCAGAGGTGGAGGAAGGTGTGAAGAGGTCCTAAGATTCCCCTAGTACCCTTCTTAAGACTTCCATTGCGATCAGACTTTGAAAAATCACTCACAGGAGATTCCACAGGAGGCTGTAGGGGATCTACAAGGGGTTCTATAGGAGGATCTACAGGAGGAGGCCGAAAGATGTTTTTGGAGTTTTGAAAATGGAAAAACGATGGGAGAAGGGAACTGAAGGCTGGATGAAGGTGTTGAGGTTTCTAGAACTTTTCAAAGAAGATCAGGGATGAAAGTGATGGTTGGATTTGTTCAAATGGCAAGAAAACAACTTTATGGAAAAAATGCAGAAATTAGGGAAGATTGGCAAAATGTTGCGAATGAGCTGGGAAATCTATGAGGAGTGAGCTGGTGCTAGCTGTTGCATGGATGGATGGTGAGCTGGAAGGTCTTGCAATAGATCTACACACTTACTTATCAAAACTGACCAAAGAAAGAACTAAAAACAGAATTTTGTCTAGCTTGACCTAATTTCTGACCTAGAAACAGAAAATGCTAAATAGGAACTTATGAACAGAAAAGAATGCGAGATAACTATGGTCAATGAGTAGGAAATTATCTAAGCAAGTGAATCTAAACCAATATCAACTTTTCCAAATCAAGTTATTACACTAGCAGTTGCATCGAAGAGAAAAAACTGTGTTTTTGGTGGTAGCAGTAGTGCCTTGACCTCAAATCATAGTCCCAAGAATGGAAAAAGGAGATCAGGGCTTGCTGTTGGCCTTTCTGAATCTTATCTTATTACTACAGTAACCTACTTGATTGACTGAAATAATAACAACTATACTAACCATAAAAAATAACCTATTCTAACAAAGCAAAGTGAATTTATGCAACAGAAATTAACTGATGAATGGAAGCAAAGAACATATAAGTACACAAAGGAGGTGTTGGGAAACTTGGGTTGGGCCCTAACCCAATAGCTTCAGCCCTCTGAAAGAGATCAGTGTTGGCTCAAAACTGTTTCATCTTCATTTATAAAAAAAGTAGCAGTTACATCACATAAACTGTTCTCAAGAAGAACTCGAAAATAAGCTGAATAATGTGCTGCACAAAAGTGCGAAAATTTACTAAGAACTAGATAACCTACTGAGGCTCGAAGCATTTTTATTTATACAAATGGGGACTTCCAACAGTCCTCCTAAAATTAAAGAACTCAACTTCCTAGAACTAAAGATAAAGAGCAACCCTACTTGACTTGCTCAGCTGCCTCTTGGAATCATCAATGTGGGCCTTTGTGCTCCGAGTTGCTGATGGAGGATTCAAGGAAAGGGGTCATTAATGAAGGAGACACCCCCCCTACAAGTCCTCTTCCCTGTTTTCCTCAAGTTTGGCTGCCATTTGCTCATAAATTCCTTGTCTTTGTCCAAAATTGTCCAAGCAATCTGCATAAGACACTTATTAGACTACATGGCAAAGTGACTAACCCAATTCACTCTATTAGCATAAATATATTCAAAAACATGCATTAAAATAATGAGAATGGTGGATTAAGTCGAAATAAGAGGCATAATGAGCCCATATAATTACCCATTTCTGGGGCTCATCAAGACCTTTTCTCCGGTTGAGAGGTACTTATTGATCAGATCTCTATTGGCGCTATCAACGCAGATGGGTTGGAGGATACATCAGATGGATGTAAAGACAACCTTACTGAATGGTACGATTAAGGAAGAGGTGTACATAGAGAAGCTTGAAGTTTTTGAGACCTTCGACCATGAGTTGCATGTGTGCCAACTCAAGATGGTGTTGTATGGACTGAAGCAAGCACCCCATTCTTGGCACACCAGGATCAACATCTACTTCATCGGGTTAGGCTTCACAAAGAGTGAAGAATATGAGAACTTGTATGACATAGTGGTGGAAGGTAAATAGTTGATCATTGTGTTATATGTCGACGATTTGATTTTGACGAGTGATGATCAGTTGATCAAGTCTTGCAAGGAGGACCTTGCAGGAGAGTTTGAGATGAAGGACATGGGGCTCATGCATTACTTTCTAGGCATGGAAGTTGTTATCCTCCAAAATTTCCTAGGCTTAGAGGAGATCGACGGAGGTAACTGAAAGCTAAGCTTTCTGTTCGGTAGCTAGCACTACCAAACCAGAGAGGGCTCTCTCTATGATCACATCCAATGAATTAATCGGAAAATTAATAGATTTTAGTCTAGGTATACTAGGCTCAGATAGGGTTTGAAGGTATTTATGTTTTTGATACTGGATAAGGGATAAAAACCAGGTGGCTAGTGTTATGGCCTAAATCTACCTTAGGCTGAGAAAGGCAGGTCTAGGGTAACATCAAAGCACGCTTAACCTGGTAGCTAGCCCTACCAGGTCGGAAGAGGGCTCTCTCCTTTTCAATCTCAGAAAAAATGGTGAATAAACCTTGAGATGACTAATATAAAGACTAATTTTAGGCTAGGTATATGCTTAAAGGATTGTTATGGAGTTTTATGTTGGTTTTCTGGATCAAATGTGAAAGGCAGTTTTGGGTCCGGGGAATGGACTCAGTCTTGCAGAGGTTTCTGTGGGGCGAGGTAGGAAAATGCTTTAGTACTTTAAATTGAGTGATATGGAGAGTCTTAAGACTGGTGAGGAGTTGGAGAGGGCATGAAAGTCTCAGGAATCCTCTTCAAACTGTTGAAAACATAAAAAACTAAACAAACCCTAGGTAGAGCACTGCAACATCAATGATTTCTACCTTTATCCTTGATTCATTTAGTTAAGCTAAAAAGAGAGAGATGATGGCACACATAAACACATGCAAACTTGAATCACAAAAGGAAAGACAATACTAAATCACCTTGCCACAAGAATCCCACAAAATGCTGCAAACCCTGGTCTATTCCTTGTCAAACTACAGAGATGAATGTACAATAATGCTCAAAGCATTCACAAGAGTCCCACCTTTACAAATGACTAAAAAAGTACTAGATCTAGGCAAAAAACAACTCGGTCTAGCCTTTAGGGGTCTAATTCATGATTTTAGGAGATGTTTCAAGAAGATCTAAAATAAGAACTGAAAAGTAGGCAGTGGAACAACTTACCTCTAAAACCTAGGAAACTCATTCATTTAGTTCAAAACCACATATACATGAAGTATCTACATCCATGAGTGAATTTTCATCATTTTTACATCATATTCCACCTATTTATATCAATTTACATCATGAGTTTGACCATGAGAGAGAAAAAAGTCAAACTGAGAAAAAACTAGGTGAAAAACAAAGTTTTTTTGGGCAAAAATGGTACTTTTTCATCCTGTGCATAGCGCTTTTTTATAGCTGATTTTGGAAGCCTTTCCGTGCACCAAATTTTCTCCAAGTGGGATTTTTGGAAAGGTCTGTCTATCTATTTTATATAACAAGTATAATTTCTGAGTTTGGTGTCCATTTGACCCTCCAAAAATTAGTTCTCCCAACACTGCTTCCTGTGTGGCCAAAAAGGGGCAGAGAGGGCATTTTTGAGGTGTTTTTGACCCTTTTGGAAGCTCAAAACTTGTCAAAAATTTCTAGTAATTTTTGGGTATTCATAATTTTTCATGAGGAATCCAAAAATGTAGATTTTTCCTCTAGAGGAGGTCCCTAGCAAAAGCGAGCGCCGGGTGGCGCTACACACCAGGCAGAAAAACCTATTTTTTCCTTCAAAATTTCAAAATTGTCAAAAAGTGTGCCAAATTTCTTGAAATTTGGGATGAGTGACCTGCATCAAGTACTATGTTGGGCCAAGGAAGCTTCAGCCAAGATCTTGAGCTTATCTTGCTCTTTCTTGCTCCTCAAAGTTTTCCTCAACTTGGCCTTTAGGCTCCTTATTCTCGCTTTGCAAATCTTGTTTCTTGCCAAATAATGAAAAGCCATGTGCCTCAACATCTTTTTCTCCTTGTTGGCTTTCTCAAGAAGCTTCTCCAAGTGCATATTTTCCCTCTCTAGCCAAGATTCCCGATCAGCATCAACCTCTTGCTCAAGCGGTGTCAACTTGACTTTCCTCCTCTTGGCTGCTTGCCTATTTTCTCTTATGTTTTGCAGCTCCATGATTGTCTACTTGTCCTCCAACTGCTTGTTCCTTTGCTCAAGGTAGTTTATGATCCACTTAGCTCTTTCAATATTAAGAGATAAGTCATGAATGTCAGTTTCTTGTTCTTTGATGATCTCCTTGAGTTTTGAGCTCTGGGAGCCCAAATCAGTGTCCTCATCCTAAATCAAAATGAAATCTTTCTCCTGACCTTCAGAAGGGCCTTCATCATGCAATGGTTGTTTCCCTTTTTCCTGTATCTACTTTGCTAAAGAAGAAGGCAAAGCCCCTTTCACCCCGGGTGAAGATAGCATTTGCCTATGGGTTTTTTGGAGTGATAGGGTTTTGGGGATGCAAATTAAGGTTTAGGGAATAGTGGGAATTTGTTAGGGTTTAAGGATGAGGGGGTAGGATGAGTGTGAATGTTAAAGGGAAAGGGGAATGAAATGAGTGAACTTTTAGTGGAGAGGGATGTAAAAATAATGTAGCGGGGGTAAAACAGCGAGAAAGACAAAATTGCAAACCCTAGATAGTTTTTTCAATGCACTGTGCAGTAAACTAGGGTTTGAATTTTCACCTATTGAAACACCATGAAAGATGATCAAATCTCTTGCAATGGCACAATGAGAGTTTCCACTTACTTGGAAGAATGAAAATTTCAAGTTTTTGAGCTTGACAAGATTGATTGGATGAAATTTGGGCTTGGAGGGCAGGTGTGCCGCGCCCGTTCAGTTGCTAGTGTAAATTCTGCACTCTGTGCACCGCGTCGACCAGGTGCGCCGCACCTCTACCTAGGTGTGCTGTGCCAGGAAGCTTTGCACAATTTTGCTGCGATTTGCCTTTCTTCACCTCCAAATGTGATTTTTGCTTGTTCACTCTCTCTTTTTGGCACAAATGAAGTCTTCAATACAAATATCACTTTATATACCAATGACTTTAATTTTTATTTAAAAGAAACCCACTTTCTAATGTTTGCTTTTCACTTTGGCTTTTAAAACTCTGTTTTGGCAGTTTGGCTCTCCTTTTGGCCTTTGATGGACTAATGCTTTGAATTTCTTGTCTCTTTTGCAGGAGCTGGAGTGCAGGAGTTTGGCAAGGTGACCAGGGCTACATTTCCAGACTTATTACATATAGGAAAATTAAAATTACATGAAACTTTATACATAAAACATAAAAACTCTGTTTTTCTCAAAACAGGGTTTTGAGGAAAAATCAATCACTGAGTATGTGATTATTGAAATTTTTGATGATGAGACTTTATTAGACCTGCTCATGTTCCTGCTAACCATTATTGAGATTTTACAAGACTTTGATGTCAAACCCTAGACCTAATGAGACCTGAAACCCTAAAAATGACTTATGCAAATGTAAAGATAGAAAATGACTGTAAATGACCTGAATTTGTGAAAGTAGGCTAGCAGGTAAAGATCATGAGGGAATATGTATAATATGCCACTACCATCAGATGATCCATCGCCCTAATGGAATGCAGTTGATCAGATGAGACACTTAAAATGCAATGCAACAAGAGAATTTTGATCATTGATGGAGGGATGAAGATACCGACACTAATAGCTAGGTCAATGGGTCAAAGGCTTACAACAACAAAGATATGGAGCAAGGTAGAAATAATTTTGTGATGGATTTAAGGTTTGTAAATGTACTATAGTTTTTAGAAGAAATAAAGGGTCTTAATGAGCATGTCCACCATGAATTCATTAAGTAATAAGGAAAATGACACGCAATGATATTCCCATCAAAATAGAGCTTTACGCAAATAATTAAGCTTATAAACCTTAAGGTAGCAATAATTTTGTGAAGGATTTAGGGTTTGTCAGTGTAGTGTAGTTTTTATAAGAAATAAAGGGTCTTAATGGGCATGTACACCATGAATTCATTAAGTAATAAGAAAAATAACACACAATGATATTCCCATCAAAACAGAGATTTACGCAAATATTTCTACTTATAAACCTTAAGGAAAACCATTGAAGAACTGATGAATGGAAAGAGAAGATGAATATCTTTCATATAAAGCTATAATAGAGAAAAACTAACATCAGAAACTTACTGCACATGAATTCCTAAATAATAGTTACAAACTGTATCCTTTGATTTCCAGAAAAATGTCTAAGTACAAGATATAATAGTTCTCTCCTCTGATGTCCAACATGTTCTATGACTAAGAAAATGATACATTTAGACCAAAAAAACATCTCCCTACTCTCAGGGGTCGAATTCGTGAGTCTAGGAACTGGTACATGAGGTGCTCCAACCAAACCTTAAAGATTAGGGAGGTTAAAAAAACTCCTCCAATTAACTTTGACTCCAAACCACTCTCATAAATGAGGCTAAATTTACATAAAAACAACTTTAACAAGACCAATTATTCACTATTACAATATATTTACATCAGGATTAATCAATTACACCATAGAAATCTAAATCCAACTGACCAAACTAGAGAAAAACTACCGCAGGAAAGAACACAGCGAATTTATGAGAAAACACAACGAAACTGGAGAAAATGTAACGAATTTGGAAAAACTGGTTTTTGAAGGCCTTCCTGAAGTCAAAATTCTGATATTGAAGTCTCTTTGGAAATATGAGGATGTCTCCTACAATATGGACTCTTCAGGTGCTGAAAAAGGCCACTTCTATCCCCTCAAAATTGCATTCTCCCACAGGTACTCTTGAAAATGCAGCATGGTCTTTATCAAGGTGGCAGAAACATAGTTTTTAGGTGTTTTTTGGAAATTTTCACCTATCAAATCTTGCTAAAATTATGTTCCCCTTTGGTCAAAAATGATGTATGAACCATGCCAAATCCAAATGTGTAAGCAAACAATTGATTGGAGCTCTACAACAAAAGTGCAACATGGAGTGAGCTTCATTTTTGTCTCCATGACTGTGTTAAAATATGCAAAAATTCTTAATAAACCAAAATTCCTCCAAAACTCTTCAAAATTGGTTTGTGAGGTCCTCACGTGCTATGCTATTCTATGAGGGAGGCATCAACAAGAAATCCAACTTTACCTTCCCTTTTTTCTTGATTAGGGTTTCATTGAGTTTCTCCTTTAACTGCTTGACCTTAACCGACAACTTGATTCCTTGTGTAATAATGCATGGCCATGTGCCTTTGTAGCATGTTGTCTTTGTTCTCCCTCTTGAGAAGCTTCTCCAAATGACAATTCACCTTATCAAGCCAAAATTCCCTATCCTCATTGATTTCTACTGCAATTAGATCAACTAAAGCCATCTGCACCTTTTGTTGCTGAAGTTCTCTTTTGAGGCCTATGGTCCTTGCTATTTTCCTTGTTACCTATTCCTGACGTTCCTATGAATCCTCTGCATCCATCACTGCCTTTCCCTTTATATCCTCTGTGCCAATATAAACTTCATGATTTTCCAAAAGAAGATGCTTTACCTTCAACTACTGATTCTCCGGCTCTAGGAATGAAATCATTAAGTTTGCCTTAGATAAACTATCCTTGAGTCTTTCTATCTCAGCATCTTTCTCCATGATGACCTGCTCGATTTTCTTATTCTCCTAAGTAGCCTTCAAATCAACTATCTTAGTGTCAAAATGAAATGTTTCCTCATGCTGTGATTGTGATCCCTGCTTTGCTAATGCTACTGATGTAAGATTGGCCCCTTCCACAAGATGTGGAGTAAACACAAGCCTTCTTCCTTTCTGATATGCCTGAGTTACTTCAGGCCTAGGTATCCTCTCAACTGTGAGTTTTCTATATGATCTACCTTTCACATGCTTAGGTGGTGCTGATGATGTACTAGGGCTTGCAGATTGACTAGTAGAAGACAATAGAACATCTAACTGAATAAAAGTTTCACAAGTGATATTATTTTGAGTCATCTAATGCAATACAATAACCTTGATGAGGGCATCATGAAAAAGGCTCTTTTCATGGTCACCCTGTCTATGTTACAACTTTTCTACCATCTTAGCCAGACTTTTGTAGAGGTAGTAGGTTAGGTTTAGTAGCTTTACCCCTCTGAAATGCATGAGAAATCTGACATGGTATTTGTCAATCTTGAGAATCTTCCTTCACATGTAAAGTATTTCATTATAACCTCCATCAATGGAGCAAATGGAGTTGTGCAAAAGGAAAAACCTTCTTAATAATACGTTTGTAGTTCCCTTTGATGAAAGGTTAATGGTTTTGCAGGTCTAAATCTTGATTCTTAAACCATTTTTCTCCATTGTTGGGTATCCCTATGGCTATTGCTATGATCTTAGTTGAAATAGTGAGAGTAACATCTGCAATTATAACCTTATCCCTCCTCAAATGAGTGGCAAACAAACTAGTCAATTTGGCATGGTATTTAACCCTTTGAACTAGCTCACAAAACCCTAAACACTCTTCATTATCAAAACACTTGTTAGACAATGGGGAATACATTAGCTCCTCAGTGTTTAATGGTTCATATCTCAAGATTTTGCCTCCTTTATTACATGATTTCTTCTCCTCCTCCATTTTGACTGTGAGCAGGTGAAACCCTAACTAGGAAATAGGGGGTTAGGATGAGGCGATAAGATGGAGGGTTTAGGGAAGGGGAAAAAGGGTAGGAACATTTAGGTATATGAGCAGGGGTGTAAAGAAGCTTTGGGAAGTGGAATTGGGGAAAATGAGTAGAAGGTCTACTATGGAGAATTAAAACACAGTCAAACACTGACTTGAATGAATACCATGATTACATGAATGAGAATATGATGATGAATTTTCTATGAAGCACATCCAACTGAGCGATGGCGATGAACGAATCATGAAAACTTTGAAGGAGCGGCAATAGACCTAGATACACTTGCGAGTGACCAAATTTTATTTTGAAAACCTTATGAAATGATAAAATTTGACTTTGAGACCCCTAACAAAACCTTGTAAGATAATATTTGATCACTGGTAACAAGCATAACTAACTGACACTAAACTTGGCTCCAGCTAGGGATGGAAGCTCCTTGGAGGTTTCAAGAACACCGTAGACCAGGTAGCCTTATGCATTGGGCATGGAGTCAAAATTAAAAGACTAAACGCAAACTGAAGACTGACTGACTGACTTTGAGAAATAATAAACAAAAAAACTGAATATTTCAAACCAGTAGTTGATCAAAGCAGCCTTTTGTCCTTCACCTTGGGCTTCAAACTCCCGTGAAAGCCACTTCACACTTTGACATGAAAAGTAAACTGGTATATACAATGATAATGAAAATTTCCAGAAATTTCTTCAAGTAAGTCCTTGAGAAGCCTACCATCGATTGCTCCTCCTGAATAACCTTTTCCATTCATTTCTTCCAACATATAAGCATTCTTTACTCTGAAAGCTAAGACTCTGTATGTTCCTTTCCATATATTTTCAAACTTATCTTGCTTTCCATTTTATTGATTCCGTGCATCCCAACGAATAACTACATCACCCATGTTGAAGTCATCTTCTTTAGTCTTCCGGTCATAAATAATTTTAATCCTTTATTGAAGCTTAGAAGTATTCTAAAATACTTCTTCCCTAGTTTGTTGTAAATGGATCATCTGACTTATTCTTCACTACACATCATTTTGTTCATTGCCCACTTCCTGCTGAATCTTCATGATTGTGACAGCAAGGGATGAAGGAAAGACAACATCAACCTCGTATACCAACTGAAAAGGAGACATGCCTATGGATTTCTTGTTACATACTCTGTCCGCCCATAAAGCATTAATGATATTTTTATGTTGGTTCTTCTTATTGACCTCCAACACTTTCTTGATTATGTTGATCAAATATTTATTGGAAGATTTAGCCAGCACATTCCCTTGCAAATAATAAATGGTTGAATGCCCCAATGTGATATGATACTTCTCAAAGAAATCAACCATATTTTTTGACTTAAAAGTAGCAGCGTTATCAGTGATTATCTTCTGTGGGTAGCCAAATCTAAACAAGATATTAGATTCAATAAATAGAATGATAACATAATCAATAGCTTTCCTGGTTGGGATCGCTTCAATCCATTTCGTAAAGTAATCCGTGGTTGTCAGGATCCATTTGTGATATGCTCACAATGAAGGATGGATCTCCCCAACAAAATTAAGACCCCACTTCTGGAATGGAGTCAAGACTGAAACAAGCTGCAATGGTAATGGTAAAAGTTTTCTTTTCCGCTAAAAAATTTGGCATTCATGACAACTCATCACTATTTTATGCACATCAATAAAAAGTTTTGGTTAATAAAACCCAACCCTCGAAATTTTGTTGGCTGTAGTTTTCCAAAAGAGGTGGCCACCACAATCTCGCTTGTGGAAATCACTCATCTCATCTTTTCTTCATTTTTGACAAGACAATTCAGAAACATACCACCCAGATCTTTCCAAAACAAGACACCATCAAGAATACAATATTTTGAAGATTTCAACTTTAATGATCTACTTTTACCTTTGCTAACTTTTGACAGAGGATTTAAATGCTGCAATACATAGACTATGTCAGAGTACCACGAAGATGAAGTGAACATGTCTGATACCTGTACCTATGAATATTTTGCTTCTTTTCTAATGAGGGAAACAATCAGATTGGTATCTAATGCATGAAAATTTGATTCTGCCATGAGATTTTCCAAACCTTGTCCCTTGATTAGCTTTATCGATTTTATCTCTAAATCATATTCTAGCATTGCTGCAATCCATTTTCCCCGCCTACCTTTTGGATCTATCTACATGAGAACTTATTTCACTGGTGTTGTTGGAACATAAGCTACAATATGTGAATGCAGAATGTAAACTCAAAAGTCCTTAAGATCTTTCACCAAGGCTAAAGCTTCCTTCTCAATAATGTTGTACTTTAGCGCTACATATCTTATAGTTCGACCGAAAAATTCTATGGGTTGCTCATTTTTATGATCCCTCTTTTGCGTTAGGACAACTACTAAAGTATGCTTGGAGGCGAAAGAAAATATAATAAAATCTGAAGTGTAATCGGGACTGATCAAAGTGGGGGCAGTAAAAAATGAAAAATTAACTGCATTGAATGATTTCTTAACATCTTCCGACCACCTTACATCGATGTCATTCTTCAACATACTGGTCATCTCTCTTAAGTGTTCAACAAGGTTGTAGATGAATCTCCTCAAAAAGTTGATTTTTCCATTAAATGATTGAATCTCTTTTTGTTTCTTTGGAATTCCAACTGTTGGATTTCTTCAACTCATGTAGGTTCAATGTGAATACCATCTTTGGAAATGATGTGCCCCAGCAACTTGCCCTCAACCATGGTGAATAATCTCTTCTTTGGATTCAATGAAATGTTGAATTGTCTTCATCTCTGAAAAATAATTCTTAGATGATGGAAGTGCTCATCATCAGATTTGGAAAAAACTATGAGATCATCCAAATAAATAACCATAAATATATCCTTTTCATTGGAAAAAGAAACGTCCATTGCATGCTGAAAAGTGGCCCTTGCATTCTTCAAACCAAATGGCATCTTAGAGTACATAAATTTACCCCATAGTGTCATAAAATATGCTTTGAACTAATCATCTAGATGCACCAAAATTTGGTTGTAGCCCGAGTATCCATCAAGCAGTGACATCTTGCAAGACCCAACTACCCTCTGCAGAATATGGTCCATTTTCAGAAGAGGATAATTGTCCTTTAAGGACACTTTGTTCAAGTTTCTGAAATTATTACAACGATGAATCTCGTCGTCTTCTTCCTCACCGGCACAAGATTTGACATCCAACTAGAAAAATGAATAGGAACTATAATACCAAATTTGTAAAGTATATTTACCTCTTTCTCAATGGACAACATCAATTTTGGATTAATCCTCCTAAGCTTCTATCGAAATGGCTTCTGACCAGGCTTGACTGGTATAGTATGATGGATGATGTTCTTGTCATAGAATTTAAGATCTAAATAATCCCAAGAAAATACATCTGAAAATTAAGTCATCAATGCAATGTACTTACTTTTCACCTCAGGGGATAAAGACTTCGACAATTTGACCATCTTGAGATTGTCTGTTGTACTAGTGTTTATATCTTGAACACCCTTTTCTATGGGGACCATGGTGGGTTTTTTGGCAACGTAATCACGATCAAATAAATCTTTAAGAGGCGGAAGACCTCAAGGAATGTTATTGTCTTTCAGCCACATAATTTCAACTTCAGTAGCCTCAATTTCCGAATCATTATCATCAGATGCATCATCAATATGGGAATTTAGGAATTCATCTTCCATATGTAGAAACTTGTTAATCTATTTTTCATCCCAAAACTCCTGCCAATATCTTAGATTGTCAGGGACAGCTAGGCAGTGCTTAACATGAATTGAATACTTATTATTTGAGTGGTTAGGAATATTAAACATACCTGTTGCAGTAGCAAGGGAATCAACCATAATATTCCAAGTTCTAGGAATCAAAGACAAAGTATATTCTAAAAAAGTCTTAAAAATGTCAAGGAAAACATTTCGATAGGATAGCATCCTTGGATGCTTGGCTTGGTACTCCCCTTTTACCTGTTTAATTACCAATTATGAGCCACCATAAACTAAAATTTTCTTTGCTCCCAACCTTTTGAGAATTTTAAGGCCAACAATCAGTGCTTCATATTCCGCCTCATTATTTAAGCAATCAAAATCCAACTTATATGAACTCAATATTACATTGCGAGGAATTTTATATGATTGATATAAGGGACCATGAATCCACATGCCAATCCCAACTCCTTCTTTCCCCAATGCACCATCAAACTCCATGGTCCAAAGACCATCTTCTTCATCTGGAAACAGAACTTTTGTGGCTGATCTATCTGATTTTCTGGAGGATGACTCGCTCTCTCAACCATTTGTGTTTCTAGCACTGATTAAACAATGTCTTTGGGTGAATTTTCTGGATGCAAATAGTTTGCATCATTTTTTTGTTTTACTGCAATCAAATCTTCCTGTACACTACTTATGACATATGGAACTTCTGAAATATCTATAATTTGACTATCTTCATCAAATGGACATAAATTACTATACAAAATGAAACACTCTAGGTTGGTATGTACAACATGGATGGGGTGATTATTGGGTTCCTCTTTGCTACTAATCATGAATTTCATCTTCTTCTCTCGGTACAGTTTCCTAAGCTACCTGAATACAAGTATAGTAGCATACGATAAATCAATTTGCAAGGTTCCTTTCAACTTTTTTCCCTAATACTATGAGAGAAACACGCCAAACCATGGAGGTATATCAGCGACAACCACATCCATCAGTGCATTTTTGGCAAGAATTTGGTCAAGGGACACTACTAAGTCTTTGATAAGACCAAGGCATTTCACTCTCCCTGAATCAAATGAATAGAGGTCATGGTAAGTTCGGGTGATATCTAATCCTAGTTTGTCCATAATAGCTTTTGGCACAGGGTTATTTGAGGCCCCAGAATCTAACATGACATTATGGAGGATAAACTCATGGAGTTTCAAACTAATATAGAAAGGTGGGACTTCATTATCTTTAGGACTTCCCTCTACAACTAGAACAAACAGAATTGCAGGCTCATCATCAGAAACATTTACCATGTCTGACATATGATCTACTTTCAACATCTTAGCAATCTAGGATTTGTATTTGTCATTCTTAACTAGTTCAGTTAAAGGAATCGAAACTTTTAACTTTGATATTTCATTCTCTAAACTAAACATATTGGATTGCTTGTCTACCTCTTTCGTAGGGATGTCCTTCTTTTCAGGTTTCCCTTTGGGATGAGACTCCTTCCTCTGACCTTTAGTTTGAGCTTCCCTATCCTTCCTTACATTGTTGGTGGAAGCTTCATTATTTTTATCTCGACTTAGAAGGATGATATCCTTTTCTCTATTTTGATCTGCAGAAGTTGCTTCATTGTCTTGTGCATCCCTCTGAACATTTTTCCTTTTTTGATGCAATGTCATTGGCACATTCCTACTCCTGGAATTGTATTGTTTCTGCAAATGACTGAGAGAATTATGATATCCTCGTTGGTACTCTTTAGTTTGTACTACCCATGAATCATCATTTTCTAGGACACGCTGGTTGCCACTTGGTGCAAGAGATTCCTACAAAAAATAATCTTCTTGAGTCAAAAAGTAGGTAGTTCATATTCCTCAAAGAAATGATTTCCTTCAATAATGTCTTGTTCATCTTCTTCCGGAGCTTGAGTGTAGTTTTGATGAAATCGAGTTTTGACATGTCCACGAGGATCCTGAGTTTTCTTCTGTTTCTACCTATTTTTGAATTTGTCCATGTAATTTGGATTCCTTATTGAAGGCTCCGCTTGTCGATCAACGATGGTCATTATGTCCATCATTCTTTCCATGGTCTTTATGAGAGTGTCTAGTTTACCATCAATAGAAGAGGAAGACTCCTCCTTAATGGTTACTTTCTTCTCCAGTTTCTTAGGTTTTATTTTAGATTTATTGATCAGTAAATTAGCTTCTACACTTACAACATTGTGTTTCATTTCTTCTAAAGTTGCAGGATCTTTCTCCTTAAGTTGATATTCCATGTTTGGGTCAAAGGCATCAGGATAGTGGAGGAGTGCTAAACCAGGGGGATTTCATGTCATTAAGGATGGAATTGTACACAAGATTAAACCTTGTTGTAAATTCTTACACTGTCTCATTTGGATTTCTTTTCATGGAATTGTACTCTGCCAAAATCTGTAATGGATTCTTCTTTTCTTGACACTAGGCTAAGAACAACTCTATCAGCCGCTGAGAGCTATTGATGGAATTAGATGCCAAACTACGAAACCACTTTTTCACATCCCCAGAAAATCTCTGTGCTATTATTCTTATTTTGGCATCTTTGTCATCAACCTCTTCTAGGTCGATGAAATACACCAGTTTGTCAACATGCTACTGTGCTGTGATTTCGAGACTGCCATCAAATAGAGGAAGTCTTTGGCCATAGTTTTGAGGTAGAGCTACAAGTTGACTAGGCAATATTAAAGGAGAAAACGTTGCCATGACTGCTAGAGGAAGTTGTACGGGAACTAGAATGTGTTGTGTTGATTGAGATGATGATGTCAAAGGAGGTGGTGGTGGATTTAAAATAATAGATGTGGTGGCTGATGTATTTGGAGATACGTTACAGGATGTAGCAGCAGACAAAATTTCAAGTTGATATTGGATGTAAGCCTTTTCAGTGGTGATTTGAAGTTGTTCAGTAAGGCTTTGGAGCTTATCAAAGTTAGCTCAAACCTCATGATCAAGTTTAGAAAAAAAATATTTAGCAAAAAGTTTAGAAAACAAATATTGAGAAGTAGGAAAAGTAATAATCAAACATTACAGGGTCAAAAACTAATTCTGTAAGAAAATATTTAGACTTTCATCGAAAAAGGGACAACTTGAATTGAATATCAAAGGAAATATCTTCAAGAGTAAATAGTTGATTAGGCAAAGAGGTGGTTCTTACCAATTTTCGAGTTCCACTTTCAGGATGAGGGGGTTTGAGTTTTCTCAGCAGTTTCTCTGGATCATTAATAACAAGAGGTGGATTTGGGTTAGGATTTGACCTCGTGTGTATTTTTAGAGCCAGAGCTTTTACACCTTGAACTTGATGTGTTTTCTTAAATAAGCCTTCTTTGGATACTAGAATCTGTCACCCACAAAACTAGTCTTGAATGCATTTATAGAATTAACCCCAGGATAATATATCAATCATTTCCCGAGCAATGATGCCAAAACATTATCCTCCACAACGTCCCAGGCTAAGAGGATATCAATGGAGGTAACCAAAAACCAAGATTTCTGTTATGTAGCTAGCCTTACCAAACCAGAGTGGGCTCTCTCTATCATCACAACCAATGAATTGACTAAAAAGATAATAGATTTTAGGTTAGATATACTAGGCTCAGATACGGTTTGAAAGTTTTTAGGTTTTTGATGTTGGATAAGGGAGAAAAACCAAGTAGCTAAGTCAATGGATCAAAGTGTTACAACAACAAAGATATGGAGGAGATAGGTAGCAATAATTCTGTGATGGATTTAGGGTTTCTCGGTGTAGTGTAGTGTTTAGAAGAAATAAAGGGTCTTAATGAGAATTTACACCATGAATTCATTAAGCATGATGGAAAATAATACACAATGATATTCCCATCAAAACATATCTTATTGCAAAGAATTATGCCTATAAACCTTAGGAAAAACCACTGAAGAACTGATGAATGGAAAGAGAAGATGAATTTTTTTTCATATAAAGCTATAATAGAGAAAAAACAACATCAAAAACTTACTACACATGAATTCCTAAATAATATCTGCAAACCGTATCCTTTGATTTCCAGAAAATGTCCAAGTACAAGCTACAATAGTTCACTCCTCTGATGTCCAACCTGTTTTATGAATGAGAAAATGATACATATAGACCAAAAAAACATCTCCCTACTCTCATGGGTCAAATCCATGAGTCTAGGAACTATTACATGAGGTGTTCCAACCAAACCCTAAAGACTAGGGAGGTTTAAACAACTCCTCCATTTAACTTTGACTCCAACCACTCTCATAAATGAGGATAAATTTACATAAAAACAACCTTAACAAGACCGATTACTCACTATTACATTAGATTTACATTAGGATTAATCAATTACACCATAGAAATATGAATCCAAGTGACCAAACTGGAGAAAAACTACCATAGGAAAAAATGTTGTGAATTTATGAGAAAACACAGCGAAACTGGAGAAAATGCAGTGAATTTGGAAAAAATGGTTTTTGAAGGACTTCCTGAAGTCTAAATTATGATCTTGATGGCTCTTTGGAAAGTTGAGGATTTATGCTACAAGATGGACTCTTTAGGAGCTGAAAATGCCACTTCTAGCTCCTCAAAATTGCATTTTCCGACAGGTACTCTGGAAAAAACAGCGTGGTCTTCAGCAGGGTGGCAGAAAGGTGGATTTTGGACTTTTTCACCTGTCAAATATTGCAAAAATTCTCAAAAAAACCAAAATTCCTCCAAAACTCTTCAAAAATGGTTTGTGAGGTCCTCAAGTTCTATGCTATGCTATGAGGGAGGCATAAACAAGCAAATCCAACTTTACATTCCCTTTTTGTTTGATTAGGGTTTCATTGAGTTTCTCCTTTAACTGCTTGACCTTAATGCTAAGAACCTGATTCCTTGTGTAATAATGCATGGCCATGTATCTTTGTAGCCTCTTATCTCTATTAACCCTCTTGAGAATCTTCTCCAAATGACAATTCACCTTGTCAAGCCAAAATTCCCTATCCTCATTGATTTCTATTGCAATTAGGTCAACTGAAGTCATCTGCTCCTTTTGTTGTTGGAGTGCTATTTTGAGGCCTCTGGTCCTTGGCCTTTTCCTTGTTAACTATTCCTGATGTTCATTTAAATCCTCTACATCCATCGCTACCTTTCCCTTTACATCCTCTTTTCCAATATAAACTTCATGCTTTTCTGAAAGAAGATGCTTTGCCGTCAATTGCTGATTCTCCTGCTCTAGGAATGAAATCAAGAAGCTTGCCTTTGATAAAACTGTTTGTGAGCCTTTATATCTTGTCATCTTTCTCCATGATGACCTACTCCATTGTCTTATGCTCCTCATTAGCCTTCAAATCAACCATGTCAGTGTCAAGATGAAATGTTTCCTCATGTTGTGATTGTAATCCCTGCTTTGATGATGCTACTGGTGTAAGCTTGGCCCCTTCCACAAGATGTGGAGTGAACACAAGCCTTATTCCTTTCTGATATGATTGAGTTACTTTAGGCTTATATATGCTCTCAACTACAGGTTTTCTAGATGAGCCACCTTTCACATGCTTAAGTGGTGTTGATGATGTACTAGGGCTTTCAGATTTACTAGTAGAAGACAATAGAACATCTGAGTGAATGAAAGTTTCCCAAGTGATATTATTTTGAGTCAGCTGATGCAATACAATAACCTTGATGAGGGCATTGTGGAAAAGGCTCTTTTCATGGTCACTATGTCTATGCTGCACCTTTTCTTCCAGTTTAGCCAAACTTTTGTAGGGGTAGTAGGCTATGTTTAGTGGCTTTACCCTTGTGAAATGCATGAGCAATCTGACATGGTATTCGTACAATCTTGATAATCTTCCTTCACATGTAAATTATTTCATTATAACCTTCATCAACGGAGCAAATTTGTCAAGGATCTGTGAAAAAAGAAAAACCTTCTTAATAGTATGTTTGTAGTGCCCTTTGATGAAACTTTGATTGTTTTTCAGGTCTAAGTCCTGATTCTTAAACCATTTTTCTCCATTATTGGGTATCCTTGTGGCTACTATTATGATCTTATTTGAAATAGTGAATGTAACACCTGCAATAATAACCTTATCCCTCCTCAAATGAGTGGCAAACAAACTAGTCAATTTGGCATTGTATTTGACCCTTTGAACTAGCTCACAAAACCCTAAACACTCTGCATTCTCAAAACACTTCTTGGACAATGAGGAAGACATAATATCCTCAGTGTTTAATGGTTCATATTTCAAGATTTTGCCTCCTTTGTTATAGGATATCTTCTCCTCATCCATTTTGATTGTGAGCAAGTGAAACCCTAACTAGGAAAACAGGGGATTAGGATGAGGGGATAAGATGGAGGGTTTAGGGAAGGGGAAAAAGGGTAGGAAAAAATAGGGAGATGAGAAGGGGTGTAAGGAAACCTTGGGAAGTGGAATGGAGGAAAATGAGTAGAAGGTCTTCTAGGGAGAATTAAAACACAGTCAAACTAGGGAAATAATGAAAAATGCAGCGAAGGGAGTGATATAGGTTTTGCAACTTGAAAAAAAAGGAGACAAGCTCATGGCAAGGTGTAGAGTGTTCAACTTACTTGCAAAAGCGCACTGGAGAATTGAACTACTGTTAAAACCTTTTAGAACAGGTGATAGGTACAAAACAAAGAAAACGGAGCAAACACATTAGAAAACACAGTGAAATCTGCAAAACACAGCGAATTCTGTGAAAGCATAGCGAAATACTGATAAAATGCAAAAAAACAATTCAGATGGCCCTTGGGAGTGTTTTTGCCTCCAAAAATGTTGAGGAAATGTATTTGGGTGAATGATAGCTCTGTAGCAATGAATATAAGAGAGAGAGGTGGAATGAAATGATATTTATATCTTGTTAAAATCAATTTCTTAATGGTAGGGTGGCCCACCATACATTTTCATTTTTGTTTTGGAATAAACTATGTAACCTTGGAACTTTCATATGAAGCTTTAGAACATAAACTTATTACATCACTTTGAAATGAATTACACTTTAGAATAGAACCTTTTGATCAAAAACCTTATCACTCTCCTTCATTTCCTGGTTTTACGAATGATATGAAAGTTTTGATGACTCTAACTCTAATGACCTAATGATGACACTGAGTTGAATGAAGACCATGATGACATGAATGAGAATATGCTGATGAATTTTAAGTGATGGCACATCCAACTGAGTGATGGCAGTGACCAGATCATGAAAACTTTGAAGGAGCAGCAATAGACCTAGACAAACTAACCAGTGACAAAAAAATTATTTTGAAAACCTAGTGAAATTATAAAATTTGACTTTGAGACCCCTAACAAAACATTGTAAGAGAATATTTTATCATTGGTGATAGGAAGAATTGATAGACACTAACAAAAGTATGGCATGGTTATGGGGAATTATTTGTGTCTCAGGGCAAGCATGACAACAAGATACTTCAGGAGGTTCCGCATAGAGAGCAGCAAACCCATGGAGACTTCTATAGCACGTAACTCGAGGAAGGAGGATGATACTTCAGGGGAAGTAGTGGAAGCTACTATTTACAGGAAACTTGTGGGTTCACTCATGTATTTGGTGAACACATGACCAACTATGTGCTATATAGTTAACCAAATTAGCCAAGAAATGGTTAGGCCTAGCAAACTGTATTGGAAACTGGAAAAGCATGTGTTGAGATACTTGAAGGGCACTACTTAGTCTGGATTTTGGTATAGATAGAAAATGAGATTGAAGCTTCAAGGCTTCACCAATGTAGATTGGGAAGGGAGTCCATCCGATAGGAAGAGCACATCAAGAGGGATCTCCAATATTGTGCCAGCAGCAGTTTCTTGGTACAACAAAAAGTAGATATTGGTTGCACTTAGTTAAGAAGAGGTAGAGTACATGGCTACAAGTTAGGAAGCATGTGAGGCCAGATGGATGAGGAAGATTCTGGTTGGTTTGTTTGGTCAAAAAATGGATCCAACTATGATTTACTATGATAATCAGAGTTGCATCAAACTCTCCTAAAATCCATTTTTTCATGATCAGTCCAAGCATATTGATATCATATATCATCATCTTCGAGATTTTGTATTGAAGCAGATTATGTTGTTGAAGTACGTTCCCATGGAGGAGAAAGATGTTGAAATTTTGAAAAAGGCATTGTCAAGATGTAAATTAGAGTTACACAGAGACAGGATTAGGGTAACTGATAATCCCTTTCTTGTTGAGAGGGAGTGTTGAGAAATGGCAACAATAAATTCCAGTTTAATTTGTCCTTGAATTAAATTGGGAATTAAAATCGAATTCTATTCTCATAGTAACTTGTAAATAGATAATTAAGTTTAATTGACTTAATTAGCTTAGTAATTTCGAGTTGGAAGTATTTATGTAGTAATGTA
The DNA here is from genome assembly GCA_031772625.1 of Pinus tabuliformis. NCBI lineage: Eukaryota > Viridiplantae > Streptophyta > Pinopsida > Pinales > Pinaceae > Pinus > Pinus tabuliformis. The sequence goes on along the minus strand of CM062816.1, from coordinate 1,488,362,839 downwards.
TATGTTGTCCCTAAATTCTAGGGGTCCAGAATGAGTTTATTTGAGTTGTAATTAGATAACTCAGTGTCACTGAGTTATGGTAAGTTAAACTAGTTCTAACTATTTGTGGAACTAGTAGAGGATTAGTAGTGAGTTGGTGCGTTAGTGCATCTTGAGGTGCTACTCCAGCTAACTGAAGATTCCCTCATGATAAACTCATGCATGTTAGTTCAGAGAAAGACCCAGTGGAGACTAGAGAACAGGGACAATGTACTATCAATTGTATGACTTTTTGAGTTGTACAGATAATGCATGAAATCAATTATGACCTAAGTTTGGATTGTGTAGTTTTGGAAGCGTGATTCCAAATTAAATATTGGTTGATCCTCTTGGGAATTACGTAAGGAAATAGGGGCTCAACAAACAACATAAATTGGCTAAGTTTTGGTCAATGTGGGCTTGTGAATTAGAGAGTTGATCATACTCGTGTGGAGTTGTTCTTATGAGAACAAGCTTTTTATTATCACTTAGATTTCTAATTAATGCAATAGATAGTCGAGGTTTTGAGTAGTGGCTTTCCATAGAGAAACAATTGTGTTATGTGTCATTGATTTTCTTCCTCTTGCTGATTAATGTTTTCATCGATCATTGGTTTCTACTATTTGAGAGTAGAGTAGATTCTTGTCTTGTGTTTTAGGAAATTACATGAGTTGTGAATCTATAGGAAAATCTACATGGTATCAGAGCATGATTTGTAGAAAAATCTACAATCAAAATGTAAAATTGTTAATCAGCATGCAACACAAAATAATCATTACTTATACTTGGGAGACTATTGGTCCATCATCACATTCCACATACATTGAAAAATAATATATGTGCAGCTTTAGTTGAAATATGGTGATTAATTGAAATAATCATATTCAATCATGGACTAACACGTTTTCTTCATCTTCAGTTGCACCGCGATAATAAAAATATAAACCCAAACAAAATCATTGACAACCAAAAAAGCCTCAAAACACAAAATTACAAGATAGAATATCAACCCCAACAATCATACATACAAAAGTGAGTCAATTGTAGATTTAGACAGCAGACCAATAAATGTGAGCAGTTAAATAGTAACAGTAGAAGCACAAAGCTAATATGTGTCGTAAGACCTAATACTTCAACGTCGGCCTCGCCTATGAGATGCATTATCATTGCTTTCACTTTGACATCCGATACCAAAGGAGACCTACAAAATGAAAATTTGACATTTCATATTACATGTCCGCCATCAACCAAGAGTGTTTATGCCCTTTCAATTTCCTCTTCCACCACGTTACCAACGGTGAGAGGGATCGACCCTAGTAAAATTCAATTAAGAAAATAAGATGTAAAATTTTCTACCATCTCCTCATGCTCTGGATGCAGTAGAGACGTAGATATGCTTCTCAGATGAAATATATTTGGGGAATATTTGCCCCATATTTAATCTTTCTCATCCAAATAAAAAAAAAAAACAACGAGCCTCCTTCCACCTTGAAATAGGAAGCCTTTGGCTAATAATAATATATTTCTTTTATTTATTTTAATCAGGTTGTTGTAAACAATGTCAATGGATAGAAAAGTCCACCACCTTGTTACTTCCCATTGCATTTAGGAGAGAAATGGGATGTTTATCTCACCCCATGCACTCACACATGTAAATCATCTTCACATCCCTTTGTGTTAAGATGACGTCTCTCATTCAGATTGTGAGATCTTGACCCTTTTTTCATGCCTCCATGTTTATCTTCAACTTCAATGGTGTTTACAAACCATGGGTGGGATATTTCCACCACGTCGCTAGCTTTGTGGACATTCTAGTGCATGGAGGTACTAGTCCGCCAGAGGTTGGCCTTCATGGTACACTCTATGACAACAATTCCAGCTTGGAGTTGGGAGGTAATTGTTGTCGTAGTGAGCGCTAGGATTTTGGAAGTGGTCACAGTGGGGACCTGATCGAGAATGGGCAATATTTGGAGAAGAAGCATGTCTTTCCTACGGTAGCTCAATGCTTGGTGGGCAAACATTTATGCAGTAAATATTTGTATTTCCAATCTTTGAAGAATTTTTAGCCTGTTTATATTTCCATAGTGGAATTTGGTTTTTGGTTTGCAAAGCATCTCAGTGGTGAGGAAACTAATTGGCATGCCCAACGTTTTATGGTTGATTGACCCTTCTTAGAGATATCATTTGTAAGCCCCTCCTTTTCCATTGTTAGATAATACCATCACTAGAAGCAAACCATGAAGTTTCTTACGATTTTGTCCTAATTTATTTCCATTTTCCTCACCGGTCTTCCCCTCTACAAGGGGTTTCTTTCCCTGGGCTTACCTTTCCTTTGACTATTATGTCTCATCAGCATACGCAGCCTCACCAATGGTTTGTAAGTCAAAGCCCTGAAGGAAGACAAGTTGAAATAGCTATGGATATCTTTCATTCCTCCACTCTGCCTGAAATACAAGAGGAAATTCGCAAGTTAGAAGCTTTAACCACTAATGATTACCAATCCCACTCTGACTCTGAAATCTAAATTGAATTAACTAGTTGTGTCCCTAACCTTAGCCATAAAAGGGTAAGGATGAGTTAATTCCTAAATTCCATCAACTTCTGTTGGAAAATGAAGAAGCTCCTCAATAGGGTACTTAAAAAAAGTGTGAGGAAGAAAATGAAATCATAGCATGCCTTAATGAAATGTGACGAGTCTAATGCCACCACTGTTGTTGCTTAGTCAACTTCATTGCTCACATGGCGCACATAGAAGGTCATCTACAATGTGGCCTCAAGACTCCAGCTCCAACAAGCATAACCATTTAGGATTCAACCCAAGTAACATCCCATAATGATTGATATTTGCGCGACCTTTTGACTTATGTTTTTTACAATTAGTAAATTAGTTTCTTCTAAAAGATGTTTAGCAACCATAATTGGAAATTGTTATTTTGTATTTCTGTCCTAATGTATGTTAAGACATTAGATGGAGGCTAGTAATATATTTGAATGATTTTGGATAATAAACTATAGATCTCATTATCCATAGGTCTAGTTTCCTTGTCACAAACCACAACCGTGTTCTTGTCTGACAATTAAGTCTCATTTTATATGGAAGTTATTTAGACAAAATTTTGGAGGTTCATTTCCGAATCTATAATTATCATCGCTCAATCAGACGAGAGACTTGCATTTTCTTATTTTGCGAGCTCTTCTGGATCCACGTTGATTTTGGATCATGTTATGTTATGCTCCGAATGCATGTTTTTATGAATAAAATTTGTCCATTTCCAATTGAAAAACTAAATATGTTTTATTCATGCCCACAGATTTGAATGAGATCACGATCTCTCGTAAATCCGAATATTCAATGGAAATGGAGCGACATTAGAAATACGCACATAATTAAAAACTATAACTGTACACGATTCTTTAGTGTAATTTTTAAATAATATTAACTATAATATAGATGCCGATCCAGCAACTTGTCAAATAGAAAGTGCGCAGAAACTGTGTTGGTAATAGGAATTATTGATGTTTACCTTCTGTTTTCGTAAGATGCAAGGATTGTAATGGTGAGATTCCAGTCACAAAACAGTAAAAGCGTTCCCCATTATGAATGTGAACGTCTTTTCCGTTTAATTTTCCTGTACAAGATTCGAAAAGAAAAATTAAATGGAAATTAATTTTCCTGTATCTCTTCACCGCCTTATCGTTTTACGAGGAGGAACATTCCAATATAAAAGGCCTGTTTGTTTAATCCTTAAAATTTTCCGAGAAGTGATAGATTCTTTTTTTTTTTTTTTTAATATGTAAAAGTGTTAACACAAACTCTCAATTCATTGCTTTTTATGATTCTTCCTGAACTTTAAAGATTAAGCAAAAGATTCATTATATCTTTGTGAAATTTCAAATAAAAAGTACAAAATCTTTTTAGTATTATATATAAATTAATAAAACTTAATTTTTTTTTTTTATCATTTCAGTGTTTTGAATTTAATATTTAAAATAATATTTGAAATATTCTTAAATTTTATATTGATAACTATTATTTTCTCAATAGAAGCCATCTCTAACTTAGAAATGCCACATTAAATAATAACATTAAAAAGCTAATATAAATAAAGGTGAATAAGAATTTATTAAAAATGTATATTATTTTTTATATCTAATTTAATATCTAATAAATACAATTATAATTTATTAAAAAAATATAAAAAAAACATTCAAATTATCATTAAAAAAATGTTAAATAATTTCAAATTTGTTATAATATTCTTCGTAAATTTTTCAAAATTTGTTATTTTCTCATTGTAAATTAGTTTATATGACTTAGTTTAGTTTGGAAAAAAGTTGGTCTTCCTAAATTATAATAAATTAACTAATAATCCAAGCCCAAATACATATGAAAATAGAAAAATATATCTTCTTATGAACTATTCACATATAATTACACCTATCTTATATCCCGTAAAAGGTAGGTGAGATTCTTGTTCGAGTATCCAATCCTTCTATGGTTGACCAAAATGCTGAGGAGAGGTAAGCTATAGCTTTTGAGATTTAAAACGGTGAACGTGAAAATTAAAGGACAATCAAGTAGGAACGAATACAGTTTGAACTTAAAGAATACTTTCATTTTAGTTTTAATTTTGAAATTGTGGTAAAATTCTGAAACAATTAAATAAATTCTTGTCCAAAATCTGGCATCGCTTTCAACAAAATTCTCTTACTTGAATCTTTAATCAATCATTTTTTTATTAAACTATATGCACTTAACTATTTTAAACTAATCTATCCCTCTCCACTCAAAAAGCTTATAAAACCACTTTCCGGAAACATATAAAACACATCGAAACCCAACTTGACAGTAATTAATATGAAGGTATTTACGCGATGCTACTCAGCATTTTAATTGCACACAAGCAACTGATTTTGTCACGTAAAGTGCGAGACATCTCCCTTTCACGTTCCAAGTGGCACATTAACTAAAATAAAGTAAAACTACGTTTTTTTAAGGTGTGATAAAGTAAAAGATATCACATAAAGATAGATTCGTGAAATTTATTAAAAAGCTTTATATTTTTTCATTTTCCAAGAATTTGTGAACCATAATAATTTTAGGTTTATTTTAGTTTATAAATGAAATAGTTTTTTTTATTGGAATTTACTTATACTAGAATCCGAAGATTTTTTGTTATTAAAAATATATTTTTGAATGTATAAATAAATTTAGCCCCTTTAAAATCCTAGAGCATTCATTAAACAATCTAAACTCAAAATTTTAAAAATCTATGTCAGATTTTAATTAAAATTAACTAGAAAAATAGTCATGAAAAAGGTCATTTTGTCTATAAATTAAACTACACCCTAATTTTATACGAGTACATTTCTTTCACCGAAAATTATACAATCACACACATGCCCATGCACCAACTTACCCCTCTTCGCACACATTTTTCATTTCAAGTTCCTCGTGTATAAAACACTTAATATACTATCACACACATGCCCATGCACCAACTTACTTCTCTTCACACATGTTCTTCATTTCAAGTTCCTTGCCTATAAAACACTTAATATTATCAACAAACAATTATGCTTTGGAAATGTCTTAGTGTATGGAGAGACACAATGTTTATAACAACATTTAGTATTTAGGACAAGACCATGATGAAGATGAAGATGTTGTGGGCAAAATATTTTTTAATGTTTTTTTTATAAAGATATAAACTAAACATATTATTAGCACAACCACGTTAAATATATTAACATGGTTGATATAGTTGAAAGTTTCACTTTCATTTATATCTATCATTAATAGATATATAATAATAGAAATAATAAAATAAAAATATTATAATAATAATATTATTATTATCATAATAATAATAATAATAATGATAATTATTATTTAAACTCAAGTGAATAATATTATTATTTAAGATTATTCTTATTAATTAATATTGCTACTATTATCAATATATATTATTATTAAATATTTAATTAATTGTTAATAATAATTTATTTATATTAAAAAATAAACATAATAAAAATCATAACTAACCATGGTCAATCATGGTTGATTTTCATATTGAGACAATATTTGTCACAATGTGATGTTGGACCATGGTTGACCATGATTGATAATGGTTGATAATGGTTAACAATGGTTGCCCATGGTTTGTTTTCATATTGAGACAATCTTTTTCAAATGAGACATTGGATCATGGTTGACCATGATTACTAACCAAAGAGATTTGTGTAAAACACTAGGATTAATGTTATAAATCCTATGAATAATATTATAGTCTAGGAATATGAACCCTTAGATTAATAAACCCAAAAGGATTAATATTATAAACCCAAGGGAATAATATTAGACCCAAGGGATTAATATCATAAACTGAAGATATATAAACTCTAGGATAAATATTATAAACCCTAAAATAAACATGGTTGGCCATCCATAGTTGATATTGTAAACCCTATAAACCCTAATATTAATATATTAAATACTAATTTTGTGAAGTGACAATGTGACGTAACATAAATTGCATTGTATTGTAACATTGTGATAATTATTTTCAAATTGATTGTCACATTGCTACAATGTTGACCATGGTTGATTTTCATGTTGAGAAAATATCATGATAAACCCTAAGATCAATATTATAGACCAAGGTATCTGAATACTAAAAAACCTAAGGGGTTATAAACCCAAGGAAACGATATTAAACCAAATGGATTAATATTATAAACCCAAGTTATATAAACCATAAAATAAATATTGTAAATCCTAAGATAAACATGGTTGACCATCCATTGTTGATATTCTAAATACTATAAACCCTAAGATTGATATTATAAACCCTAATACTATAAAACGTTAGATTATAAACCTTAAGATTAATATATTAAATACTACTTTTATAATGCCAGAATGTGACATAGCATAAATTTCATTGTAATGTAACATTGTGATAATTATTGTCAAATTGATTGTCACATTGCTACAATGTTGACCATGCTTGACCATTATTGATTTTCATATTGAGAAAACTGCATGAGAAATCCTAAGATAAATATTATAGAACAAGGTATACAAAAACTATGATAAATATTATAAATTATTAAATAAATTTGGTTGAGCATGGTTGATTTTCATATTGAGGCAATCTTTCTCACAATGTGAAATTTGACCATGCTTGACCATGACTAATTTTCATATTAAGACAATCTTTGTCACAATCTTCGTCACAATGTGACGTTGGACAGTGGTTGACCATCCTCGACCATGGTTTATTTTCATATTAAGACAATCGTTGTCACCATGTGACATTAGAACATGGTTGACAATGGTTGACAATAGTTTACCATGGTTGACCATCTTTGACCATGATTTCAAACCCAAGGGATTTATATTAAACTCTACGACTAATATTATAAACCCTATGAATAATATTTAACCTAATAATATCAACCCTTAGATTAATAAACCCAAAGGATTGCTATTATAAGCCCAAGGGAATAATAAACTCAAGGGATTAATACTAAAATCCTAAGGGACTATAAACCCAAGGGAATAATATTAAATCCAAGAGATTAATATTATAAGCCCAAGGTATATAAACCTTATCATAAATATTATAAACCATAAAATAAGCATGGTTGACCATGGTTAATTTTTATATTGAGACAATCCTTATCACAATGTGACATTCGACCATGGTTGACGATTATTGATTTTCATATCGAGACAATCTTTGTCACAATACGACGTTGGACCATGCTTAACCATGGTTGACCATGGTTGATCTTCATATTGAGACAATCTTTGTCAAAATGAGATGATGGGCAAAGGTTGACCATAATTGACCATGGTTGATGATGACTAACAATTGTTGACTATGGTTGATTTTCATATTCGGATAGTATTTCTCAAAATGTGATGTTGGACCATAGTTGAAAATGATTGACCATGATTTATGATGATTAATGATGGTTGACCATCACTGATTTTCATTTTGAGACAATCTTTGTCACAATGCGATGTTGGACCATGGTTGATCATGATTAACTTGGTTGACCATGATTTTCCATCGTTGACGATGGTTAATGATGGTCGACCATGGTTGACTTTTATATTGAGACAACATTTCTCACAATGTGATGTTGGACCATGGTTGACGATGGTTGACCATAATTGTTAACCCAAGAGATTTATATTAAAGCCTAGGATTAATATTATAAACACTATGAATAATGTTATACCCTAGGGATTATAAATCGAAAGGAATAATATTAAACCCAAGGGATCAATATTACAAATTCAAGCTATATAAACCCTAAGATAAATAATATAAACCCTAAAATAAACATGGTCGACCCTCCATGGTTGATATTTTAAACCCTGTGAACCCTAATATTATAAACCCTAAGATAAATAAAATCCTAACTATGCTATGTCACAATGTGACATATCATGAATTGCATTGTAATGTAACATTGCGATAACTATTGTCAAATTGATAATCACATTACTACAATTTTGACCATGATTGATTTTCATATTTGTAAAATCCCATGATAAACCCTAACATCAATATTATAATCCAATGTATATAAACCCTATGATAAATATTATAAACAGTAAAATAAACATGGTTGACCATGGTTGATTTTTATATTGAGACAATCTTTGTCACAATGTGATGTTGGACCATGCTTCACCATGTGTAACCATAATTGATTTTCATATTGAGACAATATTTGTCGCAATGTGACGTTGGACCATGCTTGACCATGGTTGATTTTGATATTGAGACAATATTTGTCACAATGTGACATTGGACCATGGTTGATCGTGATTGACTATGGTTGACAATGATTGACAATGGTTGATAATCATAATGAGATAATATTTGTCACAACGTGACGTTGGACCATACTTGATCATGGTTTACTATGATTTTAAACTGAAGGGATTTATATTAAACCCTGAGATTAATATTATAAACCTTATGAATAATATTTACCCTAAGAGTATGAACCCTTAGATTAATAAAGTCAAGGGATTGATATTATAAACCCAAGGGAATAGTAAACCTAAGAGATTAATACTAAAACCCCAAGGATTATAAACCCAATAGAATACTATTAAACCAAGGAATTAATATTGTAAACACAAGGTATACAAGCCATAAGATAAATATTATAAACTCTAAAATAAACATGGTTGACCATAGTTTTTTTCATATTGAGATAATCCTTGTAACAATGAAACTTTGGGCCATGGTTGACCATGGCTGACCATGATTGGTTTTCATATCGAGACAAAATTAAACTAATATTATAACGACCATGGTTGACCATGGTTGATTTTCATATTGAGACAATATTTTTCAAAATGTGACAATGTACCATGGTTGACCATGATTGACTGTGGTTGATGATGGTTGAAAATGATTGACCATGGTTGATTTTCATATTGAAACAATCTTTGTCGCAATGTGACGTTGGACCATGGTTGACCATGATTATAAACCCAAAGGATTTATATTAAACACAAGGGATTAATATTATAAACCATATGAATAATATTTACCCTAACAATATGAACCCTTAGATTAATAAACCCAAGGGATTGATATTATAACCCCAAAGCAATAATAAACCCAAGGGATTAATAATAAAACCCCAAAGGATTATAAACCCAATGGAATAATATTAAACCCAAGGGATAAATATTATAAACTCAAGTTATATAGACCCCAAGATAAATACTATATGTTGGGAATCACAATTGACGTTAGACCAAAACCCGAAGGTGTTAGTAAATGATCACATCACTAGAGATAAGGATCCATGAGAGGAGGTTAGTCCATGTCGTGAAATACACAGGGACCATTGGTTTATCCAATGTCCAACAATATTTTCCCCAATGCGATCCGGGTGTGTATCTAACTCGTGAACTATGCTCTAATACCACTAGTTGGGAATCGCGATTGCCGTTAGACCAAAACTTGTAGGTGTTAGTCAATGATTGCATTGCCAAATATAAGGATCAAAGAGAGGCAGTTAGTCCATGTCGTAAAATACACATGGAGCGTTGGTTTATCCAATGTCCAACACTATAAACCCTAAAATAAACATGGTTGACCATGGTTAATTTTCATATTGAGACAGTCCTTGTCACAATGTGACGTTAGATCATGGTTGACCGTGGATGACCATGATTGGTTTTCATATCAAGACAATATTAAACTAATATTATGATGGTTACATAATAATTCATTTTGATATATTATGATGGTTACATAATACTTCATAACACCATGATCACCAATTAAACTACCTCGTAACTAAACTATAAAAAATACTTCATATATATATATATATATATATATATATATATATATATATATTATTTTCTTACATATAAACATCAATTTATAAATATTTACTATTTAATCAATTTCTACTTTTTTTTCTTATCCTTCTATTATAATTTATTACAATAAAACAATTTTAATTTATTATATCAAAATAAAAATTTGTCTAAAATTGTCAAAGTCCATGAAACTTTAATTTGTCAGGTATTGATGGGCATATTGCAAACAACAGTTTAATCCAAAAGTTTTCTTTATTGAAGAAAACCAACAGTTGTAAGAAAGGTTTGAAATAATGAGCAATAATGAAATACAACCCAATTTGAAAACAAAAAAATTATGTTCTCAATCCCCATAAACATATGAAATTCAACTAATAGGATTGAATAGAGTTTCAACTAAAATTAGGAATAATTTGAAATAGCCCCAATGGACAAGTGAACTCAAGCCATCAAAATATAAAACAAGAAAATAAATAAGATTTTGACAACTTGAAAATAACAGGCACATAATCTATTGGAAAATCCAAGGAGTTGGTAGTTAAATGATTTCCCTTATTAAAAACATTATTTTGTGATGTTTTCACTATAATTATTAGTTGTTTCAATTTATCATTTCTTATCATCAAGACTAATGTCAAGCAACAAATAAAAGATTACATAAGATGTAGGCAAAAACCCCATTCTTTGGGGAAAACTCAGTCAAAATTCTTGCTTCAATAGATTCAAGATGAGCCAACCAAGACCCTTACAATCTAGTTGCAAGATATCATCCATCAAATCATCCTTGTAACTGTGAGAGAACCGAGTCCTTATCACTATGATAGCAACGAAATCATCTCACTATGAGAAGTTTTCACTTTGGCAGCACCGAAACCTTCTTTACTACATCTAGACCTTGTCATTTTAGCAACACTGAAACCATCTAGTATTAGCACTGAACTGTGGTTACCGAGATCATCCCCGTGCCTAATACGAGCTCTATTGTGACACTGAAACATCCTCTCTGTAATCTGAACTACTCACTATGATGTCACTGAAACTTTCAAAAGAACAAGCCTTCTCACTGTTGTCACGTCTAATCCTTCTCATTATCTTTGCACCAAAATCCACACTACCATATTGTGATATTCGAACTACAATTTCAGAGATAATCCGAACCTTTTTTTGAGATATATGCGAGCTTCTTTCCTGTGTTGTGGAGCAAGGTATAGGCTAGTATATATAGTAGTTTGTCCATAATAAAATATTTGACATTACTTCATGAACATCAATGTCTACATTTATGATGAGGCCGACTTGAGTTCAGTTAGAGGTAGATGACTTAATGATGATCTTATTAAGGTCAATAGAAGGAGACATTATGGATGCATCTTTACCCAATAAACAAATTGACTTTGACCCATATAAATAATCCTAAAGCCTACAATGGAGGATTGACCTATAAAAGTTGACCTAAGCATGAAACCCACGTTTTATTAAGTCAATTGAATCAATAATAAAATTATTTTTGCTTTCTTTTGGCAAGTACCTTACAATATCACTCAAATACATTTAATGAAGACTAAACCTGGTTACATTTTCCAACACTCCCTCTTAGCTACGAAGGTATTCATATTTACATATAATCAAAGAGGTACATCGAAGATCTCAAAAGAAATCATATATGAAGAAGTTTGGGCACTGCAATGCCATGGACTAGATTTCCGACCATGGAAATCCATCCATTGGTCTCTCAACAATTTAGACACCACAATCCCATGGACTAGATTCCTGAGAAAGGCAATCTATCTGGGTGGGACTAAGATGGACTCAAGCTTTTAGCCTCTCTAGGTACCATCAGGCTTACTTGCTAACCAACCCAGAGATCCAGGTGTGTGTTACAGCTCAATGACCAATGCCATCTTTCCAACTTCGAGACCTAGACATCAACACAAAGTGTTGTCTAAATGCCCTCCTAGGAAATGCTTCACTCACAAAGCCTCATCACCCCTTGATCCCACAAATCAAGAACAACAAATCTCTCTCGATCAAACTGGTCGGTAACTAACATGTTAACAAAACCTTCGAGAGATTTACCTGTACAAATACTACCCTAATAATTAATATACTTTCACATGTGCGTAATCAAATACAAACCTCCAGGGTCTTCCAAACAACTTGATGTTGCTTCTCAATTTTTCATAGTAGGACTATCAACCGAATATTTGACAGAAGATTCTTCAATCATATGGCTTTCCTTTCGAAATTCATATGTAGAAACATATTCTTCAATAGGATCCTGCTTTCCTTACTTCAGCAGCACCCCAAAATGCATTCTCCAATTTCCATCTCTCACTCAAGGCCTTTACTAAAAATTACAACTGTTAGTCCTTGTCTACTGCATGACACATCAATTAGAGAATCATATATTTCACTCCCTCTTAAACAAAGAGGATCTAATTATTCCTATACAAGGAATATTCTCAACCATCCTCTTATCCTAGGGATATTCCTTTCATTCAAGTTCCCACTTAACCTAGGGAGATTTCATCTAGACTCCCTCTTAACTTAGGAAGTTCTATGACATCGAAGAATATTTCATGCCTTCCATCCTTCTTATAAGAGTTATTCATATATCATTCATATCACATCAATTTCACTTACGATCATCTTCACCAACTTGAAGATGATGTGCCTATAGAAATTATACAGCAAGTACAACCAAAATTATAGAAGCATGAAGTTAGCCATATCAAAATCTTATAACAATGGAAGAATTTAGACTTTACAACATAATCAACAAGAGACTATACTTCAATACTTCAACTACTTGCCCAGGTTTAGTTACAAACCCTAAATCAAGATATCAAAATAATTATATATGGGGTTTCAATATTCTTTCAACAACAAGTTCCTTCATATAGAAAACCCTAGAAACAAATCAAATCAATGAATCTAACAACTTTAACAATTCATATGTTAGACTTTCTACTAGGATTTCATATAAACCCTAGATTTTATACATGAGTTGCAACAATAAAAAACCAATCATAGCTTAATCAACATCATGACTAACATCTACTAGGATCTGATGTAAAACCTATATTTCCATTTATAAATTCTCAACAATTACTATATAAATCCATAGATTCCAGATATTCATATCACACATACTAGAGAATATAAATACTACTATGGTTTAGGTACAAAACCCTAGATTTATCAAACATCATCATCCTAGAACATAAAACCTTGACTAGATCTTCATTCCAAACCCTAGGAATCATGACCATTAATAATTAGGTCAACACATATATCTAGGAATTCATGATTAATAATAAGCATAACACATGTCAGGAAATATTAACATATTAGACATATAATTACCTAGACCAAGCTAGGGTTTCAACCAAATGAACACATACCTAAGGTTTGATTCCTAGGATTTTGAATACATAACAAGGGTTTTTCTTATAAACCCAACCAAACCCTAAGGATCTAGGGTTTCAATTCATAATATATCAAGCCCTACTTTATGAAAACTTCATAGGTTCAGGATTTCAAACACCAGCATTTCAACCCTAACAAGTTAGGGTTTTTCATGATCACACCAAAACCCCAAACATGACATCATCAATAAAAATAAGAGAAATTTATATTTCCATCAATAACCCTAAGTAGATTAGGGTTTCATTCGTTTTCAACATACCCTTAGGTTAGGGTTTTCCAGAGAACTAGTCCAGGGTTCTATAATAAGAATCAAGGATGTAGGGAGGGTAGATTTATCAAAAGATGAATCACCCTGAACAAGATTCTTTATGATTCAAGATAGCTAGACATAATGATGTTAGTAATGTAATGAAATCTTCGAAAATAGGATGATCATACCTTTAACATAATCTTGCAAGGAGTATAGTTTGAGACATACCTAGAGATATTCCTTTGCAAACTTGATAATGATTTCTTGAAGTGTTCTCTTTGTATTAAGCCATCATCTTTTATACCTGTATTACACATTACAAGAACAACATGTGATACTAAGCACATGATATAATTTCTTAAGTTAGATCTTTTACATAATCATGGAGGATGCAATCGTATGATAAGTTGTTCATTCTTTCAATCAAGAGTAGGACCTCTCATTTGGCATCCTAGATTATTTGTAAACTCTATAAAAAGAGTATTAAGGTTCTAATCTAGGGAGTATTAACTTATTCAGGATACGTGATTACTTAGAGAACATGAAAGCTATAATATCTACATTCAACATTAAAGGTAAAGCGGATATCTAGTGGGAATATGTAAAGAACGTAAGAGATATTTATGAGTAGGAGTTAACTTGGAGAAGATTTGATAGAATATTCAGGAAGAAGTATCTATTTGAGAGGTACTATGATGACAAAGAAAAATAATTTTATGAGCTAAAGATAGGATCTATGACTAATGAGGAGTACACTAGCAAATTTATGGAGTTGTTTAGGTATGTGCCTTACCTCAAGGAGGAGAAGGCCAAGAATCAAAGATTCATTAGTGGGTTGGCGATATAATTTAAGGATAGGATTGAGTTTGATGAGCCTAGATCATTGGAGGAGGCCATCCAAAAGCTAAAGAATTGTTACAAGTAATCAAAGCACATATATGTGACTAAACCAGATTGGAAAGGTAATAGTAAGAATAAAGGGAAATAGTAAAGAAATGGGCAAGGCCTCAGGACACAAATAACAAAGAGAATGCAATGCCACACAAGAAGTTCAATGCATTTGATAGAGGATAGGAATTTTGTTTTGAGAATAATAAGGGTGATGATAGGAAGCCCATACGGTGTTGGAGTTGTGGCAAAGATGATTGTCAGAGATATTTTCCACAACATTCGGGTGGCAGACCACAGATTTATAGTGCCCAAGAGGTGCAGATGGTTGGGGATCTTGGACAGAGTGTTCCTAGGATCTATTCTCCATTGGATAATAGGAATGTAGGTCACCAAACGTTTATTATCAAGATGGACAGTAAGGTTTGTGATAAAGGTGTTTCTATTTTGATTAATGCCAGATCTAATTATAGTTATGTTAATCCTCACCTGGTGGATAAGTGTGGTTTGAATAAATAAGTGCATGTAGAGTCTTGGTTAGTGCAGTTAGCTATAGGTACAAAGAAGTGAGTTCATCATTTGGTAGGATATTGTGCATTTGAGTTGAATGGTATGCCTACATCAACACATTTGAATGTGCTTCCATTGGGACCATATAATATGTTGTTGGGGATGGACTGGTTGTATCTTCACAGGATCGTGGTGGATTGTTATGACAACCATATTGAGTGTTTGGATGATAATGGAGAACAAATAATCTTATAGGGTAAGAAGAAGACAACATTAGTTAGAATGGCGATAACTATGCAGGAGAAGTACAGTTGCAGGAAAGGGTGTGTGTTATTTGTAGTGCATATTTCTAGTGACAAAGGTAAGGAAGTTGAGGATGCAGATTTCTTGAGCTAGTACTCAGTTTTACAAGAGTTTGAGGATGTGTTTCCAACAAATATTTCAAAACTACCACCTCACAGGGAAGTATCATTTTATATTGAGTTGGTACCAAGGGCAAGACCAACACCAAAGGCACCTTCCAGGATGAGCACTCCAGAGTTGGTAGAGCTGAAGCTATAATTGAAGGAAATGCTTGACAAGGGATACATTAGGCCAAGTGTATCACCATGGGGCACATCGATATTTTTTGTGAAGAATAAGGATGGTACTCTCAAGTTGTTCATTGATTATAGGCAGTTGAACAAGGTGACCATCAAGAATAGGTATCCATTGTCAAGGATTGATGATTTATTAGATCAGTTGAAGGAAGCAGCATTGTTCTCAAATGTTGATTTGAGATCTGGATATGATCATGTATGCATCAAGGAAGATGACATTAAAGAGACAACTTTCCAAACTAGCTACATACATTATGAGTTTGTTGTAGTTCCTCTCGGTTTCACTAATTCTCCAACTACGTTTATGTGATCGATGAATATTGTGTTATGTACTTATCTGTAAAACTTTTTTATTGTGTTCATTGATGACATATTGATATATTCTAAGAATGAGGAAGAACATGTCAAACATTTAGTAACAATGTTGATTTTTCTAAGAGATCATGAGTTGTGTGTTAAGCTTAGAATGTAGTTTCTTTAAGACAGAGGTACATTACTTGGGACATATGGTTTCCAAGGAAGGCATAGCAGTATATCCAAAGAAGATAAGGGTTATCATGTAGTGGAAAACTCTTAGGAATCTAGATGGCGTAAGATCATTTATGGGGTTAGCAGGTTATTATAGGAGGTTCATTAGGAACTTCTCACAGATTGCATATCTAATCACATCATTAAAAAGGAAAGGTCAGAAGTTTGAATGGACAGAGGAATGTACAGAAAATTTTGAGCAGTTGAAAAAATCATTAATACATGCTCCACTCCTAAAGATTGCAGATTCAAACAGAGAATTTGTGGTATACAAATATGTTTGCAAAAGAGGACTTGGTGGAGTTTTTATGCAGGAGGAATAGGTAGTATGCTATGAGTCATGAAAATTGAATGAGCACGAGCAGAATTATCCAACACATGATCTTGAGTTGGCAATAATTATCCATGCATTGAAGATGTCGAGGCACTATCTTCTTGGAAGGAGGTTTGTACTGATGATCGATCACAGTGGATTGAGGTACCTATTTGACCAACCAAATCTGAATCCAGGCAAGCTAGAGGGTTGGCCATGATCAGTGAGTTCAACTATGATATCAAGTACATTAAAGGTAAATAGAACAAGGTTGCAGATTCTCCTAGCAGGCAGATACAAGTGAACCACATAGAAACTATGAGTTCTTATGGGACATATTTCCAAGCTTGGATATTACAGGTAGGTCAACAAGATAACAATTACATGGAGCTTAGGCACTGGTTACAAAAAATTACATGTACAGGAACAAGTACAGGTACAAGTGCAGGTACAGGTGCACAGGATGTGGACAATCATCTCACAACAGATGACTTGATCTGATTTAGGGATGGGATATATGTGCCATATGGCAATGTGCTCAAGAAGCTTATATTGAGAGAGTTTCATGTGAAACAATAATTAGGTCACCTAAGATATCAGAAGATATTAACAACGGTGAATAAGTTCTACTATTAGCCAAACTTGAAGAAAGAAGTGGCAAAGTTTATGGGGAGATGCTCGGATTTTCAATGGGTAAAGGCAAAGTGTAAGCATCCAGGTGGGTTACTATACCCGATTTCGATTCTAGAATGGGAATGGGAGGTCATTTCCATGGAATTCATCAAAGATTTTTGAAGAACTTCTAGACAACATGATTCCATCATGGTTGTGGTGGACAGGTTAACTAAGGTAGCAAAATTCATTTCAGTGAAATTGTAACAGCTCTAGTGAAAATTTCATGTAATAAAAGTTAATATAGGCAAAATAAGACCACAATTAAGGGAAACGTATTCCAAGTTGAATATTGGGCAAATATATCCTAATGGGCATCACTAGATGTGTGTTTTGGCTAAGGAAAATTGGCAAAGCCTAAGGAAAAGGCATTTTTTGCACATTTATTTATGAAAATAAAGGAAATTGGGAGAAAACTAAGGTGAAAGGTCACAAGTTGCACGTGAGGAGGAAATTGAAGGAAAATAATGGAAAATGAAGAAATTAGAGGCCTCATTAATAAAAAGGCTTATGAGGATCAGTTGGTAACCTTTTCTCAGTTCAAGTTTGGAGCTCTCTCATTATTCTCTCTTTCTCCCACTCTTGGTCACATAGAGTTTTCTTGGAGCAATCTAGATTTCGATCAAGGAAGGAAAGGAAAGCAAAGGGAAAGGAAGGAAAGCAAGGATTAAGGAAGAAGAGCATGATCAAGCAACTTCAGTAGGAATACTTGCAGGTAACCTTTTACATGTGTGATTTCCTAGCTGGTTTGGACATGCATGACTTTGCATGTTGGTGTATGGTTCTCTTGTTTTCGGTAGCATGGTTTTGTTAGGTTATGATAGTGGTTTTCAGCCTAGCCTTGCATTTTTCCAGATGCAATGGTGTTGTGATGTTTATTTCAGTTTTGAGCATTGGTTTGCTAGATGGATTTTGGAATACGGGGCATAGGTGGTCTCAAGGTTCATTCCCAAAGGCATAGGAATCCCTTGATCAGTTTTGGATGGATACACGGTAAAGCCTGAGGGAGAAGTTCCGGTTTAGGGCCTAGTGATTTGGGTTTGGATTTCGGTAAAGCCTGAGAGACTGGTCTCAGTTTAGTGAATAATGATCTAGAATTGGATTACGGTAAACCCAGAGAGACAAGGAGATAGAAAAATCCTCAATGATAGTGATGGATTTTGGATGGAATTCCAAGTCCGGTTCGGTTTGATCAGAAGACCGGTTTTGGTGTGATCACGGTTTGGTGAGGGTGGAGGTGGTTTAATCTCTAGATTCGCTTGGTTGTTCTTAGGTTGGCTATTTTATGAGATCCCATAATAATGCTTGAAATATGGCATAGGGGTGACTGGTTGAAAGAGAGATTTGGTTCCACCATTTCTATGGTTGGGTCATACGAGGAAGTCCCGAACCTAGTCAGATTTGCCTATCATTAATAAAAGCTAATTTATCTTACTTTTGTAATTATTTATATGTGGATTTAATGGCTGTCATATCTCCGATATTTACACGTTTTAATGTTGTTTATAAGAATGGTTATGTGACTGGTTCATGTCATGGTTATTTCATGTATTTACTTGTCATTGTTAAATGAATGGATGTAACACCTAATAAATGATATAATAGTCCAATGGAGAAGTAGGTGATCCTTCGAGTTATGTTTCATAAGTTCTTTCAGCCATTTATGCTCCGTCTTGTATCTTATACCTATAGGTTGCATTGATGACAAGTGTTTGACATAATGTCAATCCCGATTGGGGATGCTCAGGTCTAGTCCCGAGGTTGATTTTTGATTTATTAGCATTCTTATCATGTGTTTGATGGACTTTGAAGGTTGTAGCAAATTTTGGGAAGAGGTTGGGATTCCGAGCTAGAAAAGTGGGTCAAATCTTGGGGTTGTTGGCACAGGTCTGTTGAAAAAATTCCACAATCGCTGGCACAGAGGCCTGTAAGAGAGAAGTTTAGGTTTTTGGTCACTCCCTTTCCCATAGCATGAGAGAGAATATGGACTAAGAGATGCAGTACAAAAATTTCACCCAAGGATAGGTTGTCTAAGTGGCTGACTTGTCTCCTGAGGGTTCTGTTGATGATTTTGGATGACTGTGTGTGATGTTCTGTCAATTCCATTTCCTTAAGGTTACCAAGGATATTGAATCCCTTATAGTAACCTCTCTTAGCAAATGTTTTCCTAGATGATTGGATGCTTGGGTCGACCTGGAAGGAGGGGGTGTTACAGATTGGTATCAGAGCGTAGTTGAGCTCTCCTTAGGTGAAGGTGCTTGGTCATGCCTGCATGTCAGTTCCTTGTGTGTCCCTTACACTTGAATTCCATGTGATTGTTGTAATGCATCATGTTGATCATGATTGTAGTAAGTTTGTCATGAGGAGCTTGATGTGATTTTGTGGGATGCATCATTAGACGTTTACGACTGGTTTCGTATAGTTATGTGTTGCTTACATGTGGATTATATGTCGCTTGACTACATCCTTGTATGTTAGGTGCATTCTTGAATGCTTTGATTACATATATCAGTCTTGTAGGTTGATTACAAGAATTGATCACTTATGCTTAAATACATGCATTCATACATATGTGTAGCTGATTAGGCATTACTTATGCATGTTGATATTTGCATGTGGCTATGTGTGCAATGGAGTAATGGTTATTGTCATGCATGAGGTCACATCATGCATTGTTGATATGGCCTTGCATTGATGACTAGACCCTAGTTAGAATGGTATTTATGAATTGATACACTTATTTGATATATGTCTATATGTTGTTATGATTATGTTATACATGTATCATGTTTATTTGATGATCGTGCAGACAAGGTGTCCTCCCCGAATTATTCTAAGGTACATAGATTTATTGTGATTTGGTTTAGCTGACATAGTATGCGTTGCAGGAAAGAGATGAGATGTCTAACAAGGTGGTAGAATAAATAGAATCTACCTATGTATCATATTGGAAGTGTGGTGTGGCGCACTCTTCTGAATTAGAAGACACATTGAGAATCATGAAGGAAGAAAAAAGTAGTTGAAATCATACAATGAAAAAATCATGCAGGCACAAGAGAAACAACTAGAGGTGAATGTGATACTATTGCAAGTTTGTCAGATTTGCAGTGACAGGGACCACTTCGGATCAGCCATGGACATGAGGACAGAAATAATGGGGCATATGGTAATAGGTATCCTAGTAGACATAGGTCAGATAGATATGACATGATTAGAGATGGTAGGTTGTTGGACACTCCAGGTAGGAGAGGTGATTGCCATAGGTACTATTCTAGTTCTGGTTCTAATAGACATCACGATCATCATCATCATCATCCTTACAAGAGGAGTGATAGGGAATACTTTTCGGATGAGTTTAAGAAGGAAAATCCACCTGCCTTTGATGGAGATGAAGAAATCATAGGATGTAGAAGCATGGTTTCTTGGTATGAAGAAATTCTTCCGATTGCATGATTATTTAGAAACCTGAAAGAAAAGATAACCACCTTTAGTCTCAAAGGTAAAGTGGATATTTGGTGGGATGATGTAAAGAATATCAAAGGTATACATGACGAGGATTTGACTTGGCATGCATTTGAAAGGCTCTTAAATAAGAAGTACTTGTTGGAGAGGTACTATGATGACAGAGCTAAGGAGTTTTATGAGTTACGGATGTGTTCTATGAAAGATGATGAGTATACTAGCATACTTTTGGAGTTGTTGAGATATGTGCCTTACCTCAGGGAGGAGAAGACTAAGGTTTAGAGATTCATTAGTGGATTTCCAGTTGCATATAGAGAATTAATTGAGTTTAATAAGACTAGATCGTTCGATGAAGCCATTTGAAAGTTGGAGCATTGTTATGAGAAGTTGAAGCATAAATTTGAGCCCAAACATGACTTGAAAGGAAATGAGAAAGCTAATGGAAAATGGCCACCAAAGAGAGGAATACCTCAAGATGCAATTGAGAAAGAAAATTCAGTTCCTTACAAGAGATTCAATACAACTGAGAGAGGACATAGAGAGAAGCAAGCTAGAGGTTGTGGTAGGGAACCATTACAGTGTTGGATATGTGATAAGGATCATTGTAAGAGTGATTTTTTGTAGTATCAGAGTGGTGGTAGACCCCAGATCTATAGTGCTTAGGAGACGCATACAGTTGGTGATGTTGGTTATAACATTCCTCGGATCTATGCCGTTGTGGACAATAGGTAGGTAGATCATCATGCATCGATCATTCAGATGGACATTAAGATCTGCGATTAAGTTATTTCTATTTTGATTGATCTTGGATCTAACTATAATTATATTAATCCTGACCTGGTGGATAAGTGTGGTTTTAGAAAAGAAGTGCATGAAAAATCTTGGTTGGCACAATTGGCTACAGGTACAAAGAAGCGAGTTCACCATTGGGTAAGAGCTTGCGCATTTGAGTTAAATGGCATTCCTACAAAAATACATTTGAATGTATTGCCATTGGGTTCATATAGTATGCTTTTCGTTATGGATTGAATATACCTTCACAAAACCAAAGTGGATTTATTCAACAAGGCCATTGAGTGTGTGGATGATAATGGGGAAAAGAGGACTTTGCAAGGGAAGAATAATCCTACATTAATGAGGATGGTTACCACTATGTAGGCTAATCGTAGTTGTAGAAAAGGTTGCGTGATATTTGCAGTACACATTTCTAGTGACAAGGGTAACGAGGTTGAGGATGCAAATGTGTTAAGCAGATACTAAATTTTGTAGGAATTTTAGGATGTATTTCCAGAGGACATTACAGAGTTTCCACCTCACACGGAGGTATACTTTTCTATTGAGTTGGTGCCAGGGGTAGCCCCAACATCAAAATCACCTTACAGGATGAGCACACATGAGTTGGTTGAGTTAAAGTTGCAACAGAAGGAAATGTTGGACAAGAGGTACATTAGGCCTAGTTTAGTGCTTTGGGGTGCACCAGTGTTGTTTGTGAAGAAGAAAGATGGTACTCTTAGATTGTGCATTGACTACAAGAAGCTAACCAAAGTAACAATCAAGAACAAGTACCCTTTTCTGAGGATTGATGACTTTTTTGATGAGTTGAAGGGAGCAGCAGTGTTCTCTAAGATTGACTTGAGATTGCGATACCATCAGGTACACATCAAGGAAGAGGATATCTTCAAGACTGCATTCAGGACCAAGTATGGGCATTATGAGTTTAGTGTTGTTCCATTCAGTTTGGCGAAGGCTCCAGCTACATTTATGTGTTTGATGAATAGTGTGTTGCATCCTTATTTGGACAAGTTTGTTTTTGTATTCATTGATGACATATTGTTATATTCTAAGAATGAGGAAGAACATGTCAAGCATTTAGCAACAATGTTGAGGTTTCTAAGACAACATCAGTTGTATGCTAAAATTAGCAAGTGAAACTTCTTTCAAACAAAGGTACCTTATTTGGGGCATGTTGTCTCCAAGTATGGCATAGCAGTGGATCTAGAAAAGATAAGGGCTATTTTGGAGTGGGTAGCTCCTAAGACTGTGGATGAGGTGAGATCATTTATGGGATTGGCAGACTACTACAGGAGGTTCATTAGGAACTTCTCATGCATTTCATATCCTATCACATCATTGCAACGAAAAGGTAAGAAGTTCGAATGGATAGAAGAATGTGAGGCTAGTTTTGAGCAGCTTAAGTAGTGTTGACACATGCACTAGTGCTAAAGATTGTGTATCTAGAAAAAGAGTTTGTAGTGAGTATAGATGCTTGCAAGAGAGGAATTGTTGGAGTTCTCATGCAAGAAGGGCAGATATTGTGCTATGAGTCATGAAAATTGAATGAGCGTGAGCATAATTATCCAATGCATGATCTTGAGCTAGCAACGATTATACATACATTGAAGATGTGGATGCACTATCTTCTTGTCAACAAGAGGTTACATTGATGAGTGATCACAGTGGGTTGAGATATTTGGTTGACCAACTAGCTCTGAATGCCAGGCAAGCTAGATGGTTAGCTACACTTAGTGAGTTCAACTTCGAGATCAAATACATCAAAAGGAAGGAGAACCAGGTTGCAGATTCTTTAGCAGAAAGGTACAGGTAAATCATATAGCATCTATGAGCTCTTATGGAACAAAGTTACAGGATAGGACCTTGCAGGAAGGACAACACGATGAAAAATACATGGAGATTATGCACAAGTTACAGTAGAGCACAAGTATAGGTATAGGTGATCGAGATGTAGACTATCGTCTCACGACTAATAGTTTGGTAAGATCTAGAGACAGGATCTATGTGTTGAAGTGCAGTGAGATCAAGAAGGTTATCTTGAGGGAATTTCACATTATCCATACTTGGGTCATCTAGGATATCAGAAGACATTGACGGTAGTAAATAAGTCCTACTATTGGCTGAATCTAAAGAGCGAAGTGGCAAACTTTGTGGCTAGATGTTTAGATTGGCAATAGGTCAAGGTGGAATGTAAGCATCCATGTGGTTTACTACAGCTAATAGCGATTCCGGAATGGAAATGGGAGGTCATTTCCATGGATTTCATCACACGTCTTCCAAGGATAGTAAAGAAGCATGAATCTATTATGGTCATGGTTGATAGATTGAGAAAGGTAGCTCACTTCATTCTAGTAAAGTCTACATACGCAACTAATTAGGTAGCACAAATTTTCATTAGAGCAATAATGAGACTATAGGGTGTTCCAGAGAAGATTGTGTCAGACAAATGCAAAGTTCACTTCCAAGTTTTGGAAGGAGCTATTTTCAGGCGTGGGAATAGAGTCAACCTTCAGGGTCAACAGGATATTGGAGGATATGCTCAGGATGTACGTGATGCACCAGCAAAGGAAATGGGAGGGGTATCTTCCATTGGTTAAGTTTTCATACAAAAATGGGTGTCACTAATCATTGAAGATGAGTCCTTTTGAGGCAGTGTATGTATGGAGTTGTAACACTCCCATCAGCTGGAGTGATCTAGTCAATAGGGTACTTATTGGAACAGACTTGTTGGTAGACATGGAATAGGAAATGCATGTTATAAAGAAGAATCTAAAGGAAACATAGGATAGACAGAAGAGTGATGTGGATTAGCACAGGGTATTCAAGGAATTTCAGGTTGGGGAGCATGTTTATTTGTGTATCAATCCCAAGAAAAGCTCTTTGAGGATTGGTTCATGTGCCAAGTTGGCACCATGGTATTGTGTGTGTTTCGATATCCTTAAGAGGATTGAACCAGTGACATATCAACTTGCACTGCCTCCAACATTGAAAGTCCATAATGTTTTCCATATTTCATTGCTTAAGAAGTATATAAAGAATGTTGATCATGTTATTGATTGGTCTATATTGCAGGTGGAGCAAGAAGGAGAGTTCCAGCTAGAGCCTCAGTACACATTACAACAAAAACATCTCATGATCAAGAACAAAGCCATAGAGAAATTTAAAGTGCAGTGGAAGCACTTTTGGCCTGAAGAAGCTACATGGGAGGTGGTGGATAAGATGTGGGCCTTGTAACATTCATTATTTTCTAGTTGAGGCAAATAAGTTTTCGTTTGATGTTGGTATATGTTTGTCATATGTTTTGCTGATGTTTTCGTATATGTATATGTATATGTATGTGTATCTCTCTCTCTCTCTCTATCTATCTATATATATATATATATATATATATATATATATATATATGGATGTAAATACTGCCATGAGCTAATTTATAAAGCTCCAATAAGTGGTATGGGTGTTTTATTATTATGGTTGTTATATTGTCATGTTGTCATGATGTTTTGCTTCTGAGCAAGTCTTTCATTGTAAATACTGCAACAAGCTAAGTTATAAAGCTCCATGGGAAGTATGTTTTCTTTTCAGTGGTTTTGTTGAGGTCATGGAGTGGTTTAACAATGAGGATGGTGTTCGATAAGGCGGAGGTTTCTGTAACAACCCTCGTGAAAATTTCATGTAATAAAAGTTAATAAAGGAAAAATAAGATCATAGTTAAGGGACACTTATTCCAAGCTGAATGTTGTTCAAAGAAATCCTAGTGGGCATCACTAGATGTGTTTTTTGGCTAAGGAAAATTGGAAAAGGCTAAGACAAAGGCAATAAAAGGAAGATAGACATTTTTGGAACATTATTTATGAAAATAAAGGAAATTAGGAGAAAAGTAAGATGAAAGGTCACAGGTTGCATGTGAGGAGGAAATTGAAAGAAAATAATGGAAAATGAAGAAATTAGAGGCCACATTAATAAAAAGGCTTCTAAGGATTAGTTGGTAACCTTCTGTCAGTTCAAGTTTAGAGCTCTCTCATTATTACCTCTCTCTCTCTCTCGCTCTTGGTCACATAGAGTTTTCTTGGAGCACTCTAGCTTTGGATCAAGGAAGGAAAATCAAGCAAAGGGAAAGGAAGGAAAGCAAGGATTAAGGAGGAAGAGTAGGACCAAGAAACTTTAGCGGAAATTCTTGCAGGTAACCTTTTGCATGTGTGATTTACTAGTTGGTTTGGAAATGCATGGCTTTGGATGTTGGTGTATGGTTCTCTTGCTTTCGGTGGCATGGTTTTGTCGAGTTATGATATTGGTTTTCAGCAAAGCCTTTCCTTTTTCTAGATGCCATGGTGTTGGGATGTTTATTTTGGTTCTTAGCTTTGGCTTGCCAAAGGGATTTCGAAATCCGAGGCAGAGGTGGTCTCAAGGTTCCTTCCCAAAGGAATAGGAATCCCTTGACCAGTTTTGGTGGGATACACGATAAATCCTGAGGGAGAAGTCTCAGTTTAAGGCCTAGTGATCTGGGTTTGGATTGTAGTAAA
Source organism: Pinus tabuliformis (assembly GCA_031772625.1). Taxonomy (NCBI): domain Eukaryota; kingdom Viridiplantae; phylum Streptophyta; class Pinopsida; order Pinales; family Pinaceae; genus Pinus; species Pinus tabuliformis. The sequence continues at coordinate 1,488,336,483 of CM062816.1, read as the reverse complement.
TCCTAAGAGACAGATCTTGGTTTAGGGCACATTGATCCGGGATTGGATTGCAGTAAATATTGAGATACAAGGATATGGAAAATTCCGCAAGGATAGTGATGGATTCTGGATGCCATTCCAAGTTTGGTTTGGTTGTGATCAGAGCATGTATTTTAGTATGATCATAGTTTGGTGAGGGTGGATGTGGTTTAAACTCTAGATTCCCTTGGTTTTTCTTGCATTGTTTGTTCTATGAGATCCCACATTCACACTTGGAATATGGCATGGGGGTTATTAGCTAAAAGAGAGATTTAGTCCAACCATATCTATGGTTGGGTGGTACGTGGAAGTGTCAAACCTAGTTGAATTTTCCTATGATTAATAAAAGCTAAGTTCTGTTACTTTTGTACTTGTTTATATATGAATTTAATGGTTGTCATGTCTTTGATATTTACATGGTTTAATGTTTTATCTTGTATCCTGGACCTATAGGTTGCATTGATGCCAAGTGTTTGATAGAATGTCAATCCCAATTGGGGATGCTCAGGCCCAGTCCTGAGGTTGATTTTTGATTTATCATCATTATTATCATGTCTTTGATGGATTCTAAAGGTTGTATCAATTTCTAGGTAGAGGCTGGGATTCTGGGCTAGAAAAGTGTCTCAAATCTCGAGGTCGTTGACAGAGGTCTACAGAGAAAAGTCCACAATCGCTTGCATGGAGGCCTATGAGAGAAAATTTTATGTTGTTGGTCGCTCCCTTGCCGATATCATGAGATCGACTATGGCTTAAGAGATCCAGAAGAGTAGTGGGTTTTCTGAGTGGTTGACTTGTCTCCTGAGGGTTTTGTTGATGATGTTGGATGACTATGTGTGATGTTTTGTTAATTCCATTTCCTTAAGGTCACCAAGGAGATTGAATCCCTTATAGTAACCTCTCTCATCACATGTTTTTCCCATTGGTTTGCTTCTTCGGTGGACCTCTGAGGAGGGGGTGTTATAGAAATATTCCTATTTAGCTAGTGACGTGGAATAGGTGTTCATCAAAGATGTGGTCAGATTGCATGGTGTTCTAGAGAAGATTGTGTCAGACGGCGATGCAAAGTTCACTTCCAAGTTTCGGAAGGAGTTGTTTACAAGTTTAGGTACAAAGTTGAAAAATAAATGGACAAACAGAGTAGCTCAACAAGATATTGGAGAACATGTTGAGGATGTATGTGATGCATCAACAGAGGAGATGGGAGGAGTACCCTCAATTTGTTGATTTTTCTTACGATAATTGTTACGAGGAATCACTAAGGATGAGTCTGTTTGAGGCATTGTATGGGTGGAGTTGTAATACTCCTATTAGTTGGAATGATCCAGTTAACAGGGTATTGATAGGATCGAGTATGTTGGCATAAATGGAACAAGAAATGTTGGTAATCTAGAAGAATCTAAAGGCAGTAAAATATAGGTATAAAATCTATGCAGATGAGAACAGGTTTAAGGCGTTTTAGGTTGGGAAACATGTGTACATTTGCATCAAGCCAAAAAAGATCTCCTTGTGGATTGGATCATGTGCCAAGCTGACACCTTGGTTTTGTGGACCTTTTAAGATTCTTAAAAGGATTGGACCAATAGCCTATCGACTTGCACTACCTCCGATGGTGAAATTCGATGATGTTTTCCATGTATCATTGCTTAAAAATTATGTTAAATATGTTGATCATGTGATTGACTGGTATGTATTGCAGGTGGAGCCAGAAGGATAATTTTTGCTGGAACCTTAGTGTATATTACAGATAAAGATGCTTATGCTTCGGAGCCTAGCAATTGAGCAGGTCAAATTGCAGTTGAAGTACTTTGGGCCTGATGAAGCTACATGGGAGATGGAAGATCATATGCACACTATGTATCCTTCTCTATTCGTTGGTTGTGAGAATGTTTTGGTATATGTGTTGGTGTGATGTTTTGGTTTTTTTACATATGGATGTAAACACCACCATGAGCTATGTTATAAAGCTCCAATAAGAAGTATAGGTGTCATGTAATTATGGTTGTCATGTTGTTATGTTGTCATGTTGGTTTGCTTCTTAGCAGGTTGCTCATTGTAAATACTGCAACAAGCTAAGTTATAAAGCTCGATGGGTAGTATGTTTTTCTTTTAGCACTCTTGTTGTTTGTAAGTTTCAATCAACACCTATGATGGTGTTCCCCCAAGGGGGATAGGTATATAAAAACCTTAGTAAAAAAAGTCCAAGTAATAAAAGTTAATAAAGGAAAATAATAACCATGATCACGAGACACATATTCCAAGCTGAATGTTGGGAAAAACTTCCTAGTATGGGTTTTCATTTTTTTTATTATGACTATGAAATTTGGCAAAGGAAATGGCTAAGGCTTTTGGGAAGGCAAAGTGGCATTTATTTGCATCTATTTATGAAAATAATGGAAATAGGAGAAAAGCAAGGTGAAAGGTCACAGGTTGCATGTGAGGAGGAAAATGAAGGAAAATAATGGAAAAGTGAATAAAATAGAGACATCATTAATAAAAAGGCTTCCGAGGACCAGTTCATGGATTTTTGTCAGTTTAGACTTTTGTCAGTTCAATTTTAGAGCTCTCATTATATTTTGTCTCTCTCTCATACTCTTGGATACTTTGAGTTTTTATGGAGCACTCTTTGAGGTGTGTGGCATACTTGGTATTTGGAGCAAGAAGGAAAAGGAAGAGCACAAAAGCATAAGAGGACATCAAGATCATCAACTACAACAGGTTTTGCTTTCCAGTATTGAGTTGCATGTATGATTTCCTTACTAGTTTTGGCATGCATGGCATATGCATGTGGTTTCTTGGTCATGATATGTCACTGGCATGGAGGATCGCTTGGATTGATAGTTGTTTTTCATAGCCTTTGCATTTCATGTATAGCCATGGTGTTGTGGGAGTCTTTCCGTTTTGTTTTCTGGTTGGTTCTCGCGTTGCTTTCTCTTTGGTTTGAGTTATTATCCTTGGTTGGAAAAATGATTTGGAGCCTTCTAATAACTTGGGTTGAATTATTGGTACTAGAGCCTTGGTTGGACAAACACTCTGAAGCCCTTGGTGGCTTGAGTTACTAGTCCTAGAGCCTTGGTTGGACGAATGCTCTGGATCACAACAACAGTTGTGAATTTAGTTACTAGTCCTAGAGCCTTGGTTGGAACAAGCGGTCTAGAGCCCTGGACAACTTCGATATAGATGAATCTGGTGATGGATAGTGATGTATGACTGTGAGGTGGAATCACTGGTTGAGGGTTGATCCAGGTTTTCCTATGGAAGCCTCAATTTGATTTTGATGGATTTTTCTATGATATCCCAAATTCATGGTTAGAATATGGCACGGGGGTGATTGGATGAAGAGATTTTTGGTTCAGCCAATCTGTGGTCGGGTGGAACGTGGAAATCTAGAACTTGGTTTGCATTTGCATTCATCAATAAGAGCTCTCTTTCTCCCTAGTATTTTATGGGTATATATACTTGTCTATATAAAGGGGGTCTCATACACCAATTTGGTGTCTGGTTTTGTTGTGACCTTAAAATTTGATAATAATAATAATATAAAATGGTTCTTATCTCCTTGATATTTATTTTGATTATATGTTGCTTATGAGTGATTTTTATGACATTGATAATGTATGGCTTTCATCACGTTTTGGTTAATATCTGAATGTACAATCAATATATGGCTTAATAGATAGTAATGTAGTTATTGTGATGAGGCATCAATGATTCTTAGTGATTCTTAGATAAGTATGAGATTCATATTCTCAAACATGTTGTTTAAACCTATATAATGCATAGTTGTGATGGGTTTGATGCCATGCGTGTCGTGGCTAGTAGGGATATAGTCAAGTCCTTGTTCAATTATTTGTATTTATATCATTGTTTCAATGTTACTTTTCATTTTTGGAAGTTTCACGGAGTTTTAGGCAATGGCTTGAGACCTGGATTAACAACCGTATAATTAAAAGTGGTTTATATGCATCATTGGCTATAAAGGTTGGTTATGTAGTGATGGGAACTATAAGAGTGCAATAACTACAAAGGTAGTCTACTTAAAAAATCATAATATGATGCTAAATATATAATATAACATAATTAATAATGTGAATAATAATAAATAGAAGTATGGATATAAATAAGACTATGTTAAACAATATGTCAAATCAACTTGTGGTATGTTGGATTACAATATGGAGTTCATAGTCTCTCCCTAATTTAGGGTATTCAAAGCATTATAATCAAAATGGAAAACAATCTTAGCAAAAGTTTATATTGGCTCTTTTCTTTATTGCAAATGTGAAGATAAGCTTTCTCGTTTTTATGTTGTGAACTACTACATTAGGATACAAAACAAATAATGGGTTCTTCCACATATTTATGCAAACTACATTTGTCTTCTCCTTGTTGAAGTAATTGTCACGCTCACGTAAATGGGAATTGATCATGTTAACTAATGGTCATTTTGGGATCCACCGAAGGAACATGGGATTAATTTCCCACTCAAGATAATGGTATGTGGGTTTTGGTGTCATTAAAAACCTCAACATGACATCAAAGTCTTACCCATAATATTTGTAGTTCCTCACCTCATCCTAAGTTATTTTTAAAAATTCCTTTAATAAGTTATGATTAGCACAAGCACATTTATCAATTACATTAATACTTACCGTGTATAGTAGAGATTGAATGTTAATATAGATTTTAGTCTTGAAAGATTTTCGAATGCATTATAGATTTTTGTGTAGAAAGATTTTCATATGCATTCAAAGTGAAATGAAAGCTCACAAGAGTGCCCAATAGATTATATTAATATTAATAATAATATTATTATTTTTATGGTTTTTGATGTTAATTCCATTACTTATATATTATTAATATCATTAATATTATTGAAATTAGTAATAATGTGCTAATTTAATCAATATTTATCAATAATTATTTTTATTAAAATTAATACCAATATTCTATTTTAAATAATATTACTGATAATATAATTTAATATTAATTTTTTTATTGAAATTAGATAAGAACTTAAAATTAATGTTTGAGCCATTAAATTTACAATATACGAGATGTTTGAAACCTTAAGATGGTGAAATAATCTAACTAAAATCCTAATTATGAAAAAAAAATGTTTGAAAATTTCAAATAGTAAAATAATCTGTCTAAAACCCTAATTATAGACCATTTGAAAACAAATAAGAAATGCTACAGACATGGGAAGAGATTATCTAAAACCCTAATTATGGAAAATTTACGAACAAATAACAAATACTACAACCATAAGAGATCTCTTCGTGATCTGCAATTTTCTTATAGCTCTCAAAATCCTCCAATGTTGAACTTAGTAAAACCCTTTCCACTTTCCGAATCATACTCAAATGTTGAAACCCTAAATTGAACATAAACAAGTCATCTCCATAAACGAAAGAAACACATTTTACTCTTACGGAACCCTCTGCGTGTTATAAAAAGAATTTAATGATAGCATGCAACTATATACTATTTTTAGTTATGATTAATTTTATTACAACAATATACCAAACAATGAAACAGTGGGGGGAGGGGTTTATATTTGTTTTTTATATAAATGCAAATGTTATTTATATTTAAAAACCCTAAACTGAACACAAGTTTGCTCCATAGGTGAGAGAAAACATGTTTTACTCCGCAAAGCTTCAACAACTCACAGAACTCTCTACATGCTATAAAAGGAATTTAATGGTCGCATGTAACTATCCACTGCATTGAGTTATCATTAATTTTATTACAACACCATACAGGGAGCAAATCCAACAATGAGAGAATTGGCGGTTATATTTATTTTTGATATATTAAATAAAAATGTTAGTTATTTATATTTGATAAGTTTTTTTTGAGTATTGAATAAATCAATGAGATCAGTTGAAAGAACACTGAGAGGGAGGGACGGTGTTCCCTGTAACAGCCATGGCATGGCACGAATGGTGGATACCTTGATGTTATTTTGCATGTTGGCGTTCCGGATCACAATTTGAATGTTGGTCATGGTAGGAAGAAGATATGGTGTACTCAAAATATTCTTGCCCATTGCAATATATTTCATATTGGTGGCTGGATAGAAAGCGACAATGCTATCATTAATCCAAGCCTCTGCCAAGTCCTAGTTAGAGGATATTGTCTGCAATTAACCATTACCCACACCCACTACTACATCGATCTCTTAATTTTCCAAAGCTCTCAATGCATCCGTATTTTCTTGGAAAATCCAGCTCAGAGTAGAAACTCATTTAGACATGGAAAAGAGTTGTTGGAGACAGTCTTCATTAATCCATAGCGAAGAATTAGGAAAACCTAAACATCGCAATTTTGTTACCACGAATAACATCAATGGACTGGGTGAACCATAAGGCTTCGGTAAATGTTGGGGAAATTGGTTATTTTTTAGACTAGGGCACGCATCAAAACCTAATCTCCCACTAGAAAACCGCCATTAGGCTTTTAGGTTATCACAGATAATAACGGTATGATTCAACTGGAAAAATTAATAGTCGCCTATTGTTCTGGTAAATATTTTTAGTGGCATGAGAGAGAAGATATATGTTGTTGATGGCATACCTGGTTCTCAGGAAGTGCCACTAATGTTATGGCCACGTTTCACGAGTAATTCAACGGTAGATTTCCTGTGTTTCATAGGCTTAACCAATCTGCATAAATGAACTTACCACTCCAAATGATAAATTGGTCTTAAATAAAATGTATAAAATCTAAAACCAAACTAACCTGCATAAATGAACCTACCACTGCAAATCATAAATTGGTCTTAAATAAAATGTATAATCTAAAACCAAACTAAACTGCATAAATGAACTGACCACTGCAAATCATAAATTGGTATTAAATAAAATGTATAAAATCTAAAACCAATACCCTGCACATAATGTCAAACCTTCATTTCAAAATCCTACTCGTGTTTCCAGACAGCAAGCAATAAAAAGTTAGTATATATATTATCTGATCTGGTCTTGGTGACACCATCCAACTACGAACGTATGTACATAGGGGGAGCCACAGAGAGAACACGGGAATAGGGAGATTGTGAAAAAACATTCAGAGAAAATGGCAATGCCCGACCATGTTCTAGACCCATGGCCTAACATAATTCCAAAACTTATTTTAGATCTTCCCAATCACATTTTAGATCTTCGAAGTTGTAAGCATGCAAAATCATCGCCCAAAGTTATCACTTGCTAGGAACAAGCTATTGAAATGAAATGACTTAATGGCTTTGGCGAAATAAACTATATTTAAATTTAATATGCTATTTTTTGGTTTTTAGATTTTTTTGGTTCAAATAATTTTTTTGCTTAGGTATTAGATTAAGAATATTCTCACCCAATCAAATCTCACCGTTTTATTTATTAAAATAAAAATTCTTCCCACCCATTTCCAAAGTTGAAATAAACACAACATAATTAATATGTTATCCTCTATTTTAATTTAACTTATAGATATTTATTTTTTAGTTTCATAAATCAATTCTACAATAATAATTATCAATGAAACAATACGATGATAATGATCTAGTCAAACAATATGAAACGCTTATGAGAAATATATATTTGATACCATTTTCTTTTCAGATTAAAAGTAAATACTTATACCTATTACGCAAAGTGTGATGTGATTTTGCAGATCATATTGTTTGATTGGTTTGTTATGTTGGAGATGGCCATTGTCCATTGGATTGTGTTGTGATTGTTGGTTTAATATGTTGGAAAAATGTTTATTGTATTCTTAATTTGATGAAACAATACAATAATAATGATTTAATTAAATAATATGAAAAATATATGTCTTATAAATTGCTTTTTCATATTAAAAATAAGTACTTATATTTATTATGTAAAGTATAATGTGATTTTATTGATGATATTGTTGATTGTTTTGTTAGGTTGCAGATTTCTCATTGTGTATTATGTTGTGATTGTTGGTTTACTCTATTGAAAAATGTATTATGTTGTGATTGTTGGTTTACTCTATTGAAAAATGTTCATTGTACTCTATAATGGAGCTAGATATTGTTTTTTTTGTAATTATTAAATATTTATATTATAAAAATAGATATTATTAGTACAACACTATTAGTAAATATAGGTATATATATACCACATTAATAATTATTAAATATATGGTGAGGATTTTATATTAATATTAACATTACTATTAATTATTATATAATTATATAAGTAATCATAAGTTAAGTATTCAATTTGGTAAATAACTTTCAATTAGCGTTGAAACTCTAGAATGCATATTAATGTTAATATCATTAATACTATTATTAATATTGTTAAAATGCCATAGACGCTCAACTATATATTATAAATACTATAAATTGAAAATCTTAATATTATGAACATAATATTAAACCCAAAATTATAGACCCTAATATAGTGTAATATTGTAAACCCTAATGTTTTAAAATCTATATATGACAAAATCTAATTTTAAACACTAATATTATGAAACTAATATATTAAATATCCTATTATTTTAAACCCAATATTATAAACTCTAGAAATAACCACCAATATTATAAACCTCAATATTAAACTCTTATATTATAAAACAAATATACTAATCGTGGTATATTAAACACCCTATATTATAAACCCTAATATTAAATTCAATATTATACAATCCAATATTAAAAACCTCATATATTAAAAACCATAATATATTAAAACCTATATATTATAAACCCAACTATAAAAAACCAAGTGTTATAAACCTCAATGTTATAAACCCTAGCACAACCACAATAGTAAATGTGGTTGATATACATCAATAGATTTATACAATCACATGCATAACAACACTAGCAAGTGTAGTTGAATAATCTTGTAATGTCACATTGTGACATTGCAGAAATTCTAATGTAATGTAACATTGCCACAATGTTTGTCACTTTGAGGCATTGGATAGATTTATGTACCATTCCGACATCACAACTTGTTTGATTATTAATATTAATCAATAATATTCAAACATGGTCAACTATTTAAACATGGACTATAAAAGTTAACTTTGTTTGATTGATGCGTGTGACTACGTTTGACTATTAATATTAATGAATAATATTAATAGGTGATTATGTTTGAATGAATTTGAAGAATGTTGAGTATCAAACATAGTCAAACATTGTCGAACATAGTCAACCACATTAGTAAATATGGTTAACTGATTTTGTAATGTCACATTGTGGCATTGGATAAATTGCAATATAATGTAACATCGCGACAATGTTGTCACATTGCAACAATGTTTGTCACATTGTGATATTTGTCACATTATGACATTTATCACATGACTTCACCAAGTTCACCATAGGTGAACATCAATTTACTAATTTGACCATGGTTGACTATAGTTTTCTATGATAGATTATGGTTTCCTATACTAATAATGGAAGGCTACGGTTGTTCATGCTTTACCATGGTGGTATAGGTTGATCATATTTGACCATATTAATCATGATTGACCATGTTAAGCATGGGTTGACCATGGTGTTTAAAGGTTGATTCTGATGACTATGATTTAACAAGTATGACCATGATTGACCATGGCACACCTAAGTTGCTCCTGTTATAAAATAGTTACCCCTCTTCACACACGTTCTTCATTTCAAGTTCCTTGCGTATAAAATAGTTAAACGGTCATACACACAACTATGCTTTGAAAATGTCTTAGGAGGGGGAGGGGGTGGGGAGGAGCAAGAGGTTTTCATTTCAAGTTCCTCACATATCAAATAGTTAAATTGTCAATAGACAATTATGTTTTGGAAATATTTTATGGATAGATGCAATCTTTAGACAATTATGCTGAGGAGGAGGAGGAGGAGGAGGAGGAGGAGGAGCCCCAACTTATCCCTCTTCGCACATGTTCTTCATTTCAAGTTCCTCACGTATAAAATAGTTAAATGGTCGTACAAACAATTATGCTTTGGAAATGCCTTAGGAAGGGTAGGGGGTGGGGAGGAATGAGAGATCTTCATTTCAAGTTCCTCATGTATAAAATAGTTAAATTGTCAACAAACAATTATGTTTTGGAAATGTTCTATGGATAGATGCAATGTTTAGACAATTACGCTGAGGAGGAGGAGGAGGAGGAGGATGAGACTTATTACTTTCCATGGCATTTAAGAGAGAAATGGCATGGCTATCTTGCCTCATGCACTAGCACATGGAAACCATCTTCACATCCCTTTACATTAAGATGGAATCCCTCATTCCCATTTGAGATCTTTACCCTTTTTTCATGGCTTTATGTTTTTTTTCAACTTCAATTTAGAAATCGTGCATGGCATATTTCCACCACAATGCTAGCTTTTGTGGACATTCCAATGCATTGAGGTACTAGTCCCGCAAAGGTTAGCCTTCATGGTACACCCTACGACAACAATTCCAACTTGGAGTTGGGAGGTATTTGTAGTCGTAGCAATCCGTTGGATTTTGAAAGTGGTCACAACAGGGGTCTGATCGAGAATGGGCGATGTCTTGAGAAGAAGCATGTCTTCCCTATAGTAGCTCAATGCTTCGTGGGATGAAATTCATGTAATAAATATTTGTATGTACCATATTTGAAGAATTTTTAGCCTGTTTATATTTCCATGGTGGAATTTGATTTTTGGTCTGCAAAGCAACTTGGTGGTGTGGGAACTAATTGACATGCCCAAGGTTTTATGGTTGATTGACCCTTCCCACAGCTATCCTTTGTACGCCCCTCCTTTATCATTATTAGCTAATACCATGGCTAGGGCATCTTTGAAGCAAGCCATGAAGTTTCTTCTGACTGTGTCCTAGCTTCTTTCCATTTTCCCCAATAGTCTTCCCCTCTACAAGGGTTTCTTTCACTGTGCTTATCTATCCTTGGAGTGTTATGCCCCATTAGTGCATGCACCCTTGAAAATGGCTTGGAGTTCAAGGACGTTAGGGAAGACCTTGGGCTCAAACACAAGCTTAAATAGCTATGGCTATTTTGCATTACTACACTGTTCTTGAAATCCCAAAATAAACTCACGAGTTAGAAACATTAACCGATAATGATCATCAAGCTCATTTTGACTCTAAAATCCAAATTGAATTTTCTAGTTGGTTCCTCAACACAGGCCAGACCAAGGGAAGGGAGTGTTAATACCTCAATTCCATCATCTTCCATTGGACAATGAAGAAGGTCTTGGATATGGTAGTCAAAGAAAAGTACAAGGGAGAAAATGAAATTGTAGCATGCCTTAATGAAATGTGATGAGTCCAATTCCACCACTGCTCTTGCTTAGGCAGCTTCACTAATGACATGGTGTACATAGAAGGTCATCTACAATGCGGCCTCAAGCCACCATATCTAACAGGCACAACCACCGAGGATTTAACCCATATAACACCCTATGATAATTGATGTTTGCCCGACCTTTTGGATTATCTTCTTTACTTTTAGAAAATTACTTTCTTAAAGATGATGTTTAACCAGCTATAACTGGAAATTGTTATTTTGTATTTATGTCATAATGTATGCCATAGAATTATATGGAGGCTAATAATATTTTTCGATGGTTTTGGATGATAAATTGTATATCTAACTATCTGTAGGTCTAATTTCCCTTATTGCAAAACAAAACCATGTCCTTGTTTGATAATGAAGTCTGATTTTGTATTGAAGTTATTTTGAGACAATAGAAAATTTAGCATATATATATAATTCAACTTAATAATTATAGGACAAATATTGGATTAAACATATCAAATAATATATTTTATTCAAATTTTCCATATATTTTCATTTTCATCTTCACTTAATAGGTTCAACATAATATAACTATATGTTTTATCCTACAAGTATTATGTGATAATGGGATTGTTTTTTACCTTGTAGGAAATGTGGTTATTCCTTTTCCTGGAGCTTGGGGCATGCTTCCAACAACTAAGATAAATTTTACACTCTCTTGGAAGGAGTCAAGTTGACTTCCTTATTGAATCCTTTCTCATGGATTATCTCGAGTTAGCCATTGTTAATAATCAATTACATTCACTCAAGATGAAGAATTGGAAAATTAGGCAACGTTCCCTTCAAGTCAAATGAAGAAATCTCGCAGTAGAAAATGTCATGAGCTTATTATGGTCAACATTCATCATGCATGGATGGAAACACAATGGTGCAATCTTGGTACAAAAATGTTTAAACTCTCAAAGGGTAGTTTCCACATCATAGGTTTTATCATGTGTTCAAGTCCTTTGTAGTAGGGAGTGAAGTACACAGTATAGGCACATTCACTCCAAACTTGTGGTTATGACTTCATTTATGGATAAGTAGATGGTGCCTCTCTCAGGGTTGAGAGTATAAATTTTTGTGGTGCATTGCAATATCACCTTCCTAACTGGTTTTGTTGGTCAATATTTCATTCCCTTGACAACATTGTTCTCAAAGCTCCCTCTCATATTCCAATTTGAGCTTGATGATTTGAGCATGCATTGCACTTTATAGAATGTAGAAGGAACAATTGACAACACAAGTGGCCTCTTCTCCTCAGATATTAATCCAACATTGACAACAATTACAATGGTTAGTGCATGAAATAAGAAGAAGAAGAAGAAGATCATCTTCACACATGTTTGTCATTTCAAGTTCCTTGCATATAAAATTGTTAAACTGCCAATAAACAATTATGCTTTGAAAATGTATTATGGAGAGACGCAATGTTTACAACAACATTAAGAACAAAAAGAAGAAGAAGGAGGAGGAGGAGGAGGAGGAGAAAGAAAGAAAGAAGAAAGAAATATCAATGGATATGAAAGTCTACCACCTTACTATTTTCCATTGCATTTAAGAGAGAAATGGCATGACTATCTAGCCTCATGCAGTAGCACAAGTAAACTGTTTTCACATCCCTTTAAATTAAGATAGCATCTCTCATTCCCATATCAGATCTTTACCCTTCCGTCATGGATTTATGTTTTTTTGCAACTTCAATGGTGTTTAGCAAACCGTGAATGGCATATTTCCACCACAAAGGCCCTAGTCCTCCAAAGGATAGTCTTCATGGTACACCCAATGACAACAATTCCATCTTCGATTTGGGAGGTAGATATAGTAGTAGCGATCCCTTGGATTTTGGAAGTGGTAGTAGCAGGGGTCTGCTCGAGAATGGGTTGTGTCTTGAGAAGAAGCATGTTTTCCCTATAGTATATCAATGGTCTATGGAATGAAATCCATCCAATAAATATTTGTATGTCCAATATTTGAAGAATTTTTAGCCTATCTATATTTTTATGGTGGAATTTGGTTTTCAGTCTCCAAATCCGCTCGGTGGTGTGGAAACTAATTGACATGCCCAAGGTTTTATGGTTGATTGACCTTTCCCAAAACTATCCTTTATACACCCCTCCTTTACGATTGTTAGCTAATACCATCCTTAAGCCAGCTTTGAAGCCCACCATGAAGTTTCTTCTGACTGTGTCCTTGTTTCTATCCATTTTTCTCATTGGTCTTCCCCTCTACATGGGGTTTCTTTCACTGTGCTTATATATCCTTTGAGTGTTATGCCCCATTAGTGTATACACCCTTGAAAATGGCCTGAAGGTTGAAGCCCTCAGGGAATACCTTAGGTTCAAACACAAGCTTAAATAGCTATGGCTATTTTCGATTCCTCCACTCTGATTGAAATCCAAGAGGAAATTCACAAGTTAGAAACTTTAATCGCTACGATCACTAACCCCACTCTAACTCTGAACTCCAAATTGAATTAGCTAGTTTGGTCCTCAACACTAGCCATACTAAGGGAAGGCAGAGTTAATACCTCAATTCCATCAAATTCCATTGGAAAATGAAGGATCTCCTGGATAGGGTACTCAAAGAAAAGTATGAGGAAGAAAATGAAATCGTAGCATGCCTTAATGAAATGCGATGATTCCAATGCCACCACTACTCTTGCTTAGCCAACTTCATTGCTAGCATGGTGCACATAGAAGGTCATCTACAATGTGGCCTCAAGCCATGAGATCCAATGGGCATAACGACCTAGGATTCGGCCCAAGTAACCTCCAAGGATAATATATGTTTTCCTGACCTTTTGGATTATCTTTTTTACTTTTAGTAAATTAGTTTGTTCTAAATGATGTTTAACCAGCTATAACTAGAAATTGTTATTTTGTAATTCTGTCCTAGTGTATGTCATAAAATTGGATGGAGGGTAGTACTATTTTTCGATGGTTTTGGATGATAAACTATAGATCTCATAATCCGTAGGTATAGTCTCCCTTATTGCAAAACACAACCATATTCTTGTTTGACAATGAAGTATGATTTTGTATGGAAGTTATTTTGAGACAATAGAAAATTTAGTGCGCGCGCACACACACACATATATATAATTCAACTTAATAATTATAGGACAAATATCTGATTAAACATATCAAATAATATATTTTATTCAAATTTTCCATATATTTCCATTTTCATCTTCACTTAATAGGTTCAATGTATTATAACTATATGTTTTATCCTAGAAGTCTTATGTGATAATGGGATTGTTTTTTATCCTGAAATAAATGTGTTTGTTCCTTTTCCTGGAGCTTGGGGCATCCTTCCAACAACTAAGCTAAATTTTACACTTTCTTGCAAGGAGTCAAGTTGACTTCCTTCTTAAATCCTTTCTCACAGATTATCTTGAGTTACCCATTGTTAATAATAAATTACATTCACTTGAGATGATGAATTGGAAAATTAGGCAGCATTCCCTTACAGTCAAATGAAGAAATCTCATAGCAGGCAATGCCATGAGCTCATTATGGTCGACACTTGTCATGCATGGATGGCAGCAGAATGATGTAATCTCGGTACATCAATGTTTATACTCTCAAAGGGTAGTTTCCACATCATAGGTTTTATAATGTGTTAAAATCCTTTGTAGTAGGGAGTGAAGTACACAGTATAGGCACATTCGCTCCAAAATTGTGGGGATGGCTTCATTTATGGATAAGTAGATGGTGCCCCTCTCAGGGTTGATAGTATGAATTTTTGTGGTGCATTTTAATGTCGCCTTCCTAACTGGTTTTGTTGGTTAATATTTCATTCCCTTGACAACATTGTTCTTGTAACTCCCTCTCATATTCCAATTTAAGCTAGATCATTTGAGGATGCATTGCACCATCTACATGTTAGAAGGAACAATTGACAACACATGTGGCCTCTTCTACTCAGATATTAATCCATCATTGATGACAATTCCAATGGTTAGTGGATGAAATAAGAAGAAGAAGAAGAAAAATAAGAAAGAAAGAAAGAAATATCAATAGATAAGAAAGTCTACCACCTTATTACTTTCCATGGCATTTAAGAGAGAAATGGCATGGCTACATCAACTCATGCACTAGCACATGTAAATCATCTTCACATCCCTTTACATTAAGATGGCTTCTCTCATTCCCATCTGAGATCTTTACCCTTTTGTCATGGATTTTTGTTTTTTTGCAACTTCAACTGTGTTTAGCAACTGCAGATGGAATATTTCCACCATGACACTATATTTTGTGGACATTATAGTGCATGGAGGTACTAGTCCCCCAAATGTTAGCCTTCATGGTACACCCTATGAAAACAATTCCGGCTTGGAGTTGGGAGGTAGTTCTAGTTGTAGCGATCCCTTGGATTTTGGAAGTGGTCACAACGAGCGTTTGACTGAAAATGGGCGATGTCTCGAGAAGAATATTTTTTTCCCTACAGTAGCTCAATTTTTCATGGGATGACATTCATGCAATAAATATTTGCATGTCTAATCTTTAAATATTTTTTAGCCTATTTATACTTCCATGGTGGAATTTGGTTTTTTGTCTCCAAAGAAGCTTGGTGGTGTGGAAACTAATTGGCATGCCCAAGGTTTTATGGTTGATTGACCCTTCCCACAACTATCCTTTGCGCTCCCCTCCTTTTTGTTAGATAATTCCACCCCTAGGCCATCTTTGAAGCAAACCATGAAGTTTCTTCTGACTGTGTCCTAGTTTCTTTCCATTTTCTTCACTGGTACTCCCCTCTATAAGGGGTTTCTTTCATTGTGCATATCTATCCTTTGAGTGTTATGCCCCATTAGTGTATGGACCTTTGAAACTGGCTTGGAGGTCGAGGCCCTCAGGGAAGACCTTGGGCTCAAACACAAGCTTAAATAGCTATGTCTATTTTCCATTTCCCCACTCTTCTTGAAATCCAAGAGGAAATTCACAAGTTATAAACTTTAACCGATAATGATCACCATGCCCACTCTGACTTTGAAATACAAATTGAATTAGCTAGTTGGGTCCTCAACACTAGCCATACCAAGGGAAGGCAGAGTAATACCTCAATTCCATCAACTTCCAATGGAAAATGAAGAAGCTCCTAGACAGGGTACTTAAAGAAAATTACGAGGAAGAAAATGATATCGTATCTTGCCTTAATGAAATGTGTTGAGTACTCTTTCTTATCCAACTTCATTGTTGACATGGAGCACATAGAAGGTCATCTACAATGCAGCCTCGAGCCGCAAGATCCAATGGGCTCAATCACCTAGGTTTCGACCCAAGTAACATCCTATGATAATTGATGTTTTCTTGACCTTTTGGATTATCTTTTTTACTTTTAGTAAATTAGTTTCTTCTAGATGATGTCTAACTAGCTATAGTTGGAAATTGTTACTTTGTATTTCTGCCCTAGTGTATGTCATAAAATTGGATGGAGGCTAGTAATATTTTTCGATGGTTTTGGATGATAAACTGTAGATCTCACTATCCGTAGGTCTAGTTTCCCTTATTGCGAAACACAATTGTGTTCTTTTTTTACAATGAAATTTAATTTTGTATGGAAGTTATTTTGAGACAATAGAAAATTTAGTATATATATGTGTGATTCAACTTAATAATTATAGGATAAATATTGGATTAAACATATCAAATAATATAATTTATTC
The DNA here is from genome assembly GCA_031772625.1 of Pinus tabuliformis. Lineage (NCBI taxonomy): Eukaryota > Viridiplantae > Streptophyta > Pinopsida > Pinales > Pinaceae > Pinus > Pinus tabuliformis. The sequence continues at coordinate 1,488,319,511 of CM062816.1, read as the reverse complement.
AAATTTTCCATATATTTTCATTTTTATATTCACTTAATAGGTTCAACATATTATAACTATATGTTTTATCCTAGGAGTTTATGTGATAATGGGATTGTTTTTTAGCCTGGAAGAAATGTGTTTATTCCTTTTTGTGGAGCTTGGGGCATGCTTCCAACAACTAAGCTAAATTTTACACTTTCTTGCAAGGACTCAAGTTGACTTCCTTATTGAATCCTTTCTCACTGATTATGTTGAGTTAGCCATTGTTAATAATCAATTACATTTGCTCAAGATGATGAATTGGAAAATTAGGTAGTGTTCCCTTCAAGTCCAATCAAGAAATCTCACAGCAGGAAATGCCATGAGCTCATTATGGTCAACACTCATCATGCATGGATGGCAGCAGAATGATGTAATATTTGTACAACAATGTTTAGACTCTCAAATGGTAGTTTCCACATCATAGGTTTGATCATGTGTTCAAGTTCTCCGTAGTAGGGAGCAAAGTCCACAATATAGGCACATTCGCTCCAAATTTGTGGGGAGGCTTCATTTATGGATAAGTAGATGGTGCCCCTCTCAGGGTTGATAGTGTGAATTTTTGTGGTGCATTTCAATATCACCTTCTTAATTGGTTTTGTTGGTCAATATTTCATTCATTGTTTTCAGAGCTCCCTCTCATATTCCAATTTGAGCTAGATGATTTGAGGATGCATTTCACTATCTACAAGTTAGAAGGAACAATTGACAACATAAATGGCCTCTTCTCCTGACATATTAATCCAACATTAACGACAATTCCAATGGTTAGTGGATGAAATAAGTTAGATGCAAATTAAGTTAAATGAGCTCTATCTTGCTATCCCTCTCCCTAGTGTCACTCTCTTGTTTCCCTTGTGTAGTCGACCTCCTACTGATATGTTTTGTGCAAATATGCTCTCTAGATTTTGAATGGTCAAACATAAGGGGAACCCACCTCACTCTCTATGATATCGATTCAACTTATTAGCAAGCATGTATTTTGTGAATTACAAAATTTTGAATGTTCATTAGCAAGCGAGTTGTTTTTTATCCAAAATAATTTGGATCGTGTTATGTTCAATTTGTACTCACGCAGAAAGCTCTCAATGCATGTTTTTATGAATAAAATTTCTCCACTTCTCACTGAAAAACTAAATATGTTTTATTCATCCCCGCAGATTTGAATGAGATCACGTCTCTTCTAAATTTGAATATTCAATGGAAATGGAGCGACATAAGATACCTAATTTGAAATAAAAATAAATATATGCACATAATTTAAAACTATAATTGTACATGATTCGACCACCAGCAAGGGTTGGGCCTCACTGCAGAGACAATCATCGTGAAGAGTGATAGAACCACAAAACCATAATCGTCTAAAAAATAAATTGTGTTACTCTCTCTCTCTTTCTCTACGATCTTCGTCTAATGGAGAGACAGTGAAAGGTGATTTCTGGAGGATTTCTCCATGATATAGTAAATATGTTGTAGTAAATAGAGATTGGTAACTCCTGAAATTAAAATCCTAAGCCAAATGAAGATGCAATGCGTTGCGTATTTACGATTCAGAGGAAAACATTTATATGTATGGTCGAAGCACGTATCGATTGTTATTTTTGGAAGAAATGTGAGGCGGGCATTGTGCCAACGATATTTAAAACGTGAGTGAAAATGTGAAGGGTTCTGGAAACTTTTCACCTTGTACACGCCTGGCCAGGTGCTCACGACTCATGAACCAAGAAATTATTTCATAGATGTATGATGTCAAAATTAGTATTGTAATATTATGTTTTCATTATTTTAATTTATTAACTCTAAAAAATTTCATCCTACATTATGTTAAGTTGTTGATATTTTGTTGAATCATTCCTGGTAGCTTTCAATTTTATTTAAATAGAAGCTTGAGGTTTACGATGAATTTCATGCTTGCTGAATGACATTTACATGTATATACTAATTCTAATAAAAAAGACTCTACGTAGCATCGGAACCTAATAGTTTTGAATTTGGGCTAATTTAATAAAGGATTCTAAGCCAAGAGTTTCAAAACAATGTGATGTGGGGTTTGACTTGGTTGTCAACAAACTCCTCCTAGACCTTAACATTGACAATATACCTCATAAACAAACGGTAGTTACACATGGATGACATCAGCAACATGTAAGATATGTTTTCCATTAATGAAAATGATTTGTCCCTTTCCAATCAAGAATCATCATATGGCACGTTGATTCCCCTCCTGAACTTTTTGTGTATTCCACCAAGAAATCATGTGTTGTATTTGATGCAATTATTACAACTACCTTCTACATAATGCCACACTAGCATACTCTCATTATCCATATCCCATACCGAATATGGCTTTTTCTTAGTGGTCAAATTAATTTGACTTTTGACTTTCTATTAATTTTGGCAAATATTTCCTAAGTGATACAACATAAGTTCTAAGTAAAAAACTGGCTCTGATGCGATTCACCAGCTGCTGCCTCCAAACCCTAGCTGCCACTGAACAGACCTGCCATTGCCGCCGCAGGCTCCATCACTGATAGCCACCTATGGCACTCGCTGCAGGAGGGGAGAGCTCTGCCTCCCCTCCAAAGGACCCGACTTCAGCTGACAAGACGCAGAAGCCTGTGATTCTGCACCCCGCAGGCACAGGACGAGAATCTGAGAATGATAAGCAAAGAACGAATGGGGAACAAACGTATTCAGTTCAGAATGAAGAGGACAACGAAGGCGAAAAGGATTACGCTAAAACAGAGACACCTCCGACAAAGGTAACCTCAGCTACATGCATTCCAAAAGCTGCAGAACCGATCAGGGTCGAACTGCCCAGCCATCGCATCAATGGGGAAATCCAATTCATGCAGGACTATGCACTCATAGGAAAGTTCTTGGGATTCTGGCCCACAGAAAAAGCCTTACAAGGATGGATAGCTTCAAAATGGAAGCCCAAAGGACAAGTAACTCTGCAACTTGGCCCGAAAGGCTTCTTCACAGCCATCTTCAACTGTTTAGAGGACAAAACAAGGATATTCGAAGGAGGCCCATACTTCTTTAACTCTTCAGGCTTGTATCTAACGGAATGGAAGCCTCGATTCAACCCTGATAAAGAAGACTTCAGTTGGGCCCCTGTCTGGATAAGAATGTATTCCCTTCCTGTGGAATATTGGAGAGAAGAAACATTGGCAGACATTGGCAACAGACTGGGGACCTTCATCAAAGTAGCAACAGAAACAAAGACACGCAAATATACCTCTTATGCTAGGATCTGCGTCCAGATGCATCTGACCAAGACCCTTGCAGACACGGTAAGTCTCTTTCACGATGACTATGAATGGAAACAAACTCTAGATTATGAGCACATCCCTTTCCGTTGCCGAAAATGCCATGAGCATGGCCACCTTTTCCGAGACTGTCCCTTCAATGCTCAGTCCAAGGCTCCTTCTAATGACTCCAACAAGGACTCAGAAGGTTTCACCAAAGTCCCCACCCGCCGCAGGCATGCCAAGAAAAACCAAGCAGCTCCAGATCAAGCCTTTAAAGCGAACCCCCAGAATCGCTTCTCTGTTCTTGCCTCGCATGATAATCAAGACAGCCCCATCTCTGATATCCCGGATCAGCCGCTCCCACCCTCGCCTTCTCTTATCCGCTCCAACCCCCTGCTCTCCTCTGACCCAGCATCCTCCATCTCTGCTCCCACCCCGTCCATGGAGAAAGCCAAAGTGATTACAGATCTGGGTCCCATATTCCCTTCCAAGGGGAAAACTGTATTGGAAGAAACTCAACAAGCTTCAGATATGGATTTTGATGCAGCTCTAGCCCTGAGCCTTCATGAAGTTGCAGAGGAGGAGGACCTCAACACTCCAATCGAGATGGAGGAGGATCCGGAAGACGTAGATCTAGAAGAGCTTGAAATCTCCAAGCTAGACATCTCCAAACTGGAGAAAGCATGCAAACAAAAAGAGTACAACTCCATCCCCCCATGGCAAATAGACAAACTTGAAGGAGTCCTTTCCAAGGTGCAGCACCATAAAAGCTTGGGAATACAAGGAGGCAGTCACTGGGATGGAAGAAAGATCCTCAAAGATACAAAGAAAAGGGGCAGAAAAACAAATCTTCAAAGAACCATAATAGTAGGTGAAATACTGATGGATTCAGGGCAATTCCCCAAGTTGACCAAGTTCTATAAACCCAAATCTCAGTCTACATGAAGCTCATTTCATGGAATGTAAGAGGACTTAACAGTCCCTCTAAACACAGAATGATCAAAAACCTGATAATGCAAGAAAAACCGGCTATAATCTTCCTTCAAGAAATAAAAAGCAGCAGTGCAGTGATAGACCGACTAAGCAATAAATTATGGGCAGGCAGCAGCTCAGTATCAGTAGATGCCTCTGGGGCTTCAGGGGGTCTAGCCATCCTATGGAACCCGCAGATTGTTTCACTAGATAATTTTCACGCCACTCTTCATATAATTCAAGCCACCTTCCACCTCATCGGAACCAACATCCATGGGCATCTCACCAATGTCTACTTCCCGCAGATAATCCAGCAAAAATTGGACATCCTGGACACGATTTCCGCTCTCAATCACAATAGACACTTCCCCTTATGGATTGGAGGAGGCGACTTCAATATAATAAAATCCTTGGAAGAAAAACAAGGAGGCAGAACCAGGCTCGATAGTGACAGTAGCGGCTTCAAGCAATTCCTTCAAGATAATCAGCTCATGGACATCCCCACTTCCAATGGCACCTTCACCTGGTCCAACAAGCGCCGAGGTGCTCACCACATCGCCTCAAGGCTAGATCGATTCTTAATTTCAGACAATGCGATCCACCTTGGAGGGGACTTTAATGCCTCAATCATACCCCAAGGAGGCTCAGATCACTGGCCGATTCTGCTCCAATGGTCCAGACCAGGCAATCGTTGCAATAGACCCTTTCGGTTCGAGGCTTTCTGGCTCAACAACTCCAATTTCAAGGAAGTGGTCAAGAATGCTTGGGCATCGTACACCCCGCCTACGGGAGCTAAGATGTACCAGTTCCAACAAAAGCTGAAGAATATGAAACAAGTCCTTAAAGTATGGAATCGAACTCATTTTGGCAATATACAGGAGAGCAAACAAAAATTGGAACAGCAAATGAAAGCTCTACAACAAACATTCATCCTGGAAGGCCGCACAGACGAACAAACTCAACAGGAGCAGATCCTCTGGAATCAAATTGAAGAACGCCAAAAACAAGAGGAAACTTTATGGCGACAAAAATCTAGAATCAGCTGGCTCAAAGATGGAGAGAAAAACACAAAATTTTTCCACAAAACCACCATACAACGGCGTATGCACAACAACATCACCTTTGTCAACAATCAACAGGGTGAAAGAATTGAGGCTCATGAAGACATGGAAAAAGAATTTACAGGATACTTCAAGGACATTCTCAAAGAACCTGAAGGAAACAGGGATGAAGCAATCAGCGCTATCACGCAGCATATTCCAAAAATTATAAATGAGGATCACAACAACAAATTGCTCCAAACTACTACCTTAAAGGAAGTAGAAGAAGCTATGGCTCAGCTCAAAGATGGCAAGGCACCAGGGCCTGACGGATTCACCGCAAATTTCTTTCATGAATTTTGGGAACTCATCAAAGTTGAAGTTTGGGACTTAGTGGAGGAATCCCGAAGCATGCACTGGGTCCTCCCAGCCCTCAACTCTACCTTCATAGCCTTGGTACCCAAAGAAGCAACATCAAACAAACCTGAGAAATATAGACCAATAGCGCTGTGTAATGTGATCTACAAACTTATTTCAAAGGTCATTGCGAATCGACTCAAACCGCTCCTTCCACTGCTCATCTCTCCAGAACAGACAGGCTACGTTGAAGGGCGGCAAATCATGGATGGAATAATTCTTTCCAACGAAGTCATTCATTCTCTAAAGCTTCTCAAAAAACCAGGTATGCTCCTTAAATTAGACCTCTCTAAAGCCTTTGATAAGCTTAGCTGGAATTTCATTCACAAAATGCTCTTAGCTTTTGGATTCAATGTAACCTGGACAAGATGGATCATGAACCTAATCTCTTCTCCCAGCTTCTCTGTCCTTCTGAATGGCTCTCCCTCTACTCCCTTTCGGCCCTCACGTGGCATCCGACAAGGGGATCCTCTGTCACCCTTTCTCTTCGTTTTAATGGCTGAAGGGCTCAGCAGGCTCCTCAAATCGGCAGTCTCCTCTCAAACTCTCAAAGGCATCTCTCTCCATGGTCGATCTCCTCAAACTCATCAGCAATTTGTTGATGATACCATGCTCTTCGGACACCCTTCCGCAAAAGAAGCCTCTGCTTTCAAATCACTTCTCTCCCTCTTCTCTGAGGCCTCTGGCACCTCCATCAATGCTGCAAAATCTCAACTTTTCTTCTTCAATACCCCCCCCTCCACGCAGAGGAATATTGCCCGTATTCTGGGATTTACAATCTCCCATCTGCCCTCCAAATATCTGGGAGCTCCTCTATCAGACTCAACTATTAAGCAGGTGTCATGGCGGACTCTCTTGGATAAACTTGAATCAAAACTCTCATCCTGGACTTTCCGAGCTTTAAATCTGGCAGGTAGGCTAATTCTAATCAAATCAGTCCTACAAGCAATGCCGCTATATCTGTTCTCGATCCTGGCAGCTCCAAAAGGGGTACTGAAAGCTATTCGCAATCTTCAACGCAACTTTCTCTAGGGTTCCACAAGCCTGAACCGGAAGTGGGCTCTTGTAAATTGGTCAGAGGTCTGTAAACCCAAATCAGAAGGCGGATTAGGCCTAAGGGACCCGCTTCAAAGCAATAACACAATGGGAGCACGAATTTGGTGGAACTAGGTCTCCAAGCCAAATACCCCATGGGCTCAATTATGGCAAGCAAAATATGCCAATGGCAGCCAATGGAGTGACCTCATCCGAATCAACCCCACAGCACAGGGATCTCTCATATGGAATAATGCAAAAACTCAAAGCAGCTTCATACAAACACATAGCTTCTGGGAAATACACTCAGGCAAAATTGCCAGGTTCTGGGAGGACTCTTGGCAGCAACTACCTAAACTTGCAAATTTGTTTCATAAACCTCTTTGGCAAGAGCACATGAAGCAAGAGGGCATCACACAGGTACATCAATTTTGGCAGCCATCCACACAGCATGACTTTTAGACATGGAAACCAGCACGACTCTGGCAAATAGATTGGCAGGGAAAACATTATACAGATATCGATCAGGAACTCACAAGCAGGAAAATCCACCACTCTGAGCAGCAAGATAAACTCCGATGGGGCTACACAACCAAAGGAACATTTACTACAAAGGAAGCCCATCACCTGCGCTATTCCAATCTTCCGGCGGTCAAGGATCAAATCTGGGATCAAGTTTGGCACTCAGGGCTATGGCCCAAGATATCTACCTTCCTATGGCTATTAAGCAAAAAACGCATTCTCACATGGGATAATCTGTTAAAACGAGGATTTGTCGGGCCTTCTAGATGCCCAAACTGCAACACTAATTGCGAAACAATCAGTCATCTAATGGAAGTGTGCCCATTAGCAACGCAGCTCTGGGAGAAAGTGGACAACTGCAACATGAGAGTCACCCAAAGACAAACAGATATAACGGAAAATATAAGGAACTGGGCCAAAGAACCATTCAAAAGTCAGATTCTCAACTCTTTGTGGAGTATTATACCAGGCTTTCTGTACTGGACCCTCTGGAAGGAGCGCAACCACAGAATCTTCAACAATACATCCAGATCTATAGACGAACTCTGGCTCATCCTCAAAAAAAACATTCAAGAAACCCTGACCATCAGGGCCTGGAATGATAATGACATGCTCGAAACTCAGCTAGAGCGCCGCATTCTAAAAGAATGGAATCTTGATCTCTTGGCCTTAAACAAGGTTATTGCCACTCCATCCATCAGACCTGCCTCTCAATCTTCATGGTCCCCACCTGCACTCAACTCTTACAAGCTGAACTTCGACGGCACTGCCAAAGGTAACCCTGGCCCTGCAGGATTTGGGGGAGTCATCAGACGACACACAGGAGAAGTGGCACATCTATACTATGGCTCATTAGGCACAGATACAAACAATGTGGCAGAACTGGAAGGTCTCTCGAAAGGAATATGTCTCGCTGAACAACACCACTTCTCCCCTCTTGAAGTTGAAGGCGATTCTCTTATACTCATAGAGGCGGCTAAAAGAATATAGGCAAGGGCCAAAGCAGTCAAGATCGCAGCAAGCTGGAGGCTTCTAAGCCGATTGGAATCCCTGGAGGAAAAGCTTCATGACCCCCATAACATATCCTTCCATCTTGTAAGGAGAACTGCTAACCAGGTAGCAGATAGAATGGCAAATCATGGAGTGTTACAGTCGACACCCTACTTCTCAGGTTCCTTGGATAAGGTTGATGATGTTCAGTTCAAAAAAGACTGCATCTCTCTGGTGCAAAAAGACTTCCCTCTCCCGGATGCGGGTGTTGACATCGCGCGATAGGCAGGTGTCGGAAGGGGCTCGTCACATGGGCAGATGTAAGCCCGGACGAGCCACGACACACCAGAGCGCAGAGGCATTAAATGTGATGGGAGGCTCTGCAAACTTGGCTTCAATGCTGGTTTTATGGCTGGTTCAGAGGGCATTCATTGTGCAGCTGAGTTCGAGGCAAATGGCGCTCGTTATCTACGCTCCCCCGGTCGCCTGGATTCATTCCTGCAACAATTCCGAGCAGACGTTGGCAGAGGAGGAACATTCCCTGGTTCAGAGCACAAATTCTCAGTGGGATTCTGGTCCGAAGGTTAATTTGACAACGCAAAGGGAGAGGCTCAGGATGAGCAGTCGCAGGGGAGGTTCTAGGGGCCGCTTTGCCACCCAGTGCCCAGTCAATTCGCCCTCCTCCTCGGCGGAAATTGCTTATGAGAATATCAGAGGCTCAAACAGACCTGTTGGACGCGACACTGTGCGTGGGTGGGGAGAAATTCCAGAATGTGGGCATTTGGAGCACCCGGCTGTTCGTTATCGAATTCCTTGCACGCTGGAGAATAACACTCTTATCGTTTCAGTCATGGTGGAACACTGTAATAATCACAGAGGGCCTCTGGACAATTTGGGCGTGCCAGTGGTTGATTTGCAGGTTCCCGCAGTAGATATGCGGAGGCCTACCAAAGCTGACTCACCCCCAGCAACTCAAGCTGAGGAAGCTGGCCCTAGTGAGCCGGTTCAGCGGACGCTGTGCTCGGAAATGGGGGTCTCGCAAAAGCTCAAAGGGCAGGCGAAGGATATGGAGGTCTCGCAGAAGCTCAAAGGACCGGCGAAGGAGGAGCCCCATACAACCGATGAGGACTAATTCCGCTGTCAATCTGTCTACCGTTGCCAGGAAAGCAACTCTCTGTTTGCCTCTCAAGCTCTCTGTCGATTTACTGCTCTCTTTGTCAATCTGTCTATGTGTCATCCATGTCGGATTATGTGTCCACCGTGTCAGTCAATGTGTCCATTGTGTCGGTTTGTCAATCCACCGTGTCAGTTCACATGTCCATTGTGGCGGTTTACAAGCTTACTGTGTCGATTCAATTTTGTAATGATGCTACTCAGAAGGGTCTTTCATGGAGACAATCTTGCTGGAGATGCAGGGCCATGGCCCTGGTGTAATTTTGCTGTAATTTTTGTTTTTTGTAATATAAATTAGCCTAGTCTTACAGAGAAAAAAAAAATAAATTTGGCAAATATTTCGTTGTGCAAGCTTCGCAGGATTCCCTGAATAATTTCTTCCTTCGATATTATGTAAACGACTGAGAGTCATGTCCTTGAATTTTCATCTCGTATATACATTTCCAAGCTTTTCATAATAGTACTGTTATTTGAGTTCATCAATGCACAAAGATTTTCAATTATTAGTGTTTATATGGTTGGCTATATAGTTCTGATTTTGACAGTATTGATAACAATCTCTCACAAACGTTCCTTCAAAATTTATGCCTTTCTTGCTATTTGCATAAATAGCACACATCGATAAATTCTAAACCAGTTATAATTCATAATTTTCTGGAATTTAAGAGCTTGCGCTTTGCCAACATTGTGAAATATGAAAGAAGTTAATCTTGTACCTCATAAAATTTCTCCTCAATTTTTTTATCACTATAAATATCTAACTATCATTATAATTTTTTTTTATCGAGAGTATGATATTAATTTTAAAATTGTCATTTTATTATTATTTAAATACCAACTTTTAAAATATAGAATTATGTTTTAATAAGTTTTTTTTAATAATAATATCACACCGATTTTATAATTTATATCGAATTAGCACAATCACGTTTAATTAATTAAATGGGGTTGATATACGTTGAAAGATTTATTTGTAATTAGATAAATGCTTTTTAGAAGAGGAGGAATGACCTGTTAATGAGTGTTTGTGAACCCTCTACATATTTTGAGAAAATTTAGTTTGGAAACGAATTTAGCTCTGGATAATCTTAACTTCTCAAATTCTGATTCGCTGTTCATCATGTCCCTTCCATGGTAGGACTTGATGTTGTTAAATAATGAATCCATACAGGTGAGGATAGTTTTTAGAAGAGGAGGAATGACCTGTTAATGAGTTTTGTGAACCCTCTACATATTTTGAGAAAATTTAGTTTGGAAACGAATTTAGCTCAGGCTAATCTTAACTTCTCAAATTTTGATGCGCTGTCCATCATGTCCCTTCCATGGTAGGATTTAACGTTGTTAAATAATGAATCCATACAGGTGAGGATAGTTTTTAGAAGAGGAGGAATGACCTATTAATGAGTTTTGTGAACCCTCTACATATTTTGAGATAATTTAGTTTGGAAACGAATTTAGGTCTGGATAATCTTAACTTCTCAAATTCTGATGCGCTGTCCATCATGTCCCTTCCATGGTAGGACTTGACATTGTTAAATAATGAATCCATACAGGTGAAAGTAGTTTTTAGAAGAGGAGGAATGACCTGTTAATGAGTTTTATGAACCCTCTACATATTTTGAGAAAATTTAGTTTGGAAATGAATTTAGCTCTGGATAATCTTAACTTCTCAAATTCTGATGTGTTGTCCATCATGTCCCTTCCATGGTAGGACTTGACGTTGTTAAATAATGAATCCATATAGGTGAGGATAGTTTTTAGAAGAGGAGGAATGACCCGTTAATGAGTTTTGTGAACCCTCTACATATTTTGAGAAAATTTAGTTTGGAAATGAATTTAGCTCTGGATAATCTTAACTTCTCAAATTCTGATGCAGTGTCCATCATGTCCCTTCCATGGTAGGACTTGACGTTGTTAAATAATGAATCTATACAGGTGAGGATAGTTTTTAGAAGAGGAGGAATGACCTGTTAATGAGTTTTGTGAACCCTCTACATATTTTGAGAAAATTTAATTTGGAAATGAATTTAGCTCTGGATAATCTTAACTTCTCAAATTCTATTGCACTGTCCATCATGTCCCTTCCATGGTAGGACTTGACGTTGTTAAATAATGAATCCATACGAGTGAGGATAGTTTTTAGAAGAGGAGGAATGACCTGTTAATGAGTTTTTTGAACCCTCTACATATTTTGAGAAAATTTAGTTTGGAAACGAATTTAGCTCTGGATAATCTTAACTTCTCAAATTTTGATGTGCTGTCCATCATGTCCCTTCCATGGTATGACTTGATGTTGTTAAATAATGAATCCATATAGGTGAGGATAGTTTTTCGAAGAGGAGGAATGACCTGTTAATGAGTTTTGTGAACCCTCTACATATTTTGAGAAAATTTAGTTTGGAAACGAATTTAGCTCTGTATAATCTTAACTTCTCAAATTCTGATGCGTTGTCTATCATGTCCCTTCCATGGTAGGATTTGACATTGTTAAATAATGAATCCATACAGGTGAGGATAGTTTTTGGAAGAGGAGGAATGACTTGTTAATGAGTTTTGTGAACCCTCTACATATTTTGAGAAAAGCTATTAATAAATATATAATAATAAAAATAATATTATATAAAAGCTATTAATAAATATATAATAATAAAAATAATATTATATAAAAAAAATATTAGAATACCAAGAAAAAAACTATTACATCCCTCACAAATTATTATATCCCACATATATGAAATATAATTACTGATACTATATTTTATTTTGCATTAGAAGTTACAACATTTAAACGAGTTCATGATGCATTAGTGACTTCATCACATAGCCTTCTCTTTGATAGAGTTTATCAAAAAATATGTGTATAAATAGTATTTGATAACACTTTATATTATATAAAATGAAGATGTTCAAGATTATTTTCATTCAATTTTTCAGTATGATGAAATTAATGTATTTATATTATTTAAAAATTTTAAAATTAAAATATTAATATTTTTATATTAAATATAAATATATATTTATTAGAAGTCAACCATGTTTAATCTTGGCCAAACATGGTTGAATGTTGCACATTGACAAAGATTGTCTTGATATGAAAATCAATCATGGTAAACCATGGTCGAATGTCACGTTGTGACAAATATTGTCTCGATATGTAAATCTACCATGGTCTCGAATGTTTCATTGTGGAAAAAATTGTCTCCATATGAAAATCATGGACAATCATGGACAATCATGGTTAACAATGGTCATCTATGATTGATTATGGTCAACCATGTTTTATAGAATGAAACATGGTCAATAATGGTTAATCTTGGTCAATCATAGGCAGCTATGATCAACCATGGTTGAATGTTGCATTGTGACAAAAATTGCCTCCATATGAAAATCATGGAAAATCATGGACAAACATGTTCAACTATGGTTGAACGTCGTCTTATGACAAAGATTCGCTCAATATGAAAATGAAACATGGTCAACCATGGTATAATGTCGCTTTATGAAAAATATTATATCGATATGAAAATCAACCATGGTCAACCATGGTCTTCCGTAACATTGTGACAAAGGTTGTCTTGATATGTAAACCACCAATGGTCAATCATGGTCTAACGTCACACTGTGATAAGAATTGTCTCAATATGAAAATAAACCTTGGTCAAACACGTGTTTATAATATTTATCTTAGGGTTTATATACCCTAGGATTATAATATGTGTCCCTTAGGGTTAATGTTATCCCCTTGGGTTCAAAATCCCTTGGGATTTTAGTATTAATCCCTCGAGCTTATTATTCCCTTGGGATTAATATTATTCCCTTTTATTCATAATCGCTTTGGGTTTATTATTCCTTTGGGTTTATAATATAAATCTTTTAGGTTTATAATAGCAATCATGGTTAATCATGGTCAATCATAGCCAACCATCATCAACCATGGTCAACCATGGATGAATGTCGCATTGTGACAAAAATTGTCTCCATATGAAAATCATGGACAATCATGGACAATCATGGTCAACCATTTTCGAATGTCGCGTTGTGACAAAGATTGTCTCGATATTAAAATCAACCATGGTCAACCATGGTCCAACATCGTATTGTGACAAATATTATCTCGATATGTAAATCAACTATGGTGAACCATGGTAAACTATTTGTCAATGCCCCATTATCATAAGCTTTATCTTAATATCAAAATCAACCATGTTCGAGCATGTTTGTTTTAGTTTTTATAATATCTATCTTAGTGTTTATATACCTTGTGTTTATAATATTTATCCCTTGGGTTTAATATTATTCCCTTGGGTTTAAACGTATAAGATTTCAAAACAAAAATTAAAGACGATATTGCCGACGATATTAACGATCCATCTATTCAACGACTCATCGTTTTATGAGGAGGAAGATTCCAATATAAAAGACATATTTGTTTAATCTTTCCGTTTTTCCGAGGAGTGCGATGATTGAACAAGAAAACTTGAGTTGATATAACATTTGTTATTAAGGTTTTTTCCTCCTTCCAAGTATGAAAATTTTATAATTCATGGAAATTTGATTTAAATTATTATTTTAAATCAAGTAAAATAAATAATAATTGAATAATAAAATCAAGATGTTTTAAAGGTTAAATTATAACGATGCCTGGAACATAATCTAGTTAAAAAGAATAATAAAATAAACAACCTACATATCATACAAAACAAACCTAAAATTAATAATGCACAAATTTCTGATGTGAGTATAATGAATAATTACAATGTTTTTTATAAGCATAAAAGCACATAGCCCTCATCAATCGCATAGCTCTCATCGATCAATCAGCTCCCATCAAACAAATCGGACATCATAATCCCACACGCACAAAACAATTCAGACATTAACTATGAAAAATATGCCATCGAGCCATAGCAACCACCTTTACACAATAACGCACGAGTTTCGATTAATAATGAGCCGAAGGAAATCACCAATTCTGTATGCAACAATCTTTCCACAGTGATTAATCTCCCAAATCTCACTTTAGATAGCGCATCTAAATTTCTTCTCCAAAAAGGCTTAAATTTTGCCATAACACCAAACAGAATACCGATTGAAGAAATAATAAGCAACATTGAAGTAGTCATCAAAGGCATTGACTCTTTTGCAACTAAAGAAATAAGAAAAGATGTAGCCTAAATTCTCATAATCACCCAACGTCCTACAAGCAATATATCCAAGGAATAAATAATTATGCTAAAATACCTGAAGTGTAACCAGGACATCAAAGAAATAAGATAAGATGTAGCCAAAATTCTCATAATCACCAAACATCCTACAAGCAATCTATCCACGGAAGAAATAATTGCACTAAAATACCTGAAGTGTAATAAGGACATCACGATTGTAAAAGATGACAAGACAAATGCCACTATAACAAGGGAGCCACTGTCGTAGCGGTAGTCCCTGTCGGAGAGAGTTTTAATGGTCTTTGGTTGTTGCTATCCTTCATTAACCATTCTTGCCTCTCGAACTCTTTCAAGTGGTTTGTAGGAAGCACCATGTTTATTCATGCCTCCAAGCCCATCGAGAGAGGAGAAGAGATCACCACTTCTTACTTGGATCCCTTCCTTCCCTTCCTACAGTGCCAAGCCAGGTGCACGTACTGGGGTTTCAAGTGCAAGTGTCGGAGAAGAATTCTAGAGCACTCTTTGAGGACATCTCTGAAGCCTATAATTACTGCACGGTTTGACCAAATGCATCACCAAGCAGAGGAGGAATTGATGGCTACAAGCTCTGGTCAACAACCTATCGATGTGGATCTTCCAACATGCGTATAATTCGCAGAGCTTGCTTTAGAGGCAGAGAGGTTCATTGGGAGATCCCAGCTATCTGAAGAAGAGAATAACTGGATTTGTTAATAGAGTAAGTAGTTTATCCCATGTCAATATTTTGCATGTCTATGCTTGTTCTGTTCCTAGTGGGATTGAATCAACGGTGCCTACTTGAAGATCACCGTCACTGTTGACAAGGATCCTGGTATCATTTGGGATTGCACACCTTAGATAAAGAAATAACAACCACATAAAAATTCAATACTTCATGGAATTACAACTCAATTTATAATAAGGCTTTCTCGTCTTTTGATCCACTTTAAAGGTCATAGATATTTTACCAAGTAGTAGTAATAAACCCTTTCTTGATTTACTATTTAACCATTTTTATAGTAACATTTTATTGTTGTTTACATTTACTAACCATTATAGCTGCACCACAACTAATTTAAGGGAATGCAGTGTCTTATGTTAATGCTGCCTTCTTGGCTCGAATTTCATTCAATAAGCCTGTGGTAACCGCCCTTGGATTCACAGTGAGGCACCTGTAAGCCATGCAGAGATTGTAACTGACAAAAGTGCTTTGTTGAACCAAAATTATAAACTACTAACTTCATATGCCATGTGGAACCCACATGAAGGTGACACGCCTTACTACTCAGTTCCCCAAAACAACCATGCAAGACATGAAGGATGCCACGTGACTACTTGGAGTCTCTCTGTTGAGCTTGATTACGTCAATTTTGATCGAGCCCTGCCACTGAAATTTCCTTTATGCCTTGCAATTGAAATCTGCAATTGAATATCGTATCTACAAATATTCCGTAGTAACCTTAAGAATCAGTGCAACATTCTTGTTTGCAGGAGGGTAGTGAATAGCAGCATTCTTACTTGCTTAAGACTCACTGTAGCATACCTGCTTACAGAAGGGTAGTGAATAGCGACATTCATAGTTGGTTGAAGGAGAATAGTTAATAGCGGTATTCGTGCAGAGGGAAAAATAGGGAAAATGGATCTACAAGAGAACTTGCATTCCTAAAGGCATGAAAGTGAAATGAGGATCGTTTCCTTCCTGTTCATGCAATTAACCAACAACAACCCAAATTTCTAAACTGATCCACTAAGAATCGAAGGTTATTCCTGCTCTCTCTCTTTGGTCGAGCAAGCAGCTTCGAGGCACAGCTTTGAATTTCTTCCATGCCCTAACCACTCGTTAATTAGTCGAGTGAGCCAAGAACATAGGTCTCTTTACCAAGAGAAAATGCAAGATTGTACATAGGTCTTTGCCCGATTAGCCCTGCTGACATTAATTTTTCAGAGAAGTGTAATCCTTTGACTGAACATTGTGGCAGGGTGACTGGAGTGGCTGTTCTCGTCGGAGGTAAGGAAAATATCCATTACATAGCTTCGATCTTAATTATATTTGTTAGCCTCTTGGATGCAAGTCTCATTTTTTTTACCGTTCCATGGAGCTAGGGTTAATTGCAGGGGCGACATTGGTGGTGGTGATAGTCCTGCTATACTGCTTCTTCAAGAAGAAGGCTCTGGCAAACAAAAGGAGGAGAAGCTGAAAAAAACTCCTCTCGGCCCACGGTGGATCCTTTAGAATCCCAATTTTCGCATACAAGGAGCTAGAGAAGGCGACAAAGGGCTTCTCCAAAGAAGAAAGATTGGGAAATGGCGCATTTGGAATGGTCTATGTCGGGAAACTCAAAGGTGACTGTCC
The DNA here is from genome assembly GCA_031772625.1 of Pinus tabuliformis. Classification (NCBI taxonomy): domain Eukaryota; kingdom Viridiplantae; phylum Streptophyta; class Pinopsida; order Pinales; family Pinaceae; genus Pinus; species Pinus tabuliformis. Next base: position 1,488,302,551 of record CM062816.1, on the reverse strand, counting down.
CATGGCTATCAAAAAGATCAGATGTATTGACACCCATGGAATCGAATAGATGATGAATGAAATAAAGCTTCTGCCATCTGTGGAACATCCAAACCTAGTGCGTCTGATGGGCTGCTGCCTTGAGAATGGAGAGCCCATACTCGTCTACGAGTACATGCCCAACGGAACTCTTGCTCAACACCTACAGCGCGAGAGGGGCCCATCGACACCTACCTGGATTGATTAGTGGCAAAGACTCTTATCATCGGCAACACAGGTGTTTCGCAATGAGGTGTGGTTCTACTGCGCTAGGCAACAAACGACAAGGCTAAGAAAATGGTGGGATTACGCTAGACTTGGAAGAGAACTTGCACACAATATGGGTATTGGTTACCACAACGGTTTCTCAAAACTCATGATCTACTCTTTCCCAGCCGACCTGCATCCGAGGTATAACAACAAACATTTATAAGCGTACTTTGTAACACTTCTTCGATAATAGAGTAAGTAGTTTATCCTGTGTCAATCTTTTGCAGCTATACAGGAAATAAAAACTATAAATATATTTTTTTACTCTATTTTTATTCTAGATCTATACATTAAATTGTTGAAATTTGGACATACCTTTCACTGTGTGCAAAGAAGAACCTTTCACTGTGTGCAGAGAAGAAGGTTCTCTGGATGACATGCTAGCCTTGTACATTAAATTGTTGAAATTTGAATGCACTATGTGTAGAGAAGAAGGTGCTCTGGATGACATGCATGAAACACAGAGAAGGTGCTCCTTAGCCTCCACAGAAGCCTAAGGGCATGAGAAAAATTCCCTGGCAACTAGGGCAGAGGAAGGTTAAAAATCCGTAGAGCTTGAAGCTCTTCAAATCTGGAAAGTATGGTTGTTTTGTGGTTTGGATAGTGGTAGTGGGGGCATGAGAAAATGCCCTGGCAACTAGGGCAGAGGAGGGTTAAGAATCCATAGAGCTTGAAGTTCTTGAAGTTCTTCAAATCTTGGCAGGTGGAAACTATGGTTGTTTTGTGGTTTGGATGGTGGCAGATGTAAACAATGGGGTAGGTGTAAATGAGGGTCATAGTCACCCATGCAACTTTGGTTAAAAAAACTTGCCTCAACCACCATTTTAAAAACTTTGCATAATTTTTTTTTTCTTGAATTTCACTTATGAAACTTTGGAGGAAACTTTGGATAAAATAACTTGTTCGCCCAAAAATAGAAAAATAGCATCAGGGCAAGTGAAGTTTTAATAAGAGGGCAATTCTAAAACTTTGGTTAAAATTTAGTGAACTGAAATAGCCAATCTCGAACTTTGGTTAAATACCGAAATGAGATGAAAGTTTTTGGTCAAACAATCAATTAGTCAATGGATAACGCCGTATTGATCGCTAGAGTCCCTGCATTGCCGAAGAGAGGGACTAATAATGAACCGTCATGATTATGATGAAAATATATATGATCATTTAAACTAAAATGGATGCTACAGAATTATGGACAAAGACCCAAACAAGAAAATCATACTAGAAGTCACCACCAAAATAAAAGAATCATTTTTGGACGCTGTAACAAAAAGGAGAATCACGCCATCCGGCTCAATTATACCTAGAATGTAGCTCCTAAAATACATAAAATTGATATCCCCTTAAGGTCCATAGTAAATACCATATGGCCACCCACAATACCTTGCCAAAAAACTACACCTATTATTTGGAAACTCCTCCTCTTTATTAAAGACTCTGCATCCACTCATCATCCTTTGTTAAAGGGGTAAAAAATTTAAGGGTAAATGATGGGGATCTCCTCGTTAGTTTTGACATAGTATCATTCTACAGAATGATCCCTATATATGCACTGATTCATGCTATGAGTACCATTACTGACAATGAAACTATGGAATAATTTAAAAATTGTCTTAAATCATCATACTTCACTTTCAAAGGAAGAATACATGAGCAAACACATAGCATAGCCATGGGACATGGGATCACCATTCTCTATGATAGTAGCCAATATTTACATGGAACATTTTGAACAAAGAGCGCTTATATCATTCCCTTACACCTCAGGAGAATGGAAATATTTGTAGATGACATATTTGCAAAATGGAGCCATGGAAGAGAAAAGCTTCATCACATCAAAATCACTTTAGCAATTGAAAAAGATAACCAATCCTTCTCACCAAGAAAAATGGTAAAATAGTGTACCAGGTCATGAAAAAAACTCATAGCGATAGAATCTGCATGCTGCCTTGCATGACCATGTGAAACAAAAAATCGGTGTCATCAAAAGAATTTTTTATCCTTTTCTTTTAAACCATGAACTCGACCACCTTTTAAAAGTAATAAAAACATCATTAAAAAAACTATCCATCAAGCCCTAAAAAAAAGCATTCAAAAACTTCTTTAGATCTCCCTAGAATCAACCTTCCCTTCATAAAATAATCTATAGATAGAATTGCAATTTTTTTAAAAAAGCATAACCTCTTCATTGATTTTACCCCACCAAACACCATTAGAAAATTAATTGACTTTGTAGAAGACTAGTTGTGCCCTAACCAACATAAAGGCGTATAGACCATTCCTTGTTCGTGTGGAAAAGAATACACGGGAAAATTAAGAAGATTTGTTAGCATTAGACTCAAAGAGCATGCAACAGACATATTAAGGAAAAGAACGTCAAAATTTGCCTTGCCAAAAAATGCATGTTCCTCATTTCATTACATCTGCAGGAAAATGCTAAACTCATCCAAAGAGAAGAACATTATTTAAAAAAAAAAGGTTAAAGAAGCTATAGAGATTGAAAAAGAACAAACACTATGAATAGAGATAGAGGTCTTAAACTAAGAAATACTTGCATTGCTACTCCTCATTGTAAATTGCAATCCCATGAAGATGAACTCACATTGAAATCTGAAAAATTAGGTTTTTTAGAAAAAAACTATTCAAAGGTTTTGAACATTAAAAAAAAGAATCCTTATTTATAAAATAATAAACGTGAACTATACCACTTAAACTAAATTTTTTTACTAAAATAAAATTTATTTAATTAAAAGTAATTAGTTTACATTGGATAAATATTTATAGTTAAATTTATTTTTATTATTAATATTATTAACCATGAATATCATTTTTAATAAATAATCTAAAAGGTTATAATTAAAAAAATAAAGTAAAGAGAATGTTTTATAGCGTTTTGAATTTATGGTTTATAATAGTTTAAAATATTATAAATTAGTTTAATTAATTTAAATATATATTTTTATTATTATTATTAATTCAATTTGATTATAAAATTGTTGGTAAAACTAGAACTATAATTTTACATAACTACAATTGCAAAATTTTAAATTGATAAAAGAAATCCTTATACTCAAATTTACCATCTCTACCACTCATATGTATAAAATAATACTTATTGTTTTGAAGAGGCCATTGCCTATGGAAGTTAGATGCTATTTTAAAATGGGGAAGAGGTCTAAATTAATAGTTATTGTTTTGAAGAGGCCATTGCCTATGGAAGTTAGATGCCATTTTAAAATGGGGAAGAGGCCTAAATTAGAGAACTCTAAGGCGTTTCCCTGAGGCTTCTCCCGTTAAATTTGTCGGTGAATCCTTTCTTTTCCTGGAAACAGTAGTAAGTGGTGCATACATTGATTGCAATTGTATAATGTGCCTCCTTATCTTATTAAGGTCCTCCCACTGCCCAGGTTGTCCATGGCTCCTTCGTCCAAACATCTGCGTAAACACTACCATAAATATACGCTTAACAACTCCAATACAGTTTATGTATATAATCAATGTATAAATTAATTACTAAACCACAAGGCACAATTAATAAATCATATGCCTTTGTGCTGGTCTGTATTTTTATTAGGATAGCATGAAGCAGTGTGGTAAACTTTCTTACCAACAATAAGTGATAGATTCTCTGTTCTTTTTTTTTAAATATGTAAAAGTGTTAATACACAATCTGACAATTCATTATTTTATTTCGAATTTTTTTCATGGATTATTTTATTACAAATCATTTTTCTGAATTTTTGAAGATTGAGTATTTAATTTATTATATTTTTGTGAAATTTCAATTAAAAAATATAAATATTTATAGTGTTATATATAAACTAGTACAACTATATCTAAAATATTAATGTGGTTGATATAATTTAAGGCTTCATAAATATAACAAAAAAAAGTTATTGCAATAGGAAGAATGCCTTACCAATGCACACATTTATCTCATTAACCATGTATAAAGGTTTTGGGTCAATTTTAACTTGGGAAAAAAAATTACACATCTTATTGTAAAATGGACTATTTTGCTACATAAAATTTGCTTATATATTAATTTCCACATCTAATTGGAACATGAACTTATTAGAATTGGAATAATCTCAAATCCGTGGGAAATTGATGGCACTAATCTAATTTAATACGAGAAAAAAAATAATTACACATCTTATTAAAATGGACAATTTGCTAAATAAAATTTAGTTATATATTAATTTCTCCATGTAATTAGAATATGGACTTATTAAAATTGGAATAATCTCAAATCATTAAGAATGATTATATATTAATTTCTCCTTCTAATTAGAATATAAACTTATTAGATTTGAAATAATCTCAAATCACTAAAAATTTAATGGACAAAAAACTATGTGACATGAATATAATTTTTTAAATTTATTAAAAGCCAATACAACCTAACAAACTCAATAACATAGTACCATAGTTAAAATAAATTTTTATTTATTTAAATAACATTCAAATCTTTTGCCATGAGTGAAATAGATTTCATTTGTTTTAAAATAAATTAAAACATAATAAAATTTGAAATTAATATCCAAGGTACTGTGACTTACAAGTGACGTCCCGTAAAAGGCAGGTGAGATTCTCGTTCGAGTATCCAATTCTTCTCTTGTTCACCAAAATGCTCAGGAGAGGCCCGCTATAGCTTTTGAAATTTAAAACGGTAAACGTGAAAATTAAAGGACAATCAAGTAGGAACGAATACATTTTTGAACTTAAAGAACACATTCATTTTATTTTTAATTTTGAAATTGTGGTCAAATTTTGAAACAATTAAATAAATTTGGGCAATAGTATTACGTATTTTCAGGAATCTTGTCTTCAAAATCTGTCCTCGCTTTCAACAAAATTCTCTTAACTTCAATCTTTCATCAATCAATTTTTTTCATATTAAAAAAATATAAAGGTGTTTACGTGATGCTAGTCAGCATTTTAATTGCACAAAAAGCAAGTGATTTTGTCACGTAAAGCACGAGACATCTTCCCTTCCTGTTCCAAGTGGCACATTAACTAAAATAAAGTAAAACAACGCTTTTTTTTCTTCTAATGTGTGGTAAAGTAAAAACATATTACATAAATATAGATTCGTGAAATTTATTAAAAAGATTTATATTCTTTTATTTTCACAGAATATGTGTTAACTATAATAATGTTAGGATTATTTTAATTTAGAGATGAAATAGTATGTTCTATTGAGAATTATTAGTTATAAAATTTCAAGATTTTCCATTGTTTAAAATATGTTTTCGAATGTATAAATAAATTCAGTACTCCTAAAAATCTTTGAAGTATTCATTAGATAATTTAAATTCAAGCTTTTAAAATCTATGTCAGATTTTGATTAAAATTAACCAGAAAAAAGGCCGTAAAAAAAAATCATTTCATCTATAAATTAGACTACACCATAATTTTATACTAAGTATATTTCTTTCATTGAAAAATGATACAGTCACACACATGCCCATGCACCAACTTACCCCCTCTTCACACATGTGTTTTATTTCTTACCCCCTCCTCACACATGTTCTTCATTTCAAGTTTAGTAAATACTATCAACAAACAATTATGCTTTGGAAATGTCTTAGTGTATGGAGAGACACAATGTTTACAACAACATTTAGTATTTATGACAAGACCAAGATGAAGATAAAGATGTTATGAGTAAAATGTTTTTTAATTTTTAAAATGATATAAATTAAACATATTATTAGTACAACCACATTAAAAATATTAATGTGGTTGATATAGCTGAAAGTTTCACTTTCATTTATATCTATCATTAATAAATATATAATAATACAAATAAAAAAATAAAAAAATTATTATAATAAAACTATTATTATTATTTAAGATTATTCTGATTAATTAATATCTCTACTATTATTAATTAATATTATTATTAAATATTTAACTAATTATTAATTAATAATTAATTAAATATTAATAATGAATAATAATTTATTTATTTATATTAAAACATAATAAAAATTATAACTAACCATGGTTGATTTTCATATTGAGACAATATTTGTTACAATGTGACATTGGGCCATGATTGACCATAGTTGACGATGGTTTATTTTCATATTGAGACAACTTTTTTCAAATGAGCCATTGGAACATGGTTGACCATGATTATTAACCGCAGAGATTTATATTAAACACAGAGTTTAGGAATATGAATAATATTATAGTCGAGGAATGTGAGCACATAGATTAAAAAACCCAAAGAGATTGATATTGTAAACCAAAGGGATAGATAATAACAATCGAAGAGATTTCAAAACCAAGGGAATAATATTAGACCCAAGGGATTAATATTATAAACCCAAGATATATAAACTCTAAAATAAATATTATAAACCCTAAAATAAACATGGTTGATCATCCATGGTTGATATTGTAAACCCTATAAACTCTAAGATTAATATTATAAACCCTAACATTAATATATTAAATACTATTTTTGTAAAGTCACAATGTGATGTAGCATAAATTGCATTGTATTGTAACATTGTGATAATTATTGTGAAATTGATTATCACATTGTTACAATGTTGACCATGGTTGACCATGGTTGATTTTATTGTTGAGAAAATCTCATGATAAACCCTAAGATCAATATTATAAACCAAGGTATTTGAATACTAAAAAACCTAAGGGGTTGTAAACCCAAGCAAATAATATTAAACCAAAGGGATTAATATTATAAACCCAAGCTATATAAACCATAAGATAAATATTGTAAAACCTAAAATAAACATGGTTGACCATGCATTGTTGATATTGTAAATCGTATAAACCCTAAGATTGATATTATAAACCCCTAGATTATAAACCCTAAGATTAATATATTAAATATTAATTTTGTGATGTCAGAATGTAACATAGCATAGATTGCATTGTAATGTAACATTGTGATAATTATTGTCAAATTGATTATCACATTGCTACAATGTTCACCATGCTTGACCATTATTGATTTTCATATTGAGAAAATCCCATAATAAACCCTAAGTTAAATATTATAGACCAAGGTATATAAAAACTATGGTAAATATTATAACTTGTTAAATTAATATGCTTGACCATGGTTCATTTTCATATTGAGACAATCTTTATCCCAGTGTGACATTTGACCATGCTTTACCATGACTAATTTTTATATTGAGATAATCTTCGTCATAATATGGTGTTGGAACATGGTTGACCATGCTCGACCATGGTTGATTTTCATATTAAGACAATCTTTGTCACAATGTAACATTGGACCATGGTTGACCATAATTGACCATGGTTGACAATGGTTGCCAATAGTTGATCATGGTTGATTTTCATATTTAGACAATATTTGTCACAATGTCACGTTGGACCATTCTTGACCATGATTTCAAACTCAAGGTATTTATATTAAACATTACGTCTAATATTATAAACCCTTTGAATAATATTTTACCTAAGAATATGAACTCTTAGATTAAAACCCAAAGGATTTCTAATATAAGCCCAAGGGAATAATAAACCAAGGGATTAATACTAAAATCCCAAGGGATTATAAACCCAAGGGAATAATCTTAAACTCAAGAGATTAATATTATAAACCCAAGGTATATAAACCTTATCATAAATATTATAAACCATAAAATAAGTATGGTTGACTATGGTTGATTTTCATATTGAGACAATCCTTGTTAGAATGTGACATTGGACCATGGTTGACCATGATTGATTTCCATACCGAGACAATCTTTCTCACAATGTGACATTGTACCATGCTTAACCATGGTTGATCATGGTTTCTCTTCATATTGAGACAATCTTTGTCACAATGTGATGATGGGCCAAGGTTGACCATAATTGACCATGATTGATAATGGTTAATTATGGTTGATCATGGTTGATTTTCATATTGAGACAAGATTTCTCAAAATGTGATGTTGGACCATAGGTTATAATGATTGACCATGATTGATGATGGTTAATGATCGTTGACCATGGATGACCATGTTTTGTTTTCATTTCGAGACAATCTTTGCCGCAATGCGACGTTGGACCATGGTTAAACATGGTCAACCATGGTTGATCATGATTAACCACGCTTGACCATGATTTTCCATGGTTGACAATGGTTAATGATGGTTTCCCATGGTTGATTTTGATATTGTGACAATCTTTCTCACAATGTGACGTTGGATCATGGTTGACCATGGTTTACCATGATTGTTAACCCAAGAGATTTATATTGAACCTTAGGATTAATATTATAAACCCTATGAATAATGTTATACCCTATGAATATGAACCCTTATACTAATAAACCAAAGAGATTGATATTATAAACCCTAAGGATTATAAACCGAAAGGAATAATATTAAACCCAAGGGATCAATATTATAAGTTCAAGCTATATAAAATCTCAGATAAATAATATAAACTCTAAAATAAACATGGTTGATCATCCATGGTTGATATTGTAAACCCTATGAACACTAATATTATAAACCCTAAGATAAAAAAAATGTTGATTATGTTATGTCACAATGTGACATAGCATAAATTGCAGTTTAGTGTAACATTGTGATAACTATTGTCAAATTGATCATCACATTGCTATAATGTTGAACATGATTGATTTTCATTAAATCCCATGATAAACCCTAACATCAATATTATAATCCAAGGTATATAAACCCTATGATAAATATTATAAATAGTAAAATAAACATGGTTGACTGTGGTTGATTTGCATATTGAGACAATCTTTGTCACATTCTGGTGTTGGACTATGCTTCACCATGCTTGACCATAATTGATTTTCGTATTGGGACAATATTTTTCACAATAAGATGTTGGACCATGCTTCACCATGCTTGACCATGGTTGATTTTTATATTGAGACAATCTTTGTACAATAGTTATGTTATTTTTTATACAAGCATGTATAACTAAATTAACTGTTTTGAAATATACTAATATAATGCGAACAACAAACTAACTAAAGTAGATCAAGAACTTTGAATCTGCATATTAAATTTGAATACTTAATATTGAATTATAACATGGATTACAATACGAGATTTGAATCCGCATATGAATTAAGGGATTTTGACGATTTTATGTTTACTAAATGTTAAAATCTCACTTTGGAAAAATTGGGGCCATTTGAGTTTTCGAATACAAAAAAGAAATCATGGGATTTTCAATGGCTATCATTGAAAAAAGAACTTGGCATACTCGAAAATGGCCATTATTAAAAATATAACTCGACATTTTCATCATGGCCATCATGCATACTCATCAAACATTAATTTGTGAGGGATTGATGGGTATATTGCAGACAAAACTTTAATCCAAAAGTTATCTTTACTAAAGAAAACTAGTAGTGGTAAGAAGGGTTTGAAATAATGAGGAATAATGAAATACAACCCAATTTCAAAACAAAAAATTATATTCTCAATCCTCATAGACAGATGAAATTCAATTGATAGGATTGAATAGTGTTTCAACAAAAATTAGGAATAATTGAACACGACTCCAATGGACAAGTGAACTCAAGCCATCAAAATAGAAAATAAGACAATAAATAAGATTTTGAAAACCTGATAATAATAGGTGCAAAATATATTGGAAAATCCAAGGAGTTGGCACTTAGATTATTTCCCTGATTAATGACATTATCTTGTGATGTTTTCATTATTATTATTAGTTCTTTCCATTTATCATTTCTTATCATCAAGACTAATGCCAAACAACAAATAAAAGAGTACACAAGATGTAGGCACGCATCTAGGGCAAAACCCCACTCTTTGGGGAAAACTTGGTCAAAATTCTTCCTTCAATAGATTCAAGATGAGAATACCAAGACCCTTACAATCTAGACCCAAGACATCCTCCATCAAGTCATCCTTGTAACTATGATAACGTTGAATCCTTATCACTATGAGAGCAATGAAATCATCTCACTATGAAACCTTGTCACTTTGGCAACACCAAAACCTTCTTTACTACATCTAGACCTTGTCATTGTAGCAACGCCAAAACCATCTAGTAATAGCACCGAACTGTGGTTACCAATATCATCCCTGTGCCTGATCCAAGCTCTATTGTGACAATAAAACGTCTTCTCTGTAATCTAAGCTACTCACTATGATGTTAGAGAAACTATCAAAATAATAAGCCTTCTCATTGTTGTCACATCGAATCCTTATTGTATTTGCACCAAAATCTGCACTACCATACTGTGATATCCGAACTACAATTTCAGAGATAATTCAAACCTTTTTTTGAGATATATGCAAGCTTCTTTTATGGGCTATGGAGAGATGTATAGGCTAGTATATATAATAGTTTTTCAATAATAAAAGAACCGACATTACTTCATGTACATCAGTGTCTACATTTATTATGAGGCCGACTTGAGTTCAGTTAGATGTAGTCGAATTGATGATGATCTTCTTGAATTCAATAGTAGGAGACTTTATGGATGTGTCTTTGACCAATAAAAAAATTGACTTTGACCCATATAAATAATCCTAAAGCCTATAATGGAGGCTTGACCTATAACAATTGATCCAAGCATGAAACCCTGCTTTAATAAGTCAATTGGATCAATAATAAAAATTATTTTTACTTTCTTTTGACAAGTACCTTACAATATGACTCAAATACAATTAAGGAAGACTGAACCTAGTTACATTTTCCAACACTCCCTCTTAACTAGGGAGGTATTAATATTTACATACAATCAAAGAGGTACATGGAGGATATAAAAAAAAATCATCTATGAAGAATTTTAGGCATCACAATGCCATGGACTAGATTCCCGACCATGGCAATCTATCCATTGGTCTCTCAATAATTTAGGCACCTCATTTCCAAAGACAAGATTCTTGACCATGACAATCTATCTGGGTGGGACTAAGATGGACTCAAGCTTTTAGCCTCTCTAGTTACCATCATGCTTACTTGCTAACCAACCCAGAGATCTAGGGGCGTGTTAGAGCTCAATGACCAATGCCACCTTTCCAACTTCAAGAACTAGACATCAACACAAAGTGTCGATGAGATGTCCTCCTAGGAAATGTTTCACTCACAAAGCCTCATCACCCCTTTATCCCATAGATCAAGAACAACAAATCTCTCCCAATCAAATGGATCGGTAACCAACATGCTAACAAAACCTTCAAGAGATTTACCTGTACAAACACAGCCCCAACCAATAATATTCTTTCACATGTACATAATTAAATACAAACCTTCGGGGTCATCGAGACAACTTGATGTTGCTTCTCAACTTTTCATAGTAGGAATATCAACCAATACTTTGACAAAAGATTCCTAGATAATACACTCTTCCTTTCCTACTTCATATGTACCAAAATATTCTTCAATATGATCCTACTTTTCTTCTTTTAGCAACACCCCAAAATTCATTCTCCAATTTCCATCTCTCACTCAAGGCCTTTACTAAAACTTACTACTGTTAGTCCTGGCTTAGTGCATGACACATGAAGTAGAGAATCATATATTTCACTCCCTCTTAAGTAGAGAAGATCTAATTATTCCTACACAATGAATATTATCAACCATCCTCTTATCCTTAGGAGATTCTTTTCATTCAAGTTCCAACTTAACCTAGGGAGATTTCATCTAGACTCCCTCTTATCTTAGGAATTTCTATGACATCGGAGAATCTTGCATGCCTTCCATCCTTCTTATCAAATTCATTCATATATCACGCTTATTTACTTACGATCATCTTCACCAACTTGAATATGATGTACCTACAAAAATTAGATAGCAAGTACAACCATAATTATAGAAGAATGAAGTTAGCCATATGAAAATCTTATAACAATGGAAGCATTTAGACTTTGCAAATATAATCAACAAGATACTACACTTCAATACTTCAACTACTTGCCCATATTTAGTTACAAACCCTAAAACAATATATCAAACTCATTATATCTAGGGTTTCAATATTCTTTCAATGACAAGTTCCTTCATGTATAAAACCCTAAAAACAAATCAAATCAATGAATCTAACAACTTTCAGAATTCATATGTTAGAATTTCTACTAGGATTTAATGTAAACCTTAGATTTTATACATGAGTTTCAACAACCAGAAATCAATCATAGTGTAATCAACATCATTACTAGCATCTACTAGGGTTTGATGTAAACCTTATATTTCCATTTATAAATTCTCACCAAACACTATATAAATCCATAGAATCAAGATTGTTATATCACACATACTAGAGAATATAGCTACTACGAGGGTTTAGTTGCAAAACCCTAGATTTATCAAACATCATCATCCTATAACATCAAACCTTAACTAGGGCTTGTTTCCAAACCCTAGGAAACATGACCATCAATAATCAGGTCAACACATATATCTAGGAATTCATTATCAATCATATGCGTAACACATGTCGGGAAATATCAACATATTAGAGATATACCTACCTAGAACAAGCTAGGGTTTTAACCAAATGAACACATACCTAGGGTTTCATTCCTTGGATTTTAAATACATAACAATGGTTTTTCTTATAGACCCAACCAAACCATAAGGATCTAGGGTTTCAATCAAACCCTACTATACCAGAACTTCATAGGTGCATGATTTAAGACACCATCATTTCAACACTAACAAGTTAGGGTTTTTCATGATCACACCAAAACCCGAAACATGACATCATCAATAAACATAATAGAAATTTATACTTCCATCAATAACCCTAAGTAGATTATGGTTTCATTCATTTTCAAAATATCCTTAGGTTAGGGTTTTCGAGAGAACCAATATGGGTATAATAATAATAATCAAGGATGTAGGGAGGGTAGGTTTATCAAAGGATGCATCACCCTAAACTAGAGTCTTTTTTTTTCAAGATAGATAGACATAATAATTTTAGTAATGTAATGCAAACTTAAAAGGTAGGATGATCATACCTTTAACATAATCTTGTAAGGAGTGTAGTTTGATACATACCTGGAGATGTTCCTTGGCAAACTTTATAAGGATTTCTTGTAGTGTTCTCTTTGTAGTAATCCATCATCTTGTATACATGTAGTACATACTTATAGGCACACCATGTGATGCCAAGGACATGATTTAATTTATTAAGTTAGGTCTTTTACATAATCATGGAGGATGGAATCCTATGATAACTTGTTCATTATTTCAATCAAGAGTAGGGCCTTTCATTTGATTTCCTAGTTATTTGTAAACTCTAGGAAAAAAGTATTAAGTTTTTAATATAGTGAGTACTATATTTATCCTACTCTAGTTATAAACAAGGATCTTATTAACCATTAAACTTAATAGAAATTTAAATTGTTATGAACATACATACCTTGTTAATTGCATACCTATTGTTACATACTATTTTGTCACACCTCCTTCACTTCCCTGTGACATACCTCGAAGTTCCCAAAACATGACCATTATGTAGTGTACTCATTCCTATATGCATCTCGTAGGTTTTAACCCCGTATAGAAATTACCAGCATACGAATTATAAAACACTGAAAATAAACAATGCGAGATCATAACACATAAAACACATATACATAGATATTTTCCCCTGGATCCCAAAACCGGGACTACCAGCTTGATTTTTCATTTCATTCCTTTCAATGTTACAATACATAGTTATACATTTCTAAGCATGCAATACCATGGACCGAAAACCATTGCATCCAATACCATGGACCGAAAACCATCGTGTCCAAAAAACATGTGCGAAAATCATGCACAAAACCATAGGTGGGTCAACCCACAAGTGGGGTTACGGGTGCCTTTCAAACCCCCTGTTAACTACGTGGAAAGAATATAACACAACCCAACATTCTCCCACTTTTTATTTTCTTTCCACAGGGGGCCACAAGAGAGCTTAGTCATTTTCCCAGCCCTGAAATGCCCATTGTTTCTCTACACCAAGAGAACTTCTCAGAGCTCTCAAATTTTGTCACTACATCTACAGTAGTCTTCAAAGTGTCCACCTTTACCAACAACACCTTTTTGTCTTCTATCATATCCCTCACAAAGTGATACTAAACATCAATGTGCTTTGTCTTTAAATGATATGCAGGGTTCTTTGCCAAGAAAATTGCACTTTGGCTGTCACAGTCTATCCTTATAGCTTCATGTACTAACCCCATACTTGAACACAATCTCTGCAACCAAACTGCTTCCTTGCTTGCATCAGTGGCTGCCATGTATTCTATCTCTGTAGTTGATAGTGCCACTACAGATTGTTTCTTACTCATCCAACTGACTGCACCTCCAAATAGGTTAAACACATACCCACTTGTAGATCTTCTCTGATCCAGATCTTTAGCCCATTCTACATCAACAAAGCCACGAATATCCAACACTCTCTCCAATCCTGGTCTTCCTTGGTAGCACAAACCATAATCACTAGTGCCACACAAATACCTAAAAACCCACTTCACTACTGTCCAATGCTCCTTTCCTGGTTTTGACATAAACCTGCTTAATACTCCCACTGTATGTGCAATGTCTAGTCTAGTAAAGACCATTGCATACATCGGGCTACCAATTGCACTTGCATATGGAACACGAGACATGTCCTCTTCCTCTTCTTGTGTCTTGGGACATTGTTCGGCAGATAACCTCACACCTATGGGGATAGGAACCTTCATCGGTTTACTATCCTACATATTAAACCTCTGCAATATTGTCTCGGCATACTTCCTCTGGTTTAACCAGAGCTTCCTCTTTATCTCATCTCTTTTAATTTCCATGCCCAAAATATAGTTTGCAGCACCAAGATCTTTCATGTCGAATTCGGAGGAAAATTGGGTCTCCAAATCCTAGATAATTTCTTTGTCATTTCCAACCAGCAACATATCATCCACATACAAGACCAGATAAATAACACGGTCACCAATTAATTTAAAATACACATAGTGATATGCTTTGCTTCTCGTGAAGCCAAGTCCCCATATAAATGTATCAAATTTCTGATACCACATTCTTGGTGACTGTTTTAACCCGTACAGAGACTTCTTTAACTTGCATATCAGTTCTTTCTTACCCTTTTCTGCAAAGCCTTCAGGTTGCTTCATGTAGATTTCCACTTCCAGATCCCTATGAAGAAACATTGTCTTCACATCCATCTATTCTACCTCAAAATAAAAAGCAGCAGCAATAGATAAAAGTAATCTAATAGAAGTTACCTTGGCAAAAGGAGAAAAATTATCACCAAAATCAATTCTCGGAACCTGGGAATAACCTTTTGCTACCAACCGAGCTTTTTATTTCTCCACTTTTCCTTCTGCATTTGTCTTCTTTTTGAACACCCATTTGCTGCCAATGGGTTTCCTTCTAGTTGGCAACTCCACCAGATCCCAAGCCTCATTTTTGTGCAAATATGCCATTTCATCAACCATGGCCTCTTTCCAGAGTTTTCCATCCTCTGAATCTAGTGCTTCCTTCACAGTTTTGGGATCATCGTCGGTAATAGATAAAGCAAAATTTGAATAGAAAGAAGATGGACTATACCTTTCAGGTTGCCTTCTTTCTCGAATTGATCTTCTCACAGCCAAAGTTTGTGGCTCTTCATCTTCTAATTCCTCCTGTACTGTAGAGTCTGATTCTTCCTCCTTTAGTTCAAACTCTATCTTCTCAGGTTCCTTTCGTTGAACTTCATGTTTAATAACATCTTTCACCTCTCTGAACACCACATCTCGGCTGTACACAACCTTCCGTGTGACTGGGTTCCAAAGATTATAACCCTTTAAACCATCCTTATACCCAATAAAGATGCACTTTTCAGATTTACTATCCAACTTGGTTCGTTTCTCCTTTGGAACATGTACAGATGCATAATATCCAAACACCCTCTGATGTGAAAGAGAGGGTTTCTTACTAGTCCATACCTCTTGTGGAGTTTTATCCTCCAACGTTGATGAAGGTGACCTATTTACCAGGTAACATGTAGTATCCACCTCCTCTGCCCAGAATTCTTGTCCTAACCCGGTACCACTGAGCATGCATCTTGACCTTCCCATCAACGTCTTATTCATTCTTTTTTCAACTCCATTTTGCTGAGGTGTATATGGAATAGTCTTCTATTGTGCTATACCACACTTCTTATAGAATTCTTAAAATTCCTTACTGCAAAACTCTCCACCATTATCTGTCCTCAACACCTTTATCTTCTTCTCTGTCTAGTTTTCCACCAGAGCCTTAAATTCTTTAAACCTACCAAAGACTTCAGATTTCTTCTTAAGGAAATATATCCATGTATTCCTTGAGAAGTCATCTATAAAGGATACATACTATACAATTCTACCTAGTGATGGAACCTTCACAAGTCCAAACACATCACTGTGCACAAGTTCTAATATCTATTTCACCCTCTTACTACCAAAGGCGAAACCCACCCGATTCTAATTCCCATATACACAATTTTCACAGAAATCAAAATCCAGAGATCTATTACTCATACCTTCTACCATATCTTTACCATGCAGTATCCGAAGGCCCTTTTCTCCAATATGTCCAAGCCTTTGATGCCACAACATGGTCTTCTCTACAGAGACCACTAGAATTTTTGCTCCACTTTTAGGAACCACAAAACTATTCCACCCATCAATAACAGTGCTACCTTGCAGTTTGTACAAAGTTCCAATCCGAGCTCCGTGCATCAATACTAGTGCTCCATGAACCATCTTGTAGGTATCCTTCTTGAACACTGTTTTTACACCTGCATCATCCAGCTTGCTAACAAAAATCAGATTTCTGGCTAATGCAGGAATATGTAGAACACCTGGAAGCGTTCTAACCCTTCCACCTTGCAACTTCAACTTTACTTTTCTGCGACCAACGATTCTAGCCTTCATGTCATCCCCCAAGAAGACATCACCAACATCATATTTCTCATACTCACAGAACCATTCTCTATGGGGAGTGAAGTGAAAGGATGCACCTGAGTCAATCAACCATGCCTCATGATCTACATGTGTACTTGAAGAAGCCAAGTACACATCCCCACTTTCATCTGAGGTGGTTTTTGCCTCTGCAGAAGGAGCCTCATCAGATCCCTTTCCTTTGTCACAAGCTTTAGATTTACATTCCCTTTTGTAGTGCCTTTCCTTTCCACATTTCTAGCACACCACCTTTACAGGTTTTCCTAGAGATTTTGATCTCCCTTTAGATTTAGATCTCCCACTTGATGACTTATTTTTGTTTCTGTTCTGGGTCTACCCTCATACAGACAAGGCATCACCATTTTGGCTCTCCATATTTTTCCATCTCATCTCCTCCGTTAGCAACGATGAGAATATTTCATCAAAATGCAAAGTAGTTGCATTGCTACCTATTGCAATAACCAGACTATCCCACGAATCTGGTAGAGAACACAACAAACTGATGCACTTATCTTCATCTAAAATTTTAATATCAACAGATGCTAACCGACTTACCACAGTATTAAATGCATTCAGATGCTCTATCACCAAGTCTCCATCTTTCATCCTTAGGTTATACAACTTTTTTCGCAGGAATAGTTTATTCACCAGAGACTTGGATTGGTACAAAGTCCCTAACTTTTCCGACAAAGCCTTTATCGTAGCTTGCCTTGATACATTCAGCAATACTGAATCTGAGACACACAATCGTATTGTGCTCTTTGTCTTCCGATCCAACTTCTTCCATTCTTCATCGAACACTCCTGTTGGTTTAGTACCTGGATCTACCGCTATCCACTATTCTTTATCCACTAATAGATCCTCCATCTTGAGTTTCCACAACTCAAAACTCTAACCATTAAATTTCTTGATCTCTATCTTTCCACTACTCGCCATCTTGTTTCACCACCAAAATTGATCTCACAGAGCTCCCACTGAACGGGGTCTACCACAAGCCCAAGCGAAACTCCTCAGCAACAAAGGCGTCCCCTTGAAGCCAAAACAACTCTGATACCAAATGTAGGTTTTAAGCCCATACAGAAATTAACTACATATGAATTCTAAAACACAAAAACTAAACAATGCAAGATCATAACACATAAAACACATATACACATAGATTTTCCCCTGGATCCCAAAACCGGGACTACTAGCTTGATTTTTCATTATGTTCCTTTCAATGTTACAATACATATTTATACGTGCTGAAGCATCCAATACCATGGACCATAAACCATCGCATCCAATACCATGGATCAAAAACCATCGCATCCAAAAAGCATGTGCAAAAATCATGCACAAAACCATAGGTGGGTCTGCCCAACCTAACATAGGGTCCAAAACCAAAATTTTTCAGGGCACTGCCAAGGACCCCATAAAGTGGGGTTACGGGTGCCCTTCAAACCCCCTGTTAACTATGTGGAAAGAATATAACACAACCCAACACATCTTAGATTCTTCCTAAGACATTGATTGGAAAATGCCTTGAACTTTCCCTGAAAGAAATAGCTCTAAAACCCTAATTTGAGAATTATCACGCTTATGAGACTAAAAATAATGATGATCGCCTATTGCACTACACTTGACCCATGATGGCATCACTCTATTCACTTGTATACCCATGATGATCCCAAAAAGTCAATTTTCGTAAAGAGGATGAGAAGCTTCATGATCTAGAAGCTTCCAGAGCCACGAGCTGGAGGTTATTTGGCATAGATGAGGTCAGATTCTCCCAGCTTGGCCTCTTGGTCTTATCCGTATGAGATACTTCCTTGAGATAAGGGCCTACTCCTATTTTTGGCGAGATCCTAACTCTCTTCCCGAGCCTATATATTCATCCTCTCCCATTCCCAAATGGTTGGTCTATGCCTGTTTGCACCCTTATGCTAAGATTGTATCTATATGCTACTCATTTGGCTTGGAGAATAAGTGCTTGGAGATCTTAGCTTGGACTTGGATATTCATTCAAGGAGAGCCTATCAACTTCAAGGCTTGGTTATATGCTTCCCCTTATTTTCTATTAATATACAACTGTTGGTTCAGTTTCCATAAATGTCTGTGCTCATGTATCATTCAACTTAACATTCCTTGATCAATTAAGTAGGTTTATTTTGAATATGCTATTTGTATTTGCATGCCTTGTTATGTCTTGATCTCTTATGCAGGTATAAAAACACTAAGAGCAGCAGGAACAAGTCCATGACACAAGTGATTCAAGATCTTCAACAAAGAAGATCGAAATAACATCAGAATGAGGTAGGCCATCTTCTTCATTTCTCTTTTCAATTGTAACTTCAGAAAGTGTTTGGTAGATTGTCACTTCGGTTGCTAGGCCCACTCATTGGGCTACAGGAATCATCTCTGTATGCAAAGAGGATTTTCCTATCCAAAAGAATGGTGACTCCAATGGGGAGCCTAAGATCCTTTCCATTCAATTGTTCACCTTGATTTTGTGATGAGTTTGACCAACCGTCCATTCCCAGACTTGTTTGCTTGTATGTAACTATTTTCACTTTTTGGTAATTTCTTGAAGGTTCCTAATTTGTGTTTCTCTTGAAGATTTTTTATTTTTTTATTTTTTCTGGTCCACTCCATATTGAGCGTCCTAAAAATGAGTCCATAATCCGACCACCGCCCAAGGGTGTACTTCAGAAATCATCTTATAATCTGAATGCTAGAGCTGCACAACATTATAATATTGTTGACGATTTAGCTCAAGCACCTTCGGTGATGTCTGCTTTGGAAGGTCTCCAAACATTTCCAATGTAGTGGAAATCATTGTTGTCTACTACAGGCACCATTGATCCGGCTGATTCGGGTTTAATTACCTTTGATCTTGAAAACCATGTTCCTCGCCTTCCTCATCAAATTTCTTTTATGATTCAGGTTCTCATTAAAGGAAAGACGATCCATCAGACTATTATTGATGAAGTTGCTTGAACTTTCATCAAGTCTATTTTATGTTGGAAGGCCATCGACTCTCCTGCCCTCAATCAGTCTCTGAACACTTTGGAGGCCTTTGATGGCAGAGGTTCATTTCCATATGGTATTCTCACAAAATTTTTGATCACCTTGGAAGGAAATACCATTGAGCTAGAAGTGGAAGTTGTAGATGCGAATCTCAATTACAACCTTCTTCTCAGGTGAAGTTGGACCCACACTATGTTTTTTGTGGTTTCTTCTTTGTTCCGGGTGCTTCGTTTTCCTCACGAAGGAAAAATTGTCATCGTCGACCAACTGTCTTTTTTCTCTTCTGGTACGTCGAACGACAATGTCCCATATGTGGGAAATACCGAGATTCCTTATGAGAGTGTGGGGGCAGGTCTTTTCAAAGACTCTTCTTTAATGGGTACTTTTACTCTCCCACCTCCGAATGTCACTTCGATCAATATGATCTCGGTTTCTATGGATCCTTGGATTATTCCTACTCCATATCAAATTGATTCATTTGGCGATTCTATGCCATTAAGTCCATTAGAGCAAGATTATCAAGAAATTGTCTTGGCTTCAATGGCCACTTCAGAAAGTCATGTTGTTTTCAGTATGAACCTGGATACTTATGTGCCATCTCCTTGGCTTGGTTCTTGGGATTCTCCAGATTGTTTAAAGGAGACATTCCCCATTGATGTGAGTATCATTGAGGTTATGTATTTGGAAAAAACTCCTTGGAACGGTATCCATCATCGTTCTTCATTTCTTCCCAGCCTTGGTGAGATGCCTTCATGTCTTGAAGCATTTGTTTCTCATTGCCCAACGCATCCACTTCAAACACCTGTTTTGGTGCACGAAGTCCTGCCTGAGGGTAATATGGGAAACATTACTACAACCATGCCTCTTGACATTTCTATTAAACCTAGAATTGTCAAGAACATTCATATTAGGGTTTCCTGTTCTCCTGATGAGATCAGGGTTTACGCTCAACTTTTCAAATAATTTCGAGATTTCTTCACATGGTCATACAAGGAAATGCGTGGTATTAATCCAAAAATAGTGGTGCATGAAATGCCTACCTATCCTAGTGTGAAAACTGTTCACCAATGGCTTCGCCACATGTATCCTCGAAAGGCTATTGCTATTAAGGAAAAGTGGAAAAACTTTTAAAATATGGTTTTATCTATCCCATCCCATTAAGAGATTAGGTGTCTAAAATTGTCCCTGTTGCCAAAAATTAGGGCATAATTCGCATCTATGTTGATTACCACGACATTGATCGCACTTTTCCAAAAGGCAATTATCCCACTCATTTTATCAATCAGATCATTGACAAGTGTGCTGGGAGTGAGATTCTATTGTTTGTGGATGGTTTTTTGGCTATAACCCGATCAAAATTTCACTTTTTGATCAACATAATATGACCTTTATCTATCCATGGGGCATTTTTTCCTAGAAGAAGCTTCCTTTTTTGGTTTAAAAAATGTTGGCCCTACCTTCCCGAGAGCAATGTAGTATGCACTTCACGATATTCAACACATTGTTCAGCCTTACCTTGATGACTTACCAGCCCATTTTGCTAAGCATCATGACCATCTAGACAACTTAAGATCCATCTTTCTGCGATATTGACATTATAACATCCGTCTCAATCTGTACAAGTGCTTTTTTTGCATTGAATATGGTCGACTCTTGGGTTTTGTGGTGTCCTGCGAAGGTATCTAAATTGATCCTTTAAAATTTGAGGCTATTTTCAACTTACCCCTACCTCATTACTATAATTGCAAAGCCTGCAAGGAAAGGCTAACTTTCTTCATTGATTCATTCCTAACTACACTGAACTCGCCAAGGGTTTTACTCGCTTGCTTAAGAAGGGGATCCCTTTCATTTGGGATGAAGTTGCCCAGAAATCCTTCGATGCTTTGAAAGACATGCTTATCAGTGCTCCTTTATTTCACCCCCCAATTATCAACGCGATTATTTCCTATACTTGGCTACAATTGATACTATCATTTCTATGGTGTTAGTTCAGGATGACGATGATGGCAATGAACATGTGGTTTGTTTTTTAAGTTGAAATCATCTTGAAATTGAATCTTGATATGCCCATATTGAGAAACGTTCCTTGTAAGAAGTCCATGATGTCCAAATATTTCATCATTATATCCTTTTACAGAAAACCATGGTGATTTCCGATTTCAACCCCATGGCCTATATACTGACTCATCAATTACTTGGGGGGAAATACTCCAAATGGATTGTTATCCTGCAGGAGCTTGATTTGGAGTTTATTGCCACCAAATCAAATAAATCACTTGTTTTTGCTGAGTTGTTATGTGCCCTTCCATCTGCAAGCACTTCTACTGATTTTACTAATTAGATTCCTAATGAAACTCTGTTTCTCATCAGCACTCTTGATCCGTGGTATGGATATATTATTGTTTATCTACAAACCCAAACCTTCTGATCTGAGTCATTTTGATCCAACCAACGTCGCATCTGGCATCAGTCCCAACCCTATCGGATTCTTGGTGATACATTTTACTGAGTCAGTGTGGACTTTTTTCATCGCATATGTCTAACACTTGAAGTGGCTAAACGGGTCTTGAATGAATGCGACTCTGGTGCCTGTGGTGGTCATATGTGAGGCTACGCCACTACTCAGAAAATCCTCCACACTAGTCATTTCTAGCCTTCTATATTTAAATATTATATTCTCGTTGTTAAAAAATGCCATGAATGTCAGATTTTTAACTGCAAGTAGCTCACCCTACTAGCATCCTTACACCTAATAGTTACCATTGGCCCATTTGTTGAATGGGGCATAGACTTCATGAAATGTAAGCCTCACTCGGCTGAGGGGCATGGCTATATTATCGTCATTGTCGCTTACTTTACTAAATGGGTGAAGGCAATGCCCACATACAATTATGATGGTATTACTAATGCTCAATTCCTCTTCAACCATGTCATAGCACGTTTTGGTGTTCCTCAATCCATTTTGATTAACCATGGATCACATTTTCATCAGTACATGATGACATAGCTCACTACTCAATTGGGCCTTCGTCATGATATCTCAATGCCTTACTATCCATAGGCCAATGGCCAAGTCAAAGCAACTAATAAAGTTTTGATTATAATGATTCAATGATCCATTGGGAAGCACAAAAGGACTAGCATCTGATGCTATTCTCAGCTCTCTTTTCTTACAGGACTTCTGCTAAGATGACCACTAGATTTACTCCATTTTATTTGTTGTATGGTTTAGAGGCAACTCTCTCGATTGAATGCGAAATACCTTCGCTCAAATTAGTTTTTGAACTTATTCATAATACGTTGCCTGAAGAGGAGTGATTACTCTACATTGAGAGGCTTAACGAGACCTGTCAAATTACCGCAATGGTAATCAAAGCACAAAAGAAGCATGTCAAAGCTGATTTTAATGAAATCATTTCACCTCGCACTTTTTTTGAAAGAAACCTGGTCCTCCTTTATGATCATGCTGATGATAAATTAGGTGTTGGAAAGTTCGAACCTATGTGGCATGGGCCATATATTTTCAAACATGTTTTGTAGAAATGCACCTATGAGATAGTTGATTACGAAGGAAATGCATTGTCATAGCCTTGAAATGGGTTGTATTTGAAAAAGTATTATGTGTGACATTTGTGTAATGATTTTTTGTACATTAGTGTGTGAATTCATTAGTGTGTGCTTTTTTATTTTTGGTGTGTTTTTTTTCTTTACAGACATGTGTTTTTTTGCTTACCTTGTGTTCCACTTAGTTTGCAAATGGCGTCAAGTCATTATGTCACTTTCGATGATGGTGCTTCTCATAGCACACAAAACTTGTCTTCTGTAGCGTGGGTACCCTATGCCCCTGATGGCGAGTTCATTTATTTACAAGCTATTTGCCTCGGATGGAAAATTAACAATATTTTTGAATACAATGCAGTCATTGAACTATTGTCAGAAGTAGTTTCTCTTGGAATTAGGGATTTAGTTGTCAAGCTAGATTCGCAACTCATTGTGTTTCATTTAAACAATCATTATTCAGTGAGAAATCCACAAATATTGTGTATGTATCTACGTCTTTGATTACTGGAAAGAAATTTTGATTTTGTCCCATATCAACGTATTCCATGCAATTTGAATACGCTAACAACTGCACTAGCAAACTATGTTCTTGATAGACATTTTCCTAATTTATAAAACCAATCACATCATCATGATTCATGGACACATAAGTAGAAAAAAAACATGTATATGTATAAATATATATTGTGTCTGTTAAATTGTTTACATCAAAATCTCAAAAAATAAAGTGTTTTGGGACACTTGGCTTTTAAAGCCTACAAAATGTGTAAAATAGCTAGAAAGGCTATCAACCTGCATGATGCTCATGGTAGCACGAGATTTATTTGATCAGTCAGCCTAAAATTTGATGCAGTCTTGTGGATACTCCCACTATGTGTCTCTTCCAGCACAGTGGCACCTCGTTTGTAGTAGAATACTACGGAACTCCCCGAGTAATCACATCTACGTTGCACTCAATATCAGTTAAGGGTTTTGCCCCTTCCTCATAGTTAGTGCCCACTATTTGATATTGGAGACATGCCAGGTGGTTTTTCTGGTCCCACATCTGTACATTTATCATAAGTCGAGTCTTAGTTTACACTTTTACAAAAAAATCATAAGACTTGAAAAAATCCAAAAACAAGTGTTTACTTGTATCAATCCATTGTTCTCCCAGTGGCAAAGGTAGATCTGGATCCCATTTGAAATACATGCCATCATATGCATAATTGTTTACCATGAGTAATTGGCATTGAAGACAAGTATTAAACTGTGGAGGGTAGTGCATCTATTGACCCATCCCTTCTTGTAGCATGAGTTGACTCTACCTCACTAGCCTCAGGTCTTGGGGGGCAAGATTTAGTACCTCTACCCATTGATACTAGAATAAGGTCACCTGCTGTAGGAAGAAAGTCACCAGTATTGAGAGGAACCAAAGTTGTCTCATTTTTCCCTACTTCCCTTTGGTCATTTGTCTTCTCGTATTCACCAGAAGGCCTCCACACTAGTTGAATATGATGGGGGTTAAACACTCAAGTGCATACTCGAATTGGGATTTTGAACTCTCATGTAGGGCTTGCATCCCAGATATGCAAGTTGTAGTGTATAGGATGATTCATAAAGGATAGTTGTTGGTGACCATGGAAATCTTCACCTTCCCATCCCTTGTCATCTCTACACCTAGGAAATTCCTCCTAATCAGAGCACTAGTTCTCTCACCACCTAGGCGACATCCAAAGAGTTGGACTCTCCTTCCTCTTCAGGAAAATCCCGTGATAAAATAGATGTATGATTCTTCTATTTCCAATTCTGATTCTTCTATTTCCAGTTATTGACCTTTGATTATGAAGATCTCTCAATCCACATCCCAAAGACTAATCAAATAGGGAAATAATTCCATCTGAGCCCTCAGTCTTGTGGTCCTGAAGAACTTCAACAACCCATAATGTCTCAAGGCATTGATGCATTCTAGATTCTAGGCTTCTTGATGGTTTTCCGTCTCATGGCCTCTTTCTTTCCATTCCAGAACCATGATCTCCTGCAAAACATCATTAAACATAAATTAGATACTTTTTGATGGATCAAAATCAAGAATTTTTTTCTTTAAAAAGGGTTTTTCCTTAAAAAAAATCTGCCTTGACGCCATTGCACCTATTTTTATTAATAGAGCGATGTCACCATGAGGGCCTTTAGGCTTGAGAGTGATGATTGTGTGTCTGATGACCAAATCTGCGATGATCGCCAACGATTTAATATTTTAAAATCCTATATTTTAGCACATAAAATTTCATTAAAAATGAAATAATATGTGATGAAATGCAAGAGCAGGCAAAGACCTCTTACTTGCTGTAGATGGTTCACGAAATGGCACCCTAAATCTCTCACAATGGTCATTTGAAAATTGAGCCAATTAGGGCACAATGCATGTTCAGAACTTACTATGGTGAAATGGTAAAATTGGTTTTTACTTTTGGTTATTTATAAGTTTTGAAGTCATTTTTTGTCAATATTTTAATAATATATTATTATTATTTCTCGATATCAGTGATGGGTGCATTTCTTTGTGCAGTTACAGGTGCATTTGGTGGACAATGATTATTTTTTACTGATTTTCATGAGTTTTTCTTTTATCTCTTTTTTGGACTCGTTAAAAATAAATGAAAAAGGAACCCCCATAGAGTCATATTTAAGCCCTTTTTTGACTCTTAAAAACTAAAAAGATCATTGAGTACTTGTCATTTCGAACTCGTTAAATTAAATGAATTGATGTTGTCTCAATATACGTTTACCCCTTTTTTAGACTGAGATTGAATATTTATGAAAAAGGTACACCCTGATCAACATGGTTAAGAGGTTATCTCAAATATTCTCTTCTCCCTTTTAGGGTTCGAGGGACAAATTATGAAAAGACAGATGATGGAGTTTTCTTTTTCGTCTCTTTTTCAAAATCTATAGATATAAAAAATATACTGAGTTATTCTTACATCGGACTCGTTAAAATTTTACGACAAAAAACTCGTCAACATGATGAAATCAAGTTTCTCCTTCCTAGGACTCATAAAACTTACTAGGATGGATTCATTCAAAGAAAGAACTTACATGACAAGCATATGCTATCCCCTTCAAGGTTGTGATAAAAATAATTGGGATACTCGCTAGAAATAGAGGGGAAAAAATAAAAATGAAACATCCTTTGTATAGGAAGCATGTTTCTCTTGAAAATGACACTCTTCTGCTTTCGTGTTGGGTTTGGGATGTCCTCACTTAGTCACTTATCCTCCTAGGATTGGGTGATCCATTTTTTCCTCTCATTTGACTATTCCATTTTGTCATCATGACCTTTAGTCTTATGTTTGAGTCAAATGCTACCACACTCCAGAGTCGTGTCGCCATTGTTCAAGAGAAGTCCTATCTATAGTTATTTACCTATACATTGTTTAACCCATTATTACAGTCTTGGATCTTATTCATTTAATTCCACTTTATTCCTTGTTTTGTGTCGATGATGTGGGACTCATCATTTCCATCCTTTGATGGGTCAGTTCCTATCGATTTTAGCCCATTATCTAGGAAGATGACTTAGAAACTACCTTTCAGTACCTTAGAGCTTACATGCCTTAATGACAAGTTCTTCACATTCGACGACAGGTCTTTATCATTGGACTTCAATTAGATGATTCCAAGATTGTTCAACTTCAGCTTCATTATCACATTCACAGATTGTATTGTTGTACCTTGACAACCATTGTCATTATTGGTGGTTTATCTCGTACCTATTAACAATCAACATCATTGGCTAGTAACCAGGTGGTTTTCTGGCATGTCTAACTTCAACACATTTATTCTCATGTTATAATTCGTACTTTGATTTGGTCGAGATGGAGCGCAAGATCTTGAGTCTTGTATGATGACTCAAGTTGCATGGAGCTATATGTTATTCATGATTGTACACATGTTTATGCTATATAGATGGTTGTGACCATACCATCAGACTTTACATTTATGATGATCCTTTTATATTGGATGACTGTGTCCATACCTTGGATATCATATTCTCATATGATCCTTCTTATTTGGATGGTTGTGCCCATACCATGAATCTTTTCATATAGTCCTTATCATCCAGATGGCTGCATTCATACCATGGATTCATGATATCAAATATGCATATGTACATGCATCCTTAATTTGCAGGTCTCTTGACAGTGTTTTTCCTTGTCCTTGCAAAATCTCGTAAAGCATCTCAGCCATCACTCCTCGTTCTACCTTCATGTTTTAGGGGGCATCTGTTACACAATATTTTCTCACACCTCCTACACTTCCCTATGACATACCCCGATGTGCCCGAAACATGACCATTATGCAGTGTACTCATTTATATATGCAACTCAGATCCTTCCTAAGACATTGATTGGAAAATTCCCTGAGCTTTCCCTGAAAGAAATAAGTCTAAAACCCTAATTTGAGAATCATCACACTTATGAGACTATAAACAATGATGATCGTCCGTTGCACTCCACTTGACCCGTGATGGCATCACTCTGTTCACTTGTATACCTGCAATGATCCCAAAAAGTAAATTTTCCTAAAGAGGATGAGAAGCTTCGTGATCTAGAAGATTCCAGAGCAGCGAACTGGAGGTTGTTAGGCATAGATGAGGTCGAATTCTCCAAACTTGGCCTCTTTTTATTATCCCTATGAGCTACCTCCTTGAGATAAGGGCTTATTCCTATCTTTGAAGAGATCCTAACTCCCTTTCCGAGACTATATATTTGTTCTCTACCATTCCCAAATGGTTGGTCTATGGCTATTTGCACCCTTATGCTAAGATTGTGCCTATATGGTATTCTTTTGGCTTGGAGAAGGAGTGCTTGGAAAGCTTAGATTGGACTTGGATATTCATTCAAGGAGAGCCTATCAACATCAATGCTTGGTTGTATGCTTCCCCTTATTTTCTATTAATATACAATTGTTGTTTCATTTTCCCTAAATGTCTATCCTCATGTATCATTCAGCTTAACATTCCTTGCTTGATTAAGTAGGTTGTTTGGAATATGCTATTTGTATTTTCATGCCTTGTTGTGTCTTGATCTCTTGTGCAGGTGCATAAACATTGAGACTAGCAGGAACGAGCCCATGATGCAAATGATTCAAAGTCTTCAACAAAGGAGATTGAAATAGCATCAGAATAAGGTAGGCCATATTCCTCATTTCTCTTTTCAATTGTAACTCAGCAAAGTGTCTAGTAGATTGTCACTTCGGTTGCTAGACCCATTCATTGGGCTAGAGGGATTGTCTTTGTCCATAGAGAGCATTTACCTAGACAACACCTATGATTTCATTAGACTTGTTGCAAGTGTATTTTGTTCATTAAGGCGCACTTACTTGATTTCCTTAAGTTGGTTCCTTGTTTCGTTCATTGTGGCATCCTTACTTGTGTCAGACTTTAATCAAAATTTGCCTTTTATTACATTTATGTAGTGGCTTCATTTAGTCCTATGATGGAATCATAGTTTTGTCTTGGTTATGAAGGTATTAGACCAAGGTTTTGGTTCTGTGGAGGCATCCCTAAAACATTTCATCTTCTACTAATTATATTACACTAAAACTTCACTTAAATGAATCTACTATTGCATCAAACTGAGGTCACTTAATTCCACTAAAATTCATCTCTGAAATATATGGCAAATTTATAACTTTGTTTTGGCTTTACCTAAATGTCCATACTATTCCATCACCAAAAATGCTACTAACCCATTCTAGAAAATATATGAACTTCTTAAATCACCAACATTTTGTTCCTTAGATCACAGAAATCTTCTCTCTGTGGTGGTATTGAAACAATGGTGGCACGCTAATAAGAATTTACCAAAATGATTCTAGATTTACTGTGGAGTGAGTTATACCCTCCTTCTCAACTTGGCTTGAGATTCAATACAAAACCTTCCCCAAATATTGTATAAGTGGTCTTCAAAATTCCTTCGACTTTGACCATGGCTCAGATACCATGTTGGAAAATCCAAGTAGTTGGCAGTTAAATGATTTCCCTTATTAATGACATTATCTTGTGACGTTTTCATTATTATTATTAGCTCTTTCAATTTATTGTTTCTTATCATCAAGACTAATGCGAAGAAAAGAATAAAAGAGTACACAAGATATAGGCACGCTACCAGGGAAAACCCCCACTCTTTTGGGAAAACCTAGTCAAAGTTCTTCCTTCAGTAGATTCAAGATGAGACAACCAAAACCATTACAATCTAGACCCAAGACATCCTCCATCAAGTCATCCTTGTAACTGTGAGAGCACCAATTCCTTATCATTGTGATAGCAATGAAATCATCTCACTGTGAGACCCTGTCACTTTGGCAGCACCAAAACCTTCTTTGCTACATCTAAACCTTATCATTGTAGCAACACCAAAACCATATAGTAATAGCATCGAATTGTGGTTACCAAGATCATTCCTGTGCCTAATCTGTGATCTATTGTGACACCAAAACATCCTCCTTGTAATTTGAACTGCTCACTATGATGTCACTGAAACTGTCAAAAGAACAAGCTTTCTAACTATTCTCACATGAAATCCTTCTCATTGTATTTGCACCAAAATCTGCACTACCATATTGTGATATCCGAACTACAATTTCAGAGATAATCCAAACCTTTTTTTGAGATATATGTGATCTTCTTTTCTTCTTTGTGGATCGAGGTATATGCTATTATATATAGTAGTTTTTCCATAATAAAAGAGCTAAAATTACTTCATGAACATCTGTGTCTACATTTATGATGAGGTCGACTTGAGTTCAGTTAGATGTAGCTGACTCGATGATGATCTTATTGAAGTTAATAGAAGGAGACTTGATGGAGAAATCTTTGAACAATAAACAAATTGAATTTGACCCATATAAATAATCCTAAATCTTATAATGGAGGATTGAACTATAACAATTGACCCAAGCATGAAACCCACGCTTTAATAAGTCAATTAAATCAGTAATAAAATTATTTTTTCTTTCTTTTGACAAGTACATTACAAGATGACTCAAATACAATTAATCGAGACTGAACCTAGTTACATTTTCCAACATAATATACTCCTCCAAAAATGTTTATTAATGCAAAAATAATATGAAGCAACAAGTGAAAACCATTCCCTGTTTATAAGTGCAATGACCTAGAATCAATGCATGATTAGTCACTAAAAACTTCTTTCTGAAAATGTTTGAGACGTAACAATTCACATCTCAACCAGAAGGATCAATTTTTCAACAGAAGGGTAGAGGTTGTGAGTTGCGACACAACCTAAAATAGATATTTGTGGTGGATATTTTCAGCCTAGAAACCTTCAAATTGGTGCATGACATTGTTATCATCACTCGCCTAAAAACCATAAGCATGTAATCAAATAAAGGATCACCAAAACTAACATAAATTCAAAGTTCTCTAAGATAGTTGATATATACAAGGGATCAATGCTGACAAATAGAAACAAGAAATTCCAATTTAATTTGTCCTTGAATTAAACTGAGATTTAAAATCAAATCATATTCTCATAGCAATTTGTAAATAGTTAATTAAGTTCAATTGACTTAATTAGCTTAGGAATTTTGAGTTGGAAGTCTTTCTGTAGTCATGTATACATTCTCCTTAAATTTTAGGGGTCCAGGATGAGTTTATTTGAGTTGTAATTAGATAATTTAGTTTGATTGTGTTATGGTCAAATAAACTAGTTCTAACTATTTGTGGAACTAGTAGAGGATTAGTAGTGAGTTGGTACACTGGTGCGTCCTCAGGTGCTACTCCAACAAACTGAAGATTCCCCCATGAGAAAGTCATGGATGTCAGTTCAGAGAAAGACCTAGTTGAGACTAGAGTGGAGGGACAATGTAATATCAGTCGTATGAGTTTCCGAGTTGCATAGATCATGTATGCAATCAGTTATGGACCTATGTTTTGGTTTCACATTTTTGGAAGCATGATTTCCCAGTTAATATTGGTTGATCCTCTTGGGAATTGTGCAAGAAAATAGGGGCTCAACTAACAATAGAAATTGGATAAGTGTTGTTCAATGCGGGCTTGTGAGTTAGAGAGTTGATCATAATTGTGAGGAATTGTTCTTGTGAGAGCAAGATTTGTATTATCACTCAGATTTCATATTAATGCAATAGATATTCAGGGTTCTGAGTAGTGGCTTTCCCCAGAGAAACAATTATGATATGTGTCATTGATGTTCTTCCTCTTATTGATTATTGTTTTCATCAATCATTGGTTTTCGTTGTTTGAGAGTAGAGTAGGTTCTTGTCTTGTGTTTTAGTAAATTACACGAGTTGTGAATCTACAAGAAAATATACATGGTATTAGAGCATGATTTGTCTAAAAATATACATGGTATCAGAGATGAATACAATATGCTAGAGGATATTTCAAAGTTTTGAGTTTTGGGTTACAGGTGAAATTTGAATTTGCAATACATACTTGAGGATTGACAGATGGCATTCTATGTTTTGTGGCTCAAGTATGCCTTGAAAGTAAGCTCGAATTATATACATTAGAAGGAAAAAATGGAGGTTGTGCTAGAGGATCATGGCTGGAAGGAATTCATTGATCAAGGTATTCCTAAGACAACAACATTGGATGCATAGAATTTGGCTGAATAGAAGAAGTACGTTGCGAAGGTGAGGCGAATAATCCTTGAGGGAGTTCGAGACCACAATGTCTCGAGTCTCCATGGGAAGGAAACTCCACATCCTATGTGGAAAGCATTGAAAAACCTATTCTAAAACATAAATGACCATAGGAAGTTGGCACTGAAAGAGAAACTTTGAAAAATCGAGATGGAGAAAGGTGAGACCATTCCAAAATACTTGAACAAGTTCACCACTGTCATGATGAGCTTGGAAGTATTGGAATAATCATTTCCGAGGATGATATGGTGAGCCTAGATCTCCTAGGCCTTCCCAAGAATTGGAATAACTATAATGACTCTTTCAATGGGAGGGAGAAGCTACGAGATTGGGAATGACTATGGTCAGATTTGAGGTAGGAGGAGATCAGAAGGAACACCAGAGATGGTTCCTCATAAAACATTGATGATTAGGAAAATTTTTCCTTTGTGAGTAAGGCAAGGAAAGGGAAAGGTAAGGCATCCCATTCCAAATCAAATTCTTGCCATGGAGGTAAGAAGAAATACATGATGAAATTTAAGTGATTTCATTGTCACGATCTCGGCCATTTTGCTACAAACTGTCCACCCAATAAGTCCAAGAAGAAGTCCTAAAGAGGAGTGGAGGGTGAGGCTTTGGCCTCTCAATTCGAATTGGACTTCTCTCACTGCATGGATGGCATCATCAATGATGGGTAGTGTATGCTATATTAACAGTGGAGCTTCATTCCACATTAATGGTGACAAGGAGTTGTTCAGTGACCTGGAGGAGAAATATCTCTAGATGCATATTGAGATGGGTGATGATGGGAGGTATAGTGCTACTAGATTTGGCACAACTACTTTTTAGAGGGAGGAGGGCGCTCCTCTCACCTTGAGGGAGTTTATGTATGTGTTCGGGGTTGAAGAAGAACTTAGTATCAGTCGCCATGCTTGAGGATAGAGGCTATGATGTGATTTTCGCGAAAGGAAAGAAGTTCCTTTGACACATAGTTGGGTCAAGTAAAGAAGATAGGGATCTGAGTTAAGAATCTCTATAAGATGGAGGTAGAGGATTTCGCTTCTTTGAGCATAAAAGCAAAGAAGGTGTAGATTTGAGACATTGGTGAGTTGTGGCACAGGATATTGGGCCACTTGCATCATGGGGCTTTCAAATCATGCAACAGATCTCTACTAGTCTTCCCCGAGGTATGCTAGAGAAAGTTGATACATGCAAGGGGTGTACTTTGGGAAAATACACCAAGGCTTCCTTTCACGATAGAGATAGTTGAGCAGAGGTGATTTTAGAGTGAGCTCATTCAGGTGTGTGTGGATCATTCTCAATAACATCCAGGGGTAAACATAGGTATTATGTTATATTTTTTAACGACTTTTCCCATGAATGATAGATATTTTTCATGCAAAAGAAGGATCAAACTTTCACAAAGTTTTGTGAATTGAAATCATTGGTCAAGAAAGAGTCTTGAAAGAAGGTTAAATCTCTAAGGAGTGATAATGGTGGTGAGTATGTAATGAGTTTAAGAACTTTTGTGGAATAGAAGGGATTAAACGGGAGTTGACGACACCCCATAACCCACAACAAAATGGGGTGGCCGAGAGGAAGGACATAAGAATTATAGGGGTAGCACGGGAAATGTTGCATGATCAGGGCATACCATTACACTTGTGGGTTGAGGCATGCAACACAATGGTTTATTTACAGAACCATATCCCGCATTG
The DNA here is from genome assembly GCA_031772625.1 of Pinus tabuliformis. Taxonomy (NCBI): domain Eukaryota; kingdom Viridiplantae; phylum Streptophyta; class Pinopsida; order Pinales; family Pinaceae; genus Pinus; species Pinus tabuliformis. The sequence continues at coordinate 1,488,268,407 of CM062816.1, read as the reverse complement.
GATACTTGGTATGAAGACATGAGAGGAGGCTTATTCTGGTAAGAGGCCGAATGTTGGTCACTTCAGGATTTTTGGGTCATCGGTATATTTCCATGTGACTAAAGATGCACGAAAGAAGCTTGAGATGATAATAGAGTTGGGGATATTGGTGGGGTACACTGATACACCTCACAACTATCGTGTGTACTTGTCAACGAACAGGATGACAATGGTTTGCAGGGATGTCAGATTCAATGAGGAGAAGGCCATGCGAGTTTCCCTTGAGAGGGAGCTTGAGCTACATGCAGTTGAGGAAATATTAGCTCCTAAGGTTGAGGAGACTCAGATTAATGTGGAAAAACCACATGTAGAGGATCTGGGAGTGGAGGAAACCACTGAGGCAGAGTCTTCCATAGATGGGAGAAAGCACACCATAGAGGCTGACAGGTTATTGCATGATCCACGGGAGAATGTGGGAGCACCCACATCTCAGCGCAGCAAAGGATGTCACCAAATAGGTTCATTGGATAGATGGCTCTAATGAGTGGATGTTTTGAGAAAGAGCCATCTTCCTTTGAGGAGGTAGTGCAGTAACCAGTTTGGTTTGATTCCATGGTGGAGGAGTTTGACTCCATAGTTTGTAACAGTGTTTGGGATGTGGTCTTAAGACTAGAGGACAAGTCAGTGGTGAGCTTCGGATGGCTTTACAAGGTAAAGCAAGCTGCATATGATAGTGTGGAGAAGCATAAGGCGAGGTGTGTAGCCCATGGATTTTCACAAGTAGAGGGGATTGACTATGTTGAGTCACTTACTCCTATTGCAAGGTACTTATCGATCTGATCTATATTGGCACTATCAGTGTAAATGGGTTGGAAGATACATTAGATGGATGTAAAGACAGTCTACCCTAATGGCATGATTGGGAAGAGGTGTACATAGAGCAACTTGAAGGTTTTGAGACCTTCGACTGTGAGTCACATGTGTGCCGACTCAAGAGGGAATTGTATGAGTTGAAGCAAGAACCCCATTATTTGTACAATAGGATTGATATCTACTTCACCGGGTTGGGCTTCACCAAGAGTGAAGTAGATGTGAACCTGTACCACATAGTGGTGGAAGGTAAATTGTTGATCATTGTGTTATATGTTGACGATTTGATTTTGACAAGTGATGATCAGTTCATCAAGTATTGCAAGGAGGACCTTGTAAGAGAGTTTGAGATGAAGGAAATGGGGCTCATGCATTAATTTTTTGGGCATGGAAGTATGGTAGGGTGATGGGGAACTATTTGTGCTTCAAGGCAAGTATGTCAATGAGATATTCAGGAGGTTCTGCATGGAGAGAAGAAAACCCATGGAGACTTCTCTAGTATTTAACTAGAGGAAGGCAGATGCTACTTCAGGGGAAGTAATGGAAGCTATTGTTTATAGATAGCTTGTGGTTCACTTATGTGTTTGGTGAACACATAACTGGATATGTGCTATGAAGTTAACTAACTTAGTCAAGTGATGGTTAGGCTTACCAAGTTGTATTGGAAGGCGGAAAATCATGTGTTGAGATACCTCAGGGGCACTACTCAGTATGGATTGTGGTATAGATAGATAGAGGGAGTGAAGCTTCAAGACTTCGTCGATGCAGATTCGGTAGGGAGTCCATCCAATGAGAAGAGCACATTAGGAGGGATATTTAGTATTGGGTCAACGGTAGTTTCTTGGTACATCAGAAAATAGAGATTGGGTGCACTTAGTTCGGCAGAGGCAAAGTACATGGCTGCAAGTTAGGCAGCATGTGAGGCCATTTGGATGAGGAAGATTTTGGTTGGTTTTTTTAGTCAGCAGATGGATCCAACTATGTTTACTACGATAATCAAAGTTGTATCAAACTCTCTAAAAATCCATTTTTTCATGATTGGTCCAAGAATATTGATATCTGATATCATCATCTTTGAAATTGTGCATTGAGGTGGATTATGTTGTTGGAGTACATTCCCATGGAGGAACAAGATGCTGACATTTTGACAAAGGCATTGTTAAGATGTAAATTTGAGTTTCACAGAGACATGATTAGGGTAGTTGATAATCCCTTTGTTGTTCATAGGGATTGTTGAGAAATGGCAACTAGAACTTTCAGCTTAATTTATCCTTGAATTAAACAGAGAATTAAAATCGAATTCTATGCTCATAGAAACTTATAAATTGTTAATTAAGTTTAATTAACATAACTAGATTAGGAATTTCAAGTTGGAAGTCTTTATGTAGTCATGTATATGTTCTCCCTAAATTTTAGTGTCCAAGATGAGTTTATTGGAGTTGTAATTAGATAACTCAGTTTGACTAAGTTATGGTCAATTAAACTAGTTCTAACTGTATGTGGAACTAGTAGAGGATTATCAGTGAGTTGGTGCATTGGTGCATCCTCGGGTGCTACTCCAACTAACTGAAGATTCCCTCATGAGAAACTCATGCATGTCAGTTCAGAGAAAGACCTAGTTGAGACTAGAGTGCAGGGGCATTGTACTGTTAGTTGTATGATTTTTCAATTTGTACAGGTCATCCATGTAATAATTTATGGACCTAAGTTTGGATTCCGCAATTTTGGAAGCATGATTTCCCAATTAAATATGCGTTGTTCCTCTTGGGAATTGCGCAAGTAAATAGGGCTTATCAGGTAGGAGAAATTGGCTAATTGTTGGTCACTACGGGCTTGTGAGGCAGAGAGTTGATCATACTTGTGCGGAATTGTTCTTGTGAGAACAAGCTTTGTATTATCACTCATATTTATGATTAATGCAATAGATAGTCAGGGTCTTGAGCACTATTTTTCCCCAGAGAAACAATTGTGTTATGTGGCATTGATGTTTTTCCTCTTGTTGATTATTATTTTCATCGATCATTGGTTTCTGAAATTTGAGAGTAGAGTAGATTCTAGTCTTGTGTTTTAGGAAATAACATGAGTTGTGAATCTACATGAAAATCTACATGGTATTAGACATGATTTGTAGAAAAATTTACAATCAAAATGTAAAATTGTTAATCATCCTGCACCACAAAATAAGCGTTACTTATATTTGGGCGACTATTAATCCATCATCACATTCTAGATATAGTACAAAAGAATATCTATGCAGCGTCAGTTAAAAGATGGTGATTAATTGAAATAATAGTATTCAATCATGGACTGCCATGTTTTCTTCATCTTCAGCTGCACCATGATAATAGAAATATAAATCTGAACAAAAACATTCACAACCAAAAAGGCCAGAAAACACAAAATTACAAGTTAGAATATCAATCCCAACAATCATACATGCATAAGTGAGTCAATTGCAGGTTTAAACAATAGACCAATAAATGTGAGTAGTTAAATAGTAATGGTAGAAGCACAAAGCTAATCTGTGTGACAAGACCTGCTAAGCTTTCAATGTTGGCCTTGTTTATGAGATGCCTTATCATTGCTTTCGCTCCGACATCAGATACCAAAGGAGACCTACTTAATGCATCTTTGGCATTTTAGATTACATTTCCACCATCAACCAAGAGTGTTTATTTCCTTTCAATTTCTTCTTGTGCCACATTACTGATGATGAGAGGGATCAACCCTATTAAAATTGAATTAAGAAAATAATATGTAACATTTTCTACCATCTCCTCATGCTCCTGATGTAGTAGAGATGTAGATATGCTTCTCAGAAGAAATATATTTGGGGAATATTTGCCCCAGATTTAATCTCGCTCATCCAATTTCTTTTAGAAAAAAGTCAACGAACCTCTTCCACCTTGAAATAGGAAGCCTTTGGCTAATAATATTATATTTCTTTTATATCTTTTAATTGGGTTGTTGTTAACAATGTCAATGGATAGAAAATTCCACCACCTTGTTACTTCCTGTTGCATTTAGGAAATAAATGGCATGGCTATCTCACCCCATGCACTCACACATGTAAATCATCTTCACATCCCTTTGCATTAAGATGACATCTCTCATTCATATTGTGATCTCTTGACCCTTTTGTCATGTCTCCATGGTTTTTTGCAACTGCAGTGGTGTTTACCAAACATGGGTGGGATATTTCCACCACGTCGCTAGCCTTGTGGACATTCTAGTGCATGGAGGTACCAGTCCCCTAGAGATTGGCCTTCATGGTACACTCTATGAAAAGAATTCCATATTGGAGTGGGGAGGTAATTGTGGTCGTAGCGAGCCCTTGGATATTGGAAGTGATTGCAGCGGGGTCTAATCGAGAATTGGCGGTATTTGGAGAAGAAGCATTTCTTTCCTACAGTAGCTCAATGCTTGGTGGGAAGATATTTATGCAATAAATATTTTTATTTCCAACCTTTGAAGAATTTTTAGCCTATTTATATTTGCACGGTGGAATTTGGTTTTTAGTTTGCAAAGCATCTCGTTGGTGAGGAAACTAATTGGCATGCCCAAGGTTTTATTTTTGATTGACCCTTCTTAGAGCTATCCTTTGTAAACCCCTCCTTTTCAATTGTTAGCTAATAGCATCCCTAGGCTAGCCTTGAAGCAAACAATGAAGTTTCTTATGATTTTGTCCTAGTTTCTTTCCATTTTCCTCACTATTCTTCCCCTCTACAAGGGATTTCTTTCACTGGGCTTACCTTTCCTTTGAGAGTTAAGCCCCTTGATCATATGCACCCTTGCCAATGGTTTGGAGATAGAGGCCCTTAGGGAAGACCTTGGCCACAAACAAAAGTTTAAATATCTATAGCTATCTTCCATTCCTCCACTCTGCGTGAAATCTAAGAGGAAATTCACAAGTTAGAAGCTTTAACCACTAATGATTACCAAGCCCACTCCGATTTTGAAATCCAAATTGAATTAGCTAGTTGTGTCCTTAACCTTGGCCATACCATGGTAAGGAAGAGTTAATACATCAATTCCATCAACTTGATCTATTGGCAAATGAAGAAGCTCCTGGATAGGGTACTTAATAAAAGTGTGAGGAAGAAAAGGAAATCATAGCATGCCTTAATGAAATGTGACGAGTCTAATGGCACCTCTACTCTTGCTTAACTAGCTTCACTACTCACATGGCGCACATAGAAGGTCATCTACAATGCAACCTCAAGCCTCCAACTCCAACAGTCACAACCACCTAGGATTCAACCCAAGTAACATACTATGATGATTGATATTTACCTGACCTTTTGGCTTATGTTTTTTACTTTTAGTAAATTAGTTTATTGTAAAAGACGTTTAGTCAGCTATAACTGGAAATTGCTATTTTGTATATATGTCGTAGTGTATGTTAGAAAATTAGATGGAGGCTAGTAATATTTTTGGATGGTTTTGGATGATAAACTATAGATCTCATTATCCGTAGGTCTACTTTGCCTTGTGCAAATCACAACCGTGTTCTTGCCTAACAATGAAGCCTAATTTTGTATGGGAGTTATCTTGAGACAATAGAAAATTTAGCGAACATATATATAATTGAACTTGATAATTATAGGATAAATATTGAATTAGACACATTAAATAATATATTTTATTTAAATTTTCCATATACTTTCATTATCATCTTCACTTAATAGGTTAAACATATTATAATGATATGTTTTATCCTAGGAGTATTAGGTGATAATGGGATTTTTTCCCCTCAAGAAACTGTGTTTATTCTTTTTTTGTGGGGCTTGGGACATGCTTCCAACAACTACGCTTAATTTTACACTCTCTTGCAAGGAGTGAAATTGAGTTCCTTATTGAATCCTTTCTCACATATTATCTTGAGTGAGCCATTGTTAATAATGAATTACATTTGCTCAAGCCCCTTTCCCTAGGAAATCATCTTGCTTTCAATTTCCAAAAAAAATCATTGTGGAGCTTGCATAACTTTCCATAGTTATTTTTTACCATGTACACAAAGCCCTCAACTTGAGAGATGATGAATTGAAAAATTAGGAAGTGTTTCATTTAAGTCAAATCAGGAAATCTCACACAGGTAATGCCATGAGCTCATTATTGTCAACACTTGTCATGCATGGATCGCAACATAATGCTACATGATGTAATTTGGTACAATAATGTTTAGACTCTCAAAGGCTAGCTTCCACATCATAGGTTCTATCATGTGTTTTCCACATCATAGGTTCTATATGTGTTAAAGTCCTATCTAGTAGGGAATCACATACACAGTATAGGCACATTCACTCCAAATTTGTCAGGATGACTTCATTTATGGATAAGTAGATGGTGCCCCTCTCAAGGTTGATAGTATGAATTTTTGTGGTGCATTCAATATCACCTTCTTAACTGTTTTTGTTGGTTAATATTTTATTTTCTCGGAAACTTTATTCTCAAAAATCCCTCTCATATGCCAATTTAAGCTAAATGATTTGAGGATGCATTGCACTATCTGCAAGTTAGAAAAAACAATTGACAACACAAGTGGCCTCTTCTCCTTACATATTAATCCAACATTGACAACAATTCCAATGGTTAGTGGATGAAATAAGGCAGATATAGATTAAGTTAAATAAGCTCTATTTTCATATCCCTCCATAGTGTCACTCCCTTGTTTCCTATGTATATTCGACCTCCTACTGATATGTTTTCGTGCAGCTATCCTCTCCAGAATTTGAATGATGAAGCATAAGCGGATATGCATGTAACTCAACTCACTCTCTATTATATTGATTCCACTTATTAGCAAGCATGTATGTATTTTATGATAGACAAAATTTTGGAGATTCATTTCGGAATCTATAATTATCATCCTTAAATCAGAGCAGAGACTTGCATTTTCTTATTTTTGTTTCATTAAACGATTTATCATGTTATGTTCAATATGCGTTCATGCAGCAAGCTCCGAATGCATGTTTTTATGAATAAAATTTGTCCACTTCCGATTGAAAAACTAAATAGGTTTTATTCATCCGCACAGATTTGAATGAGATCACGATCTCTCGTAAATCCGAAGATTCAATGGAAATGGAGCGACATTAGATACGTGATTTGCAATAAAAGTAGAAATACGCATATAATTAAAAACTATAACTGTACACGATTCTTTAGTGTAATTTTTAAATAATATTAACTATAATATAGATGCCGATCGAGCAACTTGTCTAGTTTTGAAGAAATATAGGCGGTGTAAAATAGAAAGTGCGCAGAAACTGTGTTGGTAAAAGGAATTGCTGATGTATACCTTCTGTTGTTGTTGTTGTAAGATGCCAACCACTGGGCAAGGAATCGAGTTGCGACATGAAAGGGAAAGGATTGTAATGTGTTCATTCCAGTCACATAAAAGTAAAAGCATTCCCGATCATGAACGTCTTTTCGATCCTTTACTGAAAAGCACTCCACTTCACTTCCGTTTAATTGTTGAAGTGCAGAAGATTCCAAAACAAAAATTAAAATGGAAATGTGTAGACGACATTATCTATGTATCTGTTCACCGCCTTATCGTTTTATTAGGAGGAAGATTCCAATATAAAAGACTTATTTGTTTAATCCTTCAATTTTCCCGAGGAGTACGATGATTAAACAAGAAGAGTTCAGATACCATTCGTTATTAAGTTTTTTTCCGCTATTATTCATGGAAATTTGATCTAAATTATTATGTTTTAAAATATAACAAATTAATTTAATTAATTAAAATAGTTTAGTACTTAATTAATTTATATATATACATATATATATACTTTATCATCATTAATTTAATTTGATTATAAAATTGTTTGTAAAACTATAACTATAATTTTACATAACTAAAATTACAAATTGCAATTTTGAATATCAATATTTTAAGTAGTAAAAAAATTCCTTACCTGAGATTTACAATCTCAACCGCTCATATGTATAAAATAAAATAATACTTCTTGTTTTAAACATGCCATTGCCCATGGAAGTGGGATGCCAACCTATGTTCCCAGAAACGGGACGGTTGTCACCGTTCTAGGTAAAAAACGTGTAAGAAACGAGACCAGATGGAAACGCCGTTTTCTACTGTCGTTTTAGTTAACCAGTGCATATATTTTACGGGAAATCTTTTACAGGTCCTAGTTGGCTCTTTTGCACTCTTTATTGTAGATTTCATGTATGTATTCATTCAATAACCTAGAGGCCTATGCGAAGTATACAGAAAGTCGATTATTTTTGTACTATTGTCTCTTTTTTAGTTGATTTGTTTTCCTTTAACATGTATAGTGTTAAAATTCATAGTTTAAACACTATTTTATATGTGGCTTAAGAAGTTCACATTTAATTGCAAATCTATTTATTGTTTATATATATATATTATTTGGTTTTTTTTAAAAGGAAACAATAATTAGCCAAAGGCCCAAAATGCATAAGAATGTATACACTTAATTGACTAGGAAGCATAAAAATGTATATATTTAATAGTCATATTGCTAAACATAAGTTTAGTATTAAAATTATTTAGTTTTTAAATAAAATTTAGGCTAGAAAATTAGTTGAAACTATATTGAAAATTGAAACTAAATTTATATTTTTCATTTTTATTTTCATTTTCACTCGTTTTTTTGATTGCGACACCTCCAAACACTGTTTGTCGTACCGTTGTAGTTTCTCATTTCGTTTCCCGTTTCTTGTTTCTGGTAAGATGCCAACCACTCATATGTATAAAATAAAATAATACTTCTTGTTTTGAGCAGGCCATTGCCCATGGAAGTGGGATGCCATTTTAAAAAGGGTAAAAGGCCTAAACTCTAACGCCTCTTCTCCCGCTAAAATTGTCGGTGAAGCCTTTCTTTTCCTGGAAACAGTAGCAAGTGGTGCATACATTGACTGCAATTGTATGATGTGCCTCTTTATCTTATTAACGTCTTCCCGCTGCACAGGTTTCGTGCTGAAGTCCATGTCTTCTCCGTCCAAACATCTGCATGAACACTAAAGCCATGAATATACACTTAACAAGTCCAATACAGTTTATATAAAGAATCGATGCATACATTAATTTGCTTAACCACAAGGCACAAGTAATAAATCAGATGCATTTATGCTGGTCTATATTTTTATTTGTCTAGCCTGAAGCAGTACCAACAATGAAGTGATACATTCTTTCTTTATTTTTTTAAATATGTAAAAGTGTTAATACACAATCTCTCAATTCATTATTTTTTCTGAACTTTAGAGATTAAGTAACAAATTCATTATATCTTTGTGAAATTTCAAATAAAAAAAAAAAACTTTTTTATTATATATAAATAAATAAAACATAAAAAATTTATCACTTCAGAATTTCGAACACAATATTTGAAATATTCTTAAAGTTTATATTGATAACTATTTTTTTAATAGATGCCATCTCTAACTTAGAAATGCTACATTAAATAATAACATTAAAAAGCTAATATAAATATAGCTAAATAAGAATTTATTAAAAAATTATATTATTTTATATTTAATTTAATATCTAATAAATAAGATTATAATTTCTTGAAGGAATTTAGAGAAAAAAAACGAATTAATATAAAAAATCAACGTATCTAGTGCAAGCGATCAAATAGGATTAGAAATAAATATCTACACTTAAACCAATGCATCGTGTGCAAGCAATCAAATAGGAGAATATTGACACTGAAACCAATGCATCTAGTGTAAGGTATCAAATAGAATTATAAATCGACATCTACACTGAAATCAATCCATATAGTGCATGTGATCAAATAGGATTAGAAATCAACAACTACATTGAAATCAATACATCTATTTGAATGAAAATCTATAGTATTCATGACTTTCTAGATCTAACTTCTATGTATGTATGTCTCTATGAGACTCTTTCTTCTTCCCTCTCTCTCCACCTTCCATTCTATGTCTTTCTCCCTCCTCCTCTCCTTCTCTCTCTTCCACCCCTCTCTCCCCTGTCTCACTCTATCTACCTCTCCCTAACTTTCTATATCTTTCTCTTCTTTCCTCTCCCCCCCTGCCATCTATATTCATACCTCGCTCCATCTCTCCTTATTTGTCTCTATATATCAACCCCCTAAACATATGTCATGCTCTCTCTCTCTCTCTCCATATATATCTATATATCTATCTATCTCTCCCTCTCCCTCTCCCTCTCCCTCTCCACCCCCCATCTCTCTCTCTCTCTCTCTCTCTGACTCTCCATCTCTCCCTTGCCACTCCCTCTCCACTTTTCTCTCTCTATGTCTTTCTTCCCCTTCCAACTCCATCTCTCTCTCTCTTGTATCCTAAGTCCTCTCTCTTTTTCCTTCCTGTCTCTCCCCTTCTCTCTCACCTCCCATCTCTCCCTTGCCACTTCCTCTCCACCTTTCTCTCTCTATGTCTTTCTTCCCCTTCCAACTCCATCTCTCTCTCCTCTCTCTCAAGTCCTCTCTCTTTTTCCTTTCTGTCTCTACCCCCATCATACACACACTCTCTCTCCACCCTCCAACTCTATCACTATCTGCCTCCCTCTCTTTCTCTTCCCCCCCTCTCTCCCCCCTCCATATATATGTTTCCCTATCTCTCTCTTCCCCTTCTTTCCCTATCTTTATCCTCTCGATTTTTCTCTCTTCCCTCATCTCCTCTTTCCCTCATTCGATCTTCATCTCTCCATTGTCACTCTCTCTTTCCCCCTCCAAATCCATCTCTCTTGCTCCCTCTCTCCCCTTCCTCTCTCTCTTCCTTTCTCTCTCCCACACTATATTCCCCCTTCCATCTCACTCTATTTCTTAAATATGATCCCATCATATTGTATTTAAGAAAGTATTTAAATTAATAAGAAAACATAATCGCTTGTAAAATATTAAACCTATATTTTCGATCAATCATGTTAAAGAAAATACAATAATAAAAATATTAAAAGAATCACCCACTATCTTTTCTCTATCATTGTTAACCACTTTGCTTTATCACTTCGCTTGGATCCTTGGTTATGATGCATCTATCCTAGTTCTTTATAATATTATTTATATTATATAAATTTCACATATGTTTATATAAAAGTATTCTCATATTTTAATTTATTAAAACCTTCATTTAATCTCTATGAAAATATTGTTAGTAGTCGCGAGGATGGAGAGTTTAGATATGCCTCGGAAGTAATTATAACCTTTTTGCTCTTAGATTTAATTAAAAAATGTTATAAACTTAAATTAAAATAAAATATTTGTAAAATATTTTTATTTTGAAATAAGTTATTGTTTTTGGGCATGTGGTATTGATAAACCATGGTATAAACTTAAATTAAAATAAAATATTTGTAAAATATTTTTATTTTGAAATAAGTTATTGTTTTTGGGCATGTGGTATTGATAAACCATGGTATTGGCCCATGTTATTGTAACAGTTAAAAGCCTAGATCCATAACATAATAATCAAAAGTCTAGATGGTGCGTGGGATTGATAAACCATGGTAGTAGCCCATGGTATTACATTTTTCTTCCCTCCTTTCCCTCTCTATCTTTCTCTTGTGGGTATTGGCCCACAATATTGTAAAAAAACCTACTTAGAAGTTAATAATATCCATGGTAAATATTCATGATTAAAAATCTTGTCATATTGTAAATATTAAGTTTTCATCTCGTTATTAATTAAATTTATAGATGGAACACATCTATATTAAGTGTTATAAATATATTGATTACATAAAATATAATATTACAATATTATATGTTGCCCAATATTTATAACCACCCCCACCAAATAAATAGTAGCTAGAGGTGGGGAGAAATACTAATTAAAATGTAATATTATTAAATTTCACCTAATATTTCAGGTTAGACCCCACCCTAAATATTACATTCTGCTCAATATTTCCCCTCACTACTACTAATTTTATTGGGTAGGTTCCATTATATTGAGTTTACCTTCCTACAACCGCTGAATGCAATGAAATATAATTTTACTTCATTATTATTCTTACGGAAATCACACAACCACACAACTAAATTATTCTTACAGAAATAACACAACCACACAACACAACCACACAACTAAATTATTCTTATAGAAATAACACAACCACACAACACGAAATATAAATTTATTGGGTTATTATTATTATATAAATAACCCTATGATTAATATTATAAACCCTATGAATAATATTATATTCTTGGAATATGAACCCTTAGATTAATAACCCAAAAGTGATCGATATTATAAGGGATAAATACTAAAAACCCAAGGGATTAATATTATAAGCCCAAGAAAGCCCACGAAGCTTTGGATTGATGGTGAATGGGTGCACTGTTAAGACACTCCTTGCAATAGGTCACTGGTTCAAGTCCCCCGTGGGTGCTTACCTACCAAAAAAAAATATATTATAAGCCCAAAATATATAAACCCTAAGATAAATATTATAAAGCCTAAAATAAATATGGCTAACCATCCATGGTTGATATTGTAAACCCTATAAACCCTAATTTTATTATCTTTTATTTCTGTAGGAAAAATCACAACTTTCCATTAATTTGAGAAATTACATATAGTAGATGCCCTCAGCATATGCATATCTGCCCACTGAAGCCTTCAAGTAGTGATAAAAAATAAGTTATGGCTGAGAACATTCAAAAAGAGATAGTGATGTACATATATTACCATGCAAGGTATACTTGACAAGTATAGTAAGAGGAATAAAAATATATACATAAACATCGACGATAGTGAAACTGTAATCTATTGATAATAACCAAAATAAATTAGGGTCTGTCTGCCCTAGGATATGCCCTATCAATCTAGCGCCGGTGATAGTATTGATATTGATCTTTCCCAGATTGTTCCTGTATCAACCACAGGCCTCTAGGATGTGTCGTAGCCTCCTTGGATAATTTGTTAGCAGCCGAGTTATGTTCCCTGTAAATATGTTGACAAGTAACAAAGTTAAATTGTGCTTTGAAAACTTGTATTTCATCCAATATGTTTTTGAGTGAATGTGGATGACATGTATTAATGTTATTGAACCAATTTATGATGATCTTGGAATCACCTAAAATCTGTATTTTATTGCATGAGTGAGCCAATGCAAAATGCAAAATATGCTTGAGGGTGATCAGTTTAGCATGAGTGTTGGTTCCCTCTCCCAACCCCATTTGAATTTTGTAGTGATGGTGTTCAGTTAGATGAAGTAAAATTCCACCTCCACACCCCTGTGCTTGGGATGCGCCATCGAAATAAGCCCAAGGAATGGTGTAATCAAGCATTTCAGGTGTTAAAATTTGATTTGTAGGAGAGTGATCCTCTTTCGGAATCTCATGATAGGTAGCAATGATTTTTGCAGTTGCATGAGGCCATTTAGCCTCTTTCCCCTTGAAAATAATGCCATTTCTTATCAGTGAGGTTGACCAGCAGATGAGGAGAGGTAGAGAGTGAGTTTTTGAGTTGATGGTCGCAGCTCTCCAGTGATCCCAAGCTTAAGATATCAATTGACCCTGCCATCTGGTAGGTTTGGAGAGCATATCCAAGACTTGTATCCATAGTTGAGCATTCATCGGGCAATGTAAGAACATATGATCATTGGTTTCCTCGACCTGTTTACATAGCACACACCAATGCGGGCCATAATAGGATCGGTGCATAGGATTTTCTCTTGTTGGGGTCTTGTTTCAGAGCATGTTACACATGAATAATTTCGTTCTTGGTGGTGCGTTAAGTTTCCATAGCTTTCCCCACCAGTCTAGGAGTGCTAATGGCCTACACACAGAGTGTAGGATGGGATAACCATATTTAAGGGACTATAATCCATGATTAGTTAGAGTCTAGATGAGATCATCGGTGCCTTCTTTTATGCACACATGGGATTCAATCAGGGCATTGACATACCCTCCCAATCCTGCTGCCAATGTTCGGCGATATCTAATTGCAGTGATGATAACCAAGCCTGTTCAAATATAGAGTTGTTCTCCAAATCAACCACCTGTGCTATTACTTTGATATTCCACTGATTGAGAAACAGGATGAGGTCAGTGGGTAAATGATACATATTCCCACCTCTCGTCCATGGGTCCATGCCTATACCTACCAAAGTGCCATCATTGATTTGCCAAGCTAGCCCTTCTCTGATAGTAGGCAAGGTGTGTAATATTGCTTTCCAGACCATTGATATCCCAGTTCGAGGCCAGGAGGGTAGTCATATCCAGTCCATGAGATGATGTGGCCATATACATTTATGGTAGGAGACTCCAATCCAAAGGTTTTTCGATGTGAGTAGGATCCATCCCATCTTTCCAGCAAGAGCATGTGCAAAGACGAATAGGTCCTTTAGTCCCCATCCACCCCATTTCTTAGGTAGGGCAATGTGCTTCCAACCCAACCAAGAAAATGGTTTGCCCTCCTTATACCCATTCCAAAGGAATTTGCAGCAAATCTTCTGAATTCGGGAAAGGATTCCTTTAGGAATCCAAGCCAGCGACATCTAGTAGACTGGTGTAGCCTCCAAGACATATTTTATCAGGACTAACCGACCAACTCTAGATAGGAATCCGTGGTTCTAGTTTTGTAAATGTTTTTCAATTTTAACCACAAGCCAGATCTAATCAGTTATCCTATAGCAATGAGGCTTGATCCAGAAACCCAGATACTTAAGGCCATCCTCCAATTGATGGCACTAAAAAGGGATTTTTTGTTGAGCGAACCTTGTTTCCTGAGGAGATGCATTGGAAAGAGTAATGGTATATTTTGAGTGTTTTTCTTCCATACCAATAGCTGAGCCAAAGAGGGTGAGTGTTTCATGGAAAGTAGAGGAGTCCCTGATACTTCCATTTAGGAATATGTGCACATCATCTACGAATAGCAGATGAGTGAGGAAGCAATGGTCAGACATTTTGAGCCCTTGTATCCGCACATCCCACTTGGCAGCTGCAATGAGTCTACTGAGGCCTTCCATGCCAATAAAAAAGAGGAGCGAAGAGAGTGGGCATCCTCGCTGAAGTCCTCTCTTAGCATGAAAGAAATGTGATGCTGAGCCATTTATGAGTACACTGAAGGTGACCTAGGTGATGCAACACATAATCCAATCAATGAAAGGAGGTGGGAATCCTAGGTGTGTAAGGATCATCTTAATGTATAGCCAACTGACCTGGTCAAATGCTTTAGCAAGGTCAATATTAAGGATGGCCCCTTTTATATTTTTAGTTTTTATGGAGTGTAGGGCTTCCTACGCAGTGCCAATAGCTTCATGGATTTGTCTATTCTAGAGGAAAGCAAATTGCTCAGGGGAAATGTGACAATATATGATGGGCTTGAGACAATTGGCAATAATCTTGGCTATGATCTTATAGAGGCAATTACATAGCGAAATACGCCGAAATTCATTGAAAGATGAAGGAGAGTCGGATTTACGGATTAGAGAAATGAAGGTGGTATTGATGGCCTCATACATATGCCCGAAAGTCCTACATTACTCCACCACCCTAAGTAGGTCTCCTCCACTGATCTCATAAAAAGAAAGATAGAATTTAAATGTCTAGTCATTCGGCCTTAAACTTTTATCTTTCTTGAACCATTTTAGTGTACTTTCCAGTTCCACTAGAGAGACAGGGGAATTGAGCTCCTCACCCTCTTCTAGGTCCACAAATTGGGGGAAGTGACCTGTAATTCAAACAATTTCAGCCAGAGAGGCACCTGGAGGTGCCTTGTAAAGATTTTAGAAGTGACAATTTCCAAGACGGGATAGCTGGTTATAAGTTGTTGCTGAGCCCCAATCCTACATGGGCATTTTCAAAATAGTGTTGCTGGCTTTTCTTCCGTTAACAAAATTTTAAAAAAAATTGTGTCCTCATCTCCTGCTTTTAACCAAATAGCTCGACTCTAGAGATGCCAAGGTTCTTCCCTCTGCCTCAAGATTTTTGACCTCTATTCTTCCAAATTAATGAGATTGGACTTTGCCTTTGCCAAGGTGAAACCCTGACCCTGTTCATCCAATAGAGTGACCAAAGTCTATTCAATAGCTCTGAGGGTTTGGTCATCCCGATCTCTTTTATCTTTAGCCCAAATAATGGAAAGTATCTTAATCTCAGTGAGATTGGCACAAAAACCTTCCACCAAGGATCTCCCCGAGGATGGTGGATTTGATAACCAGAAATTAGTGACTAGTTGAATATAAGAGGGGTTTGATAGCCAGGTAGAGTTGAATTTATATGGAGCCCTTAGTTTCTAAGAGGGGCGAGTGATCTCCAAGTAAATGGGGGAGTGGTCCGATAATCCTCCAAAACCAACCCATTGTTTGAATAAGGATAGTCTCTGAATCAGGGTGTCCTTGATGAGGAAGTGATCCAAACGCCTGGCCAGGGTAGCCTCCCCAATTCTGCGATTTCGCCAGGTGGGTAGAGGCTTTACCATGGGGATGTCCATCAAATGATGTTATTCAAGAAGCTGCTCCATAACATCCGAAAGTGGATCCACTTCGGCATTTGTCCCCCATGATTCCCCATATTGAATGGAGAAGTTTAGGTTGCCACCCAGAATGAGATTTTCAGAATTTTTGATGGATATATTAAGGATATCATTCCAGAAGGCCTCTCTGTTTTGACAAGGGCCATATACATTGACAATGCAGAGATCCATGCCCAATTCCAATGAAAAAATGTCCATTCCAATGAATCCAACACCACCCTAGGAGGACTTAAGGTAAATAGAGCAGGGGTTATATCCCAGGGTCGGTCCTCCCGATCGACCCATGACATCTAGGGAATGGAAGGTCCAACCAGGTTTTAGGGATCGGAGTACATGAGAAATATGATCAGCCAAACTCAATGTTTCTTGTAGGAAGATAATGTCTACAGTCTCAGATTCAATCACTCATCTAAGGGCTAGCTTTTTGGATGAGCTAGCCAAGACCTTGCATTTAAATGACAGCAAATTCATGAGGGATATTTTGGAAGGGTGTTCAGAGCTCTAAGTACCCAATCAAGAGATCATTGTGTTCCTGAAGCCACTTTAGCCCCAGCTAATAGAATGGCCTTTGATAAATGGGATTTACACCCTCTGGTGGATTTGGGGGTGCAAGATGTAGGGGTTAGTCCCAACCCATAGGAATCAGAGCATACCGATGAGAGGGGGAAACAAGGGCATAGATTGTAATGGTGAGGGGGACAGGGGACTCAAGAAGGATGATGATGAAACAATAGTAGAGGATTGAACTGCGGGAGGTGTAGTTGAGAGGACCAGATGATGAGTAACGAGGGGGCATGGGATGGAAGGAGAGGTGAAATCCTAGACTGATGTAGATGCACTGTGAAAATGCAATGCAAAACAAGAAGGAGAAGATGAAAATACAGAGTTAAGGTGAGGAGGAGTACTCGAGGAGTGAGCAACCTCATTAGCAGCCCTTGATCAGGTCATCGACAGGGAGGGTAGATGAGGAGTGCTCGAAGTTGGAGGTTTATTTGGTGCCCCCTTCCTAGTCATTGGTGAAGAAGCCAGAGGAGTCTACCCTGGTACCCTAACAGCCTCACCTTCTGATTCCTTAGTAGAATCTGAGTCCTTACGGACCAAGTGGAATTGCTTAGAAAGGCTCCATACCTTGTGACACCTGCGACGTCTGAACGGTACACCTTCATAGTCCAGGATTTGGATCTTGGTGAAATTCTTCCATTACAGGGTGATTTTTTCTTCTAAACCCTCTGTTGTGTCAAGGTTGACCAAAGTACGAGCCAGAGACTGGTTTTTCGATTTGATATAAGTCTTGTCGTAGTCCAAATAGGTTCCAAGCACATTCCCAATACGAACAAAAACATCCCCGAACAAGTACTGTAGAGGGAGCCTAGGCAACCAAACCCACAATCGTCCAGCATTGATCTATTCTCTCTTAGGGTCAAATAGCGGGCTCCAATGCTTAAGCATGACCGGAGCCATTTCATGGTGCCAGAGTCTGGAAAGTGCCCAGTTGGTATAATCCTCATGTAGGAAATGGAGCGCAAACCATCCGTGAGCCAGATTCTACACCTCAGGAAGATCTTTGAAGATATAGCCCCAAATCTCCTTGAACCAGAGTCTAAGTCGCTTAGCTAAATAGGCATGGCCCCAAACTCTACCCACCAGTACCTTACCAACCATGTTGAAAACTTCACCCATGTTCAACCCTTCCCAAAATTTGAGGGTCACATCCATACCAGAGGCCTTCACACACTTGATCTTCTTCTTACCTGATCTAGGCACAGTTAGATGGTATTGCAAATGGTTTAGAGAGCCCTATTTCTCCTATTGATGTTGTTGCGCAAAGTGCCAGACTTTAATGACCAGGGTCTCAAAGAAGCCGGATGGGATGAAGGAGAGGGTAGTCGTCATGTAGAGGTGGAAGGAGCTATTGGCTCAGGCAGAGTGTGCCCAAGCTCAAAGATGTTACCAGCCTCAAAGGGGATCACGAAGGGTGATGAGTGCGACAGATCCTCGGAAGGCGAGGGTTCAAAAGAAGGGGAGGATTGTGAACAAGCAATAAGCAAGTTGAGGGTCGCCAATGAGAGTGGAGGGTAGTCAAGCTCTGGGGAATCAATGGAGAGGGTGGCAAACGAGAGGCTAGATGAAGATGGTATAGGGAGAGTAACGACGGGAGGTGAAATAGAAAGGAGTGGTTCAGATGGATCCAGGAGAACAACAGACGAAAAAGTCAGTGTAGGGTTAGGGTTTTTCCAAATATGTACATAGGGGTTAGGGTCGGTGGAATAACCCACCTCTTCTAACTCCATGTCTGACATATTGCATCAATTTCGATGAAAGAGAAAGGTAACGGTGACAATAGTGAGCACAGAGGGCAGCCATCAATTGATGGAGAGTGATAGTGTGCGCCTGCAAAGGTCAAATGGTTAACTGTGAAACGAAAAATCCTATCCGTAACCCTTACTTGGAGCAATTGCTTGTGTTAGGGTTTCCATCCTCGCTCAAGAAAACCCCTTATATAAACCCTAAGATTAATATTATAAACCCTAATATTAATACATTAAATACTAATTTTGTAAAGTCACAATGTGATATAGCATAAATTGCATTGTATTGTAACGTTGTGATAATTATTGTTAAATTGATTGTCATATTGCTATAATGTTTACCATGGTTGATTTTAATATTGAGAAAATCCCATGATAAACCCTAAGATCAATATTATAAACTAAGGTATCTGAATACTAAAAAACCTAAGGGGTTATAAACCGAAGCAAATAATATTAAACTGAAGGATTAATATTATAAACCCAAGCTATATAAACCATAAGATAAATGTTATAAACCCTAAAATAAACATGGTTGATCATCCATTATTGATATTGTAAATCCTATAAACCCTAAGACTATTATATTAAATACTAATTTTGTAAATTCATAATGTGACATAGCATAAATTGCATTGTATTGTAACAATGTGATAATTATTGTCAATTGATTGTCACATTGCTATAATGTTGACTATGGTTGACCATTATTGATTTCCATATTGAGAAAATCCTATGATAAAGCCTAAGATAAATATTATAAACCAAGTTATATAAAAACTATGATAAATATTATAAATTGCTAAATAAATATGGTTGACCTTGGTTGATTTTCATATTGAGACAACCTTTGTCACAATGCAATGTTTGATTGTGCTTTACCATGACTAATTTTCATATTGAGACAATCTTTGTCACAATGCGACGTTGGGCCATGGTTGACCATATTCGACCATGGTTGATTTTCATATTAAGACAACCTTTGTCACAATGTGACATTAGACCATGGTTGACCATGATTGACCATGGTTTACATTTCTTGACAATAGTTGACCATGGTTGATTTTCATATTCAGATAACATTTGTCACAATGTGACGTTGGACCATGGTTGACCATATTTGACCATAATTTCAAACCCAAGGGGTTTATATTAAACCCTACAATTAATATTATAAACCCTATGAATAATATTTAACTTAAGAATATGAACCCTTAGATTAACAAACCTAAAGGATTTCTATTATAAGCCCAAGCGAATAATAAAACGAAGGGACTAATACTAAAATCCCAAGGGAATAATATTAAACCCAATAGATTAATATTCTAAACCCAAGGTATATAAACCTTATCATAAATATTATAAACCATAAAATAAGCATGGTTTACCTAGCTTGATTTTCATATGGGGACAATAATTGTCACAATGTGACGCTTGACCATGGTTGACCATGGTTGATTTTGATATTTAGACAATCTTTGTGACAATTTAATGATGGGCCATGGTTGACCATGATTAACCATGGTTGACGATGGTTAACAATGGTTGACAATGGTTGATTTTCATATTAAGACAATCTTTCTAACACTGTGATGTTGGACCATAGTTGGCAATGATTGACCATGGTTTATGATGGTTAATGATGGTTGACCATGGTTGACCATGATTACTTTCATTTTGAGACAATATTTTTCACAATGCGACGTTGGACCATGGTCGCTTTTCATATTGAGGCAATCTTTATCACAGTGTGACGTAGGACCATGGTTGACCATGATTGTCCATGGTTGGCGATGGTTAATGATGGTTGACTGATGAGCCCCAAAAATGGATAATTATTTGGGCTCATTCAACCTCCTAATTCGACTTAATCCACAATTCTCATTAGTTTATTTCATGTTTTTGATTACATTTATGCTAATAGAGTGAATTGGGTTAGTCATTATGCCAACACGTCTAATGGGTGCTTTGTGTAGCCTTTTTGGTGAATTTGGAGACAAAATTGAAGGTTTTAATGAGCACTTGGCAGCCAAATTCGTGGGAGAACAAGGGAGAGGATTTGTAGGAAGGCGTCCCCTTCATTTATGGGCCCTTACCTCGAATTCTCCACCATCAGCTCGGAGTTCAAGGGCCACCAAATCAATTAACACAAGGGCAGCCAAGCAAGTCAAGTAGGACTGTTGTTAACTACAATTTTTGGGCAGCCGAGTCCCTAAAGTTTAGGAGGACTGTTGGGGTCCTCAATTTGTATAAATAAGAAGGCTTAGGGCCTCATTTTGGTTAGCTAGTGGTTATTCATTTTTCTCAGCCAGTAGTTAGTCATTTTGTAGTTCGATTTTTAGGCAGTAGATTAGCTTTGCTTTCAGCACATTTTTAAGTTCTCCTTGTGGACAGTTTTTGGAATGTAACATTTCTTTTGATCAATAAAGATGAATCCAGCTTTGCACCAGCTCTAAATCTCTCTTAGGAGGCTGTAGCTCTTGGGGTTGGGCCCATCTCAAGTGCCTAGTACCTCCTTTGTTTACTTTCATGTGTCTTTGTTGCATTCTTAGAATAAAATCTGCTATTTAGATTAAAATATTGTGTTGTTGTTTAGGTTGCTTTTGATGATTAAAAAGGTTTTTCATGTTCAGATTTGCTTGATAGGTTAATCATAGGTAAGATCTTCAGAAAAAGGCTACCAAACACCTTGGATCTCACCTCCCCCTCAGTGGAATCATGAGCTGGGACCAATGTGACTTTGTTGCCAACAAAAACGTTGTTTTGCTTTGCCATGCAATTCTTAGTGTTGGAATCCTCTTTTGTAGATGCTGATAATAGTAGTGTTTAAATGCTTCAATTGATGATTTCTTAGTGGCATAAGTTAGTTCACGCATTTCATTTCGAATAAACTGCTGTTCATTTCCTTTTGTTGTTACTTAGGTCAGAATAGAGTAAAGTAACTAGGTCATAGGTTTTATAAGTGTTTGTTTGTTCAGTTTGAAAAACCACTTGCATAGTACCTATTACCCATCCTTACCTGCACATACTCCATCCAACCTACCTGTTTCATCCTTCATTTAGAACCCTTACCTTACATTTGCCTCATTCGCTTACTTTGCCATGATTCTCATCTTCTTGTGCAACATCGTTTCATACCTCCTTGAACAAATCTCACCATCTGCGCCACTCCTTGACTCCATCCTCCAAGTCTTGAACTCCCCTACACCACTATTTCACCTCCATACTTGTTCCTCCACCTTTTTCCCTCCATCCATTCTCCAAAATCCTCTTTTGAGAACATCCTGTAGAAATCTATGAACATCCTGCAGAACCCCCGCAAACTTCCTGTAGAAGCTCACAAATGAGGTTTCTTGATAGCTAAACTTTGTGAAACTCTCCGGAAGGGTGTTAGGGACTCCTTAGACCCTCTCTGAACCTTCCCGACCTCTTCCAAGCATTTCTCCTCCTTGATCCACCTCTGCACAGTCAAAAATAGTTAAAAACACATGCATGATAATTCTAACAACTTAAACAAAAATACAAAAAGATGTTTTCTTTAGACAAAGGTAGTCTAGACACATGTATTTCACCTTCATAGAAGTAATGGCATCTCTCTCAGTAGTTTGCATGCTCCCCTTTGCATCAGTAGGACTAGTTGGTAGAATTAGGATTTGCTAGGGTTTGCGTTTCTTTTTGGCTTTCAGTTTCTTTCCGCAAGTAGATTAGCTTCCTTTGAGTTAGCTTCCATCCATCAGTTAAAAAGCTTCTTCTAAGAGCTCATAGAAGTTGGCTTAAGCTCCTAGCAGACTTGTGCCAGCTGACCAAGTGACAGCTGCGGTAAGAGCTAGTCCTTGTGCATATAGCACCATCGCTTCCAAGTTTGTTACGAACTACCGGGTTGATAAAATTAAAGAAGGGAGTTCCAGGAGTTGCAGCATTATTGCTGCAATACTGGGGCCCACCATCTTTTTGGCGCCGTTGCCAGGGAAGCGTCAAAGTATTGGTGATTGCCGCTTTTCTTCTATTTTCCTACTCTCGCCTTTTGCTAAATAGTTTATTTCATTTCCATTTCTGTAATTTCATTTCTACAAAAGTAGAGTAGATATTTCCTGCTTTCATAGATTAGCATTTCTATTCTGCAATTTCATTTCTGTAAGCGTAGATTAGCATTTCAATTCCGCAAGCGTAGACTAACATTTCATTCCTGCAATTTCATTTGAGCAAAATAGATTAGTCCTTTCCTGCTTTCATTTCAATTCCGCATTTTCATTTTAGCAAGATAGTTAGTTTCAGTTCAATCTATTTCAGTTTTGCAAGTAGAAGTAGAAAAAAGAAAAAATCAGCCAAAAAGATTTCATTTCATGCTTGGTAGGAGTAGAGATAAGTCAGAAAAATATTTTCACAATACCCCCCATTGCTTCACACAGCCAACCTTCTCTCTTCTTCAATGGCTGTGACTAAGAAGAACCCCTGGGTGGACATCAAGGCATATTTAAAGAACCTCTAGGGGAGAAGAAGAAGAAAACATTCCTCTGGAGCAAATGGCTACAAGCAGAAATGTTGGGAGCAGTACTTTATCCAAAAAGGAATTTGAAAATTAGATGGAAGATTTCAAGAGTGATATGATGCAGTTTCTTGCCATGCAATTGGATACCTTGCGGATCCAAAAGAAGCAAGAAAAAGCCAGGAGTGCTTTGGCCATTTTTTGTTCTAGGTGCACTAGAAAGCATCCTAGGAACGAATGTCCATTGTACTCCATAGAAGTGTGTTTTGTCTGTGAAGAATACCATCCTACAGATCAGTGCCCTTCCTTACCCAGAATCAATGCTGCATATTAGAGAGCTAAAGGAGCCACTGAACCACTCTATTATATGAACCAAAGGAGGCCACATGGACCTAGATCTTACCAGCAAGACTTGCAAGGGACATCCGAGACCTATTATGACCCCTATCAAGCCACTTTCATGCCTTCTTGGGGTCCCCCTGCTCATCCTTCCTGGTTCACACCTCCTCCTTGTTCCTTCCCAGATCCATATTATGCCCAACCAGTTGCTCATTCGTCTCATTCTTATGTTCATCCACAGCCTCAGTGGAATGCACCTAATCAGGGGTGGAGGCCCCAATACAACACTCCTCCCGCTTCTTTTCCTCCACCACTTGCTCATCCACAACCATCGCCTCCTGCTCCACCAAGGCAACCCCAAATGCCTACCCAACCACAACCCCATCCGCATCCATCTCAAATACACACCTCCACTCAACTACCCGTACCACCATTTCCAAAACCATAGCATGGAGCAGCTCAACCCAATTGCAAAGCTGAGGCACAACATGTCCAAACAACTGCTCTTGAGCTCAATGATCTTTAACATAGGTCAGGAAGAGTATTGCAAAAAAGAGACTATATTGAAAGCATTGAAGGACCACATCAGGCAAAAGAAGATTCAGAAGAGGAAATCAAAGAACCATGGGCTTTACTTGATGAAGAGAAGACATTAGAAGCAGAGATAAAGAAAGATCCTTCATGGTTACCATCAAATCTTCCATGTATTCAAGAGAAAGATCAGCAAAAAGAGGAAGATGAGGAAGTCATGTTAGAAGGTGACATGAAACATGATCTAGATCAGCAAAAGAACCAAGGATATCAGAGCTATATTGAGATATGGTTTCAGACGGTCACTAAGTTGCAGCGGTACTCTCTTCCTCAGCTATGTTTGATCCCTTCAAAGTCAGATCATTTGGTCTCTGAAATCCGGATAGCTGTCCAAGCATGCATTTCAAGCCTCCACATCATCTTGTCTCTCATCTCGATGTGCACATGGCTCCATTGGAAGTATTCTTATACTTGAAAATGATTTTGTTTTTCAAGTAGGGTAGGGTAGAAAAAAGGGAGAAAAGAAAAAAATGAAAATAAGAAGAAAAATAAAAATCTAAGGTGAAAACTTCCTCGGAGGCGCCTTAGATTGGCTCATTGATTGAAAACCTCCATGAGGCGGTCAATGGGTTGGGAAAAAAGAGAAAAGAGAATAAGATCTCTAGGTGAAAACCTCCCTTGGAGGCGCCGAGGGCAGGCAATTAGGGTGAAAACCTCCATGAGGCGCCCTAGTTGTTTTTCCAAAAAAAGAGAAAAAGAAAAGAAAAATAAAGCTAATTTCCATTGAATAATTGCAGGGTGTAAGAAGGACATTGCAGGTCAGAAGGATCACTCAAAACAAAGATGAAGAAATTTTTGTGCCTTCTAGAGGAAGTTCTATATTTCTACAGGAAACATTCTGTAGAACCTTCAAACGAGCCAGATTCGATTTTGGAAGGGGATCTAAAGCTTGGAATCTATTGGTTATGCCTGCAAGCATCCATGTTTCCATCCCTCACCCTTCTCCATCATTTTTTCCACCTCATTGTGCTTCTTTTATGAAAACTGTGTTTTCTACAGGAAGTTTCTGTAGAAATTACAAGAAGCTAAAAATGGATTGCACAAAGGTAGTTTGGCGAACACAATAGCTTCCGCAAGGGTTCAGAAGTCCTCCTGCAATTTTCAAACTCCTCCTCCATCATCTCCATGACTGCATCACAGCCCAAGCTCATTCTTTTTCACAATGCAAAAACTTGCAGAATGCTTTGAAGAAAAAATACATAGAACAAAATTTGTTTTTTTCCATAACATGAAAACTGTGCATCCATTTGTAAAACCGTTTTATGGGGAATTGTACAAGGGTTATGGCAACATGTCTGAGCCGTTTCAGCCAATTCTGGTGCACGGTTTCCAAGAAATCAGCCTCCATCACCTTCAGCCAGTTTTGCATTTTCTCCATATCCGTGCATCTGTTTCAAAAACTGTTTCATGGGGAGATGCATATGGGTGATAGTAGCCTACCCAAGAAGTTTCAGCTGATTCCGATGCACGGTTTCCGAGAAATTGATCTCTAAAATCTTCAGCCATTTTCCATTTTTCTCGAAATCTGTGCATCCATTGATCACGATTTTGCTATGGGAGGTGCATCATGATGATAGGAACATGCTCAGCAAGTTTCAGATTGATCCGGTTTACCGTTTGGGAGCAATGGCGAAAACAAGTTCTGGTCCGGTGAAAATTCAGCAACAGCAGCTTGAAGGTGCAGATTTGAACGTGGAAACAAATGCCTGTAGCTTAGATCTGGTCAGAGGACACCTGCACAAGGAAAACAACCAAAAATCATCAGCCAAGCCCTCATGCAACCAAAGAAACCAGTGCATGCAGCAATGACTAGCCACAGCACCTCACAGCAGCCATTTGACTTCAGGTACGTGACTGAAACTCGTTCTTCTATTGCACAAATCTAATTTAAAAACTACATGAATGAATGGAATGGTGGAATTGAGCCATGAATATAGCAAGATTAAGCTGATAGTTCCTTGTCCAATTCTCTATCAATCAGCCAGGAATCATGCAACGTATGTGTTAGACAACTCACGTGAAATTAAAAAAAAAAAAACAGGGAGTGTTAGCCGTTTGAACTCTAGTGCAACTGATCAAGAAGAAAACATACAGTTAATAAATAGAATTGCAGTCTGCATGTGGCCACGTACACCTGGCCACTTCACTCCCTCACCAAGAATCACGCCGCAATGTAAAATGCTCGGTTGAAACTCACACCACCTGTTGTCCATTTGCACTTGACTGAAGTATGCATCCTCCGCTTCCACAAAATGATGAACTAGTCATCCTCCACCAGTTTCTACCTGTTTTCAAAATTATCCCACGTATCAGGCTCGCTTAGAGGTGCAGGGGCACTCTACAGGCGTTTCTACAGGAAGACGTTCTACAGGGAAGTACAGCGGAGCCTTCCAGAGCAGAAAAGCTTGGATTTTTCTTCGACAAATTGGGAGTCCCGAAAGTGGTAGGCTTGAAAAAAACACTCTTCCATACATGATACATATGAAAGGTGGCGAATTAAAATTGTTTTTGAATAAGAAAGTATGAAACAAATCTGCCTGTGGGTCAAGAATGGTATTTTTCCTGTGTGATACACGAAATTTTTCAGTTGGTTCTGCATCACATTCCCCTCCACGGTTCCTATTAACAAATTTCTCCTGTACAAAAGTTAAAGCACTGTGAGGACTAACATGTGCATGAAGAATGTGAAATTTATGTGGTTGTATGCATGCTGGGGATGAAAATTAAGCTCTACACTTTGTCTGTGGGAGCCTAATTCCCTTCTGACAGTCGAGTATTTGGGTAGCAAAAGTCTTGAAATGAGGGGATTGTTGTTCATTGATATCAAACAGCTAAGGAATTCTTCCTTGAGTCCAGGGGGAAACTATAAACAACATTTCTGTTTCTGAAAAAAAAAAGAATAAGAAAAAGGGAGCACTCTTAGCATGCCAGGGGGATTCATGATTCAGCGTTATCTATGGTTGTCATGTGAACTTACACTTCATCCAGTAGTGAGGAAAATGAGCATATTGAGGCAGAGAAGCTAACTAAGGGTTAGGAAATTAAGGGTAAGAAGACCCAGGATAGGCCACCACAGGAAAAGCAAGAAGAGAAACAAGACAAAGGCCAAGCTACCAAGGCCAAAGATGTGGGTGGAATAATGTCACAAATTCCAAGGGAGAAACGGTTTCAAATAAGGGCAGAGAGGATTGAAAAAGTACAAACAAGTAGGGACACACCCAAGGCAACCACAACATAGGTCAAGGAGAAGGAACCCCCAGCCAAGTAGACCAAAATAGTTGAAACAATTTCTACAGGAAGACAAAAATCAGCTACAGGACTTTCTACAGGAGGTCCTGAAAAAGGGAAGCAGAAGGAGAAATCGGCCGAAATCCTAGCTAGGGAGGCAGCAGCTGTGATGGCCACCCTAAGTACCTCTCCCAAGCTGAAGGAGAAGTGAAAGAGGGAGCTTCCACTATATTTTAAGGCGAGAAAAGGCATGCAGATAAGAACTGGTAAACCCTAAACCACAGTCAAAGAAGCAAATTGTCATCGAGGACACAAAAGCTAAACAAAACGAGGAGCCTCCTTCAAGGATGTCCATCACCTATGAATGAGGAAGCCAAAAACCTTCACTGGAAGAGAGAGAATTTAGATAATGGACTTAAAAACAGTTCTACAGAATGCTGAGACAGTTCTACAGGAAGTTGATAATTCTCTAGGAAAAGAAGCACAAGTAGTGGGAAGAAGCAAAGAGAAAAGCATGGTTTCATGACAGAGAAGAGGGCATCACTTCAGAAGCTTGGCATGACACGGAGGCCACAAGGGCCATCAAAGATGAGGAGATAAATTGGTTGCTCAGAGGATGAGCAACACTTTCAGTAGGGGGGTGATGATGAGCCCCAAAAATGGATAATTATTTGGGCTCATTCAACCTCCTAATTCGACTTAATCCACCATTCTCATTAGTTTATTGCATGCTTTTGATTATATTTATGCTAATAGAGTGAATTGGGTTAGTCATTATGCCAACACGTCTAATGGGTGCTTTGTGTAGCCTTTTTGGTCAATTTGGAGACAAAATTGAAGGTTTTAATGAGCACTTGGCAGCCAAATTCGTGGGAGAACAAGGGAGAGGATTTGTAGGAAGGTGTCCCCTTCATTTATGGGCCCTTACCTCGAATTCTCCACCGTTAGCTCGGAGTTCAAGGGCCACCAGATCAATTAACACAAGGGCAGCCAAGCAAGTCAAGTAGGACTGCTGTTAACTACAAGTTTTGGGCAGCCGAGTCCCTAAAGTTTAGGAGAACTTTTGGGGTCCTCAATTTGTATAAATAAGAAGGCTTAGGGCCTCATTTTTGTTAGCTAGTGGTTAGTCATTTTTCTCAGGTAGTAGTTAGTCATTTTGTAGTTCGATTTTTAGGCAGTAGATTAGCTTTGCTTTCAGCACATTTTCAAGTTCTCCTTGTGGACAGTTTTTGGAATTTAACATTTCTTTTGATCAATAAAGATGAATCCAGCTTTGCACTAGCTCTAAATCTCTCTTAGGAGGTTGTAGCTCTTGGGTTTGGGCCCATCTCAAGTGCCCAGTACCTCCTTTGTTTACATTCATGTGTCTTTGCTGCATTCTTAGAATAAAATCTACTATTTAGATTTAAATATTGTGTTGTTTTTTAGGTTTCTTTTGATGATTAAAAATGTTTTTCATGTTCAGATTTGCTTGATAGGTTAATCATAGGGAATATCTTCAGAAAAACGCTACCAAACACCTTGGATCTCACCTCCCCCTCAGTGGAATCATGAGCTGGGACCAATGTGACTTTGCTGCCAACAAAAACGCTATTTTGCTTTGCCATGCAATTCTTAGTGTTGGAATCCTCTTTTGTAGATGCTGATATTAGTAGTCTTTAAATGCTTCAGTTGATGATTTCTTAGTGGCATAAGTTAGTTCACACATTTCATTTCGAATAAATTGATGTTCATTTCCTTTTGTTGTTACTTAGGTCAGAATAGAGTAAAGTAACTAGGTCATAGGTTTTATAAGTGTTTGTTTGTTCAGTTTGAAAAACCACTTGCAGAGTACCTATTACCCGTCCTTACCTGCACATACTCCATCCAACCTACCTGTTTCATCCTTCATTTACAACCCTTACCTTACATTTTCCTCATTCGCTTACTTTGCCATGATTCTCATCTTCTTGTGCAACATCGTTTCATCCCTCCTTGAACAAATCTCACCATCTGCGCCACTCCTCGACTCCATCCTCCAAGTCTTGAACTCCCCTACACCACTATTTCACCTCCATACTCGTTCCTCCACCTTTTTCCCTCCATCCATTCTCCAAAATCCTCTTTTCAGAACATCCTGTAGAAATCTCTGAACATCCTGTAGAACCCCTGCAGACTTCCTGTAGAAGCTCACAAATGAGGTTTTTTGATAGCCAAACTTTGTGAAACTCTCCGGAAGGGTGTTAGGGACTCCTTAGACCGTCTCTGAACCTTCCCGACCTCTTCCAAGCATTTCTCCTCCTTGATCCACCTCTGCACAGTAAAAAATAGTTAAAAGCACATGCATGATAATTCTAACAACTTAAACAAAAATACAAAAAGATGTTTTCTTTAGACAAAGGTAGTCTAGACACATGTATTTCACCTTCATAGAAGTAATGGCATCTCTCTCAGTAGTTTGCATGCTTCCCTTTGCATCAGTAGGACTAGCTGGTAGAATTAGGATTTGCTAGGGTTTGCGTTTCTTTTTGGCTTTCAGTTTCTTTCCGCAAGTAGATTAGCTTCCATCCATCAGTTAAAAAGCTTGTTCTAAGAGCTCATAGAAGTTGGCTTAAGCTCCTAGCGGACTTGTGCCAGTTGACCAAGTGACAACTGTAGCAAGAGCTAGTACTTGTGCATATAGCACCGCTGCTTCCAAGTTTGTTACGAACTACCGGGTTGATAAAATTAAAGAAGGGAGTTCCAGGAGTTGCAGCATTATTTCTGCAATACTGGGGCCCACCATTGACCATGGTTGATTTTTATATTGAGACAATCTTTCCAACAATGTGATGTTGGACCATGGTTGACCGTGATTATTAACCAAATAATTTATATTAAATCCTAGGATGATATTATAAACCCTATGAATAGTGTTATATCCTACAAATATGAACCTTGAAATTAATAAACCAAAGGGATTGATATTATATACCCAAGGTATTATAAACCAAAAGGAATAATATTAAACCCAAGGGATCAATATTATAAGTCCAAGTTATATACACCTCAAGATAAATAATATAAACCCTAAATTAAACATGGTTGACAATCCATGGTTGATATTGTAAACCCTATGAACCCTAAGATTATAAACCCTAAGATAAATAAAATAGTAATTATGTTATGTCACAATGTGACATAGCATAAATTGCATTATAATGTAACATTGTGATAACTATTGTCAAATTGACCATCACATTGTTATAATTTTGACCATGGTTGACCATGATTGATTTTCATATTCATAAAATCCCATGATAAACTCTAAGGTCAATATTATAATCCAAGGTATATAAACCCTATGCTAGATATTATAAACGGCAAGATAAACATGGTTGACAATGGTTGATTTTCATATTGAGACAATCTTTGTCACAATATGATGTTTGATCATGCTTGACCATGCTTGACCATAATCGATTTTCATATTAAGACAATATTTGTCATAATGCGATGTTGGCCCATGTTTGACCATGGTTGATTTTCATATTGAGACAATCTTTGTCACAATGTGACATTGAACCATGGTTTACCGTGATTGACTATGGTTAACAATGATTGACAATGGCTGATTTTCATATTGATATAATCTTTGTCACAATGTGACATTGGACCATAATTGATCATGGTTAACCATGATTTTAAACCCAATATTAAATTGTAGGATTAATATTATAAACCTTATGAATAATATTTGCCCTAAGAGTATGAACCCTTAGATTAATAAACCCAAGGGAATAATAAACCTAAGAGATTAATATTAAAACCATAAGGATTATAAATTGAAGGGGATAATATTAAAACCAAGGGATTAATATTGTAAACCCAAGGTATATAAACCCCAAAATAAATATTACAAACCTCAAAATAAACATGGTTTAACATGGCCGATTTTCATATTGAGATAATCCTTGTCGCAATGCAAAGTTGGACCATAGTTGACCATGGCTGACCATGATTGGTTTTCTTATCGAGACAACATTAAACTAATACTTTGATGACCATGGTTGACCATGTTTTTGCATGGTTGATTTTCATATTGAGACAATCTTTTTCACAATGTGACATTGTACCATGGTTGACCATCATTGACCATGGTTGATGATGGTTGAAAATGGTTGACCGTGGTTGATTTTTGTATTGAAACAATCTTTTCCACAATGTGACATTGGGCCATGGTTTACCATGATTATAAACCCAAGGAATTCATATTAAACTCAAGGGATTAATATTATAAACCATATGAATAATATTTACCCTAACAATATGAATCCTTAGATTAATAAACCCAAAGGATTGATATTATAAGCTCACAGGAATAATAAATCCAAGGGATTAATCATAAAACCCCAAAGGATTATAAACCCAAGGGAATAATATTAAATCCAAGGGATAAATATCATAAAATCAAGGTATATAAACCCCAAGATAAATACTATAAATCCTTTAATAAACATGGTTGACCATGGTTGATTTTCATATTAAGACAATCCTTGTCACAATGCAAAGTTAGACAATGGTTGACTATGGTTGACCATGATTTATTTTCATTTCAAGACAATATTAAACCAATGTTATGATGGTGACATAACACTTCATTGTGATATAGTATGATGGTTACATAATGCTTCATAACACAATGATCGCCAATTAAACTACCTCAAACATAAAATATAAAAATTACTTAAAAAATATATATTATTTTCTTACATATAAACATCAATTTATAAATATTTACTATTTAATCAGTTTTTACTTCTTTTTTTTCCTATCTTCTATTATAATGTATTACAACAAAATAATTATAATTTATTATATTAAAATAAAAATTTGTCCAAAATTTCCTTCTAAATTTATTTATTTATTTAATGTTTTTGCTGAAACTATTAGTTTTATTTATTTAATGTTTTTGCTGAAACTATTAGTTTTATAAAATTTTTTTGTATAGATACATTATTAATATTTTAAAAATATATTTTTAAAAATTATTTTTTTAATTTCCTAATAACATCATTACTTTTGTAATTGATTATATAAATAAATTATCAACAATTAAAAATATGTTTCTACATTTCACTTATTTCGTTCCCCTTCTTAATTCTTCATGCTCGTGTTGTTTTTTACATGTCTCATTTGTGATGAGAATAAAAGTAAACACAAAAAATAGTAGTTGTTATTGTGAAATTACATCTTTTTAAAGTGATAATTGTTATAGAAATTCTTTTAATGAGTATTTATGAATTTAAAAAATAAATTATTAATTATTTATGGATTATTAATTTTTTTTTTAAATAATGTAACCGTTGATTCTATTCCATATTTTCTTTCTTTTTCTAAAAGCATATGCATAAAGCTTATTCAAAAATATCATTTATTAACAATGATCCATTAAAAAAATCCATTTTTACATAATTAATTTAACTCGTTTCTAATATAGATTTATTTTTTAAATCTTTAAAAACTCATTAAAATAGCACAATAATAGTTTCAAGTAACTTATTCAAAATTATGTACAATCCAACTTTTTGAAGTAATATGACCAACTTGATTCTCGTGGTGTAGCATGTAGGATTAAGGATTATTTGGAAACGTATGCAATGCATCATAGAAATGATGACCGAAGGGCTCTTTGTCGTAGAAGCCTATGGCATCATCGACATTTTTCTAATGCTCATAGACATTTTCTAAAAAAAATTTGTTTGTAGTCGAACGAGAAATAAACATCCAGTCGTAGATACCTTTAATTATAAATCATCCCCGTAAAAGAACAGGATACGGATCACTCAAATTATTATGAAAATTTTCAATTTGCAGTGTATTACAATTTTACTGTGGGTTATAATAACAGATTTCGATTTACAAATGGATTAAGAGATTACAGTTTTGTTTTCTGACGTTATAATCTTGAGGTTTTGGGAAATAGAGAAGGAAATAATACCGCTACATACTTATGGTAAAAGTACACAACAATATACAATAGAATTGCGGTTCTCTCAATTAAATTCACTAAATTCCTTTAGAATAGAAAAATAAATAGATTTAAAAATTCACTGAGAATCTTTTTGTAAAATCGTTATGTTATTTTTTATACAGGTATGTATAACTAAATTAACTGTTTTGAAATACACTCATATAATGAAAACTACGAATTAACTTAAAGTAGATCAAGAACTTTGAATCTGCACATGAAATTTGAATATTTAATATTCAATCCAGATATGAATTAAGGGATTTTGACGATTTTATATTTACTAAATGTTAAAATCTCACTTTGGAAAAACTGGGGTCATATGAGTTTTTTGAAAATAAAACTTGGCATACTCAAAACGGCCATTATTAAAAATATAAGTCAACATTTTCATCATGGCCATCATGACCGTTCATGAAACATTAATTTGTCAGGTATTGATGGGCATATTGCAGACAACAGTTTAATCCAAAAGTTCCCTTTACCGAAGAAACCAGCAGTGTTAAGAAGGGTTTGAACTAATGAGGAATAATGAAATACAACCCAATTTAAAAGCAAAAAATTATATTCTCAATCCCCATAAACAGATGAAATTCAACTTATAGGATTGAATAGTGTTTCGACTAAATTTAGGAATAATTGAACATGACCCCAATGAACAAGTGAACTCAAGCCATCAAAACAGAAAATAAGGAAATAAATGAGATTTTGACAACCTGATAATAATAGGGGCATAATCTATTGGAAAATCCAAGGAGTTGGCACTTAAATGATTTCCCTTATTAATATTATTATCTTGTGGTGTTTTCATTATTATTATTTGTTCTTTCCATTTATCGTTTCTTATCATCGAGACTAATGCCAAGCAACAAATAAAAGAGTACACAAGATGTAGGTACACTTCCAGGGAAAAACCCCACTCTTTGGGGAAACTTGGCCAAAATTCTTCCTTTAATAGATTCAAGATGAGAAGACCAAGATCCTTACAATCTAGACCCAAGACATCCTCCATCAAGTCATCCTTGTAACTGTGATAATATTGAGTCCTTATCACTATGATAGCAACGAAATCATCTCACTGTGAAACCTTGTCACTTTGGCAACACCGAAACCTTCTTTATTGCATCTAGACCTTGTCATTGTAGCAACACCAAAACCATCTAGTAATAACATCGAAATGTGGTTACCAAGATCATCCTCGTGCCTAATCCAAGATCTATTGTGACACTGAAACATCCTCTCTGTAATCTGAGTTGCTCACTATGATGTCAGAGAAACTGTCAAAATAACAAGCCTTCTCACTGTTGCCACATCGAATCCTTATTGTATTTGCACCAAAATCTACACTACCATACTGTGATATCCGAACTACAATTTCAGAGATAATTCAAACCTTTTTTTTGAGATATATGCAAGCTTCTTTTCTAGGCTATGGAGCGAGGTATAAGCTAGTATATATAGTAGTTTGTCAATAATAAAAGAACTGACATTACTTCATGAAGTACATCAGTGTCTACATTTATTATGAGGCCGACTTGAGTTTAGTTAGATGTAGTCGAATTGATGATGATCTTATTGAATACAATAGAAGGAGACTTTAGGATGCATCTTTGACCAATTAACAACTTGACTTTGACTCATATAAATAATCCTAAAGCCTACAATGGAGGCTTGACCTATAACAATTGACCCAACCATGAAACTCATGCTTTAATAAGTCAATTGAATCAATAATAAAAATTATTTTTACTTTCTTTTGACAAGTACCTTACAATATGACTCAAATACAATTAATGAAGACTGAACCTAGTTACATTTTCCAACGCTCCCTCTTAACTACGGAGGTATTCATATTTACATATAATCGAAGAGGTACATGGAAGATCTCAAAATAAATCATCTATGAAGAAGTTTAAGCATCACAATGCGATGGACTAGATTCCCAACCATGGCAATCCATCCATAGGGCTCTCAACAATTTGTTGGAAATAATACTGAGAGGGGGGGTGAATCAGTATTATCAAGACAATTCTTTTCAATTCTTTCACAGATTTGTATATGCTACTTTAGTTATATAAACCAGCGTATATACGCAACTTCAGTAAAGGAAAACAGCGTATAACTTACAGACTTGTAATTTAATTATTCTTCAGATGTTGATTTTAAATCTGTGTGTCAAAACCATAGAAACATTAACCAGGAACAAGAAAATGCAGTCACACACAAGAACATAAGATATAAGGTGGAATCTCAATGTGGGTGAAAACCACCTACTGCGATATGTCTCTATCTTTTTCAATTAGAAACTTCTTTTTACAATGATTCTGTACTGGGGAAGTCCTTTACTAGTACGCAGGCTGCAACCTGTAGAGAGCTACAACCCTCTCTTGTTCTCCAGCTTCTCCTGGAAGGGAGCTACAACCCCCTTAGCTCTTGTACTAGCTGAGATACCAGTACGTAGGTGCTGACCTACAGAAGGCTACAACCTTCTCTTTCTTCCAGGGACCACGTTTCATAAATTTTCAGATTGGATCCATGAACGTCAATCAAACACCAAGAATTTATGAATCAGACAATCTCCTTTTCACCAATTAAAACTGAATCAAATAGACACTTCTTTGACAGGTGTACCCAGAACACAGTAACAGTAACCATACACCAATCCTGAACCCAGATCACTACAGTAATCAATAGAAGCAACTAGAACATAATTTAAGAGACGTACGCTACTTCAATATTCAGAAACATGCGTGCATACGCTTCTGTGTTAAGACCAACCTGCGTATACG
This sequence comes from Pinus tabuliformis, assembly GCA_031772625.1. Taxonomy (NCBI): domain Eukaryota; kingdom Viridiplantae; phylum Streptophyta; class Pinopsida; order Pinales; family Pinaceae; genus Pinus; species Pinus tabuliformis. The sequence goes on along the minus strand of CM062816.1, from coordinate 1,488,232,365 downwards.
CGCTTTTGACTTACAGAAGCAACGTGTATACGTGCCTTCACTTCACTGAACCTACGTACAGATCTATAAAGATAATTCACTCCTTCAAATATTCAGACATTAGTTAACCTAGATTACCAGATTTATAGATCAAGCGAGCGCCACATATAACAGATCAAAATCATACAAAGATACTATTACTCAAGCCTTAAGATTTTGACCCATCAATGAAACTTATCCTTTTCTTTGTACTTAGGCTCCTCCTTCGTTCAGATCTAGCTCTGCATCATAACCCCAATTACCAGTATTTCAGATCTAGCACTTTATCAAATATTCAATAATTCAGATTGTGACCTTGCCTAATGATCTCCTTCCTCTTTTATAGTCTTAGGCCTTTCACAATACCACGGTCCAAAACCATAACAAATCAATACCCTGGACCCAAAACTTGGGAGCAACACTTCGGACGAGATACCATGGTCCAAAACCATAGGTTCAAATACCAAGGACTAAATACCATGGACCAAACATAAGTTCTCCCACATGTATGCACTTTTCCTTGCGTGAAAGTGCGTGTATACGCATACGTGTCTTTGGAACGTCTAACGCGCATGTATACGCGGCTTGGTCACACTGAACCTGCGTATATATATTTTTCCTTCATTCTGAGAGCCTGAACTGAGATCTGTCACCAGAGAGAGTTCCCATCAAGGACAACACCTATGCCATAGCGCCAAACCTGTGTCATAATGCCAAAAATATCCCCCTTTGGACTTGATGGCAACCCCAAGATCCTCAAAGTCATTCTCCCCCTTTGTCATCAAGGGCAAAGTGTTATGCTCCCCCTGAGTACATGCTGAAATTTCTGCTCTGTTGTGCTGGCCATGCTCCCCCTGACTGTAGGCAAGATCTGCAAAAAGATGTTCTTCAAGAAGAACCATGACTCATACATCATAACTAACCTTCCTATCATCAAAGACTCTATACATACATCTATCACCCAACCAAGTGGGGATCATCCACCCAACCAAGTGGGGATACATCAGAGATTTTCATATGATAACCAAGTACATTACATCATTCATCCCAGGCATAGTGGAAAAACCAAAATAGGCCATTACATGACCTTGATAATAATAAAATATAGAGATGAAATATCTAGGGCAAGACTATGAAAGTCACCAATAACTAATATCAACAGCACTATTCAGATCAGTAACCATGTTCTCCTTCTGTTCTCCTTCTGCAGCTGATCCACCTGAACCCAAACAGCTTGTGTACTCGAACTAAGAGCTTCTAATGTAATAACAACAATGCATTATTAGATGTTTATCTGCTCCCCCTAAACCTGTGCTAGATGGTCTCTAACAGACTCATATCAGACTCTTTTCAACCAGAGTCTGTCCCCACTGATTTCCTTCAAACCACCATATACGTGACTATATCTGCATAAATCGGCGTATGTACGCGGATCCTCCTCATGAAACTCGCGTACAACCACATTTCTCTGAAACAGACAGGTTTCAACAGCAAGATGATGCATCAACTACCCCCAGCTTCTATCTGAGGTATTCAAATGTCTCTCTGGGTAGTGGTTTGGTGAGAATATCAGCAACTTGTTCCTTAGAGGGAACATACTCCAATTTGACCTTTTGTTCCAGCACTTGTTCCCGGAGAAAATGGTACTTGATCGGTATGTGCTTAGTCTTTGAATGCATGACAGGATTCTTTGAGATACTGATAGCACTTGTATTATCACAAAAAATGGAGATAGGTGGAGTGCAAGTGATTTGAAGATCTTGCAATGTTTGCATCATCCAAAGGAGCTATGTGCAGTAAGATGCAATAGCTACATATTCTGCTTCAACTGTAGATAAAGCAATAGAACTTTGTTTCTTGTTGAACCAAGATACTAATCTAGGACCCATGAAGAATGCACCACCACTAGTGCTTTTTCTGTCATCCACGTTTCCTGCCCAATCTTCATCTCTATATGCATGAAGTGTGAGATCTGTATCTCTAGGATACCATAAGCCATAGTTTTGAGTTCCTTGAAGATACTTGAAAATTCTTTTAACTTCCTGAAGATGAGTTTCCTTTGGATTTTCCTGAAACCTTCCAACTATTCCCACTGCATGCATAATGTCTGGTCGGGTACCTGTTAGATAGAGTGGATTACCAATCATGGACCTATAGGTTGGTTGATGTACTGCTGCCGATTCATCATTTGTGCTGAGGCTGCATCCTATCAGCATAGGGCTACATACTGGTTTCGAATCCTCCATCCCATATTTCTTCAAGATCTGCTTGAGATACTTGGTTTGTGATAGAAAGATGCCATCCTTGTTTTGTTGGACTTGTAAACCAAGAAAATATGTGAGCTCACCAAGCATAGACATTTCAAACTCTTTCTGCATTACTAAGGTAAAATTTTGACTCATGTCTTCTTCATTGCTACCAAAGATGATATTATCAATATACACAACAAGTATTAGCAACTTATCATTGTCAATTTTTATATAAAGATTGGTATCAGTTGATCCTTTTATAAAACCTTGTTGATGGAGGTATTTATCCAAACGATAATACCAAGCCCTTGGAGCCTGTTTAAGGCCATAGAGAGCCTTTTTGAGTCTGCATACAAGTTTTGGATCATTTCCAAGGATAAGCCCATCTGGTTGCTCAATATATACTTCTTCATCCAAGTCTCCATTTAGAAAAGTAGATTTCACGTCCATTTGAAATACTTTGAACTTCTGAAAACTAGAGAGAGAAAGGAACATTCTAATGGCCTCAAGTCTAGCAATGGGAGCAAAAGTTTCTTCAAAGTCGATTCCTTCTTGTTGAGCATACCCTTTAAAAACAAGTCTGGCTTTGTTTCTAATAACTTCCCCATTTTCATTCAACTTGTTTTTGAATATCCATTTTGTCCCTATGACATTCTTATCTTTAGGTCTAGGAACCAACTCCCAAGTGTTATTCTTTTCAATCTGCTCAAGTTCTTCATCCATTGTCTTGACCCAGCATTCATCTTTGCATGCCTCTCTTACATTTTGTGGTTCAGTGGAGGAGAGCAATGCCAAATAGCTTGAAGCTTCTACAATTGTTCTTCTTGTTTGTATACCTGCCTCTTTTTGCCCCAAAATTTGAGATTCTAGTTGATTCTTCTAAACGTACCTGGATGGAGTCTTTTCTTCTATCCTTATCTGTCCTTCTGGTGCCTCATGGGTTTCTTCTTCATCATGAATATGATATGATGTTGATGGATAGTCCTCATCATCTTCGAAGTCTTTAGATCTTACCTTCCTAGGAGTGCTTTCTTCTTCATTAACCACTACATCAATAGTTTCAACAATTTTTCCAAGCCTTTTATTGTAACACTTGTATGCTTTGCTGTGGGGAGAGTAACCAAGGAGAATGCCTTCATTTTCTCTAGGTTCAAACTTGCTAAGATTTTCATCAATATTATTGATGTAGCATTTTCTCCCAAAAATTTTAAAGTATTTGACCATAGGAGGCTCACCATACCATAGTTCATGAGGATTCTGAGTGTTGTTTACTCGAACGTTTGTCTTGTTGAGAATAGTAACTGCTGCAAATGCGGCTTCACCCCAGAAGGTTGCGGGAGTTCCAAACTCATCAAGCATAGCACGAGCCATTTGTTGAACCGTTCTGTTCATCCTTTCCACTACGCCATTTTGTTAAGGAGTCCTAGCTGTAGAGGATTCCCTTCTTATTCCATGTTCTTCACAAAAATAAAAAAATTCATTCAAGGTAAATTCTCCTCCTTGATCAGATCTGAGGCATTTGATTTTTTGATCTGATTCGTTTTCAACCAAGGCTTTGAAAGATTTGAATTTTTCGAAGGCTTCATCTTTGTGCTTCATAAGTCCTATCCAACACATCCTGGAAAAGTCGTCAATGAATAATATAAAGTATTCTTCTCCTCGAGGTGACCTTTTCCTAGATGGACCACATACATCAGTATGGACAAGTTCAAGTGGCCTGCTAGCTGATCCTTCCTTCTCAGGGAAGTTAGTTCTGGTTTTCTTACCAAACTGACATGATTTTCATATTGTATTGTCTGGAATTCTTATGTCGGGAAGACCATGAATTTCCTGGTATTTGCATGCTTTCCTTAACTGTGAGAAGCTTAGATGCCCCAATCTTCGGTGCCATAGCCAGTGTTCATAATTATTTCTCAGATAGCATTATTGTTGTCCTCCCTTGAGAATGTATAGATTATTTGGAGTCCTTATGCCTTTGATCATTGTTTCTCCTGTATCAAGCTCACAAACAACACATCCATTTGATCGAAATATCACCTCATTTCCTTGATCACACATTTGACTAACACTCAATAGATTATGCTTTAAGCCATCAACATACATAAAGTTTCACACTTTGACCTTTTCTTTTAATAGAACAGAACCTTTACCTTTTATGAGTGCAGGGGTGTCATTTCCAAATGAGGCCTTCTTCTCCTTTTCTAAGGCACTATATGACTGAAGTTTTTCTTTATCACCTGTCATATGTTTCGAACATCCACTGTCGATGTACCATTGATTTTCCTGCCCTTCCGCATATAAGGCTATACCACATCTTTCTGGTTGTGGTTCTTTCATTCTCCATGTTTTGGCACTTGAGGCTTGTTCCTTCTGAGTTGTCTACCGAAACCTGCTCCTGCATTCAGAATCTTCATGACCGAAGTTGTTACAAATAGAACATTCTATTTCATTTTCAAGAGCAGAAAAGTTATTGTAGGTCATTTTCATGATCCCAGTCATACTTCTTTGTTTTTGACCTTCTCAGTCATGATTGTCTTATATGCAACACATTGAGCTGCTTTGTGACCAAAGTTATGACAAGAGAAACATTGGCCATTGAAGAAACTCCTACGATTATCAAATCTACGAACCAAATGCTTGTAGTTTCTATTGACATCCATTCTTGAGGCAAATTGAGAAGGTTTTACCTGTGGCTGGTTGTAGCTTCTGTTCATCCTTAGAGTAGATTGCCCCAGATTTACCTGGTAGTCTTTGTTCATTCTTGAGGTAAATTGTCCTTGATTTACTTGTTTATCTCCATTGGGCCTTTGATCACTTCTCCTTGCTGCATCAAGATATCTTTTGGAGGTGGATGGTTTCTGCACTTGAGATGCTTCTTCATTATATCCCAGACCTGTATTGATTAGTGGAGAACACTGCACTTTGATAATCTCATCTAAAGTTTCAGATCCTTTAACAAATCTAAGATTAAGAGCTTTTGTTTTCTCAATATCTTTTCTAAGTCCCACAATCTCACATTCTAACTTTTCATGATGTTTTTCCCTTTCAGCCAGTTGGAATTGCAGAGTATAAATAATCATATTTTTCTCTTCTAAACAAATTTTGAGTTTAGAAATCTCTTCATAAAGACCTTCTTTATCTATAGCATCCAAGAAATCATCATCTTCAAAATCCATTAAAAGTCTATAATTATTACCTTGTTCATCTTCATCGCTATTTGAAAGTCCATCACTGTCTTCATGAGTGTAATAGCTTTTCTTATTTAAATTCTGTTTTCTATTCCATCTGACTGGTTCCTTACCTTTTGTCAAGCTTATCTTCATGAGGACACTTGGCAGCATAGTGACCGACTCTTCCACAAGAAAAACATTTGAAAGGTAACTTACCTCTGAATCTTCCAGCACCTCATTGAAGGTTTTTGACAAAATTTGATTCTTCCTCTTCTTTTGACATATGTCCTGAGTCATAGGAATCTCCTCTTCCTGAGGCCTTGAATGCGGCTTCTCTTCTGTCTGATGATCCCCCTTTCATCATTTCATAAGCGGTTAGAATTCCATGTAGCTTCGACATGGTAATTCTCTGTAGATTCTGTTGTTCTTCTATTGCAAAAACTTTTGATTCAAACTTAGAAGACAAAGATCTTAGTACCTTTTCAACCAAAACAACCTCTTTTATTTCTTCACCCAAGTTTTTCATACAATTAACAATCTCATCTATACGTAGGAAATAGTTAGCCACACTTTCATCATTGTGCATTATGAGATTTTCATACTGAATTCTGAGGGTTTGAAATTTTTTCGTTTTACCTGTTCATCTCCTTCATAGCTAAGAACGATCTTGCCTCATATTTCTTTTGCGGTTTTGAGCTGCATCACCTTGACGAATTCTGTTTGAGATAGAATCCCTAATAGAGTATTGACAGCCTTTGCATTTGTTTCATACTGCTTCTTCCCAGCCGGATCTGTGGCAGTTGTTGATGGAAATGTGTACCTTGTATCTATGATATCCCAGACTTCTGTACCAAGAGATTGAAGGTAGGTTGTGATTCTTACCTTCCAATAGATGAAGTTGGTTCAATCAAAAATTGGTGGCCCAATTGATGCTTCTCTCTCATAGTTGCTCATGATGATAGATCTTCCTTCAAGTGATCAAGCTTCTTCTAAAGGACCTACTCTGATACCAATTGTTGGAAATAATACTGAGATGGGCGGTGAATTAGTATTATCAAGACAATTCTTTTCAATTCTTTCATAGATTTGTATACGCTACTTTAGTTATATATACCAGTGTATATATGCAACTTCAGTAAAGGAAAACTGCGTATAACTTACAGACTTGTAATTTAATTATTCTTCAGATGTTGATTTTAAATCTGTGTTAGAACCATAGAAACATTATCCAGGAACAAGAAAATGCAGATAGTCACACACAAGAACACAAGATATAAGGTGGAAACCCAATGTGGGTGAAAACCAACTACTGCAAATATGTCTCTATCTTTTTCAATTAGAAACTTCTTTTTACAATGATTTTGTACGGGTGCAGTCCTTTACCAGTATAGAGGCTGCAAAATGTAGAGAGCTACAACCCTCTCTCGTTCTCCAGCTTCTCGTGGAAGGGAGCTACAACCCCCTTAGCTCTTGTACTAGCTGAGATACTAGTACGTAGGTGCTGACCTACAGAAGGCTACAACCTTCTCTTTCTTCCAGGGACCATGTTTCATAAATTTTAAGACTGGATCCATGAACATCAATCAAACATCAAGAATTTCTGCATCAAACAATCTCCTTTTCACCAATTAAAACTGAATCAAATAGACACTTCTTTGACAGTTGTACCCAAAACACAGTAACAGTAACCATACACCAATTCTAAACCCATATCACTGTAGTAATCAACAGAAGCAGCTAGAACATAATTTAAGATATGTACGCTACTTCAATATTCAGAAACATGCGTGCATACACTTCTGTGTTAAGACCAACCTGCATATACGCGCTTTTGACTTACAGAAACAGCGTGTATACGTGCCTTCGCTTCACTGAACCTGCATATAGATCTATAAAGATAATTCACTCCTTCAAATATTCAGACATTAGTTAACCCAGATTATCAGTTTTATAGATCAAGCGAGCGCCACATATAACAGATCAAAATCATACAAAGATATTATTACTCAAGCCTTAAGGTTTGACCCATCAATAGAACTTATCCTTTTCTTTGCGCTTAGGCTCCTCCTTCGTTCAGATCTAGCTCTGCATCATAAGCCCAATTACCAGTATTCCAGATCTAGCACTTTATTAGATATTCAATAATTTAGATTGTGACCTTGCCTAATGATCTCCTTCCTCTTTTATAGTCTTAGGCCTTTCACAGTACCATGGTCCAAAACCATAACACATCAATACCATGGACCCAAAACTTGGGATCAACACATCGGACGAGATACCATGGTCCAAAACCATAGGTTCAAATACCAAGGACTAAATACCATGGACCAAACATAAGTTCTTCCACATGTACGCAATTTTCCTTGCGTGAAATGCGTGTATACACATACGCGTCTTTGGAACATGTAACCCACGTGTATACGCTTCTTGCTCATGCTGAACCTTCGTATATATATTTTTCCTTCATTTTGAGAGCCTGAACTGAGATCTGTCACCAGAGAGAGTTTCCATCAAGGACAACACCTGTGCCATAGCGCCAAACCTATGTCATAATGCCAACACAATTTAGGCACCACAATGCCACAAACAAGATTCTTGACCAAGGAAATCTATTCAGGTGGGACTAAGATGGACTCAAGCTTTTAGCCTCTCTAGTTACCATCATTCTTACTTTCTAACCAACCCAGAGATCTAGGTGTGTCTTAGAGCTCAATGGCCAATGCCACCTTTCCAACTTTGGGACCTAGAAATCAACACAAAGTGTCGACGAGATGTCCTCCTAGGAAATGCTTCACTCACAAAGCCTTGTCACCCCTTGATCCCGTAGATCAAGAACAACAAATCTCTCTCAATCAAACGGATTGGTAACAAACATTCTAACAAAACCTTCGAGAGTTTTACCTGTACAAACGCAACCCAAATCAATAATATACTTTCAAATGTGCATAATCAAATACAAACCTCTGGGGTCTTTGAGACAACTTGTTGTTGCTTCTCAAATTTTTATAGTGGAACTATCAACCAAAACTTTGCCAGAATATTCTTCAATCATATACTTTTCCTTTCCTACTTCATATGTACCAACACATTCTTCAATCGGATCGTGCTTTTCTTCTTTCAACAACACCCCAAAATTCATTCTCCAATTTCCATCTCTCACTCAAGGCCTTTACTAAAACTTACGACTGTTAGTCCTGGTCTAGTGCATGACACATGAAGGAGAGAATCAAATATTTCACTCCCTCTTAAGTAGAGAGGATCTAATTATTCCTATACAATGAATATTATCAACCATCCTCTTATCCTTGGGAGATTCTTTTCATTCAAGTTCCCACTTAACCTAGAGAGATTTCATCTAGACTCCTTCTTAACTTAGGAAGTTCTATGACATCGGAGAATCATTCATGCCTTCCATCCTTCTTATTAGAGTCATTCATATTGCTTATCACATCAATTTTACTTACGATCATCTTCACCAACTTGAAGATGATGTACTTGCGGAAATTAGATAGCAAGTTCAGCCATAATTATTGAAGAATGAAGTTAGCCATATCAAAATCTTATAACAATGGAAGCATTTAGACTTTACAAATATAATAAACAAGATACTACACTTCAATGCTTCAACCACTTGCCCCATATTTAGTAACAAACCCTAAATCAAGATATCAAACTCATTATATCTAGGGTTTCAATATTCTTTCAATGACAAGTTCCTTCATATAGAAAACCCTAAAAACAAATCAAATCAATGAATCTAACAACTTTCAGAATTCATATGTTAGACTTTCTACTAGGATTTAATGTAAACCCTAGATGTTATACATGAGTTTCAATAATAAAAAATCAATCAGAGCGTAATCAACATCATGACTAGAATCTACTAGGGTTTGATCTAAACCCTATATTTCCATTTACAAATTATCACCAATAACTATATAAATCCATAGATTCTAGATTGTCATATCACACATACTAGAGAATATAACTACTACTAGGGTTTAGTTGCAAAACCCTAGATTTATCAAACATCATCGTCCTAGAACATCAAACCTTAAATAGGGCTTGTTTCCAAACCCTAGGACTTATGACCATCAATAATTAGGTCAACAAATATATCTAGGAATTCATTATCAATCATAAGCATAACACATGTTCGGCAATATCAACATATTAGTCATATACCTACCTAGACCAAGCTAAGGCTTTAACCAAATGAACACATACCTAGGCTTTCATTCCTAGGATTTTAAATAAATAACAAGGGTTTTTATTATAGACCAAACCAAACCCTGAGGATCTAGGGTTTCAATTCATAATATATCAAACCATACTTTACCAAAATTTCATAGGTTCAAGATTTTAGACACCATTATTTCAACCCTAACAAGTTAGGGTTTTTCAGGATCACAACAAAACCCCAAACATGACATCATCAATAAACATTACAGAAATTTGGACTTCCATAAATAACCCTACGTAGATTAGGGTTTCATTCATTTTCAACATATCCTTAGGTTAGGGCTTTCCAGACAACCAGTCTAGGGTTCTATAATAATAATCAAGGATGTAGGGAGGGTGGATTTATCCAAATATGAATCACCCTGAACTAGAGTCTATTTTATTCAAGATAGATAGACATAATGATGTTAGTAATGTAATGAAAACTTAAAAAATAAGATTATCATACCTTTAACATAATCTTGTAAGGAGTATATTTCGATACATACCGGGAGGTGTTCCTTGGCAAACTTGATAAGGATTTCTTGAAGTGTTCTCTTTGTATTAAACTATCATCTTTTATACATGTAGTACATACTTACAGGAACAACATTTGATACCAAGGACATGATTTAATTTCTTAAGTTAGATATTTTAGATAATCATGGAGGATGGAATCCTATGATAAGTTGTTCATTCTCTCAATCAAGAGTAGGTCGTTTCATTTGACATCCTAGTTATTTGTAAACTCTAGAAAAAAATTATTAAGGTTTTAATATAGTGAGTATTATCTTTATCATTGTCTAGTTATAAGCGAGGATCTTATTAACCATTAAAGATAATATAAACTTAAATGCTTATGAACATATGTACCTTGTGAATTGCATACCTATCATTACACAGTATTTTGCCACACCTCCTTCACTTCCTTGTGACGTACCCTGAAGTGCCCCAAACATGACCATTATGTAGTGTACTCATTCCTATATGCAGCTCAGATCCTTCCTAAGACATTCATTGGAAAATGCCTTGAGCTTTCCCCAAAAGAAATAGCTCTAAAACCCTAATTTGAGAATCACCGCGCTTATGAGTCGAAAAACAATGATGATCACCTGTTTCACTACACTTGACCCATGATGGCATCACTCTGTTCACTTGTAAACCCATGATGATCCCAAAAAGGTAATTTCCCAAAAGAGGATGAGAAGCTTCGTGATCTAAAAGCTTCAACAGTGGTGGTTGGAGGTTGTTCAGCATAGATAAGGTCGAATTCTCCCAGCTTGGCCTCTTGGTCTTATCCATATGAGCCACCTCCTTGAGATAAGGGCCTACTCCTATCATTGGAGAGATCCTAACTCCCTTTCCCAACCTATATATTCATCCTCTCCAATTCCCAAATGGTTGGTCTATGCCTATTTGCACCCTTATGCTAAGATTGTGCCTATATGCTACTTGTTTGGCTTGGAGAAGGTGTGATTGGAGAGCTTAACTTGGACTTGGATATTCAATCAAGGAGAGCCTATCAACATTAAGGCTTGTTTGTATGCTTCCGCTTATTTTCTATTAATATACAACTACTGGTTCATTTTCCATAAATGTCTATTCTCCTGTATCATTCAACTTAACATTCCTTGATCAATTAAGTAGGTTTCTTTCGAATATGCTATTTGTATTTGCATGCCATACTATGTCTTGATCCCTTGTGTTGGTGCATAAATGCTGAGAGCAATAGGAAAGAGACCGTGACGCAATTGATTCAAGGTCTTCAACAAAGGAGATTGAAATAGCATCATAATGAGGTAGGCCATCTTCTTTGTTTCTCTTTTCAATTGTAACTTTAGAAAGTGTCTGGTAGATTGTCACTTCGGTTGCTAGACCCACTCATTGGGCTAGAGGGGTTGTCTTTTTCTGCAAAGAGGATTTACTTAGACAAAAAAATGGTGACTCCATTGGGGAGCCTATGATCCTTTCCATTCAATTGTTCACCTTGTTTTTGTGATGAGTTTGACCAACCGTCCGTTCCCAGACTTGTTTCTTTGTTTGTAACTATTTTCACTTCTGGTAATTTCTTGAAGGTTCTTAATTTGTGTTGCTCTTGAAGATTTTATGTTTTCTCTTTTTACTGGTCCACTCCATATTAAGCATCCTAAAAATGAGTCTGTAATATGATCATCTCCCAAGGGTGTACTTCAAAAATCATCTTATAATTTGAATGCTAGAGCTACACAGCATTATAATATTGTTAAGGATTTAGCTTAAGCACCTTCAATGATGTCTATTTTGGAAGTTCTCCAAACATGTTGAACACAACGGAAATTATTGTTATCTGATATAGGCATCGTTCATCCTGCCGATTCGAGTTTAATTACCTTTGATGTTGAAAACCATGTTCCTCATCTTCCTCATTAGATTACTTTTCTGATTTAGGTTCTCATTAAAGGCAAGACGATCCATCAGACTGCTATTGATGAAGATGCTTCCACCTGCATTAAGTCTATTTCATGTTGGAAGGCCATCAGCTCTCCTCCCCTCAATCAGTCCCTGAACACTTTAGAGGCCTTTGATGGCAGAGGTTCCCATCCGTATGGTATTCTCACAAACTTTCCAATCACGTTGGAAGGAAAGACCATTGAGCTAGAAGTGGAATTTGTAGATGTGAATCTTAATTACAACCTTCTTCTTGGGTGAAGTTGGACCCATGCTATGTTTTATGTGGTTTCGTATTTGTTTTGGGTGCTTTCTTTTTCCTCACAAAGGAAAAAAATTCACTGTCAACCAACTGCCTTTTTTCTCTTCTTGTATGTTGAATGACAATGTCCCATATGTGGGAAATATCGAGATTCCTTATGAGAGTGTGGGGCAGGTCTTTTCAAATACTCTGGTTTAATGGGTAATTTTACTCTCCCACCTCTGAATGTCACTTTGATCAATATGATCTCGCTTTATACAGATCCTTGGATTATTCGTACTCTAGATCAAATTGATTCATTTGGTGATTCTATGCCATTAAGTCCATTAGAGAAAGATTATCAAGAAATTGTCTTCACTTAATGGCCGCTTCAGAAAGTCATGTTGTTTTCAGTATGAACGTGGATACTTATGTGCCATTTCCTTGACTTGGTTCTTGGGATTCTCCAGATCCTTTGAATGATACATTCCCCATCGATGAGAGTATCATTGAGGTTATGTCTTTGAATCAAACTCCTTGGAATGGTATCCACCATCTTTCTTCATTTCTTCCCAGCCTCGGTGAGATGCCTTCATGTCTTGAAGCATTTGTTTCTCATTTCCCAACGCATCCACTTCAAACACCTGCTTTTAAGCACAAAGTCTTGTCTGAGGGTAATATGGGAAACATTACTGCAACCATGCCTCTTGACATTTCCATTAAACCTGGAATTGTCGAGAACATTCGTATTGGGGTGTCCTGTTCTCTTGATGAGATCAGGGTTTACACTCAACTTTTCAAATAATTTTGAGATGTCTTCACATGGTCATACGAGGAATTGCCTGGTATTGATCCAGTAATAGTGGTGCATGAAATACCTATCTATCCTGGTGTGAAGCCTGTTCACCAACGGCTTCGCCACATGAATCCTCGAAAGGCTATTGTTATTAAGGCAGAAGTGGAAAATATTTAAAAGATGGTTTTATCTATCCCATTCCATTAACAGATTGGGTGTTTAACATTGTCCCTGTTGACAAAAAGCAGGGCACAAGAATTGGTTTACGTAGGAATGAACATCGAGTACTCAAAGGATTGAATACAAAGGGGCATTGATTACCATGACATTAATCGCACTTGTCCAAAATACAATTATCCTACTCCTTTTATTGATGAAATCATTGACGAGTATGCTGGGAGTGAGATTTTATCATTTATGGATGGTTTTTATGGCTACAACTGGATCAACATTTCACTTGCTAATCAACATAAGATGACTTTTATCTATCCATGGGGCACTTTTTCCTATAAGAAGCTTCCTTTCGATTTAAAAAATGTTGGCCCTACCTTTCATAGATAAATGTCTTATGCGTTTCACGATATTCAACACATTGTTCAGCCTTACCTTGATGACTTACCAACCAATTCTGCTAAGAATCATGACCATCCAGAACACTTAAGATCCATCTTTATGCAATTTCGACATTATAACATCTGTCTGAATCCAAATAAGTGCATTTTTTTCATTGAATTTGGTTGACTCTTAGGTTTGGTGGTGTCCCACGAAGGTATCTTAATCGATCCTTTAAAAGTTGAGGCTATTGTCAACTTACCCCCCAACCCCCCCCAACCTCATTACTGCAATTGCAAAGCTTGCAAAAGGCTAACTTTCTTCGTCGATTCGTTCCTAACTATGTTGAACTTGCCAAGGGTCTTACTCGATTGCTTAAGACTGGGATCCCTTTCATTTAGGATGAAGTTGCCCATAAATCCTTCGATGCTTTGAAAGACACACTTATCAGTTCTCCTTTATTGCATCCCCCTGATTATCATCGTGATTATCTCCTATACTTGGCTGCAACTGATACTACCATTGTTATGGTGTTAGTTCAATATGACAACGATGGAAACGAACATGTGGTTTATTATTTAAGCTGAAATATTCTTGACACTGAATCTCGATATGCCCATGTTGAGAAGCTTTCCTTGGTAGAAGTCCATGCTGTCCAAATATTTCATCATTACATCCTTTTACAAAAAACCATGGTGATTTCTGATTTCAACCCCATGGCCTATATATTGACTTGTCAATTACTAGGGGGGAATACTCCAAATGGATTGTTATCCTTCAGGAGTTTGATTTGGTGTTTACTACTGCCAAATCAAAGAAATCATTTATTTTCGCTGAGTTGATATGTGCCCTTTTGTCTACAAGCACTTCTACTGATTTTACTGAGAAGATTCCTGATGAAACTCGGTTTCGCATTAGCACTCTTGACCCGTCATATGGAGATATTATCATTTATCTTCAAACCCAAAGCTTCTAATCTGAGTTGTCTCAATCTGACCGATGGCACTTTCGACATCAGTCCCAACCCTATCAGATTCTTGGTGATACATTGTATCGAGTCGGTGTGGACTCTATTCTTCGCAGATGTCTAACACTTGAAGAGGCTGAATGGGTCTTGAATTAATGCCACTCTGGTGCCTATGGTGGTCATATTTTAGGCTACACCACTACTCAGAAAATCCTCTGCACTGGTTATTTCTGGCCTTCTATCATTAAAGATTATATTCTGGTTGCTTAGAAATGCCATGAATGTCAGATTCGTAACCGCAGGCAGTGTGCCCCGCCATCACCCTTACACCCAGTAGTTACCATTGGCCCATTCACTAAATGGGGAATAGACTTCATGAAATGTAACCCTCACTCAGCTGGGGGGCATGGCTATATTATCGTCAACGTCGACTACTTTACTAAATGGGTCAAGGCGATGCCCACATACAATGCTGACGGTATTACTGTTGCTCAGTTCCTCTTCAACCATGTCATAACATGTTTTAGTGTTCCGCAAGCCATTTTAACTGACCACGGATCACATTTTTGTCAGTAGATGATGACAGAGTTGACTGCTCAGTTGGGCCTTCGTCGTGATATCTCAAGTCCTTACTATCCACAAGCCAATGGCCAAGTCAAACCAATTAATAAATTTTTCATTACTATGCTTCAACGCACCATTGGGAAGCACAAAAGGACTAGCATCTGACGTTATTCTCAGTTGTCTGGGCTTACAAGACTTCTGCAAAGACAACAATTGGATTTACTCCATTCCAGCTAATGTATGGTTTAGAGGAAACTCCCCCAATTGAATGCGAAATCCCTTCACTCAATTTAGTTGTCGAACTTCTTCCTAATACCTCACCTGAAGAGGAGAGGGTACTCTACCTTGAGAGGCTTAATGAGACCCGTTGCATTGCTGTGATGGTAATCAAAGCACAATAGAAACATGTCAAAGCTCATTTTGATCAAACTATTTCGCCTCGGACATTTTCTAAAGGCAACTTGGTCCTCCTTTATGATTAGGCTAATGATAAATTAGGTGTTGGAAAGTTCGAACCTATGTGGCATGGGACATATATTGTCATATGTGTTTTGTAGAAAAGCGCCTATGAGCTAGTTGATTATGAAGGAAATGCATTGTCACAACCCCGAAATGGGTTGTATTTGAAAAAGTATTATGCATGACATTTGTGTAATCACTTTGTGTACATTAGTTTGTGAATTCGTTAGTGTGCTCTTTTAGATTTTTGGTGTGCTTTTTTTCTTTGCAGACATGCTTTTTTTTCTTACCTTGTGTTCCACTCAGTTTGAAAATGTTGTCAAGTCATTATGTCGGTTTTGCTGATGGTGCTTATCATAGTACACGAAACTTGTCTTCCACAGTGTGGGTACTCTATGCCCTTGATGGCGAGTTGATTTATTTATAAGGTATTTGCCTCGGATGGACAACTAACACTATTTCTGAATACAGTGTAGTCATTGAATTATTCTCAGAAGTAGTTTCTCTTGGAATTAGGGATTTATTTGTCAAGTTAGATTCACAACCCATTGTGTTACAGTTAAATAATCATTATTCAATGAGAAATCCACAAATATTAAGTATGTATCTATGTGTTCGATTACTGGAAAGAAATTTTGATTTTATCACATATCAACATATTCCACGCAATTTAAATACATTAAAAAATGCATTAGCAAACTATGTTCTTGATAGAAATTTGAATAATTTATAAAACCAATCACATCATCATGATTCATGGACACATGAGTAGAAAAAAACATGTATATGTATATAAATATATATCGTGTCTATTAGAATGTTTACATCAAAATCTCAAAAATAAAGTGTTCTCGCACTTGGCTTTCAAAGCCTACAAAATGTGTAAAATAGCTAGAAAGGCTATCAGCCTGCACAGTGCTCATGGTAGAACGATACTACACTGATCACTCAGCCTAACATCTGACACAGTCTTGCAGATACTCCCATTGTGTTTATCTGCCCGAGCAATGACACCTCGTGTATAGTAGCATACTCTGGAACTCCCCAAGTAATCGCATCTAGGTTGCACTCCATCTCGGTTAAGTGGTTCATCCCTTCCTCATAGTCAACACTCATTATCTGATGAGAAACCCGCCATGCCATTGGAGACATGCTAGGCAATCTTTCCAGTCCCACGTCTGCACATTTATCATAAGTCGAGTTTCAGTTTACACTTTCATAAAAAAATCATAAGACTTGAAAAAATCCAAAAACAAGTCTTTACCTGTATCAGCCCATCGTTCTCCTAGTGGAAGACGTAGATTTGGATCTGATCTGAAATCTGTGCTTTTATATGCATAATCGTCCACCATGATTAATCTACACTAAAGTTAGTAAGAAACTATGGAGGATAGTTCATTTGCTGACTCGTCCCTCCTCGGGGCATGAGTTGACTCCACCTCACTAGCCTCGGGTCTTGGGGGGCAGGATCTGGTACCTCTTCCCACTGATACCAGAATAAGGGCACCCAATCTAGTAAGAAATTCACCAATATCAAGCCGAACCAAAATTGTCTCAAGTTTCCCTACTTCCCTTTGGTCCGCTGTCTTTTCATATTTGACAGAAGGCCTCCACATTAGTTGAATATGGTGGGGGCCAGACACTCAACTGCATAGCGGAATTGGGATTTTGAACTCTCATGCAGGGCTTGCATCCAAGATACGTGAGCTATAGTGTATAGGATGATTTGTAAAGGAAGGTTGTTGATGATTGCGGAAATCTTCACCTTCCCACCCTTTGTCATCTCTACCCCTGGGAAATGCCTCGTAATAAGAGCACTAGTACTCTCACCACCTGGGCAAGATCCAAAGAGTTAGACTCTCCCTCCTCTTTCGAACAATCTCGTGATGAAATAGATGTTTGATTCTTTTATTTCGAGTTCCTGGCCTTTGGTTATGAAGATCTCTTGATCCACATCATAAAGACTGATCAAATAGGGTAGCAATTCCATCTGAGTCCTCAGTCATGTGGTCCTGAAGAAATTCAGCAACCCACAATCTCTCAAGGCATTGATGCATTCCAGATTCTAGGCTACTTGATCGTCTGTGGCCTCATGGCCTCTTTCTTTCCATTCCAGAACCATGATCTCCTGCAAAACATCATTAAACATAAATTAGAGACTTTTTCATAGATCAAAATCAAAATTTTTTCTTTAAAAAGGGTTTTTCCTTAAGAAAATCTTCCTCGGAGCCATCATGCCTATTTTCATTAGCAAAGTGACGTCATCACAGAGGCCTTTAGGCTCGAGAGTGATGATCATTGGTCCGATGACCAAACCCGCAATGATCGCCAATGATTTAAAATTCGAAAATCCTTCATTTTAGCACACAAAATTCCATTAAAAATACATGAAAATGTGATGAAATACAAGGACAAGCAAAGAAATCTTACCTATTTCAGACGGTTCATGAAATGGTGCCATGAATCTCCTGTAATGGTCGTTTTAAAATCAATCAAATTAGGGCACAAATGCACTTTCATAACTTACTATGGTGAAATGGTAAAAAAAATTTACTTTTGGTTATTTATAAGTTTTGAAGTCATTTTTCGTCAATATTTTAATAAAAATTTATTATTATTTCTCAATATCAGTGATGGCTGCATTTCTTTGTGCAGTTATAGGTGCTTTCAGTGCACTGTCATTTTTTACTGATTCTCACGAGTTTTTGGTTTTTCTCTTTTTCGGACTTGTTAAAAATAAACAAAAAAGGAACCTCCCTGGAGTCATCTTTAAGCCCTTTTCTGACCATCAAAAATTGAAAATATCGTTGAGTACTTGTCATTTCAAACTCGTTAAATTAAACAAATTGATGTCGTATCAGTATACATTTACCCATTTTTCAGGCTAAGATTGACTATTTACGAAAAAGTTACACCTTGATCAACATGGTTAAGAGGTTCTTTCGAATATTGTCTTCTGCCTTTTAGGATTCGAGGGACAAATCATGAAAAGGGACATGATAGAGTTTTCTTTTTCGTTTATTTTTCAAACTCTCTAAATATGAAAAAATACCAAGTTATTCTTATGTCAGACTTGTTAAAATTTTACGAAGAAAAACTCGTCACCATGATGAGATCGAGTTTCTCCCTCCTAGGAATCATAAAACTTACTAGGATGGACTCATTTGAAGAATGAACTTACATGAAAATCATATGTTATCCCCTTCAAATTTGTGATAAAAATAATTGGGGTACTCGCTAGAAATAGTGGGGGAAAGTGAAAATGAAACATCCTTTGTATAGGCAGCATGTTGCTCTTGAACATGACACTCTTACCTGATGACTCAGGATGTGTGGAGCTATATGTTATTCATGATTGTACACATGTTTATGCTATATAGATGGTTGTGACCATACCTTGTGACTTTACATTTATGATGATCCTTTTATATCAAATGGTTGTGTCCATACCCTGGATCTTAGATTCTCAGATGATCCCTCTCATTTGGATGGTTGCACCCATACCATGGATCTTTTCATATAGTCCTTATCATCTGGATGGTTGCATCCATACCATGGATTCATGATATCAGATATTTATATGTATATGCATCCTTGATTTGCAGGTCTCCTCACAGTGTTCGTCTTCTTCCTTGCAAAAGATCTTAAAGCATATCAACTGTCACTCCTTATTCTACCTTCATTCTTTAGGGGGCATTTGTTACACAATATTTTTTCACACCTCCTGCACTTCCCTGTGACATACCCCGAAGTGCCCAAAACATGACCATTATGTAGTGTACTCATTCATATATGCAGCTCAGATCCTTTCTAAGACATTGGTTGGAAAATGGCTTGAGCTTTCCCTAAAAGAAATAAATCTAAAAATTTAATTTGAGAATCATCACTGCACTTGACTTGCGATGGCATCGCTCTATTCACTTGTATACATGCGATGGTCCCAGAAAGGAAATTTTCCCAAAGAGGATGAGAAGCTTCATGATCTAGAAGCTTCTAGAGTGATGAGATGGAGGTTGTTTGGCATAGATGAGCTCGAAATCTCCCAACTTCGCTTCTTGGTCTTATCCCTATCAGCTACCTCCTTGATATAAGGGCCTACTCCTATCTTTGGAGAGATCCTAACTCGCTTTCCCAGCCTATATATTCATCCTCTCCCATTCCCAAATTGTTGGTCTATGCCTATTTTCACCCTTTTACTAAGATTGTCCCTATATGCTACTCATTTGGCTTGGAGAAGGAGTGCTTAGCTTGGACTTGGATATTCATTCAAGGAGAGTCTATCAACATCAAGGCTTGGTTGTATGCTTCCCCTTATTTTATATTAATATACAACTTCTAGTTCATTTTCCAAAAATGTCTATCCTCATGTATCATTCATCTTAACATTCCTTGATCAATTAAGTAGGTTTCTTTTGAATATGCTATTTTTATTTGCATTCCTTGTTGTGTCTTGATCTTTTGTGCAATTGCATAAACGATGAGACCAACAGGAACAAGCCTGTTATGCAAGTTATTCAAGGTCTTCAACAAATGATATCGAAATAGCATCAGAATGAGGTAGGACATCTTCTCCGTTTCTCTTTTCAATTGTTAATTAGGAAAGTGTCTTGTAGATTGTCACTTCGGTTTCTAGACCCACTCATTGGGCTAGAGGAACTGTCTCTGTCCACAGAGAGAATTTACCTAGACAACACATAGGATTTCATTATACTTGTTCCAAGTGTATTTTCTTGAGTAAGGAGCACTTACTTGATTTCCTTAAGTTGGTTCCTTGTTTCATTTGTTGTGGCATCCTTACTTGTGTCAGACTTTAATTAAAAGTTACCTTTTATTGCATTTATGTAGTGGCTTCATTTATTTCTATGATGGTATCATAGCTATGTCTTAGTTATGAAGGTATTAGACCAAGGTTTTGGTTCTATGGAGGCAGCCCTAAAAAAATTCATCTTCCACTGATTATATTGCAGTGAAACATCATTGAAATGAATCTACTATTACATCAAACTGAGGTCACTTAATTCCACTGAAATTCATCTCTAAAATATATAGCAAATTTATATCTTTGTTCTAGCTTTACCGAATTGTCCATACTATGACATCACCGAAAATGCTACTAACCCATTCTAGAAAATATATGAACTTGTTAAATCACCAAGGTTCTATTCCTTAGATCACCGAAATATTCTCTTTGTGGTGGTATTGAAACAATGATTGCACCTTAATGAGAATTTACCAAAATTATCCTAGATTTACTGTGGAGTGAGGTATACCCTCCTTCTAAAGTTGGCTTGAGATTCAATACAGAACCTTAAATATTGTATAAGTGGTCTTCAAAATTCTTTTGAATTTGACCATGGCTCAGATACCATGTTGGAAAATACAAGTAGTTGGGAGTTAAATGATTTCCCTTATTAATGAAATTATCTTGTGATGTTTTCATTATTATTATTAGTTCTTTCAATTTATCATTTCTTATGATTAAGACTAATTCCAAGAAAGGAATAAAAGAGTACACAAGATGTAGACAATATTCCAAGGAAAAACCCCACTCTTTTGGGAAAACCTGGTCAAAGTTCTTCCTTCAGTAGATTCAAGATGAGACGACCAAGTCCCTTAGAATCTAGACCCAAGACATCCTCCATTAAGTCATCCTTGTAACTGTGAGAGCATTGATTCCTTATCATTGTGATAGCAATGAAATCATCTCACTTTGGTCACACCGAAACCTTCTTTGCTGCATCTAGACCTTATAATTATAGCGACACCAAAACTATCTAGTAATAGCACCGAACTGTGGTTACCGAGATCATCCTTGTGCCTAATCTGAGCTATTTTGTGACACTGAAACATCCTGTTTGTAATTTTAACTGCTCATTGTGATGTCACTGAAACTATCAAAAGAACAAGCTTTCTCACTATTGTCACATCGAATCCTTCTCATTGTATTTGCACCAAAATGTGCACTACCATATTGTGATATCTGAACTACAATTTCAGAGATAATCTAAACCTTTTTTCGAGATATATGCGAGCTTATTTTCTGCTCTGTGGAGCAAGGTATATGCTAGTATATATAGTATTTTTTCCATACTAAAAGAGCCGATATTATTTCATGAACATCTATGTCTACATTTATGATGAGGCGGACTTGAGTTCAGTTATATGTAACTGACTTGATGATGATCTTATTGAAGTCAATAGAAGGAGACTTGATGGAGGAGTCTTTGAACAATAAACAAATTGAATTTGACCCATATAAATAATCCTAAATCCTACAATGGAGGATTGACCTATGACAATTGACCTAAGCATGAAACCCACACTTTAATAAGTCAATTAAATCAATAATAAAAATTATTTTTTCTTTCTTTTGACAAGTACATTACAAGATTACTCAAATACAATTAATGAAGACCGAACCTAGTTACATTTTCCAACATAATCTACTCCTGCAAAAATGTTGATTAATGCAAAAATAATATGAAGAAACAAGTGAAAACCACTCCCTCTTTATAAGTGCAATGACCTAGAATCAACGCATGATTAGTCACTAAAACTTCTTTCTGAAAATGTTTGAGCTGTAACAATCACATCTAAACTAGAAGGATCGATTTTACAACAGAAGGGTAGAGTTCGTGAGTTGCGACACAACCTCAAATAGATATTTGTGGTGGATATTTTCAACCTAGAAACCATCATATTGGTGCATGACATTGTTATCATCACTCACCTAAAAAACATAAGCATTTAATCAGATAAAGGACCACAAAAACTAACATAAATTCAAAGTTCTCTAAGATGGTTGATATATACAAGGGATCAATGTTGAGAAATGGCAATAAGAAATTCCAATTTAATTTTTCCTTGAATTAAACTGAGAATTAAAATTGAATTCTACTCTCGTTTCAACTTGTAAATAGTTAATTAAGTTTAATTGACTTAATTAGCTTAGGAATTTTGAGTTGGATGTCTTTTTGTAGTCATGTATACGTTCTCCTTAAATTTTAGTGGTCCAAGATGAGTTTATTTGAGTTGTAATTAGATAACTTAGTTTGAATCAGTTATGGATAGATAAACTAGTTCTAACTGTTTGTGGAACTAATAGAGGATTAGTAGTGAGTTGGTGCACTAGTGCATCCTTAGGTGCTACTCCAGTAAACTAAAGATTTCCTCATGAGAAACTCATGGATTTTAGTTTAGAGAAAGACCCAGTTGAGACTAGAGTGAAGGGACAGTGTACTATCAATTGTATGATTTTCCAAGTTGTATAGATCATGCATGCAATCAGTTATGGACCTAAGTTTGGATTGCACAATTTTGGAAGCATGATTTCCCAATTAAATATGGGTTGATCCTCTTGGGAATTTTGCAAGGAAATAGGGGCTTAACTGGCAACAGAAATTGGCTAAGTTTTGGTGAATGCGGATCATACAAGCAGGGAGTTGATCATACTTGTGCGGAATTGTTCTTGTGACAACAAGATTTGTATTATCACTCAGATTTTTGATTAATGCAATAGAAAGTTGGGGTTCTGAGCAATGGCTTTCCCCAGAGAAACAATTATGCTATTTGTCGTTGATGTTCTTCCTCTTGTTTATTATTGTTTTCATCGATCATTGATTTTCGTTGTTTGAGAGCAGAGTAGATTCTTGTCTTGTGTTTTAGTAAATTACATTAGATTGTTGTCTTGTGTTTTAGTAAATTACATGAGCTGTGAATATACAGGAAAATCTACATGGTATTAGAGAATGATTTGTATAAAACTCTACATGGTATCGGAGTTGAATAGAATATACTAGATGATATTTCGAAGTTTTGAGATTTGGGTTAAAGGTGAAATTCAAATTTGCAATACATACTTGACGATTGACATATGGCGTTCTACGGTTTGTGCCCTGAGTATGCCTTGGAAGCAAGATTGAATTATATAGAATGGAAGGACAAAATGGAGGTCATGCTGGAGGATAACGGCTTGAAGGAATTTGTTGATTAAGGCATTCCTAAGACAACAACATTGGATGCATAGAATCTAGTTGAATAGAAGAAGTGTGTGGCGAAGGTGACGTGAATAATCCTTGAGGGAGTTGGAGACCACATTGCCTCGAGTCTCCATGGGAAGGAAAATTTGTATGCTATGTGGAAAGAATTGACAAGCCTATTCCAGAATAGAAATCACCATAGGAAGTTGGCACTGAAAGACAAACTTCAAAAAATCAAGATGGAGAAAGGTGAGACCATTCCAAAATACTGGAGCAAGTTTAGTCACTATTGTGATGAGCTTGAAAGTGTTGGAATAACCATTGTCGAGGATGATATGGTGAGCCTAGATCTCCTAGGCCTTCCCAAGAATTGGAATAGCTATAAGGAATCTTTCAATGGGAGGGAGAAGCTGCGATATTGGGAATGACTATGGTCAGATTTGAGGTAGGAGGAGATTAGATGGAACACCAGAGATGGTTCCTCATCAAACATTAATGATGAGGAAAATTGTTCCTTCCTGAGTAAGGCAAGGAAAGGGAAAGGGGAGGCGTCCCATTCCAAATCACTCACCGCTCCTCCTTAGGACTTCTTCTCATAGGTCAATCCTCCATTGTAGGATTTAGGATTATTTATATGGGTCAAATTCAATTTGTTTATTGTTCAAAGACTCCTCCATCAAGTCTCCTTCTATTGACTTCAATAAGATCATCATCAAGTCAGTTACATATAACTGAGAAGAAGTCCTAAGGAGGAGCGGCGAGTAGTGTATTGCATCTTGATAGTGGAGCTTCATTCCACAGGAATGGTGACAAGGAGTTGTTCAGTGACCTGGAGGAGAAACATCTCTAAATGCATATCGATGGGTGATGATGGGAGGTATAGTGCTACTAGATTTGGCAGAGTTACTTTTTAGAGGGAGCTGGGTGCTCCTCTCACCTTGAGGGAGTTTATGTATATTCTCAGGTTGAAGAAGAACTTAGTATCGGTCTCCATTCTTGAGGATAGAGGTTATGATGTGATTTTCATGAAAGGAAAGTTTTTCCTTTGAAACATAGCCAGGTCAAGTAAAGAAGATAGGGATTCGAGTTAAGAATCTATATAAGATGGAGGTAGAGGATTGTGCTTCTTTGAGCACAAAAGCAAACAAGGTGTAGAGTTGAGACATTGGCGAGTTGTGGCATAGGTGATTGGGCCACTTGCAACATGGGGCTTTGAAATCATGTAACAAATTTCTACAGGTCTTCCCAAAGGAATACTAGAGAATTTTGATACATGCAAGGGGTGTAATTTGGGAAAATACACCAAGGCTTCCTTTCACGATAGAGACAGTTGAAGAGAGGCACTAGAGAGTCTATTCAGATGTGTGTGGACCATTCTCTATAGCACTGATGGATAAACAAAGGTATTATGTTATATTTGTTAATGACTTTCTTGTAAATGCTGGATATTTTTCATGCAGAAGAAGGATCAAACTTTCACAAAGTTTTTTGAATTTAAAGCATTGGCCGAGAAAGAGTCTCGCAAGAAGGTTAAATCTTTGAGGAGTGATAATGGTGGTGAGTATGTCTCAAATGAGTTTAAGAACTTCTGTGGAATAGAAGAGATTAAATGGGAGCTGACATCACCCCATAACCCACAACAAAATGGGGTGGTTGAGAGGAAGAACATAAGCATTGTAGGGGCAACACAGGTGATGTTGCATGATCAGGGCAAACCATTACACTTGTGGGTTGAGGCATGCAACACAATGGTTTATTTGCAGAACCGTAGCCTGCATAGGATACTTGGTATGAAGACACCAGAGGAGGCTTATTCTGGTAAGAGGCTAGATGTTGGTCAATTCAGGATTTTTGGGTCATCGGTATATTTCCATGTGACCAAAGATGCATGCAAGAAGCTTGAGCTAACAAAAAAGTTGGGGATATTTGTGGGGTACACTGATACACATCACAATTATCGTGTGTACTTGTTAATCAACAGGATGAAAATGGTTTGTAGGGATGTCAGACTCGATGAGGAGAAGGCCATGCGAGTTTCCCTTGAGAGGGAGCTTGAGCTACATGCGGTTGAGGAGCTCTTAGCTCGTAAGGTTGAGGAGATGTAGATTGATGTGGAGAAACCACATCAAGAGGATATGAGAGTGGAGCCATTGACTAAGGTAGAGTCTTCCATAGATGGGAGAAAGCACACCAGAGAGGCTGACAGGCTATTACATGATGCATGGAGAATGTGGAAGCACCCACATCTCAACGCAGGTAGAAGAGGTCACTAGAGAGGTTCACTGGCTACATGGCTCTAATGAGTGGATGTGTTGAGAGAGAGTCATCTTCCTTTGATGAGGAAATGCAGCAATCAGTTTGGGTTGGTGCAATGGTGGAGGAGTATGTCTCCATAGTTTGTAACAGTGTTTGGGATGTGGTCTCGATACTGGAGGACAAGTCAGTGGTGAGCTCCCGATGGCTTTACAAGGTAAAGCAAGCTTCATATGGTGGTGTGTAGAAGCATAATGCCAGGTTTGTGGCCCGTGACTTTTCACAGGAAGAGGGGATTAACTATGATGAGTCATTTGCTCCTGTTGCAAGGTACTTATTGATCTGATCTATATTGGCACTATCAACATAGATGGGTTGGAAGATACATTAGTGGATGTAAAGACGACCTACCTTAATGGTACGATTGAGGAAGAGGTGTACATAGAGAAACCTAAATGTTTTGAGACCTTCGACCGTGAGTCGAATATGTGCCAACTCAAGAGGGCATTGTATGGGCTGAAGCAAGCACCCCATTCTTGGTACAATAGGATTGATATCTACTTCACCGGGTTGGGCTTCACCAAGAGTGAAGCAGATGTGAACCCGTACCACATAGTGGTGGAAGGTAAATTGTTGATCATTGTGTTATATGTCGACGATTTGATTTTGACAAGTGATGATCAACTGATCAAGTGTTGCAAGGAGGACCTTGCAAGAGAGTTTGAGATGAAGGACATGGGGCTCATGCATTAATTTTCTGGGCATGGAAGTATTGAAGGGTGATGGGGAACTATTTGTGTCTCAAGGAATGTATGCCAACAAGATACTTAGGAGGTTCTGCATGGAGAGAAGAAAACCCATGGATAATTCTCTAGTATGTAACTGGAGGAAGGAGGATGTTACTTAAGGGCAAGTAATGGAAGCTATTGTTTACAGGCAGCTTGTGGGTTCACTCATGTATTTGGTGAGCACACGATTGGATATGTTCTATGTAGTTAACCAACTTAGTCAAGTAATGGTTAAGCCTACCAAGTCGTATTGGAAGGCGGAAAATCATGTGTTCAGACACCTCAGGGACACTACTCAGTATGGATTGTGGTATAGATAGACAGAGGGAGTGAAGCTTCAAGACTTCAGTGATGCAGATTCGGCCGGGAGTCCATCCGACAAGAAGATAACATTAGGAGGGATCTTGAGTATTGGTTCAACAGTAGTTTCTTGGTACATCATAAAATAGAGATTGGTTGCACTTAGCTTTGCAGAGGCAGAGTACATGGATGCAAGTCTGGTAGCATGTGAGACCATCTAGATGAGGAAGATTTTGGTTGGTTTGTTTGGTCAGCAGATGGATCCAACTTTGATTTACTGCGATAATCAAAGTTGTATCAAACTCTCTGAAAATCCATTTTTTCATGATCCGTCCAAGCATATTGATATCTGATTCATCACCTTCGAGATTGTGTATTGAGGCAGATTATGTTGTTGGAGTACATTTCCACGGAGGAGAAAGATTTTGACATTTTGACAAAGGCATTATTAATATGTAAATTTAAGTTTCACAAAGACATGATAGGGGTAGTTGATAATCCATTTCTTATTCAAAGGGAGTGTTGAGAAATGACAACAAGAAATTCTAGTTTAATTTATCCTTGAATTAAACTGAGAATTAAATTCGAATTCTATTCTCATAGAAACTTGTAAATAGTTAATTAAGTTTAATTAACTTAATTAGCTTAGGAATTTTGAGTTGGAAGTATTTATGTAGTGATGTATATGTTCTCCCTAAATTTTAGGGGTCCAAGATGAGTTTATTTGAGTTGTAATTAGATAACTCAGTTTGACTGAGTTATGGTCAGTTAAACTAGTTCTAACTATTTGTGGAACTAGTAGAGGATTATTAGTGAGTTGGTGCATTGATGCATCCTTAGGTGCTACTCCAGATAATTGAATATTCCCTCATGAGAAACTCATGCATGTCAATTCAGAGAAAGACCTAGTTGAGACTAAAGTGCAGGGACATTGTACTGTCAATTGTATGATTTTCTAATTTGTACATATCATGCATGCAATTAGTTATGGACCTAAGTTTGGATTGCATAGTTTTGGAAGCATGATTTCGCAATTAAATATGAGTTGTTCCTCTTTGGAATCGCAAAAGTAAATGGGGGCTCAGCAGGCAGGAGAAATTGGCTAAGTGTTGATCATCGCGGGCCTGTGAGGTAGAGAGTTGTTCATACATGTGAAGAATTGTTCTTGTGAGAACAAGATTTGTATTATCACTCAGATTTATGATTAATGTAATAGATAGTCATGGTTTTGAGCACTGGCTTTCCTCAGAGAAAGAATTGTGTTATGTGCCATTGATGTTGTTCCTCTTGTTGATTATTATTTTCATCGATCATTGGTTTCTGCTATTTGAGAGTATAGTAGATTCTAGCCTTGTGTTTTAGGAAATAACATGAGTTGTGAATGTACATGAAAATCTACATTGTATCAGACATGATTTGTAGAAAGATCTACAATCAAAATGTAAAATTGTTAATCATCACGCACCACAAAATAAGTGCTACTTATACTTGGGTGACTATTAATCCATCATCACATTCCAATTACAGTACAAAAGAATATCTATGCATCTTCAGTCGAAATATGGTGATTAATTGAAATAATCATATTCAGTCATGGACTAACATGTTTTCTTCATCTTTAGTTGCACCGCAATAATAGAAATATAAACTCGAAAAAAAACATTCGCAACCAAAAAAGCCTCAAAACACAAAATTACAAGATAGCATATCAACCCCAACAATCATACATACAAAAGCAAGTCAATTGCAGGTTTAAACAATAAACCAATAAATATGAGTAGTTAAATAGTAACAATAGAAGCACAAAGCTAATATGTGTTGCAAGACCTGCTAAGCTTTCAATGTTGGCCTCGTTTATGGGATTCCTTATCATTTCTTTCGCTCTGACATCAAATACCAAAGGAGACCTATAGAATGCAACTTTGGTATTTCAGATTACATTTCTGCCATCAACCAAGAGTGTTTGTGTCCTTCTGATTCCCCCTTCTGCCACATTAACGATGGTGAGAGGGATCGACCCTACTAAAATTCAATTAAGAAAATAATATATGAAATTTTCTAGCATCTCCTCATGCTTGGGATGTAATAGAGACGTAGATATGCTTCTCAAAAGAAATATATTTGGGGCATATTCACCCCAGATTTAATCTTGCTCATCCAATTTTTTATAAAAATAAAGTAAACTAACCTCCTTCCACCTTGAAATAGGAAGGTTTTGGCTAATAATAATATATTTATTTTATTTATTTTAATCGGGTTGTTGTAAACAATGTCAATGGATATAAAAGTCCACCACCTTGTTACTTCCTGTCGCATTTAGGAAAGAAATGGCATGGCTATCTCACGCCATGCACTCGCACATGTAAATCATCTTCAAATCCCTTTGCATTAAGATGACATCTCTCATTCTTATTGTGATATCTTGACCTTTTTGTCATGGCTCCATGCTTTTCTGCCACTTCAGAGGTGTTTACCAACCATGGGTGGGATATTTCCACCACGTCGATAGCTTTGTGGACATTCTAGTGCATGGAGGTACTAGTACCCTAGAGGTTGGCCTTCATGGTACACTCTATGACAACAATTCCATCTTGGAGTTGGTAGGTAATTGTAGTCGTAGCGAGCCCTTGGATTTTGGAAGTGATCGAAGAGGGGGTCTAATTGAGAATGGGCTATATCTAGAGAAGAAGCATGTCTTTCCTACAATAGCTCAATGCCTGGTGGGAAGAAATTTATGCAATAAATCTTTGTATTTCCAATCTTTGAAGAAATTTTACCCTGTTTATATTTGCATGGTGGAATTTGGTTTTCAGTTTTCAAAGCATCTCGGTGGTGAGGAAACTAATTGTCGTGCCTAAGGTTTTATGGTTGATTGACCCTTCTTGGAGCTATCCTTTGTAACCCCCTCCTTTTCCATTGTTAGCTAATAGCATCCCTAGGCTAGCCTTGAAGCAAACAATGAACTTTCTTATGAATTTGTCCTAGTTTCTTTCCATTTTCCTCACTAGTCTTCCCCTCTACAAGGGGTTTCTTTCACTAGGCTTACCTTTCCTTTGAGTGTTATGCCCCTTCAACGTATGCACCCTCGCCAGTGGTTTTGTGATAGAGGCCCTTAAGGAAGACCTTGGCCACAAACACGAGTTTAAATATCTATGGCTATCTTCCATTCCTCCACTATGCTTGAAATCTAAGAGGAAATTCACAAGTTATAAGCCTTAACCACTAATGATTACCAAGCCTACTCTGACTTTGAAATCCAAATTGAATTAGATAGTTCTATCCTTAACCTTGGCCATACCAGGGTAAGGCAAAGTTAATACATCAATTCCATCAAATTCTATTGGCAAATGAAGAATCTCCTAGATAGGGTACTTAAAGCAAAGTGTGAGGAAGAAAATGAAATCATAACATGCCTTAATGAAATGTGACAAGTCTAATGGCACCTCCGCTCTTGCTTAGCGAGCTTCACTACTCACATGCTGCACATAAAAGGTCATCTACAATGCGACCTCAAACCTCCATCTCCAATAGGCACAATTACCACCTAGGATTCAACCCAAGTAACATGCTATGATGATTGATATTTGCTTGACCTTTTGGCTTATGTTTTTTACTTTTAGTAAATTAGTTTCTTCTAGAGGATGTTTAGTGAGCTATAATTGGAAATTGTTATTTTGTATTTCTGTCCTAGTGTATGTCAGAAAATTAGATGGAAGCTAGTAATATTTTTGGATGGTTTTGGATGATAAACTATAGATCTCATTATCCGTAGATATACTTTGCCTTGCGGTAAATCACAACCGTGTTCTTGCGTCACAATGAAGCCTGATTTTGTATGGGAGTTGTTTTGAGACAATAGAAATTTTAGTGAACATATATATATATATATATATATATATATATATAATTGAACTTCATAATTATAGGATAAATATTGGATTAGACATATGAAATAGTATATTATATTCAAAATTTCCATATACTTTCATTTTCATCATCACTTAATAGGTTAAACATATTATAATGATATGTTTTATCCTAGGAGTATTAGGTGATAATGGAATTTTTTCCCCTGAAGAAATTGTGTTTATTCTTTTTCCTACGGGCTTGGGGCATGCTTCCAACAACTAAGCTTAATTTTACATGCTCTGGCAAGGAGTGAAATTGAGTTCCTTATTGAATCCTTTCTCACATATTATCTTGAGTGAGCCATTGTTAATAATGAATTACATTTGCTCAAGACCCTTTCCCTAGGAAACCAACTTGGCTTCAATTTCCCAAAAAATCATTGTGGAGCTTGCATAACTTTCCATATTTATGTTTTACCATGTACGCAAAGCCCTAAACTTGAGAGATGATGAATTGAAAAATTAGGAAGTGTTTCATTTAAGTCAAATCAGGAAATCTCACACAGGTAATGCTATGAGCTCATTATAGTCAACACTTGTCATGCATGGATCGCAACATAATACTACATGATGTAATCTAGTACAATAATGTTTATACTCTCAAAGGGTAGCTTCCACATCATAGGTTCTATCATATGTTTTCCACATCATAGGTTCTATATGTGTTCAAGTCTTGTGTAGTAGGAAATGAAGTACACAGTATAAGCACATTCACTCCAAATTTGTCAGGATGACTTAATTTATGGATAAGTAGATGGTGCCCCTCTCAAGGTTGATAATATGAATTTTTGTGGTGCATTTCAATATCACCTTCTTAACTGGTTTTGTTGTTCAATATTTTATTTTCTTGACAACATTATTCTTAGAAATCCCTCTCATATGCCAATTTCAGCCAGATGATTTGAGGATGCATTGCACTATCTACAAGTTAGAAAAGACAATTGACAACACAAGTGGCCTCTTTTGTTCACATATTAATCCAACATTGACAACAATTCCAATAATTAGTGGATGAAATAAGCTAGATACATATTAAGTTAGATAAACCCTATCTTCCTATCCCTCCCTAGTGTCACTCTCTTGTTTCCTATGTGTATTCGACCTCCTACTGATATGTTCCTTGGCGCTATCCTCTCTAGAATTTGAATGATGAAGCATAAGGGGAAAGGGATAGGCATGTAACTCAACTCATTCTCTATGATATTGATTCCACTTATTAGCAAGCATGTATGTATTTTATGATACACACAATTTTGGAGGTTCATTTCGGAATCTATAATTATCATCGCTAAATCAGACGAGAGAATTGTATTTTCTTATTTTTGTTTCATTAAGCGAGCTCTTCTTGATCCACGTTGATTTCGGATCATGTTATGTTCAATATGCGTTCATGTAGCAAGCTCCGAATGCATGTTTTTATGAATAAAACTTGTCCACTTCCGATTGAAAAACTAAATCGGTTTTATTCATCCGCACAGATTTGATTTGAATGAGATCACGATCTCTCGTAAATCCGAATATTCAATGGAAATGGAGCGACATTTGCAATAAAAGTAGAAATACGCATATAATTAAAAACTATAACTGTACACGATTCTTTAGTGTAATTTTTAAATAATATTAACTACAATATGGATGCCGATCGAGCAACTTGTCTACTTTTGAAGAAATATAGGCGGTGTAAAATAGAAAGTGCGCAGAAACTGTGTTGGTAATAGGAATTGTTGATGTATACCTTCGGCTGTTGTTGTAAGATGCCAACCAGTGGGCAAGGAATCGAGTTACGGCATGAGAGGGAAAGGATTGTAATGTGTTCATTCCAGTCACATAAAAGTAAAAGCGTTCCCGATTATGAACGTCTTTTCGATCCTTCACTGAAAGGCACTCCACTTCACAAGATTCCAAAACAACAATGCAAATTGAAATTAAATACACATAATAATGATGATATTAACTATGTATATGTTCACCGCCTTATCATTTTATGAGGAGGAAGATTCCAATATAAAAGACCTATTTGTTTAATCCTTCAATTTTTCCTAGGAGTACGATGATTGAACAACAAAATTTGAGTTGAGATACTATTTGTTATTAAGTGTTTTTCCTAAAAGAACTGATATATTAGTCTTCCATGGGAAAAAACTAAATGATAAATAATTTTAGCATTAATTTATTTACAACGTTCACTTAGTTAAATAATAATTTATTTAACATTTTAATTTAAATAAAATAAATAATAATGAAATAATAAAAATAAAATATTTAAAAGTTAAATTGTATTTTTAATGTTTATTTAAATTTAAATAAAAATATAATTAGTTGATAAGGATAAACTTATGTTAATATTTGAAAAATATTTATACTTCTAAAAAATTTACAAAATAATATCTATTGAGTTATAAAGTGAAAAATTATTTTGTTTATATTCAATAAAATATTTATTATTAAATTTATTTTAATTATTAATATTATTAAAAATAAATATCATCTTGAACCAAAAAAATCTAAAATGTGATGCTTAAGGAATCAAAAGTAAAGAATATATATATATATATATATATATATATGATTTATATATTAATAATAATATATGAAGTAATACATATTAAATTATTATAAAATTAATTTATAAAGAGAAAAATGTTTTATAAGGTTTTGGATTCATGGTTTATAATGATTTAAAATATTATTAATTAATTTAATTAATCAATATTGTTTAGTATTTAATTAATTCCTTATTATTATTAATCTAATTTAATTATAAAATTGTTGGTAAAACTGGCACTATAATTTTACACAACTAAAATTGCAATTTTGAAAATCTTTAACCTGAAATTTACAATTTGAACCACTCATAGAGTCATATGTATAAAATAATACTTCTTGTTTTGTTTTGAACCGGTCATTGCCCATGGGAGTCGGATGCCATTTTAAAGTGGGGAAGAGGCCCGAACTCTAACCCTTTTGATACGAGGTCGTCTCTCTGAGGCTTCTCCCGCTAAATTTGTAGGTGAATCCTTTCTTTTCCTGGAAACAGTAGTAAGTGGTGCATGCATGGATTGCAATTGCATAATGTGCCTCCTTATTTTATTAACGTCCTCCAACTGCACAGGTTTGGTGATGAAGTCCATGGCTCCTTCGTCCAAACATCTGCATAAACTCTAAAACCATGAATATACGCTTAACAACTACAATACACAGGTTATATAAATAATCAATGTATAAATTAATTTATCAAACCACACGGCACAATTAATAAATCAGATGCATTTATGTTGGTCTATATTTTTATTCGCCTAGCGTGAAGCATGGTCGTAAACTTTGTTACCAACCATGAAGTGATAGATTCTCTCTTTAATTTTTTAAATCTGTAAAAGTGTTAATACACAATCTCCCAATTCATTATTTTATTTAGATCAACTTTTCTGAACTTTAAAGATTAGGCAACAGATTCAGTATATCTTTGTGAAATTTCAAATGAAAAATATAAAATCTTTTTAGCAGTACATAAATGAAAAATAAAAAAAATCTATCATTTTAGTATTTCAAACTCAATATGTGAAATATTCTTAAATTTTATATTCATAACTATTATTTTTTTCCATAGAAGCCATCTCTGTCTTAGAATGTCATATTAAATAGAAGCCATCTCTGTCTTAGAAATCTCATATTAAATAAAAGGTGTTTTTATTTATTTTTTAATAATATTAAAATGCTAAAGTGAATAAGAATTTATTAAAAATTTATATTATTTTTATATTTAATTTAATATGTAATAAAGAATTAAAAAAAAAAACATTCGACTAACATATAAAAAATGTTAAATACTTCCAAATTTGCTATTCATGATGAATTAGTCTAAGTGGCTTAGTGGCTTAGTTTTATTTAGCGAAAAAATTGTTTTCCTAAATTGTAACACATTGATTAATAATCCAAACCGAAAAACATAAGAAAAGAGAAAAATATATATACTTATAAACCATGAACAAATAATTTCACTTATCTTATATCGCTTTTCCTCCAAGATCACAAGGCATTTAGGCTGCTTGGCCACACTTATACTACACTTATTTGAGGGAAGGAAGCTATATCGATAACCATCTTACTGACATGCTCTAATGTATCGATAGAAGCTATATTTATCACATGGATGGGCTGATCAATATCATTTACATGAAAGTGTATAATGCATTGAGTTAATTTATGTAGATTTTGGTATTTAAAAGTAAAGTTAATAGTTTTAAGTTTTTGTTAATCCAAATTATTAGTTTGGATGATGTGGTCAATATCATTTAGAGTAGAAGTGTATCATACATTGAGTTTATTTTAGATTTTAGTATTTAAAAATAAATTTATAGTTTTATGTTTTTGTTAATTTATTAGATTTAAAACAAACATAAATATTTTTCGATTTTAATTTTACTTTATATGCACTGAATCTTGTAAAAATGTCCCACTTTATAAAACTTTAAAATATATTACTCAAAATTTAAGATTTCAAAGATGGATATCACTAGGTAGATATGAACCTGAAGTGGATGCATTGAATCTACAGTCGATCTGAAAATGCCGTGCATTATAAAACTTTAAGATGTATGGATCAAGATTTACGATGTATATCACTGCATAGGCTTCTATGCACAAGTGTAGTCTTTATATACCAGAAAGTGCAGGATGGATATAATTTTTAGGAGGTGATGAGGCTAAATTAATCACTCTCTAAGGGGATTATTCCCTGAGTTATTATTGCTATAGCGCTTCTGTATCAGAAATCCATACCTTTGAATGATCTGTGGCACATTTTCAGATGATATTATCACCACCGGTATTTCCTTCAAGCCCTTCGTTTCCTGCCAAAAGTTGACAGCAGAGCTAAGTTATTGCATAAACTTTGGCGAGAACATTGTTACGGGTTATGGAAGAGTTTATCGGTGCCATATTATTCTTAAACATATTTTGAACAATCAAATGTGGAAGTATTTAAGGCCATACCTTGAGTTTCTTAAGAAGATCGTAGCCTGTCATTTCGGGCATACAGTAATCGGTGATGATCATGCTGAACTTGAACACCTGCATAATGAAGAAGATTTTTCTATGTCAGAGTTATGTCTTTCATTCTTCACCATAGCCATATTATCCAGAGAAATGCATTTTATAAGTGTGATGTGTATATATATTGGTGAAGGTTAAAAAAACAAATTTAAATATCTTAATATAGTATTTTAAATTTATTTTGATCTTGAAAATCATTCGGTTTTGGATGTGCCAACTACAAAAGATGGTTGATTTTTTTTTGTAATTACGCGATTTGGAAATGAAAAACATCTCACAACGAAACTATAAATAGATTTTGAATAGAAAAACTTCAAAATAGTTGTTTTAGATTAAAAATGATTTCAAATAAGTTCAAAAATTACAAAAATATCTTCCTTAATCTTTATAAATTAAGGTAACTCATTATGTTTACTATAAAAAATATAGTCGGTGATTAATAAGTTCGTCTACGTGGTTGACAATGATTTTAAACCAATTAAATTTCGTTTTCACATTATACATGAATAAAGCTCTCCCACGTTAAACATCAATATATAAATCTCTGCCACCTGCTTTCTCTGGTTCTGGTCATTTTAGAGACTGCCTTTTCTTCTGTAACGTTTCTATAAATACCGCCATAGTTAAGGCTTACATTTTTGCAAGGTGGTGTCATCGTCGGCTCTTGGCTTAATCCTAGCATCTCCAGCGCTCTGGTGGGGCTGTCTACCGTAGTAACTGTGACATTCAATATGCAGTAAACAGAATATAAGAATAATAGTAATCAGTGTACGGTAGAGAAAGATAAGTAGGGTTTAATACCGATACTAATCACAGTAGCATTATCCACTAGCATTATCCACTCACTGGTTTTAACTTTTAACAGACATGCATGTAAATCACAAGAAAATAGGGTTGAAACCTTTCACAGTATCTGTCTCCAGCAGCCGCTCAATTAGCTTCCTGTCGATAACACAATCATCAACGGCCAACACGTGAGTTTCGCAACCAGCGAACGCCCCTGCTTCCTCAAACACACCTTCACAAGCATTGCCTCCCATTCTCGCCACACCAGACGAAACTGACATCACCGCGTCGACTGGTCAAACGTAAAAATCCCCTCCACACCGTTTTCCTCGAAGGACTTTTTCCTTTCTGCTGCTACTTCCATGTCAATCCAGCTACAATTTATATAGCACAGGATCTGTTATCTGCCTGCCCTTTAGGAAGAAATTAAGCCGCTTTACCAGAAAGCACAATATCTTGGGCCTACGGACTGGAATCGAACAGACGACCTACCAATGGCAATGTTGAACCGTACGAAGATGACATAGACTGCTCTTAGCGCAAAGCTCGGCAATCTATTGGAGTTCGGAAAGCTAAAATCTGTGCAAGATACCATCATATAAAGCGCAAGGGCAAGGGGAAGGGGAAGGGCAGGTTTCTTTTCTGAAAGGCCAAAAGAACCCAATCCACCACAATAGTGACCAAACATATCCGCAAGAGGCCACTCCATTCAAGATATCACTGGCTCATCATTACAGAAATTCTCTTTTCCCCCGAAACTACAAAACTAAAAGATTTCCCACAGATATTTTCAGCAAAGAAGGCCCGGCCCCAAAGGAATCATACCAAATATTTCCAAGATCTCTGTGAGGTCGCTATCAGAGCCTCGCACGAAAGGGAAATCTAGTCATAGGTTATTCTTAAATTAGCAGCAAATCTGCGAAGTAAAAAAGTTTTGATACTACTAGGAATATGATTTTTCGAAGCGGTACTAAGCAACAGTAAGGGGAGACCAGTGGGTTCATAAAACAAATTCAAGTTTACATATCTGTTGGGAACTTGGAAAAAAATAGGGGCAAAAAATAGGGGATATAATAGATCATTCAGAACACCTCATTAACAATATATATTTTTGGTGAAACAAAGTCAACGTTGATATCATCTCATTCCCATATAATTGGTGAAACAAGTCACCGTACACAGAGTTGGGATATTCTCATTTGATTTGGTGAAACATGGGTCAGCTCACGCAAGAGTATCTATATATATATTTATTGAAAGTGTTTTAATGTGCATTCATAAACCATTAATCTCGTCAACTTATATTAGTATATAATCGTATTTTTTAATTGAAATTATAAAATTATGGAGTAAATCATTATGCTCCACAAAACTAATGAAAAAGAAAACTTTTGTCCAAAAGAATGGAAATTGGAAAAAATGCTTTTTTTCTTGGATAGGGGAGAGGCTGTGAGGAGATGGGGTGGTGTTCTTGAATACCTACATACGGAGCTTCTTCCCCCTTGCGAACACCCAAACAAGGGGATTTGTATCCCTGTGAATGTTA
Organism: Pinus tabuliformis; assembly: GCA_031772625.1. Classification (NCBI taxonomy): domain Eukaryota; kingdom Viridiplantae; phylum Streptophyta; class Pinopsida; order Pinales; family Pinaceae; genus Pinus; species Pinus tabuliformis. The sequence goes on along the minus strand of CM062816.1, from coordinate 1,488,194,089 downwards.
CGCTTGATGCAACCTATAATGCATGGACACATTTGTGCAAAGATTATAACAGGTAAATAACATTTTCTGACTTGATGTTTTCTTTGCACACATCGAGTTACAAAAATATACTATCCATGATTCACAATTAAAGACAATAATTTCCATTTTTCTCTATTCCAAGAGAATTTCTAAGAGCTCATATATTTTGTAAATAAATATGCAACATTATTCGAATTACCCGCTTTCATCAGTGGATATTTCTTTTCTTCAATCATGTAACAACCTAGGGTTGATTTTCCATGTAAATAAATTAAACCAAGGTCATAGAACATGTATTCCAATTTAAATGGTGGGTAAACAATATATTGGGAATCACTTTGGTTAATTAATGATTATGGAAATTGGAAAAGACATTGGCAAAGGCAAAGAGATAATAAATGGCATTGAATTAAGGAAATAAAGGAAAATGAGAGAAAAGGAAGGTAAAGGGACACAAATATGCATGCAAGGGAAAATGGAGAGAAAATGAAAGAAAAAATGGAAAGGGGAGGAAGAGACATGGGACATCAATGAAAAAAATGCATGAGAGAAATAGTTGACAACTTTTGATCATTTCACGAAACAGGGCTCTAAGGAAAGGGAGAGGAGCACTTACACAAAGAGGGAGGAGCACTTAGACAAAAGCAAGGAAGCAAACCAAATACAAGCAGAGGAAAGCAAGGGAGTATCGGGAAAAGTTGGAAGAGTAGATACACTAGAAAGCCATTGTAGGTAACAGGTTGCACATGCGATTTCATTGCTAAAATTTGAATGCATGGTACATGCATGTTGTTGTTTGCTTATTTTTTTTGTCATTGGTATGGGATTTGCTTCGATCGGCAGTGATTTCATCCTTGCCTTGCCATTTCATGGATAGTTATGATGTAGTGGTTTCTCTATTTTGATTAAGCTTTGAATGGTTGGTAGACTTGGATCCTCGTTGAGGTGGTCTCGAGAAAATTCCCAAGGGTCGAAGGTGGAGATGGGATTTTTGTTTGAACTCTTGATGAATGGGTGGAGATAGGAAAATTCCTCTAGAGTTGGTGAAGGAAGTCATAGGAATCCGAGCTTTTTTGATATTAGCGATTTTTGGATAGGTTTAGGTGAAATCACCATGGTTGAGGGTTGAGGTGCTTTGGCCTATGGAAGCCCTGGTTGGTTATATTTTGGTTTAACCCATATGATCCCACATTCATGCTTGGAATATGGCATGGGTGTAATTGGCTAAAAGAAGGAATTGGTTCAATGAAATCTATGGTTGAATAGTACATAGAAGTCCCTAAATTGGTTGCACTTTCATATGTTAATATGAACTATTTTCTTATTATGATCTATGAGCATATGTACTAGTTATTGTGTTGATCTCATGGCAAACTATTATGGATTCTATTCTGGTTATATGTTGGTTACATGCATGATTGAATGATGTGTTCTTGCTATGAATCTTGTTCATGAATTGATGAATTATTGAATGGTTAATATATGCATGGGCTAACAGCTGTTGTTGTAGCTAGCTTAAGAGGGCATTGAATCTTCTTGATGATTCTTTGATGAAGTTACGAAGATCATGATCAGATATGAATTCATAACTTGTAGCTACTATGTTTGACAAAATTTCTAGTATGTGATTGGCATGTTTTGGGAAATATCTAGCCTTAGTAGTATTTTTATAAACTCATCATCATCTTTGACAAAATTATAGGAAGTTATGGGTTGTTCTGGGCAAAGGAATATAGGCTAGCCCTAAAAACAAGCATCGATTTCATAACTGCACCCTCTCAACTCACGAACTCCAGTTGTAACTACATGGAGGGATGCTCATGCATGCAGTTGGAGCCTTCCAACCACATGAAAAGTCTGTCATTCCTACAGTTGGGGTGTAAATCCTGATAAAAGGAACTTCCAACTCAGGTATTGATCATTAGGGATGGTTGTGAGACACTTGGGAAATCTAGAGTCCCTAAGGGATGACAATATGTTCTTAGTTAGTATGCCCCACTTCCATAATTGAAACTTGGAGGTTGGTTCATATCAGAGTAAATATCAAATCATGTTTACCTTGGAGAGATTGTAAAACTAAGTAAATTTGGGATCACTAACGAGGGTGATCTATTTACCATGTAAAATGCAATATCCACTACCTCTACTTATAATGTTTATCCTAACATATCACCACTGAGCATGCTCCTTAATTTCTCCATCAACATCATGTTCATCCTTTCTGAACTCCATTTGAATTCATTATTGCAAAAGTCTTCACCATTATTTTTCCTCAAAAACTTAATTTTCTTCTCTTTCTAATTTTCCATAAGAGCCTTAAACTCTTGGAATTTTTCAAATACTTTAAATTTCTTCCGAGGAAATAAATCTGTGTATTCTTCAAGAACTCATCTACAAATGATAAATAGTACATATATTGACCAATTATGTAGCTAACATAGGTCCAAACACAACATTATGCACTAACTCTAATATTTCCTTTGACCCTGTAGATCTGGAAGATAATCTTACCCAATTTTTCTTCCCATTTACACAATGTTTACAAAAATCAAAATATAGAGAGAAATTAGACATACTTTCTATCATACCATTACGATGTAGTACTCAAAGGTTCTTCTCTTTGAGATGTACAAGTATTTGATGCCACAAGTTAGTCTTTTCTCTAGAGGTTGTAGGAGTTATTACTTATTTTTCTCTACTATTAGAAACAATAGAAAAATGGCACCCATAACTAACAATGCTTCCCAACATATTATATAGATTTCCAATCTGAAATATACTTAGCGCTACTTTTTTTCATGAACCATCTGCTGGGCAATGGAATTATTAACTTTTTGTACTCACCTTCCTATTCCCGTTTCTCCCTTTTTTACCAATGGTACCACAATTTCTTACTATAACAAAAATTATCATCTAAGTGTGTACTTTTCTATATATCCCTTTCTTAGTCTAATTCTGCTTATGATTTGGAATAAGAACTACTATCCTAAGTGATTTTTATTATAAAACCGACATATGGCCTTTTTTGGGTTTAAGTGGTATGTTGATGTTGTTGTTATAGGATTTCACTTGCAGTTTCCTTTATCAATTTGGACAAAGGCTTTGAGAAGTGTTTTTGATACATGAACAGTTTGCTTTGGGCATGTTTTTCTTCTTTAATTTTTCATATGGACTGAATCTAGGAGTGCATCAAGTCAAAGTCAACTCAACCACCAAGAGATATTCATGGAGTATAGAACTCGAGTAGTTGAGATTTTATACAAAGATCATTTTAGTTAAAGTTGTTACAACTTTACCCTTACCATAGAAATTGTTATGAATTACCAACATGCATTCTTATTTTAAGATCACATTAAAGTTGAAATTTTCTCATGATGATCTTCTATTTGTATTTGAAAACTATAAATAAGAGAGTTCTCTGCTTGTTGGGGCAGTGAAGGGAATTACATAGATAAGATTGGGAAAATCATCAAGCTCTATAATCCTGATATTTTATTAATTCAAATCTCAATATTGTGGAATTATATATTTCTAATGAGTAGTATGTGTGTTATTTAGTGCACCAACCCCTGCTTAGGAGGAAGGGTCCTCCTTTTAAGCATCGATAATTAGTTAAGTAGAATATAGTAACTATTTTAACTCTTCTCGGTTATGTGACTGATGTTACTATCTGTTATGCAACCAACTCACAAAATAGAAGAAAAGATAGATCAACGACTTCAAAATAAGCCTCTTTGAGGGGGAAACCTCCTTTACATTACACAAATGAACAATTATTGGATGATTCAAATGACAAAACCTCCTTTCTATATATAGGATTCTAAGGGGTCATAATATAATCAGAGCCTACATAACAATAATAATATAAGGGCACAAAAATAACAATAGTGGGCTTCTGTGGGGCACAATAATAATAATATGGGGACAACAGGGGCACAACAATAACAATATGTGGATACACTTAGGACAATAGTAATGGGGGAATCACTAGTATTATAGGGACTTAACATGCCCCTCTCCTTCAAAAAAGCTTTTTCCTTAACGCTTCAGTAGTTCTAGATGCTTCTGTATAAAATTCTCATCCTCCCATGTGGAATATTCAGTGGGTAAGCTATTCCACTTGATGAGATACTCTAAAATTGATCAATTTCGTAGTTGTTGAGTTCTTATTTTTGTGAATGCTTCAGGTTCTAATATGAATTTTCCTTCCTTTTCAAGTTCTAGAAATATTGTTTGAACTGGGAGCTTGTCACCTATAACCTTCTTTAAGCATGAAACATGGAAAACTGGGCGCACTCAAGAAGATGTAGGAAGCTGCAATTTGTATGCCATACTACCAATCTTTTGCAACACCTTGCACAGACCATAAGACTTTGGTGATAATTTATTATCCTTCTTAGCTTGCTTAACGGACATTTGTTTGTATGGTTGTAGTCATAGCAATACCCAGTCACCTACATCAAAACTTATTTTTCTATGATGTTGATCTGCCTATTGTTTCATTATATTTTGTGCCAAAGTGAGGTTATCCTTTAAGAGTTGGAGAATCTGTTGTTGATGCTCGATGTGATATCCCATTACTTGAACCTTAGAATTTTATTTTAAAGGTGGTGTGATGGACAATGGATGATATCCATAAAGTGCCATAAATGGGGTCATTTTTACTGCAGTATGGAAGGAAGTGTTATACCACCATTCAGCCAGAGGAAACCACTTGAACCATTGTGTTTTTTATCAGATACAAAGCAACGAATATTTCCTTCCAAAAAATTGTTTACTATCTCAGTTTTCCCATCAAATTGAGGATGATAAGGTTCGCTATGAGCTAACTGAGTACCTTGACAAGAAAATAATTCAGCCAAAAATTTCCAGTGAAAATGAGAACATTGTCACTTACAATAATCTTTGGGTTTCCACGTAGCTTTTGAATTGTTTCCATAAATGCAGTAGAAACTGTACTGGCTTTAAATGGATGAGATAATGCACAAAAGTGTGCATACTTGGAAATTCTACCACCATGATGACACTCTTTCCTTCAAACTTGGGTAAAATTGTGATAAAATCCATTGAAACCTCCTCCATATGTTGACTTGGAATGGATAAAGGTTGTAACAGACCCGAGGTCTTAATTTTCTCAACTTTATTTTGTTGGAAAACCAAACATTCCTCCACAAACTTTTGAATATCAGATTTAGGGCCATCCCAAAAAAATTCCTTGTTAACCTTATGGCAAGTTTTTAAAAATCTCGAGTGCCCTCCTAAGGGAGAGGTGTGCAATTTCAGAAGAATCTTTTGTTTGAGTTGGGAATTCTTACAGAGGTATAAGAGATCTTTGTACCATAACAAATCATTTTTCTAGCTAAATGTATTAGATGTACTAGGATCTTGCTGCAACTTTTGAATGAATGCTCACACTTATTTGTCATTCTTCCATTTATCCCTTGCTTCGTTTATCCAATCTGGTTGGATGATATAAATGGCACAAAGAAATGGTTTCACATCCTCATCCTTTCTTGGGAGTGCATTTGCAACAAAATTTTTCTTCTGTTTTTTGTAGATAATTTCAAAGTCCTTACCCAACATCTTTGTGACCCATTTTTGTTGCTCTTCTAAATATAATCTTTGTTCTAAAACGTATTTAAGACTCTCATGATATGTTTTTACCTTAAGTGTCTTCCCATTAGGTCAGGCCACCATTTCTTAAGTGCATGTAGTATTGCCAACATTTCGTTCTCGTAAATTGCTTTGTGTAAATACTTTCCTTTGATTGGACGACTTTCAAAAGAAATGGTTCTTCTTTCTTGCATTAAAACAATGCTAATTCCATTTCTTGAGGCATCATATTCCACAATAAATATTTTTGTGAAATCTGTCGTAGCTAAGATCAGTGCTTGGCACATTGCCTCTTTAAGATGTTCAAATGGTTTTGTTGCTTTTGGAGTCCAAGAAAATGCATCTTTCTTCATTAATGTTGTTAAAGGTGCTGTTATTTCTCCATAATTCTGACTAAAACTTGCGATAATAACCTGTCAAACCAAGAAATCCTCACAGATGCTTTATAGATGTGGGGATTTTCCATTCCTTAATGGATTTAATTTTTCTAGGGCCTACCTTAAGAACTTCATGAGATATAATATGACCTAGATATTCCACCTCCTATACTCCAAAGAAACATTTGGAGGTTTTTGCTGATAATTATTTCTCCTCCAATCGTTTCAGCACCCTGTCAACATCTTGAACATGATCCCTCTAAGACTTACTGTACATTAGTATATCATCAAAAAATACTAACACAAATTTTCTAAGGAAGGGTTTGGAATGGAATTCATCAAACCTTGAAATGTAGAAGGTGCATTGGTAAGGCCAAAAGGCATGACCAAAATTTCATAATGACCCTCATGAGTTCTAAATGTTGTTTTCAGAATTCCTTCAGTATTCATTCTGATTTGATGATATCTTGAACGAAGATCCAACTTCATGAAGTAAATTGCTCCATGTAATTCATCAAATAATTCATCAACAATGGGAATGGGAAATTTATCCTTAATAGTGAGCTTGTTGATCTCCCTATAATTTAGATGGATGCGCTATGATCCATCCTTCTTGTCTACCAATACTACTGGAGTAGAAAAATAACTTTGACTAGGTTGAATTATACTAGCCTCTAGCATTTCTACAACCATACATTCAATTTCACCCTTTTGGGCATAGGGATATCTATAAGATCTGATGTTTTGAAGAATAGTTCCTGGAATCAAATGAATAACATGATCATGATCAAAAATAGGTGGGAGGCCTTTGGGAGTCTCAAACACCTTGGAATGATTGTCCAATACTTTTTGGGGATATGGAGAAATAGATTATTTTAATGAGGGAACCTCTAGTGAACATAATTGTGCAATTACGCATCTTTGATCTTTCTTTAGAAGCTTTTTCATGATGATAGAGATGATTACATTTCCCAGTTTCCTTGTGAAATCCATTAATTCAATTTCCTTTCCTTCCCAAAGAGATTTCAAGAAAAGTTCTTGAAAATTAAAAGTCGACGTACTCAAAGATTATAGCCATTAGAATCCTAGTACAACATCATCACCACCCATTGGAATAGAAAGTATTGGACTATTCAATAAATATTCTCCCATGGATAACTTTATATTATGGATCTTTCCAAAGCATTTTATGGTTCCCCCATTTGCAACCATCACTTGAAACTTTGGTACTGTATATGTGAAGCAATTCAATTCCTTGGCTATCTTACAATGAATAAAATTATGGGTACTACCCGAATCAATCAACATTATTACATTTTTCTTCTTGATATGTCATTTTATCTTGAGAGTTTGAGGAGTGGTAATTCCTGCCAATGCATTACAAGATATGGAAAAATTCAATTCTTCTTTCTCTAGAGTTGATTTCTGATGTATATCCTCTTATTTTGATGTTTCTTGTTCCTTTTCTTCCCCCTCTTCACAATCTGTGTAAAATAATTTCCTCTCAGCAAACTTATGACCTTTAGTGTATTTTCTATCACAATTATAACAAAGCCATTTTTCTCTTTTTTCTTCCAATTGTTGTGGTGTCAACCTTGTAGGTTGTGGAAGTCTAGGGGAAACAACACTTCTATCTTTATAGTTGTGATTGGTAGGCCTCCTTGTTTCCATAGTTTTTCTTCCAATTTTTCTTGCCAATCTAAATACCTTCTCCAATGAATCGAGTTCCAAAAAGTGAACCTCGTGTTGGATGTTATCCTTTAAAGTCCCTATGAAAAAATCAATCCTCTGCTCCTCTGCAATATCATTTACCCTTATATTCAATTTTTGGAAGTCCTCTATGTACTCCACCATTGAAATATTTTGTTTGAAATTTATTAGTTGGCTAAAGAAGGTGTTTCTCTTTGTATCCTCATAATGTGTTATCATTTCCTCTATAAAAATTGACCAAGTGACAATTTTTTTATGAGAGCAAAGCCATCGATACCATACAAACTGATTGGGTTCCAAATATAAAGTTTCAATGCGTACATTTTGTGTGCTTTGCACATTATGGAGATTGAAATATTATTCCATTTGTAATATCCATGTTACAATATCTTTGCCATATAACTTCCTCATATCAATCTTTGGAACATGGCAAGTCTTCGTTCCAACATTAGAGTCTATGAAATCATGATTAACATTTATTTTTCTCTCATCATGTGTTTCCTCTACAATCTTTTCACCATTAGGAAGTCTTTCTTGTAGCAACTTTGTCAAACCTTCATTCAAACATTCTATGTATTTCTTCAAATATTGAATTTTGTCGTTCTTCAAATCATGATTAACATTTCTTTTGTTTTCATCATGAGTTTCCTTTACTATCGTTTCTCCATTAGGAAGCCTTTATTGTAGAAACTTTATCAAACCTTCCTTCTAATCTTTCATGTCTTTCTTCGAATATTCAATGTTTCCTTTCATACCATTGATGCCATTATCTCAACCATCCATCTTAGCTTCTGTTACTTTTTGTGAGAGCGAAATTTGTTGCACTTGGTCTAGCAATTTGTATATATCATGTTGCATTTATTCCTCTTCTTCATGTGTCATAGTAGATCTTTCAGGTTTCTTACTAGTTGTTGCCATTTTCTCTCTTCAGGGCATCAATTAATGATAATTTTCTCCACTATGCCCTTTTAATCACTTCAAACTACTCTTTCAAACAAAATTTTTGCAAATTTTTAAAAAGTCTACACACAATTTTTCGCTTTGTATGAGCTCAATATTTAATCTATTGTATCTATGTAAATTAGAATTTCCAAGGTCAAAAGGTTTGTCCAATGGTAGACCTCTGAGTCCTCTTTCCAATGCCACAAGTCTGATCAGGATTTTATTTTCCAAGAAAGAGCTATGCCAAATCCCCCACAATGACCTGATTGTAGATTGGTTCAATAGAGAAAACTTGTACGAAGTGCCACATGTCAATGTTTCGACCTTAGGCCCCAAAAATGATATCCGAAAAGCTACAATTCGACCTCTTTTTGTAACCTTTTACAAAATTTGAATCTAATGCTCAAAGAGAAAGTTATGACGAGTTTCCGAAGGCCACCTATTTGAGATGGAATTCAGAATGCTGGAAGAACCCTAACTTCCTTGGTTCATATCTCTGAAAATGTATCGCAAAATGGTCTGAGATTCAACCACAATGTTCAACATGATTTCATCTCAAATGAGTTTTTTTAGCTTCTGAAGCTTTGTAGAAAAATAGTTATAGCGACAATGTAGGTTTTAACCATGTACAGAAATTAACAACATACAAATTCCAAAAACAGAAAATAAACAATAGAGAGAGAATAACACATAAAAAAAAATGTGGAGATTTTCCCCTGGATCCCAAAATCGGAACTACCAGCCTGATTTTTCATTATGTTCCTTTTAATGCCACAATACATATATATACATGATGAAGCATCCAATACCATGGACCAAAAAATATCGCACCCAAAACCATGTGCTAAAACCATAGGTAGGTTCGCCTCACCTAATATAGGGTCCCAAAAAAAATTTCCCCGGGGTGCTGCCCCAGACCTCATAGACGGGGACTACCCGCCCCCCTCAAACCCCCTGGATAGGGGGTGGGGGTTGTCGGCCCCCCTCTGACCCCCCTCCCCACTATGCAATCAGCTCAACGAAGGGGGGGGGGGGGGGGGGGGGGGGGGGGGGGGCGCTCTGCCTCCCTCTAACCCCCGGTTAACAGGGGAGCTAGTCGTGGAAAGAATATAAGACAACCCAACATTCTCACACTTGTTGTTTTATTTCCATAGGGGGGCACAGGAGAGCTTAGTCATTTATCCAACCCTGCAACTCCCATTTTTTCTCTAAACCAAGAGAACTTCTCAGAGCTCACATATTTTTTCAATGCATCTGTAGTATTCTTCAAGGTGTCCACCTCTACTAGCAACACCATTTTTTCTTCTATCATATCCCTCACAAAGTGATACTGAACATCAATGTGCTTTGTGTTTGAATGGTAATCAGGGTCCTTTGCAAAGAAAGTTGCACTTTGGCTGTCACAATCTATACTTATAGCTCCCTGTACTAACCCCATACTTGAACACAATCTCTGTAACCAAACTGTTTCCTTGCTTGCATGAGTGGTCGCCATGTATTCTGCCTCTATAGTTGATAGTGCCACTACAGATTGTTTCTTACTCGTCCATCTGACTGCTCCTCCAAATAGGTTAAACACATACCCACTTGTAGATCTTCTCTGATCCAGATCTCTAGCCCAATCCTCATCAACAAATCCATGAATATCCAAAACTCTGTCCAATCACGGGCTTCCTTGGTAGCACAAACCATAATCACTAGTGTCACGCAAATACCTGAAAACTCACTTCACTATCGTCCAATCCTCCATTCTTGGTTTTGACATAAAGCTGCTTAATACTCCCACTGCACGTCCAATGTCTGGTCTAGTACAAACCATTGCATACATCAAGCTACCGACTGCACTTACATATGGAAAATAGGACATGTCCTCTTCCTCTTCTTGTGTCTTGGGACACTATTCAACAGATAGATTTACACCTACAGGAATAGGAACCTTCACCGGTTTACTATCCTGCATATTAAACCTTTGCAGTATTGTGTCAAAATACTTCCTCTGATTTAACTAGAGCTTCCTCTTTGCCCGATTTATTTTAATTTCCAAGCCCAAAATATAGTTTGCAGCACCAAGAACTTTCATGTCGAATTTGGAGGACAATTGGGTCTTCAAATCCTGGATAATTTCTTTGTCATTTCCAACCAGAAAGATATCATCCACATATAAGACCATATAAATAACAAGGTCACCAATTAATTTAAAATACACATACTGATTTTCTTTGCTTCTGGTGAAGCCAAGTCCTCGTATAAATGTATCAAATTTCTGATACCACATCCTTGGTGATTGTTTTAACCCATACAGAGACTCTTTTAACTTGCATACTAGTTCTTTCTTACCCTTCACCACAAAGCCTTCAGGTTGCTTCATGTAGATCCCCTCTTCTAGATCCCCGTGTCTTCACATCCATCTACTCTACCTCAAAGTCAAAAGAAGCAACAACAGATAAAAATAATCTAATAGAAGCTACATTGGCAACAGGAGAACAAATATCACCAAAATCAATTCCCGGCACCTGGGAATAACCTTTTGCTACCAACCGAGCTTTATATTTCTCCACCTTTCCTTCTGCATTTGTCTTCTTCTTGAACACCCATTTGTTGTCAATGGGTTTCCTTGCTGCTGGCAACTCCACCAGGTCCCATGCCTCATTTTTGTGCAAAGATTCCATTTCATCAACCATAGACTCTTTCTAGAGTTTCCCATCCTCTGAATCTGCTGCTTCCTTCATAGTTCTGGGATCATCATCAGTAATAGATAAAGCAAAATTTGAACAGAAAGTAGATGGACTATATATCTTTGGCTACCTTCTTTCTTGAAGTGATCTTCTCACACCTAGAGTTCGAGGCTCTTCATCTTCTGATTCCTCTTCTGATGTAGAGTCTGATTCTTCCTCCTTTAGCTCAAACTCTATATTCTTAGGTTCCTTTGGTTGGACTTCATGTTTAATAACATATTTAACCTCTCTAAACACCACATCTTCATTGTATGCAACCTTCCTTCTTTCTGGGTTCCAAAGCTTATAACCCTTTAAACCATCTTTATACCCAATAAAGATGCACTTTTCAGATTTACAATCCAACTTTTTCCTTTTCTCCTTTGCAACATGTACATATGCATCACATCTAAATACCCTTAGATGTGAAAGAGAGGGTTTCTTACCAGTCCATACCTCTTGTGTAGTCTTATCCTACAATGTTGATGAAGGTGACCTGTTGACCAGGTAACATGCAGTCTCCACTGCCTTTGTCCAGAATTACTGTCCTAACTAGACACCACTGAGCATGCTTCTTACCCTTTCTATCAATGTCTTTTTCATTCTTTCTGCAACTCCATTTTTCTCAGGTGTATACATAGTAGTTTTCTGCCTTGCTATACCACACTTCTTACAGAATTCTTCAAATTCCTTATTGCAAAACTCTCCACCATTATCTATCCTCAACACCTTTATCTTCTTCTCTGTCTAGTTTTACACCAAAGCCTTAAATTATTTAAACCTATCAAAGGCTTCGAATTTCTTCTTGAAGAAGTATATCCAGGTATTCATTTAGAAGTAATCTATAAATGATACATAGTACACAGACTTACCCAGTGATGGAACTTTCACATGTCTAAACACGTCATTGTGCACAAGCTCTAATATCTGGTTCACCCTCTTATCACCAGAGGGGAAGCTCACCTGATTCTGCTTCCCATATACACAATTTTCACAAAAATAAAAATCCAGAGAGCTATTAGTCATAGCTTCTACCATACCTTTACCATGAAGTATTAAAGGCCCTTCTCTCTAATATGTCCAAGCCTTTTATGCCATAGCATGGTCTTTTCTCCAGAGACCACTAGATTTTATGCTCCACTTTCAGGAACCATAGAATTGTTGCACCCATTAACAACAGTGCTACCTTGTAGCTTGTACAGAGTTCCAATCAGAACTCCTTGCATCAATACTAGTGCTCCCCGAACCATCTTGCAGGTATCTTTCTCGAACATTGTTTTTACACTTGCATCATCTGGCTTGCTCACAGAAATCAAATTTCTGGCTAATGTGGGAATATGTAAAACACCTGGAAGTGTTCTGACCCTTCCACCTTGCAACTTCAACTTAACTTTTCCACAACCAATGATTCTAGCTTTCCTGTCATCCCCCAAGAAGACATCACGACCATCATATTTCTCATACTCATAGAACCACTCTCTATGGGGAGTGAAGTGAAAGGATGCACCCGATTCAATCAACCATGCCTCATGATCTACATGTGTACTTGAAGAAGCCATGTACAAATCCCCACCTTCATTTGAGGTGGTTTTCACCTCTGCAGAAGGAGCATCATCAGATCCCTTTCCTTTGTCAGGAGCTTTAGATTGACAATCCCTTTTGTAGTTCCCTTCCTTTCCGCATTTTCAACACACCACCTTTACAGGTTTTCCTAGAGATTTAGATCTCCCTTTAGATTTAGATCTCCCACTCGATGAATTATTTTTGCTTCTGTTCTGGGACTGTCCTCGTATACACAGGGCAACACCATTCTGGCTCTCCATATCTTTCCATCTCATCTCCTCCGTCAGCAAGGATGAGACTATTTCATCAAACTGCATGGCAATTACATTGCTACCTCTTGCAATAACCAGACTATACCACAAATATGGTAGAGAACACAACAAACTAATGCACTTATCTTCATCTCAAATTTTAATAACAACAGATAATAACTGAATTACCATAGTATTAAATGTAATCAGATGCTCTGCCACCGAGTCTCCATCTTTCATCCTCAGTTTATACAGCTTTTTCCATAGGAACAATTTATTCACCAGAGACTTAGATTGGTACAAAGTCCCTAACTTGTCCCACAAAGCTTTCGCCATAGCTTCCCCTGATACATTCAGCAATAAGAAATCTGAGACACACAATCATATTGTGCTCTTTTTCTTTTGATCCAAATTATTCCATTCTTCATCGGACACTCCCATTGGTTTAGTACCTAGATCTATTGCGATCCACTGATCTTTGTCTACTAACAAATCCTCCATCTTGAGTTTCCACAACTCAAAACTCTGACCATTAAATTTCTTGATCTTTATGTTTCGAATGCTTGCCATCTTCTTTCACCACCAAAATCGATCCCACAGATCTCCCACTGAAGAGGGTCTACCACAGGCCCAAGTGAAACCCCTCAACAATAAAGGTGTCCCCTTGAAGCCAAAACCACTCTGATACCAAATGTAGGTTTTAACCCCACATAGAAAGTAACTGCTTACAAATTCTAAACACAAAAAATAAACAATAGCGAGAGAACAACACATAAAACAAATATTCAGAGATTTCCCCTAGATCCCAAAATCGGGACTACTAGCTTGATTTTTCATTATGTTCCTTTCAATGTTACAATACATATATATACATGCCAAAGCATCCAATACCATGGACTGAAAACCATCGCGTCCAAAAACATGTGCTAAAGCCATGCAAAAAACCATAGGTAGGTTCGCCCCACCTAATATAGGGTCCCAAAAAAATTTCCCCGGGGTGTTACCATAGACCCCGTAGAAGGGGGCTATCGCTCCCCTCAAAACCCGTAGATAGGGGGGTGTCACCCCCCCCTCATAATCGATGCAATGAAGGGGGGGCTATACCCCCCTCTAACCCTCCGGTTAACTAAGGGAGCTAATCGTGGAAAGAATATAACACAACCCAATAGGCAATACAACAATGACCTGTTTGAAGCAGTGAAACCCTAGAATCCAAAGCTCTTATACCAAATGTTATGCAACCAACTCACAAAATAGAAGAACAGATAGATTGACGACTAAAAAATAAGCCTCTTTGAGGGGGAAACCTTCTTTACATTACAAAAATGAACAATTCTTGGATGATTCAAATGACAAAACATCATTTCTATATATAGGAGTCTAAGGGGTCACAATGTAATTAGAGCCAACATAACAATAATAATGTAAGGGAAAGACAATAACAATAGTGGGCTTCTATGGGGCATAATAATAACAATATGGAGACAACAAGGGCACCACAATAACAATAAGGGGTTACAATGACAATAATAATGGGGGAATCACTGGTATTATAGGGACCTAAGACTATCAATTTTAAGAGTTATTGACTATAGAGATAGTTTAAATGGTGTGAAAGCATAGTCCTAGACCAGTCCCTCTTGTTAGTGTAGCAGTGAGTTATTTAGTTTCCTTTTACAACTTGGATTGCACTTTCTTTAAATGTGTGTGTTGAGAATTGATTGAATGATCAAGAGGTTTGTAGGAGTGTTTCTTATGCATGGGAATGGTTTTGTAACAAAGTGGTTTAAGGTCAATTTACTAAGTGAACTAATACATGTGTTTTACTTGTCAATCTCAGTTTATAGACTTGGAAGCATGTCCAAAATATATGGATTTCAGGTGAAATCAAATTAGAAAGGAAAGACTATAAATTTAAAGGAAGTGCATATTACAAATATAATGTAAGTTTTAAAAGACTAATAATTTTCTTGTTCAAGATGTAGCAAGCAAGAGATGGGGCTCCTAACTTGGGAGATCCTCGTTGTCCTTCCTCACAGTACTGTCCCCAAGAAGAGAAACTAAAGATCGGTGGTTTATAATGTTAGATAGCAAGGGAAGAGGCTCCTAACTTACGAGATCCTAGTTTTCCTTCCTCACAGATCTACTCCAATATCATTACCATTGCATCAAATAAAATTGAAATTCAATAAATAATACAAGAAATGAAAAAAGAATTATTTTAGCTATGCTTCATAGCTTGTTAGAAAGATAATTTAACTATAATTCTTGTTTTTCCTTTCATATGTAAATTTGAATTTAAACTATCATCATCCCAAAATCACACAAGAAACATCACACATCTAAATAATTGAAGAATAAATTTGAAACAAGAAATACTAAAATTAAAATTATACTAATGTAATCAAAGTGTACTTAGCTTGGTATAGGGGTCCTCTAACCTTGCCTTGTACACCTAAGGAACTATTATCTACAACTAACTTATGAAAATATCCATAGCATGAACAAAAACTTAGAACAATGGAAATTATTCTTCAAATTATCGAAAGGTCTCCAATAGTGTTAATACAAATTACATACATGAATGGTTCATAAACTTAGTTTAAATAGTAAAATTATAAAAAAAATTAGCTACAATAGATCTAACAGTCTTTATATATCCTAAACCATCCATCCAGGTCAAAATCATTAAGTTTGGTTCACAAAATTAGGAAAAATCCCCAAAAACAATCTATTCTGCCCCTTTTTAATAGGGATTTCTAAATGACAGGTCAAGTTTGACTAGCGTTAACCGAGCTTGTGTTTTCTCAGTTTGAATGAACCAATAGGTGTTCATCCATCTGTGGTTCCCAATCTTTCTAAATATGCACTCATCTCTCGCCCATGTGTCCTGCGTAGATGACTTTAATGGAGCTATTACGAGAATTTTTAGTGCAGTTCAAATTTACTCTTAAAACCCAATTTTTATAAAAATATCTAAAAGCTGAAAAACTTAATTTAGTTACTTGAATATGAAAAATAAGAGTGAAACGATGCATGTTTAAGTGAAATATGATGGAATATGGTTGTAAATGGATGAGTTTAGGATAGGAAAAAATGACCAAAATTGAAGGCCAACATCTCCCCCTTGTTGATACTCAAGCATGCCATCATGCTTGCTTCCTTTGTTTGGACCTTCTGAGTGATGTTACCCCTGTTGTATCTAAACCTGTAGCCTATTCCTATGCAGCTCAAAGAAAAATATCAATTCCATCATGTTCCTTTGCTTTATAGATGGCATCTTTTACTTTTCGTGTTTCATCCTTATATTGCCATAACTTCTTCTCTTTTAGCCATCTATATGCTTGTTTAGAAATGAGCATGTTTTGTGTTTCAAGATTTTTGATTTGATTGTTCAATTTCTTATTTTCTTGGAATATGTTGTTGTTGTTTCCTTGTACATTTTGTTCTCTCTCTTCAAGTGTATTTCCATGATTTTATTGTCCTCTAGCTCACTAGTCAACTCTGTTATTTTCATCAAATATTACTCAGCGTGCAATTATCTAGATTCTTCCCTTGTCTCTTTAGCATATGAATGAGATGATGTAGCTCCAATCCAAGCATCCTCAAAATAAGAGACTTTTTCTATGGGCTCTTCCCAAGCTTCCTCCTCCAATCTTTGTATGATCTCATCAATTTGTTTGGATGTTTGTGGAGGTTTGGTTTCAACAATCTTAATTTCTGGGTCTTTCCGTTGGTTGTTTCGCTCTTCTTGTGACTTTCCTCTTGATCTCCTAGGAATGGAAAAAAGTGATTTTTCATTCTCTATCATAATACCGTCCTGGTTCTTTTTCAACCTTTTCCTTGGATATAAAGGAGAATTCACAATACTTTTCTGTGACACATAATTGTTCAAGCCTTTCCTCATTTCCTGTTAATTGGTCTTCAAAGTGAGTTTTGGCCAAAAACTCATTCCAAAGTATCCCTTTGTTTCTTGCTTGATACTCAACAAGGATCTTAATCAACCCACAATGATATACATTAGCCTCTTTAGCTTCATTTTTGTTTTTAACAATTTCTATCATTTTAGTCAATCTCTTTGAAAAGAAGTAAGGAATATTGATTTTACAGTCTCCTTTGATATGTGGAAGCAATTTTATATGGTAAAGGTAGATTATACTGTGCCTATTGTCATAAGTAAAATATTTTTGGATGATCACAATTAATTTTGACCAAGGCTCTCTGAACCAATCCCTTAAAATTCCTTTTGTTCTATCAAAGGTCCCCTTCTTTTATTTTTTAGGAAAAAAGTCCATCCTTTCTCCTTAAAATGTAAACCTTTATCATATTCTTCTCCTATTAGAGGAAGTTATAATGCTTGAGATATGAAAGTTGGATTCACTTGTATAGGAAGTTCACCCACTTTAGTTTGACAATTTTTAAAATTTTCTATGAATTGTTGTGTAATTATGTCATTGTGGCCATTAAACTTCTTAAGTAACTCTAGTAGTCCTGCTTGAATCAATTTTTCCACTGCTTCCTTTCTCCAATTTTCTACTTTGAATTCTTTGGGTTCCATTTTTTTTTTCATTTTCACATGCTTTGTATGCCAATTTATATAACTTTTCCTAGTAAATAATCTCATTATGAAGATAATAAACAAAAAGTGTTTTTTATATTCATGCAATACAAATCTTGGTAAATTCACTTACCAGATCTCCTTATCTTCTGAAAACAAATGAGGTTACTTCCTTTTCTTATAAATTTTCAAATTTCTTTTGTTGCTATTGCAATAGTATCAACACAAGGTTCTATGTTTATAAATCTAATTGAAGAAAGATTCTGGTTGTGTAAAACAACCCAAAGAAGAACCTCGAATGTAAGAAAACCTCTCATTTTTTTTTCAAATCATATTTCCTCATAAAAATTTATGGAAAAGCCTCCTCTATTTTAGAAACTGTGTACTGAGTTTTTCAAATAACATTCACTATGCAAATTTTTTGACAAAAAATTGCATGAGGAAATCGTGGTTTTGATACCTGAACTGCAAGAAGAGTTTGTAGAAAAACTTGTAGAAACCTCTTGTTAATGATTTGTCTTCCCTATGTAAACATGTTGGACACCTAATCCTAAATGGTTAGTGTGGAAGTTGAATGGACAAAAGCAATCCAAGAGACCTTGGGATCTGAAACCCAAGAGTCACATAATGTACTATAAATGTATATCTTCTGTTAATAAAAAATGAATTGCATGTTTATCTTTCATACTGTCTTGGCTGTCCATGTGTGTTTAACATGGTATCAGAGCAGGCGTATTCCTGCCCTACAAATTAATTTGAGCCATTTGTTTTATGGCCTCTCTATGCAGTTTATTTTCTGCCTGAAATCCGCTGACTGACATCTCTGACCTCTGTCTGCCATACCAGCGCTCTCTGTACCTGCGCTCTCATTCTCTGCCACTACCTGCGCTCCCTGTCCATAAACGCCCCATTTAAAAGCGCTGCTACATCTGCGATTTACCATTATTGGCTGTCCTGACTGCCAAGCGTTTCATGATAATTAACGCTGTCCTGTTGCAACATAAACCTAATATGCGTTACACCCTCGCCTATCTGTCAGTTTGAATAATTAAATTCAGTCTCTGCCTCAGAAACGCCTGTCCACCTCTGCGCATTCCATTTTTACTACACCTCATTATTAAACGCTGGTGACATTACTGTACGCTGTTCTGACATTACTGTGTATGCTGGCTATGAACGCTGTATACCCTTCAACGCTGTGTGATTAAAGGCTATATATTGGTTCAAGGGCGGAAGAGGTCCCAAGCGGTGGAGAATTTTGGTACCAGAACTCTTTTTGTATAGGATTCAAGCGCGTATTCAGATGGAGACTGAAAGGCATCCGAGCTGAAGACAGGTTTTTCATCGTCATCCACATATTCATATCACTGCAGGTTGGTGTATTCTATTCGTTTTTTCCATGGTTTAAAATAGCTGAAGAACGCAAGCAGTCTCTGTGACCATGAAACCTTCAAGAATGTCACTGCGAAAAATTGAATCTTGAGTTTTTCAACAATCTTGAATGTGGCAAGGAAAGCCTCAACTCTGTTATCCTCTCTTCTTTAAGTTTGTTATCCCTTTCTGGTCTCTGTTATTCTTCAATCTGCAACTACAGCTTACTGTTAAATCAATCTTCTTTAAAAATTATCACTGAAGATTACAATTTTACAGTATACACAATCTGGGTTTCAAATGCAATGCCCTTTTGGATACCCTGTTTTCCTCCGCAATGCCACTGCTCCAGAGCTTATGATGTCCTCTGATTGGTGTTAATGGTCACCAATTTTATTAGCAGATACACATTTGCAATGGATATTTCGAATTAGGTCTAGGAGGTTTTCAGGGAAGGCACTGAAGCTGAGCAGCTACATTTTAAAGGAAGGAAGGTGCTATTTGCAATACTGAAGCGTATTTGATGAATCTGCTTCTCGTGTTCGTTGTTTGATGAAGCGTGTTTGATGAATCTTGCCAGTTTTGAAAGATGCGGTATATATTTGTTGAATTTGCAGTGAAAATGTGGCATATATGCGATATTATGGTGAATACGATGTTGTC
This sequence comes from Pinus tabuliformis, assembly GCA_031772625.1. Lineage (NCBI taxonomy): Eukaryota > Viridiplantae > Streptophyta > Pinopsida > Pinales > Pinaceae > Pinus > Pinus tabuliformis. Next base: position 1,488,174,306 of record CM062816.1, on the reverse strand, counting down.
TGCCATTGAATGCACATAAACAATTCCGCTCATTCTGGAGTTACAACTTCTTGTTGGTTACCATTACTGTCAGGGTGCCAACCTTGAGAGGGATCCCACTTTGCTGCAGATGAACCCAAATCCTCAGAATTGGACTGTGTAGATGTAAATTGACCTTTGTTACGTTGCATCCTAAGAGCAACTTCTTTCCGCACACTGTAGCGGATCTTCTTGTCAAAACAACGCTCTTTACGCTTTTCCCGGAATCTCGTAAGTGAAGCAATTCTTTGTGGTTGATTCAAACGTTGTGGTATGTCTGCCAAAACCTTTTGATGATGATGGCCACGAATAGGCATGCCTGAGAGGCCTGGAGGTATTTCACGACCACCCAAAAGTAAAAGCACTGACTGTACCTTCTCAGGTGGCACGCTATCAAACACATAAACAATTCCGCCGGATTGTGGTACTGGGAGGTGTATGCTCTGTGAAGACCGTTTGGTATTCTATGGTATGTATGTTGCACTATATTGAACGATGATGTTTGCTTTGGTTCTTGAACTATTTTGAAGACCGTTTTACATGTGTACATTGAATAATGGTACGCTGAAAATTCATTTAAGAGGATCAAAGATTCTAAGCAGGCCACGCCTCTGGTTACAAACAATTTCGAATAAATGAAATCTTGTTTAGAAGAAGTAGACATCGCATCTCCAATCACAATCCTGTAATCATCTTCTAATACAAGGAAACTATTCAATTTTTATGTTAACCCTGGATCAAGTACAGGCAATCCGCAATGCAAGCTTGTAGAATTGTCTGTCTGGCGAGTTCCTGGAATAAAGAATTTACGTAGCATCTGTCTGAAGCGTTTTCTCCCGTGCGATTCTCGATCTCCAGGGAGTTTACAAACCTAATTAATACATTCATGAACCTTTCATTATTGATATCAAAGTCAAAACGAAAATCCTAATATGGACGAAAAGCAGGGAATCAAAGCTGTTGGATGACGCGGAATACGTAATTGTTTATGTATATATAAACATGAACAAATGAACAAATCAAAAGCGCGGCCATGGATCATCAATATACTATGTATGTCAAGTCAGATCTCAACCAATAACTGTAAATAATCTGGCAGCAGAAAGCCTTGTGTGTTGCATATTTACCCGAAAATGCCACGGACTTCTCACAAATCCGAACAGGACAACACCAAGAATATTTCTTGCATTATTTGATTAATTTCCAGCTATTCTATATGAAAAGTTTGCCATGATATGCATTTCTAATTGCATCAAATGGAAAGTTCCTATAGCAGGTTGTTAGCATAATTCAGTGATCGAGATTGGTCATATGGTTGATGAACTTCAAAAATAGTATAGTCCCATAAACATTGAGAGAACCGCGTATATATATATATATAACCTGACTTCACTGTGCCAGGATTTTTGAGATCAGTGCCGTATACATCCACTCAGGGCTCGATGAATTCTATAACGTATATAATGCTCAAAAGATGCACAATCTAATATGGGGTTCATTGTTTACCACTGATTGCACCCTCCCTTATAGCATTGCTGTTTGCCATTACTAGAAGGTGCCACTTTGCATTATTTTTCAAAATAACCAGCATCTCCATCTGTGTCATGTCCATTGGTATTTCGAAGATTTCCATCCTCATCCATTCCATCAAAGAACTGAGACATTTCTATTAATGTGGTCTGAGCTGTTAAAAGGGCATCCTCATCAATTGGAGGATTAATTGGAACGACAGAGTTCAAAGTTCATAAGCATTGGGGGCTATTTATATTCTTTAAAGTTGCGGTTATTTGGCATTGTATGAGATATTTGTGCAACATTGTCATTAAATGGAGCAAATTGATGATGCATTACAGTTACTAAATAGTCTAATATTTTCCACTGTTGATGGGACAGTCGGAATCAATAAGGATTTTCTCTCAGAAATTCTGACATGTCTACAAAATGCACAGGAAAATATTGAGTTTTTGCAGTTGGAGACAAAGCTATAGCAAGAAGAATTACAGCAGTGGAGTCATCATTCTGAACCTATTTCTGTTCAGAACAATGAAACAGACTCCCATAAACAACAAAACAATATTGCTGAAGTTCATTCAGATCCAGTGCCCAATAAAGCAACAATTGTAGATGCAGATGCAGAAACTCAGTCTGCACTTCCCAAGCCCATCATCAGACCTTGGGAACAGCTTGTCCACAACAAGCACAAAACTGGTCTTGGATATAACAAGGACTTGTCCTTTCATATTCCAGACTATGCCAAGCCCATTCAGTTTCAGAGTGCTGGATTCATTCATGACAGTTCACCTGCTCCTTATGACAGTTCATCTTCAGTTGTCCCGGACTCTGCCCCTCTTCCACAACAACAACAACAACAACAGATTGTGAAATGCCAACACTGTGATCGAGTTGGCCATTTGAAATATCACTGTTTTGATCTTCATCCATGTAAGCACTGTCATAAAACCAGTCATTCTTCACACAGATGCTTCAGAAATAAACGTCCTGCAAGAACAAAGATTAATCTTGGATGGATCGCTTCTTGGCAATGGGCATCAACAGCCAAGAAGATATTCCAAACGCATGTTAGAACTTGTTCTAGAGTATTGAATAGTCTTGCAGTTGAGTTTTCTCCATCTTCTCACCTTGTACCTGACAGGGGGGAAAATGATGGTCATCTACAAGCTTCAAAGTCACATCAAGCGAGCCTGAGCCACAACCTGCCACACCAGTTTCAGAGTTGTAGCCAGAGACAAAGATGCCTGAACATGCCTTTAGTTGGCAATCTGGGACACTTCCTCTAGCAGAAGACTCCAGCTTCTTGCCAGTTTTGGAAGAGTTCCAGGAATTACAGAGTTGTTGGTCATCTTTAAACCATCACAGATTAAGAACACTTCCTCTAGCAGAAGACACCAGCCTCTTGCCAGTTTTGGAAGAGTTCAAGGAATTGCATTAAGCATTCCAGAGTTTTTGGTTATCCTTAAACCATCAGAGGTTGAGACTTCCCTTTTCAGGTTGAAGTTTTACCTTTTATGCGCGGTGAGACCTCCCTTTTATGGTTGAAGGTTTCCCTCTTTAAAACAATAGGATCACTTCCTCTAGCAGAAAGCTTCAGTTTCTTGCCAGTATTGGAAGAGTTCCGGGAACTGCACTAAGCATTCCAGTGTTGGTGGTCATCCTTAAACCACTGCCCTTTATACCAACATTTCATAGAGCACATTCAGCCTAGTGCTGCCATGCATTTTTTGCACATGTTTTATTACAGCTCTCTTCTTGGACTCATACATAACCCTTCGGATTAAGGGGGGGAATGTTGGACACCTAATCCTAAATGGTTAGTGTGGAAGTTGAATGGACAAAAGCAGTCCAAGAGACCTTGGGATCTGAAACCCAAGAGTCACATAATGTACTATAATTGTATATCTTCTGTTAATAAAAAATGAATTGCATGTTTATCTTTCATACTGTCTTGGTTGTCCATGTATTTTTAACAAAACATATAGTTTCAATTAAACTCATTTCTAATATCTCGAGAAATCGTGGATTCTACTGCTGGCAGAGGATTTTGAAGATGACAAATCATTAAAAAATTGGAACTGAAGTCACATTTTTCTCCCATTGTGACACATCTTAAACAAATCGGGAGTTCAACTCTTTCAAAATCATTCTAGTTGTTTAAGGATTCTTTTCCGCTTACCTTATCACTGAGTTACTGCATTTATTGAGGATTTATCTATGTATTTTGTGGATTTTGTTAGAACTTAGCATAGAGGAAATCCCAATTGCTTTCTCCTTCATCAAACAACCAAGTTCCTTTAAATTCTCTACGTAGAGCAGGGTTTTTCTTTCCTTATCTCTCCACACTGCTCAGGGTTTTTCTTCTCCTTATTTCACCACGCTACTCTTCAATTTTTCACACTACTCTTTCACATAGTCTCTCCATGACATGAGGTTTGCTCTCTATGCATTTACCTTTACTCTCTGTATTTTTTTGCTTAGAGCTTCATTTTTTTAGTCAAGTAAGAGTGGAACCTTTTATAAACTGTAAAAGTGTAATACATATGATACACATCCTTCCCTATGCAAAGAAAAGCCCATTGTTGGTTTACCATCACAAGACAAGCCCGTTGCAAGTTTACCATTAACAGGGTTTACAAAACCCAATATCGAACAATATATCATGAGGTTACAATATTTCATGGGGTTACATCAATTCTACAACACAAGACTAAGGAACAAGTTCCTTCCTATTCACCGGTTTCTCATACAAATTTCGAAGACCGACGAACTCAAAAAAATATCAAAATCACGTCAATCAACCTTCTCCAGACCGCTCCCCAAGCCCAAACCTAAACATGCAAACCCCACCATCGAAACAAACTTCCCATTCGACGGTCCACAAATCCTACGATCAAAAGAGCTACGCGGAGAATCGGCATCGTCGATCAAATTCTATTGAATCCAATGGTCCACCATGATTTCATTCTGAATGCTAGAATGATGAATAAAAAAATCCAAACCTGAAAAGGATTAGAGCTCCTCAACCTATAGGATTTTGGGTCCGTCCAAGTGGTTAAAATTTGATCTCTTTCCAGCCTGAAATCTGGCGGATGACTGAGGCCAAAAGAACCTGTGCACTGTGACCATTCAACCAATGAACATGTTGAGCAACATTTTCCTCCCGCAGTTCTCCTGAGCGCCATCAGTCCATCCTGTTGATCCACTATTCCCAATCATTCCAGATCATTTCCTTTGTTCCTAGTCCTCCCATGTTTACACTGAGATCCGTTATTCATTTTGAAACCCTCCTAAAGTAGCTCATCCAGAACAACCCACACCTCTGTTCCACCATGCACTATATAACTTCTTCACTCCTTCGATCTTCTTCTCCTTGAGTTTTACTGATTGGGAGGGACCACTGCCCAAGGCTCTCCTCTCTTCTCGCCTTTTGCTAGTCTTCCTCCTTCCCTTTTCTAAAGGTCTAGAAGTATTCCATATCTTTGGCAGTCTGATATAGACAATCATCACACAGTTTGCCTTGGGGTGTCAGCTCCCAAATGTGTCAAGTACCACTTCCCTTACTAATCACTCTTTCATTCACCAAAGGATCAGCTAGCATATTTTCCTTTCTCTCCACATGGACAAAGTTGATGGTTCTTAAGGTTTTCAGGTGGGTATGAATCAGGTGAAAGACCTGTGGTAACCTCCAATGCTTTGACACTTTTTCTGGTGTTGTTCCATTGCACATTTTCTTGGCCTCTTTGATAATCAATTCTGAATCTGCTTCAATGATGACATTGTGTGAATTTAAATTCACCATGGTTTCCAAACATTTCTCTAAGGCCATGAGTTCTACCATGTTATTAGTGGCTTTCCCCAAGTGACTATGAAAGATATCCTTTATGTGTCCCTGCTCATCTCTTGTAACACCCCCAAAACCAACTAACCCTGGGTTGCCCTTGGACGCTCCGTCTATATTGACTTTTAAGAAGCCATGTGGAGAAGGCTTCCAAATATCCATACTTGCATTTGTTTGGCTCACACCCTTTTTTATGCCCTATGGGACTATTGACTGGAGACCCAACTACATTAGAATACAAGCTTCCTAGGGTAGAGGAGGATTCTTTGGATGTTTCCACAACAATCCTCTGACTGTTTCTTTGAGTTATCGTAGAATTTGTGCAATTATGTGCTGGGGCGTGTTTGTCTTGCTTTTGAAAATCTTGCCATTGTATTCCTTCCAAACATCCCAGACGATAAAGCCTGGAATCAGAGTCCAAGCTTTATTGATGATTTCATTGCTTGAGAAGCTTTTCCTCTAATTCTTCAAAGTGTTGGTGATGCTGAGTCTATCCCAATCTGTATGCCTAAATACTGAAGCCACCTAATCCCACATGGTGGAGGTGAAAGGGCATAGTTTGAGTAGGTGATCCATCGTATCCTCTTGTGAGCCACATAGAGGGAATTTGGATGGGTTGACAAAACCCCTTTTCAGTAGATTCTCCCAAGTTAGAATTTTCTTTTGTTGAACAAGCCAAATGAACAAATTTATTTTCATCCAGTGAGGGTTCTGCCAATGGTTCTTCCATACCTGATCAAGGATTTGGTTGTTAAACCCTATGACTATTCTTTTAGCTTCTTTGAGGTTAAAGTTTCCTTCGGTGTTCCTTCCCCATCTTAGTTGGTCAGACAAGGAGGACACCAAAATCTTCCTTTGCTCCAAATCCTGAGCAAGAGAATCTGCCTGGGCCTTCAAAGGGCTATCTTCACTTTAGCCTAAATCCTTCCAAATTCTACGTTTACCCTTGTTTCTTACCTGATCCCAAAAGTCACTTACCATAATTAAACCTTTTTTGTCAGTATCATTTTTGAGAGCGGCTAATTTGTCCTTAAATAAACTAGGTTCTTATTTCCAGTTATCCTCCCAAAATCGTGCTAGGTTCCCAGCTCATATCTCCCAAAAACTATGCTATTGGACATTCCCTCTATTCTCCTAAGAAAGATTCCAAATCTGGGAGCCCTTAATGCACCCTGACATTCGGATGTGGTCCCTCTCCTGCCAATTTTTTGCATATTTTTGTTTCTAGAGCTTGGTCCAAGGGGTTTTCAATTCCTTGAGCCACCTCCACCAAAGTTTAGCTCCCGAAACTCTGCTGAGGTTTTCAAGGTCATGAAGCCACAAACCACCATGTGACTTTGGTTTGTAGATCTTTTCCAAGCTACTAAAGCCCATTTCTTTTTCTCTTCCCCTTTGCCCCATAGAAAATCCCTTTGAATGCTCCTAATCTGTTGCATAACTCCTTTAGGGGCCGGAAGAGCTCAGAACATGAAAATGGGAATAGCCTACAAGATAGCCTGTGTGAGCATAAGGCGTCCTGCCAAATTTAAAGACATGCATGTACATTTCCTAATCTTGTTCTTAAGCTTATTCATTATTGGCTCCCACACTCCCTTACTTAGAGGTTTATCTGTAAGAGGCATTCCCAGGTACTTGGAAGGTAACTATTCCCTTTGAAACCCAAGAATTCTGGAGATGTTCCTCTAAATAGCAATGTCAGTGTTAAAGAAGAAAACTTTTGATTTTTTGAGGCTTACCTCTGTGCCAGCTACCATAGAAAAGTCATTTAAGATTTGTTTGAACACTCTAGCTTCCCTGACTATGGGTATACCCTGCAGCATTGTGTCATCCATAAATTGCTGGTGAGTATATGCCGCTCCATCCAGGGTAAGTTTGAGACCTTGGATTCTTCCTTTAGGATTTGTTGTTTTGATCACTCTGCCTAGCCCTTCCATCATAAGAACAAAGAGGAAGGGGGAGAGAGGATCCCCTTGTCTGAGACCTCTAGAGGGCATGATGGTTCTTGAAGGAGCGCCATTAAGTAAGAAGGAAAAATTGGCTATGGATATTAGTGCCATAACCCATCTTATCAAGTTGTGGCTGAAGCCATAAGCTCTTAGTATTGCCTTTATATAAGACCAACTTAGCTTATCGTAAGCTTTCGCTAGGTCCAAATGAATGATCATACTAGCTTGTTTATTGCTTTTGAGAGAGTGTACCACCTCGTGAGCTTGGATGATGTTATTGAGAATCTGTCTTCCCTCCACATAGCTAGTTTGCTCCTCTAAGACGAGAGCTGGAAGAAGGGGCTTAAGTCTATTGGTGATAACTTTGGAAGTAATTTTTTACACCACATTACATAAAGCTATGGGTTTGAAACCATCTGGAGTCATGTATTTTTCATGTTTTGGGATTAAAGCTATGAAGGAGGCATTGAGAGCCTTCAGAACCGATTTGGATCTTCTTGAGTCTTCCATCACCTCAAGGATATCATGTTTGACTATTCTCCAGTAGGCTTTGAAGAATTCCACATTGAAACCATCCGGGCCTGGAGATTTTCCATTTTGCATTTCATTAATCACATCACTAACCTCCTCTTCTGACACTAGCCTGTTAAGATTATGGTTGTCTTCTCTGGTGACCAGCTGAGGTATGTAATTTGTGAAATTACCAATGAACCTAGATCTATCGACTAGTGGCTCCTCTACTAAGTTGAGGAAGTGTTGAACAAGGACAGATTCCATTTCTTTGTGAGAGACGAGCTCTATCCCTTGAGAATCCTCAATTTTTGTGATTTTGTTGTGTGCCCTGGGATTTATGGTATATTTGTGAAAGAACTTTGTGTTTCTTTCTCCCTCTCTAATCCACTGCATCCTCGATTTCTATCTCCTGAAAATCTCCTCTTTCATGCATCTATCTTCCCATTCTTTCTGTAGAGAATCAGCTATATTTTTCCACTCCTCAGTGAAACCATCTGTGATGATGATCTGATTGATCTCCTGGAGTTTTTGTTCAACTTCTTTTTTGGCTTTGAAAATGTTACCAAACTCCTCTTTGTTCCAATCTTTAAGCTTGTATTTTATTTGTTTGAGTTTTTGATGGAGCAATAACATTTTAGTGCCTTGAATGTTAAGATCCTCCCTCCACCATGTGTCAATATTTCTAGTGAATTCAGGGTGAGAGAGCCATGCATTTTCAAACCTAAAAGGTCTATTTATTGGTGTGGCAATAAAAGTGACCTCAAGCTGTACAAGCCAATGGTTCAAGCCTCCAAAGGGAAGGATAGAAGATGACACGGTAGGGCCTAATAGAAAGAGGCCCTCTAAGATAAGAAATCTATCCATCTTAGAGGTGACTTGAGAAGCCCCTCCTCTCTTATTTTTCCAGGTAAAGGTTCCATTTAAAGCTTTAGTTTCCACTAATCCCATGTTCATTATGAATTTTTGGAAGGAAATGAAGTCTCTGCCTCGTTGTCTGATACCCCCTTTCTTCTCTGTAAGAGATCTGATCATATTGAAATCTCCTGCAACAATCCAGGGAACATCAAGGCGTCTCGCTCTTAGCTCCTCAAGGCCTGTGAGAAGCTTGAGCTTGTCTTCTTGCTTTTGAGGCCTGTATACATTTGTGATCATGTAACTCTCCTAATCCCCTAAAGGTTGACATACGAAAGAAAGATGGTTCCTGGACGCTTCAGCATAAGTATCCAAGATTCCAAATTTCTGGGGATCCCAGAGCGTCAGAATCCCCCCCGCCAAGTTTTTTTCTTTGACCTCTAGATACTCATACTTGATTAACCATTTGTTATGTATTTCTCCAATCTTGTCCATCAAGCATTTTGTTTCCTAAATAAAAACCATGCTTTTTCTTATTTTATTCTACTACTAAGATTTCTTTGTTTCCTTCTACTTCCTGTACCTCTAATTTTCTAGGTTGTAAGCTTCAGTAAGAAAGATTTGTAAAGGCATAACTAGTGAGACCTCTTATCTTACCTAAGTTAATCATGAGAATCCAACATTCGTTCAGCAGCTCATTCTATCTTTTTCTTCCTCTCTTCCTACCCAGGTTCTTGGGAGATTGTATCTGCAGGTCCTCCATCATTTTGACCCCCTTATGCTCCTAGCTATCATGATTTCTTTTGATTCCAAAGCCCTTTGATTGTGATATCTAGAGGAAGAGCTACTGAACCCTATCAATATCCTCTTTTGGCAAGGAATCCACTCCTTTGGTGATACCTTGTTCCAAAAACTTCTCTAGATCTAAATTATCCCTTTCTAGAATCTCCTGCAATTCATGGTCCTCCATTCTAGCCTCACTTGGTGTCATCTCATGGTCCCTATTTATCTCCATACTACTTGGCATATCCTCCTTTTTTTGGTTGTTCTTTGTCATATTTTCCATGTTTGCCTCCCTTTGCTTCTCAGTAGGAGTGATCTTTGATGCCTGGTTTGTTCCTTTGTATCCAGCTTCTTCTCCTGGGATCTTGAAACCATTTTTTCTTGGTTGTCTGTCCTCATTAATATTATTTTGTTGTCACTTCCTGCCTTTCCCTTTTCCCTCGACCTTGGTGAAACCCTCAGGGATTTTATCTATTGTGATTTTGACATTTCTTTCCATTTTTTTTGTTGGGAAGTCTCTATATAGATGTCCATTTTCATGGCATTTACGACACCTAAAAGGGACATGTTCATAGTCCACCGCCTACACCCATTCTTTTTCATACACTTCTAAAATGATCACATCTGGAAGTGCCCCAGATAAGTCCATTTCCACACATATCCGGGCGAAGGAGGTATATTTTCCTTTCAGAGTTTCATCTAAGATCTTTATAAAATGCCCCAGTTTGTTGCCTATTTTCTTCATAGACTCCGGAAATCAATAATCCAAAGGAAGGGAGTAGAGTCTAATCCATACCAATACTGATGTGAATATTTTGCATTCTGGGACAAAGTTCATCATCCATGGTCACATGTAGAGGCCTGCAACAGTGTAGAAATAAGGTCATCCTTCGAACACTCTGTCTTTGTCCTCCAGGCTTGTGAAAACCACCGTGAAGAAGCCCTTGGATCCCAGGTGAAGGCTTATTTCCCTCTTGGGTTTCACGTAGCTCCTTATCCATACATGCAACGCCTTCTTCGTCAGCCATATCCCCATGAATTTTCATATAACTGCATATTTCGTCATGTGATCTTTGTGTGCTTGTAGCGCTGGGTCGCTTAAAATGACCAGAGGGATTACGGCTGACTTGGGTTTGAAAACCCCAGTTGTGCTCATGGAAGCAGTTTTCTGATTGTTGCCCCCTGTCCTCTTCTCTCTACTAGCTTCCTACTGATCCCCTTCCTATTCATGAGGTCTATTTTTTCCCAGTTTTCCCATGTTAATAACCTCTGTTGCCATATTTATAGGTTTCTTGAAACGATGCATTCCAACGTCCTTGCTTCTGTCTACCACTATTTGACTATAGGAGGGAGCCGCACTCCCCCCTACACATCCTGCCATGGTACCCAATGATACAACCTTAACTTCAACCCTAGCTCATATTGTAGAGCAGCCCCCCGCTAACCAAAAAATGACAGAAAATATTTGGTTAGAGCTTCATTACGCTGTGGGTGAATGCGTAATATTTCTCTCTATCTTTGAGCTGAGTTTTGGCTATGATGACGAAGGAGAATACGTAGAGTCTTTGTCTTTGTCCCTTTGAATTTTTTTGATTGTTTCATTGTTTTAGTTGTCTTGTCCATTTTGTATTTGGGTCGCCACTTGTGTTAACGCATCACGATTCATCAGGGTTCATTTACTTATGACCGTTATACCTTTTGTACACCATTCGACACTTGTTTTATATCACTAAGGTCACATCATATTTTGCATGTTTAGATTTTTGAATACTCATAACCATTAAGACCCTAGTTTATGATTTCGTATTGTATGCAACCTTAGATTATGATTTCATATTGCATGCAACCTTAGGTCATCATTGTTTGCTTGTCCATCATTCTTATATATATGTTGCATATTCATGTTTTTATCATTGTAACTTTGGTACTTTTTCATCATATACTTATGTATTTGATTTTTAAATGACCATAGTTTTAGATCATTTCAAATGAAATTGTCTTCATATTTCTACAATGATACTAACTTCTTGTTCTTGTTTCATAGATGCATAAACTAGTCCTTCAAGTTTTGTAGACAATTTCTCCATGATGCAATAATTTTTTTTCACAAGGGGATGTAGCCAACAATATTAGTCATAAATTGAAAATGAAATGATTGAGTAATGAGATACGAATGTATGGATTGGTGATGAAATGAAATGTGAATGTATGGTTAAGTGATTAAATGAATAAATATGTAGGGTGATATAGGATAATATACAATGTACATGGCTAGAAGTATTGCATATTCAAATTTTAAACTAAGTTATCAATATTTAGAAAAAAATTGAAAATCGAAGGCTTTAATAATGCTTTTAAACTTACAATAATTTTCCTTTTTACTTGATAGTTCCTTGTCAATGCTTTTATTCTGTTGTCAAAACTTGACCTTTTCAAAATGAATTCTTTGTCAATACTAGACTATAAATAGATGCTTGTAATTTCTTCTCAGGTCCCTTCTATATATGATATTGATCTTATCTGAAAAAGGCCCCTTACTAATAAATGTTGATTTTGTTTAAGACATGTCCTTTTTATAGTGCAACTTCTTGATATTAAACCATCACATGGTTTGTTGATTTATTATGAATATTCCTCATTTCTTGTCTTAAGACTTGTCCTCAAGTATTTAAGTTTCTGAAGGATGATCCTGCAAAAATGAAAAACATAAAAGAGAGAATTCATATTGTCTAAACACATTGGTTTTCCGATATGAATTCGATTTTGTATTGTGCTAGTATCTTGGATTTTCACAACCAAACTCCTTTATTATTTTTTAACTTTTTTATTTTTATTTTTACTCTTCTAGAAATATAGAAGGCATATTACTATGTCGTTCCAATACTTCCATATTGCTTTCTACTGAGACTTTGTTCAGAAAGCCTTTTTTATTGATAAATTTGTTGTGAACTTTGAGTCTATGACCATTAACTAGAAATGAAATTTTTTCTTCATCGATTGTTTTTACCTTAACTGCTCCATTGTCAAAGCTTTCTTCTATTTCATATGGCCCAAGCCAATGATTAGTGAACTTAGCTTTCAAATGTTCATACTTGGAGTAAAAACGAAGTGCCCAGTCTCCCTCATGAAAATTTTTGTTTTTGATAAACCTGTCATGCCATTTGATTCTCTGTTGTTGTACTTGTGAGGTATGTTAAACTGCCTATTGTCTGATCTCATCTAGTTCATTTAGTTCCGTAAGCCTCTTCTGTTGATCTTCTGAGAAATCCAATCCTAATCCTGCTGCAAGTTTGAATGTATGAATTTGAAATTTGATTCGTAATATAACTTCTTTACCATATACGAGTTGATATGGATTGAATCTAGTAGTGCTTTTCCTTGTAGTTTTGTATGCCCATAATGCTTCTTTCAATTTGTTCAACCAATATTTTATGTTCTTTTGTACTGTGTTTGTCATGATTTTTTCCAGAACCTTATTAGTAGATTCTACTTGTCCATTTTCTTGTGGATGATATAGAATATAATTTCTATGCTTGACTTTGTATTTTTCTATAAGATCTTAGACAAGTTTAGAAGTAAACAGTGTTCCCTAATTTGTAACAATCTAGCTTGGAACTCCAAATCTTACAAAGATTTCTTCAAAGAGGAAAGAAACCACTGTTTTTTTTGTTTCTCTTAACACTGATTTTTCTTCAACCCATTTTGTAACAAAGTCTGTACATATTGAGCTGTACTTCTTTCCATTTGAAGGTGGGTTTATTGGTTCCACAAAGTTTAGAGCCCATTGTTCAAATGGTTCTATAAGTAACTGCGGTTTCAATGAAATCTCATCTGATACTATAGGTCTTCCAGTTGTTTGATAGCTATCACATCTTTTTCAATAGGTCTTTGAGTCTTTGAAAATTGCAAGCCAATACTAGTCAAGTTTGAAGACCTTATATGTTGTCTGTTTATCTATGAAATGGCCACCACATGGTTCATCATGACATGCTTTTATAATATCAAGAATTTCATCTTTTCTCACACATTTTCTTATTAAAAGATCAAGACTAGTATAAAATAAGTCACCATTAACACAAGTATATCTAGCACTCTGTTCAATTATTTTCATTTTTTGCTTGCTAGTGAAATGGGATGGTAATATTCCAGATGACAAATAATTTTTTATATATGAAAACCATGAGGTTTTAGCTATTACAAAAAATAGATGCTCATCAGTAAACTTGTCTGAAACCACGAGGTTTTATCTGTTACAGAAAATCTGCCTCTTGATTATCTTTTCCTAGTTGATCTAGAACAATGATATTGAATTCTTGCATTAGCAACAACCATCTAGTAATTCTTCCATTAGTTATTGTTTTTTTCATTAGACATTTAATGGTTGAATGATTTGTATGAATAAATACGTGATATCCTATTATGCAATGCCTAAATTTATTGACTACATGGACAACAACTAGAATTTCGTTTTCAGTTACTGTGTAGTTTAATTCTGTCAGAGTTAAATTTTTGCTTATGAAATAGATGGCATAGTTAAACTAGTTTCCTTTTTGTCCTAGAGATGGCCCTATAGCTGTTTCTAATGCATCAGTGGATATGTTCAATGGCAATGACCAGTTTGGTCCTTTGAGAATGGGTGCTACAAACAATTTTTCTCTTAGTTTTTCAAATGCATTTTGACAATTTTTAATCCATTGAAACTCAATGTCTTTTACAAGTAATTTGAACAAGGGTAAAGCTATACTACTGAAGTTTTCATTGAATCTTCTGTAATATTCTACATATCCCAAGAAATTTCGTACTTCTTTCTGTGTTTTTGGTGGGATTAAGTTTACAATGACTTGTAACTTTGTTGGGTCTACCTTAATTTCAGAAGAAGAAATGTGGTGTCCCAGCACCATCCCTTTTGTTAACATCATAAAACAATTTTCATTGTTGAGGGATAAGTTTGTCTTTACGGATATTTTTATAAAATTTTCAAGATTATTTAAAAATCATCAAATGTGCTTCCATAAACAGTAAAATCATCCATGTAGACTTCAACACATTCATGTATAAGATCTACAAAAATAGCTAAGACTTCTCTTTGAAATGTAGTAGGTACTTTACATAGTCCAAAAGGTAAAACATTATAAGCATATGTTCCCCATGGAAAACTAAATGCAGTTTTATCCTGATCTTCTAATGCTATCTTGATCTGATTGTATCCACTAAACACATCAAGAAAGGAAAATAACTTTTTCCCTGCTAATGAGTCTAGTACTTAATCAATGAATGGTAGTTGGAAATGATGTTTCAATGTTGCTTTGTTTAGTTCTCTATAGTCTACACATATTCTTCATTTTCCATTTTTCTTTGGTACCAAAAATAGAGGAGAAACCCATTGAATATCAGAGATAGGGTAGATAAATCCTATTTGTAATAGTTTCTACAACTCTTCTTTCACTATCTTCCTCACCATTCAATTCATTCTTCTTTGTGGTTGTCTTATTGGTTTGATTGTTTCATCTGTGTAAATGTGATGGATACATGTTTTTGGATGGATTCCTTGCATGTATATATAGTCTCAGGAAAAATATTTTGAATATTTCTGTAATAATTCAATTACGTGTTATTCTTGTGATGATTGTAGATTATTACCAATATTTAAATTCTTTCCAGCATTGATTTCAATGATTTTTCTTTGATAATTAGTAATTGAGTTCGTAGGAAAAACGCTTTCAAATGAATTTTGTAATGATTAAATAGTACAATTTTCCTGAAAACATTGATTTAGAAGATGATTTGCAGCTTCATATTGTGTCATTCCTAGTTGCTCAGAAATATCAGGTTCTAAGATAAAAATGTCTATTAAATCCTCATTTTCTTCTTCTTCTTTAAATATAAAGGCTTGATTAATACTTAAAACAAGTAGAGTTTCTTCCTATTGATCATCAGGCCATGATAATAAAGAAGGTGATTGATCAAGAGGATAGTGTGTGATATGTTTCATTTCATCTCCATGTACTATGATCATGCTTCCTGATCTGCATCCAATGAAGGCATCTATTGTGGCTAACCATGGTTTGCCAAGAATTAAAGGATGGCCTCCTAGATTGTTTTTTGGTTGCAATATTAGAAAGTCTATTGGATATTCCCATGAATCCAAAGAAACAATGATGTCCTCTAGTATTCCTTCTGGTACTACTTTACATCTATCTGCTAGTCCTAACATTGTAGTAGTAGGTCAGATATTTTGCAATTTTAAATACTTCATAGTTTATATTGTCATGACATTTATAGCAACTCCTATATCAATTAATTTTTTAGGAACTAAAAAATTATTTATTGAAATGGTAACCATAGGTATTCATGGATCAATATATTTTTCAGCTGTTGTTTTAGCAGACATGAGACTAGCTAGTTTGCCAATGACTTGGATTGTAGGTGGATCTCTTTTCTTTCTGCCAGTTTTTTTGATACATAATTCCTTTATTGTTTGTATATATTGGAATATCTTTGATAGCTTGCAAAAACGGAATTTTGACATAAGAATTCTTTAGTTCATCTATGATATCAAATTCAAGAAGAGCAATTGAATCTCTCTAATCAACTACCCTTTCTAGAAAATGTGGTGTCTGAGTCATAATAGTTTTGCTTTTCTGAATTTGATTCCTTAGGTTATATTTTTCAGATTGTTCTCCTTCTTCAATTTGCTCTTCTATGATTGGTGGAGATTTTTTTTGGAGAAATTTTCCTGACCTCAAGTGGATGTCTTGAATAGGAATAATAGAATATGTAGGAAATAATGTTGTTTCTTCCACATTATAAGCTGGTATTTCCACTCTGTTACTCGAATTTTCTACAAGCTGAGCTGGTAATTGAGTTGGTCTAGGTGGTGGTTGGTTAGAAGGTAGCTGAAGCTACTAAGGTTGAGTTAGTGCATGCATTGACTATTGCGTAAATGGATTTGATTGAGGGGATGGTTGGAATTGCTTATATGGGAATGGTTGTCGGTATGACTGATAAGATTAATATTGTTGAGGGTAAAATTGTTGGGGAGGTTGAGCTCTATAATAATATCCTCACCAAATTTTTGAAGGTTGGTTTTGGTTTTGCTGAGGAGGCCAAAACTGCCATGGAAAAGGCATATTCCATGAATTTTGATACTAAAAATTCTGGGGAATTTGTAGAGGAAACTATTGAGATGTACCTGCAAAACGTGGTTGCCAAGATCTTCTTGGTGCCATATTATAAAATCCTTGATTTCCTTCTAATTGATCCACTTGCAACTGTTTTAATGTTGGACAATCATCTATAACTTGATTTTCTGTAAAATGTCCACAAACATGTATATTATCCAAAGGACATTCTCGTAGAAGATGTTTCTTCCTACACTTAGGACAAAAGATTGGAATTTTTTATTATTTTTATTGTTGTTTCTTGTTTTCTTTTAATACATCAACTTGTTTGCCTAAGGTTTTCAAAAGATTCATTTTGAAGTTTTCTAACAAACTACCTATTTCTGCTCTTGTTACTCCTATGGTAATTTAGAAGCTCTAGAAGTTATATCTCCTTTTTCTATTTTGGATCTACCTCTAGAGTACTTTTGACATAATTCAATAATTTCATCAAATGGTAAGTATGAAATATCTCCTTTACTCATTACGTTGAGAATATCAAGATATTTGTCTCTTATTCCTTTAAGAAAAAATGTTCTAATGGTACCAGGATTTAGAGAATGTTGTTTGGATTTTTGCAGGGTGTAAAGAAATCATTCCAAATATTCTTCCAAACTTTCATGTTCTTGTTGAAAGATTCTAAATATATCTTCTTTTGAGTCTCTAGGCCTACAATAGGCTTGATATTTCTTAAGGAAAAATTTATTCATTTCTTCCCAAGAAGTAATAGAGTGTTCTCATAATCCCATAAACCATTTTAAGGCAGATGCTTTCAGGGTAGTAGGAAAATATGAACCTTATGTGTATCAATAGTATAACCATAAGTTATACATAAGATATCAAATTCAACCTGAATGAATTCGGATCTTCAAAAGACATTGCATAGAAATTTAGTAAAACTGAAGGTGGAATATTCTTTGTTTTTACCTCTTCTCCTAGAATTGGTCTAGTATCTACAATTGGAAATCCAGAACTAAATCTTGTCCTCTCTTATGATCATATTCTCTTTTGAAATTTTCTTCTCTTTTCCTTTTTGTTTGTCTTCTTGCCTCTTATTCTCTTCTTCTTTTCCATTCTTTTTGTTGTTTTTCATATTGTAACCTTTGTTCTAGAGTGAGGATATTTGATCTTTGCCCTTCTTTTGCCATATTTTTTTCAGCAGTTTCAAATGTTTTAGTAACAACTTGAGATTAAACTTGTTTTATTTGTTCAATGATAGGTTGATCTATTTGTTCAAGAATAGGTTGATTTGTTTTCTTGTCTCTCTTTGTTTTCCTATGTAAGATGTTCTTATATGTTTCTGTATTCTCTTCACTTCGTAAGCTAGTAAAGTTTGTCTTTCAACAAGAGTTAACCTTTGTCTTGAACGTTTTTTTTCCTCTAACTCTTCCAAAGTTGGTTTTCCAGAAATTGGTGTAGTTCATTCAAATGGGGGTAGTCCTACTTCTACCAGTGGCTTAGTAATGCAGGGGTCTTTTTTATGTATCTACGTTTTTCATCTCTTTGTTTAGGCATAAATGACCATAATGAAGAATCGTAATTACTTTTTATGCTTTTGTTTTGTTTTTTTTTATGTTTTTGTTCAAGCTTCTTGTTTTGATTATCTTTGAATAAGCTTCCTTGGCAATAGTGAAAAAAATGTAAGGTCAATTTACCAAGAAAACTAACACATGTGTTTTACTTGTCAATCCAGGTTTGTAGACGAAGCATGTCCAAAATATATGGATTTGAGGTGAAATCAAATTAGGAAGGCAAGACTATAATGTTAAAGGAAGTGCATATTACAAAAATAATCTAAGTTTTAAAAGACTAATAAGTTTCTTTTTCAAGATGCAGCAAACAAAAAAAGAGGCTCATAACTTAGGAATATTATTCCCAAGAAGAGAAACTAAAGAGAAGTGGCTTGTAATGTGTAGATAGCAAGAGAAGAGGCTCCTAACTTCGGAGATAATGGTTTTCCTTCCTCACAGATCTACTCCAATATCATTACCATTGCATCAAATAAAACTAAAATTCAAGAAATAATACAAGAAATGAAAAAAGGATGATTTTAGCTATGGTTCATAACTTGTTAGAAAGAGAATTTAACTTAAATTATTGTTTATCCTATCATATGTAAATTTGATTTTAAACTATCATCATCCCAAAATCACACAAGAAGCATCACACATCTAAATAACTAAAGCATAAATTGAAACAAGAAATACTTAAATTAAAATCATACTAATGTAATTGAAGTGTACTTATCTTGGTATGGGGGACTGATCAGGTGATCATGTCCTAAGTGGAAAAAATGCTCAAATTTTGAATTATTTAGAATTATTTGAAACTAGAACGAATGGATCGGCCTCATTGATACAATCCTGTAGCCGTGAACGACACTCGAATCCGACGCTATATGTGAAAGTTATTCAAGTTTGAAGTTTACAATTTCCTTCAAAAATCAGTTTGACCAGGGTTGACTTTTGACTTTGGCAAATATTAAAAAGAATATTCTAGGAATATTCCCTATTGGCCAATCATGTTTCGACACTTAGCATTCTGTGGTTGGATGAGGTTGATTGTGTATAAGGAAGGCCAATCAATGAATGCCACGTGGCCTACCAGGAGGCCACCATGTGGCCCATGGTTGGAGAAATGGTGGCATTGTAAAATTTTTAGGGGTCGACCAGGGTCGAACCCATGACCTCCCACGGGAAAGCCAGGTGACTTAACCAACTACGCTATGCGTTGTTTCTTAACCCATATGGAAAATAGTTTATATTTCAACGGTTATGGTTTTTGGTTTGGGGGTAGACCGCCAGCGGTTACCCACCAGTGGTCCCACAGTCGGGTGACATGACATTGTTTACATTGTCGTTTCCGCTAACCATCAACACCAACCACCAACCTTAACCACTGGTTCACGTGGTCCCATGCGCGGTGACTCCGCCGACAGTTACACTAACCGCAATCGCCAACATTAACCACTGCTAATAGCCCTGGTCACATGTGCCATTACCGCCAACAGTTATGGTCAGCTGGTGATTAGCTTGGCGGAGTTCACCATTTTAGGCCTTCTTCCAAAATTAGCAGGGTTAACTGCAGTTACTCCAGGTTTAGTGGAGTTTTATTAGGCAACTTGGACAAAACTTCAGTGGGTCATAAATTTCACTAGGGAGAACCTTTTGGAGTGATTTTTTTTTTATTTTGGATACTCTGAGCATTTTGGAGCCAATGGTATAGGTTTCAGAGCCAACAGAGCTCATCTTCATGTACTTTTTCAACATAGAAGCTTGGAGAGACTTTAGGGCCTAGGGAGTGTTGGAGCTGTGTTGGGCTATAGTTAACCATTGGAGGTGAAACAAAAACCATTCTTGATTGTTTTCTGTGTTCTGAACTCATTTCCACAACTTATTTTTCCTATTTAGGCTTTCTTATCACTGTATAACCAATTTGATCATCTAATAAGAGCAAGGACATGCCCATTTGGGGGCCTTGGACACGGCAGATGTAGCGCAGGAGGGGTGAACTGCCTTATTAGCTGTTGTGTTATATTATGTGATTTTATCTTGCTGTGTTTTTCAGATTTGATATGCTAAATAGTAAAATGAAATAACACTCATTCACATATAAGACTCATAAATTTACCAAAAAACACTTTGTTTCAATTGCAAGACATGAGTAACTATTTGCATATATAATTTAATTGAAATGAATACCTTGAACAACAAATACAAGTAGTTTCATTTTCAGATCAATTGGTATCAGAGGTCAAGTTTCGAGTATTAGTTTTGTGCAAAGATATTTTTGACTGTTTTGCAAGTTTTAATTCTACCAGGCTTAAACTTCAAAGAGGGAAAGGACAATTGGTTAGAGCACAAGATAATCCTCAACCAAGGAGTGCCGAGGTGCCATTATCTCCACGTTCTGATTCACCCTCAATAGACTCAGAAGAAGCTTCAATTATGTCTAAAAGGGAAGGAGAAATTCCTGAAGACATGGATCCAAGAGAAGAAGAATGGGTATTCAGAAAAGCTTTTCTGGAAATGGCTGAGATGGTAAGAATATTATACCAGGAAAGGAATGATAGGTTGGTTGGAGAAGGGTCTAAATATCAAAAAGAAGGAGAGGGCTCTTCAGGAGGAAAAAAAGGTAATTCAAAGAAAGGACATGGAGGAAATGTTGATCCACCATCTCCATCGTCATACTCTTCCTCTACATCGTCATCCTCTACCTCGGTAAATCAAACTCATAAGCTTAAATCTTCTGGAAAAAGTCCAATTTTAAAGCTAGATGTTAAATTTGAATTACTATGTTTATTAGTGAAGTCAATGTAGAGAAACTTGACAACTGGATAAGACAGTTGGAAGTTTATTTAAGGATGCAGAGCTTACAGGATGACGACACTAAGATTCAATTAGCCTCTTTAAGAATGGATGGAGTAGCATTGGTATGGTGGGAAGCCAAGACCAAGGATGAAATTAAGAAACATGGTAAGATTACTTTAACATGGGTTGAATTTATTTCCGCAATTAAGAATAAATTTTATCCTCTTGCACATTTACAAAAGGCTATAATGAACTGGCAAAACTTTAGACAACTAAAGGGACAAAATGTTCAAGACTACACCCAAGAGTCTAGGAGAAGAGCACTCTTATGAGGGTTAGACTTACAAAGTCAAGACACTTTGTTGAAATATATAGGTGGTTTGCATAGCTACCTTAAACATACTATCCTTATGTTCAATCCTGCTAGTCTAGACAAAGTTTGTGTATAAGCTACGCATTTAGAGACTAGAGGGAAAAACATTTTTGATGAGGGTAGAAACAAGCCTTTTAAGGGGAAAACAAAGAGTCTAAAACCTTTAAGGGAAAAGGAAAAAAGAATGCATCTGTCAAAAAGGAGGGTGAGAAAGTGATATGTAAACACTGTTCAAAAGAAGGCCATGAAGAGAAAAATTGTTGGAAAATTTATCCTGAAAAAAGAAATCAGTTTAACAAAAACAAAGGAAAGAAGAAAACTACAACTACTACAACTACACCTCAATATTTAGGTGATGATTCAAGGGATGAAACCAAAATTTCAGCCATGGGTTTAAAGAGTATGAAGGGAAAGGAAACTGAAACTAAAGAAAGCACTAGTACTTCAAACCATCATGTACAAACTCCAAATGAGGAAGAAAGAATTGAATTTTTCCATGTGAGGGTAGTCTCAAAACATACAAAAATTTACACATTGTTTGATAGTGAGTCACAAGAAAATATCATATCAAAAGACTTGGTCAAACAACTTAAACTTGAGGCCATTCCACATCCAAAGCCTTATCCACTTGGGTGGATATGCAAGGATGCAAACTTACAAGTCTCAAGGAAGTGCATATTGTGCTTTGCAATTACTGCACACTTTATAGACACAGTTGAACTTGATGTAGTACCTCTTGATATATCAGGAATTGTTTTGGGAAGTCCTTACTTATTTGACAGGAAAGCAATCTTCCATCGCCATGAAAATAAATATAATCTTTTCAAATATGGCAAGGAGTACATTGTCAGGGCACATCAAAAGAAGGCAAATATAGCGACGGTAAATGCGGGATAGGTAAAAAGGATAGTTAATTCAAGAATTTTGTACTACTTATGATCAAGCCTAAGGTTGATGTGAATCATGAGTCATTTGAAAATTGTGATTCCAAGCTTAAATCATATTTATATGATGTAGTTGATGCACATCATGAGATGTTTCAGGAACCAACAGGTTTGCCTCCTAAAAGGGAGATTTAGCACGAAATCTGTTTACATCCATATTGTCCTCTTCCTAACATAGGCATGTACCGCATGTATATCATGGAGAATGCTGAAATAAAGAAGAAAACTAAAGACTTGTTGGACGAAGGTTTCATAAGACCAAGCACTTCGCCATGTGGGTCACCGATAGTGTTGATTCCAAAGAAAGATGGAACTTGGCGCATGTGTGTGGACTTAAGGGCATTGAAAAAAATAACAGTAAAGAATCATTACCCACTGCCAAGGATAGATGATTTGTTAGATCAGCTGAAAGATGCTAAATATTTCACTAAGTTAGAATTACGTAGTGGTTGTCATCAAGTTAGAATTGAAGAAAGTGACATTTGGAAGAGAGCTTTTAAAACCAAATAAGGACTCTTTGAGTGGCTTGTTATGTTGTTTGGTTTATGCAATGCACCTGCAACTTTCTTGCGGGTAATGGATGATGTATTAAGTCCTTTTCTTGATGATTTCGTTATTGTATACTTAGATGACATCTTAATTTTCAGCAAGACTAGAGAAGAGCATGCCATGCATGTTAAGAAATTACTTGATATTTTGAAGAAAAATTAGTTATTTCTTAAAATTTCAAAGTGTGAATTTGGAAAGATTTCTTTGGTTTATTGGGGACACATGGTAGGAGGAGATGCTTTGAGAATTGATCCTTCTAAGGTGGAAGCTATTGTGAACTGGCCTACTCCCAAATCCATTACAGAGGTAAGAATTTTTTTGGGTGAAGCTCAGTATTGGAGGAAGTTTATTTCTAACTTCTTTACCATAGAACACATATTTCATTAAAATTGGAAATATTTTATTACAAGGACATGATTAGAATTTGGCTTTTTGGTTATTTTGAAATTCTAGATCCACTGTTTAATTCCAAATGTAATTAAATATGTGATATAGCAGCTCTTATGCATGCAGTGACAAGTGTGAAGCATGCTTTCCAACGGCGAGGCAAGCAACAGAAAACTTTCAAGTCTTTGAAATAAAAGATAAGTTTAGCTCTAGTTCTTGCATTACCGGTCTTGAGACGGCTATTCGAGATTCAAACCGATGCTAGTGATTACACCATTGGTGCAGTTCTCTTACAGCATGGTAAGCTTATCGCATTTCATTATGAAACATTTAATGGTGTTGTTATGAATTATCCTCATATGATAAGGATTTGTATGCGTTGGTACAAAGTTTCAAAAAGTGGAAACACTATTTGAAGTGCAAAGAAACAGTTTTTCATACTAACCATCAACCTTTACAGTACTTGCAGTTGCAAAGTAAATTGTAGCAGTCACGACATTTTCGAAGGATGGGATTCCTACAAAAATTTCACTTGATAATAATATACAAAAAAGGTATTTTCAATAAAGTTGTTAATATGTTTTCAAGGCCTATTATAAGTGCTACTACTTTACTTAAGAATGATTTTATTCTACATGAGAGCTACATAGAACGGTATGCATCAGATGTTTATTTTAAGGATGTGTATGCTAATTTGAGTGAAGGGAATCATGTTGAGGAGAATGATTATCATTTGCATAATAATTTTCTATTTCATATGGGCAAGTTATGTATACCACAAGGAGAGAAAATAAGTATCATGAGAGAAGGTCATTCTTCTCTTATTGCTGGACATTTTGGGGTAAGCAAAATGGTGGCACATTTACAGAGGTATTGTTATTGGCCTCACATGGTAGATAGTGTTTCACATTTTGATTAGAGGTTTTTCATGATGTGCTACAAGCAAGCCTAGCAATAGGAAGCTTGGATTATATACGCCATTGTTGGTACCTTCTAGACCATGGGGAAGTGTTTCTATGGATTTTGTAGGAGGTCTACCATTATCTAGAAAGCAGCATGATTATGTTTATGTAGTAGTTGATAGATTTAGCAAGATGTGTATTTTTATGCCATGTAAGAAAACTATAACTGCTAAACAAACTACTGATTTATATTTTCAACATGTATGGGTTCATTATGCCTTGCCTCCTTCTATTGTTAGTGACAGGGATTCCAGATTTGTTGGGAATTTTTTGTCTAATCTATGGAAGATGATGGACACCAAGTTGACAAAGAGTACTACTTTCCACCTGAAAACAGACGGCTAAACAGAGGTAGTGAACAGAACCACTGTACATCTTTGAGAGGTAATTGCAGCAAGCATCCCAATCTTTGGGATGAGCACTTGCATTACATTCAAAATTCTTACAACCAGGCCAAGCACTCTTCTACAAATACTTCACCTTTTGAAGCTTATTTTGGGTATCTGCCTAAGTCACCTTTAGATTTCATTCTTAAGAAGGATGTTGCCATTGATGGGCATAGTGACATTGAAAAAGCTTGCATGTTCATTGAAATAATTCATCTCATACATCAGCAAGTTCAAGAACAGCTTGAAAAAAGTCAAGGCAAGTATAAGGAGAGACATGATAAACATAGAGTTTATCATAAGTTTCAAGAAGGAGATGAGGTATGGCTACATATTATTAAGGAAAGAATGCATGGAGAAAGTAAAAAATTGAAGCCTATTCATTATGGTCCATTGAGGATCCTTAAACAAGTTGGAAATAATGCTTTTCAACTAGATTTTCCTTCATATATGCAAATGGATTCCGTTGTGAATGTGGAAAATTTACGTTTGTATGAACCTCCTTTAATTGCTTATCATGAAAGTGACATTCATTTGCCATCTATAGATGATTTCTCACCATAATTTTTTGATGAGCTAAATGAGGTTGTTATCCTTGATAGAATGAGACACACTTCGAGGAGGGGAAATGTTGATTATGTTTGAGTTGGACTTAAAGGCAACAAACCGAGTAAGGCAAAGTGAATGGAGGTGGAAAAGGTGAGGGAGTTGTACCCTTACCTTCTTAACATGTAATTGAAGACTTTTGGGGTCCAAAAGCTTCCAATTTGGGAGGTGTGATCAAGTGATCATGTCCTAAGTGTAAAAAATGCTCAAATTTTGAATTTTTCAGAATTGGTTGAAACTAGAACAACAAGATAGGCCTCGTCGATACGATCTTGTAGCCATGAATGGCACTCAAATCTGACACTACATGTGAAAGTTATTCAAGTTTGAAGTTTACAATTTCCTTTAAAAATCAGTTTAACCAGGGTTGACTTTTGACTTTAGCAAATATTAAAAAAGAATATTCTGGGAATATTCCTTGAAATATTCCCTACTGGCCAATCATGTTTCAACACTTGGCATTCTGTGGTTGGATGAGGTTGATTATGTATAAGGAAGACCAATCAATGAACGCCATGTGGCCCCTAGTTGGAGAAACGGTGGCATTGTAAAAATTTTATGGGTCGACCAGGGTCGAACCCGCAACCTCCCACGAGTGAGCTAGGAAACTTAACCAAATCCACTATGCGTTGTTTCTTAACCCATATGGAAAACAACTTATATTTCAATGGTTATGGTTTTCGATTTGGGGGTAGACTGCCAGCGGTCCCGCAGCTAGGTCACATGACATTGTTTATGTTGCCATTTATGCTAAGCGTTAGCACCAACCGCCAACCTTAACCACTGGTTCACATGGTCCCAGACGCGGTGATTCTGTCGACAGTTACACTAATTGCAACCACCAACATTAACCACCGCCGATAGCCTTGGTCACATGTGCCATTACCGCCGACAGTTATGGTCAGCTGGCGGTCAGCTTAGCGGAGTCTGCCATTTTAGGCACTTTTACCAAAATTAGTGGGGTTAACTACAGTTACTCCAAGTTTAGTGGAGTTTTATTAGCCCAACTTGGACAAAACTTCAGTAGGTCATAACTTTCACTAGGGAGAACCTTTTGGAGCAATTTTTTTTATTGTATTTTGGATATTCTAAGCATTCCAAAGCTAATGGTATAGGTTTCAGAGCCAACAGAGCTCATCTTCAGGTACTTTTTCAGTAGAGAATCTTGGAGAGCCATTAGGGCCTAGGGAGTGTTGGAGTTGTATTGGGCTATGGTTAACCATTGGAGGTGAAACAAAAGCCATTCTTGACTATTTTCTGTGTTCTAAACTCATTTCCACAGCTTATTTTTCTTGTTTAGGCTTTCTTATCACTATATAACCAATTTGAGCATCTAATAAGAGCAAGGACATGTCCATTTGGGGGCCTTGGACCCAGCAGATGTAGCCAAGGAGGGGTGAACTGCCTTATCAGCTACTATGTTATATTATGTGATTTTATCTTGCTGTGTTTTTCAGATTTGATATGTTAAACAGTAAAATTAAATAACACTCCTTCACACATAAGACTTAGAAATTTACCAAAAAACACTTTGTTTCAATTGCAAGACATGAGTAACAGTTTGCACATATAATTTAATGGAAATGAATACCTTGAATAGCAAATACAAGTAGTTTAATTTTTAGATCAAGGACCTCCAACCTTGCCTTGTACACCTAAGGAACTCTCATCTATAGCTAATTTATGAAAATATCCACAGCATGAGCAACAACTTAGAATAGTAGAAAGTATTGTTCAAATTATCAAAAGGTCTCCAATAGTGTCAATACAAATTACATACATGAATGGTTCATAAACTTAGTTTAAATAAGAAAATTATTGACAAACTTAGCTACAATAGCTCTAACAATCCAGGTCAAACTCATTAAGTCTGGTTCACAAAATTAGGCAAAATCCCCAAAAAATAATATTCTGCCCCTTTTTAATAGGGATTTCTAAATTACAAGTCACGTTTGACCAACGTTGACCAAGGCTATGTTTGCTCAGTTTGACCGAACCAATAGGTGTTCATCCATCCATGGTTCCCAAGATTTCCAAATATTTTCCCAGATCTTGCCTAGGTGTTCTGCACTTATGACTTTAACGGAGATATTACAAGAATTTTTAGTGCCGTCCAAATTTACTCTGAAAACCCAATTTTTACAAAAATCTCTAAAAATTGAAAACTTAATTTAGTTACCTGAATATTCAAAATAAGAGTGAAATGAAGCATATGTAAGTGAAATATGATGGAATATGGTGGTAAATGGATGGGTTTAGGATACGCAAAAATGACCAAAATTGAGGGCCAACAGATTGTGTGACTCTTTTCTGGTTGTATTGAACAGTGTAACAGCGTGAATTTTTGCTGAGTGTGAGTGTACAATGGCCTTGGTTTGAGATTAATTTTTCTAGTTATGATTTCCCTTTCATAGAATTTACATGATGACCTTAAATCTAGCCCACTCGGATTGAAAATTGATGTGAGAGTGGACCTGTTGCTCTGATTTAAAGTAACAGTTGTTTCACATAACATTTTGGCATCATTGACAAGAAGGTAAGTTAAGGTGCATATGTGTGATTAGCTTGTAACAACCCTGGTAAAAAATCCATGTAAAAACTAATAAAGGTAAAATAAGACCTTGGTCATGCGACACATAATCCAAGCTAAATGTTGGAACAAGACATAGTGATGTGGATCACTTGTGATCAATTCATGGTTAAGGAAATTGGAAAAGGTAATGGCAAAGGATTTGGAAAGGCATGATGCATTTATTGACATTCTATTTATGAAAATAATGGAAATTAGGTGAAAAGGTATGTGAAAGGTCACATGTTGCATGTGAGGAGGAAAATGAAGTAAAATAATGGAAAATGCAGAAAATAGGTGCCTCATTAATACTAAGGCTTATGATGATCAGTTCACATACTTTTGTCAGTTCAGTTTTAGAGTTCTCTCTCTCATACTCTTAGACACTCAGAGTTTTCGTGGAGCACTCCTGGAAGAGTGTGGCATACTTGGAGTCTTAGAGGAAGAAGGAAAAGGAGGAGCACAAAAGCATAAGAGGATATTGGGATCAACAACTACAATGGGTTTTCCTTACAGGTATCGAGTTGCATGTATGTTTTCCTCACTAGTTTCGGTATGCATAGCATATGTATGTGGTTTGTTGGTTATGATTTGTCCTTGGCATCGAGGATTTCCTAGATTGACAAGGGCTTTCCCTAGCCTTTCCATTTCCTAGATAGCCATGGTGTTGTGGGTTTTACTTTTTTTTTCTAGTTGGTTTTCTTGTGCCTTTGGATGTGGGTTGAGTTACTATTTCCTGGAACCCTTGGTTGGAAAAATGCTTTGGAATCCCTATAATAGCTTGGGTTGAGTTACTAGTCCTCAAAGCCTTGGTTGGAAAAATGATCTGGAATCCCTTGGTCTGTTGACTTTTTAGTCCTCGAAGCCTTGGTTGGAAAAACTCTCTGGAGGCCCAACAATAACTATGGGTTGAGTTACTAGTCCTGGAAGCCCTGGTTGGAACAAATGCTCTAGAGCCCTAGGTATCTTTGGTAGAGACCAATTTGGTGATGGTTAATTATGTCTGACCATGACGTGGAGTCATTGGTTGAGGGTTGATGTGGTTTGGCCTATAGAAGCATTGGATGGTTTTGATTGATTTTTTTATGAGATCCCACATTCATGTTTGGAATATGGCACAGGGGTGACTGGCTGAAAGAAAGGTTTGGTTCAGGATATTCTATGCTCAGGCAGTTCATGGAAGTCCCATACTTGGTAATCTTATGAAATCATCAATAAAAGCTCCCTTTCTCCTTGGTATTTTACGGGTAAATATACTTGTTTATATTTGGCTTATATGGATGTTGTATCCCTGGTATTTCTGTTGGTTATATGTTGTCTATGAATGATTTTTATGAGAGTGAAAATGTATGGCTCTCATCATGTTTTGGTTAATCACTAAATATACAATGAATAAGTGACTTTAATAGATGGTAATGCAATTATTTTGATGAGGCATCAACGCTTCTTAGTGATTCTCAGATAAGTATGAGACCACTATGCTCAAATCCATTACTTAAACCTATAGAATGCATATTTGTGACACGTTTGATGAAATTCCCATCATGGCTAGTAGGGGTCCAATCAAGTCCTTGTTCAAGTATTTACATTTGTATCATTATTACATTGTTGTCCTTCATTTCTAGAAGTGTCATGG
The DNA here is from genome assembly GCA_031772625.1 of Pinus tabuliformis. Taxonomy (NCBI): domain Eukaryota; kingdom Viridiplantae; phylum Streptophyta; class Pinopsida; order Pinales; family Pinaceae; genus Pinus; species Pinus tabuliformis. Next base: position 1,488,144,959 of record CM062816.1, on the reverse strand, counting down.
AGTTCTGGGGAGTGACCTGAGCCTTGGTCCTGAAAAAGTGGCACAAAATTCAGAGTCACGGGAACATAACAACATGTCCAAGTCCCCTTTCGTAGGGATACCCATGTTGTGGGAGTGACTGGAGGGTCCCAGTCACATTCATGCCGATGTGACGGGAGTGACTAGGGGATTAATGTAGTAAAAAATTAGTTTGTCTCAAATTCACCTGGAAGGTTTGGATGACTTCTTGTGGTTCTGCAGTAGGTTAGGAAGGTTTGTGTTGTTATTTTTCATCGGTTCCACTTCCTTAATTGACACATAGGGAGTTGAATCATATCATAGTAACTATTCATCACATGTTTAGCCCGGTTGGTTGGTTACTTGGGTAGATGTGGGAGGGGGGTGTTACAGAGTGGTATCAGATCATGGTTCCCCCCTCAGACTAGATGGGCGGTGTGTTAGTCATGCATTCGTTTCGGTTTCCTGTGTTCCTTATGATTGTGGTCAATGTGCTTGTTGCATATGCATGGTGTTGGTCACAGTTGTAGTGATGTCGCCATGTGAAGGTTGATGGTTTTGTTGTGGGATGTGTCATCATGAGTGTATGATTAGTTATGTGTTGTTTATACATGCCAAGTTCTTAGGTGTTGTCAAGTGTACATTGGTATGGATGTTGTTGTCATGCATGAGGTCATGGTATGTGATGGATATGGTCATGCATTGATGACTGGAGTATAGTTAGAATGATGTCTATATGTTGTTATATCTATATCCTATATGTATATCTGTTGTTATGACTATGTTTATACATGTATCATATTAAATCAGTTGATCTTGCAGATGAGGTATCCTCCCCGAACTATGCTAAGGTACATTTTGTTTATGATTTGGTTTAGTTGACATAATATGCCTTGCAAGAAAGAGGTCAATATGGCTAGCAAGATGGTAGACTACAGTTCACGAGATTGTCCTTATGGATCATATGAGCAGTGTGGTGTTGGGAATTATTATGAATTAACAGACACACTAAGAATCTTGAAGGCAAAAATAAGAAGTTGTAAAGTAGACAATGATAGAATCATGTAGGCCCAATAGAAACAAGCAAAAGTCAATGCGGTAATCCTTTAGAGTTTGTAAGATTTACAAAGATATTGACCACTTCGGATCAACCATGAACAAGAGGAAATAACTAATGGGGCATATGATAGTAGGTCTCTTGGTGGGTAAAGGTCGGATAAAGATGACATGATCAAAGATGGAAGGTTATTGGACATGTCGGATAGGAGATGTGATAGACACAAGTACTATTCTAGGTATGGTTCTGATAGGTATCATGATCATCATCGTTGTTGGGTGCAGGAATTGCACTTAAGTAAACTCCTCAACACTTAATTGTCAACTCAGGGGATTCGTAAAGTTAGAGATGAAGCACAGGCAATGCTAGAGATGGTATGAATTTTCTTGAAAGAAATTCCTACTTTCTTAAAGAAAGGCTTGCAAAATCGAAAGAGAAAAAGATAACTGAATAATCAAAGTAATCTAGTGCTTGAATAAGAAAGAATGCATTTGAAAAAGAATCGAAATAAAAAGGAAATCACTCCAACTGATAATTTTTAATTACTGAGTACGTGTTATGTTTTTATTTAGTAGAGGCACTTGGTAGTCTTGTAGAATGGGCCCTTAAACCTAATACTTTAGAGATTTCCTTCTTGCACTAATCTGTCCTGCACTATCGCAGTTTGCTTGCACTAGTGCATGAACAGAGGTTTATGCAGGAGGTATAAATGGTGTCTTTACCAAATGCCTTTTACTTCATCCAAGGGTTCAAACTTCTAGGGTTCAGAGCACTCAGATCCTATGACAAGAAACTAGTTCTTGCACCTGATCAGAGCTTCCTACACTTAGTGATTAATTCTCAAAATGAGTGCTTAATTATTGCAAGTGTAAAATTAAATTGCACACATAAAAAGTGAATGTTCCTAATCTTATCAGAATGCAATAATGAAGAAACAATCAATATACATTTATCCTATCATAACCATTTAATAAAAGAAAATAATATTGCGGGAAGTAAGCTAAAAATTATTGTTGCAACACACCAACATGCACCGGTGCAGGTTCATTTCTCCTGCTTGGACTAGGCGGGGAAAACCAATCAAACGGAATTGCAGGAAAGGAAATATCACACCAATGTGCATTGGTGCAGGTTCATTTCTCCTGCTTGGACCAGGCAGGGAAAACCAATCAAATGGAATTGCAAGAAAGGAAATATCACACCAACGTGAATTGGTGTAGGTTCATTTATCCTGCTTGGACTAGGTGAGGAAAACCAATCTGAAATCAAGCATGGGAAAAGAAATTGCAGGAAAAAGGAAATTTATCTACTTCACACAACAGATCCACCTTCACTTAGACAAGAATGCATGTGCTGGAAATTAAATCACACCTGACAATGTAAACACAAATTACAGGGAAACAAAATGGGGTAAACATGTTGGGTTGGCTGGGCCCTAGCCAACCAGCATGTTTCCTTTCTAAATAAAAATGTTGCTCAGTAACTCAGATTAGACTCATTTGTTTGAAGGAACAAATAAGATTTGAAAAGCATGAGATGGAGCTCCTTATTCCTATTAATTCACAAAGGCAAAGTACATCATGAAATACAGAGTCTAGCCCAGATTTGGGTGATAATAAAAGGTACAATCTCTCATTTTGAAACGCAGTCATATTATCGCCTCCCCCTACGTGCATAATTGCTCCTCCTTTTATAATATGTTTACATGATAATTAATCGTATCCTTTGTAAACAATCATGGGGATTTCATCCCAGCTAATTCTAATTAATAGAATATCAGTACAACCATTCCCCTATTAACAAAATTAGAAATTTATTACAAATTTTCCAAATCTGGGCGATTTCTAGATTTCTGGAAAAGTTGGTATTTTTAACAAACTGCCTCCAAAGACCTCTTCATATCTCCTCAACCATTACGCATTTTGGAAAATGGCCCACGCTTTTTCAATTTCCTATACTGGGAAAAAAACCCATGTTTCATAATTTTGACATCTGCAATGATTGGCGTGGAAATCAAGGAGTAAATCGACTGCCAAGAAACTGCTGCGAATTCAGGTGGAAGTTGTAAAATTTGAACTAGTGCAGGAATGTGTGGTGCAGGAATCCTACCGGTACTAGTGCAAGAATGTGTGGTGCAGGAACTTCACCTCTAAAAGAATAGGAATATAACCAACTTTGTAAACCCGCAAACACACAAACTATTATTAAATATCTCATTAAAAAAAAGTAATAACAAATACTTACTTATTATCTCTGAGAGTGCAAAAAACTATGACAATGACTAGTCAAGCTAAACAAAAAGCATGAGTGATTTCAAGTAAAAGGTGATATAAAGCAAGGAGAAATAGAGGCCCAACATCCCCCCATGTTGACCTTCTTGCATGTCCTCATGCAAGGAAATCAATTGTTGCGTTGTTTCTCCCTTGCAAAAAGCAAGATTAAAAACATTTATGGGCATTTGTAATGATGTTTCTTGCAATTCTATGTGATCACATTTCCTACGCTAGATAAAGCTTGTTTCAAGAACAGAGTGTTTACTAGACTCTTTGATTATTTATACTAATTTAAAGAAAATCTATCACAAGGACTACAATAAGAATACCAAATTGCAAAGATGGTGCATGCTTGCACTCATCTGCTTACACCACTTAAATTGTACTACTTTGTTGGCACTATTGTATACTACAACATGATTGCACTGGTGCAAGCTTAAAATCTGCTTTAAAAAATAGGGAATTTTGGTAAAATGTGGGCTGGACTTTAACATGACTTCCTCAATCATACAGAAGGTTTGCTTAGCCATTTCTTTGATGCTTCTGAGCATATCCTTTTTCTCTTTCTCCAGTGGATCCTACAATAAGTTCATGGGGGAACAAAGAAGTGGGAAAAGGGAAAAATTCAGAATGGAAAGGAAGTTTGCTACAGGGATTCCAGGAACAGTACCATCAAGAGGGCGTAAACAGAAGTGGGATAGGAAAAAATAATTCAAGGGGTAGAGTGGGATTTACGAAATCGATGGGAAGGTAATCATTCTGGGATTGAAGAAGAAAACTGATGGGGAATTACGAAAATGGGATATGAAGAAAGGCAAAAAAAATTCTGGAAGGTTTGCCTGCTAACCACATTATAGTTCTAATGAAAATATCAATTGTAAGAATGCAACAAGATTAGGTACAAAAAGTAGAAATTATAGACAAAAGAGTATGGTACATACCTGTTACCTTGTCCCAAATGAATTCCTTGTTTTGTTTTTACCAAAAGTCTTATAATGAAAATCAATTTTTTTTGAAAAGGTGCAATCTCCAAATAACTACCACAAGTTCATGAGCCTACTATAGCAATCTTGTACCTAGATTATGCAGTGCATATTTAGAGGCAACCACCATCAATACACATTGTTGCCAACCAGCATCTTGTGAGCAGTCATCATTGAGTAATTCATCACTCTAAATACCATGAAAGTCAAAATGAGTTATGATACCAATTAACAACCTCTTTATTGAACACTCTAAATTCCGTTGTCATCCGGATTCAAACTAAATTTCCTCTTAATATAGAACAAAGAATAACCTTCACTAAGGGTACCACATCCTTAAAGATTCTTGATTGTCCAAAGATATAACTCAAAGCATAATGTTCAAATCGTCTTTAAAACCATTGTCCAAAAAAAATAGGACAAGTTTAGGGAAAGAGAAAGATAGCCAAGCAAATCATAGTATGCAATTAAATTTAATACCATAGACATAGCCCTGCTGCCCCCAGGTGTCCATAACCTCGGTAGGGGTGTCTTTTTACCCATCAAAATGTTTGTGTCCCACTTACTAGACATGGATTCAAAGTTATCTTATTTTAATTTTAGATGAATGCCACTATTCTGGCTTGGTAACCAACTAATGGCAGTGCCACTCACAAGAAGTAACATGGATGAACAGGTCGGCTCGTGACAGGACCTCCTGTCTTCCAACTTTCTGGTTGAAAGCCATTACTCTGGTTTGGTCACCAGAAGCAGTAATGTCATGCATGCTAGGTCTCATGATTGTGGTAGATTGGTTCATCACAAGACCTCCTATCCTCCCCTAAATCTTTTGTATACTCTGATTATGGATAACCTAAAAGGTTACTTAATAAGTGGGGAGATAGATCTATTCCTTAAGAGTACAGGATGGCATGAAATGTTTTTAATGACTAATCATTACTGACTAATTCCTCTGCCCCAAAGAATTATTAAAGATATCCCAGATAATGACTAAAAGACTCCTTGAATTAAGAATGCTAGTGCTCTCATGAAAAGCTTATTATGATCTTAACAAGAATGGTACTCCATGGGGATTTCCAATAGTACCTTCTAAGGGAAAATGAAATCATATATATTATATGACAACTTCTTAGAGTGATTAGTCGTGGTTACTTTGAAAAAGCATGAGTTATTAGAGTGAATCATACTCAACAAGATGTGTCACAGATGTGTGCGTTAATAACCAATGCAGATCAAAAGTAGTTTTAGTGACTACACTTTAAAAATAAAAAACCCTAATAGCATCTTGACAGCTTTATTCACCTACCCTACTTTACCTAAGAGGTGGAAGAATTATTTTTATGTATAAGAGTACTTCCAATGAAGCCATGTGCGGATTAGGTGAAAATATATATTCGTGCTCAAATTTTTCATACAAACTTGAAAGTGTGCATGAGCATGAAAAACCAATGAATGTAAATGATATGACAAGAAGAGTTTTGGAAGAGGATAACGTTGCCTTGCTTGAGTAGTTGTTTGGAACCAATGTTCGACGTAATCATGGTAGCCTTGGTCCATTTCTTGATTTCGCCCATGCTGCACATCTTCTTATTCCTTGTCACGCCGATTGTCCTCCCTAAGGCGATTAGTCTCTTGATCACATTCTAGATCTATTGATAGACATGTCAAGAACTTTTCGTTCTCAGGTTCTAATGGATATCCTTCATTGATTATAGTGCATGATTCATTTGTCTTCTCAAAAGAGACTTTTAAATCCTCTTGTGATGGTGGAGAAATGGACAAGTCCTTGACTATTGTCAAGAAGTTTTATTCCTAAGAGGTAGAGATCAAGATCCCTGCAGCTGCTAGGGATTGAGAGAGAACCTTCATACATTTTATCATCTTTAAGTTCATCTATTTGATTGATAGTCCCGTCTGCACACACATATTAGTAACGGGGTTCTTAAAACATCCCAAAAATGATATAACGTTAAATATTATGATCTGAAGATAATTGATTTTAAAAGTTATTGGCTGAAATAAAGTTCACCATACTTGCATAAAAAATACAAAAAGATAAAGATAGACTCACCCCTATTACATCAACAGAAAATTATTACCAAATCAAATCGCCTCCCCGGCAACAGCGCCAAAATGTTGGGTGCAGGAATTGCACTTAAGCAAACTCCTCAACACTTAATTGTCAACCTGGGAGATTCATAAACTTAGAGATAAAGCACAGGAATTGCCAGAGATGGTATGAATTTTCCTGATAGAAATTCCTACTTTCTTAAAGAAAATCTTGCAGAACCGAAAGAGTAAAAGATAACTAAATCATCAAAGTAATCTAGTGTTGGAACAAGAAAGAATGCATTTGCAAAAGAAAAAAAAAAGAAGGAAATCACTGCAACTGATCAATTTTTAATTACTGAGTATGGATTATGTTTTTCTTTAGTAGAGACACTTGGCAGTCTCATAGAATGGGCCCTTAAACTTGCTTCTTTAGATATTTCCTTCTTGTAGTAATATGTCCTACACTATCGCAGTCTACTTGCACTAGTGCAGGAACAAAGGTTTATGCAGAAGGTATAAATGGTATCTTTACCAAAGGCTTTTTACTTAATGCAAGGGCTCGAACTAGTTCTTAAACCTGATCAGAGCTTCCTGCACTTAGCTATTAATTCCTAAAATGAGTGCTTAATTATTGCAAGTGTCAAATTAAATTACACACATAAAAAGTGAATGTTCCTGATCTTAATAGAATGCAATAATGAAGAAACAATCAATATACGTTTATCCTGTCGTAAGAATTTAATGAAAGAGAAGAAGATTGTAGGAAGTAAGCTAAAAATTCTTATTACAACACACCAACATGCACTGGTCCATGTTCATTTCTCCTGCTTGGACTGGGTGGGGAAAAGTAATCAAATGGAATTGCAGGAAAGGAAATATCACACCAAGGTGCACTGGTGCAGGTTCATTCCTCCTGCTTGGACCATGCGGGTAAAACAAATCTGAGATCAAGTGCGGGAAAAGAAATTGCAGGAAAAGGAAATTTATCTACTTCACACAACGGATCCACTTTCACTCAGATAGGAATGCATGTGCTGGAAATTAAAAAAAACTTGACAATGTAAACACAAATTATAGGGAAACGAAATGGGGTAAACATGTTGGGTTGGTCAGGCCCTAGCCAACCAACATGTATCCCTTTTAAATAAAAGCATTGCTCAGTAACTCAGATCAGACTCATTTGTTTAAAGGAACAAATAAGATTCAAAAAGAATGAGGTGGAGCTCCTTATTCCTATTAATTCACAAACGAAAAGTACATCATGAAATACAAAGTCCAGCCTAGATTTGGGCGATAAAAAAAGGTACAATCTCTCATTTCGAAACACAGTCCTATTACCGCCTCACCCCTACGTGCATAATCGCTCCTCCTTTTATAATATGTTTACATGATAATTAGTCGTATCCTTTGTAAAAAATCATGGGGATTTCATCCCAACTAATTCTAATTAAATATAATATCAATACAACCATTCCCCTATTAAAAAAATAGAGATTTAATACAAATTTTCCAAATTTGGGCGTTTTTTAGATTTTTGGAAAGTTGGTATTTTTAACAAACTACCTCCAAATACCTCTTCGTATATCCTCAACCATTAATCATTTTGGAAAATGACTCGCGATTTAATCAATTTCCTATATTGGGAAAAAAATCAATGTTTCAGAATTTTGAGATTCGCAATGATTGGCATGGAAATCGAGGAATAAATTAGTTGTTGGGAAACTACTGCGAATTCGTGTGGAAGTTGTAAAATCTGAACTGGTGCAGGGATGTGTGGTGTAGGAATCCTATCAGTACTAGTCCAAGAATGTGTGGTGCAAGAACTTCGCCTCTATCTAAATAGGCATATAAACAACTTTGTAAACGTGCAAACACACAAACTATTATTGTATATGCCTTTAATGTTTAAATCTCATTAAAACAAAGGAATAACAAATACTTACTTATTATCTTTGAGAATGCTCAGAATTATGACAATGACTAGTCAAGCTAAACAAAAGCATGAGTTATTTCAAAATAAGGTGATATAAAGAAAGGAAAAACAGAGGCCCAACAATCGTTATCATCCTTACAGGAGGAGTGACAAGGGATATTTTGCGGATGAGTTTAAGAAAGAAAATCAACCTACATTTTATGGAGAGATGAAGAAGTCATATGATGCAAAACCATTGAGTAAGCTTTTCATACTACACGATTAATCAGAGAACATGAAGGCCAAAATAGATACATTCAGTTTTAGAGGTAAAGCAGATATTTGGTGGGAAGATGTAAAAAATGGCAGAAATATTTATGATGAGGAGTTGACTTGGAGTGATTTCGATAGGCTATTCTAGAAGAAGTATCTATTAGAGAGGTACTATGATGACATGGAAAAGGAATTTTATGACTTGAATATGGGATCTATGACTGATGAGGAGTACACTAGTATATTTTTGGAGTTGTTGAGGTATATGTCTTACCTCAAGGAGGAGAAGGCCAAGATTTAGAGATTCATTAGTGGGTTTCTAATAACATTCAAATATAGGATTGAGTTGATGAGGCTAGATCATTGGAGGAGACTGTTCGAAAGCTTAAGAATTATTACGAGTAATCAAAGCATATATTTGTGACTAAACTAGACTGGAAAGGTAATTCAAAGAACAGAGGAAAATGGGACAAGAATCGAGTAAGACCTCAGGGTACAGGTAACAAAGAGAATTCATTTCCATATATGAAGTTCAATGCATCTAATAGTGGACAAGGACTTCGACCTAAGGAGTAGAATAAGGATGAAGGTTGGAAGCCTTTGTAGTGTTGGACTTATGGAGGAGAGCATCATAGGAGAGATTGTCCATAACATCATGGTGGTAAACCAAAAATATACAATGCTCAAGAGGCACAAATAGTGGTATATGTTGGAAAAAGTATTTCCAGGATCTATACATCACTCGATAATAGACAAGAAAATCACCATGCATCTTTTATCGAGATGGATGGTAAGATTTGTGATCAAGTTTTTTCCATTTTGATTAACCCTGGATATAATTATAGTTATGTTAACCCTGATCTGGTGGATAAGTGCGATTTGAATAGAGAAGTCCTTGCAGAGTCTTGGCCAGTGTAGTTGGCTACAGGTAGAAAGAAGCAAGTTCATCACTAGGTAAGAGTTTGTGAATTTGAGTTGAATGGTATGTCTACATCAACACATTTGAATGTATTTCCATTGGGATCATACACTATGTTGTTAGGTATGTGTTGGTTATATATTCGCAGGACCAAGGTGGATTGTTCTGACAATGCTACTGAATGTCGGATGACAAGGGGGAACAAAGAGTCTTGCAGGGTAAGAAGAAACCAACATCACTAAGAATGGTGTTAACCGTGTAGGCTAAGCATAGTTGTAGGAAAGGGTGTGTTTTATTTGTAGTGAATATTTCTAGTGCCAAAGGTAAGGAAGTTGAGGATCCATATGTTTTCAGTAGGTACCCAGTTCTATTGTAGTTTAAAGATGTATTTCCTGTAGATATTTCAGAGTTACCACCTCATAGGGAAGTAAACTTTTCTATTGAGTTGGTACCATGGGCATGACCAACATCTAAGGCACTTTACAAGATAAGTACCCCAGAGTTTGTAGAGTTGAAGGAGCTGTTGGACAAGGGATATGTTAGGCCAAGTGTATCACCATGGGGTGAACTAGTACTGTTTGTGAAGAAGAAGGATGGTACTCTCAGGTTGTGCAATAATTACAGAGAGTTGAACAAAGTGGCCATTAAAAGCAAGTATTTGTTGTTAAGGATTGATGATTTTTTCAATCAATTGAATGGAGTAGCAGTGTTCTCGAAGATTGATCTAAGATCAGGATATCATCAAGTACACATTAAAGAAGATGACATTCACAAGACAACTTTCTGGAACCGGTACAAACATTATGAGTTTATTATAGTTCCATTTGGTTTCACTAATGCTCCAGCTACTTTTATGTGCTTTCTGAATAGTGTGTTGCGTCCTTATTTGGAAAAGTTTTTTATTGTGTTCATTGATGATATTTGGTATATTCTAAAAATGAAGAAGAGAATTCCAAAAATTTAGCAAAAGTATTGAGATTATTGAGAGAGATTCAGTTCTATGTTGATATTAGCAAGTGTAGTTTCTTTCGGATTGAGGTATATTACTTTGGACATGTGGTTTCCAGGGAAGGCATAGAAGTGGATCCAGAAAAGGGAAGAGTTATAATGGAATGGGTAGCTCCTAGGAATGTGGATGAGGTAAGGTCGTTCATGGGGTTAGCAAGGTATTACAGGAGGTTCATCAATAACTTCTCATAGATTTCTTATCCTATCACATAATTGCAAAGGAAAGGAAAGAGGTTTGAATGGACAGAGGAATGTGTAGCTAGTTTTGAGTAGATAAAGCATTCGTTGACACATGCTCCAGTGTTAAATATCACAGATCCAGACAAATATTTTTTGGTATGTACAAATTCTTGCAAGAGGGGGCTTGGTGGATTCCTTATGTAGAAAGGATAGGTAGTGTGCTATAAGTCATGAAAACTAAATGAGCACAAACATAACTATTTGACACATGATCTTGAGTTGGCATCGATCATTCATGCATTGATGACGTGGAGGCAACATCTTCTCGGTAGATGATTTGTATTGATGAGTGATCATAATGGATTGTGATATTTGTTTGATGAACCGAAGCTGAATGCCAGGAAAGCTAGATGGTTCTCCATGATCAGTGAGTTCGACTTTGAGGTCATGTATATTAAAGGTAAAGAGACAGGTAGCTCTAGGTGAAGCATATATAAACTATGAGCTCCTATGGGACAGATCTACAAGATAGGATCTTGCAAGGAGGTTAGCAACATGTTAGGTATATGGAGTCTAGGCCATGGTTGCAACAAATTACATGTATAGGTACAAGTATAGGTATAGGTACATGTGCAGGGACAGGTGCACAGGATGTGGACTACAGGGAAAATTTTAAGAACCACCCTAAATTTATATGTATAATAAATGGGCAAATCCCCATGATACATAGGAAAAATGGGAGGCAATTTTATCAATAATATAATATGTATATATAATGTTTTTGGCGAATCTCTCACCGGATTATATTATCTTGTAAATTCATGGCGAATCTATCACTAAACTATAAAATCTTGTAAGATCTTGGCAAATCTTTCACTGAATAATAAAAACTGAAGTCTTGGCGAATGTTTTTTTAAAGTATGAAACCATATATGATAATAGGAAAAAATATTCATTAAATTGTAATATACTAAGATACATGTTTGCAAATAAGAAACATAATTTTTTCTTTCTACAAACAGTGTTGCAAGTTTCAGTGGCCATGTTTGTCAAGGTTCTCACTGTACACTCTTTCATATCCTTCTATTAGTTTTGATAATATTCCAAAACAAAGTTCTTGTAGGTATTGATCTTGACCACTAGTTCTGTCAAGGTAGGAGAGATTAATCTTTTCTCTACCACTTTTGTCAAGCTACCACTTTTGTCAAGCTATCAAATTTCTTTCTTATTCCATAGAGTCCAACTACGAGATAAAAAAAAACATATTTTGTACCACTTTTGTCAAGCTATCAAATTTATTTCTTATTCCATATAGTCCAACTGCGAGATAAAAAAAACACATTTTTTTTTACCCCAACATGCCAACAAGTAGGAAGCCCCAACTATATAATATAAGAAAGTAGTAGGTATCTCAAAGGCCTGAAGGGGATCTAATGGAAAGAAGTGACCATTGTCAGAAGCCTTCCAATAAATATATTAATATATACATATAGATTTATTATTATTTTAATTGGAAATATTCAATTAAATAATAAAATTTAATTGCGTCTCTCCCAATCCAAATTTCTTATTAGCATAATTCACTACCTTCATATGTCTTGCATTTTTTAACAACGTTGTAACATGTGGATTAATTTCCTTTTTGGTGCAAAATATCCGCCTTTTAGCACAATATGGTGCACTGACCGAACCCCATATTGTGCATTGGCCCAACCCCTACACATCATTATGAAAAATTAAGAAAAATAGAGAAGATGAAAGGTTGTAGAAACCAGCATATTTTTCAAGCACTGGCCCAACCCCTACAGGTCATTATGACAAATTAAGAATTACAGAGAAAATGAAACGTTGTCCAGCATATTTTTCAAACAACTAATCCAACATCAGTACCTTAACTTTTTCATGAAGATATAATATTGAGAACGTTTGAAAAATGGTGGGAAATATGGGCACTGACTATCTCTCTTCTATGAGGGTGATGCAAAAAGAGCGATAAGATTTCACTATTTTGAATTTTCTTTTTGTTAAATCAGAAAAACCAATTTTAATGCAGATATTGGTATTTTTTACTAAATTTTGTGAAGTGACTAAATGTAGCTTTAACCATTCACCTTAAGATGTTTTTTATAATATAATTTCCTAAGTCTATTTGATATCTTCATTATCATAAAAACCAACCTATATCCATCTTAACTCCACTTCTACCACTCTTGGAGGGATGAAACCTATTTATCCCTCTTAGCACTTGGTAGACCCAGAATTAAGATGGATCTAAGCTAATAGAATTTCCCCTTTAAAAAGTCTATGCTCACATGAATATCATGATATTACCATGGGTCAATACCATGGGTTATCATAAACCTGGAGCTTAAAAACTACTATTAGTAATTAATAAAAATTAATAAAATTAATAATTGATTTTTATTTTATTTTTTAATTTTAACCAAATTTAAATGTTTAAGTGACATTAAATTACAGGATCCATTTTTACCCTTGATCTACCAAGCCCGAATATCAAATATTTTTTCACTCTATGCTAGTTTGGATATCACGATATTTGATCCCTCCCGGGGCCTAGTAGATCGAGAGTAAAGATGGATCTATGCTGGTTTAATTCCCCGTTCCCCATTACCATGGGTCAATACCATGTGCCATCTTTTTTTTTATTAATAATAATATTAGGCTTAATAATGGGTTATTAATGTCTTTTTGCATGGTATTAATAATAATTTGGCCCATGGTATTTTGCCCATAGGATTCACCTAAATATAACGCAATTTTTTAGTGTTCTTAAATAGAATGTGACTTCTCGAGTGTTATAGACATTTTTGGGTATTGCAACCCCAAGCATAAAATGTCCATAAACCAAGGGCTCCTAAGTCCCTAAAAGTGTTGTTCTAACCCCTAAAGGAACAAGGTCAACTGATTACAGCTTCTCCCAGAAGTTCTCCATGAAAAACTACTCAGAACTAGTAAAAACATGATCATTTCACCTGCTCCATAGGCAAAGTGCGTTGCATCTCACCTAAGTACACTCTGTGGGTGCGTTGCATTTCAAAAATCCATTCTATGGGGTGCGATGGGCAAGAAGTGACAAATGGCAGTGTCAATCCGCGAGGTGGAGAGGCATGGAATCTTCCAGAAACTTCTCCTGTGACACTTGCCTCTCTGAATTCGACCAAGGATGAGTAAGAGATCATCAATCTCCAAGTGGAAGCAAGAACTATTAGAGGGAAGACACTAATCAAATCACAAGCTGACTCATCTCCCTTACAAAGATCTATATATGGATCCCTCATCCCAGAGATCCAGAGGCTGAAATTTTTCATCTTGTACGGAATTGCTGTTAGTTTCTTGAGGCAACATCACAGTGTTGGGTGATCTAAGCTTTGTATGAGGTGAAGAAGGGCTTACTTGTTCAGAGGATGATGCTGGGTCAGAACAACTGGTTGTAACTCCCTTGGCTCTTTCTTGATTATCAATAAAAGTTATTCAAGTTTTCCTCCATACTCTTGTGTCATTTATATTTTATGCATTTGTATGGTCAATTTACATCTGATCCTAGATTGTTTATGATTATAGATCCATGTTCTTGTATAGTGTTATGCTACTCTGATTCTACAGGTACTCTGTGAAGCTGGGCGTACAAGGAAGCAAGTAGCAAAGGACTATCAGAAGAGAGAGGAATCGAACTAGGAGCCAAGCACAAGACAAAGGTTGGTCTCGTTTGTTCTTCTCTCATCTATATTTCATAAAGGAAAAATGAAAGTAGCTTTACTTTGTTTGTTTCTAAGGTAGATACCACACCTTAGTGGGATAAGCAGTTCCTTATAGACACTTTTCCCTGTAACAAAATGGCGACTCCGCTGGGGAGCGACTAGGTTGTTTGTTAATCTACCTTGTTGTTTATTTTATAAACTTACAGATGGAGCCTGAAGTCGAGCCAGGTAGCTTTCAAACTGCATTTGCTATGCAAATGCAAAGTAGATAAATGCCGCTTCAGTCAATCTCCAGGTTTTGTTTATGAATTGAACAACTGATTTACAAACTCTCTAATTTCCCTTGTGGTGGCTCTAGTGACCTCCTTAGATCTACCCCGGTTGTTGATTTACTGATTGCCACTTGCTCGGCCAAAATTCTTGAACTGAACTACAAACTGTGACCCGGAACCCAAGCAAAGTCTCGTCTCTGGCCCAGCGTATTCTCTGTTCCGTGAATCTGAAATTCACTGCACTTCCCGAGTGTAGTAGGTGCGCTGCATTTCAAATTCATTGTGTTACAGGTGCGTTGATCAGACTAAACATTGTTCTTGAATGTTGGTTCCTGTTCATTCTTTTCAGTTCTATTCATGAATTTTGCTGCCTGTAATCAGTATACCTCTGTTTGAAACCCTTTTCCTTACTGATATTCCGCCTCCATTGTGCAAAGAACTGTAAATGTTTTTGTGTATTTGTTGAGTCATTTTCAGTTCTCATTTGCAAAAAAAAGTAACGTAATTGTACCGTCGTTTCTTGATTTGAAAGTGTCACAAGTGTCGTTTTCAGTCGTAGAAGAGAGTTTGATTTCTCTTGATAGTTGATTACCCTGTTACTATTGTATTTGATCTAAATTTGTAGTTTTTCTAGTGTCGAAAGCAAGTATTCATTTCCAAATCGTAAAGTGTTGTGATTGTCTTCATTTTTTATTTTGAAAAGAAACTTGTTAGTAATTGTCGCTTGAAAAGTAATTCAGATTTGTGCATTAGCTTTCTTTTTATCATTCACATATTAAGAAAGCCGAAAACAGATACATGCATGTGCATTTGCATTTAGACTGTTTGATTGGTTTGATTTAGGACAATGCATATAGTGTGTGCTCTTTGCTCTTTGTGAAAGAATACTATCTATCTTTCCTTAGTAGCTAGGATTTTCATTGCACAAAGAAGATAAAAACTGTTTATCATATTAGATTGTATTTTAGTAATTATACATCTACATCACGCGGTGAACCTGAAAGGCAAATTTCTTAAGCAAGGTCAACTATAAAATAAATTTAATGAATCTAACAACGCTTTGGAACCTAACGCACAACATCTAGAATTCTAGGCTAGAGACGTATTTCGGAGTCGTAAAGCCTGGTAACTGTTGTTCCCATTGATGGTTGGGTGATTCCTCCACTTTGAGACGATAAGTGCCAGTACGGACTTGTGCTCCCACGTACCATCGAGTATATTTTGGGAGACCACAATAGGCTTAATCCTTTATCCATAGGAAGCCGTGTTTGCCGCCCTATCGATCGCAATGCACTGAAAACAGCATTCGGGAAGATTGACTGTCGTACCGTAAAAAGTATTCTGCAGCTTTGTGATTGGTTTGGTAATCCCTCCGCCTAGATTTCCAGAGCAGTCCGTTTTGTTCTTTTTCAGACTCCTTAACGGAAAAGGTCCATCTGAGCACTTGTCACTTCAGGCTTATTAAAAATCGAAGGCGACTAGAGTCATCTTTTGTTTTTTCTCGACTCTTAAAAATTGAAAAAACAAGTTGTGTCAAAGCATCTAAAAATTATTTTAAACGGAATAATCATCACCCTTTCCTACGTTGATCTTAGGTTGAGAAAATGGAATCCACCAACCAAGGAATTCCCCTTGGAGGAAATCCTAGTCCCTTCTCCTCTTAGGGAGATGTTGGTGCACCCCATATGGCCACATTGTCGCTTCCAGGATTGACAATCGGCTTGCCCGTATGGCTCTTCTCAACCTCTGTCGTTCAAAACACCACAATTCCTGAACAATCGAGTCAACAACTAGACGAATCCAGAGTTACCCCCCAACCCTCTACTTCCTCGAATTCTTCCTCTCCTCCTTCCTCTTCGCTTGATGGGGCTGGTAAAGCCAAAAATCAAGTATCTGAGAAGAAGAAGGAAAAGAAGAAGAAAGAGAAGAAGAAGAAGGAGCCAAAAGAGAAAGGGGGCAACCAAGCATCGTCTAGCGAAAATCCACACACTGCACCGACCAGGCCTATATCGCCATGTGTCATTTGTAAAGGAGACCACTATCATAGAGATTGTCGCTGCATCCCTCGGATCTTAAGGGATTGGTCTCCTCATTTGCACAACCCGATGTCGTCAACCTCTGATGATCATGTTGAAAACACACCGTCGACTAGTGAAAGTGAAGCCCCAGGAAAAAAAAGGAAAATATAGATTTCCTTGTAAACTGTGGGAAGGCGATCATGCCGTCTGCCGTTGTCCCTTCTTAGGAGAGGCTAAAAGAGTTTTGGACGATCGTTCGGTTTCACTACTACAACTTCCTCCTGGATATAAAAAAAACTATTGCCGAGTCCGTCACTAGTTGAAAATCCGGCTGACCCACCCAGGTGGTCGGCCGAAGCATCTATCATTGAAGACAAACCATTTGAACCCATACCAGACGAAAGTCAAAAGGTCGAGGCGGTAGTTGACCCAGTCTTGCCTTCAGAGGTTCCATCTTCAGATGATACAGTCACAGAAGAGAATAAGGATGACACCGTCCAAATTCTTCTCGTAAGCACAGACTCCGATGAACATGGGGGCAATTTACCCATTCCTTTATCGTGGGAAGGAAGTTCGTCAGAGTCGTATCCGGCCGTCTATTCGGTCCCACCTCCAAGCAACCTAGTTGTTTCCTTTGACTGGAATCAACTAGGCAGACCCCATTTACCAGCTAGTGTACCATTCCGGATTATTGCTCAAATATATATAATGGTTATGGCTGGTACCATCATAGATGAAGGGACTTCTGTGAGTATCCTTTCCTTGACTACTTGGAAAGCGCTTGGTTCGCCATCGCTTTTGCCTAAGATGATAAATCTAACGGGCTTTGACAAAGGAACCAGTCGACCGTTAGGGATCCTTCCCAATGTGCCCATAACATTGAGAGGGAAAACCGTTCACATGAATGTAATGGTAGTCCAAGGACCCCTGGATTATAATCTGCTCCTTGGACGAGACTATATTTATTGCATGGGAGCCATTGTCTCATCACTCTTTAGAGTAATGTGTTTTCTGCACGAAGGAAGAGTGGTCAAGCTCGTAGACCAGCTTTCATTTCCTGAATCATGCATAGAAAATAGTCAAATACCATCCCTGAATGGTCTTTTCATACAAGGAATGTCTCATCAATCCCCAGTCCGTCCACCTGATGAGCGCGAGTGATTCGGGGGACATGACTGAAACCCAAGGCACATGCACCCTGGTCTTCTTCGGCAGGAAAAATTCGGGTATAGGGTAGGTTTCCGCGAGAGATATATGACTGGTCTGTACTCCCATTCATGATTGGAAGAGGTGGTTAGACTGGAACAAGATTTCCTCGTCAAAGTTATGTGAGTGGATTGTCTCACCTTTGTATATTTCGGTAGACATCGCCGAAGAAGTGTTTTCTTTGCGCTGTGAATAGAACAATCTTTGGTAACCTGAAAGAGGTAGACCTTTCCTGATAAAACAAATGTTTTGTTGGAGATTTGAAAGGTGACCTTGAAACTCTGTTTTATACCTAGGGGCATGCAAACCTTTTGGCGTGCAAGCAAAGAGCGATCATTTATCTGTTTTTTGGATTGGTCGTTTCCTAACTTGCATAAAGAAAGGATGTCGGGCAAAACTCTGAAAAATTCCGTTTCATATATGAGACATTCTTATTATACGACTGGATTAATCGAGCAGTTTTAGCACATAGTTCAAGCTCGTTAAAAAATAAACATAAGTCATGAGAAAATGTTTCTCCCCGTGTTTAAGCTCATTAAAAAATGAACTATTTCCCGGTAAATAACCATCGTGAATGTAGTACTTCAACCTTTAAAACCTTGGTCGTGTTCTCATCATCACCTCCACTCTGTATTGGTCGATCATTCACCTCCATTTGATTTTTTACCCCTTTTGAGGAACAACTGCAAAGAGTGATCCTGCTAGCCATCCTTGTAACACTGCCGTGATTGGAAAATTCCAAACCTTACCTGGAATCAGCTGCTACCCAATTTTATCACTCGTTCTTCAAAGACGAGTCTCCTTTAAGCTCTTTTCAACTGACTCTTAAAATAGGAAAATATTGCCGAGCCATTGGCCTCTCCAGCTCGTTAAAGGGATTGGAAGTGTTATCCCTCCTTTAGATTTTAATCTTTTTGGACCTGAGGGATTATTACACAAAAAGATGGAGCGCTTGTTTTGTTCGCCTCGTTAAAAGTATCGAAAATTCATCCCTTCTGTATTGTTTTATACTTTTTTGGACTTAAGGGATTAGATGACGAAAAAGGAATTTTGGAGTTTCCTTTACGTCCCTTTTCAGACTCTCTAAAATTGAAAAGGACTGAGTTATCTTTTTCATTAAACTCGTTAAAACCTAATAGCGACGAACTTGTCCATAGCAGACAAGAACGAGTTTCAGTATCGCTAGGCTCGTTAAAACATAGAGATGGGTTTGCCCGAAGGGAAAATTATAGAACAAGCATATGTTATCCTCCTCAAGCTTGACAAAAATAAAGAGGTACTGGTCAGCAGTGACTGGGGAAAAACTGGGAAGAAAACTTGAAGAAACTTTGTTGGTAGCAAGTTGCTCTTGAACATGACACTTTAACTCCGCATCCAAGTCGGGTTGGGTTGTTTCATTCACCAGTCACATCACCATGGTCCCATCACACCATCCACATTTGGGGTTAATGCTACCAATCCATCATGTCAGTGTCTCCAATATGTTCAAGAGAAGTCATTCAGAGAATTCACCTGTGTCTCACCCGCTACAATACATTTACGCTCCATTCTTTCATGACCGCCACCCTAAACCTTATATCACCAGATCATTTTCACCTCCATTAAAACCATTTGCTCCGTTCCGTGTCATTGATGTGGGATTCATTAAGGCCCTCCTATGACGGATCGCTTCTTGTCGACATCAGCTCATTATCCAAGAAGTCGATCTAGGAACACCCCGTTCAGTACTTTGAAGCTTGCATGCCTCAATGGCAAGTTTCTCAATTCCGGCGACAGGTTTACATCAATGACCTTCAACCGAAAGATTTTGCGTGGTGTTCGACACCAAGTCCTTTATTCACACCACGTGAATTATACTGCAGTACCTTGAGGGCAATTATCATTATCGGTGATTCCTCTCGTGCCTGTTAACAGCTTACATCATTGGCTGGTAATCAGGCGATGTCTTTCCCTGTTCCACTCCGGAACATCTCTCACATGGATAGACTTGTACTTCGAGTGAAGATCGAACGAGATTGAAGACCCCAGATCTAGCTTCATCCATCCGGGCCACGATATATATTCAGGGAAATAAATACATCAAATGTACATTGTTGCTGCACAGATAATCATCCAATCAAAGGGATGATGGCTGTTATGAAACCAGCTCAAGAAAAGATAGAAAAGATAGATCAACGCCTAAGAATTCAGCCTCTTCGAGGGGGCAACCTTCTTTACATTACATAAATGAACAATTCTTGGATGATACAAATGAAAAAACCTCCTTTCTATATATAGGAGTCTAAGGAGTCACAATATAATCCACCTGACCTAAAAATAATAATATAAAGCCACAAAAATAACAATAGAGGGATTCTATAGGGCACAGAAATAACAACATGGGGGTAATAGAGGCACAACGATATAAATAAGGGGTATAACTACAATAGTAATGGGGTAATCACTAGTATTATAGGGACCCAACATGCCCCTCTCCTTCAAAAAAGTGTTGTCCTCAACGCTTGAGTAGTTCTGGATACTTCTGCATAAAATTCTCATCCTCCCATGTGGAATCTTCAGCGGATAAGTTCTTCCACTTGATAAGATACTCTGAAATTGATCGATTTCGTAGCTGTCGAGTCCTAGTTTCTGTGACTGCTTCCGATTCCAATATAATTTTTCCTTCCTCTTCAAGTTCTGGCAATATTGTTTGAAGTGGGAGCTTTTTGCCTATAACCTTCTTTAAACATGAAACATGGAAAACTAGGTGCAATCGACAAGTTGCAGGAAGCTCCAATTTGTATGTCATAGTACCAATCTTTTGCAACACCTTGTATGGACCATAATACTTTGGTGATAATTTATTATCCTTCTTAGCTTACTTTAGGGACATTTGCTTATATGGTTGTAGCCGTAGGAATACCCAATCACCTACATCAAAACTTCTTTCACTGCGATGTTGATCTACCTGTTGTTTCATTCTATTTTGTGCCAACACGAGGTTATCCTTTAAGAGTTGGAGGACTTGTTGTTGATGTTCAATGTGATGTTCCACTGCCTGAACCTTAGAATTTTCTCTTAAATATGATGTGATGGATGGTGGTTGATACCCATAAAGTGCCATAAATGGGGTCATTTTTGTTTCTGTATGGAAGGAAGTGTTATACCACCATTCAGCCAGAGGCAACCATTTGACCCATTGTGTCTGTTTATCAGATACAAAGCAACGAAGATATCCTTCCAAACATTTGTTTACTATCTCAGTTTGCCCATCAGATTGAGGATGATAAGATGAGCTATGAGCTAACTGAGTACCCAGACAAGAAAATAATTCTGTCCAAAAATTTCCAGTGAAAATGGGATCTCTGTCACTTACAATAATCTTTGGGTTTCCATGTAGCTTTTGAATTGTTTCCATAAATGTAGTAGAAACTGTACTGGCTTTAAATGGATGTGATAATGCACAAAAGTGTGCATACTTGGTAAGTCTATCAACTACCACCATGATGACACTCTTTCCCTCAGACTTGGGTAAACCTGTGATAAAATCCATTGAAACCTCCTCCCAACGTTGGCTTGGAATGGATAAAGGTTGTAATAGACCCGGTGTCTTAATTGTTTCAACTTTATTTTGTTGGCAAACCAAACATTCCGCCACAAACTTTTGAATATCTGATTTAAGGCCATCCTTCTTAACCCTATGGTAAGTTTTTAAAAATCCTGAGTGCCCTCCTAAGGGAGAAGTGTGCAATTCCATAAGAATCTTTTGTTTTAGCTGGGAATTCTTACAGAGGTATAAGCGATCTTTGTACCATAACGAATCACTTTTCCAGCTAAATGTATCAGACGTACTAGAATCTTGTTGTAGCTTTCGAATAAGTGCCCACACTTCTTCATCATTCTTCCATTCCTCCCTTGCTTCATTTATCCAATCTGGTTGGATAATAGAAATGGCGCACAACAATGCTTCCACATCCTCATCCTTTCTTGAGAGTGCATCTGCCACCACATTTTGCTTCCCTTTTTTGTAGATGATTTCAAAGTCATAACCCAACATCTTTGTGACCCACTTTTGTTGCTCTTCAGAGGATAATCTTTGTTCTAAAAAGTATTTAAGGCTATCATGATCCATTTTTACCTTGAAGTGTCTTCCCATTAGGTAGGGTCGCCATTTCTTAAGTGCATGGAGTATTGCCAACATTTCCTTCTCATAAATAGCTTTGCTTAAAAACTTTCCCTTGATTGGACGACTTTCAAAAGCAATGGGTCTTTCATCTTGCATTAGAACAGCACCAATTCCATTTCCTGAAGCATCACATTCCACAATAAAGGTTTTTGTGAAGTCCGGTGTAGCTAAGACCGGTGCTTGGCACATTGCCTCTTTAAGATGTTCAAAGGCCTTTGTTGCTTCCATAGTCCATGAAAATGCATCTTTCTTCAATAATGTTGTTAGAGGTGCTGCTATTCTCCCATAATTCTTAACAAATTTGCGATAATACCCTGTCAACCCAAGAAATCCTCGCAGATGCTTTATGGATGTGGGGATTTTCCATTCCTTAATGGCTTTAATTTTTCTAGGGTCTACCTTAACTCCTTCATGAGATACAATATGACCCAAATATTCCACCTCCTGGACTCCAAAGAAACATTTGGATCTTTTTGCATATAATTGTTTCTCCTCCAATAGTTGTAGCACCTTGTCAACATGTTCAACATGATCCTTCCAAGACTTGCTGTAGATTAGTATATCATCAAAAAATACTAACACAAATTTTCTAAGGAATGGTTTGAAAATTGAATTCATCAAACCTTGAAATGTTGAAGGTGCATTGGTAAGGCCAAAAGGCATGACCAAAAATTCATAATGACCCTCATGAGTTCTAAATGTCATTTTCGGAATGTCTTCAATCTTCATTCTGATTTGATGATATCCTGAACGAAGATCCAACTTGGTGAAGTAAATTGATCCATGCAATTCATCCAGTAATTCATCAATGACAGGAATGGGGAACTTATCTTTAATAGTGAGCTTGTTGAGCTCCCTATAATCCAGACACATGCACCATGATCCATCCTTCTTGTGCACCAATACTACTGGAGCAGAGAAAGAACTTTGACTTGGTTGAATTATACCAGCCTCTAGCATTTCTGCAACCATACGTTCAATTTCACTTTTTTGGACATAGGGATATCTGTACGGCCTGATGTTTGGAGGAACACTTCCTGGAATCAGATGAATAGCATGATCATGATCACGCATAGGTGGGAGACCTTTGGGAGTCTCAAATACCTTGGAATGATTGTCCAGGACTTTTTGGAGATCTGGAGAAATAGATGATTCCAATGTGGAAACATCTAGCGAACATAATTGTGCAATTACACCTCTTTGCTCCTTTTTTAGAAGCTTTTTCATACCATGAGAGTTGATTATCTTTCCTGGTTTCCCTGCAATACCCCTTAATTCAACTTCCTTTCCTTCCATAGAAAATTTGATGAAAAGTTCTTGAAAATTAAAAGCTATTGTACCCAAGGATTGTAGCCATTGGACTCCTAGTACAACATCAGCACCTCCCATTGGAATGGAAAGCATTGGGCTAGTCAATACATATTCTCCCATGGATAGTTTGATATTATGGCACCTTCCAGAGCAATTATTGTTCCTCCATTTGCAATCATCACTTGACACTCTGGTGCTGGATATAGGAAGCAATTCAATTCTTTTGCTACCCTACAATGAATAAAATTGTGGGTGCTTCCTGAATCAATCAACACTATTACCTTTTTCTTCTTGATTTGTCCTTCTATCTTGATGGTTTGAGGAGTGGTAATTCCCACCAATGCATTACAAGATATGGTCGGATTTATTTGTTCTTCATCTAGGCTTTGTTCCTGGAGTATATCTTCTTCTTTTGACCTTTCTTGCTCCTTTTCTTCTTCCTCTTCATAATCTATGTAGAATAATTTCTTCTCAGCACACTTATGACCTTTAGTGTATTTGCTATCACAACTGTAACAAAGCCCTTTTGCTCTTTTTTCTTCCAATTGTTGTGGTGTCAACCTTATATGCTGTGGAATACTAGGGGAAACAACACTTCCGTCTTTATAGTTGTGAGTGGTATGCTTCCTGGTTGCCATAATTTTGCTTTCCATTTTTCTTGCTAACCTGAATGCCTTCTCTAATGAATCAGGTTCCTAAAGGCGAACATCATGTTGGATATTATCCTTTAAAGACCCTATGAACACATCAATCCTATTCTCCTCTGGAATATCTTTTACTCTTATGTTCAATTTTTGGAAATCCTTAATGTGCTCCATTACTGAACCCTTTTGTTTGAGACTTATCAATTGGCTAAAAAAAGTGTTGCTTTTTATATCTTCATAATGTGCTATCAATTCTTCCGTAAAAATTGCCCAAGTGATAAAAATTTTACGAGAGCAAAGCCATTGATACCATACAAACTGATTTGGTTCCAAATATACAGTTTCCATACGTACCTTTTGTGTGTTTTGCACATTATTGAGATCGAAGAACTGCTCTATCTGTAATATCCATGTGGCAGGATCCTTGCCATCAAACTTTCTCATATCGATTTTTGGAATATGGTGGGTCTTCAATCCAACATTAGAGTATATGGAATCATGATTAGCATTACCTTTGTTCACATCATGAGTTTCATTTACAACCTTTTCACCATTAGTAAGTATTTCTTGTAGAAAATTTTTCAAATCTGTCTTCAAATATGCCATGTCTGTCTTCAAATCTGTCTTCAAATCTTCCATGTCTCCCTTCAAATCTGTCTTCGAATCATCCATCTTAGCTTCCATGCCCTTTATCTTAGATTCCACACCATTTACCTTAGATTCCATGCCATTTATCTTAGATTCCATGCCAGTTAACTTAGCTTCTGTTAGCTTTTGTGAGCGTGACATTTGTTGCACTTGTTCTTGTAATTTTGATATATCATGTAGCATTTCTTCCTCTTCTTCATGAGTCATGCTAGAGCTTTCAGGTTGCTTACTAGGTGTTTTCATTTTCTTTCCTTGGGGCATCAGTTACCGATAATAATTCTTTACTATGCCCTTTGAATTCCTTCAAACCCAGCTTACACAAAAATAAAAAAAAAGACTACACACCTTTTTTCACTTTGTAGAAGCCTGATATTGAATCTGATGTATCTCTGTAATTCCAGATCCTCCAATTCTGAAATTGCGATCTGTATTATCCTTCTGTGTCCTCTTTCCAATGCCACAAGTCTGACCCAATTTGGATTCTCCAAGGAAGAGTTATGCGAAATCTCCCACAGTGACTCGATTATAGACTAGTTCAGTAGAGCGAACTTGTACAACGTGCCACGAGTCACTGTTTCGACCTATGGATCTAAAAAATGCATACAAGAAACTATAGTCCATCCTCTTTCTGCACCTGCTTATGAAATTTCAATCCGATACCCTGAGAGAAAGTTATGACGATTTTCCCCAGGTCACTTGTTTTGAATATAATTCAGGAGTCTGCAAAAAGACCAACTTCCTCAGATCATATCTCCATAAATATCGCGCGAAAAGCTCTGAAATTCGGACCCAAGGTTCAGCGTGATTTCTTATAAAATGGGTTTTTTTGCAGCTTCTGAAACGTCACAGAAAAAAAGTTATAGCGAAAATTCCATGATGACCTGTTTGGAGCGGCGAAACCCTAGAATCCAAATCTCTAATGCCAAATGTTATGAAACCAACTCAAGAAAATATAGAAAAGATAGATCAACGCCTTAGAATTCAGCCTCTTCGAGGGGGCAACCTCCTTGACATTACATAAATGAACAATTCTTGGATGATACAAATGACAAAACCTCCTTTCTATATATAGGAGTCTAAGGAGTCACAATATAATCCAGCCGACCTAACAATAATAATATAAAGCCACAAAAATAACAATAGAGGGATTCTATGGGGCACAGAAATAACAACATGGGGGTAATAGGGGCACAACAATATAAATAAGGGGTATAACTGAAATAGTAATGGGGTAATCACTAGTATTATAGGGATCCAACAATGGCTCTACCAGAATCATCAGTCTACACTCAGACGATTGTCTGTCCTATGTACATGAAAATGAATTTATAAAGCTGAGCATGGGAATGCCCACCTCAGCTAGATCATGAAAAATTATGAAGATAATGTATTTTATTGTATCTTATCACATGTCTCCTCCCAGCTTGAAAGAACTTCGGATCCTCATAATAAAGCATTTCACCCGACATCAAAAAAGATTAACGACCTCATGCTTTAGGGGGCAACTGTTATAGACATTTTTGGGCATTGCAACTCCAAGCATAAAATGTCCATAAACCAAGGGTTCCTAATTCCGTAAAAGTGGTGTTCTAACCCCTAAAGGAACAAGGTCAACTGATTACAGCTTCTCCCTGAAGTTCTCCATGAAAAACTACTCAGAATTGGTCAAAACAGGATCATTTCACCTGCTCCATAGGCAAAGTGCGTTGCATCTCACCTAAGTACACTTTGTGGGTGTGTTGCATTTCAAAAAGCTCTTCTATGGGGTGCGATGGGCAAGAAGTGACAAATGGCAGTGTCAATCCGCAAGGTGGAGAGGCATGGAATCTTCCAGAAACTTCTCCTGTGACACTTGCCTCTCTGAATTCGACCAAGGATGAGTAAGAGATCATCAATCTCCAAGTGGAAGCAAGAACTATCAAAGGGAAGACACTAATCAAATCACAAGCTGACTCATCTCCCTTACAGAGATCTATATATGGATCCCTCATCCCAGAGATCCCGAGGCTGGAATTTTGCATCTTGTAAGGAATTGTTGTTAGTTTCTTGAGGCAACATCATAGTGTTGGGTGATCTAAGCTTTGTATGAGGTGAATAAGGGCTTACTTGCTGAGAGGATGATGCTGGGTCAGAACAACTGGTTGTAACTCCCTTGGCTCTTTCTTGATTATCAATAAAAGCTATTCAAGTTTTCCTCCATACTCTTGTGTCATTTATATTTTATGCATTTGTATGGTCAATTTACATTTGATCCTAGATTGTTTATGATTATAGATCCATGTTCTTGTATAGTGTTATGCTACTCTGATTCTACAGGTACTCTGTGAAGCTGGGTGTACAAGGAAGCAAGTAGCAAAGGACTATCAGAAGAGAGAGGAATCGAACTAGGAGCCAAGCGCAAGACAGAGGTTGGTCTCCTTTGTTCTTTTCTCATCTATATTTCATAAAGGAAAAACGAAAGTAGCTTTACTTTGTTTGTTTCTAAGGTAGCTACCACACCTTAGTGGGATAAGCAGTTCTGTATAGACACTTTTCCCTATAACATCGAGTAAACACAAAAAATGTTTTATTTATTTTCCATACCTCTCGTTTATTTATATTTTTATTAATTTACCATACCTCTTTTATAAATATGGTGTTTGGCCGATAGGATTCGCTTAAATAAAACCTCTTTTTTGAACCTTCTTAAATAGAACGAGGGTTATGGACTAAATATAAAAAGA
The DNA here is from genome assembly GCA_031772625.1 of Pinus tabuliformis. Classification (NCBI taxonomy): domain Eukaryota; kingdom Viridiplantae; phylum Streptophyta; class Pinopsida; order Pinales; family Pinaceae; genus Pinus; species Pinus tabuliformis. The sequence goes on along the minus strand of CM062816.1, from coordinate 1,488,117,599 downwards.
GGTTTCGCTTATTTACCATAACTCTAGTTTATTTATATTTATATTTATTTACCATACCTTTGGAGTAAGTATAAAAATATGTTTTATTTATTTACCATACTCCACTTTATTTTTATTTTTATTTATTTACATGTAAATATAAGGTGACTTATGGAGTAAATATAAAAAAAAAATGTTTTCCATTATCCTTTATATGATTATGACTAAACAAATGCAAACTTGGAATATGGCAAGAACATTATTCAATCTTTAAATAAACATGAAAATAAGAGACTTGAATTTTTAAATAAAATGAATTATTATTTTGTGACCATTTGTTCCAGAAAGTAAGATCATTTTCTTGAAATTGACCCCAATACCATGAAATACAGGAAGATGAAAGAAAAAAACATTTTTTGCATTGAATGTGGAGGGTGAAATAACTATCATAAATACCTATTCTTGAAAATTAGGTTGAATGGAAGGTTGTAACTCCTAATTTCAAGGGCTAAATTTAGTTTTTTTACACTCTCCCTTAAAATAAGGTGGGCTAACCTCCATACCAATTTTTTTTATAAAATAAATTTGAAGCGATTTGTAACAGTGTACTGTGATACAAAATATTCACCCAATAAAAATATAGAACCCCTTAACTTTTCCCAAGGGCGAAAATTCGCCCCTAAAATTTTCCATGGTGGACTAATGTCTCACCTTAGATGGATTGATTAGGTCAGGATATATTTTCCAGACAACAGTGATCTCAAGAAGGTGATCTTGAGGGAGTTTCATGTGAAACCATATTCAGGTCACCCAGGATATCAAAAGACCCTGACAACATTGAAGAAGTTTTACTATTGGTCAATTTTGAAGAGAGACATGGAAGAGTTCGTGGCTAGGTGCTTGGATTGTCAGTAGGTGAAGGTAGAATGTAAGAGAAACCAGGTGGACAACTACAGCTGATTCCAATTCCATAGTGGAAATCAAAGGTCATTTCTATGGAATTTATCACAGGTTTTCTAAGGGCATCTAGGCAGCATCATTCCATCATGGTTTTGGTGGATAGGTTGATGAAGGTAGCGCACTTCATTACAGTGAAGTCTACATACTCAACAAATGATGTAGCACAAGTCTTCATCAGAGATGTGGTGAGATTGCATAGTGTTCCATAGAATATTATGTCAGAAAGGGGTGCTAAATTTACTTCTAGGTTTCAGAAAGAGTTATTTGCAAGTTTGGGTACATAGTTGGCCTTCAACATAGCTTATCATCCATGGACAGATGGACATATAGAGAGGGTCAACAGGATACTGGAGGATATGTTGAGGATGTATGTGATGCATTAGCAATGAAAGTGGGAAGAGTATCTTCCACTAGTAGAGTTTTCTTACAACAATGGTGATCAGGATCTTGGGAGGAGGCCCCCAAGATCTAAAAGATTGAAATGGATCTTGGGAGGAGAGACCTCCAAAATCCAAATACTTGCAATGCCAGAAGAAAAAAGAGGAGAATTCCCAATAAACAAAACCACAAAGAAACTTTTATTTAAAATAGTAATGGAAATAAACTAGCTAGGGCGATGGTAGCTTATCTCTGAGAAGAGATGTGTGGCTACATGCCTCTGAAATATAAAGGCTACATTGTAGCGAACAATCTGTCCTTTTACAAAATGTGACTTGTTACTTATAGTATTTTTCAGTTACAATATCATGGGTCAATTCCATGGGTGAATGAATACCATGGGTGGATTTTACAATACCACGGGCGGATGCCATTTACAATACCATGGGTAAATTCCATGGGTCAATGAATAATATGGGTGGATGAGTACCATGGGTTGATGCCATTTTCCATTCGGATCATTCCTCCCTCCTTAAGAAGCAATGGTCCCCATTGCGTAAAGTTCCCTCCTGCAAAGCCTTTGTTGAATATGAAGAGCCACTGAAGATAAGGGTTTTATGTGGTTAACCCAAAACCCTGATAAACAAAGTTCCGAGGATAAGATACCCTGTAATGCTTGTGACCAACTGTGATGCTAACAGTGTGCAGCCTAGCAAATGGACTTTGATGACAAGGATTTTGTGTGGCTGACCCATAACCATGATGTTGGTTGTTGATGAAGTAGCAGGTGCCTACATAGCCTGGGGTGGGAGGACACATCTCCAAATAACCCAAGCCGAATGCTGATATGCTGAAACTGATGAATGTGAAGCAGGTGCCTACTAAAGTGGGGTGGGAGGGCACGTCTCCAATGGGAAGCCACTCCGAATGCTGCTCCAAAATTAAAATGGACATAACTCGGCCAATATAACTCAGAATATTTATTATAACCTGTTTTTAGAAGTAGAAGGATCATTTTGCATCTTCCCATGAGTTGGAAATCCTTATCTGGACACTCTGAGATCTCAGATTCGTGCTGCAACAGTTCCGCCGTCACAAAATTTTTGATAAAATAGCTGATTTTAAATCAACGATATCTCCCACATCCGAACTTCGATTCAACCCATTTTGTTTTTGAAATTGGGCGATTTTTCGAGAGGAATCCAGATCTGGTATTTATTTTTGTAAATTTTGTACCAAGTGTTTCAGATCTGATCTGAAAATTCACCGCCCAAAAAAATTCCTGCAAAAAAATGAAAAAAGAAAAATTCTTCTTGCTTGACCCAAGAAAGTGCTCTGTGGAGGTTGTAGCACATGCATGAAGTTTGTTGAATATTGCTGCAAAATTTGAAACTGAAATATGCATCAAACCCTCATTCCCATGGAATCATAACCTGCTCTGATACCACTGATCCGGATCTTGGGAGGAGGCCCCCAAGATCTAAAATATTGAAATGGATCTTGGGAGGAGAGACCTCCAAAATCTGAAAACTTGCAATGCCAGAAGAAAAAAATAGGAGAATTCCCAATAAACAAAACCACAAAGAAAATTTTATTTAAAATAGTAATGGAAATAAACTAGCTAGGGCGATGGTAGCTTATCTCTGAGAAGAGATGTGTGGCTACATGCCTCTGAACTATAAAGGCTACATTGTAGCAGACAATCTGTCCTTTTACAAAATGTGACTTGTTACTTATAGTATTTTTCAGTTACAATACCATGGGTCAATTCCATAGGTGAATGAATACCATGGGTGTATTTTACAATACCACGGGCAGATGCCATTTACAATACCATGGGTCAATGAATAATATCGGTGGATGAGTACCATGGGTTGCTGCCATTTTCCATTCGGATCAAATGGGTATTAGGAATCTTTTAGGATGAGTTCATTTGAGGCACTCTATGGGCGAAGTTGTAATAATCCTATTAGTTGGAGTGATCTAGTGAACACGGTATTGATTGGACTGTACATGTTAGTAGAAATGGATCATGAAATGAAGGTAATCAAGAAGAATTAGATAGAAACAAATTATAGGCAGAAGAGCTATGCAGATTGGAATAGGTTGTTTAAGGAGTTTCAGGTTGGGAGGTAGGTGCACTTGTGCATGAAGCCGAAGAAGAGCTCCTTGTAGATTAGATCATGTGCCAAGATGTAACCTCGATTTTGCGGACCTTTCAGGATTCTTAAGAGGATTGGGATATTATCCTATTGACTTGCACTACCTCTGACAGTGAAAGTCCATAATGTTTTCCATGTGTCATTTCTTAAGAAGTATGTTAAATATGTTGATCATGTGATTGGTTGGTTTGTATTGTAGGTGGAATCGGAAGGAGAATTCTAGCTGGAAACTTAGTGCATTTTACAGAGAAATATGCTCATGATTTGGAACTGAGCAATCTATTAGGTTAAAGTGTAGTGGAAGCACTTTGGGCCCAATGAAGCTACATGGGAGATGGCAGATCTGATGTGAGCTATGTATCCTTCTCTATTTGTTGATTGAGCGAATGTTTTGGGTATATGTCTTTGGTATATGTTTCTGTATATTTTTGGTATATGTTTTGGTGTATGTACAAATGTATATGGATGTAAATACGACCATGAGATATGTTATAAAGGTCCAACAAATGGTATGGGTGTCACGTCATTATGGTTATCATGTTGTTATGTTGTCACATTGGTTTTCTTTTCAACAGGTTGATCATTGTAAATACTACAACAAGCTAAGCTATAAAGCTCCATGCGCAGTATGTTTTGCTTACAGTAGTCTTATGGTTGTAGATGTCATCGAACAATGAGGATGGTGTTCCCCCAATGGGGAGCGTTATGTAAAAAAGCTGGTAAAAAATCAATGTAAAAACTAATATAGATAAAATAAGACCTTGGTCATGGGACATGTATTCCAAGCTGAATTTTGGTTAAAAACATAGTGATGGAGATCACTTGTGATTAATTAATGCCTAAGGAAATTGACAAAGGCAATGGAAAAGGATTTGAAAAGGCATGAGACATTTATTTGCATTTTATTTATGAAAATAATGGAAATTAGGATAACAGGGAGGTGAAATGTCATAGGTTGCATGTGAGCAGAAAAATGAAGGAGAATAATGGAAATGAAGAAAATAGAGGCCTCATTAATAAAAAGTCTTATGAGGATCAGTTCAAAGACTTTTGTTAGTTTAGGTTTGAAGTTCTATCTCTATTCTCTATCTCTCATACTCTTGGACACTTAAACTCTTGGAGGAGTGTGGCATACTTGGAGTCTTGGAGAAACAAGGCAAAGAAAGAGAGGTAAAGCATAAGAGGACATCAAGATCAGAAGCTACAACAAGTTTTTCTTGCGGGTACCGAGTTACACGTCTATTTTCCTCACATGGAATATGCATGTGGTTTCTTGGTTATGATCTATCATTGGCATGGAGGATTGCCTATATTAACATTGGATTTTTCTAGACTATCCATTTCTTGGATAGCCATGGTGTTTTGGGTTTCACTTTTATTTTATATTTCGTTTTCTTGTGCCTTTGGTTGTGGGTTGAGTTACTAGTTCCTGGAAACCTTGGTTGGAAAAAATCTTTAGAAGCCTTGTAACAACTTGGGTTGAGTTACTAGTCTTGGAAGCCTTGGTTGGAAAAATTCTCTAGAAGCCCTTGGTGGGTTGAGTTACTATTCCTAGAAGAGTTGGTTGGACAAACACTCCTGAATCCTCGCAACAATTGTGGGTTGATTTACTAGTCCTACAAGCCCTGTTTGGAACAAACACTTTGGAGTCCTAAACACCTTGGGTTGAGACCAATCTGGTGCTGGTTAGTGAAGTCTGACCACGAGGTGGAATCATTGGTGGAGGATTGAGGTGGTTTGGATAATTGAAGCCTTGGATGGTTTTGACTGATTTGTTTTATGGGATTCGACATTCATGCTTGGAATATGTCACAAGGGTGAGTTGATGAAAGAAAGGTTTGGTTCAGCCTAGTCTATGGTCGAGTGGTTCGTGGAAGTCTCATACCTAGTCAGATTATGAAATCATCAATAAGATATCTCTTTCTCCTTGGTATTTTATGGGTAAATATACTTGTTTATATGTGGCTTATATGGTTGGTATATCCCTGATATTTCTATTCGTTATATGTTGTTGATGAATGAGTTTTATGACAGTGAAAATTTATGTCTCTCATCATGTTTTGGTTAATCACTAAATGTAAAATGAATATGTGACTTAATGTATGGTAATGTAGTTATTGTGATGAGTCATCAATGCTCACAAATGTTGTTTAAACCTGTAGAATGCATATTTGTGACATGTTTGAAGAAATTCTTGTCATGGCTAGTAGGGATATAGTCAAGTCCTTTCTCAAGTAATTACATTTTTATCATTATGTCATTATTATCCTTCATTTCTGGAAGTGTCATGGAGTTCTGGGTAGTGACCTGAGACATGGGCCTAAAAAGGTGGCACAAAATTTGGAGTCGTAGGCAGAAAATTGCTTGGGAAAGTCCCTAGTCATAGGCATACCCATGCTATAGGAGAAACTAGAGGGTATGAGTCACATTCATACCCATATCATGGGAGAAACTAGGGGATTAATGCAGTAAAAGGTTAGTTTGTCTCAGGGGCTAGTCACCTGGAAGGTTTGGATGGCTTCCGGGGGTTCTGTAATAGGCCGGGAAAGTCTGTGTTGTTTTGTTCCATCGGTTCCACTTCCTTAAATGACACACAGGGAGTTGAATCATGTCATAGTAACTATTCATCATGTTCTTACCATAGTTGGCTGATTACTTGGGGAGATGTGGGAGGAGGGTGTTACATAGCTTATTTGCATTCATTGATTTAAAGTGTGATAGATGTGTCCCTAATTTTGAGGCCTCTAGGTGGGAAGATGAAAGTTAAGCACTTGCACATCACTTTGACATACTGAAGCGATCTCGACATTACTTAGATCATGACACATATGATTGCATTGCATGAGTAGTGAAGAAGAAAAATAAGGCACCCCCAAGAAAACTAATCATGCAAGTGGAAGAGGACATAGAAGGAAGAAAAAGAATTCAGATTTGGGAAGGACAACTGACATACAAGAAATTGTTTTGAAGGCTAAAGCAGAATCCTCCTTTCAGACAGAGATGATGAAAATGAAAGAACCTATTAAAATTTCCCCACATAAGCTAATATCTCTTGATTCATCAGTACTAAGCAAGGAGATAGAGTTTGAGGAATCTTTGGAAACTAGTCCTAGGATCTCTAGTCCTTCTATAATAGCAAGAGGAGAGGATCAAATCCTAAAGGAAGGTTATGGGAATTAGACTTAATCTATCATGGATTGACTCGAGAAGAACTATTGTTTGGTCATAATACTCTTAAGATTGGCATTGTAGTGAAAAAAATTGTTGATACAGAGAATAACAAAAATTGTTTAGATCATCATAGCCATCTAAACAGCCCGCGAAAATTGAACAACTTGAGCATTGTGAGGAGGTTTCATCACCGAAGGAAGGTTAATACCCTTCATCGGGAAAACCATCTGTAATAGCTTCTTTGAATTTTCAACAAAACCCCATGGTAGGAAGTGAGTGAAAGCATGAAGATGAGTTACACATTTAGGCCAAATGTGGCGATGAAATTTCATGTTTTTCCTCTTTATCGAATTAAATCTCTCGAAATTCATATAAGCACTATGAATTTTGATTCAAAGTAAAATGAAAAATTGTGGATAATTTTGTTGATGTCCTAATCATATTTTTTGCAAAAATATTTAGTGTCGTATAATATGTCATTTTTCCATTAAATGAAATGCTTTCCCTTGCAAACTTTCACACATCTTAAGATATATATGTATGTTCACATAGCATAACTTAGTCTAAAATGTGTAATTTAACATACTTAGTCTAAAATGTGTAATTTAACATACTTACACGGAGAGAGCTAAGTTTTTCATGTTAAAATTTTAATTTTTAAGGAAAAATATATTTTTTATTATTTTTGGTAGTTGGCAAAGCAATATTTCAATTTCATTTTGCAAACACATGTTATCACGTAATTTTTTCTCAACTATTTAAATAAATTGAAAAACCAAAACTACCCATTTGAAGAAGACTCGTAAAAAAAGATAGTGGTATTTTTTTTTAAAATTTCATTGTTTATATTTTACAATATTGATTTTTTATTCAACCTCTTTACAATAGTTCAAAAATATTTTAAGAATTACGTTTAAAATAAATTTTATGACACATATCATATGAATTTGAAACTATCAAAATCATTTATCATTGGATAGAGGATTCATTCATGAATCCAACGCGATCAACTTTGCCACCTAAGGACAAATTTATCCCAAAGTTCACTGAGGTACAATATGGAATTGTATAAAATGTAGGAGAAGGGGTGTTGAAATTGTTGATTTTAGGACTTAGGAGGCTCGATCGGGTGCTTAAAGAGCTCGATCAAGTGCCTAAATTTAAAATTTAAATAGCTCGATCAAGGGTTTTGTAAACCCTCGATTGTGGGTTTCTTTATCCCTCGATTGAGCCATTTAAATGGTTAACATGATCTAAAAAGATTGAATAATCTAAAGTTAAACTTTTAACTCATTTTAAAATTCCAATTCTTTTAAGAATTTTTATTATAATGTCATGTAAAACCTTATTAAATTTAATATTAATATTAAAAGAATATTAGTTTTATTATTAAATTAAATGATGAAATGACATTAATTTAAAAAAATTAATATTAATATATTTTAAAGTTAATATTAACTTTATTAATTTTTAATTATATAATATTATTAACTTAGAATATATAAAAAAAAAAAAAACAAATTATATCATAGTATATACTAGCACAACTTTCACATTAATAAATGTGGTTGATATACATCATAGGCATCAACAAAAGAGTAATTAACAAAAAAAGAGTCATACAAGTTGACTTAATATATATGTTACTAATTTTATTTAACCTGATCTTTTTATAAATCTAACATAATGAAATATATAATATTTTAAAAATGTTGATGTAATCCTAACCTAAAGCTACCTTTAAAGAAATAAAACCTAAGTAGTTTTAATTGGAAGACATGAAGCGCCCTATGTATCTTTTATGGAGGTAGCTGGAACATTAATATTTCGGAAAATTTTAGATAATATTTCCATGGAAAATTATCATTTTCCCTCGATTTGAATGTACAACACACCTTTGAAATCTTACATTTTAAATATGTATTATATAAAAAGAAATGTTGTACAATATCAAAATAAAAAATGGTAAGAGAGAGAGATGGGTACACAATCATGGAGAGAGGGAGAGGAGGAGAGAGTCTCCAAGAAAGAGAGGGAGTTTGAGAGATGGATTTGGAGGAATATATAGGGAAGGAAGAAGTTCAAGGGATATATAGAGAGAAAGGTGGAGAGGGAGAGAGAGTGAGTGACAAGGGGGAGTGGAGAGAGAGTGTGTATGTTTGGGGGTGAGATAGAAAGACAAATAATGACTATAGATGGAGAGAAGGGGGAGAGATAATGGGAGAAGGAGGGAGATAGTCAACATAGTTATATGACAGAGCCCAAGAGAGAGAGTGAGAGAGTGAGTGACATGGGTGAGAGACAGAGGGAGGTGGGAGAGAAAGGAAGAGAGAGAGAGAGTACTTGAGAGGGAGGGGGAGAGAGATATGGAGTTGGAGGGGGAGAGGGAGGGAGGTAAGAATAAAGACATAGATAGAGAAAAAGGTGGGGAGAGAGAGGGGGTGGCCAGGGAGATGGAGGGAGACAGAAGGAGTGACCAGGGAGATGGAGAGAGAAGGAGAAATGAGAGTAGGAGGGAAGAGATATAGAAGGGTATATGTAGGGAGAGAAGGGGAAGAGAGATATGATGGGAGATAGAGGGAGAGAAGGGGAAGAAGGAGAAAGAGGGAGAGGGAGAGGAAGGAAGATATATATAGATATGGAGAAACAATGTGTATATTTGTCAGGTGATATAGAGAGATGGAGAAGGAGAGACAGATGGAGATAAAGATATATATGGAAGGGGGAGAGGGGGTAGAATAGAATTTTCCATAATTTTTAGTTTTTAAAAGTTGAATAAAACTTAAATTTCCATCATAAAGAATTGATTGAAATATTTGGATAACTACTTGTAAATTAGGAAAGTTGATACCATTATATAAAATTATAGAAATGTTTCCATATATTGTCGTTTGACCCTTGCATTAAATTTCAGTATGATTGACTTATATCATGTTATAACTAAGCTCTTTTAGATAATATCAAAATAAATAATTTTGAATAAAACTTATTTCAATCATATTTGTGTTTTGTAATTGAACCTTGAGATAAGAAATTGATTGAAATACTTAAAAGAATTGTCCATCCAATGGTATATGGGTGGGTCACAAATTATATATATATATCTATATATATATATATATATATATATATATATATATATATATATATATATATAGATATATATATATATATATATATATATATATATCTAAGGAAGACTTTATAAATCAAATACATTATTTTTAAAATTGAACTGTAATAACATACATGTTGATTGCACTAAAAGACACTTTCTACAAGCCAATATGAAGCATGATTAGAATTATTTCTATGTTCAATATTAAATTAGTACATGATATATTTTAGTTCATATTAAGTATCAAAGTGACTTGCATCATAAATTTTAAGATTGTATTTATTTTCTTAGTCTATGAAAGTGGAAATCAAAATTGAACATATATTTTACTAATAAAAGTTATAGTAAATAGAAAAATGATTAAATTAGTGAAATAATTTTAATATATCCATTTAAAATTCAAAAATTAATGAGAATCCATAAACAATATTAATACAAATTCATAAACTAGAATAGTGAATACATGTATCAATAAACTATCCATATGAAAATATATACAAATTACAAATATCACATGAACATCCATAAACTGAAATAATAAGAATCGATAAACTAAAATAATTTCCATGATTTACATCCATAAACTATCCATGATTGAAAATATACAAAGTTTGTATCATATATGTGAATATTCCCTTTTAAATGAGCCTAAAAATATATAAACTATGACACTCTTAATACCACTAGAATTCCTATGTGAGTTCTGTCGTGCAAGGTAAGTGTCCATAAGTTGGTACTGCAATATAGCACATTCAAACTCAAACTAATTATATAATTATTTGTAAAAAATAAAAAAGTATGGAAATAAATTATATTGAACTACACTTTTAATTACATATATACATGAATCTACTAACCTCAGTTGAGTCCAAATGCAACTTCGATAGGATGGGGGTCTAATCATGAATCTAGGTTTGGTGCTTCCTTGCTTGTGGCTTGATGATTGGGGCTTGCATCGATGGACTTGAATCATCTGTACCTATAAACCCAACATCCCACTCACATCTCCATATAATAGTGGCATCATGGACACTCTGCATATGTTCTTGTGTACACAATGGTAAGGACAAATTATAACTAGTCTACAAATTAATTAGCATATTTATGTAACTTAAAAAAATAAAATGTTGAAACCTTAGGAATAAATAAGTTTAGCTTAACTATTGTTCCATGTGGTTTTACATACTGGATCTCCTCCACATTAGTGAACATATAAGGTGGAGGTGGAGGATGAGGAGCCATAGAAATATGCTTTTGTTAAGGATGCCTTCGATGATCAATTGCCCCCTCAGATAACCCTGTAAGCTCATCCTTGTAGATGGGATGTGTCTACATGTTATCATGAACTTTAATATAAATTATGAGATATAATATGAACTATAAATTTTAATATAAATAATTATGAATAACTTGACAATAAGAGTCAAAAGTTTTGTATATATATGTACTTGATATGTGTCACGCGGGCCATGCACCCTCCAAGTCTCATGAGTGACATCACGATACATACATGTATGTGTCAAAAGATGATAAAATGGTAAACTCACAAGAAATGCATCATCATTAAAGGGAACTAGTGGCTCACAAGGAAATGGTGGTGGTCTCCTAATATCCTCATGTAAATGCGACAAGTGCACTATACAATGATGTCGCCATGATGTCTCCAATAGTCTCACATGACTCATCACCAAGCTGCAACAACACTCTAGCTCTCTAGGTAATACCAAGCTCCAAGAGGGTAGGGGAAAGAATCTCAAAGGTGGTGGTACATGTTTAGAGTCCCTATGAGAACCCTCGCACTCATAGGTACATCCCATGTTGGTACCATAGAAATGAGATCTGATATCAGCGTAACCCAACCTCACATGTAACATAAACTCTACATATAAATGCTTAGAAAAATAATGGCGACCTGGTCATGGTTGGGTAAATTTCCCCAATCTCCAATGAATCTATCATACACGAAAGGGCCACATGAACATTACTAAAATATTTCAGTGGAACCAGACCTTTATGTATACTAGGAAGATTTAAAGGATGGCGAACAACTCCCCCTGAACATCAATGTCCTTGGTCTCCTCTTCCACCACTTCCCAAGGATCTAGGCCTCTGTTGTGGCCACCAACAACCCCCCTACTTCTTTTTAGTATTAGCAATAATGCTAAAGAAGTGGGGACCCTTAGTAATAAAAAATCCAAAAAGATTTTATAAAATTTTTGTATTATACTCCTAAAAAATGCATCGCACGAAGAAGAGTCAAGCATTCCTTTATGAGCACATTAAAACAACTGTGAAGAAGCGGCACGAAATTCATCACATCGCATACATTGAGAAGCACCCATAAATGACTAATCTTAAGAAAATCTCCGATGGCCGATATGCGATATCGCATATCGCAACATCGCATAAGAAGCACACGAATAACTTGACGAATTGTTGCAATATCTGCGATCTGCGATGCCGCGATCTGCGATGCCGCAATACTGCGATCTATGCGATAACTGCGATGCCGCAAAACTGCGATATGCGATCTGTGATCTATGCGATCTGCGATCTGCGAGTCACAGAAATCACCCATCGCAAATTTTCCTCGACCCAGCACCCAAGAAAAGCTGTCCCTAAACCAAAAAATTGAGCGCACGGCTTAAAGAAAATTAATGAATGTACATCAAGGTATTCATGAAGGATAGTTTTGTGTTTTTCAAAGAGTCAGTTCTCTGTGGGTGTCATGATTTTACGCATTCGTAGAACTTGAAGCTTTCATGTTGAAATTTATTATCATTACTTTTTCCTTTACGTGAACTGCAAGAAACATCTAAAGAAAAAGGGGAAAGCGCTAATGCTCGGAGAACAGGGAAGAGATGCTCTCATACACGGATTCCGCATACAACAGAAATGCAGATTTCAGATTGTTACTAAACAGATACTGATATCAATAGGCGATTCGACACTCAAGGTCAAGAAACTCACAAAAGCAGCATGTTTACAAAATTCTGAAGCTCATGCCTGGTAAAAGAAAAAGCGCTAAAGGCGGAAAACGCACCAGAAAGGCCTGGATCAAAGAACGGAGGCAGTTTTTGATACGTAATTAGCGCCTAGCGCTAATCGCGCATCGCTAAGAAAATTGTTCAGAAAGAAAAGTCCCTAAATTTCTTAGTCATCCACGAGTCCAGAAGCCTAGATAGCAAAAGCAGAGGCAGCTAGGAGGAATCTGGGACATTACCAAGCATACACATAGTAAATTCGCTCAACCAGGAGATAATTCTCAAAAATATCTTCCAGTTTACTAAAAAGAGGTGCCAGCACTTGTCATTTCTATTTTCGTAGCTCAAACAAAAGCAGAAGACGACCAGCCGACTCTTCCCAGGCAAATGTTGCATACTCACAGCACTAAGGAGCAAATGCAGAAATAGTTAGAAATTAGATTCAATTTTTAGAAATAAGTTTACTTAGATAAAGGGCGGTCATTTTGAACCGTATCCGAAATTTATGTAGAAATAAGTTTACTTAGATAAAGGGTGGTCATTTTGAACCGTATCCAAAATTTATGTAATTAAGTTACTTAGTTAGCAGTATTTAAACCCTTCTCATGCATTTGGAGAAGGGTCCAGAAATTTGTCAAAAACTTGTCCTCAGAACATGCACTTCTGCACCCTCAGAGGAGGTTTTGATGAATGGATGGATCGAGGTTTATTAATGTTTTCATTTGATGTCTGCTACTGATGTTGCACTTTTGTACTCTTAGTAGATGTTAGAACAAGTAGAGATAAATCATTTTTGCTTAAAGCTTATGAGTAGGACCAGTCATAAATGGTACTTTTATCTCTTGGCCATTTCTGCTTATATTCTTGAAGTGATATATAGTTTTTAGTTGTTTATGTTATTGCATGAATGTGTGAGTTACCATTTGGCACTTTTGTACAGTGGAGTCATTTATTTATGTTTGATATATGAATAACTTATTATGCGATATGCTGTTCACAACTGTTTTGCCTAGCTTTTTATGCAAAGTGGTTCATCTTAATTGATTTCCATTCTTATGATAGCTGAATGATCTTTATTACCAGTTATTGTTTGAAATCTCTTTAGATCGCATAATAGAAGAAATACACCCCGGGTTAGCATAGATTAGATGTGTTGTTTTCATTAGATTACAATAGCATAGAATTAGATTAAAATAGCTTAGATTAGAACTCTTAGATCAGCATAATCCAACTCTGCACACACACACCCTTAGATTGGGAAACTAGTCCCATTATCCCCATTCGGACCCGCTATACCAAACGGATAAGGAGCTGCCAACCAAGGTCCGGACCGGGTGGGTATCCCTCTTGTTGTCGACCCGATTTTCAGGGCTTCAACAGCCTCTAACCTCATGCCTCCTTACCCTAAGTATGAATTGTAGTATGTGGATATGTGGGCCCGACCTCAGCTATGTCTCGATCAACCCGTTCATGCTATCCAACATCAAATACAATGCAATATGAGTCAGTGAATTGGTAGGGATATTTTTTTATCTCTGCAATGGTTCGTGTATGACAAGTCGTAACATCCTCTAATGTGATCTAGGTTGTAGCATCACCCCATTGAGGGATCGATGTTGCACTCTAATCCTCAACTTCGACCCGTTGAGGACTTGTAAATCATATAAATAATTTAACATATATATAATTAACAAACTAGAAGAACAATAACATATACATTAAATTCAAACACATCAGTTGAAGACAATTTAAAAATTAAAGACAATTTCAAGACATAAACACATAAAGCTTAAAGAGGATTTAAAAATGCAAGAGGTGTACCTTAAATGGGTGAAGAAGGTCCAGCGGATGTAGCATGGTCATCAATAAAGAGAGAAACACTACCTTTGACACTTTGACTAGCATCGGAGGCAGGCTCTACAATGGGAACATGAACTCTCGATGGGTTGCGTCATCTATCACGAGCCCAACCACGTATAGCATAACCTCTCACACTATGATGGCATGAAGTTGGGGCACATATATGTGATGCCTCAAAATATTACATATAATACATATAATACATATAAACTAATCCAAGAAAAAAAAATGTTGATGAAAAGCCATTTCTAAACTCAAGAGAAATAATCTAGCCTAAAATCCTAGATTTTAGAGTCCATTTTTTTATACATTATCAACCAACGTACATTGAATTCCATATAAACACAATCGAAATAAGTGATAAAATCTACCCTCACCCTTTTTCTCATTTCTAAATATTGCATTTTATTCATTGCCCATAAATATGTAAATATATATGTAAAAAAT
Organism: Pinus tabuliformis; assembly: GCA_031772625.1. Taxonomy (NCBI): domain Eukaryota; kingdom Viridiplantae; phylum Streptophyta; class Pinopsida; order Pinales; family Pinaceae; genus Pinus; species Pinus tabuliformis. The sequence continues at coordinate 1,488,102,540 of CM062816.1, read as the reverse complement.
TGAAATAAACATATTTACAAAACTAATAAAAATCCATGCCAACCAAATACTACAAAAGCCTTTACATTCTTAATGTTTGACTTTGACACATGAAATGTACTAGGTGCAAGCACATGAAGACAATGTTTCTTGTAAAGCACACTACATAATGAAAAAATATGGTTAAAATTAGGAACTTGAGTCTAAATGCGTTTATTTACTAGATCAAATGCACTTTTCATGATGATTTACTGTATCTATTAGTGACACATTGTTGAAACATAAACTTTATATATATATATAGATATATATATATATATATATATATATATATATATATATATATATATATATATATATATATATATAATTTCATGTTATGTTAAATAACAAATTATGTTATCTTAAATAATTATAAAACTATGTTATGTTATGTTCCGTGTGTGTGTGTGTGAAATCATTATAAAATTATATTATGTTAACTAATTTTATGTTATGTTTTAAATGTTAAATGATCAATTATGTTACTTGTTAAATAGTTTTAGGAAATTTTATATTATGTTATAAACAGTTTATGTAGAACTATAATATATCTAGTTATGTGATATGTTATAATTTTATGATTTAGTTAAATATATATATAGTTATATTTAAATAATTATATAGCTACATAGTTATGAAATAGTTATAGTTATGTTACACGCTATGTTTTATATGTGTGTGCTATGTGAAATAATTTTATGTTATATAACTTATGTTGTGAACTAAATAGTTACATAACTATGTTTTATATATATATATATATATATATATATATATATATATATAAAAGTTAGTTCTAATTTCATTATGTATATATAGTTATATAGTAATTATATTATGAGCAGTTATGGTTATGTTGTAGCATGCTATATATAATTTTATGTTATGTTAAATAGTTGTAAAACTATGTTATGCTATACCTTTTATATATAAAACTATAATATATAGCTATGGGGTGTTATAGTTAAATATATATAGTTATATATGTTATATGTAAAATATTATAATTATATATATCTCAAGATATGATGTTATACAGTTTTTATTTATACATATAATTAATAAAAATAAATAAAAAATAACATGTTTTTTTAGATTTTTAATTTTAAAGGTTAATATTTTATTTTTAAAACTATATTTATTATTAAAAAAATATTTACAATATAAATTAATTTAAAGTTAAAATAATAAAATAAAGTAAAAATTCTTATTTTATAAATAAAGGTTCACTATGATCAACCATATTCATCGTGTCAATCTAAAGCTCCTAATTTACTTGTTTAATGGCTATAGTCTCATTGTTTTTTGTTTTGCAGTCTTTTGGGACAATATATTTTTTGTCAAATTTGCTAGAAATTTAAAATGAAATTTAAATAAAAAACATTTAAAAAAATGAAAATTTATTCCATAAAACTCATAAAGAAAGATTTTAAAACCTAAAGTAATTAGGAAAAAGTGTTTCAATTATCACTCAATATTAGAATATTCATTTAATACACAAAATATTGCAAATAAGAAACATATTTAAAACCTTAATTATAATTTTTCTTTGTGGTTTCAAAGTGCTTTCTAGGTTGTTTGAAAGGGTATTTTTATGGTTTTCTAGGTTGAGTTTTTGGTTTTCTAAGTTGTTTTGAATGGCTTTTTCTATGGTTTTCTTCATTGGTTTTGTGATTTTCTATGCTTTTTTCAAGGGTTTTTTTGTGCTTTTCGTAGTTTTTGCATGGTTTCTCTTTAATTAATTGGTTTTCATGGTTTTTGTACATTGTTTTTTTTCAATTAATTTGTTACATTTTGTAAAAAAAAAATAAGAAAGACAAAGGATAGATTACTTACCTTCGTTTGAGCCTCTACTATGTTGCCAGGGTGTTTGGTGAGATTGGTTTGAATGCTCCATTTCTTGATCGAGATCTATTAATCTTGGTCGAGATACTCTTAAACTCTGGGTTGATCTCTCGTGGTCTATGAAAATGGAATGTGCAGACCGCGGGAGACGTGTATATATAAAAAATTAGGGCTCGATCGAGCCTTAATGCTCGATCGAACCTTAAATCTTGATCGATCCCTAAAGCTTGATTGAGCCCTATAGCTCGATCAGGGGTTAGTTTTTAACCCTAAATTGAGCTACCTTTTCAGTGCCAAAGGAGCTTGATCAAGTGCTTAAAAAAGGATCGATCGAGCGCTTAAATGTCTCAATCAAGCCATTAATCTTTCCACCCTAACACAACCTCTTTTGCCAAAATGTGTTACCAAAATCCATGATTTCTCCCAAGTACAGTCACTACTTTTGATTTTTCCATTGGGAATATTCAAGGCCTAGCTCTAATTCAAGGTATGGTCTCAGAATACCTAGACATATTCCTCTTTGAGTTTGATGTCCTTTATATAAGTTATGAATACACCACTGACAAACAAAGTTTAAGTTGTTCCCAACTACATTAAAGGGGAAAACATTGAGATGGTTTATGGGACTCGCTGGTGGGTCTATCAGTACCTAGGATGCAATGAAGAGAGTTCTTCTAGAAAAATAGCAAGATTACTATCATTCTAGGGACTTGAAGGATGAGATATTTGGAATTAGTCCGACTCCATATGAAAATTTGGAGGAATATGTTGAACGCCTTTAGTACAATTTTTGAAGTTCTCAACACATCAATTTGGATAAGGGGATAGTCAAGAAAATCTTGATTGATGGAATGAGGGATGAATACCTTAATATATTGAATACTTTGGGCAAAGGTGATATATCTAAGGATTCATATGATGAAATAGTTCAACTTTTTGAAAGGAGCTCCATAGGATCTACTAGAAATCATACCATGACACATGATGCCTTTGCCAGGTTTTTAATGTTAGAAAATAGTAGAGAAACTCATGTAGAAATTAGGAATCTGTTGGAGAAATTCAAAAGTAACATCATGATTTCAATGTCTTCTTAGCTTGATGTATTACAAGAAAAGAAAAAATAAAGAGGAGTTGACCAATCATTGGCCATTTTATGCTCTCAGTGTTGAAAGAAGAACCCCTTGAGAGAGTGCCTACATAATAGTTGCACCATATGTAAATGAGATCATTCTACAGAGAAATTCCCTTAATTAACTAGACTCAAGGAAATTGGAAGATGTTGAAGCAACTTACTTCATTAGATCTAAGAGGCCATGGAAATCTAGATCACCACGTATGATACAAGATTCTTTTCCTCCTTTCAATTCTCAATGTAATTGATATAATGTTCAACAACCACCCCAATAGTTTCAATATCCACTAGTTTCATGGAGCCCCCCTAATCCTTCGATGGTTCAATATCCTATGCTATGATTTGGCCCTAGTGGCTTGTTTCTTCATTGCCTTAACCTTGGCCTGGACCTACTCTCTCATACCGGATGCCTGTGTAATTACCAATGCAAGAGTAGTTATAACTACTTTCCAATGTTCCTGTGAGTGCTTTATTATTATGCCCTCAACTTAATACACAACAAAATCCTAACCCTAATAATAAGGCAATATAGTAGCTATAGTCCTCAATTTTTCCTACTTACTACATTTCACTGGTAGAATGTAATTAAATTAAACTTTGCTCAAGTAAGAAAGTAACCCCCACTCCTCCCCCGGTTATAATAGAAAAGGTGGAATAAAATTTGTTAAGAGGAGATGTGACTGAAGGTTCTGTGGGAAAGTAATAAGTTGAAACAACAAGTGATACTCTTAGTGTCAAAATAATTGATAAGGCTGCAACAATTGGTACTACAGTTAGTGTTCCTGTAACAGCCAATTCCACTGTAAGAAAAAATGGTTCCAAAGTTGCGATACCTGTAAAAACTACTAAAAGTGAGACATTTTTATGCCCTCCTTATCCTAAGAAACTGGTTTAAGCTAAAAATGTTCTTCAAGATGAATCTAACTTCCTGACAAAATTAAAGAATTTGCATGTTCGAATTCCTTTGCTTCAAGAAAGTTGGGATGTTCCTATTTATGCTAAAATAGTGACGTAAATGTGTGTTAAAAATCTAGGTAGAAAACCTTGAGATACTCCTACTGTACATGTCATTAGTAAATTATCTGAGTTAATATTAAGAAATGATATGTCTTCTAAATACGAGGACCTAGGGAATCCCACTGTGACTGTTCACATTGGTGGAATAGCTCAATCTAATACTTTGATTGATTTGGAGGATACCATCAACATAATAACTAAGGAAGTAGTGGAACTACTTTGGATTATCAATTTATGGCCAACTCCTATTGTTTTAGAGTTAGAAGATAGGTCTAAAATATGATCTGAGGGGATATTAACATATATTATCATATGAGTTGATTATTGGCAGTATCTGGTAGACTTTGTGGTGCTCCAACCAAAAACATGTTTAGGTGGACATTCTTTGATTTTAACAATACCATGCTTAGCTACTGTTGATTCTTATATAGGATGTAGATCCGGGTGTATGACTATCTCGAATTAACTTACTACTAATAGCCTTGTCCTTTATCCTCCTCCCAAACCAAGCTATGAATTTGAAATCCCTCATCAGAATATCAGTGGTAAGAAATTGATGCTCATCCACTACTTACTAAAAGTAAATCCTTGTTGCTTATAAATGAAACTGAAGCTGATGTTATCAGTAATTTTATTAGTGACCCTTTTGTTGTTACACCTTGTACATCCTAGCTAATTAATATTGAAATAGAAAAATCTGACAAGGAAGAAATTTTTTATGAGAATGCTACACTTGACATACCTACTACCTCTAGTCTATACTTATAGAAACTGAACCTAGAAAAAACCTTAACATTAATCCTAATTTATCTATTGAACAATGAGAAAGACTAGTGTTGCTACTTATAGATAATAAGAAATCTTTTGCATGGAATTATAAATACATGAAGGGTATTTATCCTATGTTATGTACTCATAATATTTATCTAAAGGAAGGATCTTGTCCTATCAGGAAATCTCAACATAGAATGAATCTGTCTTTAAAAGGAACTTTAAAGGAAGAAATTCAAAAAAAAGTGCATGAAAATTTCTTCTATCCTATTTCTAATAGTCAGTGGGTATCTCCACTAGTTATTTTTCCTAATAAAAATGGGAAGTGGGGAATCTGTGCGGATTACAGGGAGCTAAATAAGGCCACTTGAAAGGACCATTTTCCATTACCTCTCATTGATCAAGTCCTAGATACTTTTTCAAGCCATAAATTATTTTCTTTCCTAGATGGATTTAGTGGTTATAATAAAATTTAGATTTCCCGTGAAGATCAGGATAAAACTACCTTTACTTCCCTCTAGGGCACGTATGCTTATAGGGTCTTAATTTTTGTACTATGCAATGCAATGCAACTACAACCATTCAATGGGCAGTATTAGGAATTTTTTCTGACATGGTATATGATTGTTTAGAAATTTTTATGATGATTTTACACCCTATGGGAGTGTATTTGATGAAGCCTCGAATAGCCTTCAAAAAGTTCTCGAGTGTTGCATTCAAACCCAACATTTCATCATCACTAAAAAATGTCATATGATGATTACTGAGGGTATTGTTCTAGGACATTATCTTTTCGCTACAAGTATTCAAGTGGATCTAGCAAAGGTAGAGGTAATTTTCAAAGTTCCTACTCCTAAAACTAAAAAGGAGGTATGTAGCGCTTTTGGGTAGGCAAGTTATTACAAAGGATTTACATAATTTTTTTCTAAGATTGCATTACCATTATTTTCCTTGTTAATAAAAGAAAAGGAGTTTGAAAGCATCGATAAGTGCAATAGTTCTTTTGCAGTGTTAAAAAAATGTGTAACAACAACTCCTTTATTCAGAGGACCAGTTTGGAATTTTTCATTCCATATCTCTATTGATCTTTCTAATACAACGATTGGAGTTTTGCCTGGTCAAAAATATGGAAACAAGCCATATTTCGTCTACTATATCAACAAGAATTTGACTCGTGTGGACGTAAATTATATTGTTACAGAGAAGGAATTTATTATTGTTATTCATATTATTAATCAGTTTAGGCGTGACTACATCACTAATTATCAAAATTTTGTGCATACAGATCATTTTAATATCCCATTTTTAATAAATAAACCTGTTACAAATGCTAAGGTTACTATGTGGTTGTTGTTACTCCAAGAATCTGACATTAATATTATAGATAAATTTGGGAAAGAAAATGTTGTTGAAGATTTTCTTTCTAGGTTAACTCATGTTAGTAATGATCTTCCCATTGAATATTATTTTCTAGATGAGTATCTATTTGTAGTATCCACTTATTCACCCTAGTATGTAGATGTTTCTAATTACCTTGTTGTAGAAAAGTTGCCTCACCACCTTTCTCCTAGAGAAAAGAGAAAGATTATATAACAGAGTGCTAAATATTTTTGGGTGGATAGAAACCATTTTCGTAGTATTTTTTACCATCATATTAGGATATGTGTGAGGGAGGATGGGATCCATGAAATCCTAAAGGCTTGTCATGATGGACCTTTTGGAGGGTATTTTGTAGATAGGAGGACTAGTCATGAGGTGTTGCAAATGGGCTACTGTTGGCCTACTACATTCCGAGATACAAAGAGGTATGTTCAGGGTTGCGACATCTATCAAAGAATGGGTCAACATACCCAATCATATGAGATGTCATTATAGCCTCAGCTGGTGGTGGAACCCTTTGAGAGATGAGCATTAGATGTTGTGGGAGTCCCGGGGTATTTTTTAAAATTTTAATATTTTTCCTATATATAATATTGCAAGCAATTATTCTGGTTTGAAAATTGACACATATGGAATGTAGGAAAATATTCAATAAAAAATCATGTAATTTACTATTTAAATTGGTAATTTTTTGGAAAATATTATCCATTTAATCATATACATGTAAAGGATAGGCGAATTTTTAACCCAATTAGGGAAAAAATCATAAAATGTCCAACAAATAGCCCATTTGAAAAATTTTACCCCTAAAATGCTCCCTATGTGGGATTGATTAACCCCCCATATCAGCAAAAGTTTTATATTATAGTTTTCATAGACTATGTTACCAAATGGGTGGAGACCAGAGCACTTACTAGAGCAACTAACCATGTTGCTTTAAACTTTTTGTTTAAGGAAATTTTTACTCGGTATGGAGCACCGAACGAGTTATTAACAGATGGAGAAGCACAATCTACCTCTCGACTAATATATGATCTTGTTAAGAAATATGGATTTCATCATATGATTACCACAACCTATCGTCCTGAGGAAAATGGGTGGGTGGAAAGTAATAATACATTGCTTGGAGATTTTCTTACAAAACCTATGGTAGGACATAGAAAAGATTGGGTACATAGATTTCTTGAAGTATTGTGAGCCTATGGGACAACTTGGAGAAATACTATAGGTTTTCCCCTTATGAGCTAGTTTTTTGTTAGAATCCCATCCTTCCCATTGAGTGTTAGATTAAAACATTAAGGATTTCTTTGGAAGTGGATTTACATCTGACTATAGCTCAAGAACGTAGGTTAAAACAACTAAATGAGTTGGATCAAAAGTGCTTGGTTTTTGTGCAACGAACAAATATCGCTCTGTAGGATCATGACAAATGGCATGATAAGTTCATTAAGAAAAAATTGTTTCGAAATGAAAACTAGGCCTTACTCTATGATTCCAGGTTTAAGGATTCTAAGGGAAATCTATATACTAGATGGTTAGGTCCTCATGAGGTAGAAGCAATCCTTGACAATGGGATTGTAAAATTGACAGCTATTGATAATTCTTAGATATCCTTTATTGTTCATTGACATCGTTTAAGGTTTTAACATAAACAACCTCTAAGGATTGATTTGTGAACATTGTCTCATTTGCAAGTTTAGAACTTGAAGTTGTTGGGGTAAAGTAGATTTTGTAACACCAACCTCCAACATCTTCCCAAGTAACTAACAAACAGGGGTAAACATGTGATGATAGGCTACTATGGTTGGATTCAACCTCTTATGTGACCTTAAGGAAGTGGAATTGATGGAAACATCACACATAGTCATCTAAAATCAACTTCAGTACCCACAAAAACCAATTAACCACTTTAGATAGCTTTCCCTTGGGTCCTACTAAAGTTTTGACCATATTAGGACTTAGTTGTTCTCATGTTATAGGCATGACAGCATCCAGAAACCCAAAATCTCTCTCACAGGCTTATGTGCCAGTGTCCAAGGACCTAATTTGCCAGTTCTGTGCCAGAGACCTCGGGATTTAAGCCACTTTTTGAGGCCCAAAGCCCAGGTCACTACCCAGAATGGAGTGATAGCTTAAGATAAAAAAAATAACAAGAAAATAATGATGCCAAAGAAATAAGTTGAACAAGACCTTAACCAGATCCCTACTGGCCATGACAGGAATTTCGTCAAACATATCATCAACATGTAACCTACATGTGTAAATAATGGAATTAACAGTGGGATCTCATACTTGTGTGAGAATCTTTATGAACCATTGTTCCCTCATGTCATTTGTTGCATTATCATCTATTAGGCCATAAATACATTATCCATTCATTTAAAAGTAAAAGCATCCTTCTTGTAATTCAAACTGCTCACTGTTATATCACTGAAATTGTAAAAAGTATAAGCTTTCTCACTATTGTCACATCGAATCATTCTCATTGTATTTGCACCAAAGTCCACACTTCCATACTGTGATATCCAAACTGCAATTTCAGAGATAATATGAACCTTTTTTTGAGATATATGCAATCTTCTTTTCTGGGCTGTGGAGCGAGGTATATGCTAGTATATATAGTAGTTTTTCCATAATAAAAGATTTGACATTACTTCATGAACATATGTGTTTACATTTATGATGAGGCCAACTTGAGTTCAATTAGATGTAGCCGACTTGGTGATGGTCTTATTGAAGTCAATAGAAGGAGACTTGATGGATGAGTCATGGACCAATAAACAAATTGACTTTGACCCATATAAATAATCCTAAATCCTGCAATGGAGGATTGACCTATAACAATTGACCCAAACATGAAACCCATGCTTTTATAAGTCCATTAAATCAATAATAAAAGTTATTTTTTCTTTCTTTTGACAAGTACATTAAAAGATGACTCAAATACAATTAATGAAGAACATACCTAGTTACATTTTCCAACAGAATATATTCCTGGAAAAATGTTTATTAATGCAAAAAAAATATGAAGCAACAAGTGAACCCATTCCCTCTTTATAAGTTCAATGACGTAGCATCAATGAATGATTAGTCACTAAAAATCTCTTTCTAAAAATGTTTGATCTATAACAATTCACATCTAAACCAGAAGGATCAATTTTGCAATAGAAGGGTAGAAGTCGTGAGCTACAACACAACCTCAAAATAGATATTTCTGGTGGATATTTTCAGCCTAGAAAACCTCATATTGGTGCATGACATTGTTATCATCACCGACATAAAAAATATAAGCATCTAATCAAATAAAGGATCACCAAAACTAACATAAATTCAAAGTTCTGTAAGACAGTTGATAAATACAAAGGACCAATGTTGAGAAATGACAACAAGAAATTCTAGTTTAGCTTGTTCTTGAATTAAACTAAGAATTAAAATTGAATTCTATTCTCATAGAAACTTGTAAATAGTTAATTAAGTTTAATTGACTTAATTAGCTTAGGAATTTCAAGTTGGAAGTCTTTCTATAGTCATGTATATGTTCTCCCTAAATTTTAGGGGTCGAGGATAGTTTATTTGAGTTGTTATTAGATAACTCAGTTTGACTGAGTTATGGTCAATTAAACTAATTCTAACTGTTTGTGGAACTAGTAGAGGATTAGTAGTGAGTTGGTGGACTGGTGCATCCTCAGGTGCTACTCCATCTAACTGAAGATTCCCTCATGATAAACTCATGCATGCCAGCTCAGAGAAAGACCTAGTTGAGGCTAGAGTGTAGGAACATTGTACTATGAGTTGTATGATTTTCCGAGTTGTAGAAATCATGCATGCAATCAATTATGGACCTAAGTTTTGATTGCACAATTCTTGAAGCATGATTTCCCAACTAAATATGGGTTGATCCTCTTGGGAATTGAGCAAGGAAATAGGGGCTCAGTGTGTAGCAGGTTGGCTTCGTAAGTGTGGGCTTGTGAGGCAGAGAGTTGATCATACTTGTGTTGAATTGTTCATGTGAGAAAATGATTTGTATTATCACTCATATTTCTGATTAATGCAATAGATAGTCAGCGTTTTGAGGAGTGGCTTTCCCTAGAGAAACAATTATGTTATGTGTCATTGATGTTCTTCCTCTGGCTGATTATTGTCTTCATCGATCATTGGTTTCCACTGTTTGGGAGTATAGTAGATTCTTGTCTTGTGTTTTAGGAAATTACATGAGATGTGAATCTATAGGAAAATATACATGGTATCAGAGCATGATTTGTATAAAAATATACATGGTATTGGAGCTGAAGATAGTATACTAGAGGAGATTTCAAATTTTTGAGTTCTGGGTTACTGGTGAAATTCAATTTGCAATACGTACTTCAGGATTGACAGATGAGATTCAAAGGTTTGCGTCTCAAGTATGCCTTGGAAGGTAGTTCAAATTATAAAGACTGGAAGGAAAAAATGCAGGTTGTGCTGGAGGATAATGGCTTGAAGGAATTAGTTGACAAAGGCATTCCTATGCCAGCAACATTAGATGCACAAAATCTGGCTGAATCGAAGAAGTGTGTGGCGAAGGCGAGGCAGATAATCCTTGAGGGAGTTCGAGACCACATTGTCTCAAGTCTCCATGGCAGGGAAAATCCATATGCTATGTGGAAAGCATTGAAAGACCTATTCCAGAATAGAAATGACCATAGGAAGTTGGCACTAAAAGACAAACTTTGAAAACTCAAGATGGAGAAAAGCGAGATAATTCCAAAATACTTAACGAAGTTCACTCACCGTCGTGATGAGCTTGGAAGTGTTGGAATAACCGTTTCCAGGGATAATATGGTGAGCCTAACTCTCTTAGGCCTTCCCAAGAGTTGGAATAGCTATCAGGACTCTTTCAATGTGAGGGGCAAGTTGCTAGATTGGGAACGGTTGTGGTCATATTTGAGGCAGGAGGAGATCAGAAGGAACACCAGAGATGGTTCCTCTTCAAAGACCGATGATGAGGAAAATTGTACCTTTGTGAGTAAGGCAAGGAAAGGGAAATGGAAGGAATCCCATTCCAAATCATATTATTTCCATGGAGGTAAGAAGAAATACATGACAAAAGTTAAGTGATTTCATTGTCATGAGCTGAGCCATTTTGCTACAAATTGTCCACTCAAGAATTCCAAGAAGAAGTCTTAGGAGGAGTGGTAGGTGAGGCTTTGGCCTCTCAATTCGAATTGGAATTTACTCTCATTTCATGCATGGTTTCATCAATGATGGGTAGTGTATGGTATCTTGACAGTGGAGCTTCATTCCACATGACTGGTGACAAGGAGTTGTTTAGTGACCTAGAGGAGAAAGATCTCCAGATGCATATCAAGATGGGTGATGATGGGAGGTATAGTTCTACGGGATTGGGCATGATTAAGCATGGTGTTCCTCTCACCTTGAGGGATGTTATGTATGTCCCCGAGTTGAAGAAGAACTTAGTATTGGTTGCCATGCTTGATGGTAGAGGCTATGATGTGATTTTCGTGAAAGGAAAGGCATTCCTTCAACACATAGTGGGGTCAAGTAAAGAAGATAGAGATTCGATTCAAGAATCTCTATAAGCTGGAGGTAGAGGATTGTGCTACTTTAAGCACAAAAGCAAAGAAGTTGTAGAGTCGAGACATTGACGAGTCTTGGCACAAATGATTGGGCCACTTGTATCATGGGGATTTTAGAATCATGCAACAGATCTCTATTGGTCTTCCCAAAGGTATGCTAGAGAAAGTTGATACATGCAAGGGGTTTTCTTTGGGAAAATACACCAAGGCTTATTTTCACGACAGAGACAGTCGAGTAAAGGTGATTCTAGGGAGAGTCCATTTAGATGTGTGTGGATCATTCTCGATAGCATTAATGACCAAACATAGGTATTATGTTATATTTTTTGATGACTTTTCTCATAAATGCTAGATATTTTTCATGCAGAAGAAGGATCAAAATTTCACAAAGTTTTGTGAATTTAAAGCATTGGCCGATAAAGAGTTTGGAAAGAAGGTTAAAGCTCTGAGTAGTGGTAACGGTGATGATTATGTCTCAAATGAGTTTACGAACTTCTGTGCAGTAGAAGGGATTAAACGGGAGTTGACGACACGACATAACCCACAACGGAAAGGGGTGGCTAAGAGGAAAAACATAAGCATGGTAAGGGCAGCATAGGCGATGTTGCATGATCAAGGCCTACCACTACACTTGTGGGCTAAGGCATGCAACACATCGGTTTATTTGTAGAATCGTAGCCCACATTGCATACTTGGTATGAAGACACCAGAGGAGGCTTATTTCAGTAAGAGGCCACATGTTGGTCACTTCAAGATTTTTGGGTCATCGGAATATTTCCATGTGACCAAAGATGCATCAAAGAAGCTTGAGCCAAAAAGAGAGTTGGGGATATTAGTGGGGTACACTAATACACCTCACAAATATTGGGTGTACTTGTCGATCAGTAGGATGATAGTGGTTCTCAGGGATGTTAGATTCCATGAGGAGAAGGCCATCCAAGTTTCCCTTGAGATGGAAGTTGAGCTACATGCAGTTGAGGAGCTCTTATATCCTAAGGTTGAGGAGCTTCAGATTGATGTTGAGGAGACACATTCAGAGGATCCGAAAGTGGAGGAAACCACAAAGGCCGAGTCTTCTAGAGATGGGAGAAAGCACACTAGAGAGGCTGACAGGTTATTGCATGATACACAGGAGAATGTGGGAGCACCCACGTCTTAGCATAGGAAGAGGAGGTCACTTGAGAGGTACACTAGATACATGGCTCTTATGATTGGATGTGTTGAGACAGAGCCATCTTCCTTTGAGGAGGCAATGCAACAACTGGTTTGGGTTAATGCCATGGTGGAGGAGTATGCCTCCATAGTTTGTAACAGTGTTTGGGACGTGGTCCAAAGATTGAAAAACAAGTCAGTGGTGAGCTCTCAATAGATTTACAAGGTAAAGCAAGTTGCAGATGATAGTGTGGAGAAGAACAAGGCCAGGTTTGTGGCCCGTGTCTTTTCATATGTAGAGGGGATTGACTACGATGAGACATTTGCTCTTGTTGTGAGGTCCTTATCGATCAAATCTATATTGACACTATCAATGTAGATGGGTTGGAAGATACAACATATGGATGTAAAGATAACCTTCCTTAATGACACAATTGAGGAAGAGGTGTACATAGAGCAGCCTAAAGGTTTTGAGACAATCGACCATGAGTCACATGTGTCCTGACTTAAGAGGGCGATGTATGGGCCGAAGAATGCACCCCATTCTTGGTACACCAGGATCGGTATCTACTTCACTGAGTTGGGCTTCACCAAGAGTGAAGTAGATGTGAACCGATACCACATAGTGGTGGAAGGAAAATTGTTGATCATTGTGTTATATGTCGTTGATTTGATTTTCAAAATTGATGATCAATTGATCAACTCTTGCAAGGAGGGCCTTGCAAGAGATTTTTAGATGAAGGACATGGAGCTCATGCATTAATTTCTTGGCATGGAAGTATGGCAGGGTGATGGGGAATTATTTGTGTCTTAGGGAAAGTATGGCAATGAGATAATCAGGAGGTTCTACTTGGAGAGAAAAAAACCCATGGAGACTTCTTTAGCAAGTAATTAGAGGAAGGAGGATGCTACTTCAGGGGAGTAGTGGAGGCTATTGTTTACAGGAAGCTTGTGGGTTCACTAATGTATTTGGTGAACACACAACTGAATATGTGCTATGCAGTTAACCAACTTAGTCAAGCAACTCTTAGGCCTACCAAGTTGTATTGGAAGGCGAAAAAGAATGTGTTGAGATACCACAGGGGCACTAATTAGTATGGATTGTGGTATAGATAGATAGAGGGAGTGAAGCTTCAAGGATTCAATGATGCAGAATGAGCAGGGAGTCCCTCTGACAGCAAGAGAACATCATGAGGGATATTCAGTATTAGGTTAGCGGCAATTTCTTGGTACAACAAAAAATAGAGATTCGTCACACTTAGTTTGGTGGAGGTAGAGTACATGGCTGCAAGTGAGGCAGTATGTGAGGCCATCTAGATGAGGAAGATTCGAGTTGGTTTTTTTGGTCAGTAGATGGATTCATTGTGATTTACTGCGATAATGAGAGTTGTATCAAACTCTCTGAAAATCCATTTTTTCGTGATGGGTCAAGCATATTGATATCTGATATCATCATATTTGATATTGCGTATTGAGGTGGATCATGTTGTTTGAGTACATTCCCATAGAGGAAAAAGATCCTAAAATTTAGACAAAGGCATTATTAAGATGTAAATTTGAGTTTCACAAATATAGGATTCGGGTAGCTGATAATCTCTTTCTTGTTGAGAGCGAGTGTTGAGAAATGGCAAAAAGAAATTCTAGTTAAATTTTGCCTTGAATTAAACTATGAGTTAAACTAAGAATTAAAACCAAATTCTATTCTCATATCGACTTGTAAATAGTTAATTAAGTTTAATTGATTTAATTAGCTTAGGAATTTCAAGTTGTAAGTCTTTTGGTAGTCATGGATATGTTCTCCCTAAATTTTAGGGGTCCAGGATGAGTTTATTTGAGTTGTAATTAGATAACTCAGTTTGACTGAGTTATGGTCAGTTTAACTAGTTCTAACTGTTTGTGGAACTCGTAGAGGATTGGTAGTGAGTTGGTGCACTGATGCATCCTCAGGTGCTACTCTAGTTAACTGAATATTCCCTTATGAGAAACTCATGCATGTCAGTTAAGAGAAAGACCTAATTGAGACTAGAGTGTAGGGATAGTGTACTATCAGTTATATGATTTTCTGAGTTGTACAGATCATGAATGCAATTAGTTATGGGCCTAAGTTTAATGTGCAGTTTTGGAAGCGTGATTTCCCAATTAAACATGGGTTGTTTCTCTTGGGAATTGTGCAAGGAAATAGGGTCTCTGCAGGCAGCATAAATTGGCTAAGTTTTGGTAACTACGCGCTTATGAGGTAGAGAGTTGATCATACTAACGCGGAATTGTTCTTGTGAGCACAAGCTTTCTATTATCATTTTTTTTTAATGCAATAAATAGTAGGGGTTTTGAGCAATGGATTTCCCCTGAGAAACAATTGTGTTATGTGCCATTGATGTTCTTCCTCTTGTTGATTATTGTTTTCATCGATCATTGGTTTCTATTGTTTGAGAGTAGAGTAGATTATTGTCTTGTGTTTTATGAAATTACATGCGATATGAATCTATAGGAAAATCTACATGGTATGACAGCATGATTTGTGGAAAAATCTAGAATCAAAATGTAAAATTGTTAATCACCACACATCACAAAATAAGCGCTACTTATACTTGGGCAACTATTAATCCATCATCACATTCCACATATAGTACAAACGAATACCTGTGGAGCTTCAGCTGAAAGATGGTGATTAATTGAAATAATCATATTCAATATGGACTAGCATGTTTTCTTCATCTTCAGGTGCACCACGATAATAGAAATGTAGACCCGAACAAAAACATTCACAACCAAAAATGCCTCAAAACACAAAATTACAAGATAGAATATACCCCAATAATCATACATACAGAAGCGAGGAAGTTGTAGCTTTAGACAATAGACCAATAATGTGAGTAGTTAAATAGTAACAATAGAAGCACAAAGCTAATCTGTGTCGCAAGACATGTTAATCTTTCAATATTGGCCTCATCTATGAGATGCCTTATCATTGCTTTCGCTCAGACATCAGATACCAAAGGAGACCTACAGAATGCAGCTTTGGCATTTCAGATTACATGTCTGCCATCAACCAAGTGTGTTTATGTCCTTTTCATTTCCTCTTCTGCCACGTTAGCGATGGTGAGAGGGATTGACCCTACTAAAATTCAATTAAGAAAATAATATGTAACATTTTCTACCATCTCCTCATGCTTTGGACGCAGTAGAGATGTAAATATTCTTCTGAGATGAAATATATTTGGGGCATATTCGCCCTATATTTAATCTTTCTCATCCAATTTTTTTATAAAAAAATGTCAACGAACCTCCTTCCACCTTGATATAGGATGCCTTTGACTAACAATAATATATTTATTTATTTCTTTTAATCAATTTGTTGTAAACAATGTTAATGGATAGAAAAGTCCACCTTACTTCCCATCGCATTTAGGAGATAAATGACATGGTTATCTCACCACATGCACTTCCACATGTAAACTATATTCACATCCCTTTGCATTAAGATCACATCTCTCATTCAAATTGTGAGCTCTTGGCCCTTTTGTCATGGCTCCATGTTCTTCTACAACTTTAGTGGTGTTTACTTACCATGGGTGGGATATTTCCACCACATCGCTAGCTTTGTGGAAATTCTAGTGCATGGAGGTACTAGTCCCCCAAAGGATGGCCTTCATGGTACACTTTATGACAACAATTCTAGCTTGGAGTTGGGAGGTAATTGTAGTCATAGAGATCGCTTGGATTTTGGAAGTTGTGCAGTGGGGTTCTAATTGAGAATTGGCAGTATGTGGAGAAGAAGCATGTCTTTCCCATAGTAGCTCAATGCATGGTGGGTAGAATATTATGCAAAAAATCTTTGTATTTCCAATGTTTG
This sequence comes from Pinus tabuliformis, assembly GCA_031772625.1. Lineage (NCBI taxonomy): Eukaryota > Viridiplantae > Streptophyta > Pinopsida > Pinales > Pinaceae > Pinus > Pinus tabuliformis. Next base: position 1,488,085,793 of record CM062816.1, on the reverse strand, counting down.
AATATTTTTTAGCATTTTTTGTATTTGCATGGTGGAATTTGGTTTTCGGTTTTCAAAGCATCTCACTGGTGAGGAAACTAATTGGCATGGCCAAGGTTTTATGGTTGATTGATCCTTCTTAGAGCTATCCTTTGTAAGCCCCTCCTTTCCCATTGTTGGCTAATACCATCCTTAGGCTAGCCTTGAAGCAAACCATGAAGTTTCTTGTGACTTTGTCCTAGTTTCTTTCCATTTTCCTCACTGGTCTTCCCCTCTAAAAGGGCTTTCTTTCACTGGGCTTACCTCTCCTTTGAGTGTAAAACCTCGTCAGTATATGCACCCTCGCCAATGGTTTGGAGGCCAAGGTCCTCAGGGAAGACAATGGGCTCAAGCAAAAGTTCAAATAGCTATGGCTATCTTCCATTCCTCCACTCTGCCTCAAATCCAAGAAGAAATTCACAAGTTAGAAGATTTAACAACAAATTATTACCAAGCCCACTCTGACTTTGAAATCCAAATTGAATTATCTAGTTGTGTCCCTAACCCTGGCCATACTATGGTAAGGAAGAGTTAATACGTCAATTCCATCAACTTCTATTGGCCAATGAAGAAGCTCCTCAATAGGGTACTTAAATAAAAGTGCGAGGAATAAAATGAAATCATAACATGCGTTAATGAAATGTGACGAGTCTAATATATGCCACCACTGCTCTTACTTAGCCAACATCGTTGCTCACATGGCACAGGTACAAGGTCATCTACAATGCGGCCTCAAGCCTCCAGCTCCAACAGGCACAACCACCTAGGATTTGACCCAAGTAACATCGTATGATGATTGATATTTGCCTAACCTTTTCGCTTATGTTTTTTACTTTAGTAAATTAGGTTCTTCTAGAAGATGTTTAGCCAGTTATAATTGGAAATTGTTATTTTTTATTTTTGTCCTAGTGTATGTCAAAAGTTAGATGGAGGCTACTAATATTTTTGTATGGTTTTGGATGATAACTATACATCTCGTTATCCGTAGGTCTAGTTTCCCTTGTGGAAAACCACACCCATGTTCTTGTCTAACAATGAAGCCTGATTTTGTATGGAGTTTATTTTGAGACAATAGAAAATTTAGCACACACACACACACACACACACACACACACACACACACACATATATATATATATATAATTGAACTTTATAATTATAGGAAAAATATTGGATTAGACATATTAAATAATATATTTTATTCAAATATTCCATATACTTTCATTTTCATCTTCTCTTAATAGGTTACACATATTATAATGATATGTTTTATCCTAGGAGTATTAGGTGATAATGGGATTTTTTTTTTTCCCTCAAGAAACTGTGTTTATTCTTTTTCTTGGGGCTTGGGGCATGCTTCCAACAACTAAGCTTAATTTTACACTCTTTTGCAAGGAGTGAAATCGAGTTCTTTATTGAATCCTTTATCACAAATTATGTTGAGTGAACCATTGTTAACAATCAACTGCATTTGCTCAAGACCCTTTCCCTAGGAAACCAACTTGGCTTCAATTTCACAAAAAATCATTGTGGAGCTTGGATAACTTTCCATAGTTATGTTTTACCATGTACCCAAAGCCCTAAACTTGAGAGATGATGAACTGGTAAATTAAGCAGTGTTCATTTAAGTCAAATAAGGAAATATCACAACAGGCAATGCCATGAGCTCATTATGGTCAACATTTGTCATGCATTAATCTTGGTACAATAATGTTTAGACTCTCAAAGGGTAGCTTCTAGATCACAGGGTCTATCATGTATTTTCCACATCATAGGTTCTAAATGTGTTCAAGTCCTAGGGAATGGAGTACATAATATAGGCACATTCACTCCAAACTTGTAAGGATGACTTCATTTGTGGATAAGTAGATGGTGCCCCTCTCAAGGTTGATAGTATGAATTTTTGTGGTGCATTTCAATATCACCTTCCTAACTGGTTTTGTTGGTCAATATTATATTTTCTTGACAACATTATTCTCAGAGATCCCTCTCATATGCCAATTTGAGCTAAATGGTTTGAGGATGCATTGCACTATCTATAAGTTAGAAAAACCAATTGAGAACACAAGTGGCCTCTTCTCCTGAAATATTAATCCAACATTAACAACAATTCCAATGGTTAGTGGATGAAATAAGCTAGATACAGATTAAGTTAGATAAGCTTTGTCGTCCTATCCCTCCCTAGTGTGACTCTCTTGATTACCATGTATATTCTACCTCCTACTTATATGTTTCGTGCAGCTATCCTCTCGAGAATTTGAATGATAAAGCATAAAGGGATATGCATGTAACTCAACTCACTCTCTATGATATTGATTCCACTTATTAGCAAGCATGTATTTTATGATAACAACATTTTGGAGGTTCACTTCGGAATCTATAATTATCATCACTCAATGAGACAAGAGACTTACATTTTCTTTTTTTTTGTTTCATAAAGTGAGCTGTTCTGGATCCACGTTGATTTTGGATCATGTTATGTTCAATATGTGGTGTTCATGTAGCAAGCTCCGAATGCATGTTTATATTATTAAAATTTGTCTACTTTCGATTGAAAAACTAAATATGTTTTATTCATCCCCACAGATTTGAATGAGATCACGATCTCTCGTAAATCCGAATATTCAATGGAAATGGGGCGACATTAGATACGTAATTTGCAATAAAAGTAGAAATACGCATATAATTAAAAACTATAACTGTAAACGATTCTTTAGTGTAATTTTTAAATAATATTAACTATAATATGGATGTCGAGCTGCTTGTCTACTTCTGAATAAATATAGCCGTTGTAAAATAGAAATTGATGTATACCTTCTGTTATTGTCGCAAGATGCTAACCACTGGGCAAAATGATGTGGTTGTGTGCAAGGAATCGAGTTACAGCGTGTAAGGGAAAGGGTTGTAATGCTGAGATATGTCGATTCCAGTCACAAAATAGTAAACGCGTGTGAAAAAAGAAGAGATGAAGGAATTTGGGCGTGTGAAAAAGAATAAGATGATGGTTTATTATTAGTTTTTTTTGGTTATACATTTTTTGTGATTTTCATGGGTATCGTCTGTTCAACGCCTTATCGTTTTACGAAGAGGAAGATTCCAATATAAAAGACCTGTTTGTTTAATCCTTCAATTTTTCTGAAGAGTACGATGATCGAAGGAAATTTGAAAAATTGAGTTGAGATGCCATTTTTATTATGTTTTTTCCTTTAAAAAAAGCTGATATATTAGTCTTCGATGAGGAAAAAACTAAAACGATGAATAATTTAATAACCTCAATTTTAACTACTATGTTTAAATATTTTATTAGTATTTATTTTTTAACACCCAATAGTTGATTCAAGCAATAATTTATTTACAACTTATTTACAACTTTCTTTTGTTTTTCACAAGAGACGAACCTTTTATATCATTAAGTCGAAAATAATTTACATATTTTACAACTATCCACTTGACAAAGTGGACTCAAAACAAGGGTGCTAACTCCAAATGATAAGAACCCCCATCCCAATACAAAAAACTGACAAATCATTTAGGAAACCTACCTTAAACATGCTGCCTAATGCCTTAGCCAAGCAATTGCCCGCACCAACACTCACTCAACCCACCTATTAAATCGTGGCCATCCAATCCACATCTGAAACCGATGATAGAGATGAAATTCGCATCAAGAAGGCGAGCAGAACTAAACTCCTCGGCCCCACAAAAATATTTTGATCATTGATCCCTACCACAGAATCTGACGGTTGGAATGAAATTGCATAGCTCAAAATGTCGATTTTTAGCATACGATCAAGGCGGTTTTTCATCTGACCCCACTGCCACATGTTGTTCACTGAATGGGATCGCTGTAAAAAAGGGAAAACTGCTTCCCGCTCACGAGGCTTGCGATCACCCCAAAACCTCCCTGGCCATGGTTTTCCGATTAGAGGCGAAGGTTTCATCCTACCTGTTAAATCGTGGCCTTCCATTCCACGTCTTAATCCGACAACGGAGATGAAATTCGCACCAAGAATGTGAACCGAACTTAACTCCCTAGCCCCACAAAATTGCACGATCAATCCTGATCGTTGATCCCTACCACAACAACTGACGACCGAAATGAATATCGCACAGCTCAACATGTCGATTTTTAGCATGTGATCAAGGCAGTGTTTCACCCGGCCCCACTTCCACGTGTTGTTCACTGAATGGGATTGCTGCAAAAAAGGGAAAATTGCTTCCCGCACACGAGGCTTGCGATCACCCCAAAACCGCTCTGGCCATGGTATTTTGATCAGAGGTGAAGGTTTCAGGTTATCGGGGACACCCCAGGTTCCTGGCTTCCGATCTCTATCCATGTCTACTCTACCTGTGACATTGTGAGAAGAGGCTTTTGCCAGCCTGCTTGAAACCCCTAGAAATAAAACTCCTGCTCTGCAACCACTGATGACCTGATTGAGCGTGATGCTCCGAATTGCAAACCGCCGAAGCATATCACTCACTGTAAAACCAATAATATACACTCCTCTGCTCATATCGCTTCTGAGTTATCAATGCTGCCCTCCATGGCCCTGCTCCAAAACACCAGCCAATCTTCCTCCGCCTGGTCTTGGCACTTTGCCTTAAGACTGTGCTGAGGTAGCTCTTGCCATTTTCTTGCAAACCTATTTTCTGTGCAGTTCACTCCTTGATTAGCTAGAAGATCCGCAAGTTTATTGGCTGATCTTCAGACATGTTTAAAAGTTATAGTGCAGAGGCACAGAAGGTGGTTGTGGATCCATTGAAAGATTTGGATCAACCTCCAACTCCTTGAGGCCTTTTCTGGCCCTGTACCCCAACTGATTCGCTTGACCGAGTTAATGATTAACTTAGAGTTTGCTTCAACAATCACATTTTGCCGATTATCCTGAATCAGGAATTCTAAAAAATGCTCCATAGCCATAACTTCTGCCATATTATTGGTGGTTCTCCCAAGGTGACCATAGAAAATGAACAAGATATTTCCTCTTTCATCTCTTAATACTTGGCCATGACCCGCAGTACCTCGGTTGCCCTTTGAGGCACCGTCAATATTGAACTTCAAAAAACCCTTAGGGGGTGCCAAAAATCAAGCTCCGAGTCTTTAATGAGAATATTCCTTTCCTGATCCTAAGGAATGAGACCCTATAACCTTAGCTGACAGAGAATCCTCCAATCTGGTTCCGAAGGAGGATTCTTAGGAAGATTTCAGACAATAGACCCTACTGTCTCGTGAAGTTGTTTTAGGATTTGATCCAAAACGTAAAGGGGTGGTTTTTTAACATCCTTGAAAATTTTGTTATTCCTTTCTTTCCAAATATTCCATATAATGAAGCCAGGCATAAGAGCCCAAGCAATGTTGAGGACTTCATTATTCGAAAAATTGCCTCTTCACTTGTTTAGGGTGTTGATGATATCCCCTTTGTCCCTATCTTACTATTCGAAAATGACAACAAAAGCATCCCACAGCCTGGAAGTAAAGGTGCAGTTGTTGAGCAGATGCTCCATTGTTTCCTCTTGAGCTTCACATAGCTGGCACCTAGAAGGCCCCAAAACACCCATTTTCTGAATGTTGTCCCAAGTCGAAATCTTCCTATGCTGGACTAGCCAAATGAAGAGTTTAATTTTCATCCAACCTTGATGCCTCCATATTCTTTGCCATGCATTTTCCAGTGCCTGGGAGACCAAACCAAGGAGAATGGGTTTAGCTTCCTTGAGATTAAAGGTGCCCTCATTATTGTTGCCCCATCTTAGCTGATCATTCCCTTCTGAAACTAAAATTTTCCTTCGATCTAACTCTTGCATTAGCTTTTCAGCTTTAGCTTTTAAGGGGTTGTCATCCCTGAAATCATGTTTCCTCCATATTCTCCATTTTTCTATACTGTTGGTTTGATCCCAGAAATCCTTTACCTTGGTTAAACCTTTAGCATCTGCCTCTACCTTAAGTTCCTTCCATTCATCTTTTAAAAGAATGGGTTCTTGTTGCCATCTGTCCTCCCAAAACAAAGCTAAGTTTCCCTCTCTAATTTCCCAGAAGCCATTATCTTGGACTAGACCTCTATTATCCCAAGCCTTGTTCCAAATGTGTGATCCCTTAATATTTCCATCCATTCGTATATGGTCATCACTTTGCCATGAGCTGGCATATTTTTCTTTCCAAATTGTAGCCCACTGAGCCTTTGGTTCTTTTATCCAGCGCCACCATAACTTAGCCCCTAAAGCTTTGCTTAAAATTTCAGGATCATCCAATCCAAGACCCCCATGTTTTCTAGGTTTGCAGAGTTTTTCCCAAGCTACCAAGGCCCATTTTTTCTTTTCTTCCCCCTTGCCCCAGAGAAAGTCTCTTTGTATGGATCTGAATAGCTGCAAGACTCCTTTAGGAGCAGGGAGAGTGGAAAGCATAAAAACTGGGATAGATTGCAGAACAGCCTTTGTGAGCACCAACCTGCCAGCCAAGTTTAAGGACCTCATAGTCCATTTCCTTATTTTGTTTTGCAATTTGTTAATCACCGGCTCCCAGATGCTCTTGTGTAAAGGCTTAGCAGTTAGAGGAACCCCCAAATATTTTGAGGGGAGTGAATCTCTTTGAAAGCCCAGAATTTTAGCAATGTTCCTCTGAATGGTAATATTAGTATTGAAGAAAAAAATCTTAGATTTGGAGAGATTAACTTGCATACCTGAAGCCTTTGCAAAGTTGTTTAGAATTTGTTTGTAAGCATGAGCTTCTTTGACTATGGGGATTCCTTGTAGCATGGTGTCATCCACAAATTGTTGATGCGTCCAAGCCTGTCCCCTATCAGTAAGCTGGAGACCTTTGATCTTACCGACTTCTTTTGCGTGTTTTATAGCTCTACCCAGTCCTTCCATCATGAGGATAAAGAGAAAGGGAGAGAGAGGGTCCCCTATCTGAGGCCTCTAGAGGGAAGAAAAGTTGTAGATGGAGAACCATTGACCAGAATTGAGAAGTTGGAGGAAGTGACTAGGGCCAAGACCCATCTCACCCAGTTGTGATCAAACCCAAAAGCAATAAGAATTTTCCCGATATAATTCCAGTTCAATTTATCATAGGCCTTGGCAATGTCTAATTGCATGATCATACCAGCCTTTCGATTGCTAGTCAAAGAGTGTACCACCTCATGTGCTTGAATAATATTATTAAGAATTTGCCTTCCTTCCACATACCCAGATTGTTCCATAGAAACCAGGGTAGGAAGGAGAGGTTTGAGTCTATTGGCCACCACTTTTGAGATAATCTTGTAGACAACATTACATGAAGCTGCCGGTCTAAACTTGTGAGGAGTGTGGGCTGCCTCCTGTTTAGGGATCAGGGCAATGAAGTAAGTGTTCGGGGCTTTCAAAATATTTCTATTCATACTAGAATCTTCTACAACATTTATAATATCTTGTTTTACGATATTCCAGCAAGCCTTGAAGAAATCTACATTGAACCCATATGGGTCAGGTGCTTTACCATTTTGAATTTCTTTAAACACTTTGATTATTGGCTTGTTAGGGTTGAAATTGTCCGCTCTGGACACCAGCCTAGGTATATGTCTTGTGAAGTTTATGATGGAGTTTTCTCTGTCATAACAAGTTTCCTTGGCAGTGCCTTGAAAGTGCTTAACAAGAACTTCTTCTATCTCTGCATGAGAGTTGTGAAGATTACCTCCCTCGTCCCTAATCACTGAGATTCTATTGTGAACTCTGTTAGACATAGTGGATCTATGGAAAAATCTGGTGTTTCTTTCTCCTTCTCTGAGCCATTGAACCCTCGATTTTTGCCTCCAAAATAGTTCCTCTTGTTTGCATAAATTATCCTATTCTTGATTACATTTGGTAGCCTGATCATTTCTGGTTTCATTGAAGCCATCTATGATAAGGGCTTGGTTGAGTTCCTGCATTTTACCCTCTACTACTTTTTTAGCTTCAAAAATATTGCCATGTTCATTCTTATTCCAATCCTTGAGCCGGAGCTTGATGTGTTTTAGTCTTTTCTGAAGAAGGAACATTCTAGTGCCCTGAATGTTCAAATCTTCTGACCACCATTTGGCAATGTTGCTGGTGAAATCTGGATGGGAAAGCCAGATGTTTTCAAATCGAAAAGGTCTGTTCTGGGGAGTACCAATACTCTGCACCTCCAGATGAACCGGCCAGTGATTTGAGCCTCCAAAGGGTAGAATTCTTGCTGATATTTCCTTATCATTGAGCATAAGGTCTTCTGATATCATAAATCTGTCTAATTTTGAAGCTACCTGAGACTCTCCTCCTCTTTTATTGTTCCAAGTAAATATGCCATTACTCGTTACAATATCCACTAACTTCATTATATCTGTAAAAGTCTGAAACTTCAGAGAGTCTTTACTTAGAACTCTGGTTCCACCTTTTTTCTCCGAAAGTGATTTAATCATGTTGAAATCCCCTCCCAATATCCATGGAATGCCTGAATGTCTCTCTCTGAGAGCCTCCAGAGAATCTAGAAATTTGAGTTTACCTTCCATTCTTTGGGGGCCATAAACATTTGTGACCAGGTAGGTTTCCTTATCTCCTACAGGCTGTATGACCACTGATAGATATTCTCTAGATGCCTCAGCATCTAAAATGTCTATTTTATTTGGATTCCAAAGGGTGAGTATACCTCCTGCTGTATTCTCTGCTTTGACTTCCAGAAACTCATAACGATTGAGCCATTTACTATGAATCTCTTTTATTTTTTGAATGGAACATTTGGTTTCCTGGATGAAGATCATATCTGAAGCTTTTTGTTTCATTCTATTACTAATGAGTCTTTGTTTTCTTTTACTACCTAGACCTCTAATATTTCAAGAAGTAAACTTCATTCTTAAATATTGGTAAAGGAGTAGCTAGTTAGGTCTTTCATCTTACCTGAGTCTATCATTTCCTTTCCACATTCCATCAATAGTTCATTCTACTTTTTCCTGCCTCTTTTCTTTCTTGGGTTTCTAGGTGCTAATCTTGGTGTGGTTTTCACCGTTTTTACCCCTTCGCTGCTCTACTTTTCCTTGTTTTTTTGCCTCTCCAGTTCTTTATTTTGGGTTTTCTAGATAAATAGTTGTTGGACTCTGCTGAAATCCTCTGGAGGTAAAGAGTCTATCCCTTCCTTGGTTCCTTGAATCAAGAAATACTCCAGGTCTAGATTCTCTTTTTCAAGAATCTCTGGAAGTTCTTGCTCCTTCGTTTCCATCTCACTATGGGTCATCTCATGATCCATTTCTATTTCAGCATCACTCACCATCGTTTCTGCCTGCTTATTTTTATCTGGTGTTTGTTCCCTTTCCTTTTCTTTCCGTTCCTCCATTATACCTTCTCCCTTCGTCTAGTCTTCAGTAGTTATCCCTTCTTCCTCTTCCAGCACTTGGAACCTGTTTCGAATGGTTTGTTTCCCTCCATGTTTTTGTGTCTTTGACCCTCTCTTACTTCCTTTTCCTCCGTTTTCCACTTTTTGAAAGCTTTTAGAGTCTTTCATTGTGTTAGTCTTACTCTTATTCTCTACTTTAGTGATAGGGCAATCCCTGAATAGGTGCCCATGCTCATGGCATTTGCGACATTTGAATGGAATATGTTCGTAATCCACAGTTTACACCCATTCTTCATCAGAAACTTCCAAGATAACCTCATCTGGTAGAGCTCCAGCGAGATCCATCTCCACACATATTCTTGCAAACGAAGTATGCTTTCCCCTCCTAGTGGCTTCAGAAGCTTTGACAAAATGTCCTAACTTATTTCCTATGGCCGATAAGGACTCTGTTTTCCAATAATCAAGTGAGAGAGAATAGAGTCTTACCCAAATTGGGACTGAAGTAAAGGTTTCACGTTCCGGTACAAAATTCATGATCCAAGGTCTCATGTAGAGACCTACTTCCACATAGAGGTAGGGCCTGCCTTCAAAAACTCTATCCTTATCTTCGATGCTTGCAAATACCACAGTAAAGAAAGCCTTTGACCCTAGGTGTACTTCGATGCTTCGTTTTGGCTTCCAGTGATATTTTATCCACATTTGTAAGGTTTCTTCAGTGGGCTATAAACTCATGAATTTGCAAATGATTGCATAGGTTTGCATGTGGTCCTTATGCACTTGCAGAGCAGGCTCATTTAAAACAACCCTAGGAGTAACAACAAATTTGGGCTTACATGAACCCATGTGTGCTTTGTTCTTTGTTCCCTGTTCCTTGTCTTCTTCCTCATTTTATTTATTATTGTTATTCTCCTTTAACTTCTGTCCAGCTTGTTCCTCTTCACTATTCCTATTCCTTCCCTTTGAAGGGCCTCTATCATATTCCATAGGTTTTTTACCCCTACTGGTCACTACCTGTTTGAAGGAGGCAGTGGAGCTCCCTCCTTGCACCCGTCCATGGAGAACCGTCTCTCCAACAGCCATGAAACCCTAGAATTTTTGTCCTCCATTGTTCGCCGCCGTCTCCAAAAAAATCAAATTCGAAAAAATTGTAGTTTGTCATTTAGCATAAATCAACTTATTTACAACTTTCACTTAGTGAAATAATCATTTTTTTATTAGATATGATAAAAGCCATTTTAATTCCGATAAAATAAATAAAAAATATTTAAAAACTAAATTGTATAAAAATTATTTAAAAGTTAAATTGTATTTATAATGTTTATTAAAATTTAAATACAAAGTTTATAAAGTTAAATTTATATTAATATTTCAAAAATATTTATATATTTTAAATTTATAAAATAAAATTGAATTATTATAAGGTGAAAAATTAATTTAAAATTTAAAATATCTTTATAATATTTAAAATTTAATTTTTTATTTCATAAAATTTTCAATAAATATTGATAAGATATATTATTAAAACACTTTTTATTATTTTAATTTATATTATTAAAACAATTTCTATTATTAAATAAAAATCACTGATTAGGAATTTAGAATTAGTTTCACTTGCAAAAATAAAAAACCATAACTTAATTTTTAAAATAAAAATATTTTGTTTATATTTGATAAAATATTTGTTATTAAATTTATTTTTATTATTAATATTATTAAAAATGATTATCATTTTGAATAAGTAATTTAAAATGCTATATATAAGAAATTAATGGTAAAGAATATATGAGGATAGATAAGGACGTGTCTTGGTTTAACCATTGGGTAATTAAGGAGGAGATTATTATGGGAAGTAAAGATAGTGTCAAAGATACTATTACCTCCAATTTTAAAGACAAGTTGTGGGAATATAAGGAGCTAGAGTGTAAAAGGAAGCTAAGATACTATATAGAGGTGATGAAATCCACCCTTGATAGCTAAAATCATCTCTCTATTGACCAACACTAAGAAAAAATGAACATCCCTAGGATAAGAACTAATTCTCATGAGATTCGAAACGTGGTCTACTCCCAAGACTCCCTTGAACAATAGAATCTATCAGATTTGGGATACTAAGAAGGTGGAAGATGAAGATCACTTGCCTTTAGGCTGCCTCACTCTTACTCACATAGGCTCTCAATTCTTTAACATGTGGCACACTTCCAATCTTCTCGACTTATTAAGACAACCGAACTATAGTGATAGCCAATCCAATTATAGTGATCTTGAAATGCTTCTTTCCCTTCTCTTTGATCATAGAAACAAGATTTTGAAAAATTAAATTCTTTTTTTTTTTTTTGAGATAAATTCTTTTCCTTTTCTTGAGATCTTAAAAATCGCATTAGTCTTACATCGTGAATAATACAAAAATATGAAGTAATACATATTAGATTATTATAAAATTATATTATTATAAAATTAATTTATAAAGGAAAAATGTTTTATAAAATTTTGGATTAACGATTTATAATTATGCAAAATATTATAAATTAATTAATTTAATTAATATAATTTAATATTTTATTAATTTAAATATATATATTTATTATTATCATTAATCTAACTTAATTATAAAATTGTTGGTAAAAGTAGAATTATAATTTTACATAACTAAAATTGCAATTTTAAATATCAATATTGAAAGTAGATAAAAATAATTCTTAGCCTGAAATTTACAATCTCAACCACTCATATGTATAAAATAATACTTCTTGTTTTGAACAGGTCATTGCCCAAGGAATCCGGATGCCATTTTAAAATGGGGAAGAGGTCTAAATTAGAGAACTCTAACCCTTCTCATACGAGGTCGTCTGCATGAGGCTTCTCCCGCTAAATTTGTAGGTGAAGCCTTTCTTTTACTGGAAACAGTAGTAAGTGGTGCATGCATTGACTAAAATTGTATAATGTGCCTCTTTATCTTATTAAGGTCCTCCAGCTGCACAGGCTTCAGATGAAGTCCATGGCTCCTTCGTCCAAACATCTGCATAAACGCTAAACCCATGAATATATGCTTAACAACTCCAAGACAGTTTATATAAATAATCAACGTATAAATTAATATATTAAACCACAAGGCACAATTAATAAATCAAATGCATTTATGCTGGTCTATACTTTTTTATTCGGCTAGCATGAAGCAGCCTCGCAAACTTTGTTACCAACAATAAAGTGATAGATTCTCTCTTTAGTTTTTTAAATCTGTAAAAGTGTTAATACACAATCTATCAATTCATTATTTTATTTCGATTATTTTTTCTCCATTAGTTTTTCTGAACTTTAAAGATTAAGTAACAATTTTTCTGAGCTTTAAAGATTAAGTAACAGATTCATTATATCTTTGTGAAATTTCTCCATCTCTAACTTAGAAATGTCTCATTAAATAATAACATTATAAAACTAATATTAATATAAATACAGGTGAATGAGAATTTATTAAGAAAATATATTATTTTCATATTTAATTTAATATGTAATAAATAAAATTATAATTTCTTATAAAAATAAAAAGTAGAATATAGAACATTCAAATTAATATAAAAAAATGTTAAATAATTCAAAATTTGTTATTTTCTTTGTTGTAAATTAATTTATGTGCTTAGTTTCTTTGGAAAAGTGCTTGTTTTTCCTAAATTATAACAAATTAATTAATAAGGCAAACTAAAATACATATAAAATTAAAAAAATAAAAAAATTATCTACATATAAACTATCCCCAAATGATTGGACATCTTATATCCCTCTTCCTCCGAGATAATAAGGCATTTGGGCTCTTTGGCTACACTAATGCTGTGCCAAAATTCTTATTTGAGGGAGGGAAGCTATATTGATAACAATGCTTTTGACATACTCTAATGTATGGAGAGAAACTATATTTACGGCATGGGTGTGGATGGGGTGACCTATATCATGATTCATCTACGTGGAAGTGTATAATGTATTGGGTTAATTTATGTTGATTTTAGATTTTGGTATTTGAGACTAAAGTTAATAGTTTTAGGTTTTTGTTAAATATCATTTAAACTAGAAATATATAATGTATAATGTATTGAGTTAATTTAGAAATATATAATGTAGTGTATAATGAATTGAGTTAATTTAGATTTTAGTTTTTAAAAATAAAGTTGGATTTGAAATATAAATAAATATTTTTAGATTTTAATTTTATTCTATACTTTTATAAATGTACTGAATCTACCATTCATATAAAACTATTTCATATTATAAAACTTTAAAATATATTATTCAAAAATGGAGATCACTATGTGAAACAAGCACCCAGGCTTCTATGAACCTGAAATGGATGCACTGAATCTACAGTAGATATTAATATGCCCTGCATTATAAAACTTTAAGATATATGGCTCAAAATTTACGATGTCAAAAGATAGATATGACTGTGTAGAACCACACAGAACACGCAGGCTTCTATGCACAAGTGTAGTCTTTATATGCCAGAATGGGTATAAATTTTAGGAGGCGCTAAGGCTAAATTAACTACTCTCTAAGGTGATTATGCCATGAGTTATTATTGTTATAGCGGGGGAATATGCCATGAGTTATTATTGCTATAGCGCTTCTGTAACAGAAATGTATACTTCTGAATGATCTGTGGCACATTTTCTGATGACATTATCACCACTGGTATTTCCTTCAAGCCCTTCGTTTCCTGCCAAAAGTTGACAGCAGAGCTAAGTTATAGCGTAAACTTTGGCGAGAACATTGTTATGGGTTGTGGAACCTTTTAACGATGCCATATGATTTTTAAACATATTTTGAACATTCAAATGTGGAAGTATTTAACGCCATACCTTGAGTTTCTTAAGAAGATCGTAGCCTGTCATTTCCGGCATACAATAATCGGTGATGATCATGCTGAACTTGAACGCATGGATGATGGATGATGAAGAAGATTTTTCTATGTCAGAGTTATGTCTTTCATTCTGCACCATAGGCATATTATGCAGAGAAATGCATTTTATAAGATAAGTGTGATGTGTATATAGATTGGTGAAGGTAAAAAAAAATCAATTTTAAATATCTTAAAATAGTATTTTAAATTTATTTTGATCATGAAAATCATTCAGTTTTGGACATACCAACTATAAAAAGATGGTTGATTTTTTTGAACTTACGAGATTTAGCAATGAAAAACTTTACACAAAGAAACTATAAATATGGTTTATCTTTTGTACTTACTAGATTTAGAATAGAAAATCTTTAGGCAATGATTTCAAATAAGTTCAAAAATTATTGGAAAATTACAAAAATATCTTAATCTTTATAAACTAGCACAATCACATTTATTAATGTGATTGATAAACGCCTATAGGAATATATGAAAGATATATACAACCACATTTTCCAGTGTGATTAATATAGGCCTATAGACTTATATCAACCACATTAATAATTATTATGGGTATTTAAGATTATTAATAACTATGTAAAATAACTATATGAGATTATTAATAACTATATAAATATTAACAAGAAGACTATTTATATATATTATATTGCGTAAATATTATATTAATATTATAATAATTATATAAACTCCTAATATATATTAATTAATAATAAGAATAGCTCATAATAATATTAGATTATCAATATATTATTTAAATAATCTAATAATATAAAATTATAAAAAAATAATAACAATTATATTGTATTATAATAATAATAATAATAATAATAATAATAATAATAATTGATTATAATATTATATTATTACGATATTATTATAATAATATACAAATATAATTATAATAATAATAATATAATCAATATTATTATAATATATTATTATAATAAAAACAATAAAGACCAATTATTTATTATCTATGATAATTAATAACTATACAAATAATAGCAACTATATTCTTATATAATTATATATTTATGGTTATTATATTAATATTATTATAATAATATAAATTCATATTATTATTATTATTATTAGACTTTAGTATTTTTAATATTTATCTTAGGGTCTGTATACATAGGGTTAATTATTATCAATATTTAGGATTATTAATAACTATATAAATATTAAACAACCAAATTATTTATATATATTACTTTATAAATATTATATTAATATTATAATAATTATATAAACTCCTAATATATATTAATTAATAATAAGAATAGCTCAAAATAATATTAGATTATCATTATATTATTTAAATAATCTAATAATATAAAATTATAAAAGAAAATAATAACAATTATATTGTATTATAATTATAATATGTTAGAAGAGCTAAAGGTTCCTCTTGAGTTAAGAGCTGCTACTATAAGGCTATACGAGAATGTAATTGCAAAGCTAAAGAACAATGAGGGGTGGTCAACAGATATTAAGTGTAACATCGGAGTTAAACAAGGTTGCCCCCTCTCCCCTACCCTATTTGGCATTTACATCGATAAGCTCGAAGGTTATTTAGAAGAAGCAGGATGTGGTGGCACAATCTTAGCTGGGATAGTCATTATCCTTCTTCTCTATGCTGACGATATTGTTCTTCTGGCAAGGTGCCCTTCTGATCTTGATAAGCAACTCAAGCTTCTTAAGGATTTCTGCTCTACCATGGGTATGACTGTTAATACAGACAAAACAAAAGTTATGATTATCAAATCTAAGAAGGACACTTGCGCTAATTTTACGTATGACAATAATAACTTGGAGGAAGTGTATTCTTACAAGTACCTAGGAATTGATATCCATCACAAGCTCAACTGGAACCATAGCATTGAGAAAAGGATCAATGGGGGATGGAAAGCTTATTTTGGTCTTGAAAATAATTGTAAAACAGCAAACCTCGTAATGTGGGATAAAAAGAAGTTCCTCTTTGAAACTTTAGTCACTCCTGTTATCTTATATGGCTGTGAAGTTTGGGGCTGCAGCATCTCCAAAGAATCATGGAGGAAGATTGAGCAAATCCAGAAGCGTTTTATAACTTATAACCTGAAAATTAAAAGTAATACACCCTATCCTATTCTCCTTATAGAAGCAGGTCTTTCTTCTATTGAGAGCCTAGCTATGCTCAGGTTTCTGATGTACAAGCACAAGCTCAATAACATAGACAATCATAGACTTCCTAAGCTAGCTTTAAATTCCAGCCAAAATCACCTAAGGCTTAACCAAGGATGGCATAAGGACACAAGGGCCTGGTTAAACTATTGGGAGATCAATGAGAATGATGCTTTGCAAAACATAAATAACATTAAAGATATTGTTACTTCTAAGTTCAAAGAAAAATTGTGGTGTGAGAAAGATTTAGCGTCTAAAAGAAGATTACGTTATTATAAGAAGGTCATCAACCCCACCCTTGAAGATCAAAAGTATCTCTCTATTCTAACTAGCTCAAAAAAAAAAATTAATATAGCAAAGATTAGAACGAATTCTCATGAGCTCCATAGCGAAACTGGCCGCTGGGTAGTTCCTAAAATGCCATGGATGGAAAGGATCTGCCATATTTGTGAGAATGGGAGCATCGAGGATGAAAACCACTTCCTCTTAGAGTGCCCTGCATACAACCACATTAGATCTCAATTTCACAACCTTTGTTACAATACTGACCTTCCTAGCCTTTTACAATGCCAAAATTATAGTGAACTCGGGAGGCTTCTCTCCAACCTTTTTGAGCATAGGAATAAAATCTTAAATCAAAATAAATAATTTGTCTTTTTAGGTCCGATAGATCATTATTTGGTCTCAGCGGACGTTAACCACCATCATCAGCATCATCATCAATAATAAAATATTATAATAATATTATTAGGAGTTTATATTATTACTATAATATTAATATAATATTTATATAATAATATATAAAAATAATATGGTTGTTAATATTTATATAGTTATTAATAATATTTTATTATAATATTATAATAATATAATCAAGATTATTATTGAATGTTGCATCGCAATCATCCAAAGGGAGGAATGAACCTTGCCCAAAAGAAAGAGTGATATACAATTTGGTAGCCGGACCCGAAACCTTATCAAATGTAATCGATTACCTTATTGGGTTCGTAAGGTAATCAGAAATCGACACATTCAAGTGGAAGGGGTCTCGCTGAAGGAAGTGCCGATTGCCGATGGCCGATACTCCAATGTTCGATATGTGATATATCAACACGCCGATAGTGATCAGAGTGATCGTTGATCGAGGATTGGAGGTCAGAGCGCTGCGAAAAGTAACAAAGCTGCAGACCCGACAATTCATAGATTCAGGTTCATAATATTTAAGATCCGACTTTGTGTTCCAATGGAGTTTTCCTTTGAATTTCCCATATTTCTATGTATTTTCGATATTTTGTTGTCCCGGAGGGTTTTTAAAGGAAAACCGAAAGATTAATGCTCCTGATAGTGTAAAAGGCTCCGACAGGGTTATATGGGCGCGTTTGTGAAGTCCGACAGTTAATCGCATATTGGGTGTGGAGGAGGTGTGTATTATTGTGAACCATGGAGGAGCCGATACTCAATTGCGATAAAGGTGGAACCTCGAAAGATGTGCAGAGGCCGTATAAAGCAAAAAGGCATGTTTTGTGGCATTTCCTTTGTAAAAGGTTTTATAAGGAAAATAGTGCCGATAGAAGATTTTATGCAATAAATATATATTAAACAAGCCTAAATAAAGGACAGGTTATATATATGTGGGTAAAGAGATAATGAGGGTTATGAGAAGGTTTAAAGTCCTGATAGGAGGTTTAAGCGGGGTGATTGAGTTCCGATATAAAGGAACTGATGAATAGGGCTTTAACCATTCATGGTTGAATATTTGACTCATTAGAGAGTTAAATACCTGGGATAAAAAGGTGTCCATGCATTTTACATGCATATAGTGGATGTAAGCGGGGGTAACACTGCCATCAAAACCCCAAGGGATTATGAACCGAAGAAAATAATGTTAAACCCAAGGGACTAATATTATAAACCCAACATTGGTAAATCATAGTATAAATATTAGAAAGACAAAAATAAACATGGTTTATTGTCATGGTGAGAGAATCCTTGTCACAATGTCACATTCAACCATGATTGGCCATGGTTGCCTATGATTGACAATGGTTGACCATGATTGATATTATACACCTAAGTGAATAATAAACCCGAGGCATTGATATTATAAACCCCAAGGAATGATCAAACTAAGGTATTAATACAAAAACCCCAAGGGATTATGAACCCAAGGGAATAATATTGAACCCATGGGACTAATATTATAAGCCCAACATTGTTAAACCCAAATGTAAACACTACAAACAGTAAAATAAACATGGTTTATTTTCATGGTGAGTCAATCTTTGCCAAAATTTGACATTCAACCAAGGGACTAGTATTATAAAACCAACATTGCTAAACCCAAATATAAATACTACAAATACTAAAAGAAACATGGTTTATTTTGACGCTGAGACAATTCTTATCACAATGCGACATTCAACCATGGTTGACGATGTTTGGCTATGATTGACAATGGTTTACCATGACTTATATTATCAACCAATGGGAATAATAAACCCAAGGGATTGATATTATAAACCAAAATGAATAATGAACCCAAGGGATAAATACTAAAACCCAAGGGATTACGAAGCCAAGGGAATAATATTAAACCCATGGGACTAATATTATAAACTTCACATTGAGTAAAGGCAAATATCAATACTACAAACTCTAATTATAAACCCAAATGAATAATAAACCAAAGGGAGTAATACTGAAACCCCAAGGGAATATGGACCCAAGGGAACAATATTAAGACCAAGGGACTAATATTATAAACCCATTATCCGTAAACCCAAATATAAATATTACAAACACTAAATTAAACATGTTTTATTTTCATGGTGAGACAATCTTTGTCAAAATGTGACATTCAAGCATGGGACTAATATTATAAACCCAACATTGGTAAACCCAAATATAAATACTACAAACACTAAAATAAACATGGTTTATTTTGATGGTGAGACAATTCTTGTCACAATGCGACATTCAACCATGATTGACCATGTTTGGCTATGATTGACAATGGTTTACAATGATTGATATTATAAACCAAAGGGAATAATAAACCCAAGGGATTGATATTATAAACCCAAATGAACAATAAACCTAAGGGATTAATACTAAAACCCCAAGGGATTATGAACCCAGTGGAATAATATTAAACCAAAGGGGCTAATACTATAGACCCAAAAATCGTAAACCCAAATTTAAATATTACAAAGACCAAAATAAACATGATTTGTTTTCATAGTGAGATAGTATTTGTCAAAATGGTGCATTCATCCATGGGACTAATATGGTAAACCCAAATATAAATAGTACAAACACTAAAATAAACATGGTTTATTTTCATGGTCAGACAATATTTGTCAAAATGTGACATTCAACCATGGGATTAATATTATAAACCCAAATTTGGTAAACCCAAATATAAATACTGCAAACATCAAAATAAACATGATTTATTTTGACGGTGAGACAATCCTTGTCAGAATGCGAGAATCAACCATGGTTGACCATGATTGATATTATAAACCTAAGGGAATAATAATCCCAAGGGATTGATATTATAAACCCAAAGGAATAATAAAACTAAGGGATTAATACTAAAAACCAAAGAGATTATGAACCGAAGGGAATAATATTAAACCCATGGGACTAATATTATAAACCCAATATTGATAAACCCAAATATAAATACTACGAACACTAAAATAAACATGGTTTATTTTGATGGTGAGACAATCCTTGCCACAATGCAACATTCAAACATGGTTGACCATGTTTGGCTATGATTGACAACGGTTGACCATGATTGATATTATAAACGTAAGGGAATGGTCAACCCAACTTATTTACATTATAAACCCAAATGAATAATAAACCCAAGGGATTAATACTAAAACCCCAAGGGATTATGAACCCAAGGGAATAATATTAAGCCCAAGGAACTAATATTATAAACCCAACATTTGTAAACCCAAATATAAATATTACAAAGACTAAAATAAACATCATTTATTCATGGTGAGACAATCCTTGTGACAATGTGACATTTAACCATGGTTTACCATGATTGATATTATAAACACGAGGTAATAATAAACCCAAGGGATTGATATTATAAACCCAAATGAATAATAAGCTCAAGGGATTAATACTAAAACGCCAAAGGATTATGAACCCAAGGGAATAATATTAAACTGAGGGGACTAATATTATAAACCCAACATTCACAAACCCAAATATAAATATTAAAAACACTAAAATAAACATCATTTATTTTCATGGTTAGAAAATCCTTGTGACAACGTGACATTAAAGCATGGTTGACCATGGTTGGCTATGATTGACAATGGTTTACCATGATTGATATTATAAACCTAAGGGAATAATAAACCCAAGGGATTAATATGAGAAACCGAAAGGAATAATAAAACGAAGGGATTAGTACTAAAACCCCAAGGGATTATGAACCCAATGGGATAATATTAAACCCAAGGGACCAATATTATAAACCCAATGTATATAAATCCTAAGACAAATATTATAAACATTGAAATAAACATGATGGACCATCATTGATTTTCATATTGAGACAATCCTTATGACAATTCCATGTTGGACCATGGTCGACATCATAATAAACCATGTTTGACTCAGGAATAATAAACCCAAGTGATTGACATTATAAACCCAAGCGATTGACATTATAAACCCAAGGGATTAATACTAAAACCCCAAGGGATTATGAACCAAAGGTAATACTATTAAACAAAAGGGACTAATAATATAAACCCAAGGGATTGATATAATAAACCCAAAGGAATAATAAACCCAAGGGATTATTATTTATTTTCATGGTGAGATGATCCTTGTCACAATGTGACATTCAAGCATGGTTGGCTATGATTGACAATGGTTTACCATGATCGATATTATAAACCTAAGGGAATAATAAACCCAAGGGATTAATATGAGAAACCCAAAGGAATAATAAAATCAAGGGATTAATACTAAGACCCCAAGGGATTATGAACCCAAGGGAATAATATTAAATCCAAGGGACTAATATTATAAACATTAAAATAAACATGATCAACCATCATTGATTTACATATTGAGACAATTCCTATCACAATTCCATGTTGGGACATGGTTGACATTATAATAAACCATGTTTGACTCAGGATTAATAAACCCAAGCGATTGATATTATAAACCCAAGGTATTAATACTAAAACCCCAAGGGATTATGAACCTAAGGCAATATTATTAAACAAAAGGGACTAATAATATAAACCCAAGGGAATAATGAACCCAAGGGATTGATATAATAAACCCAAGGGATTAACACGAAAACCTCAAGGGATTATGAACCTAAGGAATTATTAATATTAAAAAGCTGAAGAACGAAGAAAACCAATAATTTGATATTATAAACCATTTGGAATTAATAAACCCAAGGGAAAAATATTAGAAGCCAAAGGGATCAAATGTGGCAAGGGATTAATAGGAATTAAATTTTTAAACTGAACGGATTGATCAACCTATGTGACTATGAATATTATAAACCTAATGGATCAATAGACCCTAGGGATTATTCATATTATGAAAGTAGCACGTCAATAAATTGAATGAATAGACATTGTAAATGTAAGGGATTAATATTAAACCTTCGGACTATTATTTAAACATTAATATTGGGGATTAATAAAACAAAGGGAATAAATGATAAACCCAAGGAATTATTAATATTACAAACTTAAAGAACAAATAAACCTAATCATTTAATATTATAAACCCAAGGAAATAGTAAACCGAACCTAAGCCCTAAATCCATGGCATCAATATATAAACATAAATAATGCTATAACACAAAAAATAATAAAAAACATAAATGAAAACCAATATAAGAAGCACATTGGAAACCATAAAGCACTAAAACATGTTAAATCATAATTAAATTAATAATAACACATTTATATCACTACATTATAAACAAGAAATAGAATTTAAGCCATAAATACATTGATATCAATACATGAATGTATTAATAGTATAAATCTCAAGAATATTGATATAAACACGTAAAACATGAAATCCCAACAATAATATTATAAATATAAACCTTGAAGAAAACCCCAAACCCATAGAGGAAACAATGAAAATAGTGTAAAGTCAAAGTAAAAAAGGGATGAGCGGAGAAGTGAGGTGTTGGAACATAGTAACTGTTGGATCTCAGTGATCAATGGTCCAGATTAAACAACAGAGTAACTTAAAGGAACTATCGGAACCGTCCAATGGATTAGATCAATGGTCATCACATATGGAAGAGTGCAGGAGTTAACACAGTAAAAAGGCAGGTTTATAACCTCGAGTGCTATTTCAGGCGGCAAAGCAGTGGTAAGCGGTATCGAAAGTTTTGTCTCTGATTCCAGAAATCAAAGGACACATAGCAACGGAGGAGTGTGGGGAAACCACTTTATCGGGCGGTTAACCCCCGTGTGTCTTGCCAACCCAAAATCTACTCTGAACCGTTGGATCTTTTGGGAGAAGATCAACGACAGAGAAGTAATGCGACATATAAAGGAGTGGACTTGATGGTATTATATGGTGTAATTAATATGTTTTGAGTTTTGAGGTTAATTGCATATCGGAGGAGATGGGAACCACATGTTAATGTGACCACAGACTATGGCGATTGCGATTACCGATAAAGGTGGAACCTCGAAATTCATCCGATGGAGTAGATCGATGGTCATCGCATATGGAAGAGCACAGGAGTTAACATAGTAAAAAGGCGGTTTTATAACCTCGAGTGGTATTTTGGGTGGCAAAGTAGTGGTAAGAGGTATCGAGAGTTTTAGCTCCGAGTCCACAAATCGGAGGACACGTAGCAGCAGAGGAGTGTGGGGAAACCACTTTATCGGGCGATTAACCCCTGTGTGCCTTGTCAACCCGAAATCTAACATGAACTATTGGATCTTTCGGGAGAAGATCAATGACAGAGAAGTAATGTGACATACAAAGGAGCAGACCCAATAGTATTACATGGTGTAGTTAATATGTTTTGAGGTCCAAGGTTAATCGCATATCAGAGGAGATGGGAACCACATGTTAATGTGACTGCAGACTATAGCTATTGCAATTAGCGATAAAGGTGGGACCTCAAAATTTTTGTAGAGGCCGTATAAAGCAAAAACTATGATTTGTGGGCATTTCGTTTTTAAAATGTTTATAAATGAAAATAGCGCCGACGGAAGGTTTATGTGTTTAAACATATATAACCAAGGTTTAAAGAAGGAATGGTTATATATATCTATATCTATATATATATATATATATATGTTGTTAAGGAGTAACAAAGGTTTAGAAGGATAAAGAAAGTCTCAATATTAACATATATAAAGGTTAATGAGAGGGTTTTAGTCTTATAGGAAGGATTTAAAAGAAAGGCTTTAATAAAGTCTTATTTGAAGGTTAAGGGGTGATTAAAGTCTTGATAAGTGAATATTGTATGTTGGTTAACCCATGTTAATTAATAGGGCCGTAACCATTGGAGGTTAGAGATTTTGACTCCTTAGAGAGTTAAAATACTTGGGAAAAATGGGCTGATGCATTTTGCATGCATACTGTGGGTGTAAGCAAGGGTAACCTTGCATCACCTTGTGACAATGTGACATTCAACCATGGGTTGACCATGATTGATATTATAAACATGAGGTAATAATAAACCCAAGGGATTAATACTAAAACCCCAAGGGATTATGAACCCAAGGGACTAATATTATAAACCCAACATTTGTAAACCCAAATATAAACATTGCGAACACTAAAACAAACATCATTTATTTTCATGATTAGAAAATCCTTGTAACAATGTGACATTCAAGCATGGTTGACCATGGTTGGATATGATTGACAATGGTTTACCATGATCGATATTATAAACCTAAGGGAATAATAAACCCAAGGGATTAATATGAGAAACTGAAAGGAATAATAAAACGAAAGGATTAGTACTAAAACCCTAAGGGGTGATGAACCCAAGGGAATAATATTAAACCCAAGGGACTAATATTATAAACCCAACGTATATAAAGCCTAAGAAAAATATTATAAACATTGAAAAAACATGATGTACCATCATTGATTTTCATGTTGAGACAATCCTTATCACAATTGCATGTTGGACCATGGTCGACATCATAATAAATCGTGTTTGACTCAGGAATAATAAACCCAAATGATTGATATTATAAACCTAAGGGATTAATACTAAACCCCAAGGGATTATGAACCAAAGGGAATACTATTAAACAAAAGGGACTAAAAATATAAAACCAAGGGAATAAAAAACCCAAGGGATTGATATAATAAACCCAATGGAATAATAAACCCAGGGGATTATTATTTATTTTCATGGTGAGACAATCCTTGTCACATTGTGACATTCAAGCATGGTTGACCATGGTTGGCTATGATTGACAATGGTTTACCATGATCGATATTATAAACATAAGGGAATAATAAACCCAATGGATTAATATGAGAAACCCAAAGGAATAATAAAACGAAGGGATTAATACTAAGACCCCATGGGATTATTATTTAATTTCATGGTGAGACAATCCTTGTCACATTGTGACATTCAAGCATGGTTAGATATGATTGACAATGGTTTAACATGATCGATATTATAAACCTAAGGGAATAATAAACCCAAGGGATTAATATGAGAAACCCAAAGGAATAATAAAATGCAGGGATTAATACTAAGACCCCAAGGGATTATGAACCCAAGGGGATAGTATTAAATCCATGGGACTAATATTATAAACCCAACGTATGTAACCCCAAGACAAATATTATAAACATTAAAATAAACATGATCGATCATCATTGATTTTCATATTATAAACCTAAGGGAATATATCCTTAACAAAACTAAGTGCACCATTCACCAAGCAAGCTTCAACCCATAAATTACATGCCAACAGAACATGCTGACCATGACACAACAAAACTTCAAGGTCCAATTGATCATCATCAACACCACTAATTTCTGAACGCCTTCAATGCTCAACAACACATCATGTAATTGGAGAATTTAATGATTTTAACATATACCTATTATGGAAGGAGACCAAATTATTTGTTGGAAACATGTGAATAATTTGTTTTAAATAAATTTTTCTCTAGGATGCAACCTCATATCAGCCCGAGACATAAGAAACTGCCAATCTTCAAGAAAAGGTTCTACGTTTCTTATGTTATTGAGGACTCTACGAAAACGAGATTGTTTCTCATTATTCCCTTGTTGGTGAAAGATTGTGTCAAGAGCGACAACAATGTTGAATTTGTTCCACAAGACTTTCCCTGCTGTATTACCTGCATACAAACGCTTATCTCTGACAGGAGACAGTTGGCCAAGATCACCCACAAGGATGATGGATCTGTCAGTAAAAGGACAATTCTTTTTCTCTGGAAATGTTTCTCGTAATTGAGCATCTATTTGCATAAACAACCTTGATCCTAGAAATCTCATTTCATCAATTAATATATATCTAACATGTCACATTTCTTCTTGGAATACTGCAAGTGACTACTCTTGTAGTGGCTGCATATCTTTAATTGGAAATTTTAATACTAAAACCCCAAGGGATTATGAACCAAATGGAATACTATTAAACAAGAGGGACTAATAATATAAACCCAAGGGATTGATATAATAAACCCAATGGATTAACACTAAAACCTCAAGGGATTATGAACCCAAGGAATTATTAATATTAAAAGGTTGAAGAATGAAGAAAACCAATAATTTGATGTTATAAACCATTGGGAATTAATAAACCCAAGGGAAAAATATTAGAAACCAAAGGGATCAAAAATAGCAAGGGATTAATAGGAATTAATATTTTAAACCCAACGGATTGATCAACCCACGTGACCATGAATATTATAAACCTAATGGATCAATACACCTTAGGGATTCTTAATATTATGAAAGTAGCATGTCAATAAATTGAAGGAATAAACATTGTAAATGTAAGGGACTAATATTAAACCTTAGGACTATTATTTAAACCTTAATATTTGGGATTAATAAAACAAAGGGAATGAATGATAAACCGAAGGAATTATTAATATTACAAACTTAATGAACAAATAAACCTAATCATTTAATATTATAAACCCAACGAAATAGTAAACCGAACCTAAGCCCTAAATCCTTGGCATCAATATATAAACATAAATAATTCTATAACACAATAAAATAATAAAAAACATAAACGAAAACAAATATAAGAACCACATTGCAAACCATAAAGAACTAAAACGTGATAAATCATCATTACATTAATAATAACACATTTATATCACTACATTGTAAACAATAAATAGAATTTAAGCCATAAATACATTGATATCAATACATGAATGTATTAATAGTATAAATCTCAAGAATATTGATATAAACACCTAGAACATGAAATTCCAACAATAACATTATAAATGTAAACAATATTTTCATATATGAAAGACGTGAAAGAAGTGAAGGGATCCACATAAAAGACCACAACAATCAGAAATGCAAGAGAAAGATATAAAATAGTAACACTCCAATTGGAGCAAAGCAACATAAATGAAAAAAACACATCTAAATTGCACCCATTGGATTTAAAGAAGAACAACATAATAGGACATTTTAAGACCAGAGATATACAATTTTGTACATAAAAACAACATTAGTGTTTAAAATAATCAATTTAACAAATATTGCAACCACAGAAAGAACATTGAGTCTTAACATATATTTTTTGTTTTGTTTACATCAAAAAATTACACTACGAAATTGAAGTTCAAAACTATAAAGAAGGTCACAATGTTATTAGTTGTATTTCATAGTGATATGGACTTCAATCACTCTTCCTTCTTCCTAATTGTAACATATGCGCTATCTTTCATCTTGGCATAACATTGGAAAGAAAAAGGTGGTACAATGCGTAAACCATCTATTGATTTCACTCTTGATATGGCTGTGAAGGTAAGGCCTTGCTTCTCTTTATTCTCGATATCAACTAATGCTCGTTCTAATGTCAATCCCTGTGACTTGTGGATTGTAAGAGCCCATGCCATCTTCAAAGGAATTTGTTTTCGATTTCCTCTTATCACTGGGGTGATAGGGACAATGTTTGTATTACTTGCATCAAATGGAACACCAACATACTTATCAAAAACAAAAGTTGTGAACATTGGAAGTGGAGGTGGATTAGAGGTAAGCAGATAGAATATATCCTTAACAAAACCAAGTGCACCATTCACCAAGCCAGCTTGAACACATAAATTACATGTCAACATAACATGTTGACCACGCCACAACAAAACTTCATGGTGCAATTGATCATCATCAACACCACTGATTTTTGAACGCCTTCAATACTCAAAAACACATCGTGCAATTGGATAATTTAATGTTTCTAACATATGCCTATTATGCAAGGACACCAAATTATTTGTTAGAAACATGTGAACTGCTACATTAAATAAATCTCTTTCTCTAGGATACAACCTCATATAAGCCGGAGACATAAGAAACTCTGAATCTTCAAGAACATGTTCTATGTTTCTTATGTTATTGAGGACTCTACGAAAACAAGATTGTTTCTCATTATTCCCTTGTTGGTGAAAGATTGTGTCAAGAGTGACAACAATGTTGAATTTGTTCCACAAGACTTTCCTAGCTTTATCACCTGCATACAAAGGCTTCTCTCTGATAGGAGGCAGTTGGCCAATGTAACCCATAAGGATGATGGATCTACCACCAAAAAGACAATTCTTTTTCGTTGGAAATGCTTCTCGTAATCGAGCATCTATTTGCATAAACGACCTTGATCCTAGAAAGATCATTTCATCAATCAATATATATCTAACATGTCCAATTTCTTCTTGGGATACTACAAGTGACTGCCCTTGTAGTGGCTGCATATCTTTAGTTGGAATTTTTAGAGCTGAGTGTATTGTTTTTCCATGTATATTAAAAGCAACTATTCCTATTGGGGAAGAAGAAGCAAATGGATTCTTCCACCAATTGACAAATTAGAAAGAGCTTAAAAAATACAATGGATAAGGAAAGACTTCCTAGTGCTCGCAGTGCCCTGAATAATCCTAAGAAGAGCTTCACAAATCTCATATTCAGCAAAGTGCCTTAAGACAATTTCAAAAGCAAGTCATTGTTTTTATGACAAAGAATCTAGAGATGCAAATGTTATGTTTGAAAGGTCAACAATATCACCCGTTGATTTTGCATTCCTTATAAAATTAATAGCTTCCTCTGCAGCATCATCAGAAATAGTTTTACTTTCCCAGTCAAAGGATATATCAAAGTCCTTTTGACCAAGGGTGTGAAGATAAGAAACATTCACACCGTTTAGTGGTACCAAACGAGAGAAAATATGCCATTCTTGAAAGTCATATTCAAGATTCATTTCCTGGTTAGAAAGATCACCATCTTCTTCATCTTCAATATTGTCTATAATTGATGGATATCGATCAACATGCCATGCTCGATATCGAAAATTCCTCCAACTTTCAATAATAGTTTCAACTGAAAGGCCAATTTCTGCAGGAATGTCACGAAATGGCTTGTACAATAGCAATTTTTTCCAGCAAAAGGTTTCAAATTCCTCTGAAGCCTCACCAGGAATAGAATAAAACCGTGGCCAAACCCGAACAATAGAATGAACATCTCTAGGCTTCCATGGATCTTGTTTACGCTTACTATCAAATATCCAAGATCTTGTTGTTTCTATCAAAGATAGATGTTCAAGGAAAAAAGGTCTCTTCTGATAATGTTGAATGAAAGTATTCTTAGATTAACGTTTCAAGCCATCCTTTGATATTTTCCTAAAAAGCTTTCCTCCAACATTTAAGGAAACAAATTTCCGACTACAAACAACAAGAGGTAGCTTAAGCAACATATGACATGTTTCTTGTGCTCCATTGTCACGGTCAACAATCGTTTCTGTAAGAAACTTTCTATATGCAAATAAAGCATGATCCTCACAATCAATAGAATTTGAAATTCTAGTTAGCATATGATGATAGCTTTCAGACCCTTTTTCTACTTTCGATGCATACTTAGCAATGTATTTGAACACGGCATAGTGAGAAAGCATTGGCTGGCAATGAACATTTACACGCCACATTGTTAGAAGGTCAATGTTATGTACATTAAGCCTGTCATCATTTCTTGCTGGCTCATATTCTTTTCTTCCTTGATCATCTATGAACAATATTGATTCATCACAAATATCCCATGGAGCATTGTACTGACATGTTAGAATAGTGCCCTTTTGCACAAACAAGAATCCACAGTACACTTTGTGTGGCTTTGGACACAGTTTAACAATTCTTTGTAATCATTATGAGGATTAGAAGAGAAAATCTTACTAGTATTCAATAGGCAAGGGTCATCATTGAGGCTTCATGGAACCATTATGTTGTGACGATGTATGTCACAGGGATTCCATGTAGTTACATATTTTCCGAAGAATATCTTTGCAATTTGTACATCAGAACTATTTGACCAATCAAGTATTTCCATGTCAGGAGCACCTTCTAACCATAGGAAACCATGGATATGTGCTGAACCTCTATGTTGCCACTCATATCTGAAATAAATGAAGATATGGTTACTACAAACAATATAAATAGAATCATAATAAAAGTTGAAAAAGTATAGAAAAAGAATTCAACACAAACCTGTGCCAAAAGTCTTTAACTTTAAGATATTTTTAGATAACTTCCTTTCGAAAAATATTGAACTTGTGGTGCATAAATGTCGCAACAATATGAGGGTATTAGATAAAATTCTCAATTTTCATACGATGCTCATTTGAAGAATGAGAATGTGAATGTATGGGCATGAGGTTATGCAACTATGGCCACTTTGTGTCATCTGCACTCAAAGTAAAAAATAAATATGGACATCCTAACTGAGTAATCATGTCCGGCAATTCAGATCGACACTTAGTCCAGTATGCCCTTGTACCTCTCAGATAAGAAACAAACGCATAAGATTCTCGCCAACTTATTATCTGGTAAATCAGATAGTTGGTGACGCGACTCCTCAACTGTTATAGGTGAGTTATCATGTAAATGTTTCTTTGCAAAAACTACAGCAGTTTCTTGGCTCCGATACCACCTTATCATGTTTAATAGGTAATATAGAAAGCAAGAATGGCTTCCAAATCTCTGATCATAATACCTAAGAAGATCCAACGCGTACTCATGAAGTTCAAAACTACAAATACGTGGTTGCAACCAATCAACATCACCAGTGGGGAACAATGTTGGGAATGCATATCTAATAACCCCTATGTATTATATTCATTCACTAGAGAGGTTCCAATAGTGGGCCAATCCATGTATTGAACATGTGAAGAATCAACATTATCAAGAAATGCTCTAATTTCTTCCACTTCTCTTCGTTCATTTGGTAGGTGAGCAATAAAGGAAGAAGGATGAGAGGGAAAATGCTCAGCATGAAACTCTTCATTATTAGTTTCATTGATTTCAGATTCTTCAATATCACAATCAACAAATTTAAGCCTAGAGGAGATATCTGTTGATCTTTCACGCAGATCATTCACTGAATCATAATCAATTACAACATCTCAATAATATTGATCATGTTGGATTTTGAAAAGCAATGCAGCCATCACTCGAGATCTTTTGACATAACATTCATAATATTTAGACTGAGTGCCATGTCTCCTCACAATTAGAAAGTCAATATCTTCAACATGTTGGGGAAGGCTTTGTACAATTGTAGAAATATCTTGAGGAAAGCTAATTGTATGACCACTATACTTATATTTCCCACCTTGAGCATGTGTCACTTGCAAAATAGGATTCACACGTGCTATTAGCATTTCTTCAACTTGAGTAAGAACTCTTAAAATATGAGGTTTCTCACTAGGATCCATGTTATTATATCGACAAAAACGATGGGCTCCTCTTTCACTCTTGCATCGTCTGCAAACAGGTCCTTCAGAATATCTCACAACAAGGATTCTTGGATATGATTCTTGGCAAATGTGGCACATTTAGACAACTGACAAGCTATCTATCTTTGCTCAAAACCTTTTATGCACTGCAATCATGTTTTCATCAAAATGAATATGATCTCTACTCGCCGAACCATGTTGAAAATCATTTGGATGAGTAAAATCTCTTCTAACATTTACTTCATCTTCAAGAACATGAGATTCCCTTCACAAATTTGAAGCATGTGGAATGGATCTACGAGAATGTCTTTCCAATTTTATGGTGTGCATTTCTCGAACCTAAGAGGATGTAAAGGTCTCTTTGTCATAAAAGACTTTAAAATTTAATTTCCAACTAATTATAAATGAAGAAAATGAAAAAGAATCAAATGCATTCCAAATTTACATTTGTGTCTTCATGTGGATGAGGGTTATGAGATGGTTGCTCTTGGATTCTAAGAATAGTGGATGGAACATTTTTGGATGTATTTTCTTTGCCTCCATTCAAATGAGTTTTTTCCTATTTCAAAAAAATAAAATACGTTATAAAACTAAATTTCCAAAAAAGAAAGATTCAAAAATTGAAAATAAATCAAATACATTCATCATCTACATTAGTTTTACAATTTGATGTTTTGGATTCCAATTCACCAACCTAACGAGATGAGATCATGGTTTCTCCATGAAACGTTACAAAACACGATTTCCAGGAAACTGTAAATGAAAAAATGAGAAAGATATAAAATGCACTCAACATTTACATTTGTTTGGCGATGTGGATGAATGTTATGAGATGGTTCCTCTTCACTTCTAACATCAGTAGATGCAACATCTATGAAGTTAATTTGTATGCCTCTATTGGAATGACTTGTGTCCTATTCAAATAAAATAAAATACGCCATAAAATTCAATGTCTAAGTAATTAGAAATTTAAAAAATGAGATGCTTCATCCTCACTTCTCGGATTAGTAGATGGAACAGTTTGGGAGTTAATTTATAGACCTCTATTAAAACAAGTTTTATCCTACCCAAAGAGAATAAAATAAAATATTTTTTGTAAACAAAACTTTGTAAGTATAGGAATGTAGTAGAACAACCACTATTGTAGTGAAAATCAAAATATAATTGTTTTACCTCCATTGTGCCATGCGAAATGCTATTAGGGACGATTGATTCTCTTGATGGGACCACATTACTTTGAGAAGTGGGATTTGAAGGTATTTTGTTTCGAGCAACTGGATCCAAATTATCAAAACAAAGCCCTAAAGCCCTAAACTTGAGAGATGATGAACTGGCAAATTAAGCAGTGTTCATTTAAGTCAAATAAGGAAATATCACAACAGGCAATGCCATGAGCTCATTATGGTCAACATTTGTCATGCATTAATCTTGGTACAATAATGTTTAGACTCTCAAAGGGTAGCTTCCAGATCACAGGGTCTATCATGTATTTTCCACATCATAGGTTCTAAATGTGTTCAAGTCCTAGGGAATGGAGTACATAATATAGGCACATTCACTCCAAACTTGTAAGGATGACTTCATTTGTGGATAAGTAGATGGTGCCCCTCTCAAGGTTGATAGTATGAATTTTTGTGGTGCATTTCAATATCACCTTCCTAACTGGTTTTGTTAGTCAATATTATATTTTCTTGACAACATTATTCTCAGAGATCCCTCTCATATGCCAATTTGAGCTAAATGGTTTGAGGATGCATTGCACTATCTATAAGTTAGAAAAACCAATTGAGAACACAAGTGGCCTCTTCTCCTGACATATTAATCCAACATTAACAACAATTCCAATGGTTAGTGGATGAAATAAGGTAGATATAGATTAAGTTAGATAAGCTTTGTTTTCCTATCCCTCCCTAGTGTGACTCTCTTGATTACCATGTATATTCTACCTCCTACTTATATGTTTCGTGCAGCTATCCTCTCGAGAATTTGAATGATAAAGCATAAAGGGATATGCATGTAACTCAACTCACTCTCTATGATATTGATTCCACTTATTAGCAAGCATGTATTTTATGATAACAACATTTTGGAGGTTCACTTCGGAATCTATAATTATCATCACTCAATGAGACAAGAGACTTACATTTTCTTTTTTTTGTTTCATAAAGTGAGCTGTTCTGGATCCACGTTGATTTTGGATCATGTTATGTTCAATATCTGGTGTTCATGTAGCAAGCTCCGAATGCATGTTTATATTATTAAAATTTGTCTACTTCCGATTGAAAAACTAAATATGTTTTATTCATCCCCACAGATTTGAATGAGATCACGATCTCTCGTAAATCCGAATATTCAATGGAAATGGGGCGACATTAGATACGTGATTTGCAATAAAAGTAGAAATACGCATATAATTAAAAACTATAACTGTAAACGATTCTTTAGTGTAATTTTTAAATAATATTAACTATAATATGGATGTCGAGCTGCTTGTCTACTTCTGAATAAATATAGCCGTTGTAAAATAGAAATTGATGTATACCTTCTGTTATTGTCGCAAGATGCTAACCACTGGGCATCATTTGTTGTTGCAAGATGCTAACCACTGGGCAAAATGATGTGGTTGTGTGCAAGGAGTCGAGTTACAGCGTGTAAGGGAAAGGGTTGTAATGCTGAGATATGTCGATTCCAGTCACAAAATAGTAAACGCGTGTGAAAAAACAGAAGAGATGAAGGAATTTGGGCGTGTGAAAAAGAATAAGATGATGGTTTATTATTAGTTTTTTTGGTTATACATTTTTTTTTTTTGTGATTTTCATGGGTATCGTCTGTTCAACGCCTTATCGTTTTACGAAGAGGAAGATTCCAATATAAAAGACCTGTTTGTTTAATCCTTCAATTTTTCTGAAGAGTACGATGATCGAAGGAAATTTGAAAAATTGAGTTGAGATACCATTTTTATTATGTTTTTTCCTTTAAAAAAGTTGATATAGGGGAGGGATTCCTATTCTTGTGCAGGGACCAGTAGTTGATATAATACTGGTCCCACCAAACCACCAGTGATTAAGACTTGTGAAACCAAATTTTAAACAGAAATAAATAACATTATGTATAAATAAGTTTTAAATTATGTCCAAAAATCACCCATACATTGACTGGGCCCACAACTGTCCATAAATAGTATTTTACTACTTAATATTGCAAAACATATTGACCCAAGTAGAAAACAGCTAGAGCCATAAAGGCTTCCAAACTGGTCTATTCCAGAAGTACAAAACAGCAGTCACTTCAACCCCCACTCATGAGAACTCCAACTTTGCATCCCAAATAAATATGCCTACCTGCACATAACAAAAGGAATGTATGTCAGCCATAACTGCTGTGTTGTTCAACAACTAAGCACCCTATGTTAAATAAATGACACCCAACCCAATAACAATTAAATCCAATTTGTTCAATAAATGACACCCAACCCAATAACAATTAAATCCACTTTGTTCAATAAATGACACCCAGACCCAATAACTGCAATAAATGACACCCAACTCATTGTATTTCTCATTAAAACAAATCAAAGCACATGGATCAACAAATAAACAATTCCCAACCATTAGATCACAGCAAATTAAATCCATACCACACATTCAAAATGAAGCCATTGCAATCCATGTGCATCCATGTCCACCAATTAAAATCAAGTCCCCAAAACTATAAAACAAATCCACCCACTGTTGAAGTTGCATCTTATGCTTTCAAACTATTCAGCAAACTTGAAGACAACATCACAAAACAGTGGCCAATATATTCAAGTTAGTTATATCTTCTTACAGTTCTGTTTTCATTTATCAGATTTTTCTTACATTACAGTTCTGTTACAGTTCTGTTTTCATTGTTTTCATTTATCAGATTTCTTACATTACAGTTCTGTCCATAGGGTGGTGACAGTTAACCTATACAGTTACAATTAACCTTTTTTATACAGAGTTTATAGATCATTTTTTCTAGGATTACAAACAAATTAGTGCAGTAAGCTATCAAACATATTGCTCAGAAAGACAGCAAATCAAATAAGAGGACAAGATGCTATTAGATTTTAAGTCTGCTTAATAAAACAGGTGTTTTTAAGTTTAAAAATACTTGGGCTAGGGGAGGGACGCCATTACCTGTGCGCCCTCCCCTCCACCTGGCGGACAAGCACGTTGCAGGCACGTGGCCTCGTAAGACACCACGCCAACTCAATCCGCCACCTGTTAAGGAACGTGTCAAGGGTTTAGTGTTTATTTAACGACCATGGAGGGGCTCATTTCCGCCTTTACCGCGCGATGTATGCTCCGACTGTGGGTTATTTTTAAGTCTGCTTAATAAAACAGGTGTTTTTAAGTTTAAAAATACTTGGGCTACATTAGTAATCCAGCTCGCTATTAAGCCATAGCTGCAAAACTCAAAACTTTAAAGGTGCCAATTTCAGAAATACTAGTTTAAGTTCAGTTACATTTTACAATGGTCGCGCTTAAGTGGTATACCAGGAAAAACAGATACTGAAGAAACCCGTGAACTTACATGATTACGAGAGAAAATTTCACAAATATATCAAAATATAATGAAAAGTGAGACCTCTCAGCCGAATTTTAAGTTCAGTCACATTTTACAAAGGTCGCGCTTATTTTTGCTCATGCAACAAGCACATGGAACAAACTAAATAGGATTTTAGTGAACTATCGGTGAAGTAATATGAGGAGATGCAAGCCATTTGTTTCAAAAAGCCTAAGGACAAATTAATTGAAAGAAGAGACAGAGTAACTGTAAAGGAAACAATCAAAACAGGGCACTGAATCCAAATTTCCAGTAAGCATGGTAAACACCAATAAAATACTAAGCACTGAAGCAATAATTTCAACGATTCAAATTTCCAGTAAGCATGGTAAACACCAATAAAATACTAAGCACTGAAGCAATAATTTCAACTCTTTTGAAATTATGTAAAGATAGAGAAAAAGACTCATTTAGACATTACATGAAAAACTAAAATCAAACTCACAAATTCCATATCAGTCAAGTGGGAAGCATTTCTAAGTTTTTGTAACCAGATATGCGAAGCAGAGGAAGACATGTCCCAATAATGTAAATAAAAGCACAAGTTTACCTCCATCGTAAAAATCTTGTTTTGACCTTATTTGTTGACCTTATTTGTTGCTTACCTTACAGGAAGCACTGAAGCAATAATTTCAACTCTTTTGAAATTATGTAAAGATAGAGAAAAAGACTCATTTAGACATTACATGAAAAACTAAAATCAAACTCACAAATTCCATATCAGTCAAGTGGGAAGCATTTCTAAGTTTTTGTAACCAGATATGCGAAGCAGAGGAAGACATGTCCCAATAATGTAAATAAAAGCACAAGTTTACCTCCATCGTAAAAATCTTGTTTTGACCTTATTTGTTGACCTTATTTGTTGCTTACCTTACAAGAATTGAAGGTTAGCTTACAGGAATTATTCGATCATCAGCTTCATAGGGATAATTTTTGCAGAAGTAATAAAGCATAATTTAACATATATTCTAATGTCTAAATGCATGCAATAATTTTATAGGTTGTTGCATCTATGGCAAAAGGAAATTACTCTGCTCGTACAAGGAGAAGTGGCAGGAGAGTGACAAGGGGTGCGCAGCTGCGATGCACATCGTCCGATGATGACAGGCCAGCTGATGTCGATGCCAGCAATGCACCAGGGAACATTGTTGAAGATGACCATGTGACAGCTGCTGATGTTAACACACCATCAGCCACAGAACCACCATCAACAACAGTCCAAGGGGCAAGCTCAACTAAAAAAATCAGTGCTATAAGAGGATGGACAAAAGAACAAATGTTAGTTGCAATTGACGACATAGAGTTTAATGGATACTCAGTTCGGGCATCTGCAAAAAAACATGGTATTCCTCCCTCATCAATACATTATTGGATAAATGGACTGACTCATACAAAACGTAGAGGGCCTCTTACAGTTATGACTGAGGATGAGGAGGCCGAGGTGGTTGAGTGGTGTAAAGAGATGGCCCAACTGGGACATGGGCTAGAGTTGATACAACTCAAATCAACAGTTGCTCAAATCTGTCAAGGGAGGCCAAACCCATTCAAAGATGGGTTTCCTGGTAAATCATGGTGGTTTGGGTTTAAAAAAAGGCATCCAGAACTTGTATTGCGTACTGCTGAGGGCCTTGACAGAGACAGAGCATTAAATTTGCGTCCTGCAGTTGTGCAAAAATTCTATGACACACTTTCTAGTGCTTATGATAAACATTCTTATGGAGCAGACCATATATGGAACTGTGATGAAACAGGTTTACAGGCAGGGAGGAATTGTGGCATGCGGGTAATTGCCAAGAGAGGGAGCCGAAATGTGCCAAAGATTTTGCCCAAGAGCAGGGAGTGGATAACTATTTTATGTTGTGTTAATGCAATTGGTACTTCAATCCCAGGATTTTATCTATTCAAAGGTAAAAATCAACTGAAAAACTATATACAGAACTGCGAACCAGGTGCATGCATGGCTGCACATCCCCATGCATGGATGACTAAAGAACTGTTTCTAAGTTGGCTTTTTCACTTTGCTGCATCGGTACCAGGTGGCGTCTCGCCTAATAACAGACACCTTTTGATATTAGATGGCCATGGGAGCCACATGGCTGTACAAACAATTGAGGAAGCAAACAATTTAGGCATCGACCTATTGACATTGCCAGCTCATACCACTCATAGACTGCAACCCCTTGATGTTAGTGTGTTTGGCCCTTTCAAGAACTATTTCAGGTCGGAGCGTGCTGCATGGATGGCAAAGAATCCAGGGGTTGAGGTGAAAAGGTTTGAGCTAGCAGAGCTTGCAAGTAAAGCTTTTAAAAGGGCTTTGACACCATCAAATATCAAGGCTGGCTTTAGGAGGACAGGAATCTGGCCACTGAACTATGATGCTCTCATGCATGATACTGGTTGTAGCCAAGCGTTTCATGTGGATGGTCAGGAAGAAGGGAATGCCCAAATAGGTGTTGAAGTGCAAGAAGTAGATGACCAAGATGATGTTGTTGCAGCTGGTAATATGATTTCCTTGTCTCAAGGACACTTATATGCTAAAGATGATGAAACTGTATGTGAAACACAATATAACAATGAACAAATTCGCAGTAACATGGAGATTGTTCCACCAACTCAAGAACATGAAATTCCTGTTGTTGATATTGTTAATGTTATTGCTGAACATGCAGTTGACAATGACCAATTGACATTGCCAAGCCAAGTAACCCCACCTTCATGGCTAGCAGAAGCAATGATCAATATGAATGCACATATTGTCTCAGCAACCAATGAAGAAAGCATGAACATGCCCTCACAACCAGCAGAATTGAACAGTGAAATTGTTCATTTTTTTGTGGACAATATATCAATGGAAGAAGATGAAGGACATAATGAGGCATCAAATGAAGATAATGATATAGTTCAATCAGTTCCAACAGAAACTGGAAGGGAAGTACCAAGCAATGACATGCAGGTGGGAGGGGTGGAGAAGACACTTGGACAATTCCTAAAGCTACCAGTACAGAGAGTATCAATGAAAAAAAAGCAAGGTGCACCAGGTAGTCTTCGTCTGGGCCGAAGCTCACAGTTACTCACCTCAGAGGACTATATAACCCTGTTAGTTGAGTCTGAAAAAAAGAAATTTGAAATGCAAGAATTAAAATAGAAAAAGAAGGATCTAGTCAAGGAGAAGAAGGCAGCAAGGATTGTTGCCGCACAACATCGAGCAGATGAAAAGATTGAAAGAGATAAAGCAAGGCAAATTAAGGACCAACAAAAGCAAATGGCAAGACAGGAAAAGGAAAGACGAAAGGCACAACAAATGCTTGAAAAGGAACAAGGGATGATCAATATGGTTGACAATGATACAAGAATAGCTAATGAAACCAGAATTATTTCAAACTCATTGGACTCCATTGCAGATAATACACCATTATTCCAAGATCTCATAAACATTCAAGTGCCTCACTATACTACTGAGGGTTTACCCACTTGCCTTATTCCTACCAGAGTTGGTGCCAATTCTATGTATGCTCATTACACACCTCCACTTAATGCAGGGACCAGTAGTGCAAATGTGAGGTATGGGTACTCAATACCTCCATGGTTGGAAGCTGCAAATTGGAGTCAATCATATGGCAGCAATCAACCATTTCCTAATCAACCCTTGACAGGTAGGCCAACCTACTTGGCTCAAGAAGGTAACTCGGGGAGTTTTGGCACTCAAGATTCTCAGGGCCATAAAGAATAGGGGTGTCATATGTTTTTGTTTGTAACCACATTATGATGTGGATTTTGGATGGATTGTGTCTTTTTCTTGTCACAAAAACATTCTGGCTTACAACCTAGGTTGTTTTATTGCTTTGAAACACTAACAACATTATGGTGCTATGCATTCACTACATTGAAAAGCCAACAGCAGCTTGGTTGGTTGTAAAGTAGTTTTATTTGCGAGTTAAGCACAAATGATATCAGTCCACAAAAGACACTACAATGATAACTTAGATACTTATTTCCCTTTTGAAATTGTTATGTCAATTCATATTATGTCTTGGGGCATCTTTTTCCACTGCAAAGATGAACTATATTTCACAAAATAAATCACTTAATACTTCACCATTAGCTTCAAAATGATGCTCCCAACACTGATAAGTGATTTCTTATGGATATTAAACCTTAGCAAATTGATTTCTTCTTACTAAAACAAGTACACCAGATCTCGAAAAGCATATTTCAGATATCAGAAAACATATACCAGACCTTAGATAAACACTTGGAAAGTCACCAACAGAAAAACATATGACTTTATTAGTCTCTTATGGTCAATGTGCAGTGGTCTTGGGCTTATTATTATTGTCTTATGGTATTTATGCAGTCACCGTAGCAATATGCTTTAGATCTAATTATTCATTGCAGTCAACAAGTATCATAGAAAGCAGGCCACTGTAAGCAGTTTTTCAACTTTGAAAGAATAACCTAGATCTAAGTAAGCTTACCTACAAGCACATACTTCTGTAAAATATCCCAACTCTCAAACACATCCATCTTCTATTGAATACAGAAAGAAGTCAATACACAACAATAGCTCAAAACCAAAACTGAACTAAACTTAAAGCCTACACAACATATTTACTCCACAAAGATCATAAAGAGTTACAATTGGAACTACTGGACTCTTTGAAGTCATTTTCTTCATTTTTGAAGTAATTATTATTTAAATTTGTTGAAGAAAACCTGAAACACTGAGATAATAAGACACAGAGCTGCAAATAAATTCTCAACCATAAATAAGTAAATAAATCCAACAAATCTGATTTTAATATAATCAAATATGTAGTCATATATAGTTCTAAAATAATTGAGCTAAGTATTTTTCTAAGGAAACGAACAAAATGCATGTGATAGACAAAATTGAATGGCATAGGCAAACATGGGAGATAGTCTTTAGGAACCTAACCCAAACTACTGCAAGCACTATATCGGTATTCATCAGATTAGTCCCATGGAAGTGAGAAGCTAACACAATGCTTGAATAAGAGTACTCATTGTAATCAATTCAATGGGAATCAGAGCCATATGTGTGAAATAGTTATAGGTATAAATGTATTACAGCTTCTACTAATATGGAGTTTAAGCTTAGTCAATTATATATGGTACATCAATTGATCCCGTGTAAGTGATTAGACTATACACTTCATATTCCATATCCTTACATTGAGCTTATATCAGTAATATGTAAGAGTTATGATATCACTGTAATCAAGCTATACTAATACAGGAACAAGAGCTTATCGTAATTAAGGCATGTAGATTATGTGAACACTGTCCATAAGGTTATGCATTGTGATTACTAGTAACCAATACAGAGAAACAAGCTATCATAATATATGAATAATACGTAAGCTGCTTACACCATAGGCTCTAGTATCCTTCAAGAAGCAAACCAACATTCCGAAGAAGGACAGAGACAATCTGAAGATGGTCTGAGACATTAGCTTAGAAGGACTGAGGAAGCTAGATCTTTGGAATGAAACACTAGACCTTGAATCCTTACAATACCTGCTTAGGAAGGAATCCGCATACCTTCTTATCTGTATAACTCCCTTCAAACCCTCAGAACAAGACTAGACGCAGTAGAACCCTAGAAACAGCTTAGCCACCTTAAGACAGTCTGACAAACTTCCTACAAGCAAACAACCTTACATCTCATAGAAAACATAAGGTGGAAAAACAAAAAGAAAACATCCTAGAGCATGCGTTAAGGTCCCAAAATATTGTGAAAAAAGAATATAAGAAAGTGAAACAATCTAGTAGTCATAAGTTAGACTACTCGTAAGCTCAACCACGCTTCAAGAAGATCCATGTAATGATAGTGTAACTTTACCCACTATTTATTACTTTATGGTTCCATATAAACATCAATTCAATTCTTGTATTGCGTTATGGCCTTGGGCAACTCCTCCAAAGTCTTTGATATTTCTGTAGACTTTATCCCTATTCAACTCCTAGTAGAGTAAATGTAAGAGAAACAATGTTAGAGCTACTTGTTGTTGGAGATACTTTCCATCTAGCGATACAAACAAAATACCACAACAATCTTTATTGGACAGAACTAGCGATAAGAATAAAATACAACAACAATCATTATTGGACAGAACTAGTGGGGTACTCAATTAACACTGTTCAAAGCTTAGGTATGATAGTGTTAACACATATAAGATGTATTCAAATTAGTAGCAGTAACCTTGTTCAAATCATGATATCAAAGAACTAGTGGTTCAATTCCAATACCTGCTTAGGAAGGAATCCGCATACCATCTTATCTGTATAACTCCCTTCAAACCCTCAGAACAAGACTAGATGCAGTAGAACCCTAGAAACAGCTTAGCCACCTTAAGACAGTCTGACAAACTTCCTACAAGCAAACAACTTAGAACACCACCGGCTTAGGAGTCTTACAATTCATGAAGTATGCCTAAATTATATGGAATGGTACAGAAGCTCGAAAGGCAGTTGAAACATTCTCTGTTCATGCTCCAATATTGAAAGGCAGCCTATAATATGGCAGGGACCTGAAGCCTCACAATCTCCTGGTGGATACGCGAAGAGGTGTAGTAAAAATAGCATATCTTGGCCTCGGAAGAGCATTTACAATTCCTATTAAGAAATATACACATGAGAATCCAAAACCCTAAACCCTTCAACAAAGCAGCTAATAAATTATACCTTCAACAAAACCAGAGGGCTACCATTATATCAGAAAACCATTATATCAGAAAAAAGCACAAGACCTTAACACCGAAAAGCTACAACATCATTTCCGTATGTTCCGAGTCTCACACTAGCTGCAAGCTTTGGAGATGGCAACCAAAACCAAGCTGCCATTAGAATCCAAAACCCTAAACCCTTCAACAAAGCAGCTAATAAATTATACATTCAACAAAACCAGAGGGCTACCATTATATCAGAAAAACCAAGCTGCCATTAGAATCCAAAACCCTAAACCCTTCAACAAAGCAGCTAATAAATTATACATTCAACAAAACCAAAGGGCTACCATTATATCAGAAAAAAGCACAAGACCTTAACACCGAAAAAAGCACAAGACCTTAACACCGAAAAGCTACAACAAAACTTCCAATAAGCGAGGTGAGGTGTTGAGAAACACATGGTGAGAGGTGTTGAAAAACACTTCAGAAAATGGCTGGTAGGATAAAAATCCTACCGGATAGAAGCCATCAGTCCAGAGCTCGCCACACATTCGGCGGACCTTCTCCAGTGCTCGCCGGACCTGCCACACCTGCAACAATTGGAAAAAATTAACAAATGAGCAAATGCAGAAGAAAAAAACCCAAAAAACCAGTCAAATACCACCGAAATTTGCAGTTACCTGTAAATTGGTACTGGCTCCTCCCCAAACAGCAAATAGCACGAATTAAACCACCGACGGTCCTGGCTGAACAGCAATTGGCGGACATGAGCTCAACAATGGCGGACCACCCTAAACCACCGACGGTCCTGGCTGAACAGCGATTGGCGGACATGAGCTCAACAATGGCGGACCACCCTAAACCACCGGCGGTCCTGGCTGAACAGCAATGGGCGGACAGGAGCTCAACAATGGCAGACCTCATGCACAGGTAATGGAGCCCTCCCGCGCCATCATCGGCGGAGGGCTTCGAACAACCACCAGACCCGAACAGAAAACCCACAGTCGGAGCATACATCGCGCGGTAAAGGCGGAAATGAGCCCCTCCATGCTCGTTTAATAAACCCTAAACCCTTGACACGTTCGGCAACAGGTGGCGGATTGAGTTGGCGTGGTGTCGTACGAGGCCACGTGCCTGCAACGTGCCCGTCCGCCAGGTGGAGGGGAGGGCGCACAGGTAATGGCGTCCCTCCCCTATTAGTCTTCGATGAGGAAAAAACT
Organism: Pinus tabuliformis; assembly: GCA_031772625.1. Lineage (NCBI taxonomy): Eukaryota > Viridiplantae > Streptophyta > Pinopsida > Pinales > Pinaceae > Pinus > Pinus tabuliformis. The sequence goes on along the minus strand of CM062816.1, from coordinate 1,488,041,886 downwards.
AAAACGATGAATAATTTAATAACCTCAATTTTAATTATTATGTTTAAATATTTTATTAGTATTTATTTTTTAACACCCAATAGTTGATTCAAAGAATAATTTATTTACAACTTATTTACAACTTTCTTTTGTTTTTCTGGAGCAAGAGACAAACCTTTTATATCATTAAGCCGAAAATAATTTACATATTTTACAACTATCCACTTCACAAAGTGGACTCAAAACAAGGGTGCTAGCTCCCAATGATAAGAACCCCCATCCCAATACAAAAAACCGACAAATCCTTTAGGAAACCTACCCTAAACATGCTGCCTAATGCCTTAACCGAGCAATTGCCTGCACCAGCACTCACTCAACCCACCTATTAAATCATGGCCATGCAATCCACATCTTAAACCAATGACAGAGATGAAATTCACATCAAGAAGGCGAGAAGAAATAAACTTCCTGGCCCCACAGAAATATCTTGATCGTTGATCCCTACCATAGAATCTTACGGTTGGAATGAAATTGCATAGCTCAACATGCCGTTTTTTAGCTTACGATCAGGGCGGTTTTTCATCTGACCCCACTGCCACGTGTTGTTCACTGAATGGGATCGCTGTAAAAAAAGGAAAAAACTCCTTCCCGCTCACGAGGCTTGTGATCACCCCAAAACCACCCTGGCCAATTTTTTCTGATTAGAGGCGAAGGTCTCATCCTACTTGTTAAATCGTGGCCTTCCATTCCACGTCTTAATCTGACAACGGAGATGAAATTCGCACCAAGAAGGTGAACAGAACTTAACTCCCTGGCCCCACAAAATTGCACGATCAATCCTGATCGTTGATCCCTGCCACAAAATCTGACGGCTGAAATGAATATCACACAGCTCAACATGCCGATTTTTAGTGTGCGATCAAGGTGGTTTTTCATCCGGCCCCACTGCCACGTGTTGTTCACTGAATGGGATCGCTGCAAAAAAGGGAAAACTGCTTCCCGCTCACGAGGCTTGCGATCACCCCAAAACCGCTCTGGCCATGGTATTCTGATCAGAGGTGAAGGTTTCAGGTTATCGGGGACACCCCAGGTTCCTGGCTTCCGATCTCTATCCGTGTCTACTCTACCTGTGACCTTGTAAGAAGACGCTTTTGCTAGCTTACTTGAAAACCCTAGAAATAGAACTCCTGCTCTCCAACCACTAATAACCTGATTGAGCATGATGCTCCGAATTGCAAACTTCTGAAGCATATCACTCGCTATAAAACCAATAATATACACTCCTTTGCTCATATCGCTTCTGAGTTATCAATGCTTCCCTCCATGGCCCTGCTCCAAAACACTAGCCAATCTTCCTCCGCCTGGTCTTGGCACTTTGCTTTAAGACTGTGCTGAGGTAGCTCTTGACATTTTCTTGCAAACCTATTTTCCTTGATTAGCTAGAAGAGCCGCAAGTTTATTGGCTGATCTTCGGACATGTTTAAAAGTTATAGTGTAGAGGCACAGAAGTTGGTTGTGGATCCATTGAAAGATTTGGATCAGCCTCCAACTCCTTGAGGCCTTTTCCGGCTCCGTACCCCAACTGATTCGCTTGACCAAGTTAATGATTAACTCAGAGTCTGCTTCAACAATCACATTTTGCCGATTATCCTGAATCAAGAATTCTAAACAATGCTCCATAGCCATAACTTCTGCCATATTATTGGTGGTTTTCCCAAGGTGACCATAGAAAATGAACAAGATATTTCCTCTTTCATCTCTTAATACTCGGCCACGACCCGCAGTAGCTGGGTTGCCCTTTGTGGCACCGTCAATATTGAACTTCGGAAAACCCTTATGGGGTGCCAAAAATCAAGCTCAGAGTCTTTAATGAGAATATTCCTTTCGTGATCCTGAAGAATGAGACCCTGTAACCTTAGCTGACAGAGAATCCTCCAATCTGGTTCTGAAGGAGGATTTTTAGGAAGATTTCGGACAATAGACCCTACTGTCTCGTGAAGTTGTTTTAAGATTTGATCCAAAAGGTAAAGGGGTGGCTTTTTAACGTCATTGAAAATTATGTTATTCCTTTCTTTCCAAATATTCCATATATTGAAGCCGAGCATAAGAGCCCAAGCAATGCTAAGGACTACATTATTCGAAAAATTGCCTCTTCACTTGTTTAGGGTTTTGATGATATCCCCTTTGTCCCTATCTGACTGTTCGAAAATGATAGCAAAAGCATCCCACAGCCTGGAAGTAAAGGTGCAATTATTGAGCAGGTGCTCCATTGTTTCCTCTTGAGCTTCACATAGCTGGCACCTAGAAGGCCCCAAAACACCCCTTTTCTGAATGTTGTCCCAAGTCAAAATCTTCCTATGATGGACTAGCCACATGAAGAGTTTAATTTTCATCCAACCTTGATGCCTCCATATTATTTGCCATGCATTGTTCGGTGCCTGGGAGACCAAACTAAGGAGAATGAGTTTAGCTTCATTAAGATTAAAGGTGCCCTCATTATTGTTGCCCCATCTTAGCTGATCATTCCCTTCTGAAACTAAAATTTTCCTTCGATCTAACTCTTGCATTAGCTTTTTAGCTTTAGCTTTTAAGGGGTTGTCATCCCTAAAATCATATTTCCTCCATCTTCTCCATTTTTCTATACTGTTGGTTCGATCCCAGAAATCCTTTACCTTGGTTAAACATTTAGCATCTGCCTCTACCTTAAGTTCCTTCCATTCTTCTTTTAATAGTATGGGTTATTGTTGCCATCTGTCCTCCCAAAACAGAGCTAAGTTTCCCTCTCTAATTTCCCAGAAACCATTACCTTGGACTAGACCTCTGTTATCCCAAGTCTTGTTCCAAATGTGTGATCCCTTAATAATTCCATCCATTTGTATATGAGCATCACTTTGCCATGACCTGGCATATTTTTCTTTCCAAATTGTAACCCACTGAGCCTTTGGTTCTTTTATCGAGCGCCACCATAACATAGCCCATAAATCTTGGGGAAAAATTTTGAGGGTCATCCAATCCTAGATCCCCATGTTTTCTGGGTTTGAAAATTTTTTCCTAAGCTACCAAGGCCCATTTTTTTCTTTTCTTCCCCCTTGCCCCAGAGAAAGTCTCTTTGTGTGGATCTGAATAGTTGCAAGACTCCTTTAGGAGCAGGGAGAGCGGAAAGCATAAAAACTGGGATAGATTGCAAAATAGCCTTTGTGAGCACCAACCTGCCAGCCAAGTTTAAGGACCTCATAGTCCATTTCCTTATTTTGTTTTGCAATTTATTAATCACCGGCTCCCAGATGCTCTTGTGTAAAGGCTTAGCAGTTAGAGGAACCCCCAAATATTTTGAGGGGAGTGAATCTCTTTGAAAGCCCAGAATTTTAGCAATGTTCCTCTGAATGGCAATATTAGTATTGAAGAAAAAAATCTTAGATTTGGAGAGATTAACTTCCATACCTGAAGCCCTGGCAAAGTCATTTAGAATTTGTTTGTAAGCATGAGCTTCTTTGACTGTGGGGATTCCCTGCAGCATGGTGTCATCCACAAACTGTTGATGCGTCCAAGCCTGTCCCCTATCAGTAAGTTGGAGACCTTTGATCTTACCAACTTCTTTTGCATGTTTGATAGATCGACCGAGTCCTTCCATCATGAGGATCAAGAGAAAGGGAGAGAGAGGGTCCCCCTGTCTGAGGCCTCTAGAGGGAAGAAAAGTTGCAGATGGAGAACCATTGACCAGAATTGAGAAGCTGGAGGAAGTGACCAGGGCCAAGACCCATCTCACCCAGTTGTGATCAAACCCAAAAGTAATAAGAATTTTCCTAATATAATTCCATTTCAATTTATCATAGGCCTTGGCAATGTCTAATTTCATGATCATACTAGCCTTTCGATTGCTGGTCAAAGAGTGTACCACCTCAGGTGCTTGAATAATATTATTAAGAATTTGCCTTCCTTCCACATACCCAGATTGTTCCATAGAAACCAGGGTAGGAAGGAGAGGTTTGAGTCTATTGGCCACCACTTTTGAGATAATCTTGTAAACAACATTACATGAAGCTATCGGTCTAAACTTGTGAGGAGTGTGGGTTGCCTCCTGTGTAGGGATCAGGGCAATGAAGGATGTGTTCAGGGCTTTCAAAATATTTCTATTCATCCTAGAATCTTCTACAACATTTATAATATCTTGTTTTACGATATTCCAGCAAGCCTTGAAGAAATCTACATTGAACCCATATGGGCCTGGTGCTTTACCATTTTGCATTTCTTTAAACACTTCGATTATTGGCTTGTTAAGGTTGAAATTGTCCTCTCTGGACACCAGCCTAGGTATATGTCTTGTGAAGTTTCTGATTGAGTTTTCTTTGTCATAACAAGTTTCCTTGGTAGTGCCTTGAAAGTGCTTAACAAGAACTTCTTCTATCTCTGCATGAGAGTTGTGAAGATTACCTCCCTCGTCCTTAATCACTGAGAATCTATTGTGAATGCTGTTAGCCATAGTGGATCTGTGGAAAAATCTAGTATTTATTTCTCCTTCTATGAGCCATTGAACCCTCGATTTTTGCCTCCAAAATAGTTCCTCTTCTTTGCATAAATTCTCCTATTCTTGATTACATTTGGTAGCCTGATCATTTATGGTTTCATAGAAGCCATCTATGATAAGGGCTTTATTGAGTTCCTGCATTTTACCCTCTACTACTTTTTTAGCTTCAAAAATATTGTCATGTTCATTCTTATTCTAATCCTTGAGCCGGAGCATGATGTGTTTTAGTCTTTTCTGAAGAAGGAACATTCTAGTGCCTTGAATGTTTAAATCTTCTGACCACCATTTGGCAATGTTTCTCGTGAAATATGGCTAGGAAAGCCAGATGTTTTCAAATCGAAATGGTATGTTTTGGGGAGTACCAATACTCTGCACCTCCAGATGAATCAGCCAGTGGTCTGAGCCTCCAAAGGGTAGAATTCTTGCTGATATTTCCTTATCATTGAGCATAAGGTCTTCTGATATCATAAATCTGTCTAATTTTGAAGCTACCTGAGACTCTCCTCCTCTTTTATTGTTCCAAGTAAATATGCCATTACTCGTTACAATATCCACTAACTTCATTATATCTATAAAAGTCTGAAACTTCAGAGATTCTTTACTTAGAACTCTGGTTTCACCTTTTTTCTCCGAACTTTATTTAATCATGTTGAAATCCCCTCCCAATATCCATGGAATGCCTGAATGTCTCTCTCTGAGAGCCTCTAGAGAATCTAGAAATTTGAGTTTACCTTCCATTCTTTCGGGGCCATAAACATTTGTGACCAGGTAGGTTTCTTTATCTCCTATTGGCTGTATGACCACTGATAAATATTCTCTAGATGCATCAACATCTAAAATGTCTATTTTATTTGGATTCCAAAGGGTGAGTATACCTCCAGCTGTATTCTCTGCTTTGACTTCCAGAAACTCATAACGATTGAAACATTCACTATGAATCTCCTTTATTTTTTGAATGGAACATTTGGTTTCCTGGATGAAGATGACATCCGGAGAAGTTTGTTTCATTCTATTACTAATCACTGTTTGTTTTCTTTTACTACCTAGACCTATAGTATTTCAAGAAGTAAACTTCATTATTAAATGTTGGTAAAGGAGTAGCTAGTTAGGTCTTTCATCTTACCTGAGTCTATCATTTCCTTTCCACATTCCATCAATAGTTCATTCTGCTTTTTCCTGCCTCTTTTCTTTCTTGGGTTTCTGGGTGTTAATATTGGTGTGGTTTTCACCGTTTTTACCCCTTCGCTGCTCTACTTTTCCTTGTTTTTTTTCCTCTCCAGTCCTTTATTTTGGGTTTTCTAGATAAATAGTTGTTGGACTCTGCTGAAATCGTCTGGAGGTAAAGAGTCTACCCCTTCCTTGGTTCCTTGAATCAAGAAATCCTCCAGGTCTAGATTCTCTTTTTCAAGAATCTCTAGAAGTTCTTGCTCCTTTGTTTCCATCTCACTATGGGTCATCTCATGATCCATTTCTATTTCAGCATCACTCACCATCGTTTCTGCCTGCTGATTTTTATCTGGTGTTTGTTCCCTTTCCTTTTCTTTCCCTTCCTCCATTATACCTTCTCCCTTCGTCTAGTCTTCAGTAGCTACCCCTTCTTCCTCTTCCAACACTTGGAACCTGTTTTGACTTGTTTGTTTCCCTCTAGGTTTTTGTGTCTTTGAGCCCCTCTTACTTCCTTTTCCTCTGTTTGCCATTTTTTGAAAGCTTTCAGAGTCTTTCATTGTGTTAGTCTTACTCTTATTCTCTACTTTAGTGAGAGGGCAATCCCTGAATACGTGCCCATGCTCATGGCATTTGTGACATTTGAATGGAATATGTTCGTAATCCACAGTTTACACCCATTCTTCATCAAAAACTTCCAAGATAACCTCATCTGGTAGAGCTCCAGAGAGATCCATCTCCACACATATTCTTGGAAAGGAAGTATGCTTTCCCCTCCTAGTGGCTTTAGAAGCTTTGACAAAATGTCCTAACTTATTTCCTATGGCCAATAAGGACTCTGTTTTCCAATAATCAAGTGAGAGAGAATAGAGTCTTACCCAAATTGGGACTGAAGTAAAGGTTTCATGTTCCAGTATAAAATTCATGATCCAAGGTCTCATGTAGAGACCTACTGCCACATAGAGGTAGGGCCTGCCTTCAAAAACTCTATCCTTATCTTCGATGCTTGTAAATATCATAGTAAAGAAACCCTTTGACCCTAGGTGTACTTCGATGCTTCGTTTTGGCTTCCAGTGATATTTTATCCACATTTGTAAGGCTTTTTCAGTGGGCTATAAACTCACGAATTTGCAAATGATTGCATAGGTTTGCATAGGTTTGCATGTGGTCCTTATGCACTTGCAGAGCAGGCTCATTTAAAACAACCGTGGAGTAACAACAACTTTGGGCTTACATGAACCCATGTGTGCTTTGTTCTTTGTTCTTTGTTCCCTGTTCCTTGTCTTCTTCCTGATTTTATTTATTATTGTTATTCTCCTTTAACTTCTGTCCAGCTTTTTCCTCTTCACTATTCCTATTCCTTCCCTTTGAAGGGCCTCTACCATATTCCATAGGTTTTTTACCCCTGCTGGTCACTACCTGTTTGGAAGGAGTGGAGCTCCCTCCTTGCGCTCATCCATGGAGAACCGTCCCTCCAACAGCCATGAAACTACCTGTTTGAAGGAGGGAGTGGAGCTCCCTCCTTGCGCCTGTCCATGGAGAACCGTCCCTCCAACAGCCATGAAACCCTAGAATTTTTGTTCTCCATTATTCACCGCTGTCTCGAAAAAAATCGAATTCGAAAAAATTGTAGTTTGTCATTTAACATAAATCAACTTATTTACAACTTTCACTTAGTGAAATAATGATTTATTTATTAGATGTGATAAAAGCCATTTTAATTCAGATAAAAAAAATAAAAATTATTTAAAAACTAAATTGTATAAAAATTATTTAAAAGTTAAATTATATTTATAATGTTTATTAAAATTTAAATAAAAAGTTTATAAAGTTACATTTATATTAATATTTCAAAAATATTTATATATTTTAAATTTATAAAATAAAATTGAATTATTATAAGGTGAAAAATAATTTAAAATTTAAAATATCTTTATAATATTTAAAATTTAATTTTTAATTTCATAAAATTTTCAATAAATATTGATAAGATATATTATTAAAACACTTTTTATTATTTTAATTTATATTATTAAAACAATTTCTATTATTAAATCAAAATCACTCATTAGGAATTTAGAATTAGTTTCACTTGCAAAAATAAAAAACCAAAACTTAATTTTTAAAATAAAAATATTTAATTAAAAATATTTTGTTTATATTTGATAAAATATTTGTTATTAAATTTATTTTTATTATTAATATTATTAAAAATTATTATTATTTTGAATAAGTAATTTAAAATGCTATATATAAGAAATTAATGGTAAAGAATATATGAGGATAGATGAGGATGTGTCTTGGTTTAGCCATTGGGTAATTAAGGAGGAGATTATTATGGGAAGTAAAGATAGTGCCAGAGATACTATTACCTCCAATTTTAAAGACAAGTTGTGGGAATATAAGGAGCTAGAGTGTAAAAGGAAGCTAAGATACTATATGGAGGTGATCAAATCCACCCTTGATAGCTAAAATTATCTCTCTATTGACCAACACTAAGAAAAAATGAACATCCCTAGGATAAGAACTAATTCTCATGAGATTCGAAGTGAAGCGTGGTCTACTCCCAAGACTCCCTTAAACAATAGAATCTATCAGATTTGGGATACTAAGAAGGTGGAAGATGAAGATCACTTGCCTTTAGGTTGCCTCACTCTTACTCACATAGGCTCTCAATTCTTTAACATGTGCCACACTTCCAATCTTCTCGACTTATTAAGAGAACCGAACTATAGTGATAGCCAATCCAATTATAGTGATCCTGAAATGCTTCTTTCCCTTCTCTTTGATCATAGAAACAAGATTTTGAAAAATCAGACTTAAATTCTTTTTCTTTTTTCGAGATAAATTCTTTTCCTTTTCTTGAGATCTTAAAAATCGCATTAATCTTACATCATGAATAATATTTTAAATATGAATAATATTTTAAATATGAAGTAATACATATTAGATTGTTATAAAATTAATCTATAAAGGAAAAATGTTTTATAAAATTTTGGATTAATGATTTATAATTATGCAAAATATTATAAATTAATTAATTTAATTAATATAATTTAATATTTGATTAATTTAAATATATATATATATTATTATCATTAATCTAACTTAATTATAAAATTGCTGGTAAAAGTAGAATTATAATTTTACATAACTAAAATTGCAATTTTAAATATCAATATTTAAACTAGATAAAAATAATTCTTAGCCTCAAATTTACAATCTCAACCACTCATATGTATAAAATAATACTTCTTGTTTTGAACAGGTCATTTCCCAAGGAATTCGGATGCCATTTTAAAATGGGGAAGAGGTCTAAATTAGAGAACTCTAACCCTTCTCATACGAGGTCCTCTGCCTGAGGCTTCTCCCGCTAAATTTGTAGGTGAAGCCTTTCTTTTACTGGAAACAGTACTAAGTGGTGCATGCATTGACTGAAATTGTATAATGTGCCTCTTTATCTTATTAAGGTCCTCCAGCTGCACAGGCTTCAGATGAAGTCCATGGCTCCTTCGTCCAAACATCTGCATAAACGTTAAACCCATGAATATATGCTTAACAACTCCAAGACAGTTTATATAAATAATCAACGTATAAATTAATATATTAAACCACAAGGCACAATTAATAAATCAAATGCATTTATGCTGGTCTATACTTTTTTATTCGGCTAGCATGAAGCAGCCTCGCAAACTTTGTTACCAGCAATAAAGTGATAGATTCTCTCTTTAGTTTTTTAAATCTGTAAAAGTGTTAATACACAATCTATCAATTCATTATTTTATTTCGATTATCTTCTAAAGATTAAGTAACAATTTTTCTGAGCTTTAAAGATTAAGTAACAGATTCATTATATCTTTGTGAAATTTCAAATAAAAAATACAAAATCTTTTTAGTATTATATATAAATAAAATAAATAAATAAAAAATTATCATTTTAATATTTCCGATAAAATAATATAACCATCTCTAACTTAGAAATGTCTCATTAAATAATAACATTATAAAACTAATATTAATATAAATACAGGTGAATGAGAATTTATTGAGAAAATATATTATTTTTATATTTAATTTAATATGTAATAAATAAAATTATAATTTCTTATAAAAAATAAAAAATAAAATATAAAATATTCAAATTAATATAAAAAATGTTAATTAATTCAAAATTTGCTATAATTTTTCCAAAATTTGTTATTTCCTTTGTTGTAAATTAATTTATGTGCTTAGTTTCTTTGGAAAAGTGCTTGTTTTTCCTAAATTATAACAAATTAATTAATAAGGCAAACTAAAAAACATATAAAATAAAATAAAAAATGTATCTACATATAAACTATCCCCAAATGATTGGACATCTTATATCCCTCTTCCTCCGAGATAACAAGGCATTTGGGCTCTTTGGCTACACTTATGATGTGCCAAAATTCTTATTTGAGGGAGGGAAGCTATATTGATAACAATGCTTTTGACAATGTATGGAGAGAAACTATATTTACAGCATGGCTGTGGATGGGGTGACCTATATCATGATTCATCTACGTGGAAGTGTATAATGTATTGGGGGTTAATTTATGTTGATTTTAGATTTTGGTATTTGAGAGTAAAGTTAATAGTTTTAGGTTTTTGTTAATTTAAATTATATTTAAAGTATGGGTTTGGATGCGGTGATAAATATCATTTAAACTAGAAATATATAATGTATAATGTATTGAGTTAATTTACAAATATATAATGTAGTGTATAATGAATTGAGTTAATTTAGATTTTAGTTTTTAAAAATAAAGTTGGATTTGAAATATAAATAAATATTTTTAGATTTTAATTTTATTCTATACTTTTATAAATGTACTGAATCTACCATTCATATAAAACTATTTCATATTATAAAACTTTAAAATATATTATTCAAAATTTACGATTTCAAAAATGGATATCACTATGTGAAACAAGCACCCAGGCTTCTATGAACCTGAAATGGATGCACTGAATCTACAGGATATTAATATGCCCTGCATTATAAAACTTTAAGATATATGGCTCAAAATTTACGATGTCAAAAGATAGATATGACTGTGTAGAACCACACAGGACACGCAGGCTTCTATGCACAAGTGTAGTCTTTATATGCCAGAATGGGTATAAATTTTAGGAGGCGCTAAGGCTAAATTAACTACTCTCTAAGGTGATTATGCCATGAGTTATTATTGTCATAGCGGGGGAATATGCCATGAGTTATTATTGCTATAGCGCTTCTGTATCAGAAATGTATACTTCTGAATCATCTGTGGCACATTTTCTTGTTATCACCACTGGTATTTCCTTCAAGCCCTTCGTTGCCTGCCCAAAGTTGACAGCAGAGCTAAGTTATAGCGTAAACTTTGGCGAGAACATTGTTATGGGTTGTGGAACATTTTAACGATGCCATATGATTTTTAAACATATTTTGAACATTCAAATGTGGAAGTATTTAACGCCATACCTTGAGTTTCTTAAGAAGATCGTAGCCTGTCATTTCCGGCATACAATAATCGGTGATGATCATGCTGAACTTGGACGCCTAGATGATGGATGATGAAGAAGATTTTTCTATGTCAGAGTTATGTCTTTCATTCTGCACCATAGGCATATTATGCAGAAAAATGCATTTTATAAGATAAGTGTGATGTGTATATAGATTGGTGAAGGTAAAAAAAAATCAAATTTAAATATCTTAAAATAGTATTCTAAATTTATTTTGATCATGAAAATCATTCAGTTTTGTACATACCAACTATAAAAGATGGTTGATTTTTTTGAACTTAGGAGATTCAGCAATGAAAAACTTCACACAAAGAAACTATAAATATGGTTTATCTTTTGTACTTACGAGATTTAGAATAGAAAAACTTCAGGCAATGATTTCAAATAAGTTTAAAAATTATTCGAAAATTACAAAAATATTTTAATCTTTATAAACTAGCACAATCACATTTATCAATGTGATTGATAAACGCCTATAGGGGTATATGAAACATATATACAACCACATTTTCTAGTGTGATTGGTATAGGCCTATAGACTTATATCAACCACATTAATAATTATTATGCGTATTTAAGATTATTAATAACTATGTAAAATAACTATATAGGATTATTAATAACTATATAAATATTAACAAGAAGATTATTTATATATATTACTGTGTAAATATTATATTAATATTATAATAATTATATACACTCCTAATATATATTAATTAATAATAAGAATAGCTCATAATAATATTAGATTATCATTATATTATTTAAATAATCTAATAATATAAAATTATAAAAGAAAATAATAACAATTATATTGTATTATAATTATAATAATAAAATATTATAATAATATTATATTATTATAATAATATTATAATATTATAATAATATTATATTATTATAATAATATACAAATATAATTATTATTATAATAATAATATAATCAATATTATTATTGAATGTCGCATCGCAATCATCCAAAGGGAGGAATGAACCTTGCCCAAAAGAAAGAGTGATATACGATTTGGTAGCCGGACCCGAAACCTTATCAAATGTAATCCATTACCTTATTGGGTACATAAGGTAATCAGAGATTGACGCATTCAAGTGGAAGGGGTCTCGCTGAAGGAAGTGCCGATTGCCGATGGCCCGATACTCCAATGGCCGATATGTGATATATCGACACGCCAATAGTGATCAGAGCGATCGTTGATCGAGGATCAGACTTTCCGGAGGTCAGAGCGGTGTAGAAAAGTAACAAAGCTGCAGACTCGACAATTCATAGATTCAGGTTCATAATATTTAAGATCCGACTTTGTGTTCCAACGGAGTTTTCCTTTGAATTTCCCGTATTTCTATGTATTTTCGATATTTTGTTGTCCCGGAGGGTTTTTAAAGGAAAACCGAAAGATTAATGCTCCCGATAGTGTAAAAGGCTCCGACAGGGTTATATGGGTGCGTTTGTGAAGTCTAACAGTTAATCGCATATTGGGTGTGGAGGAGGTGTGTATTATTGTGAACCATGGAGGAGCCGATACTCGATTGTGATAAAGGTGGAACCTCGAAAGATGTGTAGAAGCCGTATAAGGAAAAAAGGCGTGTTTAGTGGCATTTTCTTTGTAAAAGGTTTTATAAGGAAAATAGTGCCGATAGAAGATTTTATGCGATAAATATATATTAACCAAGCCTAAAGAAAGGAAAGGTTATATATGTGGGTAAAGAGATAATGAGGGTTATGAGAAGGTTTAAAGTCCTAATAGGAGGTTTAAGCAGGGTGATTGAGTTCCAATATAAAGGAACTGATGAATAGGGCTTTAACCATTCATGATTGAAGATTTGACTCATTAGAGAGTTAAATACCTTGGAAAAAAAGGTGTCCATGCATTTTACATGCGTATAGTGGATGTAAGCGGGGGTAACCCTGCCATCAAAACCCCAAGGGATTATCAACCGAAGAAAATGATGTTAAACCCAAGGGAATAATATTATAAACCCAACATTGGTAAATCGTAGTATAAATATTAGAAAGACAAAAATAAACATGGTTTATTTTCATGGTGAGAGAATCCTTGTCACAATGTCACATTCAACCATGGTTGGCCATGGTTGCCTATGATTGACAATGGTTGACCATGATTGATATTATACACCTAAGTGAATAATAAACCCAAGGCATTGATATTATAAACCCCAAGGAATGATAAAAATAAGGTATTGATACGAAAACCCCAAGGGATTACGAACCAAGGGAATAATATTGAACCCATGGGACTAATATTATAAGCCCAACATTGTTAAACCCAAATATAAACACTACAAACACTAAAATAAACATGGTCTATTTTCATGGTGAGTCAATCTTTGTCAAAATGCAACATTCAACCAAGGGACTAATATTATAAAACCAGCATTGGTAAACCCAAATATAAATACTACAAATACTAAAATAAACATGGTTTATTTTGACGCTGAGACAATTCTTATCATAATGCGACATTCAACCATGGTTGACGATGTTTGGCTATGATTGACAATGGTTTATCATGATTTATATTATCAACCAAAGGGAATAATAAACCCAAGGGATTGATATTATAAAACAAAATGAATAATGAACCCAAGGGATAAATACTAAAACCCAAGGGATTACAAAGCCAAAGGAATAATATTAAACCCATGGGGCTAATATTATAAACTTCACATCGAGTAAAGGCAAATATCAATACTACAAACTCTAATTATAAACCCAAATTAATAATAAACCAAAGGGAGTAATACTAAAACCTAAAGGGAATATGAACCCAAGGGAACAATATTAAGCCCAAGGGACTAATATTATAAACCCATTATTCGTAAACCCAAATATAAATATTACAAACACTAAATTAGACATGTTTTATTTTCATGGTGAGACAATCTTTGTCAAAATGTGACATTCAAGCATGGGACTAATATTATAAACCCAGCATTGGTAAACCCAAATATAAATACTACAAACACTAAAATAAACATGGTTTATTTTGATGGTGAGACAATTCTTGTCACAATGCGACATTCAACCATGATTGACCATGTTTGGCTATGATTGACAATGGTTTACAATGATTGATATTATAAACCAAAGGGAATAATAAACCCAAGGGATTGATATTATAAACCCAAATGAACAACAAACCCAAGGGATTAATATTAAAACCCTAATAAACAATAAACCCAAGGGATTAATACTAAAACCCCAAGGGATTATGAACCCAGTGGAATAATATTAAACCAAAGGGCCTAATACTCTAGACCCAACAATCGTAAACCCAAATGTAAATATTACAAAGACAAAAATAAACATGATTTGTTTTCATAGTGAGATAGTATTTGTCAAAATGGGACATTCAACCATGGGACTAATATGGTAAACCCAAATATAAATATTACAAACACTAAAATAAACATGGTTTATTTTCATGGTCGGACAATGTTTGTCAAAATGTGACATTCAACCATGGGACTAATATTATAAACCCAAATTTGGTAAACCCAAATATAAATACTACAAACATCAAAATAAACATGATTTATTTTGACGGTGAGAAAATCCTTGTCAGAATGCGAGAATCAACCATGGTTGACCATGATTGACATTATAAACCTCAGGGAATAATAAACCCAAGGGATTGTTATTATAAACCCAAAGGAATAATAAAACTAAGGGATTAATACTAAAAACCCAAGAGATTATGAACCGAAGGGAATAATATTAAACCCATGGGACTAATATTATAAACCCAATATTGATGAACCCAGATATGAATACTACAAACACTAAAATAAACATGGCTTATTTTGATGGTGAGACAATCCTTGCCACAATGCAACATTCAAACATGGTTGACCATGTTTGGCTATGATTGACAATGGTTGACCATGATTGATATTATAAACGTAAGGGAACGGTCAACCCAACTTATTTACATTATAAACCCAAATGAATAATAAACCCAAGGGATTAATACTAAAACCCCAAGGGATTATGAACCCAAGGGAATAATATTAAGCCCAAGGAACTAATATTATAAATCCAACATTTGTAAACCCAAATATAAATATTACAAAGACTAACATAAACATGATTTATTCATGGTGAGACAATCCTTGTGACAATGTGACATTCAACCATGGTTTACCATGATTGATATTATAAACATGAGGTAATAATAAACCCAAGGGATTGATATTATAAACCCAAATGAGTAATAAACCCAAGGGATTAATACTAAAACCCCAAAGGATTATGAACCCAAGGGAATAATATTAAACCCAAGGGACTAATATTATAAACCCAACATTCACAAACCCAAATATAAATATTACAAACACTAAAATAAACATCATTTATTTTTATGGTTAGAAAATCCTTGTGACAACGTGACATTAAAGCATGGTTGACCATGGTTGGCTATGATTGACAATGGTTTACCATGATTGATATTATAAACCTAAGGGAATAATAAACCCAAGGGATTAATATGAGAAACCGAAAGGAATAATAAAATGAAGGGATTAGTACTAAAACCCCAAGGGATTATGAACCCAAGGGGATAATATTAAACCCAAGGGACCAATATTATAAACCCAATGTATATAAATCCTAAGACAAATATTATAAACATTGAAATAAACATGATGGACCATCATTGATTTTCATATTGAGACAATCCTTATGACAATTCCATGTTGGACCATGGTCGACATCATAATAAACCATGTTTGACTCAGGAATAATAAACCCAAGTGATTGACATTATAAACCCAAGCGATTGACATTATAAACCCAAGCGATTGACATTATAAACCCAAGGGATAAAAACTAACACCCCAAGGGATTATGAACCAAAGGTAATACTATTAAACAAAAGGGACTAATAATATAAACCCAAGGGATTGATATAATAAAACCAAAGGAATAATAAACCCAAGGGATTATTATTTATTTTCATGGTGAGATGATCCTTGTCACAATGTGACATTCAAGCATGGTTGGCTATGATTGACAATGGTTTACCATGATCGATATTATAAACCTAAGGGAATAATAAACCCAAGGGATTAATATGAGAAACCCGAAGGAATAATAAAATGAATGGATTAATACTAAGACCCCAAGGGATTATGAACCCAAGGGAATAATATTAAATCCAAGGGACTAATATTATAAACATTAAAATAAACATGATTGACCATCATTGATTTACATATTGAGACAATTCCTATCACAATTCCATGTCGGGACATGGTTGACATTATAATAAACCATGTTTGACTCAGGAATAATAAACCCAAGCGATTGATATTATAAACCCAAGGTATTAATACTAAAACCCCAAGGGATTATGAACCTAAGGCAATATTATTAAACAAAAGGGACTAATAATATAAACCCAAGGGAATAATGAACCCAAGGGATTGATATAATAAACCCAAGGGATTAACACTAAAACCTCAAGGGATTATGAACCCAAGGAATTATTAATATTAAAAAGTTGAAGAACGAAGAAAACCAATAATTTGATATTATAAACCATTGGGAATTAATAAACCCAAGGGAAAAATATTAGAAACCAAAGGGATCAAAAATGGCAAGGGATTAATAGGAATTAATTTTTTAAACCGAACGGATTGATCAACCCATGTGACTATGAATATTATGAACCTAATGGATCAATAGACCCTAGGGATTGTTAATATTATGAAAGTAGCACGTCAATAAATTGAATGAATAGACATTGTAAATGTAAGGGATTAATAT
The DNA here is from genome assembly GCA_031772625.1 of Pinus tabuliformis. Classification (NCBI taxonomy): domain Eukaryota; kingdom Viridiplantae; phylum Streptophyta; class Pinopsida; order Pinales; family Pinaceae; genus Pinus; species Pinus tabuliformis. The sequence goes on along the minus strand of CM062816.1, from coordinate 1,488,024,893 downwards.
TAAACCTTAGGACTATTATTTAAACATTAATATTGGGGATTAATAAAACAAAGGGAATAAATGATAAACCGAAGGAATTATTAATATTACAAACTTAAAGAACAAATAAACGTAATCATTTAATATTATAAACCTAAGGAAATAGTAAACCGAACCTAAGCCCTAAATCCATGGCATCAATATATAAACATAAATAATGCTATAACACAAAAAAAAAATAAAAAACATAAATGAAAACCAATATAGGAAGAACATTGCAAACCATAAAGCACTAAAACATGTTAAAGCATAACTAAATTAATAATAACACATTTATATCACTACATTATAAACAATAAATAGAATTTAAGCCATAAATACATTGATATCAATACATGAATATATTAATAGTATAAATCTCAAGAATAGTGATATAAACACGTAAAACATGAAATCCCTAGAATAATATTATAAATATAAACCCTGAAGAAAACCCCAAACCCGTAGAGGAAACAATGAAAATAGTGTAAAGTCAAAGTAAAAAAGGGATGAGCGGAGAAGTGAGGTGTTGGCGCATAGTAACTGTTGGATCTCAGTGATCAATGGTCCAGATTAAACAACAGAGTAACTTAAAGGAACTATCAGAACCGTCCAACGGAGTAGATCAATGGTCATCACATATGGAAGAGTGTAGGAGTTAACACAGTAAAAAGGTAGGTTTATAACCTCGATTGGTATTCAAGCGGCAAAGCAGTGGTAAGCGGTAACGAGAGTTTTGTCTCTGATTCCACAAATCAGAGGACACATAACAGCGGAGGAGTGTGGGGAAACTGCTTTATCAGGCGGTTAACCCCTGTGTGCCTTGCCAACCCAAAATCTATTGTGAACCGTTGGATCTTTTGGGAGAAGATCAATGACAGAGAAGTAATGCGACATATAAAGGAGTGGACTTGAAGGTATTATATGGTGTAATTAATATGTTTTGAGTTTTGAGGTTAATTCTATGAAAAGAAATGAATTCTTCCAAATGGCTTAAATAAAAATTGTAAATTTCCATTTATCATATTAAAATCAAAATGGAACCCATACTATTGCGACACAACAATCTAGAAATTTGGAACTATAATAACTATCAAAATATAAAGACAAAAACCAATACAAATAATATCTATAACATAAACCATAGAAATTATAATTATACAAACAAAGAAAAATGCATAACATCGAGAAACATTTACATGTAAATAAGAAAACTTTAGCAAAAACAATATTAAATATTTTACATCACAAAGATCGATACAAACATAATTTTAAAGTATTACCATAAAGACACATAGTATGTATAGAAGGAAAAAAGGAAATATTTTCCACAACCACAGAGAGTATATAAAATGGAAATATTTATAAGAACTCCTAAGAATACTAATATCCTAAGAATCCATCACCATATCCAATGGTGGAATCTCATCAACAGAATCCATATGGGTAGCAATTGCAAAAACATCTCCATACTCAATCAAATCATTGCAATCCTCCAATGTTGGGTACCAAAACCGAGGCATCTTCTCATTAGTTGAATTATCAATATTTATTGGAAAACAGATGTGAGTTACCATGTCATATAATAGGAAAGGAACTTCATTGCAGTTGCACATAAGAACCAGACCATGGACTGTTCAGAACAGAAGATAGCCAGGACATTTGCTATTTATATCTGCAGAAATTTCTTCCAACAACTTCCATCTAAAACCCAATCATCTTCAAAGTAGTCAATTCTTCATTCAACACATGGTTGACCAAATTGGAAATGATCTAATTCTTCAATTAACCATATAGAAGTGGAGCCATCATTGACAAGGCATATCAAATGATTCATGTATATTGCTAATGACGTACAATGTATGTCACTGATTGGAACAAATGAAAAACCCCACTCATTTTTTATTACGTCAAACCAGTAGATTGTATACCCATACCGGGGATAATCTTCATACTTGTCGAGATACATCCAAAACAATTTACTTTTATAAAACACTACATTCTTAGGGGGTGAAGTGCCACCAAATGGAACAGCAACCCTTTGCCATACCCTATGAAGACTACTACAAACATAAAATTCAGACTGCATTCTGTCATAGATATGTTTTAGAACAACCCAGTCATATTTTCAGCTACTTACATTTTCCAATAATGGAAAGAACCCCGAGTCTCCAATTTGTATTGGCCCTATATTTTTAAATGCCTTTCTAAATGGATTCATTACAAAAGAGTTGTGTGTTTGGGAGCATTCTTTTGGTAAGAATAAAACCACCATTGGTCGAACAATACACTCTACTCTGTATCTTGAATCTATGAATCCCAAATGAAATTGATATATGTGGTCATTCTGATTAAGGTATTGAGCAGCAAAACAATTGTCTTCACTATTGAGGAAACGAACAAGAAATCCAAATTCATTCATAGAGACATTCTTGCAACGTAAAATGAAACAAGGGTTTTACAAAGCATTCTTCCATTTTTTACAAGCAGTGCCAAACTTTATCACAACCGATAAAGGGAGCCACAAGAAGACAAGTTCAAGAACTTCGAATGGAAGAGAACTCCAAATAGCTGGATCCATGATGAAACAGTGAAATCACCTAACAGTAAAAAGAAGGGCATTTGATATCAACAAAACAATTTAATGTTGAATAAAATTAAAAGTAACATAAATACATAATTTACCATACACAATTTTCCATTTTGTTAAGGATAAGAAATGTTAATGGTTGTGTAAGAGTGAAATTTGAACCAATAAAAAATAGTTGGTGAACAACTTGGTTTTTTTTCTAGATTCAAGATCACATGGCTACCTGTTTTGTATAGTAGTGAATTTATTTTAGTTATATGTTTTAATTATGTATGTAATGTGAATGACCTAAATAATTTCTGCTTGGAATTTGACAAAAAAAATTGACTCAATCATATTGAATCAAAAAATATCAAATTAAAATTATATTACTAAATTTCTAAAACAACATATTAGTATATATTAATTTTTTCATATCTAGAATTAATCTAAAATCATTTTACTTATTTATTAATAAAACAATAGATTGTTAATATGATAAGATAATCCTTGTAATGGACTGCATTAATATCACAACCTAAGCATTCCAATGGACTACATTAATATCTACATGATTATGATTACGTGGTATATGGAGGTTAAATTAATAAATATTAAGAAATTTAAATAACAAAAAATGTAATACGTTTTATGTTTGTGAGATTCTTCAACATAATTATATATATTTATCACTTTTTTTAATTATTTGAATTTCTTAATATTTATTAAAATACTATTTCTAACTTAATATTGTAATTTTTAATGATACACTAATCATAATAGTTATAATTTAAATGTTCTTAACCATTAAGAAAATGTGTTTTCTAAAACAATTAATTCTATATGTCTCCATTGTTTTAAAAAAATAATGATATATAACTTGATCTTAATGGGTTGTCTAACAAGTAGATGTTAACGAATTTTTGGTTGGAACTAAGTACATTTTACTTGTGATTCCAAACAATCTTTACTCAAATTTACTTATGATTTTTTTTTTAATCAAATTTACTTGTAATTCCAAATAATTTTGGACAAATTAAAAACAATAGAAAATCTAAAAACACATGAATTTAAACATGAATTAAGTAAGGTGTTTAAAGTTTCTTTTAAAAAATTGAAAAGATTTGTTTGAGGGATTACGAATCATTATGAATCCAAAATTGAAAAGATTTGTTTCAGGGATTACGAATCATTACGAATCCAAAAATATCATTATTCTCTTATATAATTATATTATTCTATTTCTCTAAAACAAAAATGTTTAAACCATTCTCAAAACAATGGTGCCACATAGTTAATTTATAGTGAACTGTTATAGTGAACAATTAATTAGGTTAATTATGAGTAATTTAAATATATTTACAACTAATATAAAATTATTCATAAAGTAATATGAATATAAAGACAATATTAATATGCAAAGAACACTCAAAACAAACTACAAATTACATTTGATAAACCATTTCTACCTAATATTATGTTATTGATTTAAGTAGATCAAGTGCAACTTCCACACACATTTTTTTTTTTTAAGATAATCCTTGTAATGGACTGCATTAATATCACAACCTAAGCATTCCAATGGACTACATTAATATCTACATGATTATGATTATGTGGTATATGGAGGTTAAGTTAATAAATATTAGGAAATTTAAATAACAAAAAATGTAATATGTTTTATGTTTGTGAGATTTTTCAACATAATTATATATATTTATAACTTTTTTTTAATTATTTGAATTTCTTAATATTTATTAAAATACTATTTCTTACTACCTGGATGTGGGTGTTAGCACAGGATTAAATGCTAGGCCACATGGCCAGCAGGTGTTGCCACGAGCCAGCGCGTGGAGGGAGGTAAGGGACGCCGCCGCAGGCTTAAATGAAGAGGTTTCCGTTCAAATGCATTAATCGCATTTATGGAGGAAGGCTGTGAGGGCAGAGCGCATTCATGGCGCTCAGGTTTCAAGAGCCAGATGATGAGTTTAAGATGGGGGAAGGAATGGAGTTGTGCCATTCTGAGCAAGACAAGCTCGCTGCGACGTCGTGCAGGGACATTCTCTACCTCCAGGCAGACGCTAAGGACTGTAAATTCTCTGTATCGCAAGGGGGAGATAGCAAAGCGCCATCTGCAGGTGTTAAGAGTTGGGATATTGCATTGGAAGCTCTGTTTCGAGCAGCCAAACCCATTGTCAACATGGCCAGAACGAGAGAGCGGCAACCATGCAGGCGTGGATCTGGGTGTGGAAGCTCCTCTCGCCCTCCAGCAGAGGATGCCCACCACCATTGTTGTTGTTGCTATTGTTTTAGAAGAGCAGGTACTCCTCACCTGCAAACAACTCAATTCTTGGATTCTGGCAACCCAAGTGAAGGACGGCCAGAGCTTCCAGCATTTGGCACCGCAGTCTTTAATTTGGGAAGTCTCAGTGCCCACATTTCAGTCCTCTTCATCAGAAATGCGGAGGAGGACAATGCTGGATCGAGTAGCAGCGAATTGCCCTCCGAGGACCAAGTGGGCAAGGCTGAGGAACAAGCGAGAAACGCGACTGGGAAGGCCCCCGTCCAAGCTCAGACGCAGGAGGCGTCCACGTCCAGAGCGGGAGAAGTTCGAGCAGAACCTCCGAGAGAATATGGATGGGTCCCGATTGTGGAAATGGATCCAGAGGAATTGGAACCAGAGGAGTAGCAGACATGGGCGCCACCATCCTTCTTTTTGTCCAGGTCCTGTTCTGAGGTCTTCTGTCTCGGTTTCTTTCTATGCTTGGGATAAAATATATGTTTTCATATGGGTCTAGTAGTCTGTCTGCAGGTCTCTCTCTGTTTTGGTTTCAGTTAGCATGTATTTTCTAGGCGTATGCTCTTGTCCACGGTCGCCCCTGCGAGGGTAGTATTTTGTGTCACAGCTCCTGCGAGGGCATTGTCAAAGTTAAAAGACATTTTCTGATGAATTTTGAGGTAGCCTGAACACTTCTAAATGCTAAAGCAAGCTGCCAACCCACAGTGCCACAGATGGCCATGGGAAACTAGTTTCACTGCATGTAATGTTATTTTGTACATAATATAATTTCCTAGCATAGTCTTACTGAGAAAAAAAAAAAATACTATTTCTTACTTAATAATGTAATTTTTAATGATACACTAATCATAATAGTTATAATTTAAATGTTCTTAACCATTAAGAAAATGTGTTTTCTAAAACAATTAATTCTATATGTCTCCATTGTTTTAAAAAAATAATGATATATAACTTGATCTTAATGGGTTGTCTAACAAGTAGATGTTAATGAATTTTTGGTTGGAAATAAGTACATTTTACTTGTGATTCCAAACAATCTTTACTCAAATTTACTTATGATTTTTTTTTTTGAATCAAATTTACTTGTAATTCCAAATAATTTTGGACAAATTAAAAACAATAGAAAATCTAAAAACACATGAATTTAAACATGAATTAAGTAAGGTGTTTAAAGTTTCTTTTAAAAAAAATTGAAAATATTTGTTTCAGGGATTACAAATCATTATGAATCCAAAATTGAAAAGATTTGTTTCAGGGATTACGAATCATTATGAATCCAAAAATATCATTATTCTCTTATATAATTATATTATTCTATTTCTTTCAAAAAAAAAATGTTTAAACCATTCTCAATATATTATAAATCTATATATTATTTCATTTTCATGCTTCGTAATAGAAAAACACAGAGTTAATCAAAACCGTGGCCTTTTCTATAAACGTCATTGTTTGTTGCCGATTTAAATTCCAGTCGTTGGATCACAAATATCGTATCAGCAAAGTTTATTTACATTGTTTTGGTCCTGCAAGCGAAAATCCAAGTTACACTAACAATTAGCGCAAACACTTAATGGATCCAAAATCTGGATTTGAAATTTTATTCACGGAACTTTTGTAAATTGTCGGGTCCATGAACCATAACCTATCGCGTCACAAGTTTGCTTAAGAGGAAGGCGGACCCCAAGTCTTCATCAGTTGTGATTAGCGACTGCCGACATATCACATCGAAACATTTGGGTGTGGGCGATAAGACCTTAAGCCGTGGGGAAGTAGTGATTGCCGATAAGCGATCGGCGCGATAAATCACATTGGGACTTTAACAAAGGTAAGCTCTAGATCAAGAACCTTGTCACTTGTGACTTGCGATGATGTGATTTAATCTAGACCGTTGGTTCAGTTAGATTGTGATCTCCAGTGAATCGTGGACATTTCTGTTTATAAAGCGCAAATGCATTGTTTTGGCGTTGTTCCAAAGGTATTTTGGTTCTAAAAGCAAAAGGCAGAATTGTGTGAAAAGGGTGAACAACGGGGTGATTGTTGAGATTTCTTAAGCCACTGTTTCTGCCTGCATCAATGACATTAATGACAGAGTGAATGGATCAGTAACTGCCTCGTAAATAAACGTTGAGATACACTACAGGTAGACTTATGGTCGACTAAGAAAAATATAATTTTAATTTTATATTTTTGGATTCATTATGATTGAGTCAATTATTTTTTTGTCAAATTCCAACCAGAAATTATTTAGGTCATTCACATTACATACATAATTAAAACATATAACTAAAATAAATTCACCACTATTACTTTAACCTAAACCTAAAATATGCACCCATTGGAACTGGGTAATTAAAGTCTTATAATAATTAAAGTCTTATAATAATTGACGGTTAAAGGTGGGTTTATAACCTCGAGTGGTATTTCGAGCGGCAAAGCAGTGGTAAGTGGTATCGAGAGTTTTGGCTCCGATTCCACAAATCGGAGGACACGTAGCAACGGAGGAGTGTGGGGAAGCCGCTTTATTGGGCGGTTAACCCCCATGTTTCTTGTCAACCTGAAATCTACCATGAACCGCTGGATCTTCTGGGAGAAGATCAATGGTAGAGAAGTAATAAATTTTGGGAGAGCGTTTAAAAAAGAGACCAAAACCTTCTTTTTTCTACAGGCTAGTCATATCATGGAGAATTTATACACAGTCGATTCCCTTCTTTTTTCTACGGGCTAGTCATCTCATTTGAATCAAAGTGGAAAAATATCAGAGAAGGAAAATGTGTAGATACCTATAAGATGAGATGGTGGCTCTTATTGTCTATCCATTATGAATCCTTCAATCATACTTGATTCTCTGCACCTTCTCTATAGCTACCTCATTTCCTAAGCTCTCACATTCCTTCTTTCCTTCATGTAATGAAATTTAACATCAGAATTTAGGGAATAATTCAATCAAACACAAACTACACCAAATTATCAGAGACAACCACGAGAGGATGGAAACAATTAAAAACACAATCACTAAGAAAGCATTTCTCCAATGCTGAAACCTGAAAAAATAGTAAGTAGAGAAAAATATCGCGGAACGAAAATGTGTAGATACCTGCAAGATGAGATGGTGGCTTTTATTGTCTATCCATTATGAATCCTTCGATCATACTTGATTCTCTGCACCTTCTCCACAACTACTTCATTTCCCAAACTATTGGATTCCTTATTTCCTTCATTTAATGAAATTTAACATCAAAAGTTAGCGAATAATTCAATCAAACACCAACTACACAAAATTATCAAAGACAGCCGCTAGAGGATGGAAACAATTAAAAACTCAATCACTAAGAAAACATTTCTCCAATGCTGAAACTTGAAAAAATAGTAGGTAGAGAAAAGGAAGGCTATGAAAGATTTGTCACCTTTTTTACCAGATAGAAGCCAAGAGATGCCCTTCAAATCTTTAGAGTAATCCTTCTAGCATTCCAGTAATCCTTCAACAATTCCAACAACCCTAAGTGCTAACAAAGAAATGCATGCATCCACGGAGCATTCGATTATAATATATGGAATGGTAATGAATAATAAGTACAATAAATATTTAACGACAATTGGAAATGCTCAAGATCAAGAGGCGTTGTTATTCTATCGGGAATGGAGTGGGAGAGTTATTTCCATTGCAGATTAATGGAACAATGAGTGGAATGGTGAAATTCATGGACACTTGTTCTTTGGAAAAAAACAATTGGAAAATGGTTGAAGACGCATAAGTTTAAGAATGTGAATAGACATACGTTTCAGAATCAAGTTTGAATATATGTTTTATAATTTGTTTTAAATATATTTCTCAGAGCTGAAAAAACACTTGGAAAATGGTTGAAGATGCATAAGTTTAAGAATGTAAACAGACATATGTTTTAGAATCAATGCCGGTTGGAATATATATTTTATAATTTTTTTAAATACATTTCTCACTAATCAACATACGTGGTTATCAACAAGAGGTATAGTAAATTTTTAATCATTCTTTGTAAAAAAATAATTTAAGTATGCTTTAAACATGTGATTTAGACATGCAAGTAAGTTAGTGGTGTGAATTCTATCCATTGATATAGTGACGACTACGAGAATATACTAGCATCTTTCAATTTAGGCCATCTGATCAAAAAGATTAATTAAGAAAATGATTAAAGTGCCCAACTCCAATAGGAGGGATGCCTATCGATGTAATTAAAACAAGTCATTATGTTTTCTAAAAAGATATAGTTCATGTTTAATAAGTTCATCTACATGGTTGACATTGATTCTAAACCAATTAAAATTAAAATGATCATGTTCTTTTGTTTTCACATCATACATGAATAAATCTTTCCCACATTAAACATCAATATATCAATCTCTACTACCTGCTATCTCTGGTTCTAGTCATTTCTAGTGACTACTTTTTCTTCTGTAATGTTTCTATAAATACCGCCATAGTTAAGGCTTACATTTTTGCAAGGTGGTGTCATCATCTGCTCTTGTGGTTTAATCTGAGGATCTCCAGCGCTTTGGTGGGGCTGTCTATTGTGGTAACTGTGACATTCAATATGCAGTAAACAAAATATAAGAATAATAGTAATCAGTGTACAGTAGAGAAAGATAACTATGGTTTAATACACTTACTATAGCATTATCCACTAACTGGTTTTAAAAGACATGCATGTAAATAACAAGAAAATAGGGTTGAAACCTTTCAAATTATCTGTCTCCAGCAGCCACTCGATTATCTTCCGGTCAATAACACAATCATCGACAACTAAAACGTGAGTTTCGTAACCGATGAGAGCCCTTGCTTCATAGGCTTTACCTCCCATTCTCACCACAGCAGATGAAACTAACATCGCAACATCGACGGGTCAAATGTAGAAATGCCCTCCACACTGGTTTCCTCAAAGGACTTTTTTCTTTCTACTGCTACTTCCATGTCAATCCAGCTACAATTTATAACACTAGATCTATTATCTGCCTGCCCTTCAGCAAGAAAGCCACTTTACCAGAAAGCACAATACCTTCGGCCTAAGGACTTGAATCGAATAGTCAACCTACCAATGGCAATGTTGAATGGTATGATGATGACATAGACTGCTCTTAGCACAAAGATAGGCACTCTATTGGAGTTCGCAACGCTAAAATCTGTGCAAGATACCATCATATAAAGCACAATGGCAAGGGGAAGGGGAGGATTCTTTTCTGAAAGGCCAAAAGAACCCAATCCACCATAATAGTAACCAAACATATCCGTAAGAGGCTAGTCCATTCAAGATTTCACTGGCTCATCATTGCAGAAATTCTCTTTTTCCCCAAAACTACAAAACTAAACAATTTCCCACATATTTTTCCAGCAAAGCACGCCCACCACAAAGGAATCATAGAAAATATTTCCAAGTACTCTGTGAGTTCACCATCAGAGCCTTGCACGAAAGGGAAATCTAGTCATAGGTTATTCTTAAATTAGGATCAAATCTGTGAAGTAAAAAAGTTTTGATACTACTACGAATATGATGTTTTTGAGTGGACCTAAGCCAACAGGCCAGGGGAGACGAGTGGATTCTCATAAAACCACTTCAAGTTTTCTCCTATTGAGAAAAATAACTTGGAAAAAAATAGGGGATATAATAGATAATTTCATTAACATCATATATTTTACCTCATTAACTATATACATATAGAAGTCAACGTTGAGACCATCTCATTGCCATTCCGAGTATATAATTGGTGAAACAAGTCAACATATGCAGACTTGGGATAATCTCATTAGCTTTGGTGAAACATGGGCCTGTGCACAAAGACATAGATCAAGAATAGTAACAATTTATGATTTATCTATCCTTTTATAAAAAAATTTAAAATTTTAGTATATAAAGATTTAATATTTTATTTTTAATCAAATATATACATATATATTGTAAGTTTAGAAATATGGCATCCATTAACTACTAATTGTTTACCTTATATTATATATTAGAATATATATAAGAATATAATATAATTGATGTTCTTCAATTGAAACTATAAAATTATGGGCTAAACTACTATGTATCACAAAACTAAGGGGTAGGGGTGTCTAGTGTTGGGTCATTCTTGAATCCCCATATAGGAGAGATTCTACCCCTTGCTAACACCACAAACATTGGGGATTTTTTCCCTTATGAATGTTACACCTGATGCAATGTACAATGCATGGACATATCTTTGCAAAGATTATAACATATACGCAACGTTATCCTACTTGATGTTTTCTTTGCACACAACGGGTACGAGAATACATGATCAACAATTCATGACAATAATTCTATTTTTTTATCACGGGATCTTCACTCAATGAACCTCTAGCGTATCACATGCATTTGTGGCATACTAAAAAATACCCTTAATTTCACTACATATTGGAAAATATCTCTAAAAATCACATTATTTAATCCGCTACCAATACGAACCCAATACATCTTCCCAATATGATCAAAAGGATTCTAAATAAGTGGTTCCCTACAGATAGAAATGTGCTGGCTTTGGCGAGGTAGAACTACTCACCTGAAATAAGGAAGGTTAGGAGATCATTGAAAGAAAGGTTATGTGGGTGGACGAACTACTTCATTTCTTTGGCTGCTAAGTGTATAAAAAAGTGTTTCAAATAATTTATATTTTACTTGAACCCATTCTAAAAGACTTATTTTCACTACATATTGTAGGTATCCACTTTCTCATTAAGTCATACTTTCACTACATATTGTAGGTATCCACTTTCTCATTAACATTTTCTATGCCCCTTTATATTTTTTCATTAACTTTGAGCTCCATTTTTTATACCTGCCAATATAAAAACCATTTACCCCCTATTATATGCTCAATATATGATTTTATTTTTTCCTCAATATATATCCCCCCATATGAATACACATGGTGTGACATTGTTCCCCTAGTGAAGCCCCCACGTTTTTTCTCTACACCAAGTGAATTTTTTTTTAACAGAAATGGTTGAGTTTTATTTATAAGGAGAGGTTGGGCATGGCAAATCAACCTCGATTACAATCATTTGAGAGATTCTAGCTTTTATAGTCCTCATATTCTGGCTTTTGTATCAGAGCTTAGCTGTCGCTTTTGATTCTTTTGGTTTGGCTGAGTGTTACTTGAATTTCTCTTTCATTCTGAGTATCCTTTCTTACATTTCTTCTTTCCTTTGGTAATTTGAATATTTCCTACCTTACAATAATTCCCGGATTAATATTAATCCCCAGCCTATACTTGCCCGCCCAATTTAAACTATATTGTTAAATAACCTGGCCCCACCTCCAATAAGCCAGGCTATTCTTCCATTCCCGACCCCACGTCAGGGTTAACTTCCCTCCTTATTCAACGTGCAATAACCATAGATCTTCTGTCACCCAGATTGGACACTTATCGCGTCCTTCACCGTCCATATCTTAACTCCTCAGGAGCATGTGATATGGGTGGCTTTGTCCCGCCATGCATCGAGCCCTCAGGTACATCGCGTCGATTCATGAAAAACTTCCCAGCAACCAAAAGCAGTGCGATGAAATCTGCTTACCACTCCCCACGACATTAACTCCCCACCATGATCCTCACTCGATGACCATTAGATCTTCACCCACCAAGATCCAATGATTTTCGCGTCCTTTACTGTCCAACCCTTAACACCTCGGAAGCATGCGATATGCACAGCTTTGTTGAGCCACGCATTGAACCCTCAGGTACATCATGTCTGATTAAGAAAAAAACACCCAACAACCATAAGCGATGCGATGAAAACCACAAACCACTCCCCACTTCATTAACACCCTACTATGTTCCAAGCACGATAACCATCAGATCTTCGTCTGCCCAGATCCAACGCTTTTCGCGTCCCTCACTATTTGACCCTTACCACCTTTGAAGCACATGAAAAGTGTAGTTTTTCCCAACCATGCATCAGTCCCTCAAGCACATCATTTCCAAATTAGGAATATTGCCCAGCCTCCATAAGCAGTGTGATAAGGGCACTTACCATTCCTTGTGTCATAAAACCAACCATTCTCTATTTGACTTCTATTCTGTGCCCTGTTTAATCACCATACCTTCGATGGTCCATGTAATAAATCATTTACCTATCTACTCCACTCGGGGATAAACCATCCCACGATCTGATTACCTACGCCAGAGCCTTGAATTTGCATAATTCTTCTACCCTCAAAGTGGAATTGGACAAAATCATTGGGACTAAGGCCCACTGCCTTTTCTAACCTGTCCTTGTACCGCTCACCTGTTCTGTTAAGGAATTGGGTGCATTTCAACTTCTTCTTCATTCTTTTCCAGCATTCCTTGAGCTAGAAGACACCATTTATTAACCATTATGTCATCTTCCTTGTTAGGAGTTCTCAGGACATGGTAGAATGAGTAGGAAGTGAAATTTTGAGTAACCTTTCTTATTCTTTCAAGGGTCTTGTTTAGAGCAAAGCTATTGAGTTGGTCACCAATATTGAGGACTTTTATCAAGATTTCAGAATCACCAAAGATTTGAAGATTTGCCACTATGTTCCTCTGAGCCAGCTGACACACTTTGAGCAATCCAAGAATCTCGACCCAGTTATTAGTGCTCTGTCCTGAACCCCAACTAAACCTATCCTTTTTGTGCCCATCAATGGAGTAAATTATTCCTCCCACCCCTGATGTCCCTAGGTTTCCTTTGGAGGCTCCATCGAAGAATATCATGACTTTGCCCTAATTTTCCACCACTTTTTAAAGTCCTCCTCAGTATTCCAAACTCGCCACTCTAAATTATGGCTAGGAAAGGAGATGTTCTTTTTTATGCTAGCCCATCTTAGGGATTAACCTAGCTACGTGAGTTCTTCAGGTAGTAGGGAGTTTTCATGCTTATAAGGTCTGTTTTCAAAAGTTTCTAGTAGTAGAGATTTGGCCTTGACTAACACTAAGTTGGTGGATTGAAGTCTATTGTTAAAGATGGCTTCATTCCTAGCCAACCAGATCCCTCAACAGATATATTTTTGGATTGCATTCCAGAGTTTAGACCATGTAGATTTGATTTTCAAAGTGTGTGGATAATGTTCTTTCCATGTTGCAAAGAGACTAACAATTGAAGTCTTCTAAGGGATTTGGGCATTGAGCCCCATAATTTCTTGAGACCAAACTTCTTGAGAGAAGGGGCAGTCTATGAATAAGTGTTCAATCATTTCCATAGCCTTGCAGTAGAGAGGGCATCTGTGGGGTCCAATGATTCCTCTTTTCTCTAAATTATCTCCAGTGAGGGTCCTTTTATGTATGGGACTCCAGCATAAGAAGTTGATTTTTGGCAGTCCAAATGGGTCCCAAACATGCTGCCAAAGCTTTGTAGTGTGGATTTGATAATGTTGTTCTTGTAGAGATGCAAAACCCAGCCTTGCTGAGTAAGCTCCTGTCTTCCCCCATTCCCACTTTTCCTCTGACTGGAGATGCATAGGTGCCAAACCATTGAGTTTAGCAAGTAATTGATGGAGTTGAGGGAGCATCCAGTCAGGGGGACGTTGGAGGGCCCAATTACTCCAGTTTCCTACTGTATCCCAAGTGCAAATGTCAGCAATATTATGGATACCTTTTTGAATGATCCAGTTGCATGGGTCTACAATTTCTAGTGCAATATTTAGGGGTTGGAGGCCCATGATCTTGTGAAGAGTCTAATTCTTTTCTCATTTCTTGGTATTCTGTAGAGTTGTTCTTTGAAAAACTTCTAGCCTTCGCTTCATAGCTTCAACAATATGGTTCCTTTCTGGGAGGCTCCTTCTTCCATATTCCTTATTGAGAGTCTATGCAAATATTTTTTAATTAGAACTTGACTGAGAAGATTTTCCAGAGGATCTTGCCTCCCATTGCCAAATTGGCCAACCCAGGGTCTCTTACCTGTAGTCCACCTTCAAATATTTGCCTTTTCACTATGTCCCAGTTTATTATATGAAATTTGTGGTTCCCCTTTCCTCCTTTCCATAGAAAGTTTCGAATCAGCTTTGCTAGCTGTTCGGTGGTCATTTTTGGAGCTAGAAGGAATGAGGCCTGATATATAGGAAGGGATGAGAGAAATGACTTGACCAGAGTGAGCTTCCTTGCTGTGGTGAGCCACTATCCACCCGAAGAAGTCATTTTATCCTTAATTTTGCCAATAATTTCCATCCAATGAGGAGCCTTGCTGGTACCCAAGGTTAAAGGTAGGCCAAGGTACTTGAATTTTTCCCAGGAGACATAGTTGGTGAAGCCCAATGCTTGGGAAATCCTAAGTATAGTTTGCTGGTCTACCACCTAACCGTACACTACACTTTTCCTCTTGTTGACCATTGCTTTGGAGACTCTACAGAAGCTTTGGATTACTCCGTTTGAAGGCTCTTGCTATTTTAATGGAGGCTCCCCCCATAAGGATGGAGTCATTGACAGCCAAAACATTAGTTTCGCAACCGGTGAGCACCCCTGCTTCACAGGCTTTGCCTCCCATTCTCACCACAATAGATGAAACTGACATCGTAGTGGAAACAGGTTAAATGTAGAGATCCCCTCCACACCAGTTTCCTCAAAGGAATTTTTTCTTTCTACTGTTACTTCCATGTCAATCCAGCTACAATTTATAACATCGGATCTGTTTTCTGCCTGCCCTTCAAAAAGAACGTCACTTTACAAGAAAGCACAATATCTTGGGCCTCCGGACTTGAATTGAATAGTCGACTACCTGCCCTTAAGTAAGAAAGCCACTTTATCAAAAAGCATAATATCTTGGGCCTACAGACTTGAATTTAAAATTCGACCTACCAATGGCAATGTTGAATGGTACGATGATGACATAGACTGCTCTTAGTGCAAAGCTAGGCACTCTATTGGAGTTTGCCAAGCTAAAATCTATTCAAGATACCATCATATAAAGCGCAATGGCAAGGGGAAGGGGAAGATTCTTTTCTGAAAGGCCAAAAGAACTCAATCCACCACAATAGTGACCAAACATATCAGCAAGAAGCCACTCCATTCAAGATTTCACTGGCTTATCATTGCAGAAATTCTCTTTTTCCCTGAAACTACAAACTAAATGATTTTCCACATATTTTTCCAGCAAAGCACGCCCACCCCAAAGGAATCAGAGCAAGTATTTCCAAGTACTCTGTGAGGTTGCCATCAAAGCCTTGCACGAAAGGGGAATCTAGTCATAGGTTATTCTTAAATTCAGAGAAAATCTGCAAAGTAAAAATGCTTTGATACTACTACAAATATGATGTTTCTAAGTGGGCCTAAGCCAATAGGCCAGTGGAGACGAGTGGATTCTCATAAAACCACTTCAAGTTTTCTCCTATTGAGATTAATAAATTGGAAAAAAAATAGGGGATATAATAGGTAATTTCATTAACATCATATATTTTACCTCATTAACTATATACATATAGAGGCAAAGTCAACGTTGAGACTATCTCATTGCCATTTCGAGTATATAATTGGTGAAACAACTCAACGTAAATAGACTTGGGATAATCTCATTAGATTTGGTGGAACATGGGCCCGCGCATAAAGGCATAAATCAAGAATAGTAACAGATTATGATTTATCTATCCTTTTATAAACTTTTTTAAAATTTTGGTATATAAAGACTTAATATTTTATTTTTAGTCAAATCTATACATATATATTGTGTTATGAAACTAGCTCAAGAAAAGATAGGAAAGATAGATCAACGCCTTATAATTCAGCCTCTTCGAGGGGGAAACCTCCTTTACATTACATAAATGAAAAATTCTTGGATGATACAAATGAAAAGACCTCCTTTCTATATATAGGAGTCTAAGGGGTCATAACATAATGAGAGCCGACATAACAATAATAATGTAAGGGCACAATAATAACAATAGTGGGCTTCTATGGGGCACAATAGTAACAATATGGGAACTACATGGGTACATCAATATAATAAGTGGGTTGTACTAATAACAATAAGGGGTTACACTAGTAGTATAGGGGCCTAACATGACCCTCTCCTTCAAAAAGCATTGTCCTCAACGCTTGAGTAGTTCTTGATGCTTCTGTATAAAATTCTTGTCCTCCCATGTGGAATCTTCAGCGGGATTCTTCCACTTGATGAGATACTCTGAAATTGATCGATTTCGTAGCTGTCGGGTTCTTGTTTTTGTGACTGCTCCAGGTCCCAATATGATTTTTCCTTCCTCTTCAACTTCTGGCAATATTGTTTGAATTGGGATCTTTTGCAACTTTTGAATAAGTGGCCATACTTCTTCGTCCTTCTTCCATTCATCCCTTGCTTCGTTTATCCAATCTAGTTGGATAATAGAAATAGCACAAAACAATGCTTCCACATCCTCATCCTTGAAGAGTCATCCCATTTGGTAAGGTCGCCATTTTTTAAGTGCATGTAGTATTGCCAACATTTCCTTCTCATAAATAGCTTGCTTGAGATGTAGCAGTAAAAATACCCAATCACCTACGTCAAAACATTTTTCACTACGATGCTGATCTACCTATTGTTTCGTTTGATTTTGCACCGAAGTGGCGTTATCCTTTAAAAGTTGGAGAACTTGTTGTTGATGCTCGATGTGATCTTTCACTGCTTGAACCTTTTTCTTCTTGATATGTCCTTCTATCTTTAGAGTTTGAGGCGTGATAATTTCTTCCAATCCTTTACAAGATATGGTCGGATTCATTTCTTGGCGCTCGATGTGATCTTTCACTTCTTGAACATTTTTCTTCTTGATATGTCCTTCTATCTTGATAGTTTGAGGAGTGGTAATTCCATCCAGTGAATTACAATATATGGTTGGATTCATTTCTTCTTTCTTGATGTGATCTTTCACTTCTTGCACCTTTTTCTTCTTGATATGTCTTTCTATCTTGAGAATTTGAGGAGTGGTCACTCTTGGCAATAGTTTACAAGATATGTTCTAATTCATTTCTTCTTTCTCTGTGGTCAGGTCCAGGCATATATCCTCTTCTTTTGATGTTTCTTGATCCTTTTCTTCCTCCTCTTCATACTCTATGTAAAATAATTTCTTCTCAGCACACTTATGACCTTTAGTGCATTTGCTATCACAATTGTAACAAAGCCCTTTATCTCTTTTTTCTTCCAATTGTTGTGGTGTAACCCTTGTAGGTTGTGGAAGGCTAGGAGAAACAACACATCCATATTTATAGTTGTGAGGGATGTGTTGTTTCTCCTAGCCTTCCACAACCTACAAGGGTAAATCACCTAGTCAACTGCAGTAACTAGATCAACAATAACAGTAAACTAAACCCAGAACACCTTATCAACAGAAAAATTCAGCCAACAAAAGGTCTTAAGACAAATCCGCAGTTTTTCTTTATCTGGCCTGCATGGCCCCGCACTTCACCTTCTGCTCCCCTGCGTATACCCGCAGAGAGCCTTCTGCTGCACCGCGTACCCACGCACTGTTTCTTTAATCACGCCATCTACTGTTACTATAGGCACGCACCCACAGATGCTATCATGCCTCGTACTGCTACTGTAGCCACGCACCCACAGATGCTATCGTGATGCGTATCTACGCACCTGCGGCTTCTGAAGCACCGCGTACTTTCACTGAACCTACGCACCTGAACCTCTGTCGCGCTGCGTACCCATGCACTGTGCCTTCTTCTGCTCTGCGTACCCACGCACTGCTCCTTCTTCTGCTCTGCGTACCCACGCACTTGCACCGTTAATCACCTGCGTACCTCTGATTAGGGCCAAATTGGCAGTCCCCCAGCGTGCCACAAATAGTCAGATGCCTAGATCTGATCATGCGCCCGAGAGATCACACTTCATAGATTCACTTTCAACTTTACTTTTATATAGATCAAGCTTTTAAAATCGATAACCCAATATTTCATATCTTAGGATATTCAATTTCCAAAGATGCCTTGGCCAAGTGATCTCCTTCCCTATTTATAGTCAAATTAGAACCTATACCATGGGCCAAAACCACAGAAACAAGAACGGCGGGCTTAATACCACGGGCCAAACATAAGAATCCTCACGTGAGCGCGCTTCTCTGCCTTGAAGTGAGTGAACTGGGGGTACGCACCTCATGAACGGGTGACCTACGGGTATGAACCCATTTCCTGGCCGGCGTACCTGCGGGTACGCACCTTTTGAACCATTCACCTGCGTACCTCTTAATTTCCAACATTTTGAGAGCCTGATCAGCGCATTGCCACTTGAGGGTGTTGTCATCAAGTACAACATCTGTAACATAGAGCCATACCAGAATCATAATGCCAACAATCTCCCCCTTTGGACTTGATGGCAACCTCAAGAGCCTCAACGTCATTCTCCCCCTTTGACATCAAGGGAAAAGGGTTATGCTCCCCCTAAGAACATGCTCCCCCTGACTATAAACCAGATCTGCAAAGAAGAACCATAATCCACCAAACACCATAAATGACCATGAAAGAGATAGAGACATATTGCAGCAAAATTCAGACCGGCATCCATGATCTCCTTCTGTACTTCCTCCATAATGCCAACAATGCATTATATGCTCCCCCTAAACCTGTGCCATTTGGACTTCGATCAATCCGCAACCTAGCACTTGTACGCATATACCCCAGATGAGCCTTGCGTACAACCAACCATCATAAGAGATTCAACAACAAGATGATGCATCAACAACCCCCAGCTTTTGCCTGAGGTATTCAAAGGTCTCCCTGGGCAATGGTTTGGTGAGTATCTCAGCAACTTGTTCCTTAGAAGGAACATACTCCAACTTGACCTTTTGTTCAAGTACTTGTTCCCGGAGAAAATGATACTTGATCGGTATGTGCTTGGTCTTTGAATGCATGATTGGGTTCTTTGAAATGTTGATTGCACTTGTATTATCACATAAGATGGAGATGGGTGGTATACAAGTGATTTGAAAATCCTGCAAGGTCTGCATCATCCAAAGGAGTTGAGTGCAGCAAGATGCAGCAGCAACATATTCTGCTTCAGCTGTAGACAAGGCAATCGAACTCTGTTTCTTGCTGAACCAAGATACTAATCTGGAACCCATAGAGAACGCACCACCACTTGTGCTCTTCCTGTCATCCACGCTTCCTACCCAATCTGCATCTGTATAAGCATGAAGTGTGAGATCTGTATCTCTAGGATACCATAAGCCATAATTTTGAGTCCCTTGAAGATATTTAAAGATTCTCTTCACTGCCTGAAGATGAGTTTCCTTTGGATTTGCTTGAAATCTTCCAACTATTCCCACTGCATGCATGATGTCTGGTCGGGTACCTTTTAAATAAAGTAGACTTCCAATCATAGATCTGTAGGTTGGTTGATGCACTGCTGCTGATTCATCATTTGCACTGAGGCTACATCCTGTGACCATGGGTGTACATACTAGTTTTGCATCTTCCATGCCATATTTCTTCAAAATCTGCTTGAGATACTTTGTTTGAGACAAAAAGATCCCTCCTTCTTTTTGTTGGATTTGCAAACCAAGAAAATATGTCAGTTCTCCCAGCAAGGACATTTCGAATTCTTTCTGCATTACCAAGGCAAAGCTTTGACTCATAGCTTCTTCATTTCCGCCAAGAATAATGTCATCTACATACACAACAAGTATTAGCAATTTGTCGTTTTCAACTTTTATATAAAGATTATCTGCTGATCCTTTTGAAAAGCCTTGTTGATGAAGATATTTGTCCAAACGATAGTACCAAGCCCTTGGAGCTTGTTTGAGACCATAGAGATCCTTTTTCAATCTGCATACAAGATTTGGATCATTTCCAAGAATGAAACCATCTGGCTGCTCAATGTATACTTCTTCTTCCAAGTCTCCATTCAGAAAGGCCGATTTCACGTCCATTTGAAATACCTTGAAGTTTTGAAAGCTTGAGAGAGCAAGGAACATTCGGATGGCCTCAAGTCTTGCAACAGGAGCAAAAGTTTCTTCAAAATCTATACCTTCTTGTTGTGCATACCCTTTACAAACAAGTCTGGCCTTGTTTCTAATTACTTCTCCATTTTCATTCAATTTATTTTTGAAGACCCATTTTGTCCCTATAACATTCTTATCCTTTGGTCTAGGAACCAACTCCCAAGTGTTGTTCTTTTCGATCTGCTCAAGTTCTTCATCCATTGCTTTGACCCAACATTCATCTTTGCATGCCTCTTTCACATTTTGTGGTTCAGTGGAAGAGAGTAATGCCAAATAGCTTGAAGCTTCTGCAATTGTTCTTCTTGTTTGTACACCTGCTTCTTTCTTCCCCAAAATCTAAGATTGTGGATGATTCTTCTGAACCTATCTGGATGGAGTCTTCTCTTCTATCCTTATCTGCTCCTCTGGTTCTTCTTGAGGTTCTTCTTCTTCATCATTCTATCTTTGAGGGTAGTCTTCATCTTCTTCGATATCTTCATGATTTACTTGCCTAGGAATGTATACCTTCTCATCAACCACTACATCAATGTTGTCAACAATTCTTCCAAGTCTTTTATTGTAGCACTTGTATGCTTTTCTGTGTGGAGAATAACCAAGAAGAATGCCTTCATCTCCTCTAGGTTCAAGTTTGCCAAGTTGCTCATCAGTATTCTTAATATAGCATTTGCTCCCAAATATTTTGAAGTGCTTTACCGAAGGAGTCTCACCATACCAGAGCTCGTGAGGGTTTTGAGTGTTGTTCACCCGGACATTTGTTTTGTTGAGAATAACAACCACAGCATATGCAGCTTCACCGCAGAAAGTTGCGGGAGTTCTAGACTCATCAAGCATAGCACGAGCCATTTGTTGAACTGTTCTGTTCATTCTTTCCACCACTCCATTTTGCTGAGGAGTTCTAGCTGTAGAGAATTCTCTTCTTATCCCATGTTCTTCACAGAAATCGAAAAATTCATTTGAGGTAAACTCCCCACCTCTGTCAGACCTGAGGCACTTAATTTTGTAACCTGATTCATTTTCAACCAAGGCTTTGAAGGATTTGAATTTCTCGAATGCTTCGTCCTTGTGCTTCATAAGTCCTAACCAGACAAACCTGGAGAAATCGTCAATGAATAATATCAAGTATTCTTCACCTCGAGGTGTCCTTTTCCTGAATGGACCACATACATCTGTATGTACTAGCTCAAGAGGCATGCTAGCTGATCCTTCCTTCTCCGGAAAGTTAGTTCTGGTTTGCTTTCCAAACTGACATGATTTGCATATGGTGTTGTCTGGAATTTTGATATCTGGAAGACTGCGAACTGCCTGATATTTGCATGCTTTCCTTATTTGTGAAAAGCTTAGATGCCCCAACCTCCGGTGCCATAACCAGTGTTCATCATCCTTGCTTAGATAGCATTGTTGTTTTCCTTCTTCAAATATGTATAGATTATTTGGAGTTCTTTCACCTTTGATCACTGTTTTACCTGTATCAAGATCACGAACAAGACATCCATTTGATCTGAATATCACCTCGGTTCCTTGGTCACACATCTGGCTGACACTCAGAAGATTATGCTTCAATCCATCAACATACAAAACATTTCCAACTTTGACCTTTTCTTTTAACTGAGAAGTGCCTTTTCCATTTATAGCTGCAGGAGTATCATTTCCAAAAGAAACTTTCTTTCCCTTTTCTAAAGCAGAATATGATTCAAGTTTTTCTTTATCACCTGTCATATGCTTCGAACATCCACTGTCAATGTACCATAGATTTTCCTGTCCCTCTGCATAAAAAGCTATCCTACATATTTCTGTTTGTGGTTCCTTTATTCTCCATGTTTTGGTGCTTGAGGCTTGTTCCTTTGTCTGTTGAAACCTGCTCCTACATTTAGAATCTTCATGACCAAAGTTATTGCAAATAGAACATTCAACTTCATTTTCAAGAGCCGAAAAGTTGTTATGGGTCCTTTTTGTAATCCCGGTCATACTTCTTTGTTTTTGAGCTTCTCTAGTCATGATTGTTTTATATGCAACACATTGAGCTACTTTGTGACCAAAGTTATGGCAAGAGAAACATTGCCCATTGAAGAAGCTTCTGCGATTATCAAATCTACCGGCCAAATGATTGTAATTTCTATTGTCATCCATTCTTGAAGCAAATTGAGAAGATTTTACCTGTGGCTGGTTGTAGCTTTTGTTCATCCTTAAGACAGATTGCCCCTGGTTTACCTGATAGTCTTTGTTCGTTCTTGATGTAATTCGTCCCTGCTTTACCTGGTGATCTCCATTGTGCTTTTTCTCATTCCTTCTTGCTGCATCAAGATAACTCTTTGAGGTGGATGCTTCAGATGTTTCTCCATTATACCCCAGACCTGTCTTGCTTAGTGGAGAACGCTGTACATTGATGATCTCATCCAGAGTTTCAGATCCTTTGACAAACTTAATATTAATAGCCTTTGTTTTCTCAATCTCTTTTCTAAGACCAACAATTTCACCTTCTAACTTTTCAAGATATTTTTCTTTTTCATCAATTTGAAATTGTAGAGTATCAATGATTATATTCTTTTCTTCTATACATGTCTTGAGTCTAGAAATTTCTTCATGAAAGCTATCCACATCTATAGCATCCATGTAATCATCATCTTCAAATGCCATTAAAAGTTTATAGTCATTACCTCGTTCATCTTCATCACTATTTGATAGACCATCACTATCTTCATGAGTGTAGTAGCTTTTCTTATTTGCATTTTGTTTCTTGCTCCATCTAGCAGGTTCCTTTCCTTTGTCAATCTTATCCTTATGAGGAAATTTCGCAGCATAATGACCTACTATTCCACAAGAAAAACATTTAAAAGGTAACTTACCTCTGAACCTTCCAGTACCCCGTTGAAGATTTCTGACAAAATTTGATTCTTCTTCTTCTTCTGGCTCATGACTTGCTTCATAGTAGTCTCCTTTGCCTGAAGCCTTGAAAGCAGCTTCTCTCCTGTCTAATGGACCTCCTTTTCTCATTTCATAAGCAGTTAGAATTCCGTGTAGCTGAGACATAGTAAGAGTTCGTAGATTTTCCTTTTCTTCTATTGCAGACACTTTAGATTCAAACTCGGGGGACAGAGATCTTAAAACTTTTTCAACCACAATAGCCTCTTTTATTTCTTCACCCAAGTTTTTCATGTAATTAACAATCTCGTCTACCTGAAAGAAATAGTTAGCCACACTTTCATCATTATACATTCTGAGATTCTCATACTGAATCTTGAGGGTTTGAAGTTTAGCACGCTTTACCTGTTCATCTCCTTCGTAGCTCAAGACAATCTTGTCCCATATTTCCTTTGCGGATTTATATTGCATAACCTTCACGAATTCTGTTTGAGATAAGCATCCCAGCAGAGTATTGACTATTTTAGCATTTGTTTCATATTTCTTTTTCTCGGCCGAATCTGTAGGAGTAGCTGAAGGAAAAGTGTAGCCAGTATCTATGATATCCCAAACTTCTGTACCAAGAGATTGAAGATAGGCAGTAACTCTTACCTTCCAATAATTGAAGTTTGTCCCATCAAAAATTGGTGGCCTGATTGATGCTTCCCTCTCGTAGTTGCTCATGATGAATGATCTTCCTTCAAGCGATCAAGCTTCTTTGAAGGACCTGCTCTGATACCAATTGTTGGAAATAATACTGAGAGGGGGGGTGAATCAGTATTATCAAGTTCTTTTAATAAACCTTCCTTATTTATACTTTGAATTATTTTTGCATGTCAGTACCATAAAATAATGAGCATGAATAAAGAAAACAGATAGTCACACCAAAGAACACCAGATGTAAGGTGGAAACCCAATGTGGGTGAAAACCACCTGCTGCAATATGTCTCTATCTTCTTTCAAATTAGAAACTCCTTTTACAATGGTTTTGTACTGGTGCAGTACTTTATCAGTACGCAGGCTGCAACCTGCAGAGAGCTACAACTCTCTCTCGTTTTCCAGTCTCTCCTGGAAGGGAGTTACAACCCCCTACTTCTTTTCTTTCAAGGACCACTTTTCATAAATTTTCAAACTGGATCCATAAACATTAAGAGATCATCAAGTACAAGTACATCACCCAGTCAACTGCAGTAACCAGATCAACAATAACAGTAAACTAAACCCAGAACACCTTATCAATAGAAAAATTCAGCCAACAAAAGGTCTTAAGATAGATCCGCAGTTTTTCTTTATCTGGCCTGCGTGGCCCCGCACTTCACCTTCTGCTCCCCTGCGTATACCCGCAGAGAGCCTTCTGCTGCACCGCGTACCCACGCACTGTTTCTTCAATCACGCCGCGTACTGTTACTGTAGGCACGCACCCACAGATGCTATCGTGCCGCATACTGCTACTGTAGCCACGCACCCACGGATGCTATCGCGCTGCGTATCTACGCACCTGCAGCTTCTGAAGCACCGTGTACTTTCACTGAGCCTACGCACCTGAACCTCTGTCGCGCTGCGTACCCACGCACTGCGCCTTCTTCTGCTCTGCGTACCCACGCACTGCTCCTTCTTCTGCTCTGCGTACCCATGCACTTGCACTGTTAATCACCTGCGTACCTCTGATTAGGGCCGAATTGGCAGTCCCCCAGCGTGCCACAGATAGTCAGATGCCCAGATCTGATCATGCGCCCGAGAGATCACACTTCATAGATTCACTTTCAACTTTACTTTTATATAGATCAAGCTTTTAAAACCGATAACCCAATATTTCAGATCTTAGGATATTCAATTTGCAAAGATGCCTTGGCCAAGTGATCTCCTTCCCTATTTATAGTCAAATTAGATCCTATACCACGGGCCAAAACCATAGAAACAAGAACGGCGGGCTTAATACCACGGGCCAAACATAAGAATCCCCACGTGAGTGCGCTTCTCTGCCTTGAAGTGAGTGAACTGGGGGTACGCACCTCATGAACGGTTGACCTGCGGGTATGAGCGCACTTCCTGGCCGGCGTACATGCGGGTACACACCTTTTGAACAATTCACCTGCGTACCTCTTAATTTCCAACATTTTGAGATCCTGATCAGGGCATTGCCACTTGAGGGTGTTGCCATCAAGTACAACATCTGTAACATAGAGCCATACCAGAATCATAATGCCAACATATTGCTCCATCTGAAATATCCAATTTACCATATCCTTGCCATCAAACTTCCTCATCTTGCTTTTTCTTGATTTTAGGACCTCAATCTTGAAACGACTATAACTCTGTACTTTCGGATATTTAAGTTCTAAAATTGCTACCTGTAGTAGCCCTCTATGTCCTCTTTCCAACGCCACTAGTCTGATCCAAATTGGATTCTCCAAGAGAGAGTTATACATAATCTCCCAAGATGACCTGATTATATACCTTTCCAAAAGAGCGAACTTGTATGAAGTGCCACGTGTCAATTTTTTGACCTTTGGATCTGAAACATGCACACAAGAAACTACATTCCGTTCTCTTTCTGTACCTTCTTACTAAATTTCAATCCGATCCTTAGAGAGAAAGTTATGACGATTTTCCCCAGGTCACTTGTTTTGAATGTAACTCAGGAGTCTGCAAAAAGACCAACTTCCTCAGATCATATCTCCGAAAATATCACGCAAAAAGCTCTGACATTTGGACCCAAGGTTCAGCGTGATTTATTCTCAAATGGGTTTTTTTTGAGACTTCTGAAACGTCACAGAAAAAAAATTATAGCGAAGCCACGATGACCGGTTTGGAGCAGCGAAACCCTAGAATCCAAAGCTCTGATACCAAATTTTATGAAACCAGCTCAAGAAAAGATAGGAAAGATAGATCAACGCCTTAGAATTCAGCCTCTTCGAGGGGGAAACCTCCTTTACATTACATAAATGAACAATTCTGGGATGATACAAATGAAAAGACCTCCTTTCTATATATAGGAGTCTAAGGGGTCATAACATAATGAGAGCCGACATAACAATAATAATGTAAGGGCACAATAATAACAATAGTGGGCTTCTATGGGGCACAATAGTAACAATATGGCCACTACATGGGTACATCAATATAATAAGTGGGTTGTACTAATAACAATAAGGGGTTACACTAGTAGTATAGGGGCCTAAGATATTGAAAGTGTAGAAATATGGCATCCATTAACTACTAATTGTTTACCTTATATTATATATTAAAATATATATTAGAATATAATTGTAGTTCTTTAATTGAAACTATAAAATTATGGGCTAAGCTACTATGTATCACAAAACTAAGGGGTAAGGTTGTCTAGTGTTGGGTCATTCTTGAATCCCCATATAGGAGAGCTTCTACCCCCTTGCTAACACTACAAACATGGGGGGTTTTTTCCCTTGTGAATGTTACACTTGATGCAATGTACAATGCATGGACATATCTTTGCAAAGATTATAACATATATGCAATGTTCTCCTACATGATGTTTTCTTTGCACACACGAGATACAAGAATACATGATCAACAATTCATGACAATAATTCTATTTTTTTCTGATGGGGTCTTCACTCAATGAACCTCTAGCATATCATGTGCATTTGTGGCATACTAAAAAAATACCCTTAATTTCACTACATATTGGAAAATATCTCTAAAAATCACATTATTTAACCCGCTACTAATACGAACCCAGTACATCTTCCCAATATGATCAAAAGGCTTCTAAGTAAGTGGTGCCCCACAGACAGTAAGGCACCGACTTTGGTGAGGCGGAACTACTCACCTGACATAAGGAAGGTGAGGAGATCATTGAAAGAAAGGTTCTCTGGGGGGTGAACTACTTGATTTCTTTAGCTGCTGAGAGTATAAAGTCATTGTTATTTGACTTGAACCCATTCTAAAATACTTACTTTCACTACATATTGTAGGTAGCCACTTTCTCATTAACATTTTTTATGCCCCTTTATATTTTTTCATTAACTTTCAGCTCCATTTTTTATACCTGCCAATATAAAAACCGTTTACTCCCTCTTACTTGCTCAATATATGATTTCATTTTTTCCTCAATATATATCCCCCCATATTAATACACATGGTGTGACATTGTTCCCCTAGTGAAGCCCCCACATTTTTTCTCTAGACCAAGTGAACTTATCAATACTGACATATTTTGTTAATGAATTTCCAACATTATTCACAATATCCATCTTCACCAATAGATCCTTCTTTTCTTCAATCATATCTCTCACAAATTCATATTGGACATAAATATGCTTTATCTTAGAATTATATGATATGTTGTTCATTAGAACTATTGCACTTTGATTGTCATGATTTTTCTTATCTCACTATACCAACCCACTATCTGAATGCAATCATTGAAACCATACTTCCTCCTTGCTTAGATGAGTGGTTTCCACATATACAACTTATGTAGTTGAGAGTGCCACTACATGTTGTCACTTTCTCATCCAACTCATTGATCTTCCAAGTAAGTTAAACAGACACCCACTTTTAGATCTTCTACGATCTAGATCTCAATCCTAATCTACATCTGTAGAGCCATGTATGTCCAAAACTCTATCCAATGCTAGTCTTCTTTGGTAGCACAATCTGTAAGTAATATTGTCATGCGAATACCAAAAATCCCTCATACAATTTTCTAGTGCTCCTTCCATGGAATTGGCATATACCTATTCAATCTTGCCACTGCATGTGTAATCTGTACTCTATCCCAAACCATTGCATAAATCAAACTTGCAACCACACCATCATAGGGAACATGGGACATGTCCTATATTCATCTTCCTATGTCTTGGGACATTGTTATATATATGACTTTACACCTACAAGAATAGGCACATTTATTGATTTACATTCCTTCATCTTAAACTTTTGCAAAATTGTCTCAACATATTTTTTCTGAATTAAATATAGTTTCTTGTTTTCCTAATCTCTTTTAATTTCCATGCCCAAATCGAAATTTATAAAACCAATATAATTTATGTAAAATTTAAAGGACAATTGTATTTTCACTTCCCGGATGATTTCCCTACCATTCCAATCCAGAACATATCATCCACATACAACAACAATTAAACAACATGGTCTCGAACTAATTTGAAATACACATAGTGATTTGATCTCCTCCTTGTGAATCCATGTCCCAATATACAAGTATCAAAAATTTTATACCACATACTTAATGATTGGTTTAACCCATAAAGGGACATTTTTCATATTACATACTAGATATTTATTTCCTTTAGTAGTAAAATCTTCTGACCACTTCATGCATATTTCTTATTCTAGATCGTCAGGTATGAATATCGTATTCACATCCACATGTTTCACCTCAAAATAAAAAGTAGTAGAAACAAATAAAAGAAATATAATGTAATTCAACTTGGCAAGAGGAGAAAAAAAATATCACTAAATTTGATTCCCTCTATGTATGAATAATATTTTGCTACTAATCGAGCCTTGCATTTCTCCACCCTTCGTTCCATGTTCAACTCCTTTTTAAATATTCAATTGTTTCCATTGGGATTTCTTCCAATCGAAAACTATAGTAGATCCTGAGCCTCATTCTTTTTCAAGGATTCAATTTCTTCAAGAATGATCCTTTTCTATTGTTTTCCATACTCAAAATATAATACTTCCCTAATTGCTCTAGGATCATCACTACTAATAAACAATGCAAAAGTTAAATGGAAATCAAGTGTAGTATACCTTTTTGGATTCTTTCATTCCTAAGACAATATCCTCAATACCAAAGAATGTGGATTTTCTTCTTTCGATTCTTGTTCTTCTATAGAGTTTGGTTCATCATCTTGCAATTCAAGTTCTATATTGTTTGTTTCCTTTTCCTTTTGTAGGACTTCCACTTCGAAGACATCTTTGATTTTTATGAATACCACATCTCTACAATACACAACCTTATTGGATTTAATATTCCAAATCTCATAAGCTTTCATACCATATTTATATTTAATAAAGATACACTTTTAAGATTTCTTATCCAACTTACCGCTATTCTCCTTTAGAATGCATACATAAACATCACAACATAATACTGTAAGAAATTTAAGAGAGGGTTTCTTACCAGTCCATACCTCATGTGGAGTCTTGTCATCCAACATTGACAAGGGTGATCTATTTACCATGTAAGGTTTAATATCCATTATCTCTACCTAAAATATTTGTCATAACCTATCACCACCTACAATGCTCCTTACTTTCTCCATCAACATCCTATTCATCATTGCTAACTCCATTTTTGAAAGCCGCGCTTGGGATAGTATTCTTCCTTTATATATTGCATTTCTAACATAATTATTTGAAATAATTACTACAAAAGTATCCACCATTATCTGTCCTCAACATGTTTATTTTCTTTTCTTTTTTATTTGCCATAAGAGCCTTAAACTCATTGAATTTTTCAAAGACTTCATATTTTTTCCTGGGGAAATAAATCTATGTATTCCTAGAGAAGTCATCTATAAATGAGACATAATACATAGATTTATCTAGTGATGTGACCAACATAGGTCCAAACACATCATTGTGCACTAAATCTAATATTCCCTTTGACCCTGTAGAACCAGATGAGAATCTTACCTAGTTTTACTTTGCACATAAACAAAGTTCATAGAAATCAAACTATGAAGAGCAATTAGACATAATTTATACCATACTAAATTACTATGTAGTGGTCAATAGTCTTTCTCTTCGAGATGTCCTAGGCTTTGATTCCACAACATAGTGTTTTCTCGAGAGGTTGGAGTTATTCCTTCCTTTTCTCCACTGTTAGGAACAATATAGCAATGCCACCCATCACTAGCAATGCTTCCCAAAATCTTATATAGATTTCCAATCATAAATCTCTGTAACACTACTTTTTCTCCTTGAACCATCTTGTAGCCATCATTTTCAAACATTATTGTACACCGACATCACCATCCTCCTTAAAGAAATCAGATTTGTAGCAAATTTTGGGATGTGCAAGACAATAGGGCATTTTCTAATTCTTCCACCCATGAAATTGAAATTAAAATTTCTTCATCTTATTATTTTATATTTTATGTTATCTCTTAAGAAAATGTCACCACTAGCATATATTTCATACTCTTCCTTTCAGCTTTCTGTTCTTGATGTTCTCCATAAAATTTGTTGTACATTCTCATGGTTCTATACCTGTCCAATTCCATTACTCGAAGCTATCCCTTGAGGGAATGAAAATCATCTTTCAAATCATTAGTCATCCTACAAACTTCTCTCAATGTTGTGGATCTCACTTCAAGCAATGAAGCCTTTAAGAAGGACCTGCCTTGATACCAATTGTTGGAAATACTGAGAGGGGGGTTAGTCAATATTTATCTCTTTTTAATTAATTGGTTAATTCAAATTAATCAAAGAATTTAAATCATAAACAAAAACATCAATCATCATCATAAGTACACAAAAGATTGGCTTAATAAAAGCTCAGTTATGTATGATGTACATACACCAATTTACCAGAGAATTCTTGAATGAAGTACAAGACTACCATGGGCTTTTTATAAATATATGGAAGGAATAAAATACTCCTTAAAGGTTAGGCCCCTATACTAGGAATAATGGCCTAGTTACAATGTGTTAAACTCAAGTCACTCCCACTATTAATTTTGTTGCTCTATTGCTACAACCACTGATTTTTTTGTTGTTTCTTTTGCTATCTACTACTTCATTAAAAAATTTATTGTTGCACCAATTCCACCTCAAATACTGCACCAAATCTAATTCTGTCACCACTATAATATTTGCTCCAACATGCTAATGTCAACAACACTATCGCCATTCGTCACTCCTCTTGTTGTTATGATTGATAGGACTACTGCAAATACAACCAAGTTATGTAGATTGTGGTCATGTCATATCATTGTTACTATCAAGGTCAAGGTCACTACTCCATGCAAGGTTTATATATTTTCTAAAGGTTATTTTTCCATAGAATATTTTCGAAACCCTACTGTCATTCTCGTCACTTTATTAATACTACAAATAATATTAATGATTCCCAACACCAAATCTCTTATAGCTACATGATGAGTCTTGTTGAAAAAGACTAGACAATGATCCAAGAATGATATAGAACCTATGAACCTCAAGAGAAAGACTGCAACAAATATGACTTCTTAAAATCTAGTTGTTGCAAGTGAAGTTCCTTTACTGCAACATAGCTCTCTGTTGGATTTCTGTACTGCAATCATTGTCATCATTCCTTGCTTAAATCGTATTTGGTTATAGTATATTACACTGTCATAGGTCAAATCATTTACTCCATGGTTATGGAATCAGAGGGGATGATATCAAGCGTTGCAACAATATATTTCATTAATTCATGTTAGGAAGACCTTGTTGTAATAATACAGACTTCCTCATAATGCTATTGCAACTATAATACTCCAGACTTCCTCGACAAACAATACTCCTACAGGAGCTAAGATAATAAATTTATAGGATTAATGTAATTCAAAACTTCATGACCCAAAAAATGAGACACTCCTTTCTTACTAAAATATGTAACCCAAATATCATGTTGCCACTTCAAGTCTTCAAGAATGACTCAGTATTTTTA
Source organism: Pinus tabuliformis (assembly GCA_031772625.1). Lineage (NCBI taxonomy): Eukaryota > Viridiplantae > Streptophyta > Pinopsida > Pinales > Pinaceae > Pinus > Pinus tabuliformis. The sequence continues at coordinate 1,487,992,545 of CM062816.1, read as the reverse complement.
GGTTTTACATGCCTTAGAGATATCATGTTATCCATAGGAATAGCTGTAGTAAGTGTTCATTATTTAATCTCACCAAGATCAATCAAAACTTCAAGATCCAGAAAATGAGACACTCCTTACCCAAATATGTAACCCAAATATCATGTTGCCACTTCAAGGCTTAAATAATGAATCACTATTTTTAGTTTTTGCATGTCATAGAGATATTTGTGTTGTCCATAGGAATATTTTTAGTAAGTGTTCATTATTTGATCTCAGTAAGATCAGTGAAAAGGGATCTTTAGCATAGATCTCAGAGCAGGGTCAAGCTATTTACAAAAATCTATGGTCTTGTAGGTGGAATTTTCCTTGTGTTCAAGGCTTGATTTGTTGCATATTGAAGGTCTGAATATAACATAAATTTTCTCCTTTTTCTTCCACAAGGTGACTGATATTGAGGGTTAAAAGTAGTAAGGTTACATGCATCATTGTGGTTTCAAAATTACATGATCATACACCATTTTCATTATTGTGGATTAAACATATTTTCTTATGGTTAGGGATTCTTAAAAATTATAGAAACACAATTCTCAGTGAATTTGGATGCTACATCATAAAATTATTTATCAATCAAACAAGGGGTATATCCTCAAGCTAGAGAATTTGTCACAAGTGTCAAGCTTAATTTCCAATTCTTTACAGACCCTGAAACGAGTGTAGATATAGCTTCCAAGGTTTTTTGCTTCATAGATCCAAGTTGGCTCGTGTTTTCAACACTCATAGAAGGGACTCAAACCCTAGTCGTCTCACTATTTTTACTCTAATTCTGGCTCCAAATTTGATCTCTTTTCTCACATTTTACCACAGAACTGTAGGGTGCGAGAAAATAAAATGCAAGTATGTTATAGTAGTATTAGAGATAAAAGGTTTGAGCCACTCATAAATGTGAGCTACAAAGATCATAATTGAGTCTCAGAAAATTCAGGTCTTAAAGAGCTTTGATGCCCAACAAAAAACCCTTTAAGATATAAAAGCCTGAGAATCTTAAGCCAAGGGATTTTCTTTATGTAGAATATATGCTAGAACTTCAGAACTTCTCCAACATCCACCTGCAAAACAAATAATCCTAGCAAAACCCTATTGGAAGTAAAGTAAATCATAGCCCCAAAATAAAATGCTCAAACTACTTGTAATCGCATTTTCAGGCTTTCACAAACAACGAAACCCATTTCTAATATGAACAACAAAAACCCTCATTTCAAAATGACTACACAGAATTTGACTGGCTGTAAATATTTTCTTTGGAGCATCCTGGACCGTCCCCAACATTTACTTCTCATGAATAGCTTTGTGTAAATACTTTCCTTTTATTGGATGACATTCTAAAGTAATGAGTCTTTCTTCTTGCATTAAAACAACACCAATTCCATTTCCTAAGGCATCACATACCACAATAAAGGTTTTTGTGAAGTCTAGCTTAGCTAAGACCAGTGCTTGGCACATTGCCTTTTTAAGACGTTCAAAGGCTTTTTTTGCTTCTCGTGTCCAAGAAAATGCATCTTTCTTCAGTAATGTTGTTAGAGGTGCTGTTATTCTCCCATAATTCTTAACAAACTTGCAATAATACCCTGTCAACCCAAGAAATCCTTGCACATGCTTTATGGATGTCAGGATTTTCCATTCCTAGGGTCTACCTTAACACCTTCATGAGATACAATATGACCCAAATATTCCACCTCTTCTACTCCAAAGAAACATTTGGAGGCTTTTTCATATAATTATTTATCCTCCAATAGTTTGAGCACTCTATCAACATGTTGAACATGATCCTAAAAAGACATGTTGCATATTAGTATATCATCAAAAAATACTAACACAAATCTTCTAAGGAAGGGTTTGAAAATTGAATTCATCAAACCTTGAAATGTAGAAGGTGCATTGGTAAGGCCAAAAGGTATGACCAAAAATTCATAATGACCCTCATGAGTTCTATATGATTTTTTCAGAATGTCTTCAATCTTCATTTTGATTTCATGATATCCTAAACGAAGGTCCAACTTGGTGAAGTAAATTGCTCCATGCAATTCATCCAATAATTCATCAATGACAGGAATGGGAAACTTATCTTTAATAGTGATCTTTTTGAGCTCCCTATAATCCGAACACATGTGCCATGACCATCCTTCTTGTGAACCAATACTACTGGAGCAGAGACAGAACTTTGACTAGGTTGAATTATACCAGCCTCTAGCATTTCTGCAACCATACATTCAATTTCACTCTTTTGGGCATAGGGATATCTGTAAGGCCTCATGTTTGGAGGAACACTTCCTGGAATCAAATGAATAACATGATCATGTGCACGAATAGGTGGGAGGCCTTTGGGAGTCTCAAATACCTTGGAACGATTGTCCAAGACTTTTTGGAGATCTGGACAAATAGATGATTTGGATGTCGGAACCTCTAACGAACATAATTGTGAAATTACGCCACATTTTTCTTTCTTCAAAAGCTTTGTCATGTTGTTAGAGCTGATTATCTTTCCTTGTTTCCTTGTGATACCCTTTAATTCAACTTCCTTTCCTTCTGAAAAAAAAAAAATCAAGAAAAGTTCTTTAAAATTAAAAGCTATCGTACCCAAATATTGTAGCCATTGGACTCCTTGTACAACATCAGCACCACCCATTGGATAGCTTAATATTATGGCACTTTCTAAATAAATTTATGGTTCTTCTATTTGCAACCATATCTTGACACTCTGGTGCTAGATATAGGAATCAATTCAATTCCTTCACTATCTTACAATGAATAAAATTATGGGTATTTCCTGAGTCAATCAACACTATTACCATTTTCTTCTTGATATGTCTTTTTATCTTGATAGTTTGAGGAGTAGTTATTCTAGCCAATGCATTACTGGATATGGTCAGATTCATTTCTTCTTTCTCTAGGATTTGTTCCTGGTGTGTATCCTCTTCTTTTGATGTTTCTTATTCCTTTTCTTCTTCCTCCTCAAAATCTATGTGAAATAATTTCTTCTCAGCACACATATTACCTTTAGTGTATTTGCTATCACAACTGTAACAAAGCCCTTTTGCTATTTTTTATTCCAATTGTTTTGGTGTCAACTTTGTAGGTTGTGGAAGGCTAGGGGAAACAACACTTCCATTTTCATAGTTGTGGTTGGTAGGATTCCTTGTTGCCATAATTTTTCTTTGAATTTTTCTTGCCAACCTCAATGCCTTCTCCAATGAATCAGGTTCCCAAAGGAAAACCTCATGTTGTATGTTTTCCTTTAATTTCCATATGAACATATAAATCATATTCTCCTTTGGAATATCTTCTACCCTTATATTCTTGTTTTGGAAGTCTTAAATGTGCTCCACCATTGAACCTTTTTGTTAGAGATTTATCCATTGGCTAAAAAAAGTGTTTATTTTTGTATTTTCATAATGTGTTATCATTTCTTCCCTAAAAATTGCCCAAGTGACAGTTTATTTATGAAAGAGAAGCCATCGATGTCATACAAACTAATTGGGTTCGAAATATAAAGTGGCAATGCGCAACTTTTGTGTGTTTTGCACATTATGGAGATCGAAATATTGCTCCATTTGTAGTATCCATGCTACAGGATCCTTGCCAGCAAACTTCCTCATATCGATCTTTGGAACATGGTGGGTATTCAATCCAACGTTAGAGTCTAATAAATAATGACTAAAAATTCTTTTGTTCTCATCATGAGTTTCCTCTATTACCTTTCAGCCATTAGGAAGCATTTCTTGTAGCAACTTTTCCAAACCTCCTTTCAAACCTTCCATGTCTTTCTTCAAATATTCAATATGTACTTCTAAACCATCAATATTAGCTTCCACATCATCCATCCTAGCTTCCACGTCATTCATCTTAGCTTCCACATCATTAGTTAAAACACGCCTTTCTTTAAATCATCCGTGTTAGCTTCTGTTACTTTTTGTGAGAATGAAATTTGTTGCACTTGGTCTCATACTTTTGATAAATCATGTTGCATTTCTTCCTCTTCTTCATGAGTCATGCTAGAGATTTTAGGTTGCTTTCTAGGTGTTTCCATTTTCTTTCTTTGGGGAATCGATTAATGATAATTATGCTTCATGTTTTCCTTTGAATTCCTTCAAACCAATTTTTCAAACCAAACTTATGCAAAATTTTAAAAAGACTACACATATTTTTTGGCTTTGTAGGAGCTTGACATTGAATCTCTTATATCTTTGTAATTTTGGATCTCTAAGATCTAAAATTTTGTCCTATGGTAGCCCTCTGAGTCTTCGTTCCAACCCTGCCAGTATAGTCAAGATTGGATTCACCAAGAAAGATTTATTCCAAATCTCCCATGATGGCCTAATTATATACTAGTTCAGTAGAGTGAACTTGTACAAAGTTCCACTTGTCACTGTTTTGACCTTTAGACCTGAAATCGATACAAAAAAAACTACAGTCTATCATCTTTCTATACCTATTCTATGAAATTTCAATCTGATGCTCAGAGAGAGAGTTATGACGATTTTCCCCAAGTCACTTGTTTGAGATATAATTCAAGAGCCTTCAAAAACCCTAACTTCCTTGGATCATATCTCTGAAAATATATCGACACAAGATTTGAAATTCATACCAAAGGGTCATCAAGATTTCAAAGCAAACAGATTTTATTTTTAGCTTCTGCATCATCATAGAAAACAAGTTACAGCGAAAATTCCATGATGACCTGTTTGAAGCAGCGAAACCCTAGAATCCAAAGCTTTGATACCAATTGTTATGTAACCAGGTTATAAAATAGAAGAAAAGATAGAACAATGACTTCAAAATCAGCCTCTTCGAGAGGACAACCTCCTTTACATTATGAAAATGAACAATTCTTGGATGATACAATTGACAATACCTCCTTTCTATATATAGGACTATAAGGGGTCACAATATAGTCAAAGATGACATAACAATAATAATGTAAGGGTACAAAAATAACAATAGTGGGATTCTATGGGGCACAATAATAACAATATGGGGACAAAATGGGCATAACAATAACAATAAGGGGCTATAATGAAAATAATAATAAGGGAATACACTAGTATTATAGGGACCTAGCAGACAATAATATTAAACCCTACGAATATGAACCCTTAGATTAATAAACACAAGGGATTGATATTATAAACTCAAGGGAATAATAAACCCAAGTGATAAAAATTATAAACCCAAGGTTTATAAACCCTAAGGTAAATATTATAAAACCTAAAATGAACATGGTTTACCATGATTGATTTCCATATTGGGACAATATTTGTCACAATGCGACATTGGACCAATGTGGAAGAAGGGCAAGTTGTCTCGAGCACCTGAACATAGATTGTAGAGGATTGGAATGGATGTAGTCTCTATACAATACAGAAGGGTGCTATTACACTTGGCGAAGTACGCACGGCTTCCCAAGAATGCAACGTCATCTCCCACTGCATATTCACCGAGCCGATGCGACACCACCATATGCACTGTTGTATTAATCCAAGTGTTATAATTCGAAATCCATGGTGTCATTGACTCTTGAACGTAAATAAGTCATTGGTCAACTACTATAATATTTGGGCCAAACACTTGATATAAATTATAGCTGGTGGATTCCATACAAGTTTTTTTGATATTAATACTGGCATTTAATTATTTGCAATGGATTTTAGGGATATGTCATATGCGAATATTATGCTAGGAGGATTTTAATATTAAGGTTGTTATAGTGGTATCACTGTTTATTATTAAGCATATTACAGTAGTGGTATTCTTTATTTATTAAGCCTATTACAATCGTTGACCATGCTTGATCATGGTAGAAAATGGCTTGTTTTCATATCGAGGCAAGCTTTGTCACAATGCGGCGTTCGATCATGGTGGACCATGTTTGATTTTATAAAACATGGTTGACCATGTTTGACCATGATTGACCATGATTGTCCATGGTTCACCGTCATAACTCCATGGTTGACCATCATAGTTGATCATGATGAAAGAGATTTTAATCAAGGTTGATTATGATTCATGATATTCAACCATGGTAAATCATGGTTGACCATGGTAGACTTTGGTTGACCAAAACAACATTGACCATGGTTAACCATAATCAAGTATGATTAACCATCGTTGATCATGGTTCATCATAGAGACATTGATTAACCGTTATGACCATGGTTTATGATGGTGGAGCATGCTTGACCATGGAAAATCATCATTGAACACAGTTGATCATGGTAAATGATGGTTGACATTAGATAAAATGAAGATGTTTAGGATTATTTTAATTGATTTTTTGTCTTATGATGAAATTAATGTATTTATATTATTTAAATTTTTAAAATTAAAATATTAATAATTTTATATAAAATATATATATATATATATTTATTAAAAGTCAACCATGGTTGATCTTGGTCAAACATGGTTGAATGTCGCATATTGACAAAGATTGTCTCGATATGAAAATCGATCATGGTCAACCATGGTCCAATGTCGCATTGTGACAAATATTGTCTCGATATGTAAATCTACCATTGTCTTGAATGTCCCATTATGGCAAAAATTGTCTTCATATGAAAATCATGGACAATCATGGTTAACCATGGTGAGCCAAGGTTGATTATGTTCAACCATGTTTTATAGAATGAAACAAGGTCTACCATGGTCAACCATGTTTATTTTAGCGTTTACAATATCGGTCCCTTGGGTTTATAATATCAATCATTGCTAATCGTGGTCAATCATAGCCAGCTATAGTCAACCATGGTTGACTGTCGCATTGTGACAAAAATTGTCTCCATATGAAAATCATGGACAATCATGGTCAATCATGGTTGAACGTCACATTATGAAAAATATTCTCTCGATTTGAAAATGAACAATGGTCAACCATGGTCCAAGGTTGCATTGTGACAAAGATTGTCTCGATCTGAAAATCAACCATGGTAAACCATGGTCTAACATTGCATTGTGACAAATATTATATCGATATGAAAATAAACCATGGTCTAATGTTGTATTGTGGAAAATATTCTCTTGAAATGTAAATCATCGATGGTCAACCATGGTCTAATGCTGCACTATGATAAGAATTGTCTCAATATAAAAATCAACCATGGTCAACCATGTGTTTATAATATTTATCTTAGGGTTTATATACCTTGGGTTTATAATATTTGTCCCTTGGGTTAAATATTATCCCCTTGGGTTCATAATCCGTTAGGATTTTAGTATTAATCCCTTGGGTTTATAATATTAATTCCTTGGGTTTATTATTCCTTTAGGTTTATAATATAAAGCATGGTCAAGTAAGGTCAATCACAGCCAGTCATGGTCAACCATGGTCCAAGGTATCATTTGTGACAAATATTGTCTCGACATGTAAATCAACCATGGTATCGAATGGTGCACTGTGAAGAAAACGTCTCCATATGGAGATCTAACAAGGTTTCCATCATCGAATGTCGCATTCTAATAAAGATTGTCTCGATATGAAAATCAACCATGCTCAACCATGGTCTAATGTTGCATTGTGACAAAGATTTTCTCGATATGTAAATCAACCATGGTCAACTATGGTCTAACGTCACATTATGATAAGAATTATCTCAATCTGAAAATCAACCATGGTGAACCATGTGATTATAATATTTCTCTTAGGGTTTATATGCCTTGGGTTTTTAATATTTGTCCCTTGGGTTTCATATTATCCCCTTTGATTCATAATCCCTTTGGGTTTTAGTATTAGGCTCTTGGGTTTATAATATCAATCCCTTGGGTTTATAATAACAATCATGGTTAATCTTGGTCAATCATAGCTAACCATGATCAACCATAGTCAACGATGGATGAATGTAACATTGTGACATAAATTATCTCCATATGAAAATCATGGACAATCATAGTCAACAATGGTCGAATTCCGCATTGTGACAAATATTGTCTCGATATTAAAATCAACCATGGTCAACCATGGTCCAACATTGCATTGTGACAAAGGTTATCTCGATATGTAAATCAACCATGGTGAATCATGGTCGAATGTCACATTCTCATAAGTTTTATCTCAATATGAAAATCAACCATGTTCAAGCATGCTCGTTTTAGTGTTTATAATATTTATGTTAAGATTTATATACCTTGGGTTTATAATATTTATCCCTTGGGTTTAATATTATTCCCTTCAGTTCATAATCCCTTGTGGTTTTATTATTAATCTCTTCGGTTTATAATATCAATCCCTTTGCTTTATAATATTAATCATGGTCAACCATGGTCGAATACCCCATTATGACAAAGATTGTCTCGATATGAAAATAAAACATGGTCAACCATGGTCGACCATGGTCAAATGTCACATTGTGACAAATATTCTCTCAACATGGAAATCAACCATAGTTAACCGTGGTCCGACTTCGTGTTGTGACGAAGATTATCTCGATATGAAAATCAGTCATGGTCAATATGGAAATTAACCATGCTCAACCATGTTTATTTTAGTGTTTATAATATTTATCTTATCGTTTATATACCTTGGGTCTATAATTTTTATCCCTTCGGTTTATATTATCAATCCCTAGGGTTTAATTTTATTCGCTTATGTTATAGTCCTTTTGGTTTTTAGTATTGATCCTAGGGTTTATTATTCCCTTGGGTTTATAATATCAATCATGGTAAACTATGGCCAACCATGGTCAACCATGGTTTGCCATGTTTTATAAATTTAATCATGGTCTACCATGGTCCAATGTCACGTTGTGACAAATATTGTCTTAATATGAGAATCAACCATGGTCAACCATGGTCCTTTGTCGCATTATGAAAAATATTCTCTTGATTTGAAATCAATCATGGTCAACCATGGTCCAAGGGTTTATAATATTTATATTATAATCCCAACGGATTGATATTATAAACTCAAGGGGTTAAAAATAAACATAAGGGGTTAATAACAAAACCCCAAGGGGTTATAAACCCAAGGGAATAATATTAAGCCAAGTGATAATAAAGTCAATGCATTAATACCATTAACCCTAGGGTTTATATTCCTTGAGTTTTTAGTATTGATCACTTGGGTTTATAATATCAATCCCTTAGGTATATTAATCTAAGGGTTCATATTCCTAGGGTATAATACTATTAATAGGCTTATAATATGAATCCCTCAATATAGATCATGGTTAGCCAAGGGTTTATGCCCATTGGATTTATAATATTAGCCACTTGGGTTTAATAATATTATTTCCTTTGGTTTGTAATACCTTGTGTTTTTAGTATTAACCCATTGGGTTTATTATTCTCTTGGGTTTATAATATTAATTATATGTGTTTAATTTTATTCCTTTGGGTTTATAATCCCTTTGGTTTAATACTAAAAACTCAAAGGTATAATATTATTTATAGGGTTTGTAATTAATATTAATTCCCAGGGTTTAATATTATTGTCTGTGGTTTATAATTTCTTCGATTCATAGTATTAGACCTAAGGGTTTATAAACCCAAAGGAGTTAATATTATAAGCCCAAGGTATATAAACCATAAGATAAATATTATAAACCCTATTATAAATATGGTTGACCATGGTCGACGATAGTCCAACATGGCGTTGTGATAAGGATTGTCTCAAAATTAAAATAAACCATTGTTAACCATGGTCAACCATATTTATTTTAGGGTTTATAATATTAATCCCTAGGGTTTAATAATATTCCCTTGGGTTTTTAGTATTAATCCATTGGATTTATTATCCCTTGGGTTAATATTATTTCCTTTGGTTCATAAACCCTTGGGGTTTTAATATTAAACCCTAGAAATATGAACCCTTGCTCTAATAAACCGAAAGGATTGATATCATAAACCTAATGGAATAATAAACCCAATGTTAATATTAAAACCCCAAGATATTATAAACCAAGGGCACTAATATTATTAAACCCAAGGGACTAATATTATAGATCCAAGGTGTATAAACCCTTGGTTGACCATGATTTATATTGAACCTAAGGATTAATATTATAAACCTATGAATAATATCACACCCTAGGAATACGAACACTTAGATTAGTATACACAATGGATTGATATTATAAATCCAAGGGAATAAGAAACCTAAGGGATTAATACTATAAACCCTAGCGTTTTTAGTAATAATCCCTTGGGTTAATATTATTCGCTTGGATTTATAATCCCTTGGGGTTTTAGTATTAACCCCCTGGGTTTAGTATTCTCTTGGGTTTATAATATCAATCTCTCAAATTGATTAATCTAAGGGTTCATATACCTAGAGTTCATATTTATATTACATAATTCCGAATTAAATAATAACATTTAATTTTAAATAATAATGATTATAAATAATTAATAATTGAATAATAATAATAAATAATAAATTAAATAATAATAATAATATTTTTATTGCAATAATGTTTTTTATAGATACAAATGGTATATTTATTAATGGTAGATATAAATGAAGCCTTTGGTTTATATCAACCACATTAATACTTTTAATATAATTATGCTAGTAACTATAATATAGATTCAGAAAAACTTGTGTAGAAATATATGTAATATAAAATAGAAAGTGAGCAGAAACTCTCTAGGAGAGTGTTGGTAATAGGAATTGATAATGACATGAAAACAATTTGGACATCAACTATGAAAAATCTGCCATCCAGCCATAGTGACCACATTTACTCAATAACACACAAGTTTCAATTAATAATGAGCTGATGGAAAACACCTCTCTGGTCTATAACAATCCTTCCATAGTGATTAATCTCCCAAACCTCATTTTTGACAGTTCATCTAAAATTATTCTCCAAAAAGGCTTAAATTTTTCCATAACACGAAAGAGAATACCGGTTGAAGAAATAATAAGCAACGTTCAAGTAGTTATCAAAGACATCGACTCTTTCAAAACATAAGAAATAAGACAAGATGTAGCCAAAATTCTCAGAATCGCCAAACGTCCTGCAAGAAATATATCCAAGGAAGAAATAATTGCGCTAAAAAACCTGAAGTGTAACAAGGACATCGTGATTCTAAAAGCTGAAAAAGGAAATGCCACTATAATAATGAAAAAACATGATTATGATGAAAAGATGTATGATAATTTAAACTAAAGTGGATGCTACTGAATTATGGACAAAGACCCCAGCAAGAAAGCCATACTAGAAGTCACCACCAAAATAAAAGAATCATCTTTGGGTGTTTCTACGAAAAGGAGAATCACACCATTCGACTCAATTATACCTAGAATATATGGAGCTTAGAAGATACATAAAATTGGCATTCCCTTAAGGCCCACCCTAAATACCATAGGGTCACCCACTTACTTTCTTTCACAATACCTTGCCAAGAAACTGCGCCAATTATTTGGAAACTCCTCCTGACTCTGCATCTTTTGTCAAATGGATAAAAAATTTAAAGTCAAATTATGGAATCTCTTTGTTAGTTTCGACATAGTATCACTCTACACAATGATCATAGTATCACTCTACACAATTATCCCCGTAGATGAAGTGATCCATGTTATGAGTACCATTATTGACAATGAAACTGTGGAATAATTAAAAAAATTGTCTTAAATCATCATACTTCACTTTCAAAGGAAGAATCTATGAGCAAACACATGGTATACCCATGGGACATGGGATCACCATTATCTCTGATAGTAGCCAATATTTACATGGAACATTTTGAACAAAGAGCACTTATATCATTTCCTTACACCTCAGAAGAATGGAAAAGATTTGTAGATGACATATTTGCAAAATGGAGCCATGGAAGAGAAAAACTTGATAGATCACATCAAATTCACTTTATAAATTGAAAAAATAACCACTTACCTTTCCTTACATCCTTCTCACCAAAAAAAATGGTAAAATAGGGTAATAGGTAATGAAATAAATATATGCACACTGCCTTTCATCACCATTTGAAGCAAAAAATTGATATCATCAAAACTGTAACTACGAGAGCATCTAGAATTTTTTAACCTTATCTTTTAAACCATGAACTTGACCACCTTTTAAACGTAATAAAAACATCATTAAAAAAGCTATCCATCAAGTCCTAAATAAAAAAGCATTCAAAAACTTCTTTAGATCTCCCTAGAATCCCCCTTCCCTTCATAAAATAATCTACAGATAAAATTGCGAAAATTTTAAAAAAGCATAAGATCATGACTAATTTTACCCCGTCAAACACCATCAGAAAATTAACTCACTCTGTCAAAGACTAGTTGTGCCCTAACCAACATTAAGGCTTATACACCATTTATTGTTCATGTGGAAAAGAATACATAGGAGAATAGGAAGATTTGTTAGCATTAGACTCAAAGAGCATGCAATAGACATATCAAGGAATAGAGCATCAAAATTTTCCTTGGCAGAACATGCATGCTCCTCTCATTACATATGCATGGAAAACGCTAAACTCATCCAAAGAGAAGAATATTATTTAAAAAGAAAGGTTAAAGAAGCTATAGAGATTGAAAAAGAACAAACACTATGAATAGAGATGGTGGTCTTAAACTAAGCAATACTTGTGTTGCTACTCCTCATTGTAAATTACAATCCTGTGAAGATGGACTCACATTGAAGTTTGAAACATTGATTTAAAAAAAAAAAAAAAAAAAACTATTCACAAGTCTTCCACATCTTAAAAAACAAAAAAAAAAAATATTTATGAAATAATAAATGTAACCTATAACACTTATTTTTTTGACTAAAGTAAAAAATACTTAATTAAAAATAATTAATTTATATTTGATAAATATTTATTATTAAAATTATTTTTATTATTAATATTGTTAAAAATGAATATCTTTGAGAATAAATAACCTAAATGTGATACTTAAAGAAGGAAAGTAAAGAGAATATACGTATATATGAAAAAATGTTTTATAAAATTTTGGATTCATGGTTTATAATAGTTTAAAATAGTATAAATTAATTAAATTAATTTAATTAATTAATATTTAATTAATTTAAATATATATTTTTTTTATTATCATTAGTTTAATTTGAATCAAATTAAATTATTTGTAAAACGAGAACTATAATTTTTACATAACTAAAATTGCAAATTTTTAAATTATAAAAGAAATCCTTATACTGAAATTTACAATCTCTACCACTCATATGTATAAAATAATACTTCTTGTTTTGAAGAGGCCATTGCTTGTGGAAGCCAGATGCCATTTTAAATGGGGAAAAGGCCTAAATTAGGGAACTCTAACGCCTTTGATACGGGGTCGTCTCCCTGAGGTTTCTCCCGCTAAATTTGTCGGTGAAGCATTTTGTTTCCTGGTACATGCATTGATTGCAATTGTACAATGCATTAAGGTGCTTCCGCTGCACAGTTTGTCCATGCCTCCTTCGTCCAAACATCTGCATGAACACTAAAACCATAAATATACGCTTAACAACTCCAATACATAATCAATGCATAAATTAATTTACTAAACCACAAGGCACAATTAATAAATCAAATGCATTTATGCTGGTCTTTATTTTTATTCGGCTAGCGTGAAGCAGCGTGGTAAACTTTCTTACGAACAATGAAGTGATAGATTCTCTTTTTATTTTTTTTAATATGTAGAAGTGTTGATACACAATCTGTCAATTCATTATTTATTTCGGATTTTTTTTATCGATTATTTTATTTCGAATAAGTTTTTTGAATTTCAACAATTAAATAATTGATTCATTATATTTTGTGAAATTTTTTATTATATTTTGTGAAATTTTAAATAAAATATATAAATTTTTTATAGTATTATATATAAATTAGTCCAATCACATTAAAAATATTAATATGGTTGTTATAATGTAAGAATTTATAAATATAACAAAAAAAACTTATTGCAATATAAAGAATATCCTATTAATATTAGTACAATCACATTAAAAGTATTAATATGGTTAATATAACTTAAGTCTTTATAAGTATGACAAAAAAACTTATTGCAACATAAAGAATGTCTTACTAATGCACACATTTATCTCATTAACTATGTATAAAAAATTTCGGTCAACTTTAACTTGAGAAAAAAAAAAAAAAAAAAGAATTACACATCTTATTGTAAAATAGTTTATTTTGCTAAATAAAATTTGCTTATATTTTAATTTCCACATCTCAAATCTCTAGGAAATTGGTCACATTAATCCAATTTAACTTCAGAAAAATAAAATTACACACTTTATTAAAATAGACAATTTGCTAAATAAAACTTGGTTATATATTAATTTCTCCATCTAATTAGAATATAAACTTATTAGAATTGGAATAATCTCAAATTCCTAGAAATTGTTATATATTAATTCTCCATCTAATTAGAATATGAACGTATTAGAATTGGAATAATCTCAAATCCCTAAGAATAGTTATATATTAATTTCTCCATTTAATTAGAACATGAACTTATTAGAATTGGAATAATCTCAAATCCCTAAAAATTTAGACTAAGCATGTTGAAATAAAAAGCTTTTGGCAATAAATAAAACATAAAATATAAATAAATCTATCCTTTCAATTTTTTAACACAATATTTGAAATATTCTAAAATTTTATATTGATAACTATTATTTTTTCAATAAAAACGATTTTTAATTTAGAAATGTGACATTAAATAACAACATTAAAAACTAATATAAATACACATAAATGAAAATTTATTGAAAAATATATTATTTTTATATTTAATTTAATATCTAATAAATAAAATTATATAATCTCTCTTCCATTGACATATAAAATAATCTAGCACAAAACATTCAAATTAAGGTTAAAAAGCAAAATTAGTTAAATAATTCAAAACAAATGAAATGGGTTTCATTTGTTTTAACTTAAATAAAAATAATTCATATACAAGTTGCTGCAACTTACAAGTGACGTCCCGTAAAAGGCAGGTGAGATTCTTGTTCAAGGATCTAGAAGAATTATTGACCAAAATGCTCAGCAGAGGCACGCTATAGCTTTTAAGATTTAAAACTTAAAGAATAGAGTCATTTTATTTTTAATTCTGAAATTGTCGTAGAATTTTGAATTTGGGCAATAGTATTACGTATTTTCAGGAATCTTTGAATTTGGGCAATAGTATTACGTATTTTCAGGAATCTGGTCCAAAATCTTATACTGACGTGTTTTGTCTTCAAAATCTGGCCTCGCTTTCAACAAAATTCTTTTACTTCAATATTTGATCAATCAATTTTTGTTATTAAACTATATGCACTTAACTATTTTAAAGTAATCTATCTCTCTCCGCTCAAAAAGCTTATAAAACCACTTTCCGAAAACATATAAAACACATCCAAACCAAAGTTGACAGTGATGCTACTCAGCATTTTAATTAATATAAAGGTATTTACGTGATTTTGTCACGTAAAGTGCGAGACATCTCCCTTTCCCGTTCCAAGTGGCACACTAACTAAACTAAAGTAAAACAATGCAATGAGTAAAAACATATCACATAAATATAGATTCGTGAAATTTATTAAAAAGCTTTATATTCTTTCTTTTTCAAAAGAATATTGGAGAATTATAATAATTTCAGGTTTATTTTATTTTAATTTATAAAAAATAGTTTTTTTTATTGGAAATGATTAGTAATAAAATTTCAAGATTTTTTTGTTATTTAAAATATATTTTTGAATGTATAAAAAGATTTAGTATTTTGAAAAATCTCTAAAATACTTATTAAACAATTTAAATTCAAACTTTTAAAGATTTATCCCAGATTTTAATTAAAATTAACTATTTCATCTATAAATTAAACTACGCCATAATTTTATACAAATATATTTCTTTCACCAAAAATGATAGAATCACACACATACCCATGCACTTATTTACCCCTCTTCACATGTATTCTTCATTTCTTACCCGTCTCACATGTGTTCTTCATTTCTTACCCCTCTTCACACATCTTCTTCATTTCAAGTTCCTCGCATATAAAACAATTAATACTATCGACAAACAATTATGCTTTGGAAATGTCATAGTGTATGGAGAGACCCAATGTTTACAACAACATTTAGTGTAAAAAATTATTCTTTAGAAATGTCTTAGTGTATGGAGACACAATGTTTACAATAACATTCAGTGTTTAGTACACGAAACATTTAGTGTTTAGGACAAGATTGGGATGACCATAACGATGTTGTGGATTAAATGTTTTTTAATTTTTAGAAAAATATAAATTAAACATATTATTAAAATAATTATATTAAAAATATTTAGATGTTTTTTAATTTTTAGAAAAATATAAATGAAACATATTATTAAAATAATTATATTAAAAATATTAATGTAGTAGATATAGCTGAAAGTCTTACTTTCATTTATATTTATCATTAATAAATATATAATAAAAAAATAATTATAATAAAAATAAAATAATTGTCATTATGGTAATTATAATAAATTATTTTAATAATAATTTTTAATTTATATTAATTATTATTTAATAATAAATGTTATTTATTATTATTTAAGATATTCTTATTAATTAATATTTCTACAATTATCAATTAATATTATTATTAAATAATAACAATAAAATGTAAATTAAATAATAAAAAAATATTAACTAATAATTTAATTAAATAATAATAGTAATTAATGAGTTATTAATTCATGTATTTATTTATATTAAAACATAATAAAAATTATAAGTCGACCATGGTCGATTTTCATAATGAGATAATTTTTATCACAACGTGACATTGAACCATGATTGACCATGTTGATGATGGTTAACGATCGTTGACCATGGTTTATTTTCATATTGAGACAGCCTTTTTCAAATGAGCCATTGAACCATTGTTGACCATGATTATTAACTGAAGATATTTATATTAAATCCTAATATTAATATTATAAATCCTATTATTAATATACACTGTCATCAAGGAAGAATACTCTCCAAAAAACTCTAAATCGCAAGAAATCGAGAAAGAAAGAAATAACTCTCAAGACAAATTGGGGGAAAGCCCCGCCCAACAACAAAAAAGTGAACTCTACAACCCCTCAAGCATCAACAGTTATGAGGATTCGAATACCGCACAAAATAAATCTTCATTTAACAACAAAGGAGATCTCTTAGACCAAACTTCTTCTCTGACTATCTTCAAAAGGACAAACACAACAGATCGCAAATCTAAGACACTGATGTCCCAAGAACCAGAAGAGATGAAGGAGATTCAAGAAAAA
Organism: Pinus tabuliformis; assembly: GCA_031772625.1. NCBI lineage: Eukaryota > Viridiplantae > Streptophyta > Pinopsida > Pinales > Pinaceae > Pinus > Pinus tabuliformis. The sequence goes on along the minus strand of CM062816.1, from coordinate 1,487,975,310 downwards.
GGAAGTTGGAAGACTGTAGAGAAAAAAAGAAAGCTACAACACCAATCTCGCCGAGAAAGATGATAAGCCAAACAATTAAGAACTAAGAAAATTATAGGTCTGATAGACCAATTTGGTCTCAGTGAAAGTTAACCACCACCACCATCATCATCATAAACCCTTAGATTAATAAACCCAAAGGAATTGATATTATAAACCCAAGAGATAAATACTAACAACCCAAGGTATTTTAAACCCAAGGGATTAATATTATAAACCCAAGATATATAAACTCTAAGGTAAATATTATAAACACTAAAATAAACACGGTTGACTATCCATGGTTGATATTGTAAACCCTATACAACGTAAGATTAATATTATAAACCCTAATATTAATACATTAAATACTAGTTTTGTAAAGTCACAATGTGATGTAGCATAAATTGCATTGTATTGTAACATTGTGATAATTATTGTCAAATTGATTGTCACATTGCTACAATATTGACCATGGTTGACCATAGTTCTTTTCATGTTGAAAAAATCTTATGTTAAACCCTAAGATCAATATTATAAACCAAGGTATCTCAATACTAAAAAACCTAAGGGGTTTTAAACCCAAGGAAATATTATTAAACCAAAGAGATTAATATTATAAACCTAAGCTATATAAACCATAAGATAAATATTGTAAACCCTAAAATAAACGTGGTTGATCATCCATTTTTGATATTGTAGATCCTATAAACCCTAAGATTGCTATTATAAACCCTAAGATTAATATATTAAATACTAATTTTGTAATGTGACAATGTGAAGTAGCATAAATTACATTGTAATGTAATATTGTGTAATTATTGTCAAATTGATTGTCACATTGCTATAATGTTGACCATGATTGACCATTATATATTTTCATATTGATCAAATCTCATGATAAACCCTAAGATAAATATTATAGACCAAGATATATAAAAACTATATTATAAATTGTTAAATAAATATGGTTGCGTTGTAACATATTTGGGCACACTGAAAATTTTGTTGTAACATATTTCGGCACATTGAAATTAAAAATTTTCAGTGTGAAATTGCCATTTCCTTCTGAGTTAAATACTGAGGGCGTATATAAATTTTATGCTTTTGAATGATTTATTTATTGTTTATATATAATAATTTTAATTTTTATAAAAATACATTTTTATATTTTTATGAAAATATTTATCTAAAATTAAATTTATATTATAAAAAATAAAATGTAATCCTAATCATAAACTAAAATCATAACTGCAATCAAAGATAAAGGTCAAAGCCTATGGCTCACCCCGCATTTAACTAATTAAACTACCATTATCTTTCATGCCTCGAGATATGGGTAATTTAATCCAACATTTAAAAAGTGATTTCAGACCCTGCTTGGCCATTTCCCGTTAACATAGGGGGAGGGGTCCAAAAAGTATTTTTAATAGCAGACTCCCAAACCTATGTGTCACCATCTCATGTTTTCAAACCCCCCAGGTCCAAAAGCATTTACCACTAAGGAGGGGGCCAGAAAACCATACCCAGTATTAATTAGAATTTTATATGGCGGGAATATTGTTATGAAATAAATTTATTTCACGATGGAAGGCCAAGTCGGTAAAATGGAATTACAAGTTAATGTGTTACAACTACACGTAAAATAAATTATCGGTGCATGAAAAATGAATAAAGGGAGGCTTTGCAATCACATATTGATGAAATTAATGTACAAGAGAACAAAAAGATATTTACTTCAATACATGTGAAATTGAGGTAAGAATTACAGAAGTAAAAATAATTTACAAGCACGGTGAAATCAAGTTACATGTGTGAAATTAGGTTGAGGTGAAAGTAAAAGAGAAAAGTAAAATACTCTACCAGCTACAGAAAACAAGACATGGATTTACAAAACCACACATACTTTTGTAAATACATGAGAAATAAAAACATGGCATAATTTCAAATAAGTGGATGAATTTATCCATAAATTTATTATTTGAGGAGATACTTTCTGAATTTATTTAGTAAATTCATGAAAATACCAGATTTATTCACGAAATATTTGAAAATATTTATGATTTTGAAATTAGTAAAGCATTGTCAAAAAGTGACATATCTTCAGCAACAGCTTCACAAACCCCAGATTTCAAGGTTCAAAAATGTCAATTGAAAGGTAAATGGTGGAAACAACAACTCTATATTTTAAAGGCATGGAGATAGCATCATTCAGAACATCAAAAGATCAATAGATTGAGGATCATTCTACAGATTTTCAGCAGTCATTCAACCAACTCCATATTTCAAGGAAGATATTTGCAACAATTCCAAATTTCTTGCAACTAATAAGGAAATATTATTTATTTTTAATATACTATTCATAATTTCATTCCAAGATTATTGTAATAGTCTAGGGGATATTTAGTCTATATATTGTTTTATTTGTAATAAACAAGGATGGGATTTTGATGCCAAGGCTCTTAAACTATGTAATAGTTTCTTTTGTAGAATTCTAATGAAAGCCTTTTGGCTCCAGTTATGAAAGAAATTTGTGTTTCTCGTATGTCTTTCTAGTTTTTCCATGATTTCTTTTTTGCACGTGTTCCAAGCATTATAGAATATCTCGGTAAGGATAGATTGAGTTTCAATCTTCTTGAAATCCCCTTCAAATTAACAATCATTTAAAGAGATTAGTATATTGGACTGTTTGTCTGAGTTAGCTCCTCTTTAAACTAATTTTATTGTTTGTACTTCTATCTTCCTTGAATATGCTCTGTTGGGCTGTAGAAATATTCTACACACATCTAAATTTCCCTAGTTGTTAAGTAGTCTCCTTACATTCCTCTACCATAATTTTTGAAAAATCTAATTCATTCTGTCAGGCTGGAAGCTGACACTTTCAAAGGGACCCTGTGAGAGAGGCCATTAGTCATGAGTAGGGATTATCATTGATCGCCAACCATCCCCAATTAAAACCATAAATCTGGCCACTGTGCTTCAAAGGTTGTTGTTCAGTGACAGGTAAAGAATGTTAAACAAAGCCTCGTAACAACTGAGGGAGCCCCCTCTAGTTCAAGGGCCAGCTTGAGCCTAAAGGTTGGTTGAGTTGGTTTCTTGGCGTAGTTTTTGTAGCCAAGGACTGCTCCGATACCAAGAAAAAATGTGAACAGAATTGAAAAGAAAGAGATGTAGCTCTCAGGTGTGGCCTGCACCTGGAGACTACACTCACCAAAAAAGAGAGATCACTCTCGTGTACTCTATCATTCAACAATGAAAGATTACATCATTAAATTATACAATACTAGGAATTAGGAAGTTGCACCCAAACCCTTAAACTTTAAGAACTAATCCTAAACTAGGGAGAACGTTACAACAATGTAACCATTTTCTCCATTAATATAAAATAATATTAATTATTTTTAACTCCCCCCCTTAATGGAGAAAGGGTTCTCCTGGACTCCTAGCATCTTTCTAAACAATTCAAATTTCACTCGTGCAAGAGGCTTTGTGAAAATATCAGCCACATTGTCACAAGTTTTACAATATACAACAACAATTTCTTTAGACTGTATTTTCTCTCTAACAAAATGGAACTGAGTGTCTATATGTTTGGTGTTTTTGTGAAACACTGGATTGTATGCTAATTTAATGGTGCTCTGGTTGTCGCTTTTGATGGAAGTGGGATTCTTCTGTTCTTTTCCTGCATCTTTGAGAAGCCTTCTCAACCAGATCGCTTCACACGTTGCTGCACACAATGCTTGATACTCAGCTTCACATGAAGACAAGGCTACAGTACTCTGCTTCTTGCTGCTCCAAGCTATGACCCCAGAACCTATGTTGAATGCATAACCTGTGATGGACCTCCGATCATCCAGGTTACCTACCCAGTCTGAGTCTAAAAAACCTGCTAGAGTAACATCAGATACATCAGTGTATAAAATACCATAATTAACAGTACCACAAAGATACCTCAACACGCTCTTTGCTGCTATCCAGTGACTTTCAAGCGGTTTCGACATAAATTGGCTCAATACACTAACAGAGTATGCCAAGTCAGGTTTGGTTGTTGTAAGATATATTAGGCTGCCAACCAGCTGTCTGTACATTGTGGCATCAACCTCCTTAGTGCCATCATCACTGTTCAATTTCAGATTCTGCTGCAAAGGTGTCACTGCTGCTGCTCTACACTGATCCATACCAAAATTTTCCAACAGATTTCTGGCATACTTCCCTTGGGTAAGAAAAGTTTGCCCAGTATCCCTGAATACTTCTAATCCCAGACAGTAGTGAAGGCTTCTGAGATCCTTCTTCTCAAAAACTTGTGCCATAAGCCTTTTGATTCCTCTGATTAAATCATCTGCATTTCCTATTATAATCATGTCATCCACATACAGAGAAATCAAAATAATCTGCCCCTGATTATTGTACTTGGTATACAAATTTGGGTCATTTAAACTTCTATGGAAACCATACTCTACAAAGAAAGAATCAACCTTTTCGTACCAAGACCTGGGTGCTTGCTTTAAACCATATAAAGCCTTTTTCAATCTGCAAACAAGATGTTCCTGCCCCTGCTTTACATATCCTTCTAGCTGTACTAAGTAAATTTCCTCTTTTAAATCACCATTTAAAAATGCAGATTTAAGATCAAGCTGGTGTAATTCCCAATTACATTTAGTAGCTAAAGCAATAAGCATTCTGATTTTATTTAGCTTTGCTACAGGTGCAAAATTATCATCAAAATCTATACCTTCCTGCTGTGAATATCCTTTTGCAACCAGCCTAGCTTTTAACTTATCTATACTTCTGTCTGCATTCATTTTTGGTTTAAACAACCATTTGCATCCTATGGATGTTTTATTCTTAGGCAGTTCAACTAAATCCCAAGTATCATTTATAAGAATTGATTCCATTTCTTCATTCATTGCAACTCTCCATTCCTTAAATTGACTAGCTTCTTTATAATTAGAGGGTTCTACAATGTTCAAAACCTTTGACATCAAAGCATAGTTTCTCAATTTTAATGGTAATTGAGTCTTCCTACTTGACCTCCTTGGTAGGGGACTGACCTCAAATTTGTTTTCTTCTGCTATAATTGTGCTTGCATTATCACCTTCTTGTTGTTCTTCTTTTTGCTCTTCTTTCTGCTCTTCTTTCTGCTCCTGCTCTCTTTCATCTTCGCTGCTTTCCTCCAACAACAATGGAATGTGCCAATCATCACCAACGTCATCTTTCCCTTCTTGTACCTGTTCATGAAACACTACATCCCTGCTTGCAAATGTCTTACGAGACTCAGGAATGTATAATTTATATGCTTTAAATTCTGTGCCATAACCAACAAAGATGCATTTCACAGCTTTAGGATCTAATTTCTTCCTATCAGCTTTGGGTATATGGGCAAATGCTTTTGACCCAAATACTCTTAGATGGTTTACTATTGGTTTAAATCCATATAGAGCTTCAAAAGGGGTTTTGAAGCCAAGATACCTGGTAGGACTTCTGTTCTTCAAATATACAGCAGCATTAATAGCATCTGCCCAAAAGCTATTAGACAGACCCTTACCTTGTAACATGCTCCTTGTGCACTCCACCAAGGTTCGGTTTTTGCGCTCTGCAACTCCATTCTGTTGTGGTGTGTGTGGCACTGTATACTGCTGAACAATCCCGTGAGATTTGCAGAATTTCATGAATTCCTTTAGCTTGTATTCTCCCCCTTGATCAGATCGGAGAATTTTTATACTCTTACCAAACTGCTTTTCCACCAAGGCTTAAAATTCTATAAAGCACTAGAAAGTATGACTTTTCTTGTTCAAAAAATAAACCCATGAATATCTAGTGCAGTCATCAGTAAATAACAAAAAATAATATGCTCCTCCTAGCGACCTTGTCTGCATAGGTCCGCATACATCAGTGTGCGCTAGTTCTAAAATGTTTGTTTCCTTCCTCCTATCGTGCATAGGAAACTGTTCTCTATGAATTTTTCCTAAGGCACGACCATCACAATTTAACTGAACATTACGAAAGATAGGGAGTCCCTCGACCATACCTTTCTTCTGCAATAACATGAGGTCCTGCAAATTCAAATGACCGAACCTCTGATGCCAGAGTTGTTCGGCTGTCAATCCTCCTGCAACCATGGCTTGCTTTGGTATGCTTTTTGCATCCAGTCTGTATAGGCTTCCAACTCGCATGCCTGTTGCAACTATTTCATTCCTGCAATCCTTTATCACACAATGAGTCTTGAAAAACTCGACTTGCATATCTTGGTCAGCCATCATGGATATAGATATCAAATTTTTCTTAATTCCAGGTACATATAAAACATTTGTAAGGTGACTAATTTTTCCATTTGGTAACTTAACTGAAATCACCCCATGACCTTTAATCTCATATCCACTATCATCTCCTAGATATATTTTTGATCCATTTATACTTTCTTCAAGACTATCAAAAAATTCCTTTTTACCTGTCATGTGAGAGGATGCTCTAGAATCGATATACCAAATGTCATCTTCATTAGATGCTGAAAGGGCACGGTCTACTGTGAACAATCGAAATTCATGACTGAAGTCTTCTTCTTCAACAAAGTATCCTCTGTGCTTTGCATTTGCCTGCCTCCTCTTTGCATCATCAGCTTGCTTCTTATAACCTTCTCTCTGTATATGACCTGTCTTTCCATAATAATAACATTTCTTTTCAAAATGATTTGCAAACATACCTTTATGAGAAAGCAGATTCTTATGTGATGTTCCTCCTTTCTGCTTTGATTGTTGCTGTGACTGCTTTCCTTTGGATGATCGTCGTTTCGCCATCAGCGCAATATCATCACTCTGGGGGTTCAAGTTCTGCCACCGCTCCTCCTCTTGCTGCAAGATCCCAGTGAGATCATCAAATGAGGGCGCTTTCTCCCTTGCCGACACTCTAGTGATGAATGTTTGAAAATCATCACCCATCCCATTCATTGTGATTGCAACAAGATCTTCATCAGACACTGCCACTCCGATGGCCACCAATCCGTCTTTCACATCTTTAATTCACGCAACAAATGCAGTAGCAGTCTCCCTCTCATCCATCCTCATTGAAAATAGCTTGCTTTTAAGTGCCAATACTCTGCTCGTATTATGGGTCTCATACAAACTTTTGATCTTCATCCAAATGTCCGCGAACGTTTTACAATCTCTGATGTGTGCAATAACATTGTCTTTCACAGACATCTTCAACAAGACTTTGGCCTTGTTCTCTCGTTTTTCCCAATCTTGCTCCTGTGGCCCTCCATTCGGCTTCTGCTCATCGCCTGTAACTATGGACCAAGCATTCGCACCTTCGAGCAAGGTCTGGATCTTAAACTTCTAATTTTTGAAGTTAGATCCATTAAGTTTACCAGACTCGTTAAGGTAATATTCCATCGTATTACTCATGTTGAATCTACCCAACAAAACAAAAAAAAAAATACCTGTCAGATCGATCTGTCACCTCTGGATCCGATCTACAGTGTCTGGCAATCCCGCTCCAATGAGCAAATTCGACGTCTTCAATACAGCCGAAGATCCAATCTGATCAAAAATTGATCTGATCTGCCTCTCTCGGATAGATCTGCAGCTTCGCCGATCTGCACCCGTTGCAAACTGCCAAACGAAGTTGAGGCTTCCCACAGATCCCCTTGAAGGAAGATTGGCGCGTCCTCAATCAGCGTGCGAAAAATCCTCTTTGTGTTGGCGCGATCCCGAGTGAAAAATCCGCGCCAATTAAAAATTAGTTAGAGTATTTTTTGCTGGCACGATTTCCTCCTTAAATTTCGCACCAATTGGGCATTCTCGCACTCTGGCACGATTTCCTCCTTAAATTCCGTGCCAATTGGGCGTTCTGGCGCTCTGGCTGCTCTGGCATGATTAATCCCATAGAATCCGCGCTAATTCCCCCTCCTGGCGCTTCTGTCAGGGCAAAAAGCACGCCAATATCCTCTCCACTCAGAAAAAAAAATATCTAAGTCCGAGCCAGGTGTTCTGCAGTCCACCTGCTCAATCGAGCACAAAGCTCTTGTGTACACGTGGCCACAAAGGCACTTCAAGCCACACAGGCAATTCTACCACACAAGTAAGCTAGCTACAAAGGCACTTCAGCCACAAGGTGACAAAAGATCAGGCTCACCCAACCTGAGCTCTGATACCAAGATAAAATGTGAACAGAATTGAAAAGAAAGAGATATAGCTCTCAGGTGTGGCCTGCACCTGGAGATTACACTCACCAAAACAGAGAGATCACTCTCGTATACTCTATTATTCAACAATGAAAGATTACATCATTAAATACAATACTAGGAATTAGGAAGTTGCACCCAAACCCCTAAACTTTAGGAACTACTCCTAAACTAGGGAGAACGTTACAACAATGTAACCATTTTCTCCATTAATATAAAATAATATTAATTATTTTTAACTCTTCCTACGGTAAACAGGTACAACAGATTGACCATGGTTGCTTTTCATATTTAGACAATCTTTTTCACAATGTGACATTTGGCCATGCTTGACCATGACTAATTTTCATATTGAGACAATCTTCATCAGAATGTGATGTTGGACCATGGTTGACCATCCTCGACCATGGTTGATTTTCATATTAAGACAATCTTTGTCACAATGTGGCATTGGACCATGGTTGACCATGATTGACCATGGTTGACAATATTTGACCATGGTTGATTTTTATATTCAGACAATATTTGTCATAATGTCACGTTGGACCACAGTTGACCATGTTTGACCACGATTTCAAACCCAAGAGATTTATATTAAACCTTACATATAATATTATAAACCCTATGAGTAATATTTAACCTAAGAATATGAACCCTTAGTTTAAAACCCAAAGGATTTCTATTATAAGCCCAAGGGAATAATAAACCAAACCGATTAATACTAAAATCCCAAGGGATTATAAACCCAAGGCAATAATATTAAACTCAAGAGATTAATATTATAAACCCAAGGTATATAAACCTTATCATAAATACTATAAACCATAAAATAAGCATGGTTTACCAAGATTTATTTTCATATTGAGACAATCCTTGTCATAATGCGACGCTGGACTATGATTGACCATGATTGATTTTCATATCAAGACAATATTTGTCACAATGTTATGTTGGACCATGCTTAATCATGGTTGACCATGGTTGATTTTCATATTTAGACAATCTTTGTCACAATGTGATGATGGCCAAGGTTGACCATAATTGACCATGGTTGACGATGGCTGACCATTGTTTATTTTCATATTGAGGCAATATTTCTCAAAATGTGATGTTCGACCATAGTTGAAAATGATTGACCTTGATTGATGATAGTTAATCATGGTTGACCATGATTGCTTTTCATATTGAGACAATCTTTGCCATAATGTGATGTTGGACCGTGGTTAACCAGGGTTGACCATGGTTGATCATGATTAACCACGGTTAACCATGATTTTCCATGGTTGACGATGGTTAATGATGGTTGACCATGGTTGATTTTAATATTGAGACAATCCTTTTCACAATGTGACATTGGACCATGGTTTACAATGTTGACCATGGTTTACCATGATTGTTAACCCAAGATATTTATATTAAACCCTAATATTAATATTATAAACCCTATGAATAATGTTATACCCTACGAATATAAACCCTTAGATTAATAAACCAAAGGGATTGATATTATAAACCCTAGAGATTATAAACCGAAAGGAATAATATTAAACCCAAGGGATCAATATTATAAGTTCAAGATATATAAACCCTAAAATAAACATGGTTGACCATCTATTGTTGATATTGTAAACCTTATGAACCCTAATATTATAAATCCTAAGATAAATAAAATGCTAATTATGTTATGTCATAATGTGACATAGCATAAATTGCATTTTAATGTAAAATTGTGATAACCATTGTCAAATTGATCATCATATTGCTATAATGTTGAACATGATTGATTTTCTTATTCATAAAATCCCATGATAAACCCTAACATCAATATTATAATCCAAGGTATATAAGCCCTATGATAAATATTATAAACAATAAAATAAACATGGTTGACCATGGTTGATTTTCATGTTGAGAAAATATTTGTCACAATGTGATGTTGGACCATGCTTCACCATGCTTGACCATAATTGATTTTCATATTGAGACAATATTTGTCACAATGGGACATTGAACCATGCTTGATTTTGATATTGAGACAATCTTTGTCACAATGTGACATTGGACTATGGTTGATCATTGTTGACTATGGTTGACAATGGTTGATTTTCATATTGATATAATCTGTGTCACAACGTGACGTTGGACCATAGTTGATCATGGCTGACCATGATTTTAAACCCAATGGATTTATATTAAACCCTAGGATTAATATTATAAACCCTATGAATAATATTTATCATAAGATTATGACCCTTAGATTAATAAATCTAAGAGATGGATATTATAAACCCAAGGGAATAATAAACCTAAGATATTAATACTAAAACCCCAATGATTATAAACCCAAGGAAATAATATTAAAACCAAGGAATTAATCTTGTAAACCCAAGGTATATAAAACACAAGATAAATATTATAAACCCTAAAATAAACATATAAATTGACCATGGTTGTTTTTCATATTGAGATAATCCTTGTCACGATGCAAAGTTGGACCATGTTTGACCATGGTTGACCATGTTTTCTTTTCATATCGAGACAACATTAAACTAAAATTATAACGACCATGGTTGACCATGCTTTACTATGGTTGATTTTCATATTGAGAGGATATTTTTCACAATATGACATTGTACCATGGTTCGCCATGATTGACCATGATTATAAACACAAGGGATTAATATTATAAACTATATGAATAATATTTTTCCTAACAATATGAACCCTTAGATTAATAAACCCAAGGGATTGATATTATAAGCCCAAAGGAATAATAAACCTAAGGGATTAATAATAAAACTCCAAAGTATTATAAACCCAAGGGAATAATATTAAATTCAAGGGATGAATATTATAAAATCAAGGTATATAAATACCAACATAAATAATATATGTTTGGAATCACGATTATCATTAGACTAAAACCCGCAGGTGTTAGTCAACGATCGCATCGCCAAAGATAAGGATCCACGAGAGGCAGTTAGTCCATGTCGCAAAATACACAGGGAACGTTGGTTTATCTAATGTCCAACAAACTAACCCCCAACACAAGTTGGTTGTGTATCGAACTTGTGACTATGCTCTAATACCTTTTGTTGGGAATCACGATTGTCATTAGACCAAAACCTGCAAGGGTTAGTCAATGATTGCATCGCTCGAGATAAAGATCTGCGAGAGGCGGTTAGTCCATGTCTCGAAATACACATGGAGCATTGATTTATTGAATGTCCAACACTATAAACCCTAAATAAACATGGTTTATCATGGTTGATTTTCATATTGAGACAATATTGTCACAATGCGACATAATAATTATATCATACTCACAATGCGACATAATACTTACAATGCGACATAAACTAATATTATGATGGTTACATAATACTTCATAACACAATGATCGCCAATTAAATTACCACATAACTAAAATATAAAAATTACTTTAAATATATATATTATTTTCTTACATATTAACATCAATTTACAAATATTTACTATTTAATAAATTTCTTTTTTTTCCCTATGTTATCATCGACATTTTTCTAATGCCCCTAGACTTTCTAACACAAAATACTTTTGTTTGTAGTCGAACAAGAAATAAACGGACGTATCTTGTTATAAAGTTGTAGATACCTTTAATTATAAATCATCCCTGTAGAAGAACAGGATACAGGTCACTCAAATTACTCCTCTTTTGAAGCTGTAAGGTTGGATTATTATGAAAATTTACAAATGGATTAAGAGATTACAGTTTTGTCTTCTGAAGTTACAATCTCGAGTTTTTGGGAAATAGTGGAGGAAATAATACTGCTGGATACTTATAGTAGTTTACAACAATATACAATAGAATTGCGGTTCCCTCAATTAAATTCACTAAATTCCTTTAGAATAGAAAAATAAATAGATTTAAAAATTCACTGAGAATTTTCTTGTAAAATTGTTATGTTATTTTTTATACGGGCATTAACTGTTTTGAAATATACTGATAAAATGCAAACTACAAACTAACTAAAGTATAATATACTGATAAAATGCAAACTACAAACTAACTAAAGTATAACATACTGATAAATGCAAACTACCAACTAATTAAAGTAGAGCAAGAATTTTGAATCTGCAAATGAAATTTTAATATCTAATACTGAATTATAATATGCGTTACAGGAGCTTTGAATCCGCATATGAATTAACGGATTTTGACGATTTTGTATCTACCAAATTTCAAAATCTCACTTTGGAAAAACTGGGGTCATATGGGTTTTCAAATATAAAAAAGAAATCGTGGAATTTTCAATGACCATGATTGAAAATAAAACTTGACATACTAGAAAATGGCCATTAATAAAAATTTAACTCAACATTCTCATCATGGCCATCATGCACGTCCATCAAATATTAATTTGTTGGGTATTGATGGGCATATTGCACACAACAGTTTAATCCAAAAGTTCTCTTTACCAAAGAAAACCAGCAGTGGTAAGCAGGCTTTGAACTAACGAGGAATAATGAAATACAACCCAATTTCAAAACAATAAATTATATTCCCCATCCCCATAAATAGATGAAATTCAACTAATAAGATTGAATAGAGTTCCAACTAAAATTAAGAATAATCGAGACTCTAATGGACAAGTGAACTCAAGCCATCAAAAGAGAAAATAAGAAAATAAATCAGATTTTGACAACCTGAAAATAATAGGCACAAAATTTGTTGGAAAATCCAAGGAGTTGGCACTTAAGTGATTTCCCTTATTAATGACACTATCTTGTGATGTTTTCATTATTATTATTAGTTCTTTCAATTTATTGTTTCTTATCATCAAGACTAATGCCAATCAACAAACAAGAGAGTACACAAGATGTAGGCACGCTACCAGGGAAAAACCCCACTCTTTGGGGAAAACTCGGTCAAAATTCTTCCTTCAATAGATTCAAGATGACACGGCCAAGACCCTTACAATCTAGACCCAAGGCATCCTCCGTCAAGTTATCCTTATAACTGTCATAACACTGATTCCTTATCACTATGATAACAACAAAATCATCTCCCTGTGAGACCTTGTCACTTTGGCAACACCGAAACCTCCTTTACTGCATCAAAACCTTGTCATTGTAGCAACACCAAAACCATCTAGTAATAGCACCGAACTGTGGTTACCGAGATCATCCCTGTGCCTAATCCAAGCTCTATTCTGACACCAAAATATCCTCTCTATAATCTGAACTGCTGACTATGATGTCACAAAATTTGTCAAAAGAACAAGCCTTCTCATTGTTCTCACATTGAATCCTTATTGTATTTGAACCGAAATCCACACTACCATACTATGATATCTGAACTGCAATTTTAGAGATAATACAAACCTTTTTTTGAGATATATGCAAGCTTCTTTTCTAGGTTATGGAGCGAGGTATAGGCTAGTATATATAGTAGTTTGTCAATAATAAAATATCTGACATTACTTCATGAACATCAGTGTCTACATTTATTATGAGGCCGACTTGAGTTCAGTTAGATGTAGTTGAATTGATGATGATCTTATTGAATTGAATAGAAGGACATTTTCTGGATGTATCTTTGAACAATAAACAAATTGACTTTGACCCATATAAATAATCCTAAAGCCTATAATGGAGGCTTGACATATAAAATTTGACTCAAAGCATGAAACCCATGCTTTAATAAGTCAATTGAATCAATAATAGAAATTATTTTACTTTCTTTTGACAAGTACCTTACAATACGCCTCAAATACAATTAATGAAGACTGAAACTAGTTACATTTTACAACACTCCCTCTTAGTAAAAGAGGTATTTATATTTACATATAATCAAAGAGGTACATGGAAGATCTCAAAACAAATCACCTATGAAGAAGTTTAGACATGACAATGCCATGGACTAGATTCCCGACCATGGCAATCCATCCATTGGTCTCTCAACAATTTAGGCACCGCAATGCCACAGACAATATTCTTGACCACGGCAATCTATCCGGGTGGGAGTAAAATGAACTCAAGATTTTAGCCTCTCTAGCTACCATCATGCTTACTTGATAACCAACCGATAGATCTAGGTGTTCCTTAGAGCTCAATGACCAACACCACCTTTCCAACTTTGGGACCTAGGCATCAACAAAAAGTGTCGACGTGATGTCCTCCTAGGAACTGCTTCACTCACAAAGCCTCATCACCCCTTGATTCCGTAGATCAAGAATGACAAATCTCTCCTAATCAAACATATTGATAACCAACATGCTAACAAAACCTTCAAGAGATTTACCTATGCAGACACAACCCCAATCAATAATATACTTTCACATGTACATAATCAGGTACAAACCTCTGGGGTCTTCGAAACAACTTGATGTTGCTTCTCAAATTTTCATAGTAGGACTATCAACCAAAACATTGACAGAAGATTCCTCAATCATACACTTTTCCTTTCCTACTTCATATGTACCAACATATTCTTCAATTAGATCATGCTTTTCTTCTTTCAGCAACACCCCAAAATTCATTCTCCAATTTCCATCTCTCACTCAAGGCCTTTACTAAAACTTACGACTGTTATTCCTGATCTAGTGCATGACACATGAAGTAGAGAATCATATATTTCACTCCATCTTAAGTAGAAAGGATCTAATTATTCCTATACAATGAATATTATCAACCATCCTCTTATCGTTGGGAGATTCTTTTCATTCATGTTCCCACTTAACCTAGGGAGATTTCATCTAGACTCCCTTTTAACTTAGGAAGTTCTACGACATTAGAGAATCTTTCATGCCTTCCATTCTTCTTATCAGAGTCATTCATATATCATGCTTATCACATTAGTTTTACTTACCATCATCTTCAACAACTTGAAGATGATGTACCTGCACAAATTAGATAGCAAGTACAACCATAATTATAGAAGCATGAAGTTAGCCATATCAAAATATTATAACAATGGGAGCATTTAGAATTTACAAATATAATCAACAAGATACTACACTTCAATACTTCAACTACTTACCCAGATTTAGTTACAAACCCTAAATCAAGATATCAAACTCATTATATATAGGGTTTCAATATTCTTTCAATGACAAGTTCCTTCATATAGAAAACCCTAAAAAAAAAATCAATGAATCTAACAACTTTCAGAATTCATATGTTAGACTTTCTACTAGGATTTAATGTAAACCCTGGATTTTATACATGAGTTCCAACAACTAGAAATCAATCAGAGCGTAATCAACATCATGACTAACATCTACTAGGGTTTGATGTAAACCCTATATTTCCATTTAAAAATTCTCACCAATCACTATATAAATCCATAGATTCCATATTGTCATATCACACATACTAGAGAATATAACTACTACTAGGGTTTAGCTGCAAAAGCCTAGATTTATCAAACATGATCATCCTAAAACATAAAAACTTAACTAGGGCTTGTTTCCAAACCCTAGGAATCATGACCATCAATAATTAGTCAACAAATATATCTAGGAATTCATTATCAATCATAGGCATAACACATGTCAGGCAATATGAACATATTAGACATATACCTACCTAGACCAAGCTAGGTTTTTAACCAAATGAACACATACCTAGGGTTTCATTCCTAGGATTTTAAATACATAATAAGGGTTTTTATTATATACCCAACCAAACCCTAAGGATCGAGGGTTTCAATTCATAATATATCAAACCCTACTTTACAAGAACTTCATAGGTTCGAGATTTTAGACACCATCATTTCAACCCTAACAAGTTAGGGTTTTTCATGATCACACGAAAACCCCAAACATGACATCATCAATAAACATAATATAAATTAAGACTTCCATCAATAACCCTAAGTAGATTAGGGCTTCATTCATTTTCAACACATCCTTAGGTTAGGGTTTTCCAGAGAACCAATCTAGGGTTCTATAATAATAATCAAGGATGTAGGGAGGGTAGATTTATCAAAATATTAATCACCTTGAACTAGAGTATTTTTTATTCAAGATAGATATACATAATGATGTTAGTAATGTAATGAAAAATTCAAAAATAGGATGATCATACCTTTAACATAATCTTGTAAGGAGTATAGTTTAATACATACCTGGAGATGTTCCTTGGCAAACTTGATAAGGATTTCTTGAAGTGTTCTCTTTGTATTAAGCCATCACCTTTTATAGATGTTGTACATACTTATAGGCACAATACATGATACCAAGGGCATGATTTAATTTCTTAAGTTATTTCTTTCACATAATCATGCAGGATGGAATCCTATGATAAGTTGTTCATTCTTTCAATCAAGAGTAGGGTCTTTCATTTGAAATCATAGTTATTTGTAAACTCTAGAAAAAAAGTATTAAGGTTTTAATATAGTGAGTACTATATTTATCCTAGTCTAGTTATAAACAAGGTTCTTATTAACCATTAAAGATAATAGAAATTTAAATGCCTATGAACATATGTACCTTATGAATTGCATACCTATTGTTACACAATATTTTGTCACACCTCCTTCACTTCCCTGTGACATTCCTCGAAGTGCCCGAAACATGATCATTATGCAGTGTACTCATTCCAACATGCAGCTCAGATCCTTCCTAAGACATTGATTGGAAAATGTCTTGAGCTTTCCCCGAAAGAAATAGCTCTAAAACCCTAATTTGAGAATCATCTCGCCTATGATACTAGAACAATGATGATCACCTGTTGCACTACACTTGACCCGTAATGGCATCGCTCTGTTCAATTTTATACCCGCGATGGTCCCAAAAAGGAAATTTTATGAAAGAGGATGAGAAGCTTCGATATCTAGAAGCTTCCAGAGCAGCGAGCTGGAGGTTGTTTGGCATAGATGAGGTCGAATTTCCCAAATTGGCCTCTTGTCTTATCCCTATGAGCTACCTCCTTGAGATAAGGGCCTACTCCTATCTTTGGAGAGATCCTAACTCCCTTTCCTAACCTATATATTCATCCTCTCCCATTCCTAAATGGTTGGTCTATGCCTATTTGCACCCTTATGCTAAGATTGTGCCTATATTCTTCTCATTTGGCTTGGAGAAGGAGTGCTTGGAGAGCTTATCTTGGACTTGGATATTCATTAAAGGAGAGTCTGTCACCATCAAGGCTTGGTTTTATGCTTCCCATTATTTTCTATTAATATACAACTGCTGGTTCATTTTCCATAAATTTCTATTCTCATGTATCATTCATCTTAACATTACTTGATTAGTTAAGTAGGTTTCTTTTGAATATTCTATTTGTACTTGCATGCCTTGTTGTGTCTTGATCTCTTTTGCAGGTGCATAAACACTAAGAGCAACATGAATGAGCCCGTGACGCAATTGATTCAAGGTCTTTAATAAAGGAGATCGAAATAGCATCAGAATGAGGTAGGCCATGTTCTTCGTTTCTTTTTTCAATTGTAACTTCAGAAAGTGTTTGGTAGATTATCACTTTGGTTGCTAGACCCACTCATTGGGTTAGAGGGATCATCTCTCTCTACAAAGAGGATTTACCTAGACAAAAAAATGGTGACTCCACTGGGGAGCCTATAACCATTTCCATTCAATCCTTCACCTTATTTTTGTAATGAGTTTGACCAACCATCCATTCTTAGACTTGTTTGCTTGTCTATAACTATTTTCACTTTCTTGTAATTGCTTTAAGGTTCTTAATTTGTGTTGCTCTTGAAGATTTTTTCTTTTCTCTTTTTTTCTGGCCCGCTCCATATTGAGCATCCTAAAAATGAGTTTGTAATTTGACCACCTCTGAAGGGTGTGCTTAAGAAATCATCTTATAATCCGAATGATAGAGCTGTACATCATTATAATATTGTTGAGGATTTAGATCAACCACCTTCGGTGATGTCTTCTCTGGAAGTTCTCCAAACATGTTCAACGCAGTGGAAATCATTGTTGTCTGTTATATGCATCGTTGATCCTTCTGATTTAAGTTTAATTACCTTTGATCTCGAAAACCACGTTCCTTGTCTTCCCCATTAGATTGCTTTTCTGATTAAGGTTCTCATTAAAGGAAAGACGATCCATCAGACTATTATTGATGAAGGTGCTTCCACCTGCATCAGGTCTATTTCATGTTGGAAGGCCATCGGATCTCCTCCCCTCAATCAGTCCCCAAACACTTTGGAGGCCTTTGATGGAAGAGGTTCCCGTCCATATGGTATTCTCACAAACTTTCTGATCACCTTGGAAGGAAAGACTGTTGAGCTAGAAGTGGAATTTCTAGATGTGAATCTTAATTACAACCTTCTTCTCCGGCGAAGTTGGACCCACTCTATGTTTTTTGTGGTTTATTCTTTGTTCTGGGTGCTTCGTTTTCCTCACAAAGGAAAAATTGTCAACATCGGCCAACTGTCTTTTCTTTCTTCCAGTACGTCAAACGACAATGTCCCATATGTGGGAAATACCGAGATTTCTTATGAGGGTGTGGGGGCAGGTCTTTTCAAAGACTCTGCTTTAATGGGTAATTTTATTGTCCCACCTCTGAATGTCACTTCAATCAATATGATATTGGTTTATACGAATCCTTGGATTATTCCTACTCCAAATCAAATTGATTCTTTTGGCGTTTATATGCCATTAAGTCCACTAGAGCAAGATTATCAAGAAATTGTCTTGGCTGCAATGGCCGCTTCAGAAAGTCATGTTGTTTTCAGTATGAACTTGGATACTTACGTGCCATCTCCTTGGCTTTATTCTTGGGATTTTCTGAATCCTTTGAATGAGAAATTGTCCATCGATGAGAGTATCATTGAGGTTATGTCTTTCGACGAAACTCCTTGGGATGGTCTCCATCATTGTTCTTCATTTCTTCCCAACCTTGGTGAGATGCCTTCGTGTCTTGAAGCATTTTTTTCTCATTTCCCAATGCATCCACTTCAAACACCTATTTTGTTGCACGAATTTCCGTCTGAGGGTAATATGGGAAACACTACTGCAACCATTCCTCTTGACATTTCCATTAAACCTGGAATTGTTGAGAACATTCATATTGGGGTGTCATATTCTCCTTATGAGACAGGGTTTATGGTACTAATCCATCAATAGTGGTGCACGAAATAGCTACCTATCCTGGTGTGAAGCCTGTTCACCAATGGTTTCACACCATTCATCCTTGAAAGGCTTATGCTATTAAGGCAGAAGTGGAAAATCTTTTAAAATATGGTTTTATCTATCCCATCCCATTAATAGATTGGGTGTCTAACATTCTCCCTGTTGCCAAAAAATAGCGCACAATTCACGTCTGTGTTGATTACTACGACATTAATCACGCGTGTCCAAAAGAAAATCATCCCACTCCTTTTATCGATCATATCATTGACGAGTGTGCTGGGAGTGAGATTTTATCTTTTATGGATGGTTTTTATGGCTACAACCAAATCACCACTTCACCTACTGATCAACATAAGACAAACTTTATCTATCCATGGGGCACTTTTTCCTATAAGAAGCTTCCTTTCGGTTTAAAAGATGTTGGCGCTACCTTCCAGAGAGCAATGTCTTATGCATGTCACGATATTCAACACATTGTTCAGCCTTACCATCCCATTTTGCTAAGCTTCATGATCATCAATATCACTTAAGATCCATCTTTCTGCGATGTCGACATTATAACATCCGTCTCAATCTGCACAAGTGCATTTTTTGCGTTGAATCTAATCAACTCTTGGGTTTTGTGGTGTCCCACAAAGGTATCCAAATCGATCCTTTAAATGTTGAGGCTATTGTCAACTTATGCCCCCTACCTCATTGTTACAATTGCAAAGCCTGCAAGGAAATGCTAACTTTCTTCGTCAACTCGTTCCTAACTACGCTGAACTTGCCAAGGGTTTTACTCGCTTGCTTAAGAAGGGGATTCCTTTCATTTGGGATGAAGTTGTTGTGAAATCCTTCGATGCTTTGAAAGACATGCTTATTAGTGCTCCTTTATTGCATCCCCATGATTATCGACGTGATTATTTCCTATACTTGGCTGCAACTGATACTACCATTGCTATGGTGTTAGTTCAAGATGACGACGATGGCAACAAACATGTAGTTTATTATTTAAACCAAAATATTCTTGACACTAAATCTCGATATGCCCATGTTGAGAATCTTGCCTTGGAAAAAGTCCATGTTGTCGGAAGATTTCATTAGTATATCCTTTTATGGAAAACCATGTTGATTTTCGATTTCAACCCCATGGCCTATATATTGACTCATCAATTACTCGTGGGAAAATACACGAAATGGATTGTTATCGTACAGGAGCTTCATTTGGCATTTACTGCCATCAAATCAAAGAAATCACTTATTTTTTCTGAGTTGATATGTCTTCTTCCATCTACAAGCACTTCTATTGATTTTATAGAGTAGATTCCTAATGAAACTACGTTTCTCATCAGCACTCTTCACTCGTGGTATGGAGATATTATTGTTTATCTTCAAACTCAAACCTTTTGATCTGAGTTGTCTCGATCTGACTGACACCGCATCCGACATCAGTCCCAAACCTATCGGATTCTTGGCGATACATTGTACCGAGTCCATGGAAAATTTTAGGTGCTAATATTCATAGGTGGGCTAATTTTCCATGATTTTTCCAACAAAAAACAATTCGCCAATTTCCATTTTTCCTAAAAATGGTTCGCCCAAATTTTATAATATAAAATTATTTTACCTTAAAAATAGCCAACATTATATAGAAAATGTATATCAAATCATTATAAATTTGAA